>OY756374.1:10738931-13138931 GCA_963576895.1 Ceraclea dissimilis | reverse complement strand
ATGTAGGTAATTCTACGGATGACTGCGTGACATGTTACATATACACAATCTTGATTAAAATTCCTACAACATTTTAACCACTCACAAGTGCATTTAAATAAATGAAGTGTTACTATTGCAGAAATAAACGCCATCTGTTGATTAGAACTAATGTGAATTAAACTTTATCTAACTAGGACTAGGACTAGGACTAGAACTATTCAGGACTTGTAATAAACTAAGTAATACCTCTCTACCTAATAGTATAATTGGTCTTATCACTGTTTTGCTCTGATTTGTTAATAAATTCAATAACTTGGCAGAGAAATATGCAACAGTTGTTTCAATGTAAGATACATATTGTTAATATGTACTTTAATAGGATGAAGATGGGTTTATAGGACAACTTAATTGTAAATTATATGTTTTTAAGTTAATTCTGTCTTGAAGTTTCGTGTTTGCACTAGCTTAAGGTTCTCTCGCACGGGCAATTTTTAATGAGTCAATTGTTCGGCAACTTTTTTTTATAATAAAAATCTGGGCTTATCGAAATAAACCCAAATACACCTTAGTACACTTCACAGTAAGCTGGTAAAGCTTGTGTCGTGAAGTGGAGTATATCGGCATTGGGGATCGAACCCGCACCCACTGGATTAACAGTCGAGCGCCTTACCAACCAGGGTACCAACCACCTCAGTATTGCCCCAACTGTAGCAATTAACTGCGCAACTATTTCGTCAATATTTCATATTTTTTTCATACTTTCAATAGTTGCTCGGCAACTTGGAGCAATTAATTGTGCAATTATTTCGGCAATAGTTGCTCGTGTGCGCGATCCTTTAGAAGCTGGGGACACAATTTTTTGACATTTATATGACATAAAAACTAGTTAGTAATAGCGCCGCAGACATTTTTTTCGTGAAACAATTGTCGTTTAATCGTTTCACTTTTTTTTTAATTGTAGGTAGTTAATAAGTACATAATACTAAAAATGCGATTTCTGATATTTGATATGTAAGTACCTATTTGAATCTGGGTTTAGCGAAACAAACCAAAATACATATTTGTACACTTCCCAGGAAACTAGAAATGCTCGTGTCGTGATGTGGAGTAAGTAGGAATTCGGACTCCCGAGAACCAAATCATAGTCATTTCACCAGTGGGCCGACCCCTAATGGGATTTTGTAAAAATCGTAAAACTGACGGCCTACCCCGCAAGGGATGCAACGTAAGGGAATGGATAGCTAAGCTTATAATATATTTATGTATATATCTAATCTTTAATACATAATAAGTATATATGTATGTATGTTTGTGTAAAAATGTAATTAACATACCATAACAAATACTTATTAACAGATACATATTTGTAAGTATGATTCGTAGGAACATCTGCACTGATGTGCAGTAGCCAGGGTTGCCACAAAGAGTGATTTGCTTCAAAGTATCGTATTTTATTTTACTGTAGTTTAGAAAAAACCCTAACCTATAACCCTAAGAAATATTGTATTTAAGAGTATGCATACCGTCATTCCAAAATTTTCTAAAAACAGGAGACTTTATATCTCGACAACCGTTACTAAATATGCTTTGGAACAAAACAGGGTAGATGCATTAAACCTTTATCTAGGGAATAACCGTAAAAGATTTTTTATAACTTGTATAGATTTCTCAAAAAAAAATTAGAAAGACACCTCTGATCTTATTTCCGAAAGACGAAAACTCGTTTCCCGAAAGTCGCGGAGTAAAATTTATTTTTTGTACTGATAATATGCATTAAAATCTAGGGAATAACCGTAAAAGTTTTTTGATAGACGCAAAATTAACCCCAAAAAATGGGAAAAACGCTATTTGTACCATTTTATCATGCGATTGTCACGCGATTTTGAACCTTAATGCCGTGGGAAAAGACTGTGACGTCATTCCTGGTGCCATGCCGTTAATCTATACCCTCACGCCACGTCCCTTGCAAGGTAGGCAGAGAGGACAAATCGCCAGACAGCACTATCCTTACACACACTCCTAGCTTCCGTCACATTCATACAATCTGTCATACACGCTCTCCGATTCCTTTTACTCAAAACGCGTCCATCCTTGAGGATCTGGTCGACATGATTGGACCGGGGCAGTCTCGGGCGGCCGCGTTTCCTCACCCCTCTTCGCTCACACAAATATATTTTTCTTGTCATCCTTCATTCTCTCGACATACCCAAACCATCTTAGTTTATTCACTTTCATTTTTTTTAATAAAAGTATCTGGGCTTGCATACACAAACCCAAATACTTTCCTGCACACCTTGTACTAGGCTGAAAGCCTATATCGCAAAGTGTGGAATACATCGCCAGCGCCGGGGTTTGAACCTGGCACCTCCCGCTCGAGAGACTGCCGCCTCAACCAACTGCGCCAACCATGTAGGTACTCATTCTCACTAGCGGATCCAGGGGGTGGGCTAGGGGGCTGAAGCCTCCCCCAAAACCATAAGTGACGGTACTTTATGTACAACAAATCTAGGGGTCTCAGCCCCTTAGCCCCCCCCAAAAAAACGTTGAGTGACAGTACTTTTTACCATGTGACGACGTTTAGCCCCCCCCGAAACACAACCAACAACACACCATTACAACACCATTCTTGCAGTCACTCGTTTCCCTTTCACTCCTTCCTCGGAATTAAAATCTAAGTTGGTAACCCTATCAGTGTGTGGTGTGGTATGGTATGAATGTATCACTTCCATATAATATTTCATACCGGTGCAACTATTTACGAGTATATTGCATTGCATTCTTATCCACATATTTCAGATTTCACACTATGATCATACAATATTAATAATATATAATCCACTTGGCGATTTTATTTATTTATCGTATGGCCATCATCACGCCTATATCATTTAACATTCGTTATGTCAAAGTGTAAAAAAATTTAAAAGCGCAGGGTGAATTTTCCTGCCTGTCAGAGATCTATTAATCCACAAAGATGAATAATATAATGACAAATTATCAATGAGTATTAGCAAAAAACTTTTAAATAAATACGATTATTTCTGCATGTAAAAATTACATTTCTTAATTAAAATTTACTTCTGAATTTTATAATTAAATTAAATTAAAATTTACTTCTGAAAATAAATCTTGGTTTATCTATATAAACCTAAACACATATTTGTACACTTCATAGTAAGCTTGAAAAGCTTGTGTCGTGAAGTGGAGTAAGTCGGCAACGGGGATCGAATCCGCGTCCATCGGACTGTCGGGCTCGTTACCAACCCGGTAGATTGAAATTGTGGATTTAGGTTCTGACAATGAATTTTTCTGACGATGAATTTTTCTGGCAATGGATTTAATATCTTCATTTTTTTTAAATGAAGATCAGGACACTGGGCACGCCCCTTTTGGAAAAAAAACATGCAAAAAACGTTCCGTTCTGTCTATTCTAGGTAGCATTGCCTAATACAGATAGGTGTGCAAAAAATCATGGTGAATATTGAGATTTAAACAGAAAAATATGACAGGCAACCAATGACAGGCGAAATTCAGTAAAAGCAGAGTAAATATACTTCAATAAACGTGTGTTTTGCAAATATTACTGACGAATGCAATGACGAATTTTTGGCCCACATCTTTTTTTTAATTGCTAATTACTTAATTAAATCAATTAATTAACGAATTAACAATTGGGTCAATAGGAAAACAAGAAATAAAAACAATAAACAAGTCTGAGAAAGTGAATAATGTTAGATGTACAAACATAGTAGGTATACAGTCAAATCTCGATATAGCGAAGCCCACGAGACCAATGGAAATGTTTCGTTTTACTGGAAATTCCTTATATTGAATGTATGGAATATGATAGATTTTAATTTTTATATATTTTTTATTATAATTACCATATCGCACAAAATATCCTTTAAGTTAAAGTACTGAATATTGATTGGAAAAAATACTAATGTTTGGCCCGTTTTTGGAGCTTGATAGCTCTGTTGCTATTTTAAAGCCACTTTAAGGCCATTGTTTTATTTCAATTATTTTAAGGCCACTTTAAAAAAAGAAGAGAAGAAAAAACAATTTTCAAAGGATTTATCAAGACGGCGCCACGGCCGGCGGAGTGGGAAGGGGAAGAAAATTTTGCAAAATTTGTTTTTTTTTTTATCTTATCGACCTAGATTGTGACATACCAAAACTTCGCGACTACCGAATCTATGCAATGTAGTCAAAATTCATCTTAGTGCTGCATACAAATATCAGTTCAAAATATATTCTTCTTCTGAGATTAGACTCGGCTGCGATAAATTATGCTTTAGTTCATTTTGTATGGATGGTTTTCATAGACGAATTAAAGATACGTTATATCAGGAATTTCGTTATATCGGTGTTCGTTACAGAGAGATTCGACTGATGTAATAATACTTAATTAACGAAGTATTAATTAAACAATAATAAATACTAATTAGAAATTATCTCAAACATGCGGAAGCTGTAAATAATTGTTACATTGTCGCCAAGTAACTCACGCGGGTATAATGCTAGTAAGTGACAACTAAACCTTTCCATATGCGGTTTAATCTTAAATTCAATCCTTATTTCCAAGAAACTTATGGCTTGACCATGTAGACCAGGTTCTCAAGAACGGGCATGTTCTGAGTAAAAGGAATCGTAGAGTGTGAAACATATCTTGTTTTTTGACCGGCGATTGCGGGTAAACTGCTAGTCCTGCGAAAAAATCTTTAGAACATTTTTTGTAGAGAGTTTAGCAAGGATTATTTTTGTCTTTTTCCTATCTCTTACCATATTTCTGATAAAACTGCGAAGGGGGACCTTTCTTGGGGGGGGGGGGTTCGGCAAGATTTTGACAGGCAACCCTAGTGCGATGTATTACCCTATTGGTAAGCTATAATTTAAACCACAATTTAATCAAATAACAGATACGTCATAATTTTAGCAGCCGGCTCTTAGGCTAATACAACATATTTTATAAGACTGCAATTCGTTCTGAGATGATTGTTTTCGAGTGTTCCGTAATAAGCAATGAACTTTGAACTTGCATAATGCATTTTAATAATATGTAGTAATGGATATAATGCAAAGCAATTTCACTGTTTTATGGGCCTTAATCATGTGCTAAATTATTAGCCTGAAGTGTTTTTTAAACGATGTACTGCACCAAAAAAGCGTGCAAGCTTAGCAATAGTCTGTTTACGGCTCATTGAAGAGGGCTGACCAATTGAAACTTTTAGCAAATCAGGTGAAAGAACGCTGGCACGTTATCCCATCCACTGCGACATAAGACCAATTATTTCTCACTAATGCTCAATCCTACCAACTTCCACCTAGGCAGCGGATCCCTAAGTAATTTCCATACAAAAACAGAGATAATATGACAATAATAATGGAGCACGCCACCTAGAAGAGCATAATGTCATATGAAATTCTGCATAAAACTCTCCTACGTTAGGTGCCCAAATATCTCCGCCCAGAATCTCCCCTACTAGGTGAGCTGCATGTTGCATTTCATATGACATTATGCTCTTCTAGGTGGCGTGCTCCATTATTATTGTCATATTATCTATGTTTTTGTATGGAAATTACTTGGGGATCCGCTGCCTAGGTGGAAGTTGGTGGGATTGGGCATAAATATTTTAAATATTGCGAATTGGTAGTTGGAAAACATTCTAATCCTATGAAAACATAACAGGCTTAGTAGGTGTATTTCTCCATATTATATTAATTAAAAGTTACCAATTGAAACGTGTTTATTATAAAATAGTGCTACAGCTTTATACTAGCGTCAAAGCAAATATTATTATGTGTGCAGTATTTGAAGATCAGCCTGAGACATTGTAGTCCAAGAGCCCGCTGCTTAATTTATGACGTATCTGATTTTTGATCGAAATGTGGTATAAATGATAGCTTACCAATAGGGTATTACATCGCACTAGGGTTGCCTATCAAAATCCTGCCGCAACCCCCCCTGCCCCCCCCGAAAAGGTCCCTCTTCGCGGTTTTTCGCATTTTATAGGAATATGGTAAGAGATAGAAGAAAGTAGTCAATGACAAAAATAATCCTTGCTAAATTCTCTACAAAAAATGTTAAATCAATTTTTTTGTAGAACTAGCAGTTTACCCGCAATGGCCGGTCCAAAACCGAAATTCATTTGAAATACAAAAAAAAATTATTTAAACTAAATTGGTTGAAAATTGATAAGAGCTACAGGAAAATAGTCAGAGAACGAATTAATTACCATAGTCTTAGCTACAAAACGAGCTTTAAGTTATGTTCATACACCTAATAATTTCGGAGTTATTACAATAAAACTCAGTGACGAAAATTCTTAAAATTTAGTTTTTCATAAAATAACCAGCGATATAGCGCCGCAGGCCAAATTTTTTTTTTCCATAAAATGTTAGTAATAATGGGTGGAAGAATTTGAAAGAAAAAAAATCAAACTTTTTTTTTTATTTTTCCCAAAAATATCCTGTTTTTTGACCGGCCATTACGGGTAAACTACTAGTCCTATGAAAAAATTGTCTTAACGTTTTTTGTAGAGAATTTAGCAAGGATTATTTTTGTCATTGACTACTTTCTCCTATCTCTTACCATATTCCTATAAAATGCGAAAAACCGCGAAGAGGGACCTTTTCGGGGGGGCAGGGGGGGTTGCGGCAAGATTTTGATAGGCAACCCTAGTGCGATGTAATACCCTATTGGTAAGCTATCGTTTATACCACATTTCGATCAAAAAACAGATACGTCATAAATTAAGCAGCGGGCTCTCGGACTATTGCGAAGTTATTCAAATTTAAATATGAAAAAGTAAACATAGACAACAACAATATCTGACCGGCTGAAGCACTTCGCTTCATGTTAAACGTTTTCATTTTAAGATTCTACACGTTGTAACTTTTATCAAAAAAACTATCAAAAAAAAAAAAAAAACAATCTTTAGGTTTTTTGGCGATCCCTACTAAAAATGATAATTCACATCTTTTAATTTTAAGACTATACCATCAATAAAAAGGAAAGTAAATATATACCTACATCTTTTGATGTTTAAAAAGGGGAGGGAGCGTACATATAGGTACCGACCTACGTGAAAGGGGCCTTATTAAGATTAAAATCGGCGAGATTATCGAAGGTATGGAGTACTTAATTTCATCTACCCAATTGATTCACTAAACCGTGCTAAAATGTAATATTATTAATAACTTAATGACTATGATTATTTTTATATAGGAAAATATAAAATGGACGATCGATTTACCTAAATGAAATATTTTGTAAATCCATTTTGCAAAGGTCACACTGTAGTGACGATAATTTCGTGAGAAAAATTATTGATCGTAAAAAATGCATTAGGTACACATCCCTTGCGGGGTAGACAGAGATTAAAACAATGTAGGTAAAACAATTAAAAGTGGGCATATTGACATTTCAAAAAAAAATCTAAAAACGGGAGACGTTATATCTCGAGGCGGTCCGCCCCGGGCAGCAATTTTTAAGGGGCGGCATTTTTTGGGAAAATTTCGAAAATTAATTGTATATAAAGTGCAGTCAATCGTGGTTTTGGGAGGCTTCAGCCCCCTAGCCCCCCCTCCCGGATTCGGGTTGACTGTAAGACAGTGTTTCCTAAACTATGAGTCGCGACCCACCAGTGGGCCGCGAGCGAATATTGAGTGGGCCCTAAAGAATAATTAATAAAAATTTTATATTATCACGCGCCAGTGGCGCGGCAAACGAAACACTACAAATATATATATATTTTTTTTTCATTTCAATTAGAACAAATAAGTTCCACTACTCGTCACTACGGAATCTGAGCATTACCAATGTTAATGCCCTCTTTAGACTCTAAAAAATTTCGCCGGCGGCGCTAACTTCTTGGTGCGTTTTTTATAAGGTAAAATTTTCGTGGTATGGGGGAGGGCGGCGAAAACTCAGTGAGTGCCTATACCGAGAAAAATTGTAAATCTGGCGCTAGTACACCCCCCCCCCCCCCCGTCTTTTCTTAAGAGGTGGGTCGCAAGATTGGAAATTTTCGTTAGATGACCCAGTCAACTTTGGTAACCACTGCTGTAAGATATTGCGTTTGAAATAAGTCCGCCTTTCGGCACACTACGATTGTCTTATTTTTGTTATTATAGGTATGCATATTTTGTTCTGGCCAATAAAGATTTATTTATTTATTTTATTAATTATCTAGAGTTTGTAGCTTCTAGTCTAAAATTGTGTAAATCTAAGTATACTCGTATATGCATGAAATACATTGTTAAAATAACTACACAATATGTATGACTGCGTTATTTGACGACACATGCGTTAATTAGGTCATTCCTTTTCGCTCTTATAACAAATGCTACTTCCCGAATTCAAGGATGACTACCAAAAAATTATAAACTGCTCTTGACATACATATAATTACATTGTTATACATACATACAGTGGCGGACTGGCTCTAAAACTTCAGGTTGATGTGTAATAAAGACTGAAGCCCCTAACTCTCGATATATTAATATGGTATGAATCATGAATGGTATGATGATGAAGTGGCTCCAAAATCTTGTAGATTGGTTTGTAACAAGCATTTTAGTTCTTTCTCTCCACACCGTCCTGTCAGTCGCAAATCTCTTCACACACGATATTCATCTCGGGGAGAAAGTATACAAATCATATTTATTTGAGATAACTTCTGATTGTAATAAGTTGCAACCATTTGTATTTTTTTACCTTAATAAACATTTTATTACTATTATTATCTTCACTTCCGTTTAGGTGCTACAGCGCACGCACTCAAAAATCCGGTCCATATATAACTGATATGGTAAATATATGGCATATTGATTAATATGGATAAAAAAAACAGTAAATAGAACCGCAGGGATTTTCTTTCGCGTAATTGTAGAAGAAGTTCGTGATATAAGTGTAAATCTGATTTATTATTTATAAATAGAAATATAAAGAAAAATAAAAAAAATAGGCGTAATTAGCGCCGTAGTCAATTTTTTTAAGAAACAATTGTGAATTTTTAATGCAGTTTGTGAATATTTGTAATATAGACCAGTGGCGTAGCGTTAGTTCTAAGCTTGGGGGTGCGACTTTCAAGAACAGAGGGGAGTTATACATACATACCTAATACATATCTCCTTAATGTTCGATTGTACCGACTAAACTTTTTAAGAATAACTATACAAATAATCAAATAATAAACTTACCGCTTTGTGGGCCACAAAAACATAGGTATTATAATAATGGATAATTATTACGACTAGCATAAAATTAAGAATCCTACCCTACTATTTGTAAAGAAGATCGATTCTCCTGTTTTTCATATTATGACAGCTATATCATAAAATAACAATTTATCCACTCGTTAATGAAAAGTAAGCAATAATATAATATGCCAGTTCTAACACACATATAAATTTTATGAAATTATCACACAAATCTGCAATGTACAAATATTATGCTAATCATCCATACTTAACACGACTTTTTTTAGTTCCAGTAACAAAATAAAAATTAATCGACACTTCAGAGAAAACATGAATTGCCTTTGCCTATGCAAATTATCATCAAGTTTTAAGAAAATTATGTGTAATTACCTGTAAATGTAACTAATAATTTAGTATTACCACAATGACTATAAAACAGCAAATAATCCCCGCGCGGCGACAAAATATAATAATCATTATTATCAAGTCAAAACAATGCCGTATTCAGAGCGAAACTAAAAATGTTATTAATTTGCATGGTCAGCTCGTCGACTCATCTTAGAGTAACAAGGAGGTAAGTAAAAATTATGTCATACGGGATGCATTGATGCGTAGAGTTTGTTAAGTAAGGACTTACAATCTTTGTCACAAGCCCTTCACTCGCCCGCACACCGCACCCTAGCCCGCCTAAAACAATACCCTCTGTCCCTCACGCATCACGGCATCACACACAACGTATAGAATGTTCCCGCGGTGCAGCGCACAAGGCACTGCTAACATTTTGTATGAGATGAAACGAATCCACGGTATACGAATGTTTGTTAGAAATGTATGACAATCATTGCGTTTTGTCGGAGCGCAAATAGTCAGCGCACCGAATACGAAATGGTGTGCTAGCGTTTGCCTATTTAAAGGAGTCGAACGTTTTCGTTAAGGAATTACTAACATTTCTTGACATTATTGTTGGATTATTTTAATTTTTATTTTATCACGTTGAGCTGAATTATTTGGGGGTGCGCCGTATCCTGCGCACTGTTGGAGTCTACGCCCCTGATATAGACCAATAACAATGATTTTATTTAATGACCTATGTGGTGGAATTGGTGGCAAAGGCCCCCCTGCGGCTGGGGCCACTTGCCATCAAGCAAGCTGGCAACCTGGCCAGTCCGCTACTGTTACACAGACACACAAATTTATAATAATTATTTAGATTATAGCATTATCTTTATGGAGCAATTTAATTTCCTTATACAGGATGCTATAAATACGTAACCGTTTTACTTCACCACACTTTTCATTGCTAAACATCTTATCTTGGTCCACCGCTTTCAGCAGCATTGGCTAAACATACTTTATATTATGCTGAGACAGAAATAAATGAACATTATAGGAATTTTTGGGTATTTGAAATGAAAATATTGTTCGGAGTACTTTAACCTACAACTCCTGGTCCTAATTAGTGATACTGAGTAGAAATTTTTCAATTCTGCGACATCACGGGAGAAACGAATAGGTAGACTTCCTTTGTGGAAATCTACCTAATTGATTCACTATACCCGTGAAGCTTCTTCGTTATAATAGCAGTGACGATTTATGTACAAAATGCAAAAATTCAAACGATTGTATCACTACTTCCGAAATTTCACTATAACAGTGATCGCTGTATCCAGGTTCGACTGTATATCAATATTTAGAATCTATCTATACCATCACGCCACGTCCCTTGCAGGGTAGGCAGAGAGGACAGAACGCCAGCCAGCCCTATCCCTACACACACTCCTAGAATACGTCACATTCATGCAATTTAGAATATACTAGGTATATCCGGGATTCTGATATTTAGGTATTGTAAATAGGTAAATTCGAGGTGGTTGGTAGCCTGGTTGGTAACGTGCTCGATCGTAAGTCCGGTGGGCGTGGGTTCGACCCCCGATGTCGACTTACTCCAATGTAGGTATTTGGGTTTATTTCGATAATCCCACATTCATTTAAAAAAATGATATCACATTCATCCAACATTCTCCAACAAGATTCGTCGACCAGGAACTTACCTAAAACCAACCAAAAACTCTAGGTATATTATTTGGAATGACAAATTGTAAGCGAATGTTTTTTTTGTTGCCGAAAAGCAATCCACTCGAAAGCGAGTGATTTATATGCACTAAATGTGGAGTTTTGAATGGATAAATCATTATTATAAACACTATAACGGACATACTGACAAAAATAATATTTTTTATAGATATCTAGCTTAGGTATATACATATTATTGTTTTCGTTATCAGCTACATATGTACTTATATAAGTATACCTACCATATAGGTGCCTATGTATAAATAAATTTCTCGTACATTCATTGTTTATGAGTCATTATTATCGAATTCAGGAAGTAAAATGAATTGCAAGAATTTCAGGGGCAAAATATTGTCATTTAAGTGCTCCCGGATTTGATGAACTTTGTCCAAGCCTAGGATAAAAAATAATCTTAGCTAAGTTATGTTTTTTTGCTTGAAAATGCAATGCGAGTAATGCGAGTGACTGAGGCCGTTATTTTTTACGGCTATCCACTCGTCTGCGAGATACAAAACAATCATTCTACCAGATGGGCGACGTTAGGGGCGAATATGGATGGGGGTCGGCTGCCCTACCCTTGAGAAATGAACGGGTAGACACTTTTAATCACTAAATAACGAAATTTCACAAAAAATACATTAGTACCTATATATGTACATTTCACCATATTATAAATTTTCTAAAATTATTATAATATAAATTAAAAATCATAAAATAAATTCGCCTGAAATTTTCATAAGAATCAATTTTCATTCCTAAATACATTACGATATTTTTCACTTAGTCACACTAAAAAAATTCGCCTACGGCATTTTTTAATCTTTTTTAATCCACATCTACATTTTAGTTGAAACTGGTAGCGCAGACCAAATTATGAGTCGGCATAAATAAAGTGACTCCTAGAATGCAAACACTGAAAGTTACATCCTAACATTATTACCTAAAGAATTATGTTGAAGTGTAATATTTTTAATAAAACATGTCAGAAGTATACACAATTTTAATAACAATAATTCAAAAGGGCTAGAGTTATGATCCCATAACCACCTACCTACCTACAATCCCACAGGTAACTTAATACCTGCATACCAAACCATTCCAAGAATGTCTGAGAACCTGTCACAACTGTCACATTCCATTCCCACAGTCGCTTGCCTATATATTCACCTACACCCCTTGCCTCTGGGTCAGTTGTCCAGTGGTCTCCTTCGTTTAAACTTGGATCGTCCAATTCATTGTGTCTAGTAGAACTAGTGATATAAGTGCTTCAAGTTTTTGTAAACCATTTTATAAGTGATTTCGAAATAAAGTATCTTTTTATTCATACGTGTGGTGCTCAATCCATCACTGGCGCAGCCTCTGTAGGAATCCTGAAGAATTGTGATCAATTCCGTGAGTTTCAACTCTTGACAGGATAAGAACCGGTAACAAGGACACCAAAGGATGAAAATAGCAGTGATCGTGGCCTGCATGTAAGTACGAGCTCAAATCGCACCTGTCTTACGTGTCCCCTCCTTCCAGCTAACATTATCCTTACAACTGACCAACATCCTTACCACCAGGATAACCCTCAAATCGGGAAACCTGTTGGCGACTCTCAAAGTCGAGTCACACCCTTACACAACCACCAGGATAACCCTCAAATCGGGAAACCTGTTGGCGACTCTCAAAATCGAGTCAAAACACCCTTACATAACCGCCAGGATAACCCTCAAATCGGGAAACCTGCTGGTGACTCTCAAAATCGAGTCAGGCTGAGGCAACTTCTAAAATCGGAGAAACCTCAGTAACGCCCAATTGCCCTCTCAAAATCGAGGAATGTTGAGCCCCAAACAAATTAGAAATAAGTAAGATTAAATTAAAAGAGAAGTGACAAAGAAAAAATCGAACTGAAATAATGTTCAGAATTTTACACTTACTCTCAAATAAAAAGTGAATTAAATATCTATTGAAGAATTAGATATTATATTAATCAAAGTTAACATCGGAATAAAATAATATACCGATTAACCAGAAACGATAACAAGAGTATCATATTTCCAATAGAGTATGAGAATAGCGATAAGACTAATATTCTAAGAAATAATTATAAGATAAGAAATCATCTAACAGCAAAATGGTCACAATCGCTGATGTGTCAAAAAATGTCACCGATTTAATCCCAATATTTTCGGGGGAACCCGAAAAGTTACATATATTTATCAGCGCATGCCAATATGTGATTGACATGTACGCGGATACGAACAACCCAGTTAATCATATCAACACCTACCTAATAAGACTCATTCAGAGCAGATTACACGGTAAAGCCCTCCTGTTGACAAATAACAGAGAGGAGATGAATAATTGGATGGGGATAAGATCCCTCCTCATTCAGTACTTCGGAGATCAGAGGGATGAAAATGCCCTCATGCAAGATCTAATATTTACAACGCCATACAAAGGCGAGAAAGCAAGAAAATTCGGGTTGAGAGTGCAAGAAGCCAGGAGCCTCCTCTTAACAAAATTGCAATTAACCGTGGCAGATATAAATGAAAGGCGGTACAAAACTAACATATACGACAGTTTGGCCCTGGAAACATTTTTAAAAGGCTTAGACGGCCACATGAGCCTAATGATCCGACTAAACAGACCAGAAAACTTGGAGAAAGCTATTTCCCTCGTCATGGAAGAAGAAAATTTTTTATATACGCAAAATAAAGCGAACCAACAACTTCAACCATACGCTTTATCTCAAACACCAAGGGATCAAAGCAAATTTCGAAGACCTAATCCCCAGAATTCCCAACCTAGCATGTCAAGAAACATTGCGTTCGGTAATCCACAGAATTCCCAACCTAGCATGTCAAGAAACATTGCGTTCGGTGGACAATTCGGGAGACCAATGGAACCACAAGTCGGACAACAACGACAACAACAACAAATGAGACAACCACCCCAAAGAAAACAAAATGAGACCTCATCAGATCAAACTATGCGATCCTTACCACCTCTAAAGCCTGCCAGACCCTCACAACCGAAGTGGGTAGCAGAAGAACTCTTTTACCAGGAGGAACCACAAGAAAATCTCGATTGTTACTCACCATATGATTATGAAACCAATAATTATTATCCAGAATATGAATACGAAGATGATCAAACAATGATGGAACAACAGGATTTTTGCAAGGCGAAGCCTCCCGACAAACAGAGATAATAAACGTCAATTTCGAGAGGCAAAGCAATCTTCCATATATCATATTACCAGAAATCAATGCGAAATTCATGATTGACACAGGTACTGAAAAATCTATAATTGACCCGAAAAAAGTAAAAGAATATTTTTCAGATTATGTCGAATACGAACAGTTTCAAATTCAGTCTGCTCACCAGACCTCTAAGCACGATCATGTTATCAACATCCCTTTACCAAAGACCTTTCAAATAGGAGCATGGCATAAATTCCACATTTTTAGTTTACATGAAAAATATGACGGACTTATTGGACTCGACTTACTACAACTTCTAGAAGCACGAATCGATATTAAGAACGAACTTTTAAGAACCAGATCAACAGACATCAAAATACTAGAGTTAAATGATAAAAATTACAGAAGGAATAACATGAGAAGTAACACAAACCAAGAAAAGAATCTATCAAAAATCGGATTAAACAAAATTACAACACACAAAGGAATGGAATTTAGGAAACTAAACCTTTTCCACACACAGGAAATTTCACATGCATTCGATAATACTAAAATGAACAAACATGTCCCATATTCACGCAATAATAATAAAGATTCCACGAATCTGAAATATGATAAGAGCAACATACGACAGATGGATGAGATTCCAGTTAAAGATACCAGATACGTATTTCAAGACGACATTACAGAAGAAAACGGAACTAAAACGTATCAAAATCTTACATCAAATCCAAATTTTCCGTTCGATCTATCGAACTTTGTACCACTGAACTCAGAAAATTTTACCGATACAGATGAGAATCCATCTATGAAAACTTCATTAAGAAAAGAATATGTCGAAGTCATAAAATGTACCCATCCCGACACAACTGAAATTAAGAAAATTCTCAAAACTCCCTTAACAATTCCGACACAAAATCAGAAAGTTAAATTGAAGAAAAATTCAAATAAACCACGCCGAAATCATCTTAATAAAAATGAAACAGAAGAGTTTCTGTCAACAATGGACAAGAGTTTTCTTGACTTAGAAAATAAAGAGGAATACAATGAAAAACCTGTACCAGTTTTGGAAAAATCATCTATAAAGTTGAAGGACAGTAAAATATCTAAAAAGCATAACAAAGCTATCGACTCCATCGTACAAAATTCCTGTTTATACAATAAAAGTATTACAAATGAAGCATGTGAAGATAAGAAAAGTATCATAACAGTAGCCTTGAAGAACACGACCAATAGAATAAACATCGCCGAAGAAATACCCATATCAAGTTCACTTCCAGAGAAATATGAAGATAAGGAACGCATTGCAACAGTTCCCGTGAAAACGAAAATTAATAAAACAAACATTGTTAATGGAATATCAAGTTCACTTTCCGAGAAATGTCAACATGACTCAACAGCTTATTCAACAGATACCATAAAAGCGATTTCAAGTTCGACGCTCAGTAACAATGTCAAAATTATCTCAGAAGAATCTCCATATCAAAAGGCAAACTTAACAATTTGTTACAAAGAAGATGACAAAGCGAAGAAGAATTTGCAGGAGTTACAGACAAATGTAGATACAATAGAAGAAAAAGTAGGAAACCAAAAGGAAACAGTAATACCGTTCAATGAAAAAATTAACAATTTGCGCAAACACCGTAAATACATTCCACGTATACGAAACCAAAAAGAAATAATTGAATCTTTCCATCAAGGCAAAAAGAATCACCCATCGCCAAACGAATTATTTTGGACACTAAACAAAATCTATTACTGGAGAAAAATGGAGAAAATGATTCACGAACACTCAGCTACATGCAAATGCTGTAAGACAAATAAACTCGCAAATTACCAGACTCCAAAGAATGCTATATCGAGAAGAAACCAACTATTGCGAAACACCTCATATTCCATGAGGAAATCAGAGAAAATCATTTCCAAATTATTGAAAGCACAAGGTAGACTATTTAAGATACCTTAACAAGAAAAGATAAGCTTCACGAAGTTCCAAATAACTGAAGACTTGGCTTGCGTTAATGACATTGATGATATAAAATAAGACACGTAAAAGAAAAACCTATGTTAAGAATAAGCAAATATTAAACAACTATTGATGTGATGATCATTTCAAGAAATGTAATTGGAATCCACATATCTACAATACAATAACAAGGAGATAAGCTTCCACAAATCTTATCGCCCGCCCACTCACAAAGCTTCTGCATTCTGCATTAGCTAACGCACCATTATAAATTAGTTAAACCAGAGATAGGATATGGTAAACACAATAATAATCCAGTGCTAAATAAAATATATTTTTCTGTTTTATATTATACAAAAATTAATTAGAAAGACATTACAGTGAACACTTTACGATACTCTAAATTGATAACATAGTGGAAGACTAGATTTAACTGAGAGTTCCCGAACGTCCCACAAATATCCCCAGTCCTATTCCTACCTCATACGATAATCCCGTCCATCCAATCCTACCTGAGCAATAGTACTTACAGACCAAAATCATCAAAATGGAAAGAACAAACAAAAAACCTACAACCCACTGCTGGTACAGCCAGAAGCTGGCGAATATAATTAAGCTGCATAAGCAATTAAAAGAAGAACCGGCAGCCAAGAGACAGCCTGTCCGGACCACGCGCTCAGGGAGAGCAGTAAGGCTCCCTGCGCGGTATCGTGATTAGACCAGAAAATAAAGATATCTGAAAAAATGTTTCAGATGGCTGGCGGCAGCAAACATCAACATTCAAAAGATAACAAACAACCCAGGGATGATGCCCCACGAATTAGGAAAAGCACAGATAGTAAAAAACTATTGGACACTAATACAAATTTACGACATAGCAATACTAAGAAAAGAGGTTGAAGTTCTAGAAACCAACCACAAAAAACTACAAGATTCTATCAATTTCGCAAAGTATGGAAAAACATATGAAAAGGAGTTACACAACTACGAATATTTGACTGTCAACTTGTTCAAAACTACGCAAAAGAAACTCAACCAAATATCACCGAAAATTAGGAGCAAACGAGGATTAATCGATGGCCTTGGATCTATAATTAAAGCAGTCACTGGAAACCTGGATGTTCGTGACGCAGAAAAATATGACACCGAAATTAAAGCACTTCAAAACACCCAGAATAAATTGAAATTACTACAAGAAAGAAAAATATCCCTAGCAGAAAAAGCAATAGAAAACTTCATAAATATCACCAAAGACTTAAGAATGAATCAAAGCACGTTAAGAACTAGAATCCTACAAATCGAAGACTTCATGCAGCGCAGCCATATCAAGGACACTAATAGTTATCATTTAATAATAATTATAATGGTTTACCACCAAATAACAACAGCATTAAATACAATTAACCAAGTAATAACCGACATTGAAAGTGCAATGACATTCTCAAAATTAAACATGTTACATCCTTCCATCATAGACCCAAAATTTCTTATTGAAGAACTGAATAGTGTATATGGACATTTAAATAAAGATGAACAATTCCCGGTGAAAATCATTGAAGAAAATTTTTTGTTTATTGAAAACTGTGCAATAGTAAAAAGTTACATAACCGACGATAAATTAAAATTCATAATTAAAATACCAATTGTTGAACCAAACACATATACAATACACCGATTATATCCATTCCCCATGAAACATGATCACTCCTTCCACATGATTATTCCCAAATCCCGCTACTTGATTCTAAATGAGCAGAGGTACGCAACCACGAACCAACCATGTCGAGAGATCACAATCAACGAGTACCTTTGTGAAGAGCAAACAACAAACCCGACTGGAAACGGAGCACCCTGCGAAGTACAACTTATGCAATACACAAAATCTTACCAAAACTGCGAATTCACCCCCCTGATCTTGGACACACCTAAAATAGAACCTTTAACAGAGAACCAGTGGATGCTAATTATTCCAGAAGAAATGCCACTAACAACAAAATGCTCAGACAGATTAGAAAAATCCAACCTTGAAGGAAGTTTTGTCGTAACGATACCAGAAAATTGTGAAGCCATTTTAAATAATGTAACCATCAAACATTATGCTACAAAATTCAATACAGTAAGATGGATCAAATTGCCGGAAGTGGAACTTACACCAACGCAGGAAAACAACAAGCCAATAGCCCTGAACCTAAAAAATATCAACCTACAGAAACTCGATCCCATCCACTTGGAGCTGAAGAAGTTGCAAGAAGAGATGAAGGACATCGACACCACTTTGCCAGCGTCTCATAATACACATATAATTCTCATTTACACGTGTTTAGTTGCCATATTGTTATATTGCTTATATAGGTTAAGTTTGAAATATCTTAAGATTAATAATTGTAATACACCCTCGACCAATGAAATGGAAAATACGTTAACGGAAAAGAATCCAAGAATCAATCCTGAAAAATGACCATTATCCTGAAAAAATTATGCTGCCCTATATTTTCTTCTAAAAATCTGTTCACCCTAATTTTTCCTTTTGAAGGGGAGGAGTTATGATCCCATAACCACCTACCTACCTACAATCCCACAGGTAACTTAATACCTGCATACCAAACCATTCCAAGAATGTCTGAGAACCTGTCACAACTGTCACATTCCATTCCCACAGTCGCTTGCCTATATATTCACCTACACCCCTTGCCTCTGGGTCAGTTGTCCAGTGGTCTCCTTCGTTTAAACTTGGATCGTCCAATTCATTGTGTCTAGTAGAACTAGTGATATAAGTGCTTCAAGTTTTTGTAAACCATTTTATAAGTGATTTCGAAATAAAGTATCTTTTTATTCATACGTGTGGTGCTCAATCCATCACTCTAGCTTATATACAAACAAATACTTTTCTATATAAATTTTCATAGTATCTACTAATACCGAAGCGCATCTTTATCAGTGCAATAATTACAATCATATTGATAAGAGAGACTTTCGAACTTAAGAGTTCAGTAATTTGAGACTATTTTCACTATATTATAATATTGCATTCAGCTAATGTCCCATAGACTTGGCTTTTCAGGAAAAAATCTCTAACACTTTGGTATTCTTCATCAGACCAATATAAAGTGGACTTCCACTAAAAACCTTTGGTTTGATGGATGGTATCTAATGAACGAGTACCTATAAGACAGACGTGTCTAAATCCAAACAATAAGAATGCGTCTACATATAACACTTACTAGGCAAGAGTGTCGACCTTCACATCAGATTAAATCCACATTCTGTAGTGTAATGTGTTATTATTTACGTACGTTACGTATCATAACACCAGTGCCCTAATTGTTTCCTTCCACCCACTCACTCCTAACTCCTAAGGCAACAATACAATAACATTATCATACAGAACTATGTTAGGTACTTTGTATGTGAATCTGATGAATTATCCTACAAACATAACAAAACGTTACGTAAATCGGAATCAGGCATCCATCATTGAGTGATGCAAAAATGATACAGTATGAGAATTTATGTGTCGATGTATATCAAAGCATGCTACGAGTCACGTTGACCTGCATAATTTCTCCATGAAAAAACATCGTGTTTTTTTTTTATTTCAGTACTTAAATCAAATTGGTCAGAACCAGTCGTAGGTTGAACTACCAAAGGTCACTCAGTCAATCCTAAAAATATCCTGTATTTTGATCGGCCACTGCGGGTCCTACGTACAAAATGTGTGAAGTTTTGTGCGTAGAGAATTTATGAAAGATTGTTTTTGTTATTGGACGCTTACCATATTCCTACAAAATGCGAAAAATCGCATAGGCCAAGGGGAACCTTTTGGGAGGGCAGGGGGTGGATCGCGGCACGATTTTGATAGGCAACCCTAGTGCGCTGTATGAAACTATCTGTAAACTTCCATTCAAATCATATTTCAATTAAAAAAACAGATAAGTCATATTTTCAGCTGCCGGATCCTAGGTACCTACTTATTTCTAAAGCGCACGAACAAAAAAACTTTGAAAAAACTGAAAAAAACTTTGGAATAACTTAAAAAAAACAAAGAAAAGAACATTTTCGTAGGTAAAGCAAAACTAATGCAACATAAATAAAAAAAAACTTAATGTGACTGATGCCACTTTGTAATCCATCAACTACAAACTTAAACAAACGCCTTACAAAATACGTGAATCGGACATATCATTGAATGATGCAAAAATGCTACAGTTATCATATCATTATCATTAGGTCATGTATTACTATAAGGACAATAATTATCATCATGCATGAACCATATAAAATTGCTGCATCTAGATGTCTAAATTACACCGTAGAATAATTGTTAAATAACATAGCAAGCTCTATTCATGATGAGTTCTTCCGTGGTTCTTGACATTCTTTTCATGAAATTACGTCTATGGACTTATCTATGTTTGTAATTATAGTCATAGACAATATAATAGAGGTCATGGATGATTTTTCCGCCAATAATGTCTTGCATCATGGCCTGTCAAAAGTATTTTTTAATTTGATCGTAAAATATGAATGTGCGTCTAATCCCCATTCAGGGTTTTATTTATTATTCAAGTTTTCCAAAAGAACAATTTAGTTACATGATGTTTTGCCTAATCCTAAGGATTTTTGGTGAATGGATTAGCACGGATACGAGATTTGACGATAGAGTTACTAGGGATATAGTCGAGTACCCAACTGCCAAGTTACGATGAGTAGTCTATTCCGAAAAAAATCGAAATATTTCTGTCCCACTCGATTGCTGTCCGTATAACATTTTAAATAAATGTAGTCCAGTATTGAATTTAAAATAAGTTCAGAAATTTTTTTTTCATAATTTCGAAAGCGATAAATGGTGCTTTATTTGTGATGTGGTAACAATCAAACAATGGTTTGTACCAAGCATTTTCGTTCTTTCTTTCCACGCTGCCCTAAAAGTTTTTACAATAAAAAAGCTTCCAAAATATATCACCGACAAACTTAAACTTTCAGACGTATACTGTGTAGTTGTAATAGCTGTAGACAACATTAATTAAAAACCTGTAAGTACGTCTGTGGTACATATTTTAAGTGCTTTTCACTGCGTATGTTTTTTCGAATCTTCGAGCTTTTGAAGCCGATGCTGATACCATCACACGTCTCCTGATGTCTAAAAAGAGGGAGGGGCATACATATAGAAACACTCCCCGTAAAAGGCCCGTTACTATAAATATTATATACTTAGTATACAATTTTAATATAAATATAGATAAAGAACCTACTTAAATAATGAAAGTGTTATAAGGAAGGCTAATCATATTAAATCTTATAACGATGATATCATCATTAAATTAAGAGATTTGCATAGGAATTATATAGGATATAGTAGATGTAACTAATATACAACACCGAACGCATTATTACATGATTATAATTGTAATTACATATTAAGTCTATGGTAGTAATCCCGCCAACCGTATTAAAATTGTATCATGTCTGATTCTGATTGAGATCTACGAGGAAGAATGGAGATTTACTTATGTAGGTAACAGTTGTGAAAACGAATAAGTAATCATGCATTTATGACTTTACATCATAGAACCGTTTTTTTTATATATTTATTTAAGTATTTAAACTTAAAGTAAACAACAAACACATATAAATATACAAAATGGACATAGTACAGATTATAAAACGTTGTTCACTAGGGCGAACTTATCGCAGAACTGCGATTTCTTCCAGTTAACCCCAGGAAAAAACAGAAAAAAAATAAATTGAACAAAAATATTGGAGAAAAACAGAAAAAAGAAATTGAATAAAAAATATATATAAGAAGTAAAAAATATATACATACAAACATATGTGAGAAAAAAACAAATAAAAACGGAATAAAAAAATAATAAACAAGATACAGAATGCATACATACATAAAAACATATATATTTAGTTGAAACTACAATTTAGTCCTAAGATTCGGATTCAGATGCCGCATTCGACGCCAACATGCGATTTCTCACCGCTCGGCTCTCTTAAAGGAGTGCACTGACTCCGCAGTGCGAATGGTAGAGGGAAGACTATTCCAACAACGAATACCATCCACCATGAAGGAGTGAGAAAGAAAGGCTGATCTATGGATAGATATTGCAAAACGATACCAAACGCGTTACCCTTCCGAGGTGCTTGGATTTCTTCTTTCCAATGGCGCCTCCCACCAAGAATAGACAGAATCAAAATTTGTAAAAAAATAACACGAGTTCTACTCGTGAAGAACTTTCATGAGACACCAAACACGGCGGGACGCGTTTACTGAATCCTCTCGATCGTTCCGTGTCTTTAAAGGTTTGAGCTGAACAACATCTGACTTACGATCTGGATTTCTTTTCCGACGCCCTTTCATACGATAACACACATGACCCCACACAACACTTGGATCCCCTACGCTACATCATTTTGTCTCTAGAGAAAGCTGATGCAATTTTGTACAGAATCGTATTGTAAGTATATAAGCGAAGTCTGGCAATCTGTTCTCTTGACGTACCCCGTCATTTTTGACGGGTTACAGCTAGTCTAATATTGAGTGTCTGGCGATCTTTGAGGAAGAATTATATACAATAAACAGTTAATTAACCAGGAGTGAAGGCATGTCTGTATCAACGCTGAAGGAATCTACTTTATATCAGCTACGATACTTCACGCTAGTTTGCTTTAATCAGACTAACACAATTTATGATAGATAGATAGATAATCGCATTATTACGGAAGTGATCCTAATGCATAAACTAGGTTTAATCTTAAGTTTATGCTACTTGAACTAATAGAGCTTTTTTTATTTGTGTGAAGGCAAATTATTCATCAAAGCGTGCTTTTATGCGAAGCTTATCTCAACACTCCATGCGTACATCTATAAGGTTTAGTTAAGAAGATGTTTGTATACTTAATATATGTACTTATGAACTAACACACTTCTCAGTATTATCAGCCAGAAGAGTCTACATATTTTATCATTCATGATTCACATATAAACTCATCAGCTTAACATTGGGGAAAATCACGGATATCAAAGGATAAGGCTCAACGCGGGAACTAAAATACGTACAAGCATTGTGCCCGAAATGTCAGTATTTTATAACGCGGAGGCATGACTTTGCCAACACACTTCTCAGTATTATCAGCCAGAAGAGTCTACATATTATCATTCATGATTAACATATAAACTCATCAGCCTAATACTGGGAAAAAATCACCTATCCAGATATCACGGATATCACAGGATTAGGCTCAGATGCGCGGGGCATAAAATACAAGCGATGTGCCTGAAATATCAAAATTAGAAATCGTCTTACAATATTGCAAGTATTAATAATTACCGCTTGTTGCATTTTTATGTATAAATTTTCCGGTAAATCTTTTTTTTAATATTTATTAGCGATTTTGGTATTATACCTCTAGCTGATATACTAATGGGATTATGTATACCGACCTAGAATGGCAAATACTGTTTATTTCGCCTGATAATTCTGTACTTTTCCGATTTTTTTCTGCGACGGTTTTTTTAACATTATTGAAGCCTTACGAAACGTTACGAATCCATCTCTCGTACCTATATTTTTAAAGGGTTTTCCGAAGTCTTCGAGTAGATTCGAATTCTCCTTAAAAGTGAAAAGCAGTAGTAATTCTCCAGAAGTGAGGTCAGCACAGACACGTAAAGCTCAAAAAAGGATCTGGACCTGTAGATACCTATACATAAACCCAAAATACTTTGCTGCATACTTTGTAAAAGCTATGTAAAAGCTTGTGTCGTAAAGTGCAGAATACATACAGAATCATCAAATTTCTAACCTGGCACCTCCAGATTGTGAGCCCGCGTACCAAACAGCTGCGCCAATCATTATAGATCTATATATGCCAGCAATCTAAGACACGCAAATTGGAGCAGAAAATGTTTATTGCCCGACTAGTCAGACTGTCTGATTATTCTGGATTCTGGGACAGTTGACATAAAGACATAATTTCTGTGACGACCCAAATATTAAACCCAGACAGAAATCAATAGAATGTTAATGTGCAATAAACAATATGCATGGATGATTAGTACTAAATTATCAAAGTGATACTTACAATCATTATTACGACTTCACAAATTGTAATACAAAATTATCAATCACATTGAATTATTTTTGTCTCTGCCATAATGCCGCCCCATAGACTTGCCGCCCTAAGGCAAGTACGAAAAAGCCGCCCTCAAAAATGCGTGTATTTTACCTTATAGATAACTTCAGTAACAGTTTATACAGAGTGGGGGAGAAACTGAGATTTTAATATTGATTTAGCATCGAAACATGTAAATAGCGCCGCAGGCGAAATGTAAAAAAAATAGGCTGCTAATGAACATGTATGCATTCCATCTAATTATATTGTACATGACAAAAGAAATGCTGTGTAACTAGCGCCGCAGGCGAATTTTTTTTATGGGAGAAATTAGTATTCATTGCCACCTCCTCGATTTGTAGCCCCTTCATAATGGCACCATGAGGCTTTGCCTAACTTGCCTATTAGGTAGAGACGGCCCTGGTTATACAGAAATGTATTGTCACCGAGTTTACGTACATTTGCAAAGTTTCAGGTCTCTATAAGTAGTCAGGAAGTGGTTGAAAAATCGATTACAAGATTTGCGTACAAATTAACAACGTAGCTAGTAAAGTTAAAGTCCTCTATGCTGTCATTGGGCTTCGGCGCCCTGAATTGTTCTCAGCGAATACTGAGAGAATCGTCTTAAAATTGAAGACAGTAATAGATGAAAGTATGGAATACAGATTGACTGTTTTAAAATTACAATATTTAGAAATTCCTTGAATAAAAAAATATTCCGAAAGTACACAGTGGCGGATCCAAGATTTAATTTTGGGGGGGGCTGAATTAGTATCAATTTTTTTTTTCCAACAGATTTCTTTTTGTCGACCTTTTTTTTTTGGTCCTCGCCTAAAATTTTGAATCGTTCTGCGGAAATACCAGTATACCAGATTTGCAGAAAGTTCCTCTTTTAGTATTCAAAACACTAGAAACGCCAACACTGGGGCTGAATGTCGTCACGTGGTTAAAAGTACTGTCACTCAACATTTTGGGGGGGGGCTAAGGGGCTGAAACTCCTAGATTTGTTCTATATATACTACTGTAACTAATCCGCTAGTGAAAGTACACCTGAAATTTACGGGATCTGAAGATTTCCGATCAGTTTTTCAGATATAAAAGTATAATTTAGCCAAAATACTGGTAATTATAATCTTAACAAATTGACTGTTTTAGATTTTTAAATTTCTTCCCAGATTTCTTTTAAAAAGGTACAATTCACTTTGTCGCTTACGTTATTCTTATTTCGCGCTAACATTCTCATACAAAATTTGAAAAAAATGAAGCGAAAATAGAACGATTTTTGTTCAGTGCACTTAGGTAAATTCATGAAAAATTAATATCTTTCTTATGCACTTTGCATTGAGAGAGATTATAACATACATCAGTATTGGTAAGTACCAGTGTTGCTATTAAGTAGATGTAAACAAGCTATAAATAATAATGCTTATTAATATAGTAAATAATGTGTTATGGTTCTGGCAACCAGTGGCGGCTCGTGCTTTGGAGGGATAGGAGGGCAATAATAAAATCCAATATACTTACCTAAAACGATAAATACCTAGTACCAGCGCCATCCATCACTTTTTCTCCCAATACATACATTTCAAGCCGTAACACTATGTTTGCTACGTAATATTACATATAAATATGATATAAACGAAACGCTATTGACGAAAACTACAATTGTACAACTAATAATTGATTATTTTACTTTTTTGATAAGCAAACAAAAGACTAACAGTAAATTAAAAGACTTACCAGTTAGTCACCAGGCAGATACTAGTTAGAATATACTAATTAGTCACCACGCAGATACTTATTAGAAGATACTAATTAGAATAAATTTGCCGAATACTTATTAGAAGTTACCAATTACTTATCCGATCAAAACTTGGACCCCTCCAAGAACACCATTCATTGTAAAATAGAAGACTGCGTGTTTTCCTCGCATCGCCATGAGTATTTTTGATAGATATTTCGATTCAGAGTATGCATACCGACATTTAAAAAATTTATAAAAACGGGAGAACTTATATCTCTACAACCGTTGCTAAATATGTATATTTTTATATCTTGTATAGATTTCTCAAAAAAATAATTTAAAAACACCCCTGATCTTTTTTTCCGAAAGACGGAAACTCGTTTCCCGAAAGTCGCGGATTACAATTTTTTTGTACTGATAATATGCATTAAAATCTAGGGAATAACCGTAAAAGTTTTTTGATAGACGCAAAATTAACACCAAAAAATGGAAAAAAAACTATTTTTACCATTTTATCATGCGATTTTTCACGCGATTTTAAACCTTGATGCCGTGGGAAATGACTGTGACGTCATTCTTGGTAGGTACCAAACCCTTACATTTGCGTGAGCAGACTTTTGACTTACACGACTATTCCTACATGCAGGGGAAATGAGGTTATTAAGAAGAAATGGGTACGAACTTTCAATACTATTATTAAAGAAACAGGTCACCAAACACTAGATATATAAAATTCAAATTAATCACTGATAAATAAAATCGCATTTTTTGCATAGCCTATCTTGATCCACCGTGTTTTTTAAAAATGTTATTATTGTTCAGATATATCTCGTTTTCAACTGTGGTCATCAAAACTAATTATTATTGACAATACCGAACGCACAAATTTGTTATCGTGGCTTTATGTATAGAATCACTAAATCTTCAGAAAAGCACTTATCAGTATCACACTAAGATCGACGCATTAATAATAAGTACATAATCTTTTACGTATTAACAAAAACACTTCAAAAACATAAAATAAACAAGGATATCATAGGTTTCATTTACACATTGTGTACCTATAGTATAGAAACCTACGGGACGCATACGCTATAAGCCTATAACTAACGAAATGCTTACACTACTAGTACTCTACCATACTTGGTATCAAAGACTGTTAATTCATTGTGGGGAATATGACTACATTGTTTTCAAAGCAAATGCACAATATGTACTGTAGAAATTCAACAGTTTTACGAGTTTTGCAATTTTGGGAGTCAAAGTTAGACTATGAGTAAGCGTCCATTCATAAAAGCATAATCATTTTATTGCAACTAAGAAATTAAATGTATCCTTTTTGTTTATGACCATCTGCTAAACCTCGTACAAAAAATCTGGGGACCCGTACGGGCGAAATCCCTTTTGCCCGAGGCTGCCTATACTAAGCGTGTTTAAAACATCATGAAGCAGGTAATATGTACAATACAAATTCGGGACAAAAATCTTCGTTGCCCCGTCGGCATTATTTATTGCGGTTCTCGTCATAGACCTTTCATTCTCGTAATGTTACGGCTTAGGGTCTCAAGGTAAGGTAACACGTGTTGCACACTTGCACCATGTTGATAGTTTCTAACGTCCCTATAAACACAATACACATTGTTTACAGATACAGAACAGAGCCATTCTTAGGAAAAAAAAACTATTTTAAAATATTATATACTTAAGAATATTATACACATATTAAGCGCAAAAATGTGGGTGGGCGACGCCCCGTTGCCCTGTAGGACGAACCGGCCCTGCTGGCAACTATAATATTGATGGATAGATTCACTTCACGCCTGTTCAGATATCTGTGTAATTAATTTTTAAGTATGTGCATACTGCCAGTACTTGCTATATGAGATACCTTATTCTATTCGGAGTTTACTGGTATATTGAACTTTTGGTAGCATGTGTGGTATCTATACTTTGTATATCAACACCTAAATCTAAGATGCGATCATTTTTGAAACCATAAAATTACAAATCTATATATTATTTTAAAATTATATAATATAAAAAAACAGATAAATAAATAAATCTTTATTGACCAGAGAATATTATATGCATAGTTTCAGAAACAAGACAATAGTAGTGTGCCAAAAGGCGGACTTATTGCAAAAGCAATATCTTACAGTCAACCCAATATAGAGATGGCACATTGATTTGTTTGTTCTATCCTATTCTATTCCATCCCCTCACGCCGCATACTTTGTGGAGTAGGTAGAGAGAACTGCAGATCGCCAGACCTTTCTATCCTTACACACACTTCGGGCATCCGTCACATTCATGCAATTCGTCATACACACTCTACGATTCCTTTTACTCAGAGCACGTCCGTCCTTGAGAATCTGGCGTACATGGTCAAGCCATGTGGTTCTTGGACGGCCGCGTTTTCCTACACCTCTTCTTTCTCCCAGGTATATTTTCTTTGTTAAAATTTCGTCGTTCATTCGGAGATTGCATACGACTGGAGATGAAGATGGATGATGACAAAAGGATGGGCGTAAGAAAATAATAGGGCTATCTAAGGTTTTGTCCTCTTTACGTACCCTGCAAGGGACACTAGGTATAGTAGTAATAGAATAGCATACATCCATAGGGAAATGAGTAACTGCAAGACTGGTGTTGTGACAAGAATGAAAGTAAACAAACTAAGATGGTTTGGGCATGTTGAGAGAATAAATGATGATAGGATGACAAAAAAGATATATTTGAGTGAGCGAAAAGGGGTGAGAAAGTGCGGCCGCCCGAGACTGACCTGGTCCGATCATGTCGACCAGATCCTCAAGGATGGACGCGTTTTGAGTAAAAGGAATCGGAGAGCGTGTATGACAAATTGCATGAATGTGACGGAAGCTAGGAGTGTGTGTAAGGATAGGGCTGTCTGGCGCTCTGTCCTCTCTGCCTACCCTGCAAGGGACGTGGCGTGAGGGTATAGGTATAGATAGATAGATAGATACATACATAATAAGATACTTGCATCTACTTTGTTCATACGTATGGAAAGTATCACAGAACATAACGCATCTAGTTATATTTCACATCAGCTGTATGGAGTTAGTATAGTTTAGTATGCAATGCACTCAAGTTAACTCGCAGCATAGGAAAATCTTATACTCTTATACCTAACACTATAAATAATCACACAATCATTTCTCAAGTATAATAATACTTAATAATATTTGGATGATATCAAATACAGAGATGCATTTCATGGATAAAATAATAGTCCAGTAATATGGTGTTTTAGCGAAGAAAAAAATACAGAAGTATTTTTTCCCATCGTCCCGTATGCTTTCGAGGGCGCTGAATCCGAATTTTAACATTGCCACCTCGTAAATGTGATTTGTTCTAAGGTGTCTCAGAAAGAAAGAGAACAAGAAGGGTTTATTTTCAGACTTTGACTGATAATTCAAAAAGTATTCATTTTAGAGAAAAGAAGCTAGGGACAAGAATAAACTTCACTAAATTTCCTACAAAATGACATATAAATCTTTTGTGTGGCATAAACCGTTCGGCCGTCAGAACGATCTAAAATAGAGCATAATTTTCACCCTACAGCCAAAAATTATATTCGTTTTTAATAAGTAGGTACTTAATCGTAAAAAATGCTTTTTTACGTTTTTCGTGGACGCGCCACCTTCCGGGGCGCATGAATTCGCTCATTTCGATGGCGTCTCCGACCAGACTTAACAAATTCGAAATTTGAGAAAAGATATGAGTTCTACTCGTGAAGCACTTTCGTGAGATAGGTACCAAACACGGCGGAATTTGGTGACTGGATTCTCAAGATCGCTCGGTGTCTTCAAAATCTGACTTACGATCTAGATTTATTTTCCAACGCCCTTTCATACGATACCACACATGATCCCACACGATCCTTGGATCCCCCTCAAACGCCTTACATATTTTGTGTCTCTGGAAAAGGATGATCCTAAGTGGTACGGAATCGTTTCACAAAGTTTACCAATGTTTCAGGTCTCTACACTCATAAATAGTCAGAAAGCGGTAAAAAAACGATAGCAAAATTAGGGACCATACAAAAAAAAAATAACAACGGAAGAAGTAGAATACAATTCTGTAAAAAGATTTGAATTTTGTCCTTCCAAAACTGGCTAGAGCTCTGAAACTCTCACTAATTACGTAAACTGAATTCTGTACCACATTGGATCAGCTTCAGAGACAAAAAAGATGTAAAGCGTTTGAGGGGATCCATAAATTGTGTGAGGTCACGGGTATGAAATGGCTTTGAAGTAGAAATTCAGATAGAAAAGTTAGATTAAAAATGTTGGAATATAAAATTAATTGAATAATCGTTAATTCAGTTAGTCGAATTAACCGCACACCCAAATAATCAGATCTAAAGTCATCAGTCAAAATGAACTCAAAACCAAATAAAAAATTTCGAACTCGAAGTGTACCTAATAATGTAAAGTCCGATTCGGTCCTGGAGTGCATCACAGACGCAGCGGGAGGCGAACACCATCACATCACATATCCAACATTTAATCACGCTCCAGAAATACAAGACAATATATATTTATATCATCAGATGGCGGACTTATTATATTTATATTATATACTATAACAAGAGTTATGCAATAATAAAATACATCATGCAATACATCATGTAGCCGTCATGAGAATTCGTGTGGAATTTCATTGGTTAGCTGGAAGAAATCGCGACACCGTAATAAATTTGCTCTAGTGAACAATTATGTAGCAAGAATGAACTATGGTAACATAAATAATGCTTATAGATTAGTAGATTCATGCCCAATCTCACCAACTTCCACCTAGGAAGAGGAGCCCTAAGTAATTTCCATACAAAAACAGAGATAATATTGTATTTATTGAATAAAGAACATCAGCTTCCAGCTAGACCACAGCCACCACCAGACCATATGAAATGCAACATGCAGCTCACCTACGTTAGGTGCCCAGATATCTCCGCCCAGACCACTCCAACCCCCAACTAGGTGAGCTGCATGTTGCATTTCATATGGATTTACGCTGTGGTCTACCTGGAAGCTGATGTTTTTTATTCAATAAATATAATATGGAAATTTCTTAGGGCTCTCCTTCCTAGGTTAAAGTTGGTGGGATTGGGCATCAGAGTTATATTACGGTCTGTCAAGAAAGATATGGTGTCTTTATGAGAACTCTACATTCTACATGTGGCAACTCTTCTACAATTTCAATAGAAATGTCATTGTTGTCAGCAAACAAAATTGTAGTTCTCAATTAATCCCAGACCATGTCTTTCTTGATGGATTGTGTATCCCCTCACGCTGGGTCTCTCGCAATGTGGACAGTGAGAACAGAGGACAGTGAGTGCTTTCGTCACATTCATGCAATCCGTCGTAGATATACACATTTACTCAAAAACTATCTTTACAAAATCATTGAAAAAAATGCAATTTCTTTATTAAATTGGCCACTTTTTTTACTAGTACATTAAAATCACGGTATTATACCTACCAATAATGAGGTAACTAGTAAATGCTGTGTGCTTATAAAAACATACTACAACATTTTCTCTGCGCCATTTCTCAAAATGTAGGTATACAATACAAATTGGGCACCTAATAAATCATAAGCCATTGTTCTTTGGCGCGAACTAATCGCAATCTCCGATTTCTTTCAATTTACATGACTTTCAAAATGGATATTGCTGAATAAAATGTGAAATGTGTTACGAACGTTTTACAAGACTTCAGGACACATAAAAAAAATCACAAAAGTGTACATACATTGAAGGTCTCCCACGGGCTTAAGGCCCTCCGCATCCCCGGGTAACACAGGCGCATATAGCGTCCTCTTTACCCGCACTTCTTGGCAAAATCTTTTTAAGAGGTGGGCTCAGGGTTAGCCAGAAGGGAGCCCCCCGACAAATCCCACGCCTAACTTACATTCCTTCAGTGTCCTTAATTGTCCAAGGATGGAAACATATTTACAATTACACAAAAGTGTAGTGGGAGGAGTTGTTTGAAAACCTGAGGATCCCACGGAGATTATATACCTTTACTTTCGTTTCGTAAAAATTACGAATACAAAGTACGCTGTAAAAAAATTATACGAACCAATATGAAACTAATTTTGTAGTTAGTGCGTGATACATTTGTATAAATAACACATAATAGATTAATATTATTTTCATTTAGACACTTTGATTAAATTGTTACAACGCTTACAATTCATAATGTTGTATCTCACAATCATTTTTATACTGAACATGTCAATTTATGTAATAGAATAAATATGTAATATTTATTGCCTACGTGTATCTATATTCGTTTAATTTTTAATTATTTGTACCTTTAAAAGTAAGTGTTTTCCTGGGAACCAAAAAATAATTTATTTTCCAATGCCCTTTCATACGATACCACACATGACCCCACACAACTCTTGGATCCCCTTCAAACACTTTACATATTTTTTAGTCTCTGGAGAAGGTTAATTCAATGTGGTACAGAATCGTAATGTCATCTAGTTTACAAAATTGGTGAAAGTTTCAGAGCTCTAGCTAGTCTAAAAATTAGTTAAAATTTGATGGCAAGATTTGGAGACAACAACGCCAATTGAAGTTAAATAAAATCTAACACAAACAACATTTGCTTTGAGCAAAATAAATGGGACATTCAGAATGGGTGGCAAACTTCATTGCTGAACAATATGTGAAATGATTTATGAAATATCTCTGTTTATGAAAGTTTTTGTGGTGAGTACAGTACACTCGAAAAAAATACGTGAAAAAAGTGAGGGTTAATTCCTTACAGCCTGAGGATATCACGCTTTTACTTCACATTTTGAGAATTTGTGAGATAATAATGTGATAAGCATTAAGGTTCAAAATGGCATGAACAATCGCATGATGATAAAATGGTAAAATTAAAATAGTGCTTTTTACATTTTTTGGGGTTAATTTCGCTTCAATAAAAGAACTTTTACGGTCATTCCCTAGATTTTAATGTATATTATCAACACAAAAATAATCTCCGCGACTTTTGGGTCTCTGTATTTAAGAAAAAAGATCAGAGGTCTTTTTCACTTTTTTTTTTGAGAAATCTATACAAGATATAAAAAATCTTTTACGGTTATTCTCTAGATAAAGGTTCAATGCATCTACTCTATTTTTTCCAAAGCATACCTATCTAGTAAGGTTGTCAAGATCAAAGGTCTCCCGTTTCTAGAAATTTTTGAAATGTCAATATGCCTACTCTTAAAGAAGTATAGTGTGATGGTATCAATGAATTATGCATAAGAATAATTTTACTGTGTATATTATAATGAGTGATAACTTTATTGGAATCGTTTTAATTCCTGTCGTCCATTGAATACATTTTGATGGCATAATTTACCTCCCTGTATGTCCTTAAAGGGATTTGTATACAACAATAAGATAAAACCGCTTTACAAGGATATCGATTTGAATGGAGATAAATTATCATTCTGTACCTTATACAGTGGCGTAACAAACTAGATTATAAATTGAGGACCCTGTGGATTCAAACAAATAATGTCGAACACAAGGAATTCATAGTAACTTATACCTACATAAAAAGGTTCTACATGTTACGGGTTACGGGTAATCCTAGAAAATCGATGAAACCTAAGTTTATCCCGGCTCGCTTAAAATTATCCGGGTCTATTGGGTATTCTAATGTCGGAACAATAATTGAAATAAATTATAATTTGAAGTTTACCCGGATATAACTAGATCTACTCAATGCGGTTTGGGTGGTGTTATGCTCCCGCTAGATGCTCGTCATGGGTCGCGTTCAAGTGGTGTCCGTGAGCAAAAAGGCGTGTGGATTGAATGTTTGTCTTGACGTGTACGTAGCCGACGGTTGACGCCTTTTTACTCCTGAACACCGTTTGCTCGGAACTTGGACGGGCGTGTGGCGGGAGCATCAAATTAATTAGCGAAATTAAAAATTGCACCTTCACACCAAAAACTCAGTACAGTTTTTAAGAGAAGCGACTACATTCACACAATGCAGGGAAGCAGCGAAGGATGTTTCGACTTCTACGAGTTGGCTTTAGTGACCACTTTATGCCCAGGACAACGTTCACACACCACAGTCTGCTGTCAAAAGTGTTGACGAGAGAAATGAACTGCTATGACACTTCGATTTACCTTACAATTATTTAATTTATAGTTTGCTGGTAACTACAAAAACAATGTTACTCGGGCGCCTTCGTCCACAAGATACGCCACTGAACAAATCAAAATATGACATAATGGTTTGAATAGGATAATTATTAGGAATAAGAATTTTATTATTGATCTATTATCGACAATAGCCAATCAATAATGGGACAAGATCATTGTCACTTAGTTAGATCATGTAAGAGTGATCTTAAACCATTGGTGATCGAGGGTCATCTGCATGACATGACGGGATCTATGATCTATAATATGGAAGCTGCGGGGGGGCGTAGAACTGTAGATAAAAAAACCCACATGAATATTGCCCATGGTGCATGAACCCCAAAAAAGACAAAAACCCTTCAGAAATATGTTCGATGAATAAAAGCCCAAAATTTCTAGTTGGATTCCGTAATTTATAAATGTAGACAATTTTTTTTATTGTCTATCCCAATTTACAAGTAGGTACACTCGTTTATTTGTCTATTTTCTAATCTTCATTATTAAATTTAATCCAACATAAAAGTGTAGATAAACTTGATCGACGTTTCGACACTCCTACTGGTGTCTTCCTCTTCCGACAACAATAGGAGTATCGAAACGTCGATCAAGTTTATCTACACACGTTTCACCGGAAAAACCAAGAAACAATGTCAATCGCACACTGTGAAAACCTTCAACAACATATCTGTGAAAAATCATGACTCAGTATGTTTATTCCGAGCATACTTCAATAAAAATTATACGATCATAAAAAAGAAATGATTTCAGACTTACCCAACAAAATGTCCATTCTTTCCGTTGACTTGTCCATTGCTGGCGACATCATTGTCTCCTTCGTGGCTGTTTCCACCGTTCCTTCGGGGCCACGGAGGGGGGGCAGGATCCCCCCATGTGTGTGGAATGAGGAAGGCTAAGATCACTACACTTACGGCTAACATGCACCAGATCCAACGATTGTTAGCCATATCTTACTAAGAACAGTTCAGTTCACAATAAATCACATAAAGACGATTCGGTCAAATGGTCATACCTGGAAAAGAAAGAAAAAATATATTAGATCAATTATTATTCGGTTAGCTGGAAGAGATCACTGCTTAGCGATAAGCTCGCCCTAGTGAGCATGTACATATGTATAATATTGTTAAGAGTATGCATACTGACATTTCAAAAAATTCTAAAAACGGGAGACCTTATGATCTCGACAGCCGTTACTAAATATGCTTTGGAAAAAATAGGGAATAACCATAATAAAATAAATAAAAAATTATCTAGGGAATAACCGTAGAAGATTTTTTATATCTTGTATAGATTTCACAAAAAAAATGTGAAAAACACCTCTGATCTTTTTTCCGAAAGACAGAAACTCGTTTCCCGAAAGTCGCGGAGTTTTTTTTTGTACTGATAATACATATGCATTAAAATCTAGGGAATATCCGTTAAAGTTAACCCCAAAAAATGGAAAAAACGCTATTTTTACCATTTTATCATGCGATTGTTCACGCGATTTTGAACGTCCATGCCGTGGGAAATGACCGTGACGTCATAGTTGGGTCGCGAGTCTAAAATATTTTTACACATTTTATATAGAAGCCGCTTATTTTTAACAGTTTGGCCAATTAGCCTTAATGCTATAGTATTTTTTAGGAAACTAATTAGAATATATCGTCAAGAACATATACGGGAAAACAGTGGGTAGTATTTTGTCATTTATTTCTATAAATTACTAGAAACCTTATGAATACAATTTCCTTCAGACAAATTTATATTCCAAATTGGTGGCACATTCCATATATTGAGCATTATATCGTTATCAACTGCCTCATTTGGTAGGCTTCCAAATTGGCGGTACCATCCGTATGATACACTATTGTGACAGTAGTAATATTCTGAAGGTAATGATGTTACACGTATCAGTATGTTACTGGAAATGTATGTAATCCGTCATCATAAAGAATTCCTAGGAAATCTACATAATATCCAAAACCGACAGGCAATGTGTGAAATATTTTTTCGTTTATTTTGTAATACCTATATTATGTATTAATGTAATATATACACAAGGGGGGAGGGGGCAGATGCCCCCCTAGAGATTGGAATAAGTATATAATTATTCATACTGAATGATTAAAATCACATTATTATCACACATTTCCATTAGTCACCCAAGCCACGCCTTCTTCATATTTTAGTCACCCTAAAAAATTGCGTCTGCGGCGTTATTTACGCGTTTTTCGTACTATATAAATACTTAGGGGGTTAACTGGAAGTACTCGCAGCTCTGCGATAAGTTCGTCCTAGTGAACAACGATTTGTCCATTTTTTAATGTTTGTATGTATTTCTTTAAAGAAATAAATAAATTGTGGTTTCTTCCCTCCCTCCCCCCCCCCCCCCTAGCTCCGAAGCTGGCGACCCCTATGCTAGGAAGTATATACGTTTCTTGGTTTCACACATTTCCGGTAACATATATACATACACATTGTTACGCAACATTATTACATGGTAGTGCATGCTATAGCAATATAGCAGATAGCATGTATAATGATAAGGCCTATATGATCATATAATAAGAATGCAGAGATTTCGGTCATTGGTCTCTAGCAGAGATGTTTGTTTAATTAAGCGATACGGGATAAAAAACGAGGATACATATTACGGAAAACGGGGCATGCAAATAAGAGAAACTTCGGTAAGTAGGGTGACCGTAGCATGCGGATTGCTTGGTTTTTTATTTTTTTTTAATTTATTTATTCTTCGAGTGAATAAGATACAATACAAATTAGGCATTGATTATTTCCAAAAGAAAGAAATATTTCAAAACTATTTTCATTCATTATTTCATTAGTAGTACAATTCGATATATCAAATTTTCTTTGAAAAAAGTGAGACTTCGACGAAGATTTTTAGCCACCCATCAAGGCGTCGCTGCTTTAAATTTACATACATATTCATAGATCTTGCAAAATTTTCCAACGGGCCAGCGTTACATACCTACATGACTTGGATAATACCAGTATTATGTAAACAGCCTTCACAATTAAATAAAATTCCGGACGCTGTCGTTTCGGTAAGAAGACAGTGGTATTTAGAGGGGGGTCAAAATTTAGTATGAAACAATATGGATTCTCAACTACATTTATGTGCATTTTCTTATCAAATTAAGACCTACACACGGGTACATCTAGCAATAAAAAAAATATTTTACATAAGTAGGTATATATTTTTTAATGTCACAATTTTCAATAAATTTAAGTACCTACCACTTTTAAAAATGAATCTGGGCTTGTGTGCAAAAACCCCAATATTTTCGAAAAAATGAGTGCAGTTTCCATGATCAGCACCAAGATTCGAATCTGGCACTACCAACGAATTGCATTACTTAAATAATTTTCCCAACTGTATGGTCACCACGTTTTGCAACACCACAATTAGATAATACTCTACTATCATTTCTTAAATCAACAACACATGTCTTATCACCACACCACACCAAATATTTTACAAATCCAAGGTAATTACAGGTCTACTGTGCAGTGTGCGTATCTACCAGCTAACCAGTATCGTCATTGTCAGAATCAACACTTTCATGATCACATTTTTTGATTAAAAAAAAAATTGACTAAAATAAACTTTTTTTTTTAAATTAGCCAGTCCACCCTAACTGGGTGATTTTTGCCAGTACCTAAACATCTAAGAAAACAAAAAAATGAGAAGTTTTTTTTATTCAAATGTAAATATTGTTGAAGGGAGAGGAGGGTTTTTTTATACACACCCGCCATCTATTATTGCTAAGCCGAAGAACACTGTTCACAATCAACTTCGCTAGATGGCAGGAGAGGTCACTAAGTACCATATTTATGTATTATTATGTACATAATTACCAATGTGAATTCAACCAGATATGCTATACCACCGCCACTTTGACATTCTCTCTTTCTCTAGCCATGATGTAGGATTAATACATAAAACGTTATAGTAGTCCGAGAGCCCGCTGCTTAATTTATGACGTATCTGTTTTTTGATCGAAATGTGGTATAAACGATAGCTTACCAATAGGGTATTACATTGCACTAGGGTTGCCTATCAAAATCTTGCCGCAACCCCCCCTGCCTCCCCCCCCCGAAAAGGTCCCTCTTCGCGGTTTTTCGCATTTTATAGGAATATGGTAAGAGATAGGAGAAAGTAGTCAATGACAAAAATAATCCTTGCTAAATTCTCTATAAAAAACATTAAGTCAATTTTTTCATAGGACTAGTAGTTTACCCGTAATGGCCGGTCGAAAAACAGGATATTTTTTGAAAAAAAAATAATTTTTTTTTGATTTTTTTTCTTTAACTTTCTTCCACCCATTATCACTAACATTTTATGGAAAAAAATATTTGGCCTGCGGCGCTATATCGCTGGTTATTTTATGAAAAACTAAATTTTAAGAATTTTCGTCACTGAGTTTTATTACAATAACTCCTAAATTAATTGATGTATGAAAATAAGTTATAGCTCGTTTTGTAGCTAAGACTATGGTAATTAATTCTTTCCTTGACTATTTTCCTGTAGCTCTTATCAATTTTCAACCAATTTAGTTTAAATTAATTTTTTTAGTTTTTTAAATGAATTTCGGTTTTGGACCGGCTATTGCGGGTAAACTGCTAGTTGTACGAAAAAAATGACTAAACATTTTTTATAGAGAATTTAGCAAGGATTATTTTTGTCATTGACTATTTTCTTCTATCTCTTACCACATTCCTACAAAATGCGAAAAACCGCGAAGAGGGACCTTTTCGGGGGGGGGGGGCAGGGGGGGTTGCGGCAAGATTTTGATAGGCAACCCTAGTGCGATGTAAAACCCTATTGGTAAGCTATCATTTGTACCACATTTCGATCAAAAAACAGATACGTCATAAATTAAGCACTTGAACTATTACCAATGTGAATTCAACCAGATATTCTGTACCACCGCCACTTTGACATTTTTCTCTTTCTCTAGCCATGTAGGATTAATACATAAAACGTTATAGGCGAGATTGCCGTCGCCGTCGCTAAGGAAATATATGGAGTAACAATTCCTTAACAACAAGTATGATGGATCACGTATTATATTCTGTTAGATTTGACAGGAGTGGTGGTCCTGTTTGATCATTATGCTATGTTGCCAAATGTTACAGCACGGCTAGAGTACATACTCTAGGAGACGGTGGCTATACTATCGAAAGATAACCAGATTCATAAAATTTGCCTGCGGCACTATATTTGCTTGTTTTTATACCGAATCAATACCAAAGATTAAATTAAGTTAAGACAGGAAATGATTTTTTTGAGATCGTAATTACTGTCCAATTTAGTATTTTTAATTGAGTTATAGAATAAAAAAATGAATATATATTTTTTCTATACTCTACTCAATAAAGAATGGCGTATTATTGTATTGATAAATTCTCTTCAGAAATGCATTCATGATTAATAAATAAATAAATAAATTATCTATCAATAATTGAAAAGTGAATCAATGATCAATGAATAGGTATTCAAATGCATCAGCTAATACAGAGTGAGCCAAAAGTCGTTGACTCAAATCATGATTAAGTAAGCGTTGTAAGAAACATTTTAAGAACTACGCTTGTACATATATAAAAATCAATTTAATCTACTGATCCAAGCATGTTTGTCACCAAACAGTGCTAAAAATCAAACTGCAAATATGTGTGCAAAGTTTTATGGTGCTGGGACATTGGGAACTTATTAAAATTTGAAAAATAAAATGTACCTAGATCTAGATGCAAAAGCCACCAAAAACTAGAGGTAAAGTTAAATAAGTGGGTGGCAAAATTATTTTAAAAGGTTAAAATATTTTAAAAGGGCTAGGTTAGGTTAATAAGTAGGTACTTATAGGTAAAAAAATAGGCAGAAAAAAATAGGATTTGTTTTAACTTACTCGAGGGTTGGAATTATTTCAATATTGAACCTATTCAATCAAAAGTAGAGCATGTAATCAAATCGATTTAAATAGCGTCTTACCGAATCGAAGAAAAGAATAGGTAACATAAATTCGGCCGCTGTTTCGGTAAGAAAACAGCGGTATGGAGATTAGCTGTAACTATTTAGAATGACAAAACGATGAGTAACTTTTGGCTCACCCTGTACATATTATAACAGTACATTCACAAAAGAGTACAGTTAATTGAATTTAAATCAGGTGTACCAACATAACATAATAAATACACTATAATCATTCATTTTGTAATGTAATGCAATAATTTCATGACGTATAGGTACTCAGACTCAGGTGTACCACTATAACCTTTCACCTTAGGAAGAGTTCATGAAGAATTTTAACAGAGTGTAAAGCCCTTTACAATACGAGAACTGTTCAACTCGATGGGTACTTTTATTTCTTTTAAGATCCGGACTTGAGTGTGCAAGAACCCAAATTGAGGCTCCCGACCCAACTATGACTTCACCGTAATTTCCCACGGCATTAAGGTTCAAAATCGCATGAACAATCGCATGATAATATGGTAAAAATAGCGTTTTTTCCATTTTTTACGGTTATTTCCTAGATTTTAATGCATATTATCAGTACAAATAAAAAATTCTCCACGACTTTCGAGAAACGAGTTTCTGTCTTTTGGAAAAAAAGATCAGAGGTGTTTTTCACCATTTTTTTTTTTTTGAGAAATTTATACAAGATGTAAATTTTTTACGGTTATTCCCTAGATAAAGGTTCAATGTATCTGCTCTGTTTTTTTCCAAAACATATTTAGTAACGCTTGTCGAAATTGAAGGTCTCCCGTTTTTAGAAATTTTTGAAATGTAATATGGGTACTTTACTTTTAATATGTAGGTACTTTCTTGCACATACTTTATTAATCAGTAAGCTTTAAAAGCTTGTGTCGTGAAGTGCAAACATTGTAAAGTTTTGTGATTTTGTTCATTTCTCTAAGAGAGGGGATTCATTGCACACTTTGAGTTTTATTGCCTCTCCATGTTTACGAGGGAACACTGACGGGGATAATGGTAACTTAACTCATGAATACCTAATGCTAACTATGTGGTTGAGTTAGTCCTATAGGAGGGCCGGGAGTCAAATACTATGAACCGTATCATTTCACTTAACCTCGAGACATAATAGGTTAAATAATATTACTAAGTAGGTATTGTAGTACTTACTTATGTAAATAAGTGTAAGAAGAAGAAGAAGTGTATTGTATTGTTTCTAGGAATACTAAATCTATAAAGTTTGGAACCTATCAGTGGCAAAGATACCTAAAAAAACGATACCCATCGAGTTACCTTTTCATGTATAATATTATTCATTATTAATATTTCCTATATATGTTATACCTATGAGTATTTTTGTGGTGTGCAATGTTGATGTAATGAGTACGCGCCGACAAACCTGGATAAGGTTTGGCGTGACTCTGTATATCAACATGCACACTGTACACTGCTTGATGTAATTAGTTAATATTTCACAGTTGTTACAATATTAAGATGATAAAATAATAGGTCTATATAATCTGACGTAATTCAGTAAAAAATGTTCGCCACGGCTTCCCTAGTACAGAAATTAATCCACTCTTCGCCACTGGAGCCTATATAAATAATTTAATGTTATAGAGTTTGCAAATTAATTTATTTTACCCATCATCCATTCGTTGGTAACTGGATGATCGGTAAGCAAAATTATTATGGGGCGTATTTGTTGTAGTTTTAAGTGCCCATATATTATTTTCATACTAAATAGTGACCCCTTCGTTTCATATCGCTGTCATCTTACTTTTGTTGAGTTTTGAATGTTATTCATTATTAATTGTAATATTATTGCAGTATCCATATTTATTTGACTAAATCGATAAATGTATCTGTTCGTTTTGACACTTATTTTCTATAGAATTACTATGTATCATGCATGCATGCATGTGTACGTAAACATTTTAAAGTAATGTGTCTGGACGATTTACAACAGAACGTCACCCGAGAATAACAAAATTCAATCTGCGAGACCGAAATGTTGAGAGAAAATGAGATCAAAGTTTTAAACACTCATATATGTTTTACACACAGATGGAACTTTATTAGTCTCTAGTAGTTATTTACACACACTACACCACTTTAGGATGTTTTCATGGCAGAGTACATGGTTGGCGCACTTGGTTGAGGCGACAGTCTCTCAAGCGGCAGGTGCCAGGTTCAAACCCCGGCGCTGGCGATGTATTCCACACTATATAGTGCAAGTATTCCGCCTAGTGCAAGGTGTGCAGGAAAGTATTTGGGTTTGTGTATGCACAGTGGCGGATCCAGGATTCAATTTGGGGGGGGGGGGGCTGAATGTCGTCACATGGTAAAAAGTACTGACACTCAACGTTTTGGGGGGGGGGGCTAAGGGGCTGAAACCCCTAGATTTGTTGTATATAAAGTACTGTCACTCATGGTTTGGGGGGGGGGGGCTTCAGACCCCTAGCCCACCCCCTGGATCCGCTAGTGTGTATGCAAGCCCAAATTTGTTTATTTAAAAAATAAAGCTGGTTAAAACATTCTAACAGCAAAAGTCTAAATCTCAAAAATTGCTGTATAAAACACTGTAGGAGTTCCTGAACACTACTAATTTCATATCTAGTTTAAAGTGTAATGGCGTGAATTTGTCCAGCATCAATTTATTTAGTGGTGATGACAATTAGTCGTCTAAACAAATTAATGATTAACTTCAATTAAAAGTACCCACTCTACTTACTTCCATCAAATAATTATTATTATTATATCATGTTGTATTAAACACTACAACCAACACCAACTAACAAACCTACATACACTATACGCATGTTGCAGTCAATCCCGTGGAATCAGACTCCACAGCAACATCTAGAAATCTATATTCAATACTGTGCAACTAGTCAAAACGAAACAATGGGTCATTGTGAAATAAATTCTAGCGGTAGCATATATATAACTTTCAAAAATTACACAATTGACAGCAGGATGTGGTGGAATGGGTGTACGTTGCACCCATCCTGCTTCCTCCCCAAGGGAGTTCACATAATGCTACATTATGTGAATGAAGATGCCTCTCGTCTCTGTTGAGGAAAACTGTAAAAACTGTACTGCGTAAAAAATTACGGACTTCGTTAATAAAGAGAGCTAATGAATTTGAGGTTTAAAAAAGGTTGACTGTAAGATATTGCTTTTGCGATAAGTCCGCGCTTTAGCACACTATTGTTATCTTATTAAAAAAAAAAGCGACAAGCAGAGACGATAACAATAATTATAATAGGAAATCACAGGGTTTCATAAAAGTATCACTTTTAAAGTAAATTTTACAAAAGTAGTATGTATGGTATTATGTATGTATGTATGGGGTTAACTGGAAGAAATCGCAGTTCTGCGATAAGTTCGCCATAGTGAACAACGTTTTATAATCTGTACTATGTCCATTTTGTATATTTATATGTGTTTGTTATTTACTTTAAGTTTAAATAAATAAAATAAAATGTATAGACAATACCAACAGCTGACAATATTTTTAGACATTTCAGTCAGATGTCAAATTTAATTAATACTAGTTGATAATTTAATTATTACGTACCTTGAATTAATGTAGGTTTTGCTTTTCGTCAGCCAAATAATTATCAAATTGTGCGATTTTGACTTCAAGTGAAAATATTTCTAACCGACATAATCTATGAGTAGGTACAGTTAACAAAAACACCCTAAAGTGGTGTAGTGTGTGTGTAAATAACTACTAGAGACTAATAAGGTTCCATCTGTGTGAAGAGTGTTTGACACTTTGATATCATTTTACTCAACATTTTGGTCTTCTCACTTTTCATTCTCTGGCGACGTTTCATAAAACCTGATATTTTCAAGTGTACGCATGTGACATGTCCTGGGGTAGAACTTTGTAAGCATTCTCACCCAAAACACGCAGATATATTGTTTGGGGAAAATGATCCTTACAGCGATATACATAATGGGGTTTTTAGTTTGCATTTTATCTGCGTGTTTCGGATGAGAAAGCTTAGAAAGTACCATCCCTGGAAATTCAAAGTGAACACATGTCGCGTTCTAGTTGAAGCATACAACATCAGATTACAGACATTGCCTGCGACATGTGAGTGACAGCGGAGTAAGTAGGTGTTATTACTTATACTGTACTATACTACAGAGTACAGACATAAAGTACAATAAATATTTCAAATAAAACAAATTAAATTGATGTTACTAACACTTAAGCATCATGTGTTTTGTAACTCTTTTGCTATGTCAGCTAAAATATTAACATTACACTATGTACATTGTACACGCCGCGTTCTTTGCGGGATAGGCAGAGAAAACAATATCATTTTGCCCTATCCTTATATATACACACATTCTATAAGACTATTTTTGAAAATCACAGTGTATATGTTTTGTGAGAAAATCGGATTTTCTACATGTCATAGTTGAATAATAACAAGTGGTTATCTCAACAGATATACAGCAAATTATGCAAAAGCAAAGCAAGGACTTTCACTTTCAGATGGATGATGGACTGGAATTGGTGAATGTTACTTAAGTGTAAAGTGACCACATTAAACCAGCTGACGATCAGTCATAAGCCTGATGGAAAGTACATCCTTTGCTGTGTATATCTGTCGATTCGAGATACTTAATTCAATTCTATACACTTACAAAAACTTTACTAAACCTAAAAGCTATAGGGACCCAACTATGACTTCACGGTCATTTCCCGCGGCGTTGAAATTCAAAATCGCATGAACAATCGCATGATAAAATATTAAAATAAGCGTTTTTTTTTACTTTTTGGGGTTAATTTTGCTTCATTTAAAAATACTTTTACGATCGTACTTTAATGCATATTATTATTATCATACAAAAAAAAATATTTTCGAATTTCGGGAAACGAGTTGCTATCTTTCGGATGAAAAGATCAGAGGTGTTTTTCACAATTTTTCTTGAGAAATCTATACAATATATAAAAAAATCTTTTACAGTGATTCCTTAGATAAAGGTTCAATATATCTACTCTATTTTTTCCAAAGCATATTTAGTAACGGTTGTCGAGATCTATATCTACTCTAAGTTTTAAGTTGTAACCGGACACCAGTATTTTCAGTATACTTAACAAGTATAAGCAAAATATGATTTGTTTTGATAAAATTAATCGTGGACCAACCTACCTATAAATACTATATTAATATAAGTTATATATTATATATTAATTTATTTATTAACAGATAATTTAATAGACCGCATAACTGGGACGACGCAATCTACACAGGGTGTCTGGTTTCTGAATATTATTATGCATTCTTACGCAATGAATTGTAAAAAGCTATGCAGGGTTCAGTTCCCATAAGTAACATGATACTTTAATGAAAATAAAAAATAGTATCTAATTTATTGATACGCAATTTAACATTTTCGGTGGCAGTAAAATTTTCAAATTCAGCAGAATGTATTTTAGTCCGAAGTATAAAAAATATCAGTCGCAACAATCGAGTCAGTTTTTAATATTTGTTCTAATATTTATCAGCAAGTAAAACAAAAAAATGTAGATAATTATTTATTTGGGCTGCAGAATTACAAAATGTATCGTTACAACTACATAGCTTAGTTCCAAGGTTGACAAAAAATCGAGTGTGATCTTTTTATGAAGAAATTTTACATAGCAAAAATCGAGTGAGAATTATTCTGCGAACACAAAACATTTCGTGCTGCCTATTTTTACAGTTGGTTGCTGAACATTCCGGCATCATTTGCCGACCCTCTGTCTGTCTTTATTTGCAGATACAATGTGGTTTAGAGCTGGCAATATTTTGCTGGCCAATTAAGTAATTCATAGCGAAAAAAACTACATTACATAAAAAAAATAATTCTTGCAAAATAAAAAACGTTTCATCTATACGATATTTGCAAGATGATCTGAGAAGTTATAAAGCTCCATTGCCGTCTCAATGTGAGGTAACCAGTGAAAGGTGTGTAACTTAACATAACATAACTTCACCAAAGGGTGCACAATACATGCATGTCCCTTGTGCATTTCCTCCCATAGATGGACCTTAAAAAGGGATATTCCCTATTCAAAATGGGCGGTAATTGAAGAAAATTCTGTTACCTGCACGGGAATCAAACCTATATCTTCGTAGATAAAAGTCAAGACCACCAACCGCTTAACCATCGAGGCAAATCAAATTTATATGGCTATCAAATACCTACATATTATATCTCTAAAAATTATTATAAATTATTGTTTTTACGAAATCTTACATACATTCCGTAATGTCTTGTTGCTATGCGAATTACATTTATTTATTTATTATTTAAATTAACATTACATACATTATAATTTGGCAAGATAATATACATTTATAATAATAATAATAATAATTAACGTTCACTAGGGCGAACTTATCGTTATCCAACTAACCTCAAAATATCACCAAATACCAAACAATTGAAATGTGTTTAAGATAAAACAGAAACTATTCCAATTTCAAACTGTCAAATTTTTGGGCCAAATTTCAATATTCAAGGAGACATTACAAGTTTGAAGAGGATGAAGACGAAGACAATGACAGATGAAATTAATAAATTGGGGTTAGCTGACAGAGATCGCAGCACTGCGATTACCTCGCCCTAGTGAACAAATGTTGTGATTTATATTCGTAATGTTAACATATTTAACTGGAGGTTAAATAGAATAAATTGGAGTTCTGCGATAAGTTCGCCCTAGTGAACAATGCTTTATAATCTGTATTATGTCCATTTTTTATATGTACTGTATACTTTGTTCACTTAAAGAATAAATAAATTAATTAATATCTCTGTATTTCGTTCACTAAAAGTGTAAATTTAATTAATAAATAAATAAAACAAGTGGTATACTTACGAAACAATGTGAAATTCTTCAGCTGAAATCGTCCGTGTTTCGGGAAAGCGCGAAAACTTTCGCGACGCGAAAAATTTGCGACCGAAAAACTGCGGAAAAATTACCGAAAACGTGAGCGGTCCATGTTGAACGCTGCGAACTTAAATTTATGTTAAAATAACAGCAAAAATCATGAATTTACATGTTACATACAAACTGTTTTGCAGATGAACTTTATTTGATAAAAAAAAATGTGTGTTTTTATCGTGTGTGAATGGGGGGAAGATAACAAAAATATTAATGTGTAATAAGTTCCTTTTTTAACACAACGCGATAACCCGTATTTAATTATTACTACATATAAAGTAAATTAAATAATTATATATATTAAAAATTGCTGTACTTTGATAATGTTTTTTTTTTATTTCATACTCAAACTCCAGTAAGTAAATATTATTTTCATGATGTATTTTCGTAATACGGATGCGTTCGCCCGATTCGGACCGACGTCTGATCTAAACTGAACTGATGTTCGGTTCTAGATGAATGTGTGGATGAAGTTGTTCAGAGTCGGTTGGATGTTGTGTTTATAATATTATATGGATATCAACTTACATAATTTTCGTCGAAACCGGGTGTGAATGTAACGCAGGATCATGTCAATTTTTACAAGTTGTTAAATTTAAAAAATTAAAACATTTCGCAATCGCCTCCAGCTGTCATCACAAATAATTTGACTAGTACCATTTTTTTCAATGACATTACGAGCCTACAAAATTGTTTTGAGTAGTCATCGATAGATGTCGACATTTTTAGAATTAGTTGTTCAAATGTATACGGAATTAAAAAAAATGCAACCCCAGCGTCTTCAGCCAGCGTCGAATATTATTCGACTTATTCCATATTTTTATTGACATTACGGGTTGACGAAATGTTTGAGTAGTTATCGACAGATGTCGACATTTTTTCGTTTCGTTTTCGTTTTTTCGACACGTTGTACTACAAATATTATTAAGAAGAATAGAAAACACTATGCTAAAAAAATGCCATAGAAATGTACCTACGTACAATAATTACACACTTGAAATATGAATGGGGAATTAGTGTCCCTTCCATGTATGGAGATTTTTTCAGCTACTATCGGAGTAATGGAGATGTCAAAATTTGGGTAGATACCTATTAACGAGTAATTTCAGACTACATGTTTAGTTTTTAACTATGATGCTACTTTTAGACCACTACGAGTCCCGTAGGATTTACAAAACGATGTATCGGAAACAAATTTTCATCTTTAGTGTTTGGTAGAGGTCTAAAAGTAGTATCATAATTAAAAACTAAATATGCTGTCTGAAACTACTCATTAATATTCAATTTTTGACACATCGTGTTCCGATATTCCTAAAAAAATCTCCATACATTGATGGGACACCCTAATATCTGGTGATTTTGTTTTCTCTGCTTAACCCTGCAAACCGCGCGATTTGTGGCGGCTTCCAACTAGTTTCATTAGATAGTTTAGTAGGTAGTGTGAATAAGTCTGGAAGAACAATGTGTAGTATAATGTATGGAAGATAACAAAGTATGTGGACTGTATGTAGTACGCTGAATCTGAATGTGGGATGGATAATATATTAGCTATCTATTATAATTCCAGAATGTATAAAACTTTTGCCTGGAAACTATATCATACTTACCTAGTTTTATGTAATTTTATAGGGACTGTAAAACGCACTAAATCCAAAATATCATCAAATAATTTAATAGGCAAGTATTAGATAAGACATGGGCGTCGTCAGCGGGGGAAGAGATTTAAATAGGTACCTATCAGGCACGAAGCTACACCTACGAACACGATTCCCATCGAGTTACCTTTTGGAAAAAAATATAGGTATAAGTATAATAGTGTTTAATCTGACGTAATCCCATAAGAAATGTGAGCCCCGGCTTCCCATCTGCAGAAATCCACCCTTCGCCACTGATAAGTAGGTAAATATTTATTCGTACTAAATGATAAAACCTCACAAAAAATCACATTATTACTACACATTTTCTCATCACGTCATAAATTTTCTAAAATTTGTATAAAAAATCCATCCAAATACAACTGTTTCATCAAAAATTTGCCTGCGGCGTTACTATTTTGTTGCTTTTTATAGAAAACATTTGTCATACTTACATAATTTTGTGCAAATTATTATGTACTTACGTTTTTAAATAAACCAAACCACATCACGCCCTTCTTCACTATGTCTCAAAAAAAATCCGCCTGCGGCGCTATTTACGCGTTTTTGAATTTTCCTCCTAGCTCTGAGCCTGGCGACGCCCATTCGGTAAGTATCACTGATTTCTCAATTGCTTTTTTACTGCATTTGGAGTTAGCTGGCAGAGATCGCAGCATTGCGATAAGCTCGCCCTAGTGAACGAATAACCCGTGCTTCGAAACGGCACGGTGTCTTCCGATGGTTTGAGCTGGACAAAATGTGACTTAAGATCTGAATTGCTTTTTCAACGCCCTTTCACACGATATCAGACATGACCCCACACAGCCCTTGGATCCTCTCATCATCATGGCACCTCCCAACAAAAGCTCTTTTTTTCGAAAATGGCGCCGTTAAAACCTAGAGCAGATCGGTACAAAACTTTTTGTGTATTTTCATAGCAATCCATCGTAAAATGCGGGAGTTATGCGAACACTTACAAAAAACCGACTTAGTTTTATAGATATAGATTTTTACACGTTTTTTGGAGTTATTACAGTTTGTTTCCAGCATACAGAATATTATAATTTCATAGTATTTTACGCTGTTTGTTCTCATACAATAATATCCCCGAGGTATTTATTTATCTCAGCACATCTCAACATAATAAACTCTACCTTGGCTGCACAAATTACAGGGAATTCAGTATTTTATCCTGGAATTTTTTCCCCATTACGTTGCATGAAAAATATGCGGAATTGAAGCATTATTTTAATGTTTGACAGTAATGAACATTGGAGGTCGTTTAGATCATTTTTATGGTCATTTATTTACACTTTTAAGTGAACAAAATAAAGAAATATGACAACACAGCAAGTAAGCTTTCTTCTCCAGTTTCAATCGTTATGATTGGTTTGCAGCAAAGCCCCATGTCTCCTTTTCCACTCATCCCTGTCCTGTGCGGTTCTTTTTAACTCTTTATATGAGTCCAAGCCCATATCCTGGCACAGGTCGTCCAGGTATTATTTCCTTGGTGGTCCTCTGTAGTTTGTCCCCTCGTTCATTCCTTCAATAATTCAAATAGGAGACCGTCTTGACGCACTATGTGGCCTATCCATCTGACACGTCTTTCTGCTATTGGACTGAGCAGGTGACTTCCTCCTTTGATTTTGTTGAGAACTTCTTCGTTCGTTATGTGATCCCTGTAAGAAATGCCCAAGACTCTCTTGTAGGACCACGTCTCACAAGCTTCAGTCTCTTCTTATCTCTTTCAGATAGGCACCACGTCTCACTGCCGTACATCAGGGTACTCCATACATAGGTCTTGACCAGGAGTCTGCGCACATTCAGATCAATATTATTTGACTCAAATAGTCTATCGATAGGACTATTATTAATACAGACGACGGGCCATATAGTTAAGTGTCCAATTTTTGGTTTCGAGCGCGGTCTAGCTGAAATCCATGGGGTCACCGCTGACGCTGCCAATTGGCTAAGAGATTTACCTCTAAATTTGAAAGTGCCGGGTCTTTTGCCATTTGCATTAAAAAAAATACAGACTAACACCATGAACGAAATTTTAAAGTCGCGAGACGTACGTATTTTTTTTTCTAAGTTGCATAACCCATCTTAATACTTACTATATGCACGTTGCACATATAATAATAAATCATATTATGATCCGACAAAAGAATAAATAAATAAATAAGTTAGGTTAGGTATGACACTGAGATGATTGAGTTATAGAGAGATAACACCCACATGCTTCTGTCTATTGTATTCTGACAGCATCGTCAAAATATTATGACGGATTATCGTTAGGTATGTTGGGACACTGTTAAAAGAAATTTCAATACAGTGGGACCTTATATTAACCATCCATACATATCGATAGTAATTTTATGGTTTCCCACAAAGTCTACATTTGCGATATCTTCGCAAGGACTGTGAGGAGGCATGCCCTTGAAATGGCTCTGAGAGAGTTCGGACTAAATATCAAACGTCCGAAGTCTGTCCTCCTGCATGGGAGAGTTTCGCGCCAGTTTTGGGACTTTTTGGGCTATATTGTTAGAACTATTATTAAAATATTAAATGAGGGAAAATAGTTTGTCGGAACCCTGAGAGTGATTGTGTAGTGCAGAGCGAAATTAGTTATTGAACGTGTGAAACAATAAACAATAAACGATATTTTTAAAAAGCCTTGCAAAACAAAGCAGGGCAGTGCCGTGATACTCAAAATATAAAATAAATAAAAAAAAACATTTGAGAATAATAACTAAAAATGAGATTTTTGCTTTTTGCGTATAATTTTGTCTAACTGAAATAATCTATGAGTAGGTACAATAATTTATTAACAAAAACACTCACATAAGTCACATACATTTAGAAGAAAAATGACCTATCCTATAACCTAATGACCTGACCTAACCTGTCTAACATTTAAGAATAATAACTTAAAAAAAAAAGATTTTGACATTTTGCCTAACCGAAATAATCTATGAGTAGATTCACATAAGTCACATACATTTAGAAGGAAAATGACAATGCTTACTAATTTATCATTTTTCGGAAAATTTTGTCGTTCTTTGAACATCCTGAAATGTTTACTATGATTTTTGGTTTGTTTAGTTTGAAAGATATTGTCAAAAAACCGAAACGAGAAATTTTCATACTTTTCAATTTTCAAAAGGTTGATTTTTTGACATGCATTTAATAATTTTTTATCCATATTTTTATCCGCTATTCCTCTCCAAATATCTGACACACGGAAACAATCAACCTGAATAACACACAAAACATTCACGACCATTTACCGGATCTAATGTTGGATCTCCATATACTAACTATTTATCTGCTTAACGGACAATTAAAAATAAAATGAAAATACGATACTAGAAGCTTTACTGTACTTGTAAAAAAAGCTTTATTATGAGAACATCTATTAAGATATTTGTATAATAAAGCTTTGAGATTATATTTCACAACTTTAGGTACCTACGAGTATAGTAGCGTGCCTGGGGTTTTTAAAATCACGAGCTGGATAACATGTGATCCCCCGAAGTGAATTCCTGAGTTTCATTTTCAGCCGAAGACTGTACTTTTATTACGGATTTTTTTTTATTTTTGCTGCTTGCAATTTCATCAAATTTAATCTCTGTAAAGCCCACGAATTCTAGAATTGATTAACTATTTTTTTCGAGTGTTATGTAAGAACTAGGTGTTTTAAAAACAGATGTCTATTCTGTTATTTTCGTATTTATGTTCATGGTCGTCGTCAGGGGGGATAGGGGGAGGGGGGCAGCTGCCTACCCTAGAGATTGGAATAGGTATATACTTTTTCATAGTAAATTATAAGACCTGACAAAAATCACATTATTACCACACGTTTTCTCATCATATCATGATTATTTTAAATTAGTACTTATGGAAATCCATTAAAATGCAATTGTTTCATAAAAAAAATTACCATGGTCGTTTTTTCACTTCACACATTTTTCCAAAATAAAAAAAGTGTCCTTAGGGCTGTCTTGCGCTCTGTCCTCTTTGCCTACCCTGCAAGGGACGCGGTGTGAGGATATAGATAGATAGAGCAACATTTAGGTACCACTATACACTAATATGTCAAGACTTTGATTGACGACCTTGACATATTTTTTAAAAGATGTCGGTATCTTATCATTAGAGGATTCCGCATTTTTACGTAAATTACCTACACTATAAATAATAGGTTCAATCTATTAAACAATACTATGCCAAGATTGTATGCTATGGTTCTCCGGAGAAAACCCCTTAATAAAATTGCTCGTGAAGAATAAATCCCAAAAAATACAAAAAGTCCTTTAGAAATATACTCAACGGATAAGTTGTAGTAATTCCAAAACAGAAAATTTATGTGTTTAAAATATGGACTACTTTCATTGCGTACAGTTTTATAAGAATTCGCTTGTTTGTTTTCTAATCCTTATAGTTTTTTTTATATATCTATATGTAAGCATAAGAAAGAGAAAAAAAAAATCTAAAGTATTCGCGATCGGGTTCCTTGCAAAAAGAGACAAAAAAAAAATACTTTCTTTATTCCGGGCTTGTGTACACAAACCTAAGCAATTTCCTGCACACATCACAATAAGTTAAAAGTTTGTGTCGTGAAGTGCAAAAAGCACCGCCATTCGAACCTGGCAATTTCATATTGAAAGTCCGCGTTGCAACAAACTGCGCCAACGACATATTCAAAATCAAATATAATTGAATACTTACAATGTAATGAATTTAACACGATCCAAACTTTTGTCTGTTGAGCATAATAGAAATAAAAATAATGTGGCTTGTGTTCTTATTGGGGTTTATTCATCTTAAGCAATATTCTTATGGGTTTTTATCCAGTCACAGTATCAAAGTACCAATGTAATTTTACCACAGTAATGTAAGTAAATTGAATAATTTGCCCCTTGTGCTTTGTCCACGTAGCTAAGATACCTATGTCATTTCTTGTATTATTGCAAGGCAAGGGTAGACCTACTTAACTAATTACAGTAAAGATGATGTGTTTATTACCATACTTATAATATCTCCATAATATTTAAAAAAATATATGTTGTGCGTCGTAGGTATCAAAAAATCCTGATTTACAGTGCAGCAAGGAGTCACTAGTGAAAGTCTTGTACCTCCTTTTCCACCCCTACACTCCTGCAAGTGCCGGGAGTGTCACTATTCATCTCATCGACACCGAAAACTATGGTTTCGACACTAATATCGCTTTTTGCACTCCAAGCATGCCCCCCCCATACTTGTGTGGGTGTCGGGAGTGTAACTATTAATTTCATCGACACCGAAAACTATGGATTCGACACTAATATCGATTGTTGAATCCTAAAAGAACATGAAAAAACGGGATGGCGATATTTCTGTAGAACTCGGCTCAATTTTTTTATTATACTTACCTACAGTTAATTCACGATTAATATATCGAAAATTGTAGTAGCCTATATCACCCCAGTGATTTAAAAGGTTTCTAAAGAGGTAAGTATAAATTGTATAATAGGACTTTTCGTTGCTGAAATCCTTCGTTGGGAACAAAAACAAATCATTACCTTCTTTATAATATTCGTACCTAGATATTTAATTCTTGGTGACGGGTATTAATGCTAGTATCCAGTACAAAAATGTCGGATGTTTTTAGGTAAGTACTCCACAATATTACCATTTATATAAATAGGGATTAGATCACCGCGCGTATGTCATGAAATTACCATAAAATTATACTTACTGTGCTTACTGCTTGTATTGTAGTAAAGGGTCCACCAGTCCGTCATGTCATGTGGGATGTGGGAAGAGATTATATACACTGCGACAATATGTTACAAACTGCGAAATGTTGCAGCATCTTTATGTTACCAAGAGGCAGAGCTGTTCCGAGTACAGGCAAAAAGTACTCGAGTACTGAGTACAAGTACTGTACACAAAATGTACTCGAGTACAAGTACAAGTACTCAGTAATAAGTACTCGAGTACTTATACAAGTACAGAGTACCGAGTACATCACTGACCAATGAAACACCAAATTTCATTACATTTTTTCATTCTTCTTCTTCTTTCGTATGCACACGACCATTGTACAAATTTTGCTATAAGGTTCGCAGATGCACGGGCTGGGCGATTTTGGGAGGGGCTCTGACCCAGCTTCCGAAGGAGAGCCCAAGCCTTTCGACTTGAGTGCTTGAAGTCTAAGCTCTCCATCAGTGTAGACCAGCGATCTTTTCGGGCTGTGTCGAGAGACTCTAGCAGTTGGTCCGCTACGTTTTGATTTTAAGTGTTCAGAAATTCATTATAGAGTCTCTCGCACTCTTCATTCCAGCCCGGCACATACGCTTTTCGAAAGCCTCTGGGGATTGTTTTCTTCGCTGTGGCGAGTATAAGGTCCACAATTTTTTTATAGTTGGTAGGGAGTGGATCTAGGGTCTCAATTTCGTTGTCTAAGATGGTCTTATAAGTTGCCCAGTCCGCCTTCTGGAAGTTCCATCGGGGTTTTGGTATGGAGTGTATGACTGTGAGTGTGTGTCCAATCGTAGCCATCACAGGCCTGTGTTGACTATGGGGAAAGTCCCCGGCCACGGTACGAGAAATAGGTTGGGATCTACCCGAGCCGTCCCTGGTGACAAGGCACAGATCTGGATTATAGTCGCGGTTCCACCTGGCAGAGCGGAAGGTGCCCCTCTCCTTAGCATCAAATATGAGCTGCAGATTGGTCACATCCATCCACTCCACAAGCTTCTCCCCCTCCAGGTTTTCGCTCTGGTACCCCCAGTCCGTGTGGTGACAGTTAAAATCTCCCATGAGCACAGTAGGATGGGACACAATGTTCGGGAACATATTCTCTGGCCAAGAGCGGCTTGGAGGTTTGTAGACGTTTACCACAGTGAGTTCATTGATCCTAACAGCTATGATTGATATGTCATCTACGTCTGAGGTGTGCACCACTGCCCAGTTTCGGATGTTTTCGCGGATGTAAGTAGCGCAGCCATATTGACGATGGTGCAGTGCAGCGGCCAGGGTGTATCCCTGCAGCCTTCCCCTGGACAGGAGTTGTTCCTCATTTGCAGTATGCATTTCCTGCAGCAATATTACGTCAGTGTTGTTCTCAGTTGTCAGTCTTTGGAGATATTCAGTCTTAGCCTTGCTAATACCCTCGATGTTTAGTTGTAGGATCCGGACATTGTTGCCAATGTCCTTCGTCGAGTAGCCCTGACAAGGGCTGTTTGAGCAAGATCTTGTAACGGTTCGCTTCAGATTAGACTTATTCATTGCAATTTTCACTTTTCACTTGTACTTTGGTCGCTTGCTATCGTGGTAGAACTTTAGCCGCATTAAGGAATGCGTTGCCCGGGGTGTACCAGCATGGAGGCATTCTACCTTTACACCCCATTTATTTATTATAAAAAAAAACAGTAATAACTACAACAAAAACAAAAGTAAGCAATGGATTTTATTGCCATACTAGGCGACAGTCTGTTCTGGAGCAATACTAACCACAGTACAATATTTCAAGGTCACATGTAGGATAAAACATAAAATAACAAAGTACAAAAGAGTAAAGGCGAAGATACACACGAGAGATTTTGGCCTCCCGGATACCAAAATGACAGGTCTCTTGTGTGTAAACACATCGGAGACGCGAGATATCTCTCGATACCGCGCGCCTCCTGAGACGGTCTGCGCACGCAAGTCTAGCGTCGTGTATTTTACATATTTTCGTCTCAAGGGACGCGTCTCCGGTCTTTTGACATGTTCAATTTTAATCTGAGGTCTCTTGGAGATGTTTGCAACTGAATTGGATTGGCGCGCGTGGGCACGTGGTTTTTGTATTGATATATAATTTTAAACATTCCTGGGATTGTGACGATATTAGTACATTGTTAATAATAAAATTGTTAGTTGATTATAATTATAATATTATTTTTCAATAATGGCAGATTAATAACAGAGTTGCATTTTCATTTGAAATATGAATACAGTTGTGAAAAATACATTAACATTACGTGTTTTGTTATTCCCTTCATGTCCTACAACATTTATAGCAAACTATGTAGTTACCATTTCACCCTTTAATATTCATCGAAGGAACATAAGGAGGAAACAAAATTTCGCTACTCACAACGGTTTCGGGTATGTAGTGGAAACCGATACTTGCTTTGGCTTATGTCACTGATGTCATAGGAATGGTGTACATTAAAAGAAGGTCTAATTAAGTATTCTATTTCATTTACTAACGTAGAAAAGGAAATATACACATACGCATGTAAGTAAAGTACCGACCGACATATGTACATTACTGAATCGATAAATAATTTCAAAGCGGTATATAATTATATTTTTTAATCACAATACTCGTAAATACATGACACTAGAGTATACGTACACAAAACCAAACGCCATTATGGCGCCAAAAATACTAATAGAATGAATGCAGCAACAGACCAAAGTCTCGCGTCTCGAGATAGTCCCGTGTATTTTAGAATTTGATGACAGGAGGCGATTGTCGGCCATTTTTACTAGAGATGCCGTCTCTAGAGACGAAAATCTCCCGTCGTGTATTTCACTGAAGAGGCTGACGCCATTTTGTCAGTGCCTGGAGGCGCGTCTCCTGAGACCCCGTATATCCACACCTTAAGTCAAATGATTAAAAACATTAAAGCTGATATGAGTATGTAATGTACTCGAGTTCTTGAAATGTACTCGAGTACTTGAAATGTACTCGAGTACTTGAAATGTACTCGAGTACTTGGAAAAGTATTCCGAGTATTTTTTTTGGTCTAAAATGCGCCGAATACAAGTACAAGTACATATAAATAAATGTACTCGTGACTGAGTACTGAGTACACAAAAAGTACTCAAAGTACAATGTATGAGTACTTGTACTCGAGTACCGCCCAGCTCTGCCAAGAGGAATGGATAGTGCAGTCCCTCAAAGTAGGTCAAACTTCACACAATACGTAAAATAATGTTTTAATGTAAGTATTAAGGTAGGCATATTGACATTTCAAAAATTTAAAAACGGGAGACCTTAGATCTCCACGACCTCAATATGCTTTGGAAAAATATGGAGTAGATATGTACGTTGAACCTTTATATAGGAAATAGCCGTAAAAGATTTTCTATATATTGCATAGATTTCTCAAAAAAAAATCTAAAAAAGACCTCTGATATTTTTCCGAAAGACAAACTCGTTTCCCGAAAGTCGAGGAGGTTTTTTTTGTACTGATAATATGCATTAAAATCTAGGGAATGACCGTGAAAGTTTTTTGTTTGAAGCTGTTTTTATATCTATATATTATTTTATATTTTTATACGTATAAAAACGCTATTTTTACCATTTTATCATGCGGTTGTTCACGCGATTTTGAACCTTAATGCCGTGGGAAATGACTGTGATGTCATAGTTAGGACGCGAGTTTTAATGGATTTTTTAAATTTTGCCCAAAAAATGCCACTTCCCTCCTCGCTACTAACTCATAGTTCATTGAAAACGTTTCACCTCTGCACTCCTGAATTTATACTATCTACCAATATCTCATAAAATTTCAATAGAATTCTCTCCTATATTTCACGGCGTCAGGACTTCTCCACTATTGTGAATATTACGCACATCCTATCAATTATTGTATTACCACATTGCATCCATAATATTTCAATGTAGATATTCAATACACATCAGTGGCAAAGGGGGGATTTCTGCAAAAGGGAAGCCGGGGCTAACTTTTCTTATTGGATTATGTCAGATTAGACATTATTGTACCTTCCACTTCCTATCAGACTAGCTCCAACTATTCTCTCTTTCAAAAGTAAACTGAGGCATCATTACCTTTCCTTAAATAATCCATGTAACTGACAATCCCGTGGTTCCTTCCTTGTCCTTCATCCCATCCACATATCTATTTATGTATGTATAAGTATTCTATATATTATTATTATTATTTTCATATTTTATATATATTTTTCTTATTTTTCATACCCTTGTATGTAATGTGTATATCAAATGAATGTCACAAGTGGTTGGTTGGCAGACATTAATATACACCCGCCATTTGGAAGATATGTTTTCTTTTCAATAAAGATTTTATTTATTTATTTATTTTATCCAAAAGATAACTCGATGGGAATCGTGTTCTTAGGTAGCTTCGCGCCTGATACCCATCTACTTCTATGGCCAGGTTGGGTACATCAGTGACATAGATATTTCCACAAGTTATTATTGCTGCTGCATCTGACACTCCCTAGATTAATATTTGGAATAGTTTTTACGCTTCAGTGGTCCTCTCTGTATGGTCTATTAGAATTTTATTATAATTGTTACAACATGTATTCTAATAATGCACCTATTATGCATGGGCGTAGGTTGGAGGGGGGAGGGGTTTTGGGTGTTCAAACACCCCCCGAAATTCTTCATCCAACCCACCGTTTTTTTCATAATAGAAATGAATCGTTTTTTCATCATGTCATGCATTATCTATAATTAATGTTAAAATCCATTAAATCACAGTTGTTTAATTAATTTTTTATGCTTGCAGCGCTAATCTAAAGACGGGGGAGGGGGGGGAGTTTACCAAAAATAACCTGGACTTTTAAACGATAATATCTACTGTTTTATCCACATTCTTTTGTTTTATGGTAAAATTTTCGCCTGCGGTGTTAGTCCTTTAGATGTGTCACTATTGAAAGGCAACCAGGTTCATTAATTCACACATTTTTTGAAAAAAAATTGCCTGCGGCGCTAAACTAACTACAGTGAGGCTTGAGAAAAATAAAGCTCGAACCCCCCCCCCCCCCGAAATGAACGAGGCTACGCCCCTGCTATTATGCATAGCAAAGATATAAATATTTCCAGGTAGGTACTTACCTACAATCTACATCCAGTTCAGTTAATAACAAGTAGTAGATTATAATCTCTATGACTGATACAGTGTTGCCATTATTATATTGTTTATTGTTGTTGAATTATCCGTAGGCCCGATACCTATGTGAGTATATGTTCATGCCTGGACACTAGAAACGTCACCATCTTTATCATAAAGATCGGATTTTAGCAAACCCTGCGTGACATTTGACGATGATGACGTCACAACTCGTGGCCAATCCAAGAACATAAACAAGATATAGACGCACTATTAAGCGAATGTATGACTGTATGAGTACTCTCAAGTGAGGAGGAATGCATCATTATGTTGCCAGCATGCGTTGCCACGATTGTGGCAGCACATTTTACTACTTAAAAAAATCACTGTTTTATTTTCCTCCACGGTGAGTGACATGTAGATATACCCTAGAGAGCAACATCCAGACTTCCAAGCCATTCATGGACATTGGGTGTGGCATTGTGGATATCTGTTCATGGTCCAGGAAATGCTCTCAGAGGACAGTCTTTGACAATGTGCTTGATGGATGTAACAGACAGCATAATTCTCTTATCTTCTGACGTTGCTGCCCAACGGTGGCAGAAGCCATACAAAATAATAATAAATTGTCAAAGATCAACAGATGTCGGTAGAATACAACTTTATTTACATCATCAAAAACAATACAGCAGTTTTAATCAATAGTGTCAAAGGTGGGCTTATTACATAAGTAATATCTTACAACCAACCTATGTATTGAAATCTGTACTGGCGTGCCGTCCATGGGCGTCACCAAGGGGGGGAGGGGGGTGCAGCTTCCTTCCCCTAGAGATTAGAATAGGTAAAACTTAATGGCAAAAGCTCACAAAAATCACATTACTACGACACATTTTTTCTTCATATCATAAATTTTCTAAAATTACTTAGTATGAAAATTCTTCAGTTTTAAAAAAAAAATAGGTGCTATTTTGTATTACTTTTTTTATAGAAAAACATTTTTCATACATATTGTTGTGCAAAGTATTGTATTCAAATTCAATAAACAAACCACATCACGACCTTCTTCACTATCACAAAAAAAATTCACCTGTGGTGCTATTTACGCGTTTTGAAAGCTACATATAATTTTTTAAATTTTGCTGCTCCTCCTCCCCTAGCTTCGAATCTGGCGGCACCCATGGTGCCGTCTCATGTATCCAGACACTCATCTCTGGGACTTGCATTTTGCTATCTCACTCTTTTAAATGATCGTCCAGTATTAAAATGATCCTCGTATTATTTTCCTTATGTGTTCACATTGCGTTTACGGAATCTAAATACGAATACGCTTTAAAATGCCCCACTTTAACGCCGTCAATATAATTGTAAGAATGGAAACATATTTCGCAGAAGAACGCTGGATCGAATGGAATTCTATCCGATTCTGTGACACGCCACTTAGCGATATACGTCCCGCACATGTGGCAATACTGTCCTTTCTTCAGAGTCCAGCTGGTGTACATCGGATAAGCCAAAGACAGGCACGGGTCTGATGGCTGAAGAATCTCAACGTCCGAAAAGGTGAATATATGTTCACAATCACCCAAGTGTCGGTAAACCTGCAAAAGAAAAAAAACTATAAATAAATACCAATACCCATTTGAGAGACAATTCTATGAAGCTCACCAAGGGAGGGTTTCACAGTAATCCCAGAAAGAATATACTATTTGTAACCGTTTGCCCGAAAAAACTCTAGCATCAGAATACTAGTGTTCCATGTTAGAATCATGCCACGCTCCTTGCAATGTAGGCAAAGAGAACAGAATGCCAGACTTCCTTATCCTTACACAAACTTCTTGCTTTCAACACATTCGTGCAATTAGTCGTACACTACGATGACTTTTACGATTCACATTTAGATATAAAATAACGATTACAATATAGAGTACATGGTTGGCGCAGTTGGTTGAGTTGGCAGTCTCTCGAGCGGGAGGTGGCAGGTTCAAACCCCGGCGCTGGCGATGTATTCCACACTTTGCGATACAGGCTTTTAGCCTAGTGCAAGGTGTGCAGGAAAGTATTTGGGTTTGTGTATGCAAGCCCAGATCCTTTCTATAAAAAAAAATATTTACATTAGGATATCCCAAAGAAATCTTCAAATCACAGAAAGTGACATCGGACATGGCAGCCGTGCGTAATTCTCCGATCTCCGGCTTCTGTTTGGCCCATTCTATAATACTTTCACTATAGTCCACGTTGTTAAGGTCTCTGGTGTCATTGTAGAATGTGTTGTCGATGAAGAAGAATCCGGAGCGGAATATATCCTGAAAAATTACATAAAATTTTAATATAACGAGTAGTTATCTGAACAGATAAAAAGCAAAGGATGGATATTCAATCAGGCTTATGACCGATCCTCGGCTGGCTTAATGGGATCAATTTTCTGATGTTCTCATAAAACATAAATAGTGATTTTCAAAAAAATAATCTTGTAAAATTTTAATATTGTAGTTATGTGATAAAATTACACAAGAAAAATTACATTTGATGAAATTAAAGAAAACAAAAGAGGAATCGGTGAGCAAGACGAATTGCATAAATGTGACAGAGGCAAGAAGTGTGTGTAGGGATAGAAAGTCTGGCCATCTGTTCTCCCCGCCTGCCTCGCGAGGGATGCAATGTGAGGGGATAGAATAGAATAGAATTTGTACCCTGTGAAATTTATCTATATGTAAGTAATTTACCTATCTCATGTATTTTTTAACCAGTGAAATTCTGTCTTGCACAAATGTTATATTTTATTTGAATTGAGGTGGTTTGGACATGTAGAGAGAATAAATGGTGAAAGGATGAAAAAAGGAGATGTGAGTATTTACCTTTGGTGTTACAGATATAGCGTCAGGATTCTCGCTTATATCCGTACATGAAGACAGCTCACTTGGGCAAATAATCTTATCCTTAAACATGTCCAGAGTCTGAGATCCTAATACGACTAAGTTGTGGTAGAAATTTGGCTCAAAACTCTTTTCGCCAATCTGAAAACACTCGATTAGTATAAAAAAAAAAAATTTGCATGAATTACGTCAAGAACGTGGAAATGTTCCTATTGTAAAACTACACGTTTTAAGATACTAACATAGCTACAGAAGCAGGTTCCCAGATGAAAACGGCAAAAATAAAATACCGAACATAACTGATTTTTTTTGTTGAGCGGGGAGGGTGATGAGTACATGGTTGGCGCAGTTGGTTGAGGCGGCAGTCTCTTAAGTGGGAGGTGCCAGGTTCAAACCCCGGCGCTGGCGATGTATTCCACACTTTACAATACGGCCTAAAACCCTAGTGTGCAGAAAAGTATTTGGGTTTGTGTATGCAAGCCCAGATTCTTTATTTAAAAAAAAAAGGGAGGGTTCCTGGGACGATTACTTTAAGGTAGCTCTATTAATAAAAGCCACCTAGTTAGGAGCAAGAACAGCTCTTGTTGGCGGAAACGGGGGTAAAACTGTTGTCCTTGACCTACTGATGTTTGATATTTGTCTATTTTTCATACCAAATACAAGAACAAAATACCGAAAAGTTCGGTAGTTCACCTGGCAACCCTGGTCACAATACAATATATTTTCAATAACGTGTAGTACTTACAGCGTGTTTAAAGGGGTGATACATTCTTATCTTGATAAGTAAGTTCTCTCCAGGGACTAAATCTGGTGCAACATCTTTAGGCAAATCCTGTAAAATAGTTTCATTATTGTAAATGTAACATACCATGACTGGTACAGATTAAGGAACCTATATAAAGGTGGGAAGAACTATTGAGCCCCTTCTATTATCTATGACAAATCTATAGTGGACGATGTGGGAGCTACAAACATATGATTGCATGTCATATTGGTTGTCCACAATCGCATGAAACCTGGTGATATTTCAGTGATTCTTGCGACTCATTATGTATAATTAGTGTGGAAATTACCTTTGGAATATAACCTATGTAATTAAATGGTAAATTAGCGTACTTTACATCGAGAAAGAATGGCGTATACCTAGCGGAAATGCTAGGTCCGAAAATAGCAGCGGTCTAGTTTTCTCTATATATCAGTTTTCATTGCGACTTCCTACCTTTATACAGGTTCCTTAGTACAGAGAAAATGGGAAAAAGAGAGCCTTTTTTGTGATGTTAGTGAACGGACAGATACCTGTCACATATCCATCACATAGATCTGGGTTTATTTTGAGAGAGAGGGAAAGAAGATGATAACTACTCACATGTTGAACTATTCTCCTTTCACTCCTGTATTTGAGCCACTGCTGAATAGTACCGCTGGCTTTAGTCTTCTCATATAATTGTACTGACTTAAACTTCCTAGATTCCGGAGTGACGACCATCGGAACAAACTTGTATGATTGAAAAGAAAAATTTGACTGATACGTTTTACTGGTTTCGTCGCCTTGTAAAAATTCAGGGCTGAAAAACATAAATTATCGTTGTACAAAGTGTATCCTCAAGGATGAAAGCGTTTTGAGTAAAAGAAATCGTAGAGTGTGTGTGACAAATTGGATGAATGTGACAGAGGCTAGAAGTGCATGTAAAGATAGGGCAGTCTGGTGCTCTGTCCTTTCTGCCTACCCTACCAGGGTTTGCTAAAATCTGATCTTTATGATAAAGATCGGATATCAAAAAATGGCATTATTTCGCTCGGCCCGACTGCGGGTAGGGACGAACGAGGGCACAGAAAGTCAGGATGTGTTTTTTTTAATACGAATTTAGAAAATTTACGATGTTTTAGACTTGAAATGTCAGCACCCTATAATAGTTCCCTTCTTTCAATGTCTTGTCAAATAACAGATAATGATCTGAAACTAGGTGTACCTGCATTGTAAAGCAATTGCTTCCATATCCTCTTCTGTCTCCATATCCATGAGGCTTTTCATCTCTTCTTCCCAAGATTTTTCACTAAAAGGAGTTTTTGATAACATGAAATTATTTGAAGAGGAACACAAGAACTCTTTAGTCTGAATTGGACCGGAGTTTGCGTATTTCTTTGGATCGTATATTTTTTCCATTTCTACAACTTATATTCAAACAGATTCAGAGGTTTTTGATCACAGAAACTCACAAAACTATAATAAAACTCTTACGATAAATATAAAATTCGTTTTATAGGTTAAGCTTTGTTGTTGTTTTTGACAGCGGGCTTCTTTCAAAATTGTTTATGGAAAAATTCATAGTCAATAATTTATATAAAGGTCTATTCACACACGATTCACACAGACTGTTCTGTTACGACGCAAAAATGTGGATAAAATACGAAATAGTAATTGATACTTGTGGACTTGTGGTTGACTAAAGGTTTGGTCAATAAATTTACATTATAATTTCACCGTTGAAATAAAATAAAAACATAATACATTAGGTACATTAATGTAGGTATTTAGGTGGTATAGAGTAGATATAAATTCAGGAGTTTGTTAGAGAAACAGAGTACCTATTATGTTGTGATGATATGAATTCATTATGTCGCTGTCGCTATAGGTGCTACAATTTATTATAATTGAAAGTTTTCTTTAGCCGAAAACTTGTTATTTTGTTTCCTTCTTGACCTATAATTAGTCAATAATTAGGTATTATGATAACGACATAATTGCTCTGAAAATGAATTTTATTGTCACCTAGTAATTAGGCTATTATTTCCTATTATAGATACTATCAAAGAAGTAATATTAATTAGGAAAGTAGCCCCCGTTTTCACCGACTGGTTAGGTGAGGAATAGCAGAGATAAAAGTCACCTAGCCCACATTTGCGTTTCACCACGCGAAAATACCTACCTAACGGCTAGGAATCCCACTTATCTTAGGCAACGAGATTTGGGCACCTAACGGTAAGATCTGTCATATTAAACTTCACCCAACTACGTAATCGGCCGCCACATTGAATTTTATCAATCAGGTAGTGTTTTTTTCCGACCTGGGGTTATTTTATAACTCCAAAACAGTCCTAGAACACAACGGAACACAATATCATAACATGACACTTTGCATACAAACAATGTTTACTTTTAGGCGCCATTTTCATTTTACCACGTACCCTAAACGCGCATGCGTCAATCTCAAAGTCTAGTGTTGCCATTAGGTAATAATATTTGTGTGAAATATGAAAAATAAAAATACGCAGTTATTTAACGACTGTAAATTATTTTTGTAATGATATTTAATATTTAAATATTTTTCAAATACAATCCCTGTGTTTAAGTTGTATTATTTACTCTATAAAGTAAGCATTGTTTAAAAAAAAATAACTATTTTTGATCAATTTGTTTTACATGTAGCAACCCTACAAATAAAAATCTTCCTAGCTGGATTTGTCCCAATTAAGTGGAAATTTGTTGGTGAAACGTAAATTAGGTAGGATTTTTTGGTAGGTAGGATAGCCACCCAGTTAGGAGCAGGAATAGCTATAGTCGGTGAAAACGGGGGTAGGTTTAATTACTATTTTCTCTTTAATAAACTTTATTAGGTAATTATATTTTTTGTATGGGTAAATTTTATCTTAATTAAGTATTGATAGACACATAGAGTAGGACCGGCATCGTTCCACCTACTGACATTGCTCAGAGACTGCTATATAACTTACCTAGACAAATGAATTATATTTATATATTTACATTATTTACCTATAAAATCATTCTATTAATGTTTTTTGCCATGCATCACGAGTTTTCAAAAATTGTGAAAATCAATCAAATTTAATCATTTATAAAAAAAAGACAGCGGCGCTAATTTATGAGGTACCTATTCCTTTCATTGGGTAAAGTTTAGTCTTTTTTATATTATTACTTTAAAACAATAAACCAGATCTACTTTTACCACGACCTTCTTCACTCAGTCTCACAAAAAACTGCGGCGCTATTTACTAGATTTTATCCTATAACAGCATCATAATATTACAGGTGCTTCCCTTCTCTAGCTTCGAAGCTGGCGCCGTCCCTGGACAACGCTTGTTTACCATTATTAAACACAAAAAGTTTTTCATTTTACCATTCAATTCGTCCTAATACCTACGAGGTCATTTTCGCACTTCCTTCACAATGAATACATTGTTGAATTGTTTTAAAAATCATCTGAAAGAAAAAAAAGAACGTGTTCCAGATAGGATTTTAAAAAATTGTACAACGTTATTGAGTTCTATCGGAATGTGGAATCCCTTTGCTCTAATTTTTTATTTACTGGTTTTGGTATCCATTATGGTGTTATATATTTTTTGTACATTTTTCTTCACGAGATATCACGTCATTTCTATAACTCTGATATCCATGAACGTTGATTTATACACGCTTTACAAAATTTTCCTGTTAATTCGCAAGAGGGAAAAAATGTTGCAACTTATAGACAGGCTGCAAGACGATTGGAAGAAATGTAAGAATTATAAATCTACTCTTTTTGTAACTATTTATCGCGTCTTTAACGTTCAAAATAGCACGCATTGTTCAGTGTTCTTTTCTCTCGCTACAATGTTCTCTAACAATCTTAATGAATTGGAGGTATACCTAAGCTATTTAGGTATGGAACTGGATTTATCTGTACTTACCTACAGACGGAATTACATTAAGTTTTTCCCCTCAACAGAGACGAGAAGCATCTTCATTCACATAATGCAGCATTATGTGAACTCCCTTAGGGAGGAAGCAGGATGGGTGTTCCGACGCTTACGAGTCGGCTTTGGCTGGCTTAAGTGATCACTTTATGCCCAGGGCAACGTTCACCCATTCCACCACATCCTGCTGTCAATCGCGTAATTTTTGAAAGTTGTATATATGCTGCGGTTGGAAACTGTTTCACAATTCACCTAATTTTCGATGCTAACGCCATCCGAAAACTTAATCTTAATGAATTTCAATTTGTGGGCAAAGAAAGTGAGAAAGAGACGATATGAGAAAATCTACCGCAAAAAACGAGACGGATGAATTTGTCTATGGTTCCTTTTTTAACCCTTTGCCGCACACCGTGCTGACTTTTATTACTTATTTTTTGCATTCTACGGTAGATATTTTTCTACCTATTATTTATTGTTGTATTTTGATACGATGTTGGTATTATTTTTACAGATGTTGTGAATAATTTGCATCCAGAATCGAAAGTGATCTCAGCCAACAGTTACACGGAAGTTATAATAATATTTTATGCCATCAACATGGGTTTTTGGATGTTCGCAACATTGTTTTATTCAGTGTACACTTCATACTACGGTGATGATAGTAAAATAAACATGATTAAAATTACGTTTGGAACAGAGTAAGTCATGCTCTCTTGTAAAAAATATGAAATTATCATGGCCCATCCCACGCTTGGCGAGCGCGGACCAAGCGGGTGCTCATAAGTAAAAAGCCGTGAACGGTCGGTTACTTACACGAGACAAAACAAACGCTCCATCCACACGCCTTTTTACTCGTGAACACTCGCTTGGCCCTGCGCTTGCCAAGCGTGTGGCGTGGACAGTAACATTTTCTTTTAAAATAGTAGAAACGGGGTTCACTGAATGTTAAGTCACAGAAAACATGAACATTTAGTTGAAAAATGACGAATCAGGGTTGTATGCAGTTGAAATGAGATCTCTGAAAAGAATTTACGGTTGCAAAAGTAAAAAAATAAGATTCGTTGAGAGATGAGTGACTATAAGGCGGCGGGTGTTGTGACTAGAATGAAAGTAAATAAGCTTAGATGGTTTAGGAGTGAATGACAATAGGATGACTAAAAAGATATTTATACGAGGAAACGAACCGGAATGAAACTCACCCGTCAGAGATTGACCTGGATTCGATTATCAAGTTTTGAGATGGAATTATGAATAGTCGTAAAAAAAAATCAACGCCTTTGAGTAATAGTTGCAGGTTTTCACGACGATCCATATGTAGATTTGTTTTTCGGGTTGATCGTGTGATGTGATCAGATGATCCGACGTTTCGGCGAACCTACTGCCGCCTCACAATCCGTGACCAAGGCGGCAGTAGGTTTGTCGAAACGTCGGATCATTTGATCACATCACACGATCAACCCGAAAAACAAATCTATAAATACTAAACTTAATAACTTTTATTTCTTGTAGTATGGGACTCGAATACCAAGGCCTGGCACATTGGATAATAAGTTTTCAAATATTTCTCTGCATTATCGTTGTTGGAATTGTTATCAACAGTTGCGATTGTATTTTCATCTGTCTCTGTCTCATTATCATCGCCCAATTCAAAACCCTGAGAGAAAAATTTGAGAACGTGGGAAGAGTGAGTGAAACAGAAAACAGTGAGGAACTCGTTGATCAAGTTTTTAAACACGAAAATAAAAGAAAGCAAGAAATTGAAAATGATATTACAATAGACGAAATGCTCCCATCACCAATTGATGGCGATTCTTCGGGATTTTACGACTGGGATAACGTCGCAATCAGCAGAGAAATTTGCAAAAATTGGCAAAGACTCAATTACAATAATAGTGAAATTGGCGAATGGAACTACAGCGCGGACTCAAAAGAAAAAGTGTCTGAGAAAATGGTCACATATGAATTGAACCAATGTGTTATGAGACACAACAATATATTGAAACATATTGAACTTTTGAATGAAGTATTCAGTAATCAGGCTTTTGGACAATATGTCTTTACAACAATAACACTCTGTCTTTTGATGTTTCACTTCAACTTTGTAAGTAGTTCAATTTCAGAGTTACAATACAATTAATTTTTGGGCTAAATCTATATACGTCCCTTAAAGTTTAATTTCAGAGTTACAATACAATTTATTTTTTGGGATAAATCTACGTCCCTTAATTACTATACGAGTACAACTGGATTTATCTGCATTGTGCAGGTGGAATAACGTTACAGGGTATTGGTGGCTGCTCCGAATTGGTCTCTCCAACCACCTAGCCGTGCTGTAACAGTTGGCAACATAGCATAATGATCGAATAGGACCACCACTCCTGCCAAATCTCCTAACAGAATATAATACGTTGTCCGTCATACTCGTTGTTAAGGGACTGTTATTCCACACATATCCTTAGCGACAGTGAAGGCAATCTCACCTACCTATAACGTTTTTCGTATTATTATTCTATGATTAATCCTACATCATGGCCATATCATGGCTACAAAAGAGAGAAACGTCAACGTGGCGGTGCTCCAACGCATCGTCGGTTTTTATTTAAATCCAAGCCAATTGTCAGAAGAAATGTTCTTGCACCATCTTCATTCAACTTACACATAGATAAGACACAAATTAATTTACAATTTAATATTTTTTGTAGAGCGTCAGCAGTGATGTGCGTATAGTCCCGTTCACAATATTTTCTCTACTTACGGCTCTTGACTTATTCATATTTACTCTGTTTGGACAAATGATTATCAACGAGGTAAGTATTTAAACAAATCTAATTTTAAATAAGAAATTTTCAATCTAAAAACTGATAAAATCTTGAACATCTTTCTTCAATTCTTCTTTCACTACACACGCGGCTAGACTATGGAATAACCTTCCACTTCCTATCAGACTAGCTCCAACTATTCTCTCTTTCAAGAGTAAACTGAGGCATCATTACCTTTCCTTAAATAATCCATCTAACTGACAATCCCGTGGTTCCTTCCTTGTCCTTCATCCCATCCACATATCTATTTATGTATGTATAAGTGTTCTATATATTATTATTATTTTCATATTGTTTTATATTTTTCTTATTTTTCATACACTTGTATGTAATGTGTATATCAAATTAATGTCACAAGTGGTTGGTTGGCAGATATTGCTTACGGCAATAAACCCGCCATTTGGAAGATATGTTTTCTTTTCAATAAAGATTTTTTTATTTTTATAAAAGCTAAGATTCACTTAGACGACGTCGAAAATCTATCGAGAGTGATTGTTTCCATCCTGTGACCGTAAAGGGTTAAATAAAATAAATATGACTTCTCAAAATACGATACCAAACAATTTGACAATCTTTACCAATTTTTCAACAGTGAAAAACCATGTTCTATCTATCAATTTTTGGGATTTTGGGTTTTAAAAATGTTTCCAACTGACATAATCTATGTGTACAATTAACAAAAACACCCTAAAGTTGGGATAGTTTTGTAAATAACTACTAGAGACCAATAAGGTTCCATCTGCGTGTAAAAGTACAGAGTGTTTGAAATATTGAACCACGAGTAGGTACTCTAGCCGTGCTGTAACAGTTGGCAACATAGCATAATGATCGAATAGGACCACCACTCCTGTCAAATCTCGTAATAGAATGTAAAACGTGGTCCGTCATACTCGTTTTTGAGGGACTGTTATTCCATACATTTCCTTAGCGATGGTGATGGCAACCTCGCCTATAAAGTTTTCCTACATCATGGCTAGAGAAAGAGAGAAATGTCAAGGTGGTGGTGATTGAAATTATTTTTCACAACATTTTGATATTGTCAGTTATCCTCTATGAGAAATTTCTTATTCATTCTCCAGCTAAGGTTCTATGAAGTAAACTTGAATTATTAGAACCAACTATGCCCACAATCTTTGGGGATATTTTTGATTATTGTTCTGTCCTTTATTTCTTATGATTTCAGAGTACTAAAATTGTGAATGCAGCCTACAGTATCCCTTGGTATGACTACAGTCCCAAGTTCGGAAAGTCCGTTTTAATTGTGATGATCAGATCTCAGAAGCCAGCTGTCATAAATGGATCCAGTTTCTACGTCGTGTCAATGCAAAGCTTTGCAAAGGTATCTTCTTCTTCTTCTTCATTAGCCTATCCCCGTCCACTCCTGAACAAAGGCCTCCTCCATTTGCCTCCATGTTGTCCTGTCCTGTGCAGACTGCATCCAGGTTGGACCGACATGTCGGACGTCGTCTCTCCATCTCAGCTGTGGCCGTCCCACACTTCTGTTCCCATCTCGAAGTCTCCAATTTAGGAGGTTCTTGGTCCATTTGCCCTTTGCGCTTCTAGCCACGTGTCCTGCCCATTTCCACTTTAGGGATGCTATGCAGTACAAAGGTATACTTAAATGAAAATTCGTCATCCTGCCGTCACTGACGTATGCTAGCTAGACTTGGACATGTCTGAGGAAGTACGAATTAGGTGTTAATGTGTTGTTGAGATGAGATCGTTAGGGAGAATGTGTGGGAAAACGTTGAGAGATGGGATAAGAACTGAAGTGATTAAAGAGAGGAGTGACTGTAAAACGGGTGTTGTAGCTAGAATGACAGTGATCAAGTTGAGATAGCTAGGACATAAGAGAGAATGAATGATGATGAGGTGTACAGAACGATAACGAGTGAACAAGGTCATTTTTGGTAGGCAAACATAGTGTGTTTTGCAACAGACGTAGATGACAATATCGCAAAATGTTGTTTCTAATCTGTTTCTAAGTGTTTCTAATTGTTGTTTCTAATCTTTCAGGTGATTAGCGCTGCCGCATCGTATTACACGTTTTTGAAAAACATCAGCTCTGAGAATTAAAAAAAATATCTTACCTAATTTTTTGCACACTTTTGGGTTTGTTGGTCACCACACTTGGTTGTTTTGCTGTCTCCAAATTTAATAATTACTTACTTACCTGTAATATTTTAATTAAATGATTTATTGTGTAAAAAAATGTTTAGATTAGTGTGTGGTTTTGTTTATTACTTAAGGTGTAAAAAAATAAGGTGTTAAAATGTATTCTGCATGTGGTAAATAAAAATATTATATTATGTGAAATTGTCTTTGAAATCAAATCCAAAAGCATTAATTTGAAACATGGGCGTAGACAGTAAGGCCCCCTTTAGATTGCCCTGAAAAATAGGTAATATTGTTTAATGACCGAAAACAGACATAGAAAATAAATGTCATGACATCATCAAAAATGTCATTTTGGAAAATTGTGAATCTGACTTATTTTATTTATAACTAACTAACATAATAAAATAAGTTAGCTTCTCAGTGAAAATAAGTTAGCTCAAAAAGTATCAACAGGGAAAAAATAATGGTGAATAATTTATAATACGTTTTTGTTTATGGATAAAAGTTACTTAGTAATTACTATTTATTTCGAAAAACTTATATGAAGTTACTTAATACACCTACAATTAATGCAATAATTAAAAAGTTGTAGAAAAAAGTAAGTCTCGTAATATTATTTTCTATTGTGTAAATTGGTTGACGCAATTGATAATAAATTTTAAAAACAGGATGATTAAAAAATTTACTTATTGTTTTTGGATAGGGTCCAAAAAGTTCGCTCAGAAAACTGAAATAATTGTTTTGAACAAACGTTTGTTAGTCATAGAAAATTCTGCATTTTGAATAAAGCAGTAAATAAACGTTTAGCCTCTTCCAACCGTTTCTACTTGTCTCTGATTTGACCCTTCCGCATCCAGGTTCCCTCAGCGATTTGGACAATGTCATCGGTCCATCTCTATGGTACCTAGCCTTCCGACACTCCTATCTGTCCAAGGACTCCACTTCAATATCCGTGACGTCCACCTGGTTTCACCCTGCCTGGCCATATATCCTGCCCATTGCCACTTGAGTTTTGACACACTTCAGTTTTGATATCGGCAACTTTGGTCCTCCGTCTAATTTCTTAACCTATCTCGGATACACCAAGCATCTGCCGTTCCATGAATCTTTGTACACATTTCAATTTCTGTACACTCTTTACTCTAAGGCTTGTTGTCTCTGGTCCGTAATTATATAAGTAAAATTAACCTAAATCCCCTAAAGTGGGGTAGTGTGTGTAAATAACTACTAGAGACTAATAAGGTTCCATCTGTGTGTAAACGATGATCGTTTGAAACTTTTAACTCATTTTTCTCAACATTTTGATCTTGTCAGTTACAACCTTATTATTAAGATTTTCCCAAGTAACGATTTATTGATAGCTTGTCACTGTTTTGCTGTTCTTGCGTTTTTTAATGTATTCTGCGTTGCAAAGTCACATCTCTCAGGACTCTTGTACCACGCCACTCTTTCCTGATTAAATGTTGTGTAATTTCTTGTCAAAGTTCTTGTTGTTAAATATTATGGCCGAGATTCTGGCGTGAGATTATTGGTACATCTCAGGATCCAACTGGTTATTTAAAATTGCTTATTGTTCAAATTGAATTAGGTATGTGTTCCCGACGAAATGCTAGCAGACATTCTACACTCTGTTAGCATTGATATGCTCATCTTTTATTATTGCTCCTATTGATTTAACAATATTAACCATAGACTATAACCATGTAAAGTTGACGAGTCTAAGTGCCCGAAATTAGGCCCTTAGGATGATAATGAATAATTAACAAACATCCTGTAGATGACTAGAATGTAGTGTATTCTCTTAAAAACCATATAAGAAGTGTCTTCAGTACAAACAGGAACAGAATCTCTTTGTTACTTAGTCCAAATAGTTCCTTAGGAGCTCGTCGCAATGAGAATCAAAGACATTTTCCACGCTGACAAAACTAAAGAACCAGACGCCGTTATTCTGAAGGGGATAACATACATTCTCGCAGTGATTCGAGACCACAGTAAACTATTCCTCATAATTTCTTTGATCGTTATAGTCATTCCCTTGAGTATACGACTGTTTTTTACGGAAATCGGTTTCATGAACAAATTCAATATGAAGTCAACGTCGGCGCTTTCGATTGTTGATCTCAGTCTGGCCGTTGCGAAAACATTCTTCTTGTACACAAAGCGAGAGAAAATATACGATATTTACATGATTTTGCAAAATGAGTGGAATAATTGTAAGTGCATTTTGATTTAGTACGTAGAAATACGTAATTGTAAGATGATAGTTTCTAAGAAAAAAATGTAGTAGTGTGTAGATCCTTGCAGTGAGAGTCTCCTCCAAGGAACGTTAAGGGTGTTCAGAGTAGTTTCGGGAGGGGTTTGTTGAGGGGAGCCCTTCCGGCGAACCTTTTGAGCCCTCCTTTGAAAAAATGTTTTGCTTAAAAGACTAGATGATATAGAAGCTAAAAGCTCCTGAAACATCCAGGGGTGGAGGTGGGTTTACCCTTAATTAAAAAAAAAACAATTTTGATGTTACAATGTACCCAAAACCCAAAACACGTCCCTAAAACACAAGCACGTATCCAAGGGGGGATAGTTGGGATCTATCCCCCCTGAAATCTGGCGCATACACGACACAGGACGGACGGAACAATTTTTCTCTTATATCTCGGCGCTTTTTACGTAGATATGATACATACAGAATTATGTAAAAAATTTCGCCTGCGGCGCTAATTATTTGGTACAATTACTATAGGATAAACAAATGGCAAAATGTCAGTCCCTATACATAGGAAATTTCTTTCACATACTAGTCGTTTGATTGAATAAATGTCCCTCCCCGAACCAAAAGTCTGGATACGTGCTTGCTAAAACAAGACAATAGTAGTGTGCCAAAAGGCGGACTTATTGCAAAAGCAATATCTTACAGTCAACTCGAACACATAATATTACTCTATGTCAAAATCAGATCACTCAAATCTGTCGAAATCGCAGAGAATTCCAAAATCTTTCGATTTCTTTTTCAGATGTGATTACAAACAAGTTTTACTCCGACAACACAGCTATGATTGATGCAAATCATCAAGGAAATCTGACCATAAAATTCTACATAACATTATCATCAGTATGGCTTACAGTCGCTTGGCTTTACATTTTCATTTCCCCGTTGATATTCGGGAAAGAAAATACGGATCTTATAAAAGTTATCTATGGCTCTGAGTAAGATCATTTTACATTCATTTATGCCAACATTTCGTCACCCGAGAAAAACAATTGAAGAGACCAAAATCATGAGAAAAGTGAGATCAAAAGTTTCACACACCCACGTCTTTAATAGATAGTTGAAACCTTATTAGTCTTGTTATTTACAAAACTGCGGGAAGTTTCTGACATTTTTTTTTTTAGATTTTGACATTTTGTATGAAGATACGTACTTCCAACCGACATAATCTACAAATATAACAATTAACAAAACCCCCTAAAGTGGTGTAGTGTGTGTAAATAACTACTAGAGACTAATAAAGTTCCATCTGTGTATAAATGATACAAGTGTTTAAAACTACTATTATTTTTCTCAACATTTTGGTCTTGTCAATTGTTCTTCTCCAGTTTCAATCCTTCGGATTGGTTTGACGCAAATTCTTGATATCCATTCTTCTCTATCTTCTGCAGCTCTCTTCAACTCGACATACGTGGCGCAGTTCATGTCCTCGACAAGGTGGTCCAGGTACTGCCGTCGGGGGCGCCCCTCGTGGTTTGTCCCCTCAACCATTCTCTCTATTAGGTCATGTAGGAGACCCTCGTGGCGCATAATATGTGGCCAATCCAGCGAGCACGTCTCTCAGAGATAGTGCCGAGTAGGTGCCACCCTTCTTCGACTCTGCTGAGCACCTCGGCAGAGTCGATGTGATGTGGTCCCTCCAGGAAATTTCCAGAATTCTTCTGTAACAATTTGTCAATTTGCCTTGTTAATTTCGGCGACCAGATTTCTTTAGTTAGTATGCTACATTTGTTGATATTACTTTTTTTTTAGCTTAAACATAAAGTACCAAAGTTTGGAGTATTGGCTTCTGAGTATATTCAACGCCATAGTAATGTTGGTTGTTGCTTTTGTATTCAATGGAACTGAATGCATCTTTATATGTTTCTCATTGTTCCTGTCACATCTTCTGAAAAGCGTGGGAGACAAATTCAAAGACATTGGCAGAATGAATTATGAGAACCTAAGAGAAATCTACTACGTGCTAAAAGATCAAAAATATTTAAGTGATGCTACGAATGCAACAAATGATACAGCACCAGGGTGCAGCCAAAGTAGCATAAGTACCATCGAACGTGATCTTAATTTGAGCTTGGATTCCATTGAAGATAGCAAAAAAGTTTAACCACGATTGCTCAAATCAAAGACGAAAAAGTGTTACCAGAGGAGATTGCTATGCTACAGTTAAAGTTCTGCATCGAGAGACATGTTGATGTATTGGATTATACCAAGCAGTTTATCGATTTGTTCAGTATAATCGTGTTTGTCCAGTACGTGTACACGACAATTCAGATGTGTTTTCTGCTGTACCACATGAGTTACGTAAGTTACAATTACATTAAGTTATAAAGGGAACATTGTTCTGTCGGTAGATACAACTTTGTTCATTATGGGGACTAAACTTCAGACCAAGTATAGGATGGACTGGTCGACAGGTGTTCAAAATGTCCAACACCTTCCTACACATCTTTTGTTAGAAAAGTGGTAGAGGCATTTGGCTATGAAAAAGGCAGAGACTAATGAAGTTGCCGTAAATACCGCAGCAATTGCTAGTACCGCAGCATAAGAAACATTATATTATTGTCACAATGTGTCCATTTGAACAGTTTACAAAAAGTTCTTAAAAAAATATTCACCATAAATTGTGCTGTCAAAATTTTCAATTTAAATTAAGGACTTGATCAAAAACCTACTGGGGAAAATAATGAAGAAAAATCTAAGAAAGTAATTATTATACACTTTAAATTATAAAATGCCATATCTCCAAAACCTTGATTTTTGGTCATGCGTTCATCAGACTTTTTCCATCCTCTATCATCCCTTATAATATTTTCTTCCACTTTTCAGACCTTTCACAAAGACGGCAGTGAACTGGTGCATGTAATGCATATGGTGATCACATCATCCAATTTGTTTTTAATTACCTTGATGGGGCAGACATTTAAAAACATGGTAAGGTGACTTTTATTATTCCTATTTTCGAACCAATGCGACTCCATGGCCTTTGATATGTCTCGTCTGACTTCCACCTCTCCAATCAGGATTCATTTCTCCAGTTTTCGTCTCATAACGTGACCAAATAAATATAAAGTTCATTGACAGCATCCAAATGGATAAACGAGTACTGAAACTTGAGTATCTCAACATATTCCGTCTTTCTTCAACTCTCTCTCTCTCTCCCTGGGCAATTATTAATCCCACATGATGGTGGGGTCTGCCATTTTTGTCTTTCGCCGCCACTCGGCTCTATCCTGTGCGTCCTCCGGGGATGCTCCACAGTCTCTCATGTCTTGCCTCACAACCTCGCGCCACCTCCGCTTGGGTCTTCCTCGGGATCTACTACCAGGGACAACCAATGACTGTGCCCTGTTACCTATGTATTCGGGGGGTCTTCTACTCACATGCCCGTACCACCGTAATCTGCTTTCCTGAATTTTGTCGGATACGTCACGTACACCTAGACTTCCACGTATGTACGTATTACGGATTCTGTCTAGCCTGGTGACGCCGCACATCCATCTCAACATTTTCATTTCAGCTGTTTGGACAGCACGGACATGTCTCAAAGAGGTATTCCACTATACTTAAAACTGTCAAGGAACGCCAGTTTACAAGGTTCAACGTCACAATGGAAGACATTCACAGCATGTCTCCCGAAGCACTTCAATTCCTGAGCTCTCACAGTCTTGATATCTAACTCTCTCTTCATGGAACCATATCCCATTTATTTGGGGTCGGCGGCTCGGATGCTCTCTTTCCATTTGCCCCGATCATGGCAGTCTTCTGGAGTAAGCTCCAGGTGTTCCATGTCCCCTTTGCTCTGATTTCTCCAATGCCAAATGCCATACATACATGCCATACCATAAATCCAATACATACCAGATTTCGAAAGCGTTTTTAAAGGTTGTCTCCCATTTTAAAGAGTCATAATGGACGAGAATTGCCACCAGCGATCTTATCAGGTTACTCTTTCTGAATCTGTCTTTCCCAAATTGTCTAAAATTAATTATATTTTTAGAGTACAAGAATCGCAGTGAAAATATATGAGATGCCGTGGTACGAGTACAGCACAAAATTGAAGAAATGTGTTTTACTAGTGATGACAAGATCACAAAAACCAGTACAAATAACTGGAGGTGGATTTTACGTTGCATCTATGGAAGGTCTTTCAAAGGTAACAATATTTTAAACTTTTTAAAATTTTGAAAACCTATCTACCGTTTTTTGATTCGAGTCTTTTGAGCTTGTAATAGGTAACTCATAAGGACGTTCGTATACATTTATTATTTAATAATTTTTTGTTATTTATACAGATTCTCTATTTTACAGGTTCTAACAGCAGCATTTTCCTACTACACGTTTCTGAAGACTATCAACAATATGTAGATAAAGGCTGACAAGACCAACAACAATTTTTCCACCTCTCAATATAGCATTTATATTCATAAGTCCTTAAATTTTTTACAAAGGGAGATTGGCCTATCCATCGCGCGCTCTGTTGGGCAATCTTTTTCAAGATATTTTCTCTTGTCTCTCCTCAACACTAATATATCTCATACTTAATCTAATTTGTAATACTTTTTTACTCCTATTTATACTCTTCATTTGCCACTTTACATTTTGAAATGTTTCTTTGTAGGTAATTTTGTATTTTGATTGGTTTTAAGCACTTACTTTTGCTGTGGTTTTAAGTACTTAAAATGTGTTTATGGAGTGAAAATTTTATTGAATAAAATACCTTTTGTGTCAAACACTGCATTTTGTAAATCACCAATCTATATTAGATCATGGGCATCAGTTGTGGTGCAGTTGAATCCCTTGAAGAAGCATGTGCTTCTGTGTCAAAGAACACGATATTGTATAGTCTCTATCAAGGCTTCTTTGATTATAATGCTGTTGTGTTAGTATTCTTTTGTACAATTATATTTTTTTACAATTGATTCGTAACAATAATTATTAATACTTATATTATGACAATTCCATTAAACCCGTTGTAAGTATACTAATTTTCTTGTCTCATCCTTTCAACCAAATGTCTTATTATCTATTCTATTCAATAGCTGGTTATTATTTTTATAATCACCGAGCATAAAATATACCTACTTAATTCATCCCATGTTTTGCTGATTCATTTTCGCAAGAATTAATTTGAATATTGACAGGACATTTGAGAAGTCCCTGGCGGTTCCCGTTTTTTTAGATGCTTTCTTGAGTATCCTGCAAGCCAGGTGCTTATAAACCGTCGTGTTTTTCGTAAATAATGAGTTTCGCTACCCATTCTGAATGACATCGGAATATTTCCGCAGACAGCTGTTTTATCATACACGTTACTTTTGCCAGTTACTACATTTCGTCACGCTGTATGCATGTGTGTCGTGGGAAAGAAATAAATCAAGGAAAGTAAACAACCATCGCTGCGCATGAAAATGAAAACGTGAAAAAATCAGTCTTCCTTGGTACGCTAAGAGATAGCGATAATTTGACTTCGGTGGAAAACCAAATAAAAATATTGTATAGCCCACAAGTTGTATATGAAAATACCAAAAACGTTGATACTGGCCAGAAAGTAACACTCGCGAAATCACTTTTCAATTCAAAACAAATGTGATGTAGACAACACGTAATACTAAGATCATATCATTGGTCTTGTATTGTTGTATGGGAGGAAACTAATGCAGGTCAAGGCTGTGGAGATAGTTAGCAACTTATTGGAGCCCACTACTAGAATAGAAACACCAACCCACGGCATGGGCGCCAACATGGTAAAGAAATGGCATATCTATAATACCAGAACATAAATTATTATTTGCATCAATATTAATATGCTAAATAACTAGGCTATTTGCTACTTTACTGCCCACTATAAAATTTTACTACTACATTGTAAGAAAACCTTATAGAGAATCTATTTTATTGTACGAAGGATGAGAAGATAATTAAATTCAAGTCGTAAAAAGGCAATAAAATAAAGCGCATTCGCACGGTTATCGCTGATTACCTCACATTGTAGCGAATGTTCTGTAGGTGTGAATAAATATATTGATGTATTAATGTATTGATGTATGTAATATTATAAATATATTTACCTATTTGACTTATGGAGTTCCACAGGGAGGTGTACTGGGTCCGATTTAATTCAAAAATTTTAATAGCTTCAAATTGACTCGATTACTGATTCATGGATTGGAGCACATGCGTATCTTCGGCAGAGCTTACTGTCTGTTGCGATGTCTAGCATTTCTGGATACTGCAGTCAAGATATCTTCTTCCCACACAGCTTTTCCAATTCATTCTGAGTCAACTAATATTTTGACTGTCGTTTAAGTTGCAGTCCTTATATTGGAATCTATTCTTCTCTCATCTAGATATTGCACCCATCACATAACCTCTCCATAGCCTATCCTTCTAAATATCTGTTTCCATATTGGATAATTATTTTCACCTTGCGTATTTAACTTACAGTTAGGCATTGAAATAGGTGGAAATTTCTATAGTATTACAGTTAATTAGATATTATTACAGGCACATAATATTAATAGGATAATAATGGTTGTCCAACGTCCATACTATGATTATTATCTTCTTGTTATAAAGTACAAGTATTGGAGGTAGCAAATCACAACAAAATGTATGAAAGAGAGTGTGTAATTGTGTATGTCATTGTCTATTTGTATGGTAATAGTTGGAGAAGTACTTTCAAGTCAACCCCTACCTTAAACGCCATCAAAAAGATGGACACACTGCTGGTCATGTGGATGTGGATCTCAGGAGTGTGCCAAGTTAAAAAAAAGATTAACTTTTAGCAAATAAGATCCGTGACACTAAAAATGCCAAGGAAGCTATCCAAGTCTGATTCTCAAAAGAACGAGTTTCTAACAAAAGTGGAAAGACAACTTCTCTTTCGGTAGCCTTCATCTCTTTGATGCTTGATATAGACCTCTTCCAATTCTTTCCCTTTCCCTCTGCCTCCGTCTTAACTCTTCCGCATCCTGGATCACCTCTGGACAATGTCGTCATTCCATTACTTTGGCTTTTCAACACTCCTTTTATTTGTCCAAGGTTTCCACTTTAATATTCGTGACGTTCATTTGATATTAATATCACCCTACCTAGCCATATGTGCTGTGCATCGCTACTTTAGCTTTGCTACGTGGTTCATAACATAAGGAACATTGATTCTCCGTCTAATTTCTTCGTTTCTAATTCTATCACAAAGCATCTGATGCTCCATGGACCGAACAACAAGAAGATAATAAGCAGTTATCTCAACGGATGTACAGCAAAGGATGGACTTTCCATCAGGCTTATGACTGATCGTCGGCTGGTTTAATTTGATCACTTTATTTTGTTCCTCTGTTCAATTGGACTACGCCTGGCATAGCATGTTGTAGGTATTATTGTAATATTCAACAATATGACTCAGCCTAACAAAGGAAAATCCCGCAAGTGAAGGTTTTCATCAAATGCGGCTAGGTCTATTATAAATTGTAATAGATATAAATCTCATGTATAGCATTGCGTAAGACTGTAGTAAATTAAGTATTTTAATTTGAGTATCAACTGTGTACCTACATAATATGTCTGAGACATGTCTAAGGTAAGGTCGGTGCTGATAATAATACAGTTTACATCCATCCATAACAAACTGTTTTTGATAGCATCTCCGTAATGTAAAATGAATATTGCTTAGATTAGAACCACTGTAATACTGCAATAGGCTTACTAGAGAAAGCGAACATTTTTGCAGACACTGGACTAGTGTTTGAAGAACTTAAATGGATTCTTAAACTATATGGCTAAAAAAGAGAATTCAGAACTTCTGTGAAAGTCCGCTATATAAATGCAAGACCCTCTAAAAGCAGCAAACTACTCAGAACTATTTTTCTACCCTAAAGGAAATGCTTAAAAAGACATATTCTTTACCGTGGCTTACAATTTTCCTGGCTTTACCAAAAGCCAGAATCGGTATAGAAAAATAAAAATTACATATATAAAATTACGAGTAAATGATACATAAATTTCACTTGCACGTTTTAGGGGTAATAAAAATTTGCCTCTTTTGTATGCATTAAAAAAATACAATGTTATCAACAATTTTGAACAATAGGAACCATGACTTAACTTGTCATTCAAAGCAGCCAGAAACGGATTTAGAAAGCAGCCCAGGTCTAAACTAAATGTTATTTTATATGGCCTTGTTTCATCCCGTCTCAGTCACCTGTATAGCATGGTGGTAGAATGGTGTTGTTGCAGATTAAATATCCTGGGTTCAAATCCGGCAGCAGATGAATAACTAACTTCAAGTGATGTAAATGTATTTCTTTGTTGTTGAAAGTTGACAGATAGTTTTTTTTTATAAAAATGAATCTTGGTTTATCGAAATAAACCCTAATACATCTTTGTACACTTCACAGAAAGCTTAAAAGCTTGTGTTGTGAAGTGTAATAGGTCGGGGATTGAACCCGCGCCCACTGGATTAACAGTCGAGCGCGTTACCAACCAGGCTACAGACCACTTCTGTTGAAACTACTACTTAAATGGGTTTTGCTTGTCTCAAGAATCCCTAACCATTTTTTACTTATCATTATCTGTGATACCATCTTAATTAATAGTGTAGCTTAGATCTCTGAATTTTAAGTCTCTTCAGCAGTCATCCAGTTCTTTATTAATATCTCACCATTTATTACAAATTTTGATTGATTTGATTTTATAAACCTGACACTTGTTATTGAGTCAAATTCTTTCATTATTAAAAACATTGATGAAATTATCAATCTTTATTGTGCTTATGCAAGTCGACTCTGTATCGTTAATAATTATTTTTTACGACGTGCTACCAAACACTGATACTATAAAAATAATTAAATAATGTAAATGTTCTTTAATTCACGTCACATTGGAGTGAAAAAATAGACAGTGTTAACAATGCAGAAGTCAAATTGGAAAAATAAAATTAAATATATTCCGACTATAATTTTGTCAATAATATTTATAGTTCTATTAATAAAATACGCAAATAAATTAATAAACAATAAAGCCTTACAAACGCAGCAGGAAACAATCAGTCACAAAAAAGAACAGAAACTAAAAACCATTCTTTATTGGACTAAATATTTCTTCGGCCAGCCTGATTTTCATTTTGGTTTCGGCCATGAACCATTCGTGGAGAAGTGTGAAATAAACAATTGTTACGTGACGAATAACAGCTCTTATCAAAATGTGGAGAATTTTGACGCCATTCTGATGCACGGTGCTTTGTTCTTTCCAAATTCCGGTAATATACCCTTCACAAGATCTCCAGAGCAATACTACGTACTGTTAAATCACGAATGTCCAAGAAAGTTTCCAGGTTTTAAGGGCTTTCCAAATTTGATAAATTTGACAATGACGTACCGTCTGGACTCGGATATATTTGTTCCATATTTAAAATACTATGATTCAGAAGATAAATATGTTGCTCCTAAATTGATCCCACAATGGGTCAGTCCACTACACGATGAAGATTATTTGGAGCAGTTTATGGATTTATATGAGAGAAAATCTAAACCCGTGGCATGGTTTGCATCGAACTGTAAGGCATTTTACAACAGGAGGACCGAATATGTCAAAGAATTGGAAAAGTATTTATCTGTAGATATCTATGGAAAGTGTGGAACATTAAATTGTACTCATGATGGAGAAATGTCCTGCTATAATTTGCTTAAAAAAGACTATTTCTTTTACTTGTCATTTGAGAATTCCAACTGTGTTGATTATGTGTCGGAGAAATTATTTGTTGCATTGGAAAATGAATTGATTCCAATTGTAATGAATGGAGCTGATATGAGCAGAATGGCTCCACCATATTCCTACATAGATGCCAGGAAATATGAACCCAAGGAATTGGCTGAATATCTCAAGTTTCTGATGGCGAATCCGATGGAGTATTTGAAGTATCATTGGTGGAGGAAGACTTACTATGTGACAGGTTGTAGGACCTCACATCGCTTGGAAGATCCCCTCTGTAGCTTGTGCAAGTTCTTGAACATGCCTCACACGGAGCACAGGTCATATGCTGACTTCCACGCGTGGTATGCGGGGTCTTTAGGTAACAGCATTTGTGATTCAAAAATCTTGAAAAACAGTGATTACATACCAAGTGATGATCCCGATGAAGCATTTGAAGTGATTAATCATGAACTTGGTGTAAACATTTAGACTCCGGAGGTACTGAATTGTGAGCTTTTTGGTAATAAATGAGCAACAGAGTTTATAAAATGAGTGGAAGCTATTGTTAAATTATTGAGTTATTGTTTTAAGTTTGAGAAAATCTAAATAAATAAATATATAAGTAATTCTTTAACTACGAGGTTAAATATTAGTCTTTGGGGAAAACCCGAGGAGCACCTTGCATATATAAAAAGCGGAAACTGTGTGTACATATTTACGATAATTATAATATGTGTGGGAAATGGGTCTTTAACAGAGTAATAGTAAATTAATTTTATTACTCTATTTGAATTTTATTTATAATGACCTTCGACAAGGCCTTCTAAAGAAGCCAATGACCAGTTTTTTGCGCAACTTGACCGATATTTTACCCAAATTCACTGCAATATACTTTATTCTTCGAATTCCGATCAGAGACAAGCAATAATCAGTAGTTCAACATGGCAAAAAGGATATTTCATACTTGCATCTATTATCAAAATGTTTTTTGTAATGGCCCTGATAATATACCTTGAGGAATTCCAAATTACCAGGACCTTGAAGGAATGAATCAGGCAAGTGTTTGAGAAACATTTCATTGTGGAAATATTGTTTTCCTTGTTAAACCAGGCTTCTACATACACTGCCATTAAATGCACACGAATTAATTAAAGAAAATTAGGTTGTGTCCAGAATCAAGCCAAATGAGCAAGTAAACTTTGCTCAGTATTTTTTATTATTGTTGACGTCATTGATGACTGTTGCATATCTGTTTTGTTTTGTAGAACAATATGTATTTAAAAATGTTGCGAATTTTATGCGTAATATTAACCAAAGGTTCTTGGCGGAAGTTCACGTGGAAGATACTAAAAACTGTGTATTCATTTTAATAACAATACACAATAGTTATTTTGCCTAGTATGGCAATTTTATGCGTAATATTCTGTGTGACCCAACGTGTCGTTGTAGATCTTATCTAAATCTATATGAGTGAATATAAACACATCAGGTTCAACAAACTCTCAAATTTACGCAGTCTTCATGGTTGCCGAATGATGCTTCCCCGGAAACTATTTTGGTTGACACACGAATATCATTGGTTGAATTGTAACGAAGTATGACTGATAGTGGAATTTTCTGTAAAATTGCATTTTCCTTATTCTTCAGCCTTGATTTCTCCGCTGCCAGACATCGTTGGTTTTTTTCCAAACTCTTCAATTTAATCCCTTCACTCATCTTTCTCGTAGTCGCTACCCGACAGCGTCTCATTATCCAGTATCAACCAGATCAGATCTATCAGATGGAACCTCTTGGCCTCAGTACTACACTACGTGGTGCTACACTAATAGTAGGAGGAGCCACACCTATATGGCAGCAGCTCCAGTACTATGGATTGTAGTGCACACTGGAGCTAGAGTACATTGGTAACCTGACAGTGGTGCGATCACCTCGTAGAGACAATACTACGCTGTCACAGATGGCACATGCGGGATTCTCCTGCCTGTGACTGCGGAGAGCCAGTGCAAACCATCAAGCACATTGTCGAAGACTGTCCTCTGAGAGCATTTCCTGGACCATATGCAGATATCCACAATGCCACACCCAATGCCCTTGAATGGCTTAGAAGCCTGGATGTTACTCTGTAGGGTACAAATAGGTACTATGTTGTCTCCTGTGTGTAACAGATAGCATAATTCTCCTATCTTAACGGGGAAGAACTATTGAATATTGAGCCCCTTCTATATATATGAAAAATATATGGTGGACGCCATTATCACTGCAAACATATGATTGCGTGTCATATTGGTTGTCTACAATTGCATGAAACTTAATATTTTAGTGATTTTTGGGACTCATTTTATATAATCAGTGTGGAAATTAGTTTTGGAATATAACCTATGTATTTAAATGGTTAATTAGCGTACTTTTCATCAAGAAAAAATGGCGTATACCTACCGGAAATGCTATGTTCGTAAATGGCGGTGGTCTAGTTTTGTCTATGGCTATATACTAGCCCAACGGTGGCAGTAGAAGCCATATGAAATAACAATAATAGTCGATAAATTTATCTCATTGTTTTGCGTTGGTATTTAACATCTCATTTGGATATGACCCAGTTGTTTTTTTTCCTTTTGATTGATATTTAATACGTGCACCATTCACAATCTTACGAAGGACGTCAAAATGAATACAATAATTAATCAGATGCAGCAACAATTCAATGAAAACAAAAACTAAATATTTATACTAGTCCACCGAATAAACCGAACGCACAAGAGTGTGGAGGTCGCAAACTTGGATTCTGAACCACAAGGTCGACCTATATAACATATCTAAAAATCAGGAATACTTTTCTTAATGCAAGGCAAGGTATCATTTTCAGTCTCTATTGGACAGAGTATACACTACAGTAAGAAAATGGTTCGCAGAGCACGCAAATATTATAAAACAAAAACTAAAACGCAGGTGAGTAAATATGTCCGTCGTCAGGGGGAGGTAGGGGGCGGGCAGGGGCAGCTGTCCTCCTTTGAATTGGAATAGGTAACTAAATGATAAATGCCCATTCCCACCAACTTTCACCTAGGAAGCAGACCCCTAAGGAATTTTCATACAAAACCACAGATAATTTGAGTGATTATTGTAACTGTCATAACCTTTAAGATATAAATCCATACAAAATACAGCATGCAGCTACTTAAGGGCCAAGATAAGGCGAATGACCTTGAGCGATTGGGCGTGTCTGCGTTTTTTCCGCGCGATAGTCCCACCCCGTTTTGTTTAAAAATCTGATGTTCGTTACACGTTGCAAATAACGCGACCACGGAGCTACAAATCTATCTAGATGGAGCATTTAATACAGATTAACGGGACTTTCGAAACTAACAGGGTACATAGGTGCCTATTATTATCATAACTTTAAATTGTAATAGATGGGTACGAATGTACTATTAGGTACTTGTTATAGACAGGTAGGTAGGTATGTATCCCCTTTTGGCAAAATATTTTTTTAAACATATAGGTACATTCGTTTTGCAAAAAAACTTTGTTGTTAAAAAAGTCCAGGATATTTAATATTCTTTAACTTTTAACTACATTTTTTCTCTCTAAAATGCAATGTTACAAAGTTATGATCGATAAACTGTAAAATGACCTAAATTAAGAAACTTTTTTGCTCGCCCTAATGAACGCACAAGGATGGGGAAGGATTCTGAACCATATGATTAACCGATATAACATATCCAAAAATCAAAACTACTATACATTTTGCGAGGTAAGGTACAATTTTTTGTCTTCATTACTCGGAGTATATTGGTGAGGTTATATATGTAGTTTAAGTCACATCTCTATAAAAAAACAGATGTGTTATATTTTTGTCGGCCGGCTCTCGGACTATCTGTGTTGTTTTAAAAAAAAGACGATTTGTATCATTTGTAACATGTTTTATACCACCATAATTGTAAATAAAATATTTACCTACCTAATTAATGTTTTACACAACCTGCATTATATTATTATTTTACTTTTTACGTTACAACACATATTATGCATTAAAAAGAAAGTATGTAGGTGCCTATATGTTTAAAAAAAATATTTTGCCAAAAGGGGATACATACCTACCTACCTGTCTATAACAAGTACCTAATACTACATACATACCTGTCTATTACAATTTAAAGTTATGATAAAAAAAAATGCTCCATCTAGATATATTTGTAGCTCCGTGGTCGCATGATTCGCGCGCTACGTAAGTAATTCCGAAGAAACTAAAATAATAAGATAAGTATTTCTCCAATTCATAACAAAAAAATCAACACAGATTTCACGTCTGTAGCCCACAAGCTTGTAGGCGGAACTGAGGAATGATATACAAACATCTCGCTTATAACACCAGAATGCATGTCGTTAAGATCTATTATTCAACTTGCGTGTGTTATCGAGTGTCGGCAAGGCGCATCACAAAAATCTTCAAATGTAGTTTTTTAGATATTACAATAAAAGCAATAACGATTTCGTAAAAATTAAACAGTAATCGATTAGATATATAAAATACCTATCAATTAAAAAATAAAACATATTTCTATGTCAATTTGTTTTTGAAATATAACTTTTATAGCGTTTAAAACGGGTGTTTTTAAATATTCTATTACAATAAAACTATAAAACATATCTTTTATTTTAAACAGTAATCCATTAGAGAAAAGATGAAGGAATACAATATATTTTTTTGAAAGCTATATCTTTAAAGGGTGCGGTTATAGAACTTTTGAAAAAGTACCGAAAAGTACCGAACGGCATTGTTATGGCCCTTAAGTGAGGGAGATTCTGGGCGGAGATATTTGGGCACCTAACTAAGTAGAGCTGCATGCTGTATTTTGTATGGATTTATATCTTAAAGGTTATGACAGTTACAATAATCACTCAAATTATCTGTGGTTTTGTATGAAAATTCCTTAGGGGTCTGCTGTCTGGTAGTTGGTGGGATCGGGCAAAAACCTAACAAAAAAAAATCACATTACTACCACAAATTTTCTCATCATATCATAAAATTTATAAAAATAGTATCTTAAAAAAAATTGCCTGCGGCGCTATTTTTTATTAGGTACTTTTTTATAAAAAACTCTTTTCATACATATTATTGTGCAAAATTTTATATATTTTTTTAAATAAACAAACCACATAACGACCTTCTTCATTATGTCTCACAAAAAAAAAAACGCCTGCGACGCTTCTACGCGTTTTTTTATCCTATATCATTTTTTTTTGTTGCTCCCCCCCTCCTCTAGCCCCGAGGCTGGCGAAGCCCATGTGAGTAAATTCAAGAAGCAGGTAGATAATAAAAAAGAAAACACTCATATATATTATAACCTGACCCGAACTCGCACGGCTCGAGGCGAGTGTGGCATTGACTCGCGCAAGGCTCTCGCCAAGGTCGTCTCAACTCACTGGTGACCCATATTCCACGTTTCTTACCTCATAATGTATTATGTTATTAATCAAAATAACATGTTATCTCACCAGACTGGTAATAGCTACATTAAAAAGTATTAACAATGTTGAAAATATAATTGGTGAGTTTAAACAATGCGTACCTCCAAATATGCGAATTACCTCTTTTGGAACATTGCTGTTTGGTTTTCAGGCGTACCGTGTTTAGGGTAACTTTTGATAAAAAAATAACTGAATTTATTGATAATTTTTGTCAAAATTGAATTAGCTATAGAATTTGACCCAACATCGCACAAACTAATAACTCGATTTTGACAAACCAAAACAAAAATCATGGTAAACATTTTAGGCTTTCGATAAAGATTTTGAAAGCGAAGATTCTGGGGTGGACCACATTGATAGAATGGGCAGCAATTGACTGGTGTACACGGCAGCCAAGGAATTACCGTCTGGGCGACGCCCACCTGGAAGGCCCCCTAAGCGGTGGAAAGACAGCCTGGCCTCATCGCAAGAGACTGAGTAATCTCAGAAGAACAGATCGACAGATCTATAAAAAGAAAAAGTGGAAAAATAAGATTATGATCAATTTGTAGCTTTTGCATTGAAATGTCGTAAAATTTTCATAATATATTTTAAAATTATTTTTTCCGATATGTTTCACAATATGTATCCATTTTAACATTCCAAAATGAAGGCTTAATGAGTTATGTCCGAGTGTATTGAATTCGTGTAAATTGAGGTTAGTATATAATTATTATGTTGAATGAAGTAGCTGAGAATCTAAGAAATATACCTACTTTTGTTTGTGTGAATGAACTTCAGCTTGAACTGCTCTCTCTGCCTACCCCGCAAGGGTCTCAACCTGATGGAGGAGATAGAACAGAACAATTTTGTATACTAATTTATGAGGATTGACTCACAGGATATTTTTGAGTTTTTATTACTTTATTCAGGTATCAATTCTTTCCTAGCTAACCAAACTTTCGAATGGTAGCTAAACTGCGAATTGTTTCTTTTCTGTAATTTGGGCAAGATAGGATATAAAATGATCGTAGATGGCACTAGTAGATAGCCCAAGATAAGGCAGTGGAAGAGTTTGGAAGAGGCCTATGTCCAGCAGTGGAACGCAAGTGGCTAGCAGGAAGGAAGGAAGGATTTAAAAATAATGAAAACCATCCCATTTCCGGTGGTCACCAGTCGCCACATATTGGTTTTACAGTGTTAAGGTCTTTATGAAACATTGGCATAGGCAGCATATAGGTCTCAAGTATTGTATAAAAAATATTAAATATTGAGATTACTATCGTCACGTTCTTCATAAAATACGTGAAAACCTTAGAGTTTTGTTTAAAAAATACACCTTTTTATACCGTAGGCCTATTTGATTAATATCTAGTTGACAAACAATGGAAATACTAGAAGATAAAATTATATTCACACCATTCACACAAAGGCCGAGGTTAATCTTGAGTGAGTCGTGTGTGACGAACAAACGTAAATATTTGATGACATGTAAACATAAACCAACAACAGTTTCAATTTCTGGTTTATTGTGAACAAAAGCGGTAGTCAAATGCGTGAAAATATCTTGAATTTTAAGTAGTGTCCGACCGAAACTGGATTTTTAGCCGAAACCGAAACCGTAACCGAATATTCGGCTCTCCTTCTAGTTTCGGCCGAAACCGAAACCGAAACCGAAACTTAGGAATTTCAGTTGTAATTTTGAAAAAAAAATCATTATAGGTACCCTGCTCTGATATTTATTGTTTCCTAAGATATTTATTAGGAAACCACTTCATTTTCGGAGCTCAATGTAAGCACAAAAAAAGGAACCCATTAAACTACAACTTTTGTCATCGGTTATACCTATAGGTATCCATGGCATAGGTAACACTAGGAGGGGGCATAAAAAATGCAATTTTTCTTCGGGAGGTTAAGTAACGGAAGTTGTGGTGTAGTTTGCTAATATGTATATTCATGAGCATCGCCAGCCTTGGAGCTAAGGGGGGGGGGGGGCAACAAAAAAAATAAAAAAATGAGATAAGACGAAAAAGGCATAAATAGCGCCGCAGGCGAAAATTTTTTGTGATACATGGTGAAGAAGGCCGTGATGTGGTTTGGTGTATTAGAAAATGTACATAATAATTTGCACAAAATTATGTACGAAAAATGTTTTCTATAAAAAGCAATAAAAAAATAGCGCCGCAGGCAATTTTTTTGTGAAACAATTGAGTTTTGGTGTATTTTTATACTAATTTTACAAAATTTATGACATGGTGAGAAAACGTGCGGTAATAGTGTGATTTATTGTGAGGTGTTATCATTTAGTATGAAAAAACATATACCTAGTCCAATCTCTAAGTAGCGCCGCAGGCAAAATTTTTGTCATAAGACATAAATGATGCGTATAAAAATGGATAGTGATAGTGATCTAGTTTACTTTTGTAAAATAAAAAAGGATTCTAGTGTACAGAAGATTCCCAACAATGCTCAGTATAATACGGTTGCTAGTTTCGGTTTGGCCGAATATTCGGCCGCTTTTTGGCCGAAACCGAAACTGGGGCCGAAACCGGCAATTTTGGCCGAAACTGGCCGTAACCGAAACCGAAACCGAATATTCGGTCGGTCTCTAATTTTAAATTTATTTGGTTATTTTAATACACAATTATATAGATCATTTCCATTAAATTATCACAATTCAAATAATAAAGTATAAATATAAAAAATGACCAATATAGCGTTTGTGAACAAAAAAACAAGCATTGGGCCCAAATGGGATCCCTGAGGGACACCGCTAGTAACACCAAAAACGCATCGTAGTTCTCCATCAATTCAATCTGACAGGGTCTTTAAGCAAAACATCTAATAGTTTCAGGCAGCGGATATTAAATTTGTATTATACTTACATATTATATTCTATTCTATCAAATATTATCAAAGTCCGGAAAGTATCATATTGGGTCATGTGCTCAAGGGAGAAAAATACGAATTACTCCACCTGATCATTACTGGCAAAACAGAGGGTAAAAGAGGGGTTGGAAGAAGGCAAATTTCATGGCTCCGCAATATGCGAGATTGGACTGGAATAAGGAGTGCTGAGGAGCTGTTTCGGGTTTCCCAGTACAGGGACACTTTCTTTCGACTTTGGGGGACCTGACACGGCACCAGAAAAAGAATATGTACCAACGGTATATATTACGAGTAGGTATCTGTAATTTATGGATCATGGTACGCAAACTTAATAATTTTTACATTACCTTACCAATATTGTGTGTGACCTATTGGCAATCTCAGAATTATTGATTGTGTTATAGTTTTTTGACAGAATGTTCACACGTGCGACCCTGCATTGTGTAAAAACATTGTAACATTTGTAGATAAAGACACCCATGTAATACTTACTGCACGTACTCTCACGTTCATCAATTATTAAATAGGTACTTAAGTAAAACAGTAGCGGTTTACGTTATTTAGGGACCTTGAGTGATAAGATGGAAGAGAATTTATTAAAGATTGTTTATGTCACTGACCGCTTTATCTCATTTCTTACAATATCATTAAAAATGCAAAATAACACGTAGGCGGTCCTATTCCGAGGAAACACTCCATCCTGTATAGGTTGCTAAGTGCTTGAAACTTGGACGAACTAGAGGAACTAGAACTCAAATAGGTATATGTATTCAATCCCCGATGCCGACTTACTCCAGTTCACGACAAAAGCTTTTCCAGCTTACTGAGAAATGTAACCCAGATTCATTACTAAAATTTGTCGTCAAATGAAAATTTTTGTGGGTTGGCTGACAGAAATTGTCATTAGGCAATAAGCCCGCCTTTAGTCTTATTGTATACCTGTACAATAAATAGTATTTCATTTTATTTATTTTTATTGTAACGAAATAAATAGGGGGCTCATTGGTTTTTTATGCCTTGTACTTAGATGCATCGATTTATTGAACCACCACTGTTTAATGAGAAAAAAAATTGAATCGAAATGTAAAAACCTCGACACAGCCTATGCAAAAAAATTCACATCCGATTACACATTGCATTAACATTTATTCAGAAGGCAACCGACTTGTAAATGATATTACTACTGCCATTGATGAAGGCTAAGAAACATATAAAAAGTAACGCCCAAACAAATCTTTAGATCAATTCATGTTTTGACTTCGTTGTGAGAAGTGTTGTGGCAACTTGTATTTAGCAGTGGAACAGTGCAGTGTTTAATTTTATAAGTGAATTTAATTGTGTTAATTAAATTTTGTTTTTTTTTAAATTTATATAATAATGAAGTTTCAGGTTAGTGTTACAACATTTAAAATTAAAACACGATTAAAGAATCTCGACGTTTTCGACCGTTGGTACTTGGTGGATGTCCATTTTTAAGGAAAAAAATGTAAAATAAATATTTAGATTAAAATCCACAAAGAAATGACTTTTGCTTTCGCGACCAGTATTCGGAGGATTTGCACCCTCATCATCAGGCAATTGTGAAAGAACTTTATTCACAATCGTCTGATGATGAGGGTGCAAATTCTCGAATACTAGTCGCAATATTTAGTTTTTCATTTTTTTCCTTACATTGAAAGAAGATTAATTCTTGGATCCCCGGATTTTCAATTTTCATCACAATTTTAAAGTTCTGCCGTGATGGTATAGTAGTAGTTTTAAGATTAAATTTATATTTTGTGTCCTGACTGATTAGTGATTATAGAACTTTAAAAAAAATATTCTTTGAGATAGAACAGTTATAGACTATATAAAAACAGGAAAATTACGAAATCGCGTGTAATTTATTTTTGAGAATTAATAGACGAATTATAGTGTTTAGTAAAAAAAACATTAGGTAAATACAGCTATAGCTCCGGGGTCATAGAGAGAAAATAATTTTGTCGAAAATAAATTTGAAGCTAGCAAAAATAGCGTTTTATGTATTTTATAAAATCATAGTTTCACGTGTTTTTGATAAAATATATGTTTAAACACCACTTTTCGACGAATAAAGTGTAAAATAACACAACTTTTCGATAAATAAAGTGTAAATTAACACAATTTTAAGGCGAATAAAGTGTAAAATAACACTACTTTTAGACAAATAAAGTGTAAAATAACATTTTTTTGGCAAAAAAGGGAAGAATTTTATTTGCTTACAAAATAATTTTAATTTTTAGGTGTTGTGTGTAGCGTTATTCGTTACGGCTGCTTATGGAGTAGACGACAGTTCGAGTGACGTAAGATCCAGAGGGAATGGTTCAGCTCAGGGAAGGAGCTTCGGGTTCCTGGAAATAGGAGGAGGCCTTGGGCCAGGAGGAGGTTATGGAGGTTATCCTGGACACAATCATGGAGGTTATGGTGGATATGGAGGACAAGGGGGATACGGAGGTACACGAATCTCACTAAGAATTTTTCTTGCTTTGAACATATAATATTTCGAAACTAGTAGGGGAGCAACTAAAATTTTGATATTGATAAAATATATTGAATAGCTCCGCAGGCGATTTTTGTGAGACTAAGTGGAAAAGTTATTTACAATAGCACTTGTATGTGATTAGCACCGCAGGCATTTTTTATGAAGCAATCTATAGATTTTTAGAACAATTTAAAAAAAAATCGTTATAGACGAAAAACAATATTTTAGTAGTGTGATATTATAGTAGTATAGTTTATGACCTTTTAATTTTTTTCAAAATTTCCATTTGTCAAGTATGCGTATTTAGTAAAGTTTTACTATAATTTTACTAATAATTACAGGTTTTGGTTATTACGATCCATATTATTACCGCCCGGGATATTACGACTGTTATTATTGTAGACCAGGTAATAACAATATTATCAAAATGTAGCATAGATAGTCATTTATTAGCAATGATTAGTAATAATTTTTACTAAAAATAGCACAAAAGTGCACCGATCATCATTACCAGATAGCACATTTTTTTTGTTTTGAGTTGTGCAAGGCTTTTTTAAAATATTGTTTATTGTTTCACATGTTCAATAACTAATTTCACCCTGCACTACACAATCACTCTCAGGGTTCCGACAAACTATTTTCCCTCATTTATTATTTTAATAGTTCTAACAATGCAACACAAAAAGTCTAAAAACTGGTGCGAAACTCTCTCATGCAGGAGGACAGACTTCGGACATTTGATATTTAGTCCCTACTCTTTCAAAGCCATTTCAATGGCATGCCTCCATTTATCACCATTTACTAATAAATTATTGTTGTCTACTTATCTATTAAATCAGTACATAACGCTGTATTCCTTACAAGCCAGGCAGAGAGAAAAAGGCGTTACACACTTCTCTACTTATTTCCATTACGTTCATAACACTATAATGACTAATTATAATAAATTTTATTCATAGATGTTGCATTAGTAATAAGCCCGCCTTTTGGCACTATTTTTCTCAAACTGTTGTATTATTTCCTCAATTTCGTCAATAAAGTTTACAATACATGGAGTATATGGTATATGGCTGGCGATGTATTCCACACTTTGCGACACAGGCTTTAGCCTAGTGCAAAGTGTGCGAGAAAGTATTTGGGTTTGTGTATGCAAATGCAAGCCCAGATCCTTTTTAAAAAATAAAAAATAAAAGAAAACTTACACTATGAACCTTTGGTTAAAACACTCTTTAAATACTTACTGAAGATTTTTTATTTTTTTCCCAGCTATGAATGAATTAAAGATACCTATTGCTTTTGCAATAAGTTCACCCTTTTGGCAAAATACTTACTTACTTACTCTTGTCCTGTTTGTAATTTTATATTTTATTCTAGGCTAATTTATTAATTTATTTTCAGGTTATGGAGGTTATGGTGGTTACAAACCAGGTGAGCATTTATTCAAATTCAAAAAATTTGAAAATTGATATAAATAGCATAAAAAAGGCGTAAACAGCGCCGCGGGCGAATTTTTTTTTACCCACAAATTTTTAGTCATTTTGAGACTTAAGCTCATTCACTTTCATTCTAGTCACAACACCTGTCTTACAGTCATTCATCTCCTTAAAACAAGTGAGTAATAATTTATTCTTTATTTTTAGGTTATGGTGGCGGTTATGGCGGATATCGTCCGCCTTATTACGGAGGTTACAAACCCAACTATGGCGGATACAATCGTCCATACTTAGGCAGGCCAGGTTACTATGAAAGACCAGGTTATGGGGGCTACGGGGGTTATGGGGGAGGGTACGGGCTTTACGGAGGGGGCTACAAACCCCATGGCTACAGGGGACCTTACGAATATGATAACTACGATGATTACGATGGTGGTTACTATGGAAGAAGTGCTTCAGGAAGGTCTGGATCCGCGTCGATCAAGTCGGAAGCTGTCGTCAAGAAGGGAAAAGAATAAAAATGTACAGTGTTATGTTTTTGTAAAGGAGTGGATACTTATGTGTATAGGAAAATGTGTTCAATTTTGTTAGGTTATGTTTCAATATTTTTTTTTAAATGAGTCTGTAAATTTATTTCGATAAACCAAATACACCTTTGTACGTTTCACAGAAAGCTTGAGAAGCTTGTGTTGTGAAGTAAGTCGGCATCGGGGTTTGAACCCGCACCGCGGAATTAACAGTCGAGCGCGTTACCAACCAGGGTACCAACCACCTCAAAATGAATACTTATTAATTTATTTTGCTCAAAATTTTGTGAAAATAAAATTTATCAGTCTGTCAAGGAAGAGGTGGTTTTCGATGGACTTGCAATAACGTGAGTCCAGGATTCTTTGCATAGACAATTGGGGAAATTTGTTTAAAATGTTTTAGGTTTACGTAAATAAATTGAACGCAAACTCTAAACTGTGATAAAATAATGAGAAAAAAACATATAAATTTAAGAATAATTTTACTATTTATTAAATGCTTAATGTACAATATTATAAATATATTAAATCATTTAAAATATTCAACAAAACTATTTTATTTACAACTTTTTTAAATTTTTTTATAGGCATTACTGATTTTTCCTCAACATAAGCGAGAGATATCTACATTCACATCGTGTAGCTTTATGTGTATTCCCTTGGGGAGGAAGCAGGATGGATGTTCTGACGCTTACGAGTCGGCTTTGCCCGGCTTAAGTGATCGCTTTGTCCTGCTGTCAATTGTGTCCTCCTCAGCAAATGGCGTTATTATCGGAAAATTTGTTAATTGCGAAACAATTCGATCTGTAGTATACTTGTGTATACAACTTCCAAAAATACACAATCGACAGCAGGATGTGGTGGAATAGGTGAACGTTGCCTCGGGCACAAAGTGATCACTTAAGCCAGCCAAAGACGACTCGTAAGAGTCGGAACATCCACCCTGTTTCTGCCTGCGAATGTAGATACCTCTCGCTCCTGTTGAAGAAAATCTGTTAAGTATTTCCATCTGCGCAATGCAGAAAAATCCAGTTCAATACCTAAAATAATTTAGGTATATCTCCAACCTTATTATACATTCCTAACCTCCAAACCAATCAGATGTCATTGAGCCAAAGAATGCGGCGGCACCTGATCTGATGTTGGAAGTGTTAGCAGAAGACAATCCTACAGTAGGCTCACTGGAGCCATTCTTCGGTTGTGCAACGGTTGTTTGCTGTTTTTTACGCTGAAAAAAAAAATTGAATTAGTCAATATGTTTAAAGATATATCTTTAAGATCCTATATGCTGTCATCCGGCTTCGGCCCCCTGAATTGTTCTCAGCCAATACTGAGAGAATCGTCTTGAAACTGAAGACAGTGATAGATGAAAGTATGAATTACAGATTGACTGTTTTGAGATTACAATATTTGGAAATTCCTTGAATAAAAAATTGAAATTTACGGGATCTGAGGATTTTCCGTTCAGTTTTTCAGATATAAAAGTATAATTTAGCCAAAATACTGGTAATTATAATCTTAACAAATTGACTGTTTTAGATTTTTAAATTTCTTCCCAGGTTTTTTTTAAAAAGGTATAATTCACATTGTCGTTAATGTTATTCTTATTTTGCGCCAACATTCTCATAAAAAAATTAAAAAAGGTGAAGCGAAAATGAAACGATTTTTGCTCAGTGCATATAGGCCGTTAAGAGAACAAAGATTTTATGTAGTAAAGTAGTAGAATCTGACATTAGTATCACATGCGATGAATAACTACGTCATTGTTATAATGACTTTGTTTAGTAGTATATTCTCATATAACTTATTACGACTGAGATAAGCTCGCTCAAGTGAAAAATTCTTAAATGATCTAAAACGATGGTTCTCGGAGAAAAACCTTAGTGAACAAATCCCAAAAAAGACAAATGCCCTTCAGAAATATCCTCAATGTACAAAAAAGCCCAAACTTTCTAGTTGGATTCAAGCAGATGAATTATTTATAAAATGTTGGCTATTGTTTTGTCCGTCCCATTTTAGATCAGTTTATTTATTTTCTAATCTATGTTAGTTTTTAATGAACTAAAAGAAATCGTATACTAATAAGATACTTTTATTTTCAATATCCAATTAGATTTCAGCTTTTGTCCCTTGAGCATATTTTTGAAGGGCTTTTGTCTTTTTTGGGATTTATTCATGTTGAGCAATATTCTTAGGGGTTTTTATTTGGTCACGAAATCGAAAACACCATGCAGGGTCAATCGAAAACTCACAAAATTTATATTGAAACTGATTTCTAGAACACAGCAGAACACACATGGTTATGGTTGGCTTAGTTGGTTGGAGTGTGATTCTCCCACGCACAGGACACTGGGTTCAAATTCCAGTGCTGACATTGTGTTCTCCTTACTGTGTAGTGTGCAGAAAATATTACGGTTTGTGCAGGTATACGTACACAAACCCAGATCTTTTTTTAAAAGCATTTTAGGTTGTTGACAATAGTAGCGTCAACAGTATTTTTAGTTCAGGTAACAAAACTTATCACTCGATTTTCGTCAAAGGGTTTAGCAAAATGGCTTTGGTCACAAAATTAGCGGTCAATAGTTTGCTCAGACTAGAATAGTTAATACGGTGTTATTTACTAAAAAACAATTAAAAAAAACAAATTCTAAATACACATCACTGTATGTAAACCTTCTTATAAGGACGATGAGATTGTGTAGTCTCATTAGAATAATGTGAACAATATCTCATTATCATCTTGTATGCCGTCCAACTGGAATTGTAAACAAAGAATTGTGGTGAGAGATAGAGTAAGAGATGGGTGGATGAAGGATGAGTGACTAGGGTGAAATTTTGAGTTATTGAGTTGAGATGTGTTGTGCATGTGGAGAGAATGAATGAGCAAATATACAAGTCTGAAAGTGGAAGTATGCTCGTCCAAGAGTCACGCTGGAGTGAGCTGATTGACCCGATATTCAAGGATGCATATTGATGAACGTGATATATGCAAGGATAGAAGCACTTGGATTCTGTACTCTATGCCGACCACGCAAGGAATGTGCTAATGGAATAAACAGATGAAATCATCACAAAATAACATTGTAGTCAAATTTTTCAGTTCCTGCTATCAATATGAATAAAAAATGTAATGATTTTGTGGAAAAAAATCTCCTTCGAACGATGTCAAATTTTTTTTTACACTATTGATACATTATACTTAAGAAGACCCATTACGACTTATGCGATTGAATGTCGGGCCGAAGCCGTCAATATACTACCTGACATTCAAATAACATCACCATGGTAACCCCTGTGATTTATTATGATGACTTCACCTTGTCTCGGTGAAAAACACTTGGGTTATGGAATATTTTTTCCAGTACACTTCTTTCAATCTTTGGTGACGTCATCATCGCCAAATGTCACTTGGTCCGGGCATCCATGATAATATTACATGGGTCTCGGTCTGGCAGATACCACAGTGATTAAAAGCTCTCTGAATCATTCTTCTCAAACAGTCTCAAAAAACCATTGCAGGTCAACAATAATGATGTAAGACTTTATATGTATTATCACAACTCTCCCTCACCTGTTTTTCTTCCAATCTCCTGTTCATGGGAGCCGTGATCGGAAGAAGTGGGAACCATGCAGTACTTGTATTCCCCTGTCCAGCCAATATGTAAGTGTTGGGTTCTTTATCAGCCGTACCACCGGATGTAAGGGGCTTCGTGCCGATTATAGATGTCAGCTGATCGGGATTTGCAACTATGCTGCCCAACAACGTCTGGAAAGGTAATCAAAAAAATCATCAGACTAAGATTATTTTTGAAAATCACAATTTTGTGAGACCATTGGAATTTTATACACGTCGTAGTCGAATATAACAAGTAGTTATATCTCAACAGATACACAGCGAAGGATGGACCTTCCATCAGGCTGACTGAACGTCGGCTGGCTTAATGTGATCACTATACACTTAAGTAACATTCACGAATTCCAGTCCATCCATCTGCCGCGGCCGGGAATGGAATCCAGACCTCCAACCTGACAAGCCGGTATTCTACCGCCATGCTATGACGGCTGGTAGTTGAGTCGAGGTGAAACGTGTATTGTATATGTTGTACACGGCTCTCTGTTGAGAATGTTACTTAAGTGTAAAGTGATCACATTAAGCCAGCCGACGATCAGTCATAAGAGATACACTTGTCACGAGACTCAACATGGGACTTGGTAGTTAAATATTTAAAAGAGCGTAAAACGTATTTGTAAAAAATATAAGATAGCTTTTAAAATTACCTGAACTCTCTGAACAGATCTTTTCGTATTAATCTGTAGACGAGGATAAAATACATCATAATCAAAAGGGTCGATCTTCTGCTTCAGTAAATCACAAACTTCGTGACTGTCAGTCAGTCCCTTTTTATTCTCTCGCGTGACCATCAGTAATGTGAGATGTCGTACATCCATTAACAATTGCAGGGCGCACTTTTGATTGATCTCGTCACATTTACTCCTGACGACCGTCAGGAAATACTGCAAAGTCTTGTCTGCGACTCTTTCTATGAACGTCAAGTGTATTTTCTTTGGTAACGTGTGTGGAATGACTTCGTCTAATATTCGACTTGTCGAATAAAGGAATTTTTGTAGTTTAATTGAAGGACCAGCCGGTATTTTGATTGTGGAGTTAATCGGTTGATCCTGGTCATCCTTCTCTTCAATCGTTATGTTATCCCATTGCTAAAATAAAATATATAATCAATCAGTACATGGTTAGCGCAGTTGGTTGGGACGGCGGTCTCTCAACCGGGAGGCCCCAGGTTCAAACCCCGGCGCTGACGATGTATTCCACACTTTGGCGATACAGGCTTTTAGCCTAGAGCAAGGTGTGCAGGAAAGTATTTGGTTTTGTGTATGCAAGCCCAGATCCTATTTTCCATGTCCCTTGCGGTGAAGGCAGAGAGAACAGAATTCCAGAATTACTTACTTCAGTCACATTCATGCAATTCATCATACACACTCTACGATTCACATTACTCAAAATATGTCCGTCCTTGAGAATCTGGTATGCATGGTTGAGCCAAGTGATTCTTGGACAGCCGCGTTTTCTAACACCTCTTCTTTCACGCACATATTTTTTTAATTCAAATCAGAAGATGTTAAAAAGGGGTTAGCTGGCAGAGATCGCAGCATTGCGATGAGCTCACCCTAGTGTAGAAATGTTATAATTTACATATGTAATGTAATCATACCACTATTTTTTGCGGTGTAAATAAATAAGATTTCCAAAACGTTATAGTACATACCACCAATAGGTAATCCATATTTGCCACGATGGTGAACTCTTGTGGCATATCTTTGAGCAGGACATTGACTCTCTTGAGAGATAATTCGATCCACGTCTCCCAGCAAGAGTTACAACTTGTATTTAAAGTTTTGCAAACATCGTCCCAAGCTGTGGCCGCGGCCAAGTCTTTAGTGTGGACATCCTCGAATATACTTCCCGGGACGTGGACCGGCGGCGGGATAAAGCACAGACGTAGATTATTAACTAATTGAGGAACGGCTTGGAGAAAGCGTGCCGTGAGAATCGCCGACGTCTTCTTTGTGTTGTCTGTATCTTGTTTGGCGATACAGTCCTTTAAGATAAAATCGATGATTCTAAAACAGAAAAGTTTATTATTTTTGAAAATCACAATTCATACTTTGCGAGACCATTGGAATTTTTCTACATGTCGTAGTTAAATTTAACAAGTAGTTATATCTCAACAGATACACAACGAGGATGGACCTTCCATCAGGTTCATGACTGATCGTTGGCTGGAGGTCTGGGTTCGATTCCTGGCCGCGGCAGATGGATGGACTGGAATTGGTGAATGTTACTTAAGTGTAAAGTGATCAAATAAAGCCAGCCGACAATCAGTCATAAGACTGATGGAAGGCCCATCCTTTACTGTGTATCTGTTGAGATAAAACTACTTAGAAAAGTCAATGATTCGCGGATAAAACAAATTTATCAGCGAATTTTGTGCTTTTTAGGCAAATAACTTTCGCACATTTGAAGCGAAGTTCGATCTTCACTTTTGAAAACATTGTAATTGAAACATTATAAAGTAATTAATTAGGATTTGTAATTAAGTAATATTTGAGTCTTCACTGGTTTATTTGCAGGTGATATTGTGATTGTTTATATTGTATGTAATAACTGTATGCACTCTATAAGATTAATAAAATAAAATAAATAAATAATAAAGTCTACACTGAAAAAAATTTCGCAAAGAAGCATTTTTTATTTTTCTCAAATATTTTTGTTTTATTTTGTTGTTTTGGAGATTTTTGTCGATCAAAACGATCAAAAATTTTTTATATTCTTGTATTAAAAGATGCAAATTTGACCACTTTAATGATATACTTAAATGTATGAAATATAACACCCCTTTTTGCAAAAAATAACACCACATTTCCCAAAAAACACACAATTTTTTTCCAGTCCCTAGTTATAGTATATTAAAACTTACAAATTCAAATTGTCTCTGGAACATTGCCTCAGGAAATCTTCAACTTCGCTCCTATCCAAGTGTTTTAGGGTCTTGGACTGATCCATTCCGTCGACAGACTCTAGTAAGAGATGCTTAACATCGCTCTCAAACTGCGTCCTGTTGGCGGAATCTGTTGTTACCCCATTGCCATCAGTCGGAGATCCGTAGAGATATATTTTCAGGTCTTCCAGGAGCGATCCGAGGTTGGAGTTGAACGTCTCGCAAAGGTTTTCCAGATTGGGAGTGAAACCACGATCTTGCATCGTCATACCTGAAACATGATTAGTAATCACTACTACTAAATTCTGTTCAACACATAATATAATTATGTATTCATTTATAGGTTAGGTATGTATTTCTAAAACATATGTAAAAATCTGTACTCGCTGTTACATATCATTGATAAATACTGTTGATACGTATATATTGTTGATATTTATCCTTGATCATTATTGTCAGGGTTGAAAATTATCAAGATAATTATATTTATTGATAATTACCCAATATTTATCCAATAATGTACGCAAAATAATAAATCATTGTGATTCCCCTTGTTCAAAAATTATTTTAATTTAAACATCAGTCATTTTAAAATAAAAACGTATCAACAAAATTGAATTTTGCTTGATTTCGAATTTCGCAAAATTGAAAGATAATTATGTATCTTGATAATAATAAGGATGATTATTCCCTGTAATCCTGATTATTATTGATATTTATCCTTGATATTTATCCTCGACATTTATCCAATATTCATAATAAATATAAGATTTAAACAAATTCTAGACATTTTGTAAAAGTAAAAGATAAAAATAGAAAAATAGCATTACCTTTCATAAGAGTATTGATAGATTTGATAATATCTTCTTTAGAGTCAACATAAGTCTGTCCTATGAGATCGTTCCACACAAACCAATTTAAATTGGACTCTTTCTCTCGACATCCCACAGCGGTGACTCTAACCAGCAACTTATTGATAGAGTCCATGAGACTCTTGCCGATATCCGACCACTTTGTGGATACGATAGCCTTAATCCTCTTACTGAGTAAAGGTTGGAAGTGGGACGTCCATATGTTTGTGTGACGTTGGTCAATTGATAAAGACTTGCATATGTCTTCCCAATTTGCTGGCGTCTCTGGAAAAAAGATTGTAAACAATTATTTTTTGACATTTATCGCTGATATTTATCATTGATATTTATCGCTGATATTTATCATTGATATTTATCGCTGATATTTATCAGTGATATTTTTCGCTGATATTTATCAGTAATATTTATCATATATTTATCACTGATATTTATTGCTGATATTTATCGTATATTTATCACTGATATTTATCATTGATATTTATCGCTAAATTTATCATTGATATTTATCGCTGATACTTATCGCTGATATTTATCATTGATATTTATCGCTGAATTTATCATTGATATTTATCGCTGAATTTATCATTGATATTCATCGCTGAATTTATCATTGATATTTATCGCTGACACATATTGTTTACATTTATCCTGATAATTACAATTGATTTACAGAAAACTGAGAAAATTTACAAAATTCAAAAATCTGTCCGCTGGAATCACTAAAACATATCTTACATTTATCCATGTTTTAAGTCTTAGGATGATATCTTTAGTATTCGCTGAGTAATCGCACTTTTGACAATTTTTTGCATGTTCAGTTAGTGTGGCCCCTTCACATTGGTTTTCATCATATTCTATCCCCTCTCTAGAACCTAATTAAAGATAAAACAGAGTACTTCCTTACCGATTTGTGTAGCCTCTTCCCTGATACGATGCAGAGACTTGGCAGTCTTGACATACTTCAATAAGGACTCCACTCTCTCGGCTGAGAATTGTTGCACCCATCTCATCCAAGCGCTGACACAATTAGACAACTCTGATTGACTGACAGATCTTAGCTGCACTGGGGATGTTAATCTAAAATAAATGTTAATAAAATATAATTGGGGTTAGCTGGCAGAGATTGCAGCATTGCGATAAGCTCGCCCTCTAGTGAACAAATGTTATAATTTATACAATTATCTTGTAGGCTTTCGCATGAATCCATACCTTCTTTGTTGGTTCTTCGGATTTCTTTACTGCGCGTAGAGTGGTTGAACGTCACGCCTTAATATACCACTGCTCACGCTGCGGCAGTAAATTACTGATACCTCGACAGACTTTTACTTACTAAAACTACTTCACTCTCAAGATAGCAGTAGTATAGCTGCCTAAAGCTCGGTTATTCAACCACTCTACACGCAGTAAGGAAACCCGAAGAACCAAAAAAGAAGATGTGGGTTATAATTTATATTTGTGATGTTAACATATTGTGAAGGGTGCGAAGCTGTGGCCAAGAGATGGCGTTGGTGACGGCCCCTTTGGAGACACGATGGTGGCGCATCCAATATGGCGGATGGCATTTGTTGAGAGTAGATGTGTATTATTGATGTGAATTAATGATCACAACTACCTGTATTCCGACACGATTGGAGGCAGCAACTTGAGGCTGATTGTATTACGAAGTTGCACGAGATTAATCAGAGGGGGAGCATCCTTCTTGAACAGTGTGTTGAGCTTCTGTAATATCAGGCCTTCCCCGTTTTCTGTAAGAAAGAACTCTTGTTAATTGGTATTAACGGTAACCAGACAGAAACTTAAATGACAAAATCTCAACTGTCAAAAGGGTAACCTACTATTGACAGAATCGCAACTCATCACCGGAAAACCTGTTGCTGCCAATTTCAATATTGTTGGGTTAGGTTCGTTAGGTTGTTTTTTTTTTTTATACACAAAAACAAAACAATAAAAAACTGCATCAGATTTCCCGATGTTGAGTTTGCGATTCTGTCAATAGTAGGTTACCCTTTTGACAGTTGAGATTTTGTCACTTGAGATTTTGACATGGAACCGGTATTAACATTTCATTTATTTCCGATTTAAATTTATATTTTTTGAATTGTCAAAAGGCCATTTAAAGACTTAAAAAACAGTAAATAAATAAATCTTATGGGGAAATAATCAGTTATTCTTTTTATTTACAGGGTCATCATTTTCGTTCATTGAATGATTCTTTCACCGCGCGGTAACTGAAGAATGTAACTTTTGTTTGATGTATGATACAATGCGCAGGCTAGCTGCGCAGTCGACAACGGCAACTGGCACTGTTCATCAACATTAAGCAGTGCGTTATTTGATTTGTGAAGTCAAAGTCGATTGTCAGTGTACAGCGGCTCTTCGTAGGAATTGTTAGGGGACGAACTGTTGGGGGATAAATTTTCGGGGGACGAATTGTCGGGGGACGAACTGTCACCGAACGCATATAACAAGAGGGCATTCTTTTCCGATGACCCTATATAAACAACTTACCAACAAAGCAGCTATGAAGCAGTTCTACCGTCCTCAATATGACTTTAACCGAGGTGGTAATCCTCTCCCTAATGTCTTCCTTCACCTTCCCCTGCTTAATCTTGTCCTCCACATCAGTGACGAGGATCTTGGACAGACTGTTGGTGCTGTGGAGGACTATGAATGTGTTCATCAGGTCCACGAGGTTCTGCTTGTTGTCCAACAGGAATAAACTTGCGAGACAAGATGCTGCAACCTAAAAACAAACAGAATGACTTATTAAGGTCCTATATGCTGTCATTCGGCTTCGGTGCCCTGAATTGTTCTCAGCCAATACTGAGAGAATCGTCTTGAAACTGAATACAGTGGTAGATGAATGTGTGGACTACAGATTGGCTGTTTTAGAATAACAATATTTGAAAATTCCTTGAACATGAAGATACGGAAAAAAATCATAACTCATAAACTACAAAAATTAGCTGAACATCAGGTGGTCGGTAGCCTGGTTGCTAATGTGCTCGACTGTTAAACTAGTGGGCACGGGTTCGATCCCCGATGCCGACCTACTCTACTTCACGACACAAGCTTTTCAAGCTTACTGTGAAGTGTACAAAGGTGTAATTGGGTTTATTTCGATAAGCCCAGATTTTTTTTTTGGGTTGAATCGATAGGTATTGTGGTCCCCTATCACCCTGCTTCAGTTGATCCACTGGTTGTATTACACTGTGTATATTGTCTACATAATATGGGGTAACCAGCGACAGGTGTAAACTTGTATAATAATAATGTCTTACATCTGCTTTGATATCGGGACTGCCCAGTTTATTCTGACAAGCATCAATGAGGAGCGTATTGAAGTTACTTAAAGAATCCCACTGTCTCCGAATTACAGGCATCATGGACGTGACGTTCTTATTGCCGGCAGGACCACCCATCTCCAGTTGAAGACCTAAAACAATAATAATTTGTTAGTGAGACTTGGACGTGGCTGAAGAAGGACGAATTAGGGTTTAATACAGCGGAAATGAGGTTGTTAAGAATAATGTGTGGGAAAACGTTGAGAGATAAGATGAGAGGTTATTTGAGAAATGAGTGACTGCAAGACTGGTGTTGTGACGAGAATGAAAGTGAATAAACTAAGATGATTTAGGCATGTTGAGAGAATGAAGGATGACGGAATGACTAAAAAGATATACAGTCGAACATGGATATAGCGATCACGGGTATAGTGAATTCTCGGCCATAGCGAACAAATGCTCGACATTCGTTTGAATTTTTGTATTTTGTACGTAAATCGTCACGGCTATAACGAAGACGCTTCACGGGTATAGCGCACAAATTTAATTCTCGGAACAATATTCTCATTCAAAAAACACAAAAATTCATATAATGTTAGGTTGTTTTTGTCTCAGTATACTTTGTACGTTACATACCGATTACTTGGATTATTGGAAGGACAGAAAACTAAATTATCGTAATGTTTATGTTAAGTGTCGAAATCATAAGATAGGGACCAGGTTCAGGTACCTACCATTGTCTTCAAATACGGCATTAAATTGTTGCACGGAAAAGAACAATTAATCCTAGATCTATTGTAGGATTATGTTTCGTAAGCTTAAACATCGCAAACTGTTAGGGACCATTGTTTTTATAATGCGGGAATTACCCCATATTAGAAGACAATGCTACCTCATAGTCATTTACTCATTTGTTTACTTTGCAATGTTTATGAGGTGATAATAAAAAGGAAAGTTTTCTTTAAATCTAATCCCTTAACTCCGCCCATTGTTTTAGTAAACTCCATCTTTTTTCAACTCTTTCATCCAATAATGGACATTAGGCATTCAAAAGTTCAAGGGGGTATGTTCTCAATGTTTTCAAAACATCGATTGAATACAATACCTGGGCAATTTATTGGCTGTTGCAATGTACCTACCTATAGTGCATCAGCCAATAGAAAAATTTCATGTTTTGGGTAATTGTAATCTTTTTACTGCACCCCACTCTCTCGTTTTGTTTTTAGTTGTTTTTAGATACTCGGTCAGTTTAAATTATCGATTTGTACCTTTGACACCCGAAAAATAAGTCTACATGACATTGAACATGGAGTGAAAAATGTTGATGCGTCCAAAAAAACGATTTACCACCCTCCGCTATCTAATTTATCTAATCTAATTCACGTCGCGTTTCTTGCGGGGCAGGCAAAGAGAACAGAACGCCAGACCGCCCTATACTCTCACACACTCCTTGCTTCCGTCACATTAATTCCGTATCACACACATTCTTTGATTTCTCTTATTCAAAAAACGTAAATTTTTAAGGATTTGGTCGACATGGTCGGTCCAGGTTAGCCTCGGACGCCCCCGCATACAAAACCGTTTCAGGCGTAATAATGATTGGCTTGAACAATGTAGAAATCATCACAATCGTCTGTATTAGTACTTATATGTTGGCATATAACCAGGTAAGAACGATGTACCTACATAGTATACCTACTTCACGGCTATAGCGTTTCACGGGTATAGTGAACAAATATACGTGGTCCCTTCGTGTTCGCTTTAACCAAGTTCGACTGTATATAGGGGCAAGCGAAGAGGCGTTAGGTACCAAAGCCGCTCGAGACTGACCTGGACCGATCATGTCGACCAGATCCTCAAGGATGGACACGTTTTGAGTGAAAGGAATAGGAGTGTATGACAAATAAGATGAATGTGACGGAGGCTAGGAGTGTGTGTAAGGATAGGGCAGTCGGGCACTCTGTCTCCTCTGCCTACCCTGCAAGGGATGGGGCATGAAGGAACAGATAGATAAATTAAAGTATCATCGATTCCATTTCATACAAAGTTTAGGCAAATTGAAAATATATTTTTTTTAAATGTCTAACACAACTCTCCAAAGTTAGTAGGTATTTACCACTGAAAAATAATGATAGCTTACAAATTATTTTTACTAAATTGGTATGGAATGAGTACATAATGATTTTTGAGAGAAAAATTTGATTTTACCTGTGTAAATATGCCTGGCAAATATAAAGAGTTGCGAAGCAGTAAGAAAGTCCTCGACATCAATATTGCTCCAAATCTGTTCTGGTATACACATTAAGATCTTTATCTGAATTGCCACACCGTGGATCTGTCTGCTTGCTACTGGTCTGAAATAAACAAATCATTATAAAGATTTTTTTTGAGAGGATTTAGATTAGTGTTGCCAGATGATATCGGCCAAATTACTGAACATAAGATGAAAAACGAGTGAATTATTATTATGTATTAACTTCTGGGCAAGCAGCCTAGGCTGATGGGCCCAAATCAATGTCTGTGCTATCCATCGTTCTGAGAAAATCATCCAATCTGTTCTTAAAAACCTTCACTGATGGTGCTTGTAACACATTTTCAGGTAAACGGTTCCACATATTCACCACTCTATTGCAAATGAAATTCTTTCTCGGATTACAGTGAAACCGTTCCTTGGTGAGCTTCATAGAATGTTCTCTCATATGGGTATTGGTACTCAGGGTGTAGATGGAGCTGATATCGGATATGAATTGTGTGTGACGTTTTTACCTGGGAATGTTTGAAGGTAGAGCCTCAGTCTTGAACCCAATAAGATGCGTATCGTGAAGGTTCTTACACGTTGAAGTCATATTCTCAATATGTTTAATACAATGGTGAACGGTGGAGCCCATCTCTTCTATTGTATCGGCTGCTTCTATCAAATCACGGTAACGCTCGCTGGAAAAAAGAAAAGATAAATTTTATAGGATTAAACTAGATATGTACCGACTAGTCGGGAAAGCCGACTATCCGGCATAGATGCCGACTATTATAGTCGGTCCAAAATTTAACGGATATTGAAGATTTTCAATGTCGAAGTCAAACTTACCCGACCATAACTCTCAATTCTTCCCGTTTTCTCTCAATCTCAAGGAGTAACTTCTTTTGTGTATCATCTATCTCACTGATTGTGTGTTCTTGAAATAAAACGTCCGGATTAATATCTAACAAGTGTTTAGACGGCATTTTTGATGCTTTATTCACATTCAACCATTCACATTAATATATAACTCGAATAATCGCCGAAAAACCGAGGAAAACGCGAAAATTCTGACAGATCGGCAAGTTTGTTGACGTTTAACATTTTTGACAGAACAAGTTTATCTGTGAAAAAAAATCCACAGAAAAAAAAAATGTATTGTGTGAAGTTAGCTACGTGTACACTATCGCCATCTGTGAAACGAAATTGACATCGCGGGACTAAATGCTTATCATGTTCATCAAAAGATGGCGATAATGTGAGAAAAACACTTTTGTGTTTTTCTCAGTGCAAAAGTGTTTGATTTTTTTTTAAATTATACTTTTTTCTGATTTATCTTACGAAAACAAAAAGGCCGATGGATCTAAGGATAACCATTTGCTTAGAACATGTATGTACATATATTATTTAGCAAGTTAACGTATCTTTGAGGCAATTATATAGGTATTTACTTATAATTTTTTTCTAAGTACTCTGCGTTACATAATTTAGAAGCAGCCCCAGAGAATGTTGTGTGTGCGTGTTTTTATAAACATTACATACAACGTTCACTGGTTACCCCTTTTTAGAAGGATAAATTGAAATAATTACAGAAATCTCAATAAGTATAAAAAAGCTGAAACCACTGAATGTTAAGAGGGTGTCTAACTAAAGTGGCAAATTGCATTGCTAATGGCAGATGCACTCAACACTTATCACTTCTCTTCTTTCACACTATCACTATGACAATGTGATCCATTCTGCTTTCGGAAGAACATGAAGTATTTAATCACTCACAACATTTAACACTTGACTCACGTTCATCTCGCGTGGTTGTCTGGAATCTGGAAGATATGTACCTACCTACACTAGCGGATCCAGGGGAGGGGCTAGGGGGCTGAAACCCCCCCAAAACCATGAGTGACAGTACTTTATATACAATCAAATCGAGGTGTTTCAGCCCCATAGCCCCCCCCCCCCAAAACGTTGAGTGACAGTACTTTTTACCATGTGACGACATTCAGCCCCCCCCAAAATCGAATCCTGGATCCGCCACTGCCTACCTAATAGTCTTTTTTTTCAGAAGTCTCACGTAGAAAAAACATGGTTTAGTGTTGCTTGATCTTAGAATAATAAAATATTTTTTCACTACTTTCAAATTTTATTTCAGAACTTTTTGTTTAAAAGAACTAGCTAATTTTTGGATTGTTAGAATAAACTAGCAACTTTGTTTTTCAAACTAGTGATGGTGGTTTAAAGGGATCATCAGAGTATTTTTTTTTCTTTTTCCAAATCGAAAAACTATATACAATCTTGCCTTTAAATGATTTCTCTAGCGCTGCTGTGTAATATTTTCGGCATTGTAGGTTACTTATAAAATAAGTATACAATGTGAGAATATTGCGGATCTTTGACGCAGCTCTTATGACAAGATTGGACAATCAGGGCTACCAACAATACAATCTTAAACTTCACTTGCAACTAACGTCACCCGGCTGCCAATATATAGTGAATAGATGACAATTACATGAGGTGATATTATTATAATGGCGATGCATTTTGACTTTTATCATTATAATAGTGAAGGGTTGGTGTTAAAAGCTTGCCAAGTGCAAAGCACAATACACTGTCTACTTGTATCTGTTCTCTAAAGAGTCTAAAGTGCTTAATGGAGGTGGCAGACTCCACTAGAGAGGTCTAGGAAGACAGTGACAATTTTACATACAGCGCATCTATTCTCAGTTTGAATCTCAGAGTAATTATAGTATAGAGATGACACGGTTTATCCCTGCATGAGTAGACTCGTGCTATCTCCCTTTAAGAGGGCTACATAGTAGTAAACATGGCGATTTTTGTAATTTCTATAATCCCGCGTTATTTAATGTCGGATTTTGATGAAAAAAAAAATTATATAGATTAGACCTTAATGAAGCGAATTACAGAGCAAAACGAAAATTGCAAAAGTCATTTTTCATCGTTGTTTTTTATTGATATTCTAAGTGATACGTCCGTCGGAGTGAAACATTTTTTTTGTCTTAAAGGACACTAAAAATGTAGCGAATTATTGAAAGAAAAGTAAATGTTTTTTTCTAGTTTCGCCTTATAACCCAAAAATAAGAAAGAGGCAAACATAAGTTTCACTAGTAGTTATTGATTAAGATTGTCCTTTGTCCAAGACAAGATACATAAATGGAAGTCATGGAAGTGACCAATTCTGCATCAGTGCCGCAGACGATTTTTTTAAACAAAACCATTGTTCTCAAATACCCATGTTTTTAAATTAGTAGTAAATTGATAATAATTAATAGTAAAATTAATCCTAACATTGCGACCATGGGAGAACAGACGACCTGTAGGACGACCCTAAAAAAGATGGGTAGATGATATAGTCCCAGTCGCAGGAAGAAACTGGTTCAGCAAAGCTTAAAGTAGAAAAATTTGGAAAACGTTAGAAGAGGCCTATATCCAGCAGTGGAGAGATGGCTGAACAAGAAGTACACAGCAAATGATGGATTTTGTGATCACTTTACAGTTAAGTAACATTCATCAATTCCAGTCCATCTATATACTGTCAATGGCTTTTCATTAATTTTTCATATTTTTTGTGGCATAGGTAGGTTGACCGTCGTAGAATGGGATGTGCTAGTATTACCCGCCACCCCCGAAAAAAAAATGTAGCCCGGGGCTAAAACATGAATAATCCTAGCACTGATTCCAAATAGAACTTATTCCAGCAGATTTAAAAGTCATTTGAATAATTGACGGACCGGTATGTTCGGTATATGAAATTAGGGATATCGATATGGGATTTATAATTAAATTATCTTCGAAACCGGGTATGATTGTAACGCAGGACCGTGGCACCTTTGCAAGTTATTCAAATATGTATGGAATTTAAGACATTTAGCGATCGCTGCGCCTTCAACTGTCATTGAAAATTATTAGGCAAAATCACATGTTTTCAAAAAGAGTGTGTGCAGATTGATGGAGTTGTCGCAGGAGATTGCAGCCCGTGTTTGTTTGTCTAATCCTTTACTCCAATTTCCTTGTCCTCCTCTCCCTTCCTGTATAACTCCCTTATATTTCTACTATTCACTTACTTTTTATACATAGTTGTTGTGTCTGTGTACGTGTTTTATTTTTTTGTTGTTTTCTGTTACTATTTATTTTTGTTGTGACTTTCAACTGTATCTGATTATTTTTATATGATGAATGTACTAGTTGTGCGCTAGCATGGCCGTAGGTAGGGGCAGGAGTTGGGGGTTCTAACCCCCCCCCCGAAATTCTTCAGCCATTGAGAAAATCTACTAAATCATAGTTGCTTCTTTGCCTGCGGCGCTATTATACTTCAAGTGACGGTTTGTTTACAAAAAATAAACCTGTTTTATCCACCTTCAAACAAGTCTTTTGCCAAAATTTTCGCTAGTCTTTTACCATGTTGTAAGCCAGAAATAAATACAGATAGATGCGTTACTACTGAATGACAAGTTCATCAATTCGACAATTTTTGAAAAAAATGGATAGGGTCTGGCGATCTGTTCTCTCTGCCTACCCAGCAAACTGCGTAATTTTTGACGGGTTACATCTAGCACGTATGTAATAAAATGAAGTATTGGAATATTGGCCCCCTTGTAGTCTCGGAGCCCGCAGGCGACCATTGTGGTGTGGCGAGCTCACTGGGGCGGCCACCCGCGGGGCGCTTAAGAGGGCTAATTCACATTATCAATAAGAGTATGATTGTTATTGATAATAAATTGGGAATATGACTTTATTATCACATAATGTGAATACGCCATTGTTGTAATGTCGAGTGGCCAGTTAGCTTGGAGTGCAAATAAAATAAGTGGCCATAGATTAGTGCACCTACCCGATACCACATGTTCAACTTTTTGAAAAGTGGAATTCGAAATTGGAATGCGTAACCAGGACAGATCTTTGTAAAAAATAACATCACTCCTGTCATTCTTAGGTCTCTTATCTCTACCTAGGACATATTTTTTTTTTTTTTTATTTATTTAACATAAAATACATTTACAATTTACAATTATTAAATACATAGTAAGAATATGATTAGCAATGATCTTGTTACTCCCCGGATATGAGTATATTACTCGTGTTCCGAGGAGGATTAAATTAGCTTTCTACCTACACTCACAAAACTTGACATTGGCCAAGCTATTTTTTCGCTCGGTTAAATAGAAATCGTTTGTTATTAAATTGATCAAGAAACGAGTTGGTATTGTTAAATTTACCCAAGTCCCACCTATGTTAAATTTTAAACCACATGTCTCGGTTAAAAATTACAGACTCAAAACATGACAATTCAGTGGTGTATGTAGCTTTTCATTTCGGAGGGGGCCGATCCAGACGCGCTGAAAAAGTAATAGCGCCACAGGAAAAAAAATTCGAGAAGGTGAGTGAAAACGGTCGTCTCTTAGGTCTGTATATTAAAATGATCGTGGACAAAAAAAGCAATGAAAAAAATTTTTTTTTTGAAAATGGGTGAAGTGATGGCAGACATTTCATAAAAATGTTTCAAAATAACATTTCTTAAATAATTATTTTGTATTCAAGGGGCGGAGGGGGTTTTGCCACCCCCCACCTTAAATACGCCCTTGGATGACATGGTTAAAAGACATAGTCAAGGACAAGTTAATTAGTCAAGTACACACGGTTAAATTTTACCTACCGAGTAAGTTTGCAGGTTCTGTATTACATGAATTACTTAGTAGTAGAAAAGTATTAGATAAAGGTACCTACTTTACCTCATTCTTCTGTGTAGGTTTAAATATGGGAGGGTTCATAGGTCACAACAAGTACTTCCGGTTCCGTCTTCTCTCATTGGTTGTCCTTCACCTTTCACCCCGCCCAGAGACCTAACCTCTGTGACCCTGCGCATTACCTATCAATACATCTAAATACATCCACATTATGACGTCATCATCCAGATGCCATGAGACAACCAGTGTCAACCAGTTGGTATAGTCATGCCTTCAGATCTTCACTATCATATTTTAGAGTTTCACGTAAGGGTCGGGTCGGGTCGTCACACCTATTTAAGAAATTATAATAAAAAATTTTGAATGAAGTGATCTCACATATCCGGAAATTTGTCTCTCTGAAAGTCTGAAATCATAATCTAAATCTGGTTGTTTTTGAAAAGTTCAGATTATGGTTTCAGAGAGATATTTCAGGACGTGTGAGGTCCACCTGAGATCTACCAAGGTTTGTTGCGCTGTAGAGAAAAAAATGTTGGGTTGGCTGGTAGAAATTGTCATTAGGAAATAAGCCTGCCTTTTTACATATTAGGTACTTATATTACTTTCTTTTTTCTTTCTTTTTTAAAAAATAAAATGAATCTGGGTTTATCGAAATAAACCCAAATACATATTTGTACACTTCACAGAAAGCTTAAAAGCTTGTGTTGTCAAGTGGAGTAAGTCGGGGATTGAACCCGCGCTTGTTCAATAAAGAGTATTTTATTTTAATTCATTTCAAGATGTATCTTCTCTCTACCACCTACACCCTACCACCTAACTGTCTCAACACTGTTCCTTTTCATCCTTCCTGTCCCTAGATGTGCACTTTTTTTTTAATGTTTTGTTTTGAATTTTATTTATGTAGATATTTCTATTTATCTTTTGTACGTAGCGCAAATAATCAGGGTTAGCTAGCAGAGATTCGGTCGCAGCACTGATGAGGTAAGCTCGCCCCAGTGAACAAATGTTATAAATACGTGTAATAATGTAAATAAATAAATAAGAAAATTCAAATGTAGCATGTTTTTTTACATTTTTTAATCCATAGTAGTAAACATACCTACCAATGTTATAAAAACGTGGTTCTGTATGGAATATATTTTATTGTATATGGAATAAGATTTGCGCCCTTGCACGCACCATTTGGAATATCCACAGCGGAAGTGAATGATGTTCGCCGGGGAAATGTAATGTAGTAATGTTGCTATATTATTATATACTCATACTCAGTGGGGAGGTGCGCCACCGCGAGGGGGTGGAATCTAAATTTAATTTTTAAACGCCAGTCGAACGTAAAAAATGCGGGGAAAAAAATCACGATCTCATGATATAACGGATAATGTTTTAAAAAGATACTATTGTTAAAAAATATTTAAAAAAAGGTTTGCGCAACATAATTTTGCTCCTGAATTGGTTCTAGAACTTTTCATATAAAAACATAATAAAATAAAATTTACCAATCAAAACGTGTTACGATAAAAAAAGCATTAAAATTTTAAACTTAGAAAGTTATTTAAAATTTGAGGAGGTATTTGTAGTCTCAGACAAGACCAAAGACAGATGAAGTTGAATTAAAAGCATGGTAATGCCGTGGAGGTGGAGATGAGGTCGTTGAGAAGAACGTGTGGAAAAATGCTGAGAGAGACAATAAGAAGTGAGATGATTAAAGAGGTGAGTAGATGTAGGTACTAAAGTCTAATAATTTCAAGGTGTCGAACGCAGCCATAAAAGTGGGACAGAGAAGGGACGACTACCTTCTTTATTCGCATTTATGAGCCATAATGTGCGAATAAAGCGGGTAGTCGTCCCTTCTCTGTCAAACTTTATGACTGCGTTCGACAGTTTGAAATAATTTTACTATAGTAGTATGAGTCTTTGTGAGTAGAATGAAACAAGTCGAGATGGTTTGCGCATGTGGAGATAATGTTTGAGAATATAATGATAAAAAAATACATAGTTCGAAGGAAATGGTGCAAGGAAATGGTCGTGGTACTAACATTAAAATTCAAACCCTGATTATAACCATTATACTTCGTGGAGTAGTGGATAATATCCCTACTATGTGAGATCCCTACTATCCCTACTATGCGAGAGTTCGAATCCCAGTCGGGGTGTACTGAAATGGCGAATGTTTCTCGAGTGAAAAGTGATCATTTAAGCCACCCGAGATCGGTCGTAAGCCCGACAATGTTCATCCTTAATTCTTCTACACTGTTGTAGGAATACTGCATACCTATGTGTGTTTTTTATTATTAAAATTAAAAATATGACATTGGTAGTTTTAGATGTGGACAGGGTGGGTACCGCATATATAATAATAATTATTAAAACGTAGGTAGAGCTATCACATGATTTATTTATTTAGAATTATTGTCAGTGATTCTTGCGGTGAGGAGATTCGCTTGAGAAAGTTTGGAGCTTTGGGGGGAGCCTTAATACCTACCCACTGTGATTTCTATAAAAAAATAATTAACCCACATACTCGTACATATTTGTAATCAATAAGCAGATATTTATTTTAATAATTATGTAGTCTCTCAACTGACGAACATGGGCAGGCTGGACTTAAGACCGGCCATCGGTTGGTTTAGGTGATCACTTTACTCTCGACAAACGTTCACCATTCAGCCCTTAATACCTGTGTGTGTAGCGTTGCCATCTCTAAAAATTAGAAAGCCAGAATTTTGGGCTCCAGGGGCTAAATAAAAATCTTTTTAGACTAAAAAATCGAATAAAACGAACTTCTTAGAAAGTTTTAATCTGTATCATTTACATATTTTCCTTTGACAGAAACCTGCTTCAAAAAGTCTATTTCTTTAGTAATTTTACCATAAAAGTTTCTACAAATTCAACAATTAACATTATTGCAATAGTTTAAGCAAACAAAAGCCGGACGGGCCGGACGCAGTTAAATTTGGCCGAACAAGAGGTCAAAAAGCCTAACACTGTCCGGCTAAAGCCGGACGGATGGCAACGCTATGTGTGTGTATCTTACACCCTTTTTAGAGTACCTATATTATACTCCTATAGTGAGTTTTGATACTCATTTCTTGTCTTTTATTATGCAATGGCAAGTCGACCGTTGCATAAAAAATAAATCGAAATCACTGTGTGTATCCAAGAAAAAACATTCTAAGTCAATTTTGAAAGGATTTTAAATATGAGTTAGAATAATATTCTAATAAAACAGATTCAACCCCTCAATCTAAAAACAGTAACGCGTTCTATGAGGATATCAAAAGTGACCAATAAAATTTTATGTTGCAATATTTTAGTCGGTAACTGTATATTATAAAGATGGTGAATCAAATTTATTGCAATATAAATTCTGATAATATTGTACGTAATGTAGATGCATTATATTTTTACTCTAACACGTTCCTAATGGGGAGACAAAGAGTACGTAAAATTTCACAATTCAGATCTTTTTTAGCTGTCTATATAGGTCCGAGGTCCGGCCACTAATAATATGACCTATCTGTTTTTTTATCGAAATGTGCTTTAAATTATACGGGCAAGGGGTCTGTGGCAATATTTTGATAGGCAACCCTAGTGCGATGTATGACACTATGCGTAAGTTACCATTTAAACCACATTTCGTATAAAAAACAGTTAGGTTATATTTTTATCGGCCGGATCTCGGGATAATATGATCATGACTTTCTCAGTCTCGGATTCATATTTTCATTCGTCAACACAGAAATCCTATTGCTTCTACATTTTGCCATAATACCTACACGTTCTCCGATTTCTTTTACTCAAAACGCGCCCGTCTGTCGACATGATCGGTTCAGGTAAGTCTCGCACGGTCACACCTCTTCTTTCACTCACAGACCCACAATCTTTTTAGTCGTCCTGTCATCATTCATTCTCCCAACATGCCTGAACCATCTAAGATTATTCACTTTCATTCTAGTGACTACACCCGTCTTACAGTCACTCATCTCTCTATTAATAACATTATTCCTTACCGTATTCTTCTCAATGTTTTCCCACATATTCTTCTCAACGATCTCATTTCCAGTGCATAGATTTTCAAGCCTTTTTTCAATGTTTCAATCAATATGCCCCTTCTTCAATAAAATTTCCTGTAATGCGGTAATAATTTAACATTTTATTATTTCTGTTTTTTCTCCTACATTTTCTTTTTCTACCACAAACTAGCATCTCATATATAAAACCCTTCTGGTCGTAGTGTACGTCGTTTTGTGGAAATTTTCCATAGAGGTCGGATACCACTGCTAAAATAAAGATCTATCTGTATCGAAATGTGATTTCAATAAAAAAAATCATAAACCGCCACATCACCTGGTCCATCAATAGGCCCCCTTTACGCGGTTTTTCGCACTTTTTAGGAATATGGGAGGACAAAAATATTTCTTACTATTTTATCTACAAAAGGTTTCATTTATTTTTTCATATTACTACAATTATTACCGTTTTCTAGCACCAAAAGCTCTTATGGATTTTGAACATATAGCAAGACTTTAGACACTAGTACATAATGTTATGATTATTGTCAATCTATAGATATAATATATCTATCTAATATATCCCCATTCATTCCCCCTTTAAAATAATAAAATCCAATAAAACTGTATAGATACATGGCTGTCTGGCGCTCTGTCCTCTCTGCCTACCCTGCAAGGGATGTGGCGTGAGGGTATAGATAGATAGATAGATACATTATTCCTGGTGATCGATTTTGAAATATTTTTGATTTAACGCCTTTTGATATTTCCTATTTTTGGTAGGGTATTGCTAGAATGTAAATCAAGAATCACCAATCAGTTTGGGGTCCGTTTTAGAAAATTATGATATAGTACCCTTTACAAAAAAAGATATTCCTGTTAATTTCTTCTCCATTCTTCTCGGGTGTACCATGTGTAGATTGTCGATGTTGTCGAGCTTTCGGCCTACTTGCTGAGGCCATCTTCAGGACTAATGTAGTCATTACATCTAAGCTTGACAACATCGACAATCTACACACGGTCCACCTGAGAAGAATGGAGAAGAAATTAACAAGGACCGTGAAAATCTACAAAGCTATCTGATATTCCTGTTTTACTTCAAAAAGAGCTCATTATAAAAAAAAATCAAATGCAGGGTCATAGGTTCCTTATATTAAATAGTTGGAGAAATGATAGAGGATGAGTAAATATTAAAAAAAAGTATAGTAAATGTATGTCCAAAAATCCACCGTTTTGGAGTTATGGTCTTTCGAAGAGTATGAAAATTTCTCATTTGGGCTTTTTGACAATACTCGTAAACCCCAAAAAGTAAAAAAAAATTCAATTTTCACCATTTTATCATGCGATTGTTCATGCGATTTTGAACCTTAATGCCATAGGAAATGACCGTGATGTCATAGCTGGGTCCCTAGCCTAAAAAATAATTAGGTAGGTACCTATTTTTGTTAAATATGCTTAGTCGCCCGCAGCATTGAGTAAAATCCCTGTCAATTATCATTTATAAATGTGACCGTCTATGAAAAAACTATTATTTAATTGAATATTTTTTATGATGGAATTTATTCATCATGGATGCATTTTAATTTGATTCATTTATCAAGTCTGGCCTTTTATAAGGTACCACGTCTTTATTTGACTTCTTCTGTCGTTGTAGTTGTCTGCATCTAGATTTCCTCTTCAAATTTTAATAACTTTCCTATGTCTCAGCACCTCTAACTTTTGTAAGTTTTTCGAACACATGACCCTTACACGACGCTCGAAAATATCTATTCTTCTATCTCTTCATGCCGCGTCTTTTTGCGGGGTAGGGAGAGAGGACAGAACGCTAGTCCGCCTTATCCTTACACAATCTTTGGTTAAGTTACTTTCATGCAATTTGCCACACACGTTCTTTGATTTCTTTTACTTACAATGCGTCCATTCTTGAGGCTCTATAGTCGACGTGATCGGTCCAGGTCATTCCTTCTCGTTCACCCATAAATATCTATTGTCATTAATAAAAATAAATCTTTATTAATGACTATATTAAGAAAACCAAAGTAACCGATGTGGCGGAAAGGGTCGCTAATGGCGACCAAGAACAAGCCAAAGAAGCGTCGGTAGACCCCAGGCAAGGTGGTCTGACGATATCAGAAAATGTGCCGGTGGTGGGTGGATGCAGTGTGCCCAAGACAGGAAGCTGTGGAGGAGCAAAGGGGAGGCCAATGCTCAACAATGGATCTAAGTGGCTGCAGAAGAAGAAGAAGAAGAAGCTAAAAAATCATCGAGAGTTACAAAACAAGACAAAATATGTAGTAGTGTGCTAAAGGGCGGACTTATCACAAAAGCAATATCTTACAGTCAACCCGAAACCAATTGAATCAGTTAAATCAATTGACGAATTTATTTTCAATTAATCAGAATGGTGTCTGCAAAGTACAAACGTAAGTCAATGAGAATCAGTATAATTCCGTGAAATCGTAGTATTAACTAAATAGTCCACAGTCCATACATAATATTAGGTATAGATAGTCCCTCAGTGTTTTTTATGTGACTGATGAGGGTGTGGGATGTGGGTATATATGGCTGTGTGGTCATGTGCGAATGGCGCTTTTTATTACAGCGAAGGGTGCGTCCTAAGTAGCAAAAGTGTTGCCAAAACACTGAGATTATTCAAGTACGTCGAATGGGAAGGATCACATCCTTAAATTTCTTATTATTTCCTAAACAAGTTTTCTGAATACCCCGCAAGGGATGCGGCGCGAGTTAGAATGGGACTAACATTTTTTATTGAATTAAATATTAGATTAAATTGACCTATTATTTTGTCATTCTGAATGAAAAAAAGGTAACTCGACGGGAAACGGATTGTTAAGACCCTTCGTCACTGGTGGATAGATTAACAAAATAAGTTTTGTGAAATAGCCCTTTTAGTGCCCACACTTATGTATGGAATTGAGACATGGACGTGTAAAAGGACGGGAGTGAAATAAATGCGGTGGAGATGAGGTCATTGAGAAGAATGTGTGGGAAACCCTAAAAGATTTTGATTCTCTATACATTCCCCGTAAGAGATACGGCATAATTACTGGACTTGGTATTACTGGACAGTAAACTGACATACGAAAAACACGTAGATAATATTGTATCCAAGGCAACTAAGTGCCTCGGCTTCATTCTGAGAACATGTAAATTCTTTAACAATTTCAATACTTTTGTTCTCCTCTACAACTCTTTCGTCCGTCCTCACCTTGAGTATTGTTCTCAGGTGTGGAATCCGCGGTATATCGTGTATGTTAACAGGATTGAGAGGGTACAAGAGAAGTTTATGAACTTTATTAACTTTAGGTCATACTATACATTCAAATCTTACGATGAGATCGAACGACATTTTCACCTGCCAAAGCTTATGAATCGTAGATTAATTGCTGATCAGATGTTCCTGTATAGAATTGTAAATTCCTTAGTCGACTCATCCTACTTACTACGTCAATTAAATTTCCATGTTCCCAGTAGAATTGGCAGACACTACACCCTGTTCTATGTCCATGATTCTAACACCAACTCCAATCAAAATGAATTTGTTAACAGGTCTTGTACATATTACAATCGTAAACTCTCGGGAAATATTAATCACGCAGATTTATTTAATGCGTCTCCTTCAACATACAAGAGTTCATTGAGAAGATATTGCACCTAGTGTGTATGTATGTGTGCGTATTTATATAATATGTGTATATAAATATATTTTTGCATTGTATTCCATTTCATAACGATAATAATTTGATCTAATATAAACTTGAGTGGAATTGTACCTCACGGGATATTTCCTCCCCAATCCAATCCCTCTCCTCCTCCTCATTCCATTCCATTCCCATCCTATCCTTTCATATATTCATATATTGTATAATCAGAATATCTATTAGTTAAGTTGTTTTTGCTATGTATGTATAGGTCTAAGTTTGTGTTACTGTGTTTGTGTGTTGCTATTTGTGTACAAATGTAATTGGTCAGGTTTGTCAATACATATTCCTGTTTAATTGTACTGTTGTGACTGTATTTGTACCATAGATAAATAAATAAATAAATAATGAATTTAGTATGTTTACTTTTTTATTTATTTATAAATAAAAAAAAACAAAATACACAAACCAATTAAAAATAAAGCAATACAAGATCATGAGATTTGTTCACTGGGGCGAGCATGTTGCAATGCTGCGATCTCTTCCAGTCAACCCCGAAAGGTTACTAATTCCCACAAAATTTCTAGGTACATTAAAAAAATGGGCAAATAAAAAATACTGATGCGACCCTAATAACGCACTCGAATAAAAAATAAATAAAAAGTGACCAACTCTAAGAACTTTCCCTTACAAGATATATGTGACAGTCCACTTCACTAATACATCCTACATCCCATATCCTATATCCCATATCCTACATAGTATAGTACATGTCACACAAACACTATACCGTCGCATGTAAACAAAATACATCAACTGAGTTTAAACGGCGTCTTTCTGATTGGAAGAAAATAATTATTATCTAGTCTATGTATTTGGAATTGTGGACGTATCTTGAAGTATAAGAAGAAATCATGTTTGTGTAAATTGTGTGAAATTTACTATTGAAATAAAAAAAAACCTAAAATGTGTCATTAGGGGAAAGTTGGGCTCATTGAACTGCAATTTTCTTAAAAACTTTTTTGTTCAGATCTATACTTCGAAAAAAAATCCTTTACACCATTAGTCCACAACATCTTTAGCTTGCAGGTATTCCTATTCAGACATTGTTATAGAAATCTTGTTTTATTCAAAAGTTATTATCATTATTCTAAGGTCATCCAAAAGTGGAAGGTCTAAAACGTCATTGGTAGGTTTAGGATATTTGTTTTGACATTTGTTGGTGTTGTTAGTGAAAAAAATAATGATAACGTGCGCAAAAATTGTCATCATTTCCATACTCTTTTAAATACTTAGGTTTGTGCTTGATCCTCGCAAGTCCTTACTTCCCCATGTTCCTTTACTTTTGTGTGTCAAAAAAAAAGTTAGCAAGTATTTATAGCCATGCAATTCAAATTCCACAGATAGATTTTGGTTACGTGCTTATCTGACCTCCTTCATACATATGGGAGTGTTTTTTTCTTGCTTATTTCATTTTATTTTTGCGACATATTACTCTTGATTTTATGGCGATTGCAGAGTTTTGTCAAGTGTTTTTCCATCCCTAGTAGGTATATAGGTAGGTATAGGTGTATTTCAATAAAATTAGATTTAGCTTTTAGTTCATTAGCTATCAGGTAAGGATGTAAGCATCCAATCCCTCTGTGGATTTATTTACTTATTTATTCATTAAGTGAACAATAGTACAGATTATGAAGCACTGTTCACTAGGGCGAACTTATCGCAGAACTGTGATTTCTTCCAGTTAACCCCAGGAAAAAATAAGAAAAGCAGAAAAAAAACATAGATTCTAAGTAAGAAAATACACACATATGTGAAAAAAAGAAAAAAGTAGAATAAAAAAGAAATTAAAAACAGAATAAAAATAACAGGACACAGCCCTCCCCTTAGACTTTCCACAGATCCCTATCCTGGGCATGCTGCATTCACCTATTTCCCGTGACTCGCCTCACATCGTCACACCATCTTGCCTGAGGTCTTCCTACGCTCCTTTGCTTGTTCTATATTGCCACTCGAGAATCTTTTTGGTCAATCTAGAATCTGAACGTCTGGCAACGTGTCCTGATGCCCAACTCCATTTTATGGCACACACTATTCCACAACACAACTCCAGCAAAATTGAACAAAAAAACAGTTATTTTTGATTTACAAATTTTATTCTTGTAATAGATGGCAATGGATGGCAAAATTAAAAATACCACCCTCTCCCCTCAACAGTAAGAAATGCAACAATACATGGGTACTTAATATACATGAAATTCGGCAACACAGCCGTCGCTTTTCGTGGTGTAATGAATATGATCCATACCATGCGAGACGAAGGTCTGGGTTCGAATCCCAGCCGGGGTGAACTGAAATGGCGAATGTTTTTCGAGTGATCACTTAAGCCATCCGAGGTCGTTCGTAAGCCCCACAATATTCATCCTTAATTCTTCTACACTGTTGTGGGAATACTACAAAAAAACAGTATTTTTTAGACTATATCGTAGAAAACTTAATGTAGTGCATCGCACCCCCTACAACTCTACTACTCTAGTCGTTTGTTGCTACGGTATAATTATTATACGGGGGGGAAGTGTCACAGTAGATTTAGGGATGAAAACAACATCCGAGACCACAAAACTACCACCAACTACTAACTACCCCCAACCCTCCGGGACAAATGGTGTGGATTTATTGTATTATATTGCTTTGGGGAATTAGCTCATAGTTGCACACATCAATCAAATAGATCGAATTTCATCACACAATTCTTCAATGATCTATATCTATATGTTAGAGTAGGTACATGTTTAGAGCGCGGAATCAAAAGGTAGCGGGTTCGAATCTCAGTGCAGACGAAGTATTATGCACTTCATGGCACAAGCTTATACCTTCATCAATATTTTATTTATCTGACTTTTGTACTTTTTGTTGTTATAATTTTATTTTTATGTATTTGTTATTAATATTGATCGATAAAACTAATTGTGTGCACTTGTAACTGGGCGTTACTTTGACTCTTCATATATAGTTTATAAATTCCATTGTTATTGATTTATAAGTTATGTCTGTATGTGTACCATTGAATAAATAAATAAATAAATACTGTGAAGTGTACAGAAAAGTATTCGGTTTGTCTACACAATATTATTTTATAAATAAAAATGGCATAGAAATTTCAGGCACATAGCTTGAATTTTATATAGAGCAGTATATTTGAGCCTAATCCTGTGATATCCGTGATATCTGGATAGGTGAATGTTTCCCAGTATTAGGCTGATAAGTTTATTGTAAGTACATATATCAATCTTCTTCTTCTTTGTCCTGCCCTTCTGTCCCGGTTCATCCAGGGTCGGGCCTCCTCGTACGTAGGCGCCAGGATCTCCTGTCCTGGGTTGTCACTGTTGGGATTCTCTGCGCCGCTAGCTCCTTTTCAACATTGTACCACCAAGTTGTATATATATCAAACATTAATTATAAAATGAAGACTCTTCTGGCAGATAATACTGAGTAGTGTGTTGGCAAGTCCTGCTTCCACGCAAAAAAGTAAGTACCTAGTAGTAAAACTGATGTAAAAAAGCAACACATGTTTTACAATAAGCTGTGTTTATATGTCATCTCCCAAAATATGACATTATATTGAATATGGTAACATTTTTATTTGTGTTTTACATGTAGCAACATGTGTGTATGACATTTTCTCTGTTTCATAAAACGTGTTATAGGTTCACTAGGTACCTTATTGTTGAGAGAAGGATGCTAAACATCAGCTTGCAAGACAGAAAGCGAAATGAGTGGATTAGAGACAGGACCAAGGTGACAGATGTGGTCCAAAAAACCGCATCACTGTAAAATACTGGACAATGCTTGATTTCCAGTACTGGGAGCTGATTGTAAGTTCTTTCCATGTGTTGGACAGATCCAGAAAATGAAGAACACTTGTTGTAATACTGAGCACATATATTTCACAACGAATCTTTACAATATTATTTTCCTAGGTTTGCCTATTCACAGCTGAGTCTAAAACCAGAATGAGGGCCCTGTTCTCTAGAATAACCTTCTATCTCTACAACAATTATTAAAACCTAAATTCCTACATACAAGCCTGCCATCTGTGTTCCAATGTTATAAACATTTCACCAACATACCAACCTAATTATGCCCTCATTAATCAATCACCAAATAGCGAAGTTCCAAACCCCCCAAGATTGATTTACCAAGATGTCAGTACATCACACTCACTAAAATGGAACTGGGCTGGACATGAAGTCAGAACAACGGATGGAGTCTGGATGGCTCCATTCTCCTCACATGTGCATACCATTGTCTTCTCCGTTGCCTCCCCCACCTAACGACATCTTCGATCTCGCACATTTCTCTTATCCTAGTATATCTCATTCTATCTCCAAGGATCTTACCAGATATGCTCCTGAGAGTCTTCATTTCCGACATTCTTAGCGATTTTTCGTTACTGCGGTGTCTGCTCTGCATTCGATTCCATATGTCATGATAGGTCGAACACATTTTTTTTAGTTTCATTTTTTTTAAATAGAACAAGAACTTTTTTTAAATATTCTCTAGATTTTTTTTTTGTAGTTGTATTCTATTTTTAAACGTCTTTCCCTCTCCACACACGAGACAACCCTTTCAGTTTCGTTACATTTTGACATCATAATAATGTTGTCCCAAGTACCTATAGGTCTACATACCAAACACATTTATTTGCTAGTTCTAAGGGGGATGAAAATAACAGTAGAAAGTGTGACTGCTCCGAGAAATTCACTGTGATTTTTCAGATTCTTTTTAAGGTCTAGGCTTGTGTTTAGAAATCCAGTAGGTACTTACTTTTCTACACACTTTGCAGTAAGCCAAGGTCCGCGGAGCAGTGAGAAAATAAAAATATAATATCAAATCCCGAGTGAGAACATCAATAACCGATGAAAACTGTTTGCGTGTAGGAACAACCTCTTACGAGATCGATATTTGCATCCACTTTTCCATAAAATTTTTCGCCTGCGGTGCTCTTTTAGGTACACTTTTTATATAAGAAAGTGTCTTGCATATGTAATATCATTGTGGCCTTTTTCAACTAGTCTCGCAAAAATATATATTTTTAGTTACACTTTTTTAAGCTTGAACAGTATTTAATTTTTTGTTGTTCCCCACTCCGCCCCCTCTAAGGGGACTCTAAGACTAGTTTTGCAATATAATTTTGGTTGTGCGGCCTAGTAGCCAATCTCATTATTAGAATCTGGCCCGGCTGCTGAAATGGTTGGCCACCCAAAGCGCAAGGTCCCGTTGATTTATTGACAATTGGCATACCTACATACTTACACATTTGGGTAAGTACACAAAATTTTTTTTTTGAAACATTCGCAATGGTGTGAAAGAATCTATGAAAAATTTAAAAGGTGAATTTTCATATAATACGCCTACTAGGTAATTACTCTATGTAGTTATTTTTTAAAATAAACCTTGAACTATCGAAATTTACCTACCTATACTCATGCAATTACATCCTAATAGGTAAGTACACTTCATTACAAACTGGAAAAGCTTGTGTCATGAAGTGGAGTAAGTCGACATCGGAATTGAAATTTTTGTGAAAAAATAGCTACTACTACTAATAGATGCATTAAAAACGTATCTGATAAGGACATGTGTGAAAAAATCACTAACATCATCATTTTACAAAAAAAAAAACTCATCTCTACTTTTTATTAAAATAACCGCAGCCTGTCGAAATTTTCATTTCCTATCTGTCGACATCCCATACTCCCATTTCACAATACACATGTTCCGCGAGATATCCTTGATGGAATTATTGATAAAAATTCAGTTACCACATTTTTGTTATAGGCTGTTGAATAAAATTTTCATGAATGTAGGTAGTTACTTTTTTATATATGTCGTGATCAGAATACAAAAGGTCTGATGATCAGTGGCGTGCCTGCGGGGAAAGCCCAAAAGTCGTGCTTGTCCAGACATTTGGCTCTCATACATATTATTGTACTTCATCATCAGCCCGCGTTTGCCCACTGCAGGATATAGGCCTCCTCTCTCTTCCTACACTTCTCCCGCACCTGTGCGATTCCAATCTACAGGGGTCCGGCAAACCCCTTGATGTCGTCCATCCATCTGGTAGGTGGTCGCCCTTGTGGTCATTTGTCGCCCCTTGGTCTCCACTCCAGCAGTCTCCTCGTCCATCTGTTATCCTTCATTCTTGCAATGAGCCCCGCCCATCTCCACTTCTGCACCGCTATCCTCTCAACCACATCAGTCACTTTAGTCTGGCTGCGTATCCAGTCATTCCTCTTCATGTCTTGCAGTACCTTGCAGCCCAACATTATTCTCCCCATTTTTCTTTGAGCTATTCGCAGTTTGTTGGTAGACAGACTTAAGGGCTTGGTACCAAGAATGATGTCACAGTCATTTCCCACGGCATTAAGGTTTAAAATCGCGTGAACAATCGCATGATAAAATGGTAAAAATAACGTTTCTCCCATTTTTGGGGTTAATTTTTGGGGTCTATCAAACAAAAATTTACGGTTATTCCCTAGATTTAAAAAAACTTTACTCGCGACTTTCGGAAAACGAGTTTCCGCCTTTCGGAAAAAAATCAGAGGTGTCTTTAATTTTTTTTTTGAGAAATATATAAAAGATGAAAAAAATCTTTTGCGGTTATTCCCTAGATAAATGTTCTATGCATCTACCCTAATTTGTTCCAAAGCATATTTAGTAATCGTTGTCGAGATATAAGGTCTCCCGTTTTTAGAAATTTTTGAAATGACGGTATGCATACTCTTAATGTACTTATTTAAATTTAATGTACGAGTAGGTGTATTATTTACTTATTTTAATTCATTAAGGCAATCCACCCGTAAAGAGTGATTCGTGCCAATTAAATCAAATCAATACAATATTAGAATAATTTTGATAATAAGATGAAAGATGAAGATGATTACAAATAGACTTATAACGAAAAACAATAAAATAAACCAAACATATTAATACAAGAATGTGAAAGTGTTAAAAATTTCTATTATTTTGATGGATGCATTTCATGATTGATAGATGAATGTCTTGTGAATTTTGGGCTAAAAGGAAATTAATGGATATCGGAAAAGTATGGACATGTTTTTTGATTTCGGAGAGCAACGTCGAATATTTTCAACAGAACTGCAACTTTGGGCTAAGAATAAATAAATGAAAAAACAACTTTTATAGATTACGTTTATTATGATTTTTTATCAAGCACGCAAAGAAATTATACTTAATTAATTAAACATATTACATATTATATTACTGATATTGGTTGGTAAATAAAAAAAAATCTTTATTGGATGTAAAACATTATACCAAATGGCGGGTTTATTGCTGTGGGCAATGTCTGCCAACCGACCACTTGTGGCAATAAAATGAGATATTTTTTAATTTTTTTTAAAATGAATATCTGGGTTTATTGAAATAAGCCCAAATACATCTTTGTACACTTCACAGAAAGCTTAAAAGCTTGTGTTGTGAAGTGGAACAAGTCGGGGATTGAACCCGCGCCCACTGGATTAACAGTCGAGCGCGTTACCAACCAGGCTACCGACCACCTCATGTTCAAATTGTACACATACGAGTACTTATGAAAGTATGGAAACCAAAATCAAGGTAGTATTGCTTCATCCCGAAAAAATAAGTTATTTTTATTCGAACATTGACATTATTTCTCTATTTTTAACAAAAAAGGTTGTGCATTGACTTTGAATTAATTGTTTGTGATTTAATAAATCTTTTTTTATGGAAATTGTCACACATTTTTAATGTTTGTGTACTGATCAGTAACGGCAATGAAATTCTACTGTTCCTATCGTGTTTCGAGCAACCGAGCCTAGTCATCTACAAAATTTGTTTTTTTATTCAATGAAAACTGTCAATGTAGCTTCTCTGTTTTTTCCAAAACACTCGACGAGCATTTATCATATCCATCGGTGAACGCCAGCTAGATCGATGCGTCTTTCCAGTTTCCTTAGATCCATTATACTCGTATAGGATTTGGCACTTATTATGTCAACGCGCTAAGTCTATGTTAATATTGGTAATTATGATTGAACTATTGTGTTTAATAATTATAAAGTTGGTCGGATCTGAAAGAGATATTTGTAAAAAAATAATAAAAAAAATATGTTTTTTTTCCAGTGAATGGTTTCTGAGTATGTATGTAAGTATGCTTACATAAATAGACCCATCACCAAAATAATACAAATATTGCTTTCAAACGTATTGCTTTTAACATAAAAAATGAAGATACACCTTACAGCTTGGATTTCGTGTGAATGGCTAACACCATATCGAACTCATTGCCACCAATGACAATCTGAGCTCTACCATCAACACCAACATTAACGATCTTTCCAGTGCAGGTTGTTCCAGATTTAGCCCCAGAGATGATGTCGCAGTATCTTCCAGCTGGTAAGCAAGTCTAAAAAGAAGATAATTATGAGAAAAAACAAATATAAAATGTTAGTGATGGTAGTTAGAAGGATATTAAAAGAATTTTTTTTTTTTTGTTTTCCCAAAATTATCCGGTATTTTGTCCGGTCATTATCGACTGGTCACATAATTTTGTAATTTAAAACTGCGAAGTGGAACTTTTTCGGGGGCAGGGGGGAAGGATTGCAGCAAGATAGGAAACCCTAGTACGATGTATGACCTTATGTGTAAGCCATCATTTAAACCACATTTCGATCAGAAAACAGATAGGTCATATTTTTTGCGGTCGGATCTCGGGCTAATAGCTAATCAAATATTTTTTATAAATTTTTAATGCTTCATGCACAAGGTCAAGCGGGTCGGATACCTACACGAGCTAAGACAAACTCCCCATCCACATGCCTTTTTACTCGTGAACACCCGCTCGGCCCGGCGTTTCCCAGAGCATAGCGTGGGCATTACAGATCAAAATGATAGTAGAAATGTTACCTGCAGATTTTGGTTGAGGTCTCCGCCGCCATTGAAAGCAATGAACCCTTTTCCTCCTCTGCAGAAAGCAATTTGTTTAGATCCATTGTCCCACCAGTCATTCAGCCCAGTCCCCTTGACTACATTCCTAAACTCAACCATCTGGTATATCTGTCTCCATCTGTGTTCACAAACCCAACCATTTCCACAGGTTCCATCCTTAAAAAAATAATGAATATCTGTTAGCGAGTATGCAAATTGACATTTCAATAGTTTCTATAAACGGGAGACCTTAGATTTCGACAACCGTTACTAAATATGCTTTGGAAAAAATAGAGTAGATACATTGAACGTTTTTTTATATTGTATAGATTTCTAAAAAAAAATTGTGAAAAACACCTCTGATCTTTTTTCCGAAAGACAGAAACTCGCGGAGAATTTTTTTTTTTGTTTTGATAATGTGACCCCACATGATTTTGGATCTCTTTGAAACGCTTTACATATTTTTCGTCTCTGGAGAAGGCTGATCCAATGTGGTACAGCATAGTATTATCACTACGTACGTTTGCAATGTTTCAGGTCTCTAAGTAAACAGGAAGTGAATGAAATATCGATTGCAAGATTAGCGCACAAAAAAATAAACAACGGAAAATAATATTTACAGCATTGATAGATGGACTGATGATATTCTGATTAGCGTCTTGCGGAGGTCCGGCATCAGTATCCTCAAAAGCGAAGCTGCTCATGATTTGCGGTTCCCCATAAGGATGGGCAAGGTTGAAAGCCACTGCTCCCTGAAACATAATTATGAAATTTCTTGTTCCGTCACTGGTTTCTTTCTGCGTGGTTGGAAGACAACGGCCAGTATGGATTATGGCTTTTGGCAAGATTTTTTCATTCTGTGTTTGCAAATTGTAAGATGCTAGTTTCTAAGAAAATGTAATAGTGTGTAGATCATTGCAGTGAGAGTCTCCTCCAAGGGTGATTAAGGGTGTTCAGAATGGTTTCGGGAGGGGTTTGTTTAGGAGAGCACTTCCGGCAAATCTTCTCTAGCAAAAAAAATCTGTAAAAACTGGATGACATAGGAGCTGAAGTTCCTGAAACGTCCAGGAGTGGAGGTGGTTCATTCTTATTAATAATTATTATTATTATTATTTCGTATGGCTTCTGCCACCGTTGGGCGGCAACGTCAGAAGATAAGAGAATTATACTATCTGCTACTTACAGGAGACATGTACCCTATAGAGCAACATCCAGGCTTCCTCGCCATTCAAGGGCATTGGGTGCGGCATTGTGAATATCTGTATATGGTCCAGGAAATGCTCTCAGAGGACAGTCTTCGACAATGTGCTTGATGGATTGCACTGGCACTGGAAAGGTGGTTAAAAAAAACAAAGCTTCCTCACCTTATATTCCTTGGATTGTTTGTACGTAAGGATATTGCTTCCACCAGCTCCATGTCCCCTCTGGTTGTCATGATTATCTACAAAGTTAAAGACATCCCCATGTGGTATCAGTCCCCAGGCAGCGCCCCAGTTGACTGTCCATTTGAGATCGTTCAAACCCCTAAAGAGACCTCCAATTTCAACGCTGAACTGAAATAATATAAAGATTTGTCAAGATTCTCAATTTTGGCTTTCGACACGTGGTCGGTTATAACAAGTTTAAGCTGGAAAAAACTGTATTTTTAGATAACCTGGCCAGGGAATGGGATATAATACGATTGCAGAAATAAGTAATAATCCTTTTTTCTTACGTTTAAGTCCAAAATTAATTCTTTTTTTTACAAATTTAACTCGTAAAAACAAGATCATTAAGGTATCGCCAGGGTAATATAAGGTAGCGTCAACTTAAGGATAGTTTTAAGGACAATAGCCGTCGCTAAGAAACTTATTTTGTCATCGAGAATCGCAAAATCCTAACATAGGGATTCTATCCTTAAATGGTCGCTTAAGTTAAGGAAGAAAGAATGTGAATCGCATCCCAGCATTCCCTCCATAGGGCAAGCTGGCTCTTCCCACTATCTTATAGAATTTTCCCTAACAAATATTTTCTAACTTAACATTTCTGACAAAATGAAGCAGTTTTATGACGTTCCTTACTTTGAAATCCATGACTGCTCCTAAATTGGTGTATTCATATTTGGAGACGGCTTCACCACCCAAATCTATGACCTCCTGGTAGATGTAGGGCCTCGCATTCGCCGGGAAGTATGACGTGTTTAAGTTCTTCAACCTGTTGTAGATGATTTCTAAGTCTTCGGGCCACATGTGTTTAGCAGCATCAATTCTGAAACACACCGAAATGTTGTCTCAAACTGGGGTTAATTCTGTTACTTCCAGTGCGTACTCACTAAAATATTAAGAGGTTATTGATTGAGTGTATTCTTTATAAAACTTGATACAGTAGTGGACTATCTCTAATAATTCAGGGGTTCGTTCTTTGTCATTAATTGTCACCTGGCGATTCGCCGGGCGTTCATCGCACGAAGACAGAACGCATATGGGTGATTGTTCTAATTGGAATAGTCAAACAGAGATAGAGATATGAGAATACTAATAAGAGTGAGTTGATAGATACACATAGATATAGCGATATCACCTGCACTCTTCTTTGGTAGAGAGGAATAGACATATTGCGTGTTAATAAGAGTGAGTGAACAGCACGTGAGGACCACTCTATTATCTATGGCGAGCGATAATACTATCAGACTACGAATTTGTTGAGTTTTAATCGCGCTGGTGTCAACTATGCACACACGTTGAGTCGCACAACTGGTTATTTCTCGAATGAATATAGAATGAAGAATAATAGAATCATAAACAATTGAGCGAATCGCATGGTTAAACTTAATGGATCCAGAACGAACCCCAGCTTGCCAGGAAATAGATTCAGAGCTCCCAGTATTAGTCCTTATCTTGTGTGCTCTAAATTTAAAATATGAGATCAGACCATGATTACCTGAATCCAGCAACGCCAATATCGATCAGATAATTCATGTACTCTACGATCTTAGTTCTGGTATATTCAGTTCCTTGATTCAAATCGTGGAGGCCTACTAGTTCACAATTTCGGACCTGGATAGAAACAAATTAAAGATTACAGTTCTTCCGCAAAGGGGGGACGCAAACTGTCATATAAAGGGGAAATTTGTGCTAAATTTGAATGTGCCGATGGGACATTGGTAGGTTGTTAAATTTGGAGAGGAAATGTAGTCGCAGACAATAACAAAAATAGATGATGTTAACCCTTGAATAAAAGCGTAGTAGAAAACATTGTTTTTTTTATTATATGTACCTTGCACTTTTGAATGTTTGGGTAATGTCCAGAATAAAAGTAATTTTATACCTGAATCCTATCATTATAATCGCTGACTATGCATCTTGGATTATTGAAGTCATTGGGTCCGTAGGGAACACCAGGATATCCTCTGTCTCCCTGACTGGCCAGAGATCCACCGGTCCCAAACTGTCCAGTACCCGCAGACATATGGTTGATGACAGCATCAGCATAGATCCTGACTCCAACTTTGTTGCACCTGTCGACCATGTTTCTGAACGCAGCATCGTCTCCTGATCTCGTCAGCAGTTTATAAGAGACTGGTTGATATCTCTCCCACCACGGTCTCTTACCTAGCACCAAATTTTCATTTGGTGGCGAGACCTAAACGTAGAAAATAAGAAATTAGTTGGGACGAAAATTAGTAACGTCTTCTAGATTTAAAGAGATTTTTCAGACGTTGAATCTCGAAAACCTTACTAAATAATAAATATGCTTTAGAAAAAAATAGAGTAGATACATTGAAACTTTATCTAGTGAATGAGGGTAAAATATCTTTCATGCCTTGTATACTCGTAGGTTTCTCAAAAAAAAATATGAAAAATACCTCTGATTTTTTTTCCGAAATATTTTTCTCGTTTCCCGAAAGTGAGATTTTTTTTGTATTGATAATAAAAAATCTAGGAGATGACCGCAAAAGTTTTTAGATGGATAAAATGCTATTTTTACCATTTAGTAAAGCGATTGTTCATGCGATTTTGATCCTTGATGCCGTGGGAAATGACTGTGACGTCATAGTTGTTGGGTCGCGAGCCTTGAATTTATCAAACTGTGTTGATAATGAGTAGGTACATAAGCAGAGGCTGGAGAATTTCTTCACGAATTTCGTGTTTTTTTACAGGAATAACGCTTTTTTTATACCTGAACACCTCCAAATCCTTTAGGTGCCAGGAACCTCTCGCATTCATCAGCAATATCCTTCCATTTCCACTCGAACAAATGCACCATGACAGACCTATTGTCCAAATACCAAGGATTCTTGGTGGCTGTCCCCAAACTGAAGATGAATACCAGGAGTCCGATGGTCATGTAGATCCTCATCATGGAAACTTGGTAACTTTAACAATAAAATGGTAAAACACATAAATGAAAATAAACCCTGGCTTATTTATAATTTTTTAATATCACTTTTTTTTATTTTGTGGAAACATCGGATTTTAAATGCACCGACAATTTGTCTTTGTTTTTCTGTAATTTAAAAATTTGAAAAATCTTTGGTATTTTAATAAACTTGGTGTATTTAAAAGAAATAAATCAGCCTTTATTTTTAGTTTTTATATAATTTACTTGGCAAATGGTGCAACAAGCTCCTGTCGGTAAACGCCCTAGAGGCCGACCTGAAGTTGACAGCTGGGCTCAAATGGACATCCGAAGCAAAATCCAGAAAGAGATGGAGACAAATGAGGGAGGCCTATATCCAGAAATGGAAGAAGAAGACGATATAATTTACTTACAGTTTTATTGGTAAATGTCGTGCTTCGATCAATAAAATATTACAAATTTGACTGTGACTTTATTTTAGATTCTAGGTATAAAATAATAAATATATCGTGTAGGTTAGAAAGGATCGTAAGACCACAAAGATACTTACTGACTCTTAAACTGAAAAAAAATACAAGATACCACGATTCTTATAGTATTTTTTCTTATTTGATCAAAGGCTGTGCAAATAAACTATTAAAAATTTCCATAAAAAATATGCTCGTTAATTCTATTATTAGGTACCTCGTCATTAAAATAATTTGACTAACAAAGAAATTCAAATTTACAATTAAGATGAACATTATGAATTTAGGTACATTAATAAATAATTCATTGAACCTAATATATCTTGTAGTTTTCCTATTGTCATATTTGTATTATCTGCATAATAATGCCTATTTGTGTTTACCTGCTAATTATTTTGTATAGATACAGATAGCTACACATGTGTAGAGTTTTACACTATTGTTCAAAAACTGTTCAAAAGTGGCATTATTTGCATTGTTTCTGAATCCGCAATTGTAACTGTTTAATGCTCCTTTTACTAAAACATTCATGTGACCCCTGCAAAACTTAGAATAGGTATTTCAAACATTAAGCTATTGATTTCGATGATGCCCCCTATGCAGTATGTATTTAATTACTCATTTTCACAAATCATTTGAGCTACATTTCGTTTGCGTCGGTCCTGGGTTTTTTAAGCTTTCTCATTTAAAATGTTATTTATTATCTCCCAAACAAATTTAAATAAAGCTCTCGACCCAACTATGACGTCATGGTCATTTCCCACGGCATTAAGGATCAAAATCGCGTGAACAAGCGCATTATAGCGTTTAGGCGATAGCGAAAATAGCGTTTTTTCCTTTTTTTGGGGTTGATTTCGCTTGAATCAAAATTTTTTAACGGTTATTCTATAGATTTTAATGCATATTTTCAGTACCAAAATATCTCCTCGACTTTCTGGAAACGAGCTGTAATCTTTGGGGAATAAAATCAGAGGTGTTTTTTTTTTTTGAGAAATCCATATACCAGATATAAAAAAACTTTTACGGTCATTCTCTAGATACAAGTTCAATGTATCTATTCTATTTTTTCCAAAGTAACGGTTGTCGAGATCTAAGGTCTCCCGTTTCTAGAAATTTTTGAAATGTCAATATGCATAGTCACATTTTGTTTAAAAAACGAATAGGTCATATTTTAGCGGTCCGATCTTATAGGCTATTATGATTTCAACTGTACCGGAGTTGTTACAACATGTTGTATTAGGGTGTTGTAATATTTTATGTAAAAAAAGTATCTAGATGCATATATACTTACATGTGTAAATTTCGTCACATGTCAAGTTCTGGCAGATCATCCCGTTACATGTCATCAGGATGCGATATGACACACAGGGTATTTCATATATCGTAAAAATATATGTACTTATTGCAAAAAATGATATTTTACCCTTATAGTAGTAAACTCAACAGCTATACGACGAAGGATGGACTTTCCAACAGGTTTATGACTGATCGTCGGCTGGCTTAATGTGATCACTTTACAAAATTTCAGTCCATCCATCTATCGCGGCCGGGAATACAGGCTTGTCAGGTTGGCGGTCTGGGCTCGATTCCCGGCCGCGGCAGATGGATGGACTGGAATTGTGTAAAGTGATCACATTAAGCCAGCCAACGATCAGTCATAAGCCTGATGAAAAGTCCATCCTTTGCTGTATATCTGCTGAGAACTTGTTATATTCAACTACGACATGTATAGAAAATTCCGATGGTCTCACAAAACATAAATTGTGTTTTTCAAAATACTCAATGCCAAATTTTCGCGACTGTTTGTGTATTATTGTTGAAATTGAACAAACACAATAAGTGAAATTGTCCCCCATAAAACGAAACCACGTATCTCCAATCTCCTGTGAATATTATTATATTTAGGTACCGCATTCAAACGCAAATAGGCTCGAGCTGAAGGTATATTGAATATTGAATCAATATGTACCGAGGTATTCAAATATTTCATAGCGGTATGCCAAATACATACCGTCTGTCTAATATAGACCAAATTGGTAGTGCTCAATTTGCTGGTGTTTGTGTGTATGAAAATGTGTATAATTGTTGGCTATATCCAGATGAAAAGAGCGTAATTAAAAAAAAGTAATATTACTTTATTTTCTTAAACTTACATAAAAAATATAGTTTGTTTTCATAGTTAAAAACTGTATTAGTTATAACGTTATTTACGAATTAAGCGATAGTTTTAAAGATGTTTTTAGTTTTTATTACTGATATCTTGTTAATAGTGTGAGTTTTACGACTCTAAAATACCAAAAAGTGCCCTATGTAGAAGACCTAAAGGATGTTAGTTCACTGTCTTTATGATATCTCTAAGGCCTACATTGATAGATAGATTTATTGGTCATAATATAGTGTACATAAAAACATGGGCATTTAAATTCATTTTGTGTTTACATTCATCAATACGTGAACAGCTCATCTATGTTTAACAGCATTACCATGGGTGAACTAGAGCTGATTGCTCTGTATCTCACCACACATTGTTCATCAATCATCACTAAGGCCTCCTAAACGGATCATTTTTTTAGTGTGCACTGTTCAGCGATCATACCTCCATAACAATATTTGAATACCTTACTTTTGTAAGTGCTAGTATATCGATCACGTCTTTGTTATTGTAAGTAATATACTAATGTACCTACATATTACAAGATAAGTACTAGATTTTTCAATTTTCACCAGTTTGTGAATTCAAATCACACTACCGTATATCATCTGATAGGCAATTCTATCTAAACCTACCTTCTAAGTATGTGTAAGGAAATAACATGGAAATTGTGTAATATACAAATACTAGCTGTATTATGCGGGAAGCATTTTGCGATTTTGTAACTAGAGTTTTGCATGCTTCGCTCTCATTGGTCCGTTCATCATGGTAGGTACAAAAGGGCGCCAAATTCAAATCCGAAATATTACAAAAGATAATGAATTTAATTTTTGAGTATTTGTGCTACCTACCACATTTTTTAAAGATTGCGGGATATTTTTAAGTGGTAAGTCTATATACATGTAAATATGCCACATAAATAGCGGTGATTTGTAAATACTTATACATCACATTAAATGTATTTTGCGCCTTATATACCTTCTACATAGGAAATTATGCTATGTATATAATGATGATTTACTAATAATATATTTACACCCCAAGGACTATATTAAATGTTCGTTTAATGTTACATTCCTTCTATATATGAGTGTTACATGCCAGGTATATAAGGTCGATTTGCAAGTAATTATGTATCACCGACTATATTAAATGTATTTTAGGTGTATTATATGCCAGGTATATAAGGTCTATTTGCTAGTATTTATGTATCAACGACTATATTAAATGTATTTTAGGTGTTATATACCTTGTATATAGGTGTATTATATGCTAGGTATATAAGGTCTATTTGCTAGTATTTATGTATCAACGACTATATTAAATGTATTTTAGGTGTTATATGCCTTGTATATAGATGTATTATATGCTAGTTATATATGTAAGGTCTATTTACTAGTAGGTATTTATGTATTGACTATATTAAATGTATTTTAGGTGGTTTATACCTTGTACATAGGTGTATTATATGCTAGGTATACAAAGTTGATATGCTAATATTTGCACACCAAGGACCATATAGTAAATATATAATAAATTTATAGTCTATATATACTGAACAAAACAAAAATATGATGTAGGGCAGCGGTTCCCAATTCTTTTTGGCTACGGAACCCTAATTGATCTATCTTTTTTTCGTGGAACCCTATCTCGACAACAAAAAGCAAATTGTCAAAAATTTACATTTTAACACAGTGGCGGATCCAGGATTCAACTTTGCGGGGGATGAAGGTTGTCACATGGAAATAAGACCTTGAGGCATTAAGAATGTAAACAGCGCCGCAGGCGACTTTTTTTGAGGCTAAGTGAAGGAGGTCATAATACCCATGCCTATCGTTTAATTTATTTTCTTTAAATAAAATAGCGCCGCAGGCAAATTTTATCTCAGAAAGTGTGTGAAATAATGAACCTGCTTGCCTTTATACAGGGTGTCCCGTAAATCAACGTCATCCCGTAGAGGGGTGATAGACCAGCTCATAACCTACCAGAAAATCGAAATTTGACCTTAGTAAAAATCGCTCATTCTCGAGATATCGGCACTTTTTTGTTTTTCGTGAAATTCGACACCTTCGATCAGTTTTTCGATCGCCACGGTCACAAAATTCAATATTATGGGATTAAAATTTTTGATTCGTAATCCTGAATAATTCAGCCATTTGATTTTAGTCTAAAATAAAACCTAATTATTCACAATTTTGAAAAAAAGAACATCGTTTCCGCCTCTCAAGTTTTTTGTTTTTTATTAGCAAATTTCGGCTCCTTTACACTGTAAAAATTTAGTATGACATTAAGCTGGCAAATTATATTAAAAACTTCCTCATTTAGTGTAGTTTTTAAAAAGGTACGAAAATGGATATAGTTCCCTTTACAAAAAAAGATATTCCTGTTTTACTTCAAAAAGACCTCATTATAAAAAAAATCTAATGCAGGTTTATAGCTTCCTTATGTCCAATATTTGGACACGTGATAGAGGATGAAAAAATATGAATAATATTTTATAAAAATTATGTCGAAAAATCACCTGTTTTGGAGTTATGGTCTTTTGAAAATTGAGGAGTATGAAAATTTCTCATTTGGGTTTTTTGACTATAAATCATAAACCACCAACTCGATTTTGACAAAATAAATTAAAAATCATTATAAATAATGTAGGCTGACGATAAAGTTCCTAATTTACGGCCTTTTCTACAAAATTTCGTGAAAATTCTGTTAAGAAACATGTATTTTTGTGAAAGAATGATATTATTTTACAGAATTTTCACTAGATTCTAAAGAAAAGGCCGCAAATTAGGAACTTTATCGAAAGCCTATTTTATTGACTATAATTTTTAGTTTATTTTGTCAAAATCGAGTTGGTGGTTCATGAGTTATAGTCAAAAAACCCAAATGAGAAATTTTCATACTCCTCAATTTTCAAAAGACCATAACTCCAAAACAGTTGATTTTTCGACATACATTTTTTAATTTTTTTTTCATATTTTTTCATCCTGTTTCACTTGTCCAAATATTGGACATAACGAAGCTATAACCCTGCATTTGATTTTTTTTATAATGAGGTCCTTTTGAAGTAAAACAGGAATATTTTTTTTTGTAAAGGGAACTATATCCATTCTTGTACCTTTTTAAAAACTACACTAAATGAAGAAGTTTTTAATATAATTTGCCAGCTTAATGTCATACTAAATTTTTACAGTGTTCAGGAGCCGAAATTTGCTAATAAAAAACAAAAACTCGAGAAGCGGAAACGATGTTCTTTTTTTCAAAATTGTGAATTAATAGGTTTTATTTTGGACTGAAATCAAATAGCTCAATTATTCAGGATTACGAATCAAAAATTTTAATCCCATAATATTGAATTTTTTGACCGTGGCGATCGAAAAACTGATCAAAGGTGTCGAATTTCACGAAAAACAAAAAAGTGCCGATATCTCGAGAATGAGCGATTTTTACTAAGGTCAAATTTCGATTTTCTAGTAGGTTATGAGCTAGTCTATCACCCCTCTACGGGATGACGTTGATTTACGGGACACCCTGTATAGCAGGCCTCTGGGAAAACTTTTTGAATGAACTGGCATTTGAAATTATAAATGAGCGACGAGACGCAAGTAAAGTACAATTTTAGATTAATTAACAGGGTCAGAATAATGCGCCGCAGGCGAAATTTTTTTAGAAAAATGGATGAAGTGATATAAAACACACAGTAGGCATAATGTCGCCGCAGGCGAATTTTTTTAGAAAAGTCGGGAGAATAGATAAACATAACAGGTTTAATTAGCGCCGCAGGCGAATTTTTTTACCAAACAATGTAGTAGTTTTAGAAAATTCTTGACATGATGACAAAATGATGTAGCAATACTGTGATTCTTCGAAAACTAGTTGCATATAAAGTAAATCTTTACTGCACGTAGATATTTAGTATGAAGAATGAAATTTCAGCATTTACTACGACAATACGCTCTAACTCACGGAACCCCTGTGACCCTTCCGCGGAACCCCAGGGTTCCGCGGAACACAATTTAGGAACCGCTGATGTAGGGTATTATGATTAGTATGATGGGACGGGAGAATCGTAATTCTTTATTATTTTTTAAATTAAAATTATTTTTTATTCAGTGTGAACAATCCTTTATCTTTTGTAATATTTCGGATTTGAATTTGGCGCCCTTTCGTACCTACCATGATGAACGGACCAATGAGAGCGAAGCATGCAAAACTCTAGTTGCAAAATCGTAATATGCGCCCGGGAACAAGCAAAACACCCCAAGTATTAATCGTGTACTAAAAAAAACAACCCTCTCCTTTACCCCCGTAGGAACGGAATTCCCAAAAAATCCCTTCTTAGTGGAAGGTTTTGTATTAAGACCTATCTTTCTTTAAAATTTCTTTTTTCTAGGATAAGCCGTTTGGGCTCTGCGTTGATGAGTGTGAAAAAAAAAATGAACCTCTGATCTTTTTTCCGAAAGACAGCAACTCGTTTCCCAAAAGTCGCGGAGTTTTTGTATATTGATGACCGTATTTTTTTTAATGGAGCGAAATGAACCCTAAAAAAACGCTATTTTTAATTGATTGTTCATGCGATTTTGAACCTTAATGCCGTGGGAAATGACTGTGTCGTCATAGTTAGGAGTCTTATAATCTTAAAATTAGTACGACATGCGTTTGCACTCAATATCGTTGTCTCGCTTTAAATATTGCCGAAATAAATAATAATAATAATAATCGGACCACTTACTGGCGCCGTTTAGCGATAAAATAGAAATAAATTAGAAATAGTTGCCATATATTGCGAAATGTTTATTTATTTAATATTTAAGTGAACAAGAAATACATATAAACATAAAAAATGGACATAGTACAGATGTAAATGTTAATCAATACCTACGATTTTTACGAGTTGCCGCAATTATTGCTCGAAAAACTGCTCGTGTAAGAGCAGCTTAATATGATTACGCTATTTTTGACACGTTTACAAAAAAGGGTAGATATTAGATGATGCATGTAGGAATTTGGCGAAAGCAATTTAGCAAATTACATCATCGATCATCGAACTTTCCAACACTGTCATCAGTCAAGGAATCGAGTTATATGGGAAAGTTCCACAAAAGCTTCTAAAATTTTATGTTTGATTGCACAATGAGCGCTTTTTCTAGGGAAAACTTTAATATTTTCAGTGCTTATTAACATATACGTATCAAAAAGTGTCATAACTCGAAAAGTGTTATAACTTAAAAAGTTTTTTAATACAAAAATGTTGTAACTCAAAAAAGTGTCATAATTAAAGAAAATAGTTTTCATAAATCTGCTTTTTTTCATTCACTTTTAAACGAACAATTCAATACATGACAATAAAATAAGCATATACAATCAAATAAATTCTACAAAACTGAATTCACTAGGGCGAACTTATCGCAGAGCTGCGATTATAGCTAACCAGTTACTTTAAAAGTTATTTTCTAATGAGAATAAACCCATGTTGTTTTGAAAAAGGCAACTCATTGTGTATTTTATATGCATCTCATGGAAATTTTGCAAACACCTGAATCAAATAAGACACTCTAAAAACGAAAAATAAAACGAAAGAGGAAATAACTCAGATTCTCCTTTCTTTACTTGTGACATTTGTCTGTCAAGGGTGCGAATTGTGTTTTTTCAGTTGTGACACTTTTTTGTTAAGTGTGCCATATAGCAATGAATGTGTAAATTTATAATTATTAATTCATATAAAATATCGGCAATGTATGTGCGTATGTATGTATGTATGATAAATGATGAAGGTGTATAATATGAATGTATGGGACTACAAAAGTCGGTAGATTTTCAAAATGGATTACACCCAGGGGAATGAAAGCGTGGAGCGTTGGATACCTACAGTGGCGAAGGGTCCTAAGAATACGATTCCCAACGAGTCACGTTTCCTATTTCATCAACATCTATACTCCCTCTACTCCCCATGAGGGTGCATCCTTAACGCTTAATTTTTTTTTTTTGTTTTCTCGACATTCCTTTTTTTATTGTATTCAATAGTAATTCGTAATAAAATTGTAATATCTGACGTGTGCGTGTGAGCAAGATTGGGTATAGGTGTGTGAGGTGACAGGAATGAACGTATATGTTGTAATTTAACTGTGGCGCATGCTTGCGGTGACAACTAAATTGTGATATCTCAGGTGAGTTTGTGAGCGAGATTGGGTATGGGTGTGTGAGGTGAACGGAATGAAAGAATTGTTGTAATTTAACTGCGGCGCATGCTTGTGAGTATCAGCTGAATTATGAATAGATTAATCGTTTTATCTTCATGTTCTTACTTATCTATAGTTGTTGTCTGTTTTGTGCTTATAGTAATTGTAAAAAAATAAAATAATTTAAAAATGGACGGTAAAATAATATGTCTAATATGACACCTGCAGGACACTGATCATCTCCTGGCCTGCCCAATGACTCCTGGGCGGTGCACATGGGAGAGCCTCGCAGATCGCTCCCCCTTAAGATGACGCAGGAGAGATTGTGGCTTTCTGGGAGCGGACGGGGATATAGTGAGTGCCGACCGATACACTAAGAAGAAGATGGCATAATACAACGAAAAGTCCCGGCTTCCCTACTACAGAAATCCACTCTTCGCCACTGTACATACCTAGAATGATTATGTACGTATTTTCTACTTTCATAATAATACCAATCACTTATATCTTTACTACCGGCGCGCTGGTTAAGTCATAAAGTTTATATGGATCGTTGATTATTTTCATTTGAAATTATTATTTTTCTAGATAAAAATGCATATTTACCTGCGTAATCAATATCTTCTTCTTCTTCCTCAGCCGTCCCTCCACTGCTGGATTTAGGCCTCTTCTAACGTTTTCCAATTTTTTCTACTTTGAGCTTTGCTCAACCAGTTTCTTCCTGCGATGGGACCACATCATCCACCCATCTTTTTTGGGGTCGTCCTACTGGTCTTTTGTTGGTGATTCTGGGTGCCCATTTCTCATTTCCCTGTCTCGCAACGTGGCCTACCCATTGCCATTTTAACTTGGCGATTCAGTCTGCTATCGGTAATAAATACAGGTACGTTCCCAAATACTTGACAATAAGGTAGAAGCTTGTGTCGTGACGCGTCTCGATCGGCAACCTAGAAAGAGCAAAAGGAGCGTAGGAAGACCTCAGGAAAAATGGTCTGACGACGTGAGGCGAATCGCAGGAAGCAAGTGGATGCAGGATGCCCACTGCCCAGGATAGGGATCTGTGGAAAGTCAAAGGGGAGACCTATGTTCAGCATTTGCACTCCTATCTCCGCTATATAGCGGAAACTCACCTAAAAAGTTGGAAAATTCCAGCATATAGCTATGTCCAACCAATTATGCCAGTTGTTTAGCCCTACGCCCGTTTTTAATTTTTATCAATCTTGGAACCGTCCTCTTCAGAATGCCCATTAAAACTACTTCTCCTAGTTTGGTGAGGTGTTATTGTAAATAATAATTAATTATTTTGACCTTCTCCGGTTAAACTTGGCCCAGCAACCCCCTGAAACACCAAAAGGTCATGACATTAAAACTTACATCCTCGCTCCGTAGGATAATTCCCTCCGTTGCAAAAGTGAAATGTCAAATTAATAGACCTACTTGCATTGAACCTATCCGTCAGAGTGACGGTCCGATGGCGAAAGAACTGAAAAAACCACGCATTAAAAATATGGAGAGAGAGAGAACACAAAAACGAACAAAATAATATGAAAATTTAAATAAAAAGTAGAGCTAAAAGGCAAATATAATCGACGCCAAAAAATAAGTTACAAAATGCAGTCGGGAAAATTCAAGAGACCAATATAATTTATTAACGCTTTTGATGGTTCTATAGCTTGTTAGAACATGTCTACCGTCGCAAGATCATTAAGAGATGTGTTGGGAATCTGGATTGGAACATGTTTTGAGAACTTGTTATTCTTCCAGCGTTCCTGAGGGGCAGAGATCAGTAAAAATCACCTTCATTGGTCTCTGTTTGTGTCGCCGTCCTGGTAGTAATATCTACTTCAGCGTAGATACATAGAGCGTCTGTCAAAACCTAATTGGCAACGGGCAGGAAATATGGCCAGGAAGAGTGACACCAGATGGGCGTCACGAATATTAAAGTGAGGGCCTTGGACAAATAAAAGGAGTGTCAAAATGCCGCTACAAAGATGGACTGACGAAATTGTTCAAATCGCTAGTGGAACCTGGATGCGGAGGGGTCAAAAGAGAGACGAATTGAAGGAGTTGGAAGAGGCTTATGTCCAGCAGTGGGAAAATGAAGTCTAAAGAATGTATCCAGCGTATTTTTTGGCAGCTCGGTGTAAATTTTCACTGGTATATTCTCTTCGTTTCAATCGTCGATAGCACGTGGGTGATCAAAGCATTGGAAAACGAGCAAAAACTGGCTAAAATAGATACACCCGTAAGGAAGTATGGGTTAAGTAAAGAACCCTAAGTATTTACAAATAATATTCTTCTAAGCATTGTGTATGCATAGCGCTAACGTGATAACATTTCCTGCTAAAGGTCGCTACTCGTTGTAGGTACAGAATAACATCGGCAAAGTTCAAATATACATGGAAAATACGACCTAATATACCTGTTAGAATACCTACTCCAGTTTTTAAGTTTCATTGTGCAGAAGTGTGGAATTGTAGAGAATGTCAAAGAGGTTTTCTAAATATTAGGAAAAGATAAAATTCTAGGTGAAAACACCACCTGTCTTGTCAAATCTTGAGGGATAGTGACAAGGTTCTATGGAAATGTGATGCGAGGAATCCGAAAAGACCAAGAGAAATACTTTAAGCACAAATTTTGACAAGAAGAATAATCAACGCCGAAGACTTTGTTAAAATTTTGGAGTATTGCGTTACAGAAAGGCCTCTGCGAAACAAACATAGATGATTAGAAAAAAGTGAACCTGGACAGAACAAAAGTCTCTGAAAGCATCAGTACCAAGATCTCTAGAGGACACTGGATTTCCCGCTTAGCACAGCGGGTAGAATACCGATATAATTAGGTTAGAGGTCTGGGTTCGATTCCAGGCCGCGGCGGATGGACTGGAAACAAAGTTCATCCTTCGCTGTATATCACTGTTGTTGTGGAGATGTGATTAATTCATTTATTTTTTCAACCTTAGAATTTTAAGACAAAAGTATCAGGACAACATGTCCCACAGGGGTAGTTTTCTTCCTGTTATAATAGTACACCAAGTAGAACCAAACGTTTTGTCTACTGCGTACGAAATGTCATCGCGGTGTTTCTTTATCTCTTTTAATTTATCCACCCCTGATACCTATAGCAACATAATACTTGCTTGCTACAAGATCCCCCCTTTGCCTGATAAATTACAGTTGTTGTATGTACACCACAACAGAATGGGGGGAAAGGCAAAACGACGACTTCCTCTTTTAAAACATTTTACTCCTACGGTTTCTGTTCTCCTCATTAATTATATTTTAATTATTTTTATTTCAAATATATTTGTATAATGAATTTAAAGTACTTTTCTATAAAATTACTCATAAAGGAATGGCGGATGTGTTGTGGATTTCTAAAGCATGAATAGTTTCTATTCTGAGCGTCTCGAATTGGCTGATGGGGCGCTAAAAGTTATTACCATTTTGTTTAATTTCATCTGTTGTTGGCTGCGTATACATTTTCTTTTAGAATAAATTGTGAAAATGGAATTGTGGTTGGTTGGTAGACATGGAAGATGGAAATAATTCTACCAATTAAGGCTAGGGGTCACGGTCATTTCCCGCGGCGTTAAGGTTCAAAACTGCATGATAAAATGCAAAAACAGCGTATTTTTACTTTTTGGGGTTGATTTCGCTTCATTCAAAAAAACTTTTACGGCCGTTTCCTAGATTTTAATGCATATTACGTATTAATACAAAAAAAAATTCTGCGAATTTCGGGAAAAAGATCAGAGGTTTTTTTCACATTATTTTTTGAGAAATCTATACAAGATATAAAAAATCTTTTACGGTCATTCCCTAGATAAAGGTTCAATGTATCTATATAGTCTATTTTTTCCAAAGCATATTTAGTAAGGTTGTCGAGATCTCAGGTCTCCCGTTTTGTATTTTTTTTTTTGAAATGTCAATATGCCTACTTTTAACTCAGTAAATATTTGATTTACAATATGGTTTTTTATCTATTTACGATTTCATCCAGATAACCTTATATTAAAAAAATAAGTACATTGTATTTCAATCTAGTTAACAAATTGTGAACAATCCTGAAAGGCAGTGGCGTACAATACGAATTTGTCAGACGAATAATATCTAACTGCAAAAGTCCAAGGGTGGCGTCTAATTTGAAAATAATGATCTGTTTTTTTTTTCAACGATTACTTCTGCAATAGAACTGACATTAAAACTTTGCGAATTGTTTTTTAGCCACTTTCTTCCTTACCTACTAACAGTGGTTCCAAATACGACTTTACTCTACGACAGCAATCATAGTCCATGGTTCTCAAACGTTTTTCATTTATTAATTTTGCTATGGTTAGATTACTAGTCAAGTGGTTCTTAGACTATCGATACTAAACGTACAACTTTATTGTCAAATATCTGTGTGTTTTACTTCGTAATGTCATGTAAAAGTGTGGCATAAGATCATTATTTTATAAGACGAACATAAATTAGTATGAATCTGTAAGAAAATTTAAATTCAATAAATCATAACCTAATCGAACAAACATTTGTATGAATCTGACAGAACTTTTTGGACCCCACCGCTGCGCTGGGGCGCTGCATTCACTTTACACCCGTATGGAACGTTTTTTCCTCAGTGTATATCAACTTGAATTTCATGAAGGTTTGGAAAACGCTGTTGAATCATATCCTCTCCGCTAATGAGTTTAGTTTCATCGCATAAGCTTTTTGACATCAGTTACGCTTTGCTAATCTTAATTTAATTTTACTTTCTGAATTTGAGACAACCAACTAATCTACATTCAATCAATGCACCGATAATGACAGAATCATAAACTGCAAAACAATTCCAATTACTGTAGAACTGCTATACGTAATGAAACTGCTTTAATGTGTCGAAAATAGTGACATTCAGAATGGGTAATGAAGCAATTTTTCGAGCAATAATGCGGCAACTCGTACAAATCATATTGATTTACATTATTTCGCAATATATAGCAATTATTTCGGCAATATTTATAGCGAGACTATAGATATTTATTTATATTTCGTGCAAACGCAAAAGGCCACCACTCTTTTTTTACATTTTTTTCTGTCTCGTAAATTTCAGGTGTTCGTAAAATTTCTTATAATAGTACTTCGATAAGCCGAGACCAATTAAAAAAATACTTATTTATTTATTCTTTAAGTGAACAAAGCATATAGTACATAGAAAAAATGGACATAGTACAGATTATAAATCATTGTTCACTAGAGCGAACTTATCGCAGAACTGCGATTTCTTCCAGGTAATCTCAGGAAAAAAAATAAAAATAGAAAAAAAATACATAATTTAAGAAAATACATACATACATAATCATATGAAAAATAGATAAAAAAAACAAAAAATAAGGAAAATGTCATATGAAAAGAAAAAAGGAAAAAAAAATGTGATTATTTTATTTTCATAGTTATTAAGTAAATAGTTAGTTTTTATTCACTAGGGCGAGCATATTGTGGTGTCCTGATATTAATAACACGAGTAAAACAAATATACATGAGGGGTAAATAAAAATTTCAGTGGTGTTCAATCTAAGATTCGCGTTAACGAAAATGGTCCCCTGTGTCGTGTGTAGTGTAGAACTGTCACCCACATTTCTCTTATAAGGAGCCCCCGCTACTGAAATCCATACAATATTTACAAAGTAAAAATACAAAGGTAATATGTATGTTTATATGTATAATATTTGTGAAATATAATGAATCGAAGTTTTGGAGGGCCTTCCTTACACGCTTTCTTACTCCTAGGTATGTTTTCGTTTTTATTCCTCCATCGTTCATTCTCTCTACATGTCCCAACCATCTCAACTCGTTCACTTTCATTTTAGTCACAATTCTCTAATCTATCTCTCAACGTTTTTTCACACATTCTTCTCATCGATCTCATCTCGACAGCATGCCAGAGCCATAAGGTGCGAGTAAAGCAGGTAGTCGTCCCTTCTCGGTCACATTTTTTTTTATTTATTTATTTAAACTTAAAGCAAACAACAAACACATATAAATATACAAAATGGACATAGTACAGATTATAAAACGTTGTTCACTAGGGCGAACTTATCGCAGATCTGCGATTTCTTCCAGTTAACTGCGTTCGCCAGTTATAATTGATTCAACTATGTAGTATTTTTTACCCGTGCTAACCCGGGCAGTAAAGTAAGTGGGGAATACTTTCCACCATACCTAGTTAAGTATCTAATGCGTTTTACGTGTCGAAATTTTCTTTCTTACGTGACAATTTTATATTTCCGTTTGCATACATAAGCACCTTGTGATGTGGCGTGGAGTAGGGGAGAGTGGGGTAAGGAGGGACTCGTGTAATGGATACACCTACTTTATTTTTTTTTACTTTCTTCAAATTGAGAGGTGACGTTTCCGATAGAGTCACAGCGGTGGAATATTATGACACGTTCTTTTTACAAAATTCAAATTCGAAAATTTAATATTTGTTTATTCTTACGGTGAACATTCTCATACGAGCACAATAAATGCAATTCATAACAATTAACAAACGACATTTGAAATACAACATTATTGAAAAAGATGTTCACCAAGGCGAGCTTGTCGTGACATCGCAATCTTTTCCAGCTAACCTTGACAAACATACAAGTTTGACAGACAGTCCGTATCGAATAATAGTACAAGATTAGTATTTACTCGAAAAAATCGAAGAACTACGGTAAATTCGCCCTAGTGAAGATTTTCTTATGATTTATGCATAATTTTAGAAATTTATCGCGTTTAATTCATTAAGTTTGGTTTTCAGCTTCCCAGGTTTTTTATCCACCCATCTCCGCGCCATTTTACACACGTGTAACCACCAGAGACAAGTGTGGATTACCTCATCAAAGGGTGTGGATGCCCACAATAGCGTCTGACCCTAACTTAAGACATTTAATTTGACAAGTAGTTATCTCAACAGATATACAGCAAAGAATGGACCTTCCATCAGGCTTATGACTGATCTAGCTTAATGTGATCACCAATTCCAATCCATCCGTTTGCCGCGGTAGGGAATCGAACCCAGACCTCCAACTTGACAAGCCGGTTTTCTACCGCTGTATAATGATGGTTGGTAGTTGAGTAAGAAAGAAGCTGAATCTCATCAGTAAAACATTTTTCTTGAAAAAATTCAGAAAGCCCTTGTTTATGATTTTCCACCTAATCTCTCTTGTAACAGTAGAATTTTGTTTACTGAATTTTTCAGTACCTATTACCCAAATACTTAGCAATTCAAATCTTAAGTGAACCGTTACGTGGGTATATTTTACATGGGTAATTTATGTTACAGGCAATGTACTAAAGAATCCCCGAAAGACGAAAGCTACCGTAATGATGCTCAACGGACAAAAGCTAATTGAATTCTGAGGAATTATTATACATATATTTCCTTAGATCAAATAAATAAATAAATATTGAACAGTCAATATGTATAGTTACAAAAACAATGTCAATTGTCATGCAGTGTGCCAAAAGGCGGACTTATTGCCAAAACAATATCTTACAGTCAACCCGATATTATCATTACATTATATTAAATCACATTTTATTTATTAAAAAATAAATAAGCGAACAAAATAGTTTTGAACCTACTGAAATTCAACTGCAAAATTTTGGCTTTTAACTATCTGAAGGGCTTTCTTTCAGGGTTTTTTTTTACCATAAGCAAAATTCTTGCATCGCAAATAGTAGTTGCAGTATTCCTTTATGAGTTTGAACCATTTTATACGTCAGTTGTTGATAATAAATATGCAATGAATGGAGGAGGTATTTTTAAAATACATTTTACAAGAAAACCTTGTAACATATGAAGAAAATCTGTAGTATTCTATTAAACACCCAAATTCGTGACATAGGTTGTAACTTACAACTAAAAAAAGAAGCATTTTTTCTTGAGTTGGTTGATAAGGCATAACATTATGATAATAAAAGTATAAAAAGTGAGTACATAAATGAGAAAGTGGGAAATAATAATAATAAAGTGAGGAAATTCAGGAAGATGCGGAAGAGAATAATAAAATCAACGGGTGTCATTTTATGAGCAACGCTTACCATACGTGCCGAATCTCCCCCATTCACTCTTTCCATAGAATAAGATTATTGCATTATCTACCTTTTTACATACGTATTTTCAATGTCTTCGTATTGACGAAAAGATAAAATACTTAGCACGTAGTCTCTCATGGGCTTCCAAAAATACACAATTGACAGCAGGATCTGGTGGAATAGGTGAAAGTTGCCCCGGGCACAAAGTGATCGCTTAAGCCAGCCAAAGCAAAGTGATTAGAGATTTGAGTATACTATTTATTTATCTGAGTATTTGAGAATATATAAATAAATAAATCTTTATTGGCGAGAGAAAGTGTACATAGTTACAAAAACAAGACAATTATAGTGTGCCAAAAGGCGGACTTATTGCAAAACCAATATCTTACAGTCAACCCGAGAAAAGAAAGAAAAACTTAAATACAATAATAATAATATAAGTAATAAACACACATAAATATAAAAAATAAAACATTTAATAATAAATAAATACGCATGCACACAGGACAGGGAAGAGGAAAAGAATACTAGAATGAAAGTGAATAAGTTGTGATGGTTGGGACATGTAGAGAGGATGAATTATGAAAGGATAACAAAGAAAATGTAGTTAAGTGAAAGAAGAAGAATAAGGAAAAATGGCCGTCCACTTGGCTCGACCATGTCGACTAGTTGCTCAAGGACGGACGTATTTTGTGTAAAATGAATCGTAGAGTATATGTGATGGAAGCAAAAAGTGTACTTATTGGTTTGGATCTCTCCGCCTACCGCGCAATGGTAACGTAGATATTATTTTTTATTAAGTATAAAGTAAAAAAATAATTATTAACTTGTCTTAATTATGATGATACTAATAACACTAAAGATATTGCTGCTTACTTAGTCATAATACAGCCCCCCCTGCCCCCCTATCCCCCACTGTCGTCTGGATAAAGAATAGGGGGGTGTGGGGGGTGTTGGGTGCCCGGGGATAAAGGAAGATAGTATGCGAATTAAACTGGAGCTGTGTCTTTATATTTGGATTGAATTATCTTAACAAAAGTATTTTGTAAAGCACTTTCGAAAATATAGCAAGTCTAATTTATAGGAATAAAAAAATCTAGGTCGTCAACAGCTTAGAGACGAGTGAATAGCGCCGCAGGAGATTTTTTTGTGAGACTGAGTGGAAAAAGTCATGATACAGATCTGGTTACTGTCTTTAACTAAAATATAACCAATAAATTACATTATTACAGAAACTGTAAAATATCGCCGCATGCAAAATTTTTGAAATGAAAATATTTTGATTCGACATGAATTTTCACAAAATTTTTTGAAAATACGTGATCTATTATGACGAAAAATGATGTAATATTTCAGAGAAAGGTTAATAATACTCAAAATGTTAGTTATTCTTCAAAGTAGGCCCCTTCCAAAGTAGTACACTTGTGCCAGCGAATAATCCAATTATGAAAATATTTTTTAAACGCATTTTCCGGAATCTAATTCAGTTCTCGCCAACTTAGCGGCAAAAAGAATTTTAGAATTGAATTTTGAAATTAGAATTAAATGATCAATTACCGGAAATTATTTGACAGAATGTATATAAAAATACTTTTATTCGAAAAACAAATGACTCTGAGTATTTTCTCAGCGCATCACTAATTTGACAAGACAAATAAAGATAACGGAAACATGACACTAAAGTATATTAAAAATAACGTCTAATGTTGAGTGGCTGATGAGATTGAGATATGACAATAATGTCTTTTAATCTCTACTACTTACTTACCACGTCAAATTTAAACACAAAGAACACTCATTATTATTTGAGGTAAAAAGCCACATTTCCTACCACCAACCCTTTTTCTCTTTCTTCGCCGCGTTCTACCCCACTCTCCTCTTTTAGAGTTTCTTTTGTTTCATAGACAGCCCCCCCCCTGCCCCCCTCCTGCCCCCCATTATTAACATTATGATATTATTTTAGGGAGGAATAACACCACTTAATTAATGTTTTTGTTAGACTTAGGCCGTACTATCTATCGGAACCGTTATTTCCATTCAGCGTGACGCAGACGACTTTATTATAACACATTATTATTATCAATTCATGAAAATACCCGTCAAAAATGACGTGCTGAAAAACAAATTTTCTTAGTCAATGGAAATTTTCTTTTAGTCAAGTCGATGTTTAACTTTTAAATGGACAGCTTTCTGCGCGTCATAGTGAACAAATTTATGTCATTTACGTATTTATTCTTTAAGAGTATACATATTGAAATTTTAAAAATTTCTCTAAACGGGAGACCTTAGATCTCGACAACCGTCACTAAATATGCTTTGGAAAAAATAGAGTAGATACATTGAATACAATCTAGGGGATAACCGTAAAAAAAATGTTGTATAGATTTCTCAAAATAAATGTGAAAAACACCCCTAATCTTTTTTCCGAACGACAGAAACTTGTTTCCCGAAAGTCGCGCTTTTTTTGTACTGATAAAATGCATTAAAATCTAGGGAATAACCGTAAAAGTTTTTTTGACGTACCTACAGCCATGCAATATTTCACTTGCATCTAACTTCGGAACGGCCAAATTATAGTGAAAAAATTCACAGCGTTACCTAAATTGGTAATTATATTTAGGCGTAATACCGGATGGTTAATTTTTAGTAAATGATTACGAATGAAATGAATCAATAGTGAAAGGGTGCAGTGGGGAAAATTGGACCATATTTTCAATCAGCAACTTTTCTTTTTATTATTGGAAAAATCCCTGAATCATCCTAAGGAGATTAATGCTTGTTCATAATTATTTTATTCTTCAAACGACAAATTAGGTCTATCCCCTCACGACACATCACCTGCAGGGTAGGCAGAGAGAACAGGGGCCTGAGCGAAAAAAAGAAACGTGACGGAAACGTTGGCGTTATACGCGTTGTTTCCATGGTGATAGTGTTATCACCATGGAAACAACGATATCACCATGGCAACAACGCGTAAAACGTCAACGTTTCCGTCATGTTTCGTGGTTTGACTGAGGCCCCTGATGGCCAGACTTTTCTATCCTTACACACACTTTGCGCTTCCGTCACATTCATGGAATTCGTCATACACACTCTATATGGTTCCTTTTACTCAGAACACGTCCATGTCGTCCATCCTTGAGAATCTGGTTCACATGGCAAGGTAGCTTATAATAAATTATACACGATTTTTAACTAGGACGAACTTATCGTAGTGTACCTACGTGTTTTTTTCAATTGACCCCAAATATATATTGATTATACTATACTTCTCAGATTGCGCAAAATTTTTTCAAACAATCAAGAACAGTAAAAAGTCAGGGTGATAAAAATCAATTCAATCCTTGTTTGAACATTTTTACGATATGTAAAAGATAACAAATTTTATTTTAAACTATAAAGTGTCATTCATTTTTACCTTAAACTTACTAAGTAACTAAATAATGATGGGCATTTCTTTAAGGGACAGGGTACCAAAAATTCGTATTAGAGAGAAAACCAATGTAACCGACGTAACGAAATGGGTCGCAAGTCTTTTAAATGGAGCTGGGCTGCGCGTGTTGCCAAGTGCCAAGACTCCCGATGGACGGTGGTCTGACGATATCAAGGGTGGTGGTTGGATGCAGCATGCCCAAGACAGGGAGCTGTGGAGGATCAAAGGGGAGTCCTATGTCCAACAATGGACCTAAGTGGCTGCAGAAGAAGAAGCAATTAACCTATATCGCACGCATACTACAATGTGTGCGCGTAGTGTTGGACAGTATATATCGGTGTCTCTGTGTTAGTGTGTGGCTGTATTGCCTGTCGTTGTATTCATGTATTGTAGCGAGTGATATTGTTGAATTGTTTTGGTTACTGTACGAAATGTATAAATTGAAATGTAATTTAATGGCGTTGCGCCGTGTATGAATTAATAAATAAAATAAATAATAAATAAAATAAAAATAAAATCTAAGTTTTCACTTACCCATGCTACAGTTTACCCCAGTGTACTGTACAGTGGAAAGATAATATTATTTGTATAATTTGTTATTATCTGTATGGGGGATGTTGTTTCAGTCAATGTATTGTATTTTAAACATTCATATTTTCATCGTCATTTCATGACATAACCTAAAATAATCATTATTAATAAAATGGTCGCTGCCTGTATGTCCTGGTGTGAAATTTTCAAAAGATGTCGGATTTCTATTTTTAATTTTAAACAGTTAAAAAAAATCTCAAATAATTTCGAATTAGGTAGGTAGGTATATTTATTATTGGTTAAGAGTAGACATATATCGTCATTAATAAAAAGAGATTTTTCAGATCTCGGATCTTCGGGATCTTCATAACCTTACTAAGAATATTTTGTAAAAAAAATAGGGTTAACAAGTACTCGTTACATTTTAATGTACGAGAGGTTTACCTTTATTTAGTGAATGACCATAACAGATCTTTCATAACTTGTACAGGTTCCTCAAAAAAAAAGAAAAACAGCTCTGATTTTTGTAAGACGTTTCCCAAAAGACGAAAAAAAATCTTTTTCACAGTGATAATGATATTAAAATCTAGTGAATTCGCTGTAAACCGTCAAAATGACGCTGTTTGCGGGGTAGGCAGAGAGAACAGATCGTCAGACCCTATCCTTTCACGTATGATTACTGTACGTTTATTCTAATGGTAAATTAAATTTTAATTTACTAGTATTATCTATTCTGCTAAATAACATTTTGTACTACAATATTTACCTATTCCATTTAGAAATCAAAATGCGCAAATTTACTTAATAATGACCGTAATTTTTTTAACATTTGATCGAGCGATTGCGTCTCACAATGTAAAAACAACATTATAATTTCAATTAATTACATATCTAGTTAAAAAGGAAAATTCCTGACATATACATATCCTTAAACAGACAAAGAAGAAGAGCGTTTAAAAAAAGATGAAAACCCTTTTAGGGTAAGCATTTAGGATTAAAAAGGATCTTTATATTTTGTGTTGAACTGTTTTCCATTCATCCACCCCTTTGAGGAAAGACCCACGTACAAATCACCCCTTAAAGCCACCCTTGTTATCAGGAGAGCATTTGTTATCAGAGACATAAGTGGTAAGGTTCCACTTAGATTTATTACACTAGATTTGTCCACAATGTAAGTACTGCTTCTACCTGATACCTCCTCTACACCCTCATCTACTTATGTTACCCTAATACTTTTCAGAGCTCAAAACGTGGTAACAAATTTATGGAGATAGCAGATCTCTGTGAAATTAATTAATGTCTCGTTTTGTTTCGTGGTTTAGTGTTTCAATTTAATCCTTGGGTTACAGGTTCATTTTCAAACACGAGAGACATTTTTTTAAACTAAATTATTTTTCCGTTCCCCTCATAACAATTTTTTAACATAATATTTCTGTTAATATACCTATACCTTCTGTATTTAGGTATTTATTTTATATATAAAATGAATCTGGGTTTATCGAAATAAACTCAAATACACCTTTGTTCACTTCACAGTAAGCTTGAAAAGCTTGTGTCGTGAAGTGGAGTAAGTCGGCATCGGGGATTGAACCCGCGCCTACTGGATTAACAGTCGAGCGTGTTACCAACCAGAGTACCGACGTAGTTCTAAAATAGCTGAGATGTTGTTTGGTATTTATAGTACTGATGGAATGTCCATCCTTTACTGTATATCCGTTGAGATAACTACTTGTTATATTCAATTACGACGTAGAAAATTCGATGTTTCTCATAAAAGTAAAATTGTGATATTAAAAAAAAACTTGTGGCTGGAATCGAACTCAATCCTCTATGTATGAATGTCAAGTTAGTACCTATAGTACCTAGAGAAAATATTATCTTAGTAGGATTAAGCGCTATCTTTCTGGAAAATACTATTCCAGTACTTATCCTTTTTTTACATTTTATCTGGAAATAGGTACTACCTAAGTCCTCTGTGCCCGACAGGGTATGTCAAGTACAGGGTGTTATTATTTCGTTGACAGTGTCATGAATTGACAAAGTATTTGTGATCGATAACACTGCAAACTATGTACAGTATGTACAGGCCTCCTCTTGCTGTCAGAATGTGTGGTCGATTTTAGCGCCGATTACTGTTTGACGTGAATGCTGACATGATCCTTAGATACTCAGTTCAGCATTTGATCCCGTTATCACCATGTATATGCCTCTGACGAAACGTCAATTGGAACTCTTTACAATCCAATCGGCGTCGACAGATTTGATTTCTTTGTGTTTAATCTGTTCAGGTGAACTGCATAATAGTTTGTTTATGATATGTAAAAATTGACGAGTACAAGTGACCGACTCAGGCCTACGTATGATTAAATAAATAAACAACAATAAACAAAAAACAACAATAAACAAAACGATTAATGAAATATCTAAGTACATAAATTGCTGGATAAATATATGAATATTGAATGAATGATGAATTTACGCTCATTCCCTAGATAAATTCAATGGTTCAATGTATCTATTCTATTTTTTTCCGAAACATATTATTTTAGTAACGGTTGTCAAGTTCCAAGGTCTCCTGTTTTTAGAAATTTTTGAAATATCAGTGTCCCTACTTTTAATTCTCTCTCTCTTTCTCTCTTTATGTGGTTTTACGGGAGTCCATGGGTGACACTTGCCCACGGATTCGCACATTTTGTCTATTATGTAACCAAAACACATATCGCGGAAATACGACACATGAGTTAATTATTACCATACATGTAACATTTAGAATCAGCCTGTAGCAACTAGAATTCGTATAACTCGTTCCTTGCTGAGATTCGATCAGAGGTCTTTAAGCCTGCGATGCTATCAGTTGAGCCGAGCTCCTAAACATATTATAGAGGTGGACCTATATCTACACAGACCTAACACTCCCGTCAGGGCTGGTATTGTGATGTTACCGAACAATGAAAGTGCCCAATGTTATTCGTGATTTGATGCGCAGAAAAGGAACATTTTTTTATCAAGCAAGCCACCGGAAAATATCTGTAGCCTTGTTATCAGTTTCCATTTTTTGAACTACTTTTCATGTCGGTTTAGAACTGTCTTAGGGCTGTCTGGCACTCTATCCTCTCTGTCTACCCTGCAAGGGACGAGGCGTGAGGGTATAGATAGATAGAAAAAAATGCGAATGTAAGTTTAGCATTCTCCCAAGTAAGAATAATACTGGATTTCACCCACTTTTTAGGTGTGGAATAGCGGAGTAAGGAGCCACCTATTATTATTTTCTATACAAAATATGTGCTAGGTGGCTCCCATCTCTGCTATTTCTCACCTAAAAAGTTGGTGAAATCCAGCATTAATGAAATATCTATTCGTCTGACAACATTTAGGAGGGGCAATATAGCACCTCACACCGACTCTGCTCAGTATAAATTAGAAACAGTAAGTAAGCACATACTCGGTATAAGATATCGAAAATAGGCGGGGAAACAGGCGCTGCAAGGGTTGCATACATAATTTCACAACTGTGTTAGGGGATATCTAACTTAGATGGTCGAAACCTCTTAAAATTATCTAAACAATGTGTGAAATGGGACAGTTTACCTCGCACGATTCACCTAGAGTCAAATTCTCCGAATATGATTTTTTTTCTAATGTGACAAAATACAGTTTGTTAATGAAACATTTAGTTGTATAATATTAGGTTATAATTGAGTTATTTCCTTTACCAATCTTGTGCATATTTCAAAAGATTTTGAGTGATTGAACAGATCACTGATAGTCAGATCTTTAATTATGAGAGCGTCTTTGACAAATTGTATGAATGTGGCGGAAGCAACGAATGAACCAAATGAGAGGCAAGTCTAGTGTTCTATCATCTCTGCCCACCCCACAAGAGACCCGCGTTCAAGGAAATAGATAATATATATTAAATTATAATTATCTATTATATCTATTTAATTGGTGGTGCCCAATGATATCAAAAATATTACTTTTTAGATTAGTTGTCATTTTCTGGTTTGATAGTGCGTGTAACCTAATTTAGACATAGTCACGAAGTTCTGATACAGTAACAAAAAAATCAATCGAAACCCCCAATTCGACAGTACGTAGTGAAGCAAGATTAAAATAATTTAATGTTTCCTATGAAATTCTCCAGAAATTTGGTTTTATTTGCCTTATTTCACTGGTTAAATTGCAAGATATTTTGGCGGTATTTTCTCGGCGGTATAATGTCGAGTTCGATGCGTTGATAGAGATGAAAGATAGACGGCAACCTTCTCATAAAGCTGTCTGTTGAGAGGTTAGTACCTATCAGATTGTAGAATATACGTGATTGGTTCGTACCCCTGTTTCTGTATCTACATTCTGTTTATCTCGGAGAACTGAGAATGTTAGAAATTGCGTATATTCTACATATTATTATTATCGCAGTAAGTATAGTAATTCTTATCAGATATACTACAGAGGATATCACACAGGACGACCAAAGGGTTCACCTAGGAAATTCTGTCTAGTAAAATAGGAGTTATCTACTTTAGAAGATTTTGTACTGATATATTATGTTTTTTTATAGTTTGCTGTAAATCAAGTCCCTTTATTTTCAGGATCATGATCTGGTACGGATCTGAAAAATACCTCTGATCTTTTTTCCGAAAGACAGAAACTCGTTTCTCGAAAGTCGCGGATTTTTTTTTTGTATTGATATATAATATACAATATACATTAAAATCTAGGGAATGACCCTAAAAGTTTTTTGATTAAAGAGAAATTTACCCGACCGACCCAGCTATGACGTCACGGTCATTTACCACGGCATTAAGATTCAAAATCGCATGACAAAATTGTAAAAATAGCGTTATTTTTTGAGGTAAATTTCTCTTCAATCAAAAAACTTTTACGGTTTATGGCCGGTTACCCGAGATTTTCAGTGTAAAACAATCACAAGCAGCCGACGATCAGTCATAAGCCTGATGGAAAGTCCATCCTTTGCTGTATATATATTGAGCGATAACCTACTTTTGTCTTTTTTAATTGATTTTGTATGGAAGTATAGTTAATTCTCTCTCTCTCTTTTTAGGCAAAGCACCCGGTTTCGAGTGATACATCTAAAAGTATAGTTAATTATAGAGAACCGTTTATTAAATCCAATTCTAATGAGAATTTTTCATTGTGATTTTTTTATAGACCATCTGTTCAAAGTTATTCGAACAATAAAATTATGAATATTTGATAAAACAATCGGGACAATACCTTTCCACTAACGATATAGTATTAATTTATGGGGTGGTCAATCGGTGTGTAAGAAAAACCGGATGTGGGGGTGTGTGTTTCAATGGCGGGCCGGAAGGAGGGTTCATAGGTTGCAAGGTGTTTCCGGAAAGTCTCACCGATTTCCCATTGGCTCCGCGGGAAACCTTTTTGACCTGCCCAAGTAGTGGGTAATAATTTTATTTCGTGATGTAATATGGTGGTAGTCCAGACAATATGGTATTGTGTACTCTTAAAATAAGGGTGGAAATTAGAAAAGTATACCTTATTTGGTACATAATTCAACCCCCACCAAAATCTATTATACAGTTTTTTTTTAAAGCTCCCGATCTAACAATGACGTCACGGTAATTTCCCACGGCATTAAGGTTCAAAATCGCATGAACAATCGCATGATAAAATGGTAAAAATAGCATTTTTTCCATTCTTTGGGGTTTACTTTGCTTCAATCAAAAAACTTTTACGGTCATTCTCTAGATTATAATGCATATTATCAAAAAAATCTGCGCAGCTTTCGGGAAACGAGTTTCTATCTTTTGTAAAAAAGATCCGAGGTGTTTTTCACAATTTTTTTGAGAAATCTATACAAGATCTTTTACTTTTACTACCTAGATAAAGTCACAACTTATTTTTTGGTGAAAACATCGCATTTTCGACATGTTGAGGTGGATAAAAAATAGTTATCTCAACAGATTAACAGCGAAAGATAGGCCTTTTTATCAGGCTTATCATGAGCGTCGGCTGGCTTAATGTGATCACATTACAGCTGGCCTTCATAGCGCAGCAGGTAAAATACCGAGGTTAGAGGTTCTGGATTCAACAACTATCGCGGCTGATGGATAGATAGGAATTGTTGAATGTTGTTTAAGTGTGAAGTGATCACATTAAGCCAGCCCACTATCAATCACAAGCCACCATCCTTTGCTGTGGATCTGTTGAAATTACTGCTTCAATTGCTATGTTTATCGAGGTTTTTTGCAGATTATTCGTATAAAAATTATTATTCCTACAGGACACAAAAATAAATATATAAAAAGGGTGGAGGACTACAAATATTATCAATTTCCTTAGATATATAATCCAATCAATTTTGCATTCACGGTATCAGGGTAACATGAGAGTGTGATTTGTTAGGGTGGATTAAATTAGGATTACTACACGCACTAAGTACATCTACATATTACACCTGATGTGAAAACATCTGTAACTGTCCTCCGATATAATAACACCTATAATATTCTAGTATCTTCCCACACACCCGCCCATATTCTCTGCTATCAATCAACATGAATATAATTAATTTTGTACTTGGCAGTATTTCCGCATCATTTGGCTATCTCTTCTAAGATTATGGCCTCCTGATACTTACGGATTTTTTCTACGTCCCTTATTCTACCAGCCATTCAGATGCCTGTACAAGATCTATCTTTCCAGTGTGCACTAGAATCTATAGTACTGGAGCTGATGTCATATAGGTGTGGCTCCTCCTACTATTAGTGTAGCACCATGTAGTGTAGTAGTGAGGCCAGGCATACCAGAGCAGAGCCACTCGGTAACTGACCACCAGGGGACTGGGATCTCTACAGAGATCAGAGCCATACCAGGATACTGAGGTACTCTACACGACATTTTTTTTCTCAGGTTATCTGGCAGAGATCTAGAGATTAGTTCGCCCTAGTGAACAAATGTTATAGCGATTCCAAAAATACTTCACAAAATAAATTATGATTTTAAAAATAAAATCGCTCCCATTAATTTACCTGAAATACTCCGGGCAACGAAGCTAGTAAATCATAAATAAATACGTTTGCTACTGGTTTTCACTTACGGTGTATTTAAGTATTAATATTATTATTATATCTGTATGTATATATGTCAGAACATAGTAGGAAGAATAAATCCCAGCCATATTTTGTTTCGGACTTGTTTTGTGAGTTATTTATTGCAATAGGGTGATTAAGTTGTCGCTTGTGGGCCGCACACGAGTGCCTGTATATTATTATAATAATGCCTACAAATTGTATACATCTCTCTCTGAACTCCCTGTATTAGTATTTGATCAGTGCTGAGCTAAGGTTCTCGCTTGTAACCCCATCAGGCATCAATTAGTTTTTTTTAATATTTATTTATTTATCGTATGGCCTAAAGAAGTATATCACATCCCTCAAAGGAAAACGTTTGAAGGTTGGGCATTGGGCAATGATAAATTGCCCAAGCAAGCTTGGTCGTCAGAAATTCAATTGAAAGTTAATCATCAGATTACACAAAACTAAAATGTTTGTTGCACGTTTCACAGAAAGCTAAAAGCTTGTGTCCTGTAGTGCAGAATACATCGTTTAGCACTGAGATTCGAACCCAGCACCTCCGGATTAAAGGCCTCTTCTATTATGTATGTTTCTCAAAATATTATTTGAGATGTACATTGCAGAAATGCTGATTTTATGTTTTTTCAAACAGTTTTCGCTGAAAGCTATTAATCCGAAAAAAAACGTTGAACTTGTTTCGATAAGTCTAGTAGGTTCCTTCATCATACTTGTGGGTTGAACGTAGAAAACTTGCACAATAAAAAACCGTCGTTCGTTTTCAGATATGCCTAAGTACATGTTTTGTTAGCAACCTAGTAATACATTGTGCTGATTGGTTGGTTCAGTTGGTTGTAAGAAATTTCCACGTTGGTGGAAAGTGTTTTTAAAAAAAATATGTCGTGATATTCGGCCTAACCACGGCTCTGTTCTGTATATAATAAATAAGTATCCATAATTTAGAATAAATCCGTAAATATATAAATAAATATATTATTTATCTCACAGGAGTTTACTATTTATTGAAAACTTTTTGACATGATAATTCTATTACAAATCGCCATTCTGTAGGTATGAAATAATTTCTCATAGACTATTGTTATTTAAAACTAATTACGCCCCTGTCGGACTTTTTTTTGCTACTTTCTCCATTTTTTATATTATCCATCTATCGACTTTCGTCACATCCCTTACGGGGTAGGCAGAGGACACAATGACAAAATGCCTCATCCTTATTAACATGCGTACAGTTCATTTTGAGACAATTTTCGAGAACCCGATACCACGTAATTGCGACATGGTGGCTCTAAATTAGATTTTCATTCAATAAAAAATTTCACGACCGAGCCAGGATTCGAACCGAGAACTCAAGATGAATGCAGTGTAAGGATTCCAACCCACTATGCCACTATAAAAAGAGCATTTTAGATTCATAATCGTTGAAAAGTATCAGGAGGGCATGTCAGAAAGGAGGTAAGTATTCCTTATGTACTACATCAGGTAGGTACTGTAATGAACCAGTAGTAGTAGCTCATAAATTAATGAGTTGTTTGATTTATAATAATATTTTCCACGGTGAGTTCATTACGGAGAAGTGAGAAGACGAGGTAGTTGGGTTGGATGGAGGTGAAGACATTCGGTATAAAGATATTATTATTACGCCCCAAGGGAGGTTGTTAGGAGATCTTCTTAATTACTTATAGTACTACCCAATCTCAGTCTGTTCTCCTGGTAGCTGGTAGCAACGAACGGATAGGAGCTCTTTAATTAATGTAATATTTATTTACACTTGTGTTTCTGAGACCCTGGGAAATAGAAATATATTATTTCATTACTTTATTTTATTTTACAACAAGTAAATAAAAATAACTATTCGTAAAAATACTTTCAAAACCGAGATTTTATGATTTAACATCTCAGACCTGTTTTTTGTGGTCTTCCAAACGATACCAAACACGCCCTTCCGAGGCGCTTTGGATTCCCTCATTCCGATGGCGCCTCCCACTAAGAACAGACAGAATCAAAATTTGTAAAAAGATATGAGTTCTACTTGTGAAGCACTTTTTTTTTGACGAGTGAAGTTATAAAGGCGTGTAATAAGTACAATACAAATTAATATAGGTATTTTAACGATTCTGTAGTTTCTTAACTGATGTACAGGATGAGATGGGCGTCTACTGGACTTACCTTACTCTCAAGAAACCTTTACCATTCAGCCCTTAACAACAGTATGTCTTTTCTTACACTTTTTCCAGAGTATATACTATACTCTTCAAATTTCGGTCGATCCTCGGGTGGGAATCGATCCCAGAACCCCTGGCTGGGAAGCAATGATTCTCCAGTTGAGAGACTACATACATACCTAATCGTTAAAATGTCAGCTATAAATGTAGTAAACCCGCCCATTGCAAAAAAAGGTTTGCATCCTTCGCTGATATATTCACCAAATAATTACTTCGTTGTTAAAGCTCGCGACCTAACTATGACGTCACATCATTTCCCACGGTATTAAGGTTCAAAATTGCGTGCATGATAAAATGGTAAAAATAGCGTTTTTTCCATTTTTTGGAGTTAATTTCGCTTCAATCAAAAAACTTTTGCGGTTATTTCCTGCACATTATCAGTACCTATTTTTTTTTATCTCTACGGCTTTCGGAAAACGAGTTTCTGTCTTTGGGAAAAAAGATCGGAGGTGTTTTTCACATTTTTTTTTGAGAAATCTATACAAGATATAAAAAATGTTTTATTCCTTAGATAAAAGTTCAATTTATGTATCTACTCTATTTTTTCCAAAGCATATTTAATAACGGTTGACAAGATCTAAGGTCTCCCGATTTTAGAAATGTCAGTATTCGTACTCTCAAGGTTGAAGAATTTGAAAGAGGGTAGATTTTGCGGTAAGACCAAGGTATTTCAGCAGGCACTTGAGGAAGATATTCAATTAATACTGAAAACAGAATATAGCTACATTCTGATCTAGTAGTTCATCCCAAGAAACCATCAGTCAAGTCTTAGTTACGTTTAGTTTAGATTTTCATTGTCTTGAGGGTATAGGGGGCTGCGTCTTAAATTCCGTGGGTTGCGAGGGGGTTAGCAATTAATTGTAACAACATAATACAATACTTAAGATCACTCGCAGACGAGTGAAGGGGGTTTAACAAGAATACAATGTTTATCAGCAGGTACTACGGATATGTATAATTGTCTCGTTGTTAATTCGATTTGACGCTTTCGATGCCAAATTAAATTGTTTGAAATTCAATGTTAAGGATACGATTTATATCGTCTTTCAAAGTAGACCTTATTTTGTGTTGAAGTTTACTTATATTGCTATGGAATGGGTGTATAATTTAGGTATTTTATGGTCACAAATAGGCATAAATACAAAAAATTACAAAATGCTTTTGAAAAAATATGTTTAAAGTGGCATTCAATGTTACAATTGCAACATTGAATGATTAAAATGTTGGGAAAGAAATTCTTACTTTTAAGATTATTCTACTTATTCTACTTTTACAATAATTGTTAACATTAAACGTAATTTTGGATAAAAAAAATATTCATAGTTGATGTATCAGCCATATTAGGTACTCTGGAAAATAAAACAAATTGTTTGGATTTACCAATATCAAAATATAGTTATCAAAAAGGTAGGTACAAAAAAATACAAAAATTTAATTTATTTGTTTATTTTACAAAAGAATTCAAATTCAAATAAATTTATTAGTAACTAATATATTACATTTAATACATACATATAAAACTAATTACAATATTTACAATTTTCCATACTACCCTCCAATGTGAGGAGACCTCGTGTAAAATAAAAATAAATAAAATAAATAATAGGATATAAAATTTTATTTACGAGTATAAATTAAATTCTATATTTATTAAAATAAGACCAAATTCTTTATTTGCTACAAACATGATTTTTTTGCTCGCAAAAGAATCTATTTTGTACTCAAATGTTATACATATACAATTTGGCTGCGATTGTGTTATATCATAGTTTATTTGACAAATGATTCTAGAATTCATGAAGATGTTATGTCGCTTGGAAGAACTTGTGTAATTACATATTATTAACACAATATACTCGTACATACTTAGTACTAGGAAGTGTAGAATTAGGAGATGAGTCGTCACATCAATACCTTCATACTTAAGCAGGTGTCGACAAATAATGGTGAATGCCTCTTACAATATCAATTTGAAATTCATTTTCTGTGGAATTTCAGAAAGTCAGCATTATCGTATATATAAAAAAGAAAATGTCTATAGGGTGAAGAGTGCAGTTAATATATTCGGATTTTCAGTATCATTCGGTCGGAGGGCATTTGTCTCGGTTCCTGGGAAAAAACCATGAGAATATGTCTCAACATGAATAAATCCCAAAAAAGACAAAGCCCTTTAGAAATTTGCTCAAGAGATATAAGCCCAAGCTTTTTAATTGGATTCCCGTAGATGAATTATTTATAAAATATTGACTATTTTTTTGCTCTATACCATTTTAGATCCGCTTATTTATTTGTTTATTATCTAATCTATGCTAATTTCTATCACACTGAAAGAAATCGTATCCTAATAGATACAATTAATTTTATTTTCAAAATTCAATTGGATTTGAGCTTTTGTCCCTTGAGCAAATTTCTTAAGGCCTTTCGTATTTTTTGAAATTTATTCATGTTGAGTAATATTTTTATGGGTTTTTTCCGGTCCCGATTTTGTCTCACACTCACTAATACAGTCATATGGAAAAAAAATCTAATTTATTTTCCTACTTTGAAAAGCTTGTATCATGAAGTGGAGTCAAACGGCATCGGGGATTGAATTTTATTCCATTAATGCATTATTTTTCTCACGTCTACATATTATCAGTTTCAATACGTCCAGATTATTTAAAAAACTAACTCTTTGAAAAGGTTGTCGATGTATGATGATGAGAAATGCGTGGTACTGCAGAGTCGCTAAGAAAATATTAATTTGTTTGTATAATTGCAATTAAAATGTTTACTTAATATAGTAATTACTACACGTTTATACAGACAAAGGATGTTGTGAACATTTTCATCCGCATTCGCGGAACTTCCGTATGTTTTCAGACATCACCGTCCGCATAAATTGATGTGGATGTCAGATTGCACGTTGCGACTTGAAAATGAATGAATGAAATAAGTATAGTCTATAGGCCTAAAAAAGTATACTCGTAAATTAAGGCTTGGCTTATCGACATTTAGAGGAATTCAAAAAACAAGAGACCTTAGATCTCGACAACCATACTAAATATGCTTTGGAAAAAATAGGGTAAGTAGGTAGATACATTGAACCTTTATCTTGAAAAGGACCGTAAAAAATTGCGAAAAACACCTCTGATCTTTTTTCCGCGAAAGACAGAAACTCGTTTCCCGAAAGGCGCGGAGATTGTTTTGTTTTTATTATTCGGGGTGTAGGTACCCACCCGTTCTGAATGTGTAATTTGTTTCAAAGAAAACAGGAGGCCTAGAGAAAATGTTTTGATTTATAATATGTCATCATCATCATCATCAGCACTTAAGCGTCTGGGCTGTGCCTCTTCGTTCATTCGTATTATGTGCCCAGCCCAGCTTAATCTAGCTATTTTGATCACTTGTATGACGTCGGGATCTCGCGAGATCTCTACCGCGGTAGAGATCATACAGTTCTTGGTTAATATGTAGGTACACAAAATTCACTCGGTAACCCTAATTCCGATATAACGTAATCTTAGAGTATGTAGTGCAAGAAATTTGCGACTATATATTTAGATACTTAAACTTATCACCTTCGCATCTGCTAATTAGAGTCTCAAACATCCGCATTCGCATTTTTTAAAATCAGTTATAGAACGTAAAAAAACTGGAAAATAGTTAACGTCTTGCCTACCCCGCAAAAACTTGCCTTTAGAAAATATACTTAGCTGCGTGGTATATAATAGGAGTACATAATAGTAAATGTGTACCTACTATCGCCCAAAAGAAAATTTCCAGATATATTTTTTTCTGATGAAACGTCACCATCGCTTGGCATGATTGATATGATTTGATAAATCGCAGTGACTTCATCATTCTACGCACAATTCCCCGGGGGATGACTGCAATCAAATAATATTATCCCCATAGTTTGCACGACGATAATAGTCGTCACGAGTCGTGAAATAGTTACACTGAATCTTTATACTAGTATTCTCTTTTAATCTATCCCCTCGTTCCTTGCGGGGTAGGCAGAGAGAACAGAACGCATGACTTCTCTATACTTACATATGTACACTTCTTGCTTCCGTCACAGTCGTTCAATTCATTACAGACATTATACGATTCATTTTACCCAACACACATACGTCCTTGTGAATCTGGTCGACATAGTCAAGCCAAGCTGTTCTTGGACGACTCCATTTCATCGCACCTCATGTATATTTTCTTTATTACCTTTTCGTTTTTCTATTTTTTTTCAATGATCAGGTTCGCCACCTATACTGAATGTCACACCAATTTTACTCAGAGAGAATGTTGTGTGTTGTCATACTTACACAGCATTCACTGGTTACCCCATTCAGGCTTACCCCAATAGTTTTTGTGATGAGGGCGCTTCAAGTACCTTTTTGGCAGACATAGTGGAAACACTTCTAGAATTTCAATAGAAATGTCATTGTTGTCAGCAAACAAACTTACAGTTTCAAATTAATCCGAGACCATATCTTTCTTGACGTACTGTAGTAGTAGTAGTAAATTAATAGGTTAGGAAGTGAATAGGTTGAAACAAAAGAGTGTATACTAATCGCCCTTTTAGATTCTTCGGTCTATCGATTGTTCTAATCGGTCACCACGCATGGTCACTGTACTTTAGTGGTTCAAGACTGACACACAGTGGCGGCACGCCACTAAAAATATTGGTAAATACTCTTAAACTGTAAAACAACTCTAAAAATGTTAAGTGTTTTTACCAAAGTTTATTGGTGGAAATTGTAATAATATTGGGCGTAGATTTGTGGCATCACTTTTGGCACAGTTTTTGATTTACATAGTTTATGGAGTCTTCCGTGTCCTTCTTTAGGCCAATAGGATGTGTTCACATAAAAAATAACTGGAGTTAGTTGGTTTAGATCGCAGCATTGCTATAAGCACACCCTAGTAGTTTGTGTGTTTTGAAATTTGTTTGTGAATTTTTTTTTAGCATTATATTTATTTTGTAACATGTTATCGCTATCTGTTGTTGTCAATGTTTTATACACACAACATTGAAGGCTCGCGACCCAACTATGATGTCACGGTCATTTCCCATGCCATTAAGGTTCAAAATCGCGAAAACAATCGCATGATAAAATGGTAAAAATAGCGTTTTCTTCCACTTTTTGGGTTGATTTCGCTTCAATGAAAAACTTTTACGGTCAATCTCTATAAAAAATAATATTCGCTTTTTCGGGAAAAGAGTTTCTGTCTTTCGGAAAAAAGATCAGAGGTGTTTTTCACATTTTTTTTTTGAGAAATCTATACAAGATATAAAAAAAAATACGGTTGTTCTACTCTATTTTTTCCAAGTAACTCTTGTCGAGATATACCTAAGGTCTCATGTTTTTAGAAATTTTAGTACCTACTCTTAATTTATTTATGCCGAATGTCCATCTTTGCTGCCCTCAAATTAAAATCGACGACGCCTCCACTGGTGTGTAACATAAATATACTCGATGTTACCACCCTTTCTATTTAATAAATGTAACCCCACTTATTTATTTATTTATTTATTTTTATCAAACATACAATCGCATTGATGAGTTCATTAATTATACAATGCACGTGGCCAGAAACACTCCAAACAGACACCCACCTGGTCAGGAAATCAAAGACGAATCATTCAATATTTGATTATTTTATTTTATTGTTATGTGTTTATTTAATAATTATGTTTTTTTGATTTTAAGCGACGTGCACCACTGATTTTTTGCGTTCATCTGTTCGTTTGACAAGTGAAGCGTGCAACAAATTTACCTATAGGTATAAATTACGGGACTTATTTAAACGATGAAAATAAGTCATTTTATTTACAGATTGTATGTGTTTATGATAAAACAGTATTACAATAATAAAATTGTAAACTGTCACCTAAAGCAAGTATGCATGGGCGTCGTCAGGGGGATAGGTGTATATTTTTTCATACTAAAAAATAAAACCTCACAAAAAATCACATTATTACCACACATTTTCCAATCATGTCGTAGATATTCTAAAATTTGTATCAAAATCCATCAAAATCCAATTGTTACATAAAAAAATTGCCTGCGGCGCTATTTTTTTATTGCTTTTTATAGAAAACTTTTTCATATATATTATTGTGCAAATTATTATATACATTTTCAAATAAACGAAACCACATCACGATCTTCTTCACTATGTCTCACAAAAAAAAAACGGCGCTATTTACGAGTTTTTCATGCTGAATCATTTTTTTTTTAATTTTTTGCCCTCTCCCTAGCTCCGAGGCGACGCCCATGCAAGTATGTGTGCAAAATTTAAAGACAAAAATGAAGACGCAGACATCAATAGGTGGAAGCGAAACAAAATCGTGGTAACAGTAGCAGAACGGACCAATTACATTGTCAATTAAAAATGATTCTTTTTTCAAATAATTGAATATGAGCTTCCGGATATCACGTGCCTGCGGGTAGGTGCCTATACTTAATTTCACACAACTATTGCTGGGGTAACTCTTTATTATTTGTGGTCATATATCCAGAGCCGTCCCTAGATATGATTCCGTCCTAAGGCAAGTAGAAAAATACCACCTCCAAAAATATAAGTAAATTACCTAAAATATACCTAGATAACCTCGGTAACAGTTTTTATATAGATAATAAGGAAAGCAACTAAGATTTTAATACTAATCTGGCACGAAAACAAGTAAATTGCGCCGCAGGTCATGTTTTTTAGATAAAATCGGGGTGCTAATGAACATGTTTTCATCTAATTATATTGTACAAGACAAATCAATGTGTAACTAGCGCCGCAGGCGAATTTTTTTATACAAAACTCATTCATTCAAATTGCCACCTCCTCGATTTGCCGCCTCTTCATAATGCCGCCCTTAGGCTTCGCCTAACCCGCCTATTAGGTAGGGACGGCCCTGTACATACCTTCGTATCATTAAAAAAATCAAAGTCACTGCTGTGGGAAAGTAATGTCATTTTAAATACTTTTTTATGATAAAGAAAATCAGAGCGCGGAACTAAATAGGTTAAACATAATAATAAGGTGCAGTCACGATGTGCAAGACATTGATTTTAGTAATAAAAGGGTTAAGTTTATGTACATATTATACAATATATCTACTTCTTCTTCTTCATTAGCCTTCTTCCCTCCTCATCATCTTTGGCGCTACATCCCGGAGTGGGACTTGGCCTCCACAAGGAGCTTTCGCCACGCTGTCCTATTGACAGCCACGCTCCTCCAGTTGACTGTGCCCAGTGCGTTGAGGTCCCTTTCAATACAGTCCATCCACCTCAACTTGGGTCTTCCTCTTCTACGTCTCCCCTCTGGTCTAAAATTGAGCACCCTCTTAGGTGGTAGGAGTGCTTCCAATCTTTCTGCCTTCTTCCCTCCACTGCTGGATATAGGCCTCTTCCAACTGTTTGGACTCGTCTCTGTTCTGACCCTTCCGCATCCAGATTCCTTCAGCGATTTGGACAATGTCATCGGTCCATCTCTTTGGTGGCCATCCGACGCTCCTTCTATCCGTCCAAGGCCTCCACTTCAATATTACAATATACCTACCGCCACGGAATTTCTCACAATTTGGAGTAATCAGCGAAAGATGTAAATTACAACAAGTTAGCTATTGGGGTAGTGGCGTATATAGGGGGGGGGGGGCGCTACTCCCCCCAAAATGAAAAACAATTATATAAAAAACGTTATTTTAAAACATTTAGAAAGACACCCAAGTTCACAATTCGCCCATTTAAAAAAAAAATGACGGCGGCGCCTTTCTTTCTTTTTTTTGTAGTTTTTGTACACCCCAACTACAATATTTGCCTTTACTTCACAATTTTAACACCAATAAACGATCTTTTCACTCACCTTCACGAAAAATTTTGCCTGCGTCGCTAGCCAGGTTTGGTTTTCATTCCCCCCTCCTTAAAGTCAAATACTATATCGCCTACTATATGTTTTTGGTTTGCATGTCAGTAATCTTTCAATTAAGTATCTCATTTTATCATACATTTAAAGTACACTTATTTTTGTTCAAAAAGTTTCAGAATTGGACCTAAGTATTGCTATGCTGTGTGTAGATACTAGGTGGGTTGGTTCCTAAGTACATTTTGAAAGTTAGGGTTGGGGTCCGTTTAGCGAGGACTTGCCTCCACAAAGTAATACAGTGAATAATTGAAATATTTGTGGTGATGTATTTGCGTGAAGATGCTACCTATCTACTCCATATATTATTATTATTCTGACCAAATGGGACCCACTTCGGACCGCGGCCCCCGATTTGTCTCCTCGTAATTTCAATAAATCAGCTGGGTGATGTATGAGCGAACCTAAACGGACAACCCCTGTCATGAGACAATACTTAGGGAGTATTGAAATAAATGTCGACATCAACCATTGGTATATGTCCCTAATTCAGTTTTTTTTGTCTAAAATGTTTCTTTTCAAAATATTTATTCAACATGACTCCCTTACCATTTGAAATTTGACTATGGATACACTTATTCATAATAATAATAATTAAACTTTATTGGAATAAATATTTCACATAAATAAACAAGTAAGTAGATATTGTTTCTTGGTTTTTCTTTCTCTTCGGCCCCAGTAAGAGTGTCGAAACGTCGATCAAGTTAATCTACACACGGTTCACCCGAAAAACCAAGAAACAATATCAACCGCACGCCGTGAAAACGTTCAACAAGTAAGTAGATAAAACATCAAACCAAAGAGCGGGCTTATTGCGAAACCGTAATGTCTTTCAGCCAACCCGCGGTTTTAGAGTTGATTTAGAGAACGGAAAGTATCATCATATTATGATTCTTGTAATGGACTTTTGTTGGTTGCTATTTTTCCCTCATCTTTGAAAACGCTGTGGAGAAGCTCTTAGAGTATTCGATTTGGATTATCTAGCAAGTGATAACAACAGGTTCCTAATTGATTTCAGTAGATACAATTAAAAAAATTCAATAAGTAATTCTTATTTTTTTAAAAATGCTGAGCTTCGAGACATGGTCGAATAATTTTCACGATAGTTGGAAGCGTTGCAATCGCGAAATGTTTTAAATTGCATGCATATTTGAACAACATCGGTTACATCTTTATATCCAATATTTATTTATTTTAAATCACAACATTTTTCAATAAGTACCAACTACTTATATCAATACTATTACTGTTTCGTAAATAGAATTAAAATTTGAAAACAATAACAGTGGCGCTATAAAATTTGCTCATCCTTTGTGATATGGAACTCCAAGTTGTCGACCACTGTGGGTACACATGACACCTCTACCCCTTTATAATTGAACATGACCGATAGTCCCCTTGTGTCCGCCACTGCCTCACACCGCGCACCAACTGTTTGCTTTCACTGATTAACTTTTCTAGCTTAAAATACACAGAACACTTTCCCCCCATCCACCCCGACCTTCATTTCCCTTAAAACTGACATGCTGAATAGGACCCAAGCAAATAAACTTTTCTTCCTAGAAATCTTAATTTCAGCATTCCTCGTAACGTAAAGTTCGTCTAAAATCAATTGGTCTAAAATCAATTCGTCTAAAATCAATTGGTCTAAAATCAATTCGTCTAAAATCAATTGGTCTAAAATCAATTCGTCTAAAATCAATTGGTCTAAAATCAATTCGTCTAAAATCTATCAATTCGTCTAAAATCAATTCGGCCAAAATCAATTTGTCTAAAATCAATTCGTCTAAAATCAATTGGTCTAAAATCAATTCGTCTAAAATCAATTCGTCTAAAATCTATCAATTCGTCTAAAATCAATTGGTCTAAAATCAATTCGTCTAAAATCAATTGGTCTAAAATCAATTCGTCTAAAATCAATTGGTCTAAAATCAATTCGTCTAAAATCTATCAATTCGTCTAAAATCAATTCGGCTAAAATCAATTGGTCTAAAATCAATTCGTCTAAAATCAATTGGTCTAAAATCAATTCGTCTAAAATCTATCAATTCGTCTAAAATCAATTCGTCTAAAATCAATTGGTCTAAAATCAATTCGTCTAAAATCTATCAATTCGTCTAAAATCAATTCGGCTAAAATCAATTGGTCTAAAATCAATTCGTCTAAAATCAATTCGTCTAAAATCAATTCGGCCAAAATCAATTTGTCTAACGATCAATTTGTCGATTTCAGATGAATTGATTTTAGATTAAGTAATTGATTTTAGTCAAATTGATTTTAGTCGATCTCACCGGACACCCCTCGTAACCGTAGATATTTCAAAATGTATCCTAAGTTCCGACCACAAAAAATATGACCTATCCGAAATATTAAATTAATGGTGACACAACATAGAATCCGTGACCCATAAGAATATTGCTCATCATGAATAAATCGCAAAAAAGACAGAAGCCCTTCAGAAATATCCTTAATGGATAAAAGCCCAAACTTTCTAGTTGAATTCCAGTAGATGAATTATTTCTAAAATGTTGACTATTCTGTTGTCCGTCCCGTCTTAGATCCGCTTATTTATTGGTTTATTTTCTAGTCTATGATAGTTTCTAACACACTGAAAAAATCGTACACTAATAGATACAATAATTTTATATATCACTTGCCAAAAGAGAGATAGAATTATTTTTTGTTTCAAAATCAAATTAGATTTGAGCTTTTGTCCCTTGAGCATATTTCTAAAGGGTTTTTGTCTTTTTTGGGATTTATTCATGTTGAGCAATATTCTTATGGGTTTTTGTCTGATAAGAAAACGTTGAGGTACCTACTAATGTTGTGAATTTTTGGAGGTTTTGTAATTTAGTGGATAAAATATATACCTATTCATTTCTGTAGGGGAGGGCAGCTGCCCCCCCTGACGACAATAGATAAGTTTAATTCACATATTAAGTAATGGAACATGTATGTAGAATATTATTATGTAGAATTCAATCAGTAGTGCAAACATTACATTTTTATTTGAATTTACTTTAATCTCCTTTGCGGATCTGATTCTGATGCTATTCGCTGTTAGCTGTTATTAACACTTTCCTCTACAGCTTATATGTAGAACTCAAACCCCTCTGGAAATTCAAAACAATAATGCTGGATTTTACCAACTTCTTATGTGAGAAATAGCGGAGACAGGAGCCACTTATCATTATTTTTCATACAAAATTTGTGCTAGGTGCCTCCTATCTCAGCTATTCCTTACCTAAAAAGTTGGTGAAATCCAGCATAAGAGACCTTGTTTATAAAGATCCCATCATCTCTAGGAGGCAGGTGCGAAGCTACCTAAGAACACGATTCCCATCGAGTTACCTTTTGGGAAAAATGATAGGTACAATAGTGTCTAATCTGACGTAATCCCATAAGAAATGTTAGCCCCGGCTTCCCTTCTGCAGAAATATTCGCATAGAGGCGAACTCTACAGGAGGCCAAGGCCCGACCTGAAGGAAATGGAGAAGGCTTTCGTCCAGGCAGTGGCGTATAAAGGGGGGGGGGGGCGAGGCTCCCCCCGTATTGTTGAACAGTTCTTTAAAAAACGTTATTTTAAAACATGAAAGTTACTCAAGTTCATCACTTCACCCATTATTTAAAAAAATTTCGCCTGCGCCGCTATTCTTCTTCGTATTCCCTGCACACAATATTAATATCAACCTAAAACACGACCTTTTTCACTTATAAATTAACGACAAAATTTTGGCTGCGGCGCTACAATTTTTATACTGTACGTCAATCTTCAATTTTTGTTGCCTCCACCAGCCCTCAAAGTCAAATTTTAGATCGGCCCCCCCCCGAGATAAAATCCTATATACGCCACTGCGTCCAGGAGTGGATAGGAGTGGTCTAATAATAAGAAGAAGAGAAATAAAATTTTAAGGCGCTTTTTTGTCCTACCATCTTTCATGGAAACACAGAGATCATTTTTGCAAATCAGTAGTAGGTATATGCAACGATTGAATTTAGTGACGCGGTGTGATTTTTTAGAATTTAATCACAGTGTTGTCATACGCGAATCCTTTTTCAATTCATATCCTCATGTAGGCGTCGCCTATAAACAGAATCTATCTCCTGTGTTTGAATCGCATTGCTATACATACTTGCTAACTATACAGTGTACACTAAGGCACACTTTTGATTAGAAAGATGAAATTCTGTTACATTTTCATTTCATTTTTAAAGTTTTTTATTTCAACATAGAAGTCAATTTGACATATAGTATATACAAAAATACAGTATTATATTTTCATCGTTATAGTATTTAAAGACACCGCCTAACCTAACATTCACTTCATGAATTCTGAAATAATTTAAATACCTACATTACCTACATAAGAAATGAAGTGATTATGGGTGATTGTAAGAGCGACCTTTCTCATCACAATCATTCTCTCCGCCTACCCTACAAGAGACGCGGCGTGAGGGGATAGAATAGAATAACTGAAATAACAAAGTGGTATGTATACACAATTATTACACATACAATAAACAATAATAAATAAAAGTACAAAGAGTAAAATCGCCCGTCAAAATTGAGCAAAGCTCGTGCTTTGAGGAGGAATTCGCTTCAAACTATAACAGCAAGAAAAATATATAATGCAATATTTTATACAAAAGAACACATGTTTGTTAGACAAGAGAGATGTTTGTCAGACAAACTAGAAACCAAACCATTAAAACCAAGGTTTAATTTAGAATAAAATTGAGATAATTTAGATAGAATAAAATTATCAAATAGATTTAGAATAAAATTAGTTATTTTCTTTTCTTCGAAAAGACGCTATATTATTTTAAACTCATCTGAAAGATTTTGTTTAAATGCGTAGGCGTCCTGGATACGAAGTATGGAGATATTTCCATCCTGTAGGATGTCGTATAGTAGTCTACATACAACTGTATAATAAAGGCAGCTATCCTGTTTTTTCCTATCTTCCTTTATTTACACTTCAAAGAACTCGACGTTTACAATTGTATAATCGGGGGAGGATTGGGAGGATCAGATTTTGTCAACTCTGTCGGGTTTGCTGGTAGAATTTATACATACCTACTAGTGGCGAAGGGTGGATTTCTGCAGAAGGGAAGCCGGGGCTAACATATCTTATGGGATTACGTCAAATTAGACACTATAAAACCAATAAAAAGGTGGTGGCAACACCGAATATTTGAAAGTTTATCATTTGGATAATCCTGTATTTTTTTGAATAATAATAACTGTAAAAAGCTTTAAAAGATCTAATAGTTGTTGTTTAATTGTGAAATAGTTCGCCGTGATTCGAACGGTGTATGGAAGTTGACATATTATGGTTCGTAACACATTTTATCACTGATTTGAATATTTATCGCACCATACAGAACTGTCAACGGCTTCACAGAACAGCTGTTTGCAGCTGACTTCGACTGTTTTGGATGAATTGTACAACAAACGATATAATCTTGTCCTGTTTTTGTGAATTAAAATAATATAAGGATACACTTACGGCACATTTGATGTAAAGAAGAACGTAAACATCACAATACTACTGGATAATATTGCACTGTCATCTGCATCACAATTCACAATTGATAACACAAGAATACCACTGAACATATAGACTGGCAAGAAGCTTCATAGTTTTCTGTGTTTCTAATCTACTTGTCTGTTATTCAAAATACTCAACATCACCTCATTACTGATAACTTGGAAACAAATTTAACATTGTACCCGACTGCTGTGACGTCTTTCACGGCGGCGCGAGCCACCATTTTAATATCCACACATACAAATACAACTACACCGGTTACATTCAACATCGATGCATCATTCTACATCACCAATACATAGACGCTATACAGTACACATTACACAGCTTACGATTGAGTGTTTACAGCCTGCGGAGACAAAACTCAAGATGGCCAATCTATGATGAACTGTGGGGAATCTTTGCATGAAAATATTGGATTAATTTTGCTTTCATTCCACTTATTTATCATAATTATTTAATTATTTTTATCGAGTACATTGCTTGTTAATTTTACTTTATCGTGTGACATACATTTATTTGTTTGTTTATTTGGTTATTTATCACTAGTTATCATAAATATTTGGTACTTGTTTTGTTTATTTTTGCATACAATACACATTTTTATTTATTTGGCTACTGTAGGCTATATATTGTTATTGCCTTTTAACTTATTTTATATTACTTGTAAATTTATTTTATCATAAAATAGTTGTATATATATTAATTTCAAATTATCGCATACATATTGCCAATTAATTTATTTTATCTTATTTTTTTGTTTCACATTTGTGAATTATTTGTAAACATACATTATTTATAAATTTATTTTATCATAGAGTTGCATACTTATTTATTTATTGCTAATAATCGCATACATATTGCCAATTAATTTATTTTATCTTATATTTTTGTTTCACATTTGTGAATTATTTGGAAACATACATTATTTATAAATTTATTTTATCATAGAGTTGCATATTTATTTATTTATTGCTAATAATCGCATACATATTGCCAATTAATTTATTTTATCTTGTATTTTTGTTTCACATTTGTAAATTATTTGGAAACATACATTATTTATGAATTTATTTTATCATAGAGTTGCATATTTATTTATTTATTGCTAATAATCGCATACATATTGCCAATTAATATATTTTATCTTATATTTTTGTTTCACATTTGTGAATTATTTGGAAACATACATTATTTATAAATTTATTTTATCATAGAGTTGCATATTTATTTATTTATTGCTAATAATCGCATACATATTGCCAATTAATTTATTTTATCTTGTATTTTTGTTTCACATTTGTGAATTATTTGGAAACATACATTATTTATGAATTTATTTTATCATAGAGTTGCATATTTATTTATTTATTGCTAATAATCGCATACATATTGCCAATTAATATATTTTATCTTATATTTTTGTTTCACATTTGTGAATTATTTGGAAACATACATTATTTATAAATTTATTTTATCATAGAGTTGCATATTTATTTATTTATTGCTAATAATCGCATACATATTGCCAATTAATTTATTTTATCTTGTATTTTTGTTTCACATTTGTAAATTATTTGGAAACATACATTATTTATGAATTTATTTTATCATAGAGTTGCATATTTATTTATTTATTGCTAATAATCGCATACATATTGCCAATTAATATATTTTATCTTATATTTTTGTTTCACATTTGTGAATTATTTGGAAACATACATTATTTATAAATTTATTTTATCATAGAGTTACATATTTAATTATTGCTAATAATCGCACACATATTGCCAATTGATTTATTTTATCGTACAGTTTTATTTCACTGTTGTGAATTATTTGTAAACACACATTATGATGATTGCGAGGACCCCGACTCGAGGCCCAGATGATGTGGTGCATGACGTTGAGAGTGGCTCCGGGCCTGGTGGCCTATTGCATGTTCCGAGCCACGACTCACCGCACGAGTTTATTACAAGCGCAACAAACCAGATCCAGACCATAACGGCATTATTGTTCAGTGATAATAATCGTCTGAATAACGATATGCGTCGCCAAGTTAGCGAGGCGACGAATATTGTGCTCTCTGAAATAGGACACTTGTCTGTCATCGTGGCGACATTGAATGCAGAAAATACCCAACTTAGGCTTAGTCTACTTGAAGCCAGAAACCGTAGCCCCGTAAAGGTGGCCCGCAAAACGAGTGTTGGGTCGCTTGACGGGAATGTGGCACAAGGATGGGGTGATAACAACAAGAAGACTCAAGCGACAACTCTTGAGTCTTCTTGTTGTTATCTCTGTTTGTTTGCGTAATATACATACCACCGAAATCTAAAAGTGATAAGTTCACTTTGTTTTACCAAAAGGTTGAAGCAGCATGCCATAAACTAAGGGACAAACATATAATTATATTTGGTGATTTTAACCTACCATCGTCAAAATGTCCCCATGAGGAACATGAGTGTTTTATTAAGTTTTATAATTTGAAACAATATAATAATGTAAAGAATATAAAGAATTGTACTCTTGATCTTGTATACACAAATTTAGATTCCAAATGCATTACCGTTGACAGACTGGAGTCTCCTCTTGTTGGAGAAGACCCTCTTCATCCCGCTCTTGATATTGATATTTCCGTATCACAACACTTTAAATATAGAGATACGACTTCACCGGTGTCTGAAAACGGTGATGCAAAGTGGACCTTTAGGAGGAACAATATTGACACCTTTAGAGGTTATCTAACGGATTGCCCATGGTCGGAGGTCTTCGATGCAGGAAATGTGAATGAGGCCGTACGCAAGTTTTATGAAATAATATACGAAGCATTCGATTGCTTTTTTCCAAATCTTGGCAAGGATCGTCGAAAAGGTTTTCCGAAATGGTTTTCCGCGCGTCTAGTTCACGATATACGACGTAAACATTTGTATCATAGAATGTGGAAACAGACTGGGTCTCAAATGGCGTATACTAGGTTTAGCGAACTTAGGAAAACTGTTAAGAAAAGCATCCACAACCATTACGCCCTACATATAGAAAAAAGTGAAGATGCAATAGTAGGTGATCCTTCTCGCTTCTGGAACTTTGTTAAAGAAAAAAGGGGACAAAATCAACTCCCGGCAACCATGTACTTTAATAATAACGATAATCCACTTTCGGACTCTCTTGATATCGCGAATGGATTCGCGGAGTATTTTGCATCAGTGTATTTGCCATCACAAACAGCACAATCGAGGAATAATTATTTCAGTAATAATGCAGATGGAATAACGGAACAAGAAATACTGTACAGTCTACGAAAATTAAAACCAAAAAATTCATCGGGGCCGGATGACATACCTGCTTTTGTATTGAGGGAAGTCGGAAGCGCATTGGTGGATGTTCTAAAGTTTATATTCAACTTATCGCTTAAAACAGGAATTTTCCCTGCGGAATGGAAAGTAACAAAAGTTACTCCGATTTACAAGAAAGGTGACGTGTTCAATGTGGAGAATTATAGACCTATTGCAGTGTTGTCCGCGCCAGCAAAGCTGTTGGAAATTATTCTTCATAAACGAATTTGGGGTTACTGCCATCACATGATAATAGACGAACAGCATGGGTTTAGACCATCTAGATCAACCACAACAAATCTCTTAAATTTTCAAACATACGTAACGAACAACCTTGACAGCAAAACGCAAACAGATGTAATATATACGGACTTTGAGAAAGCTTTTGACAGAGTAAACCATAAAATCTTAATACAAAAGTTGGATACAATTGGATTGCCTAACTATCTGGTGGGTTACTTTGGTAATTATTTAGCGAACCGCCACCAATATGTGTGCTGCAGAGGTCAAGCATCTAGTATGTACGACACACCATCCGGAGTACCTCAGGGTTCTAACCTAGGTCCATTATTGTTCACGATATTTATAAACGATATTGGGGAAACCATTAAACACTCCAAACATTTATTGTATGCCGACGATTTAAAAGTTTTCCGTAAAATTGAATCAGAAAATGATGCAAAACTCTTGCAATCGGATATAGATTCGATTCATGCGTGGTCAGTTAGGAATGACTTAGGATTTAGCATACCCAAATGTAACGTAATGAGTTTCACGAGGTCACGTGATCCGATACAGGTCTCGTACAATATGGGTGGCAATGAATTGAACCGCTTGACTCAGGTGAAAGACTTGGGTATCGCGTTTGAGCCTGACCTCTCATTTGGGCCGCATATAATGGATGTCGTGACCAGAGCGTTTAGAATGCTGGGCTTTGTGTTGAGGAACGCGGTGTACTTCAAGAGAAGTATCACATTGCGAACCTTGTTCGAAGCTCTGGTACGTTCGATTCTGGAATCGGGGTCGATTTTGTGGGGTCCGAGTGAGACGACGTATGTATTGGCATTAGAAAAGGTACAAAAAAGGTTCCTAAGACATCTCTATAAACTCGAATATGGCTATTATCCCTATCTGTACCCATCATTGTTTATAAATGGTTGTTTGGGGTTTGATACATTGGAGAAGAGACGTAGAGACTATCTTTGCCGACACTTTTACAAACTGCTGCATGGCATTATTTCCAATCCGACGATTCTTGCTGAGATAAATTTTTATGTTCCAAATTCATATGGTCGAGCGCGCTCACACATGTTATTCTATCCACCATCGAGTAGAACAAACATCGTACGTGATTCTCCGATAGGGAGGGCGATCCGTTGTCTCAACGAGCTGTCACAGCATGTTGACATTTTCGCCGTTAGCTACGGCGGATTTGTCAAATTAATGGAATACCACTGAAGCCGAATTACTGTCCCTCATTGTTAACAGTGCTGGGGCAGCTCGTTGGAGAGGTATTATGAGGGTGGTTGATATGTGTTCATCCCTTGTTTGTTGGTTATTTGATGTGTTTGTTTGATATATTTGATATATATTTTTGTACATGTCTGGACATTCTCCGGCGCAAAGGCCTAAAAGCTGTTATGTCGGAGAGTGGAGTTTTTTAGTTTATTTAATAATAATAATAATCATTTTTTCCAAAGGGTAACTCGATGGGAATCGTGTTAGCGCCTTCAGTCATCAATCATCATTGAACATTATTCGGCTAATATCACATTTTTATCATTGACATTAGATACATGTTTAAAAAAAATGTTTTGAAAACTAAATAAAAAAAGACTAAAAAGACTATTTCTTAAAAATCTAAAACGGCACTCCAAAATGTTTAAAAAATTACTTATTTTCGAAAAACACCTCGTACTGAAAAGAGGTACATCAGCTCTCATTATTCTATATCCGTACAATAAGAATAAAGAACAGCTGTGTTATTTTCAAAAAAGTGTGTGAATTTCCAAATGTCAATGTGCCGTACTAAAACTTTGATTTCATATTTCATACAAATACACCTGTATCATTATTGTATTTAACTTAACATCTCGTTGGGGTAGTGATTGTGCCATTGTTAATATAGATCAATTATTAGTATGTTGTTATCACGCAGAGGTAATTAACGATCTACTACATATGTAGAGATCTATTTTATTTGTACGGCACATTCGAGAGTTAACTGTGCCGTTGAATATGCTGTAAGTAGTGTATGTGTTTAGTAAAAGTAATCAATAGTGCCGTTGAATTCTACTGCAAATTGATAAAAAAAAATACTTACCACATTCGTAACCGTATTTGTTAACGAAATAGAATAAAAATACTTAATACCTACTCTACGTTAAAACTGCATTTTTTAAAATAAATCGTGTGGTTGAATTTTGAGTATATTTGTTAAGACGCATAAGATTACCAAATTATAATATTTTTTATAGAAATATGACCAAAACGGCACTCCAACTTTGTAGGATGAATATTATTTAGCTACTGAAAATATCTTTACAAAAAATACCTTATAGAAATACATACAAAATTACTCAATTACCACAAATTTAATGCGATTAGGTTAGTAAAATCTTATTAAAATAATTAAACTAGGGCAAGCCGAATGTATACTTATTAGTTTACTAAAAACAACTAATTTGGGGAAAGTGTTTTCGTTATGCCGTTGTTAACCGTTTCAATGCGTGCTCCGTTATTTAGAGTGCCGCTTATTGGCACGTCTCCGCGGCTTTGAACGTTTACGATACATTTTAGTACCGGCTATATAACTAGGTACTTAAATCGCTTCTAGGTAATTTAGTGATCTATGGGAATGTGGCGTGAATGCAGGAATGAATGAAATCACTACACTACACACAGGTGTATGGGGGTGACATAGATTTTATCATATCACACAATGTGGTGAAAGTCACCCCCAGTATAATTAGTACCTACTTATAATAATTGAGGGTTGTTATTGTATTGTATCATTATATACCATTTTATTTGTAACGCCACAATTATATCCGTGAGAATTTCTTTGGCAATTCTACATTAGTTAAACTATTAAAGTTCAGGGCTTGGTACTAAGAGTGACGTTAAAGTCATTTCAAAATCGCGTGAACAATCGCATGATAAAATGGTAAAAATAGCGTTTTTTCCATATTTTGGGGTTAATTTTGCGTCTATCAAAAAACTTTTACGGTTATTCCCTAGATTTGAATGCATATTATCACTACAAAAAAATTACTCCGCGACTTTCAGGAAAGCGGTTTCCGTCTTTCGAAAAAAAAATCAGAGGTGTTTTTCAAATTTGTTTTTGAGAAATCTATACAAGATATAAAAAATCTTTTACGGTTATTCCCTAGATAAAGGTTCAACATATCTACTCTATCTTGTTCCAAAGCAAATTTATTAACGGTTGTCGAGATATAAGGTCTCCCGTTTTTAGAAATTTTTGAAATGTCGGTATGTATGTATACTCTTAACAAAGTAGTGATTCCTATGCAACTCCTATCCCCATAGGCCGTAGGGGAAGTATCTTGATATTGTAGGTAATAATTATAAGAAACTAGATGATATAGCATTATCGCTACGTATTACCTTTACTTATAGAAATTCCAGAAAGGTTTCTAGCCCTAATTGGAGCTGTGCTGGGCCTATTGCCGGATGCCAAGATGGATGGACTAAAAAAGTAATGAAATGGCGACTGAGAACAAGCGTCTGTAGACCCCAGGCAATGTGCTGAAAGGAGATGGATGCGGTGTGCCCAGGACAGGGAATTTTGGAGGACCAAAAGGGGAGGCATATAACCAAAAATGGATCTGAGAGACTGAGGAAGAATAACAAGATTTCCTATACGTATACCTACTACCATCTACCTTCTTCAGCTCTGATTTGCTCCATGCTGAATATAGGTCCCTAAACGTTTCCATTCTTTTCAGTTACTCGCTTTTCTCACCCACGCCACGGTCTACCTACTACCGAAGTTACATCACCTTGGGATATTTGCTCATAGCCCTTAATTAATAAATCTGGGTGTTTCAAAAGAGGCCTATATCCTGGAGCAGAGAGACCACGGCTGAAAAAGAAGCAGGAGCTAATTCACGACTTTACTCATTTTTAAGTCACAGGAAAACATAAAATTATGCAGGTAGCCGAAAAAAGCAAAAAGATCTACAATGTTTTATGCAAATGCGTGCTGCATTACGGATTCTGTCTCCGTGTATTTGGGTAGTAGTCCGTTGTTCCGAGGCACGAAATCTTAAATTATTTAGGAAACGTGATACTGAAGATCATGTTTATTCGATCTTATACACGAGACAATAATATACCATCCACACGTCAGTATGTGCGCCTGGTATTCCAAACTCGACAAACACTTCAATTGCCAAGTCCTGTCTCCTGAATTCACAGAATTAGAATACACCAGAGTGTCATAGGTCCCATTTTTGGTGTTGGTAGCCAACATCTCCCACGTGGGTTGGGAAAAAAACTAGTTTATAAGTCAATTTAGATTTTAGATAGGTAGTCAGTTTTGAAACTTGTGCTTTTTTTCTATTTTACGCAAAAAACGTTTCGTAGTGTCCTCAACAAAAAAAAACAATTTTCTAATTGGATTCCAGTTGATTGGTAGGTACCTATATTATCGATTGCTTTTAATGTTCGAATATAAATATAATTTAATCGTAACGAATCTAAAACAATTTATTCGTAAAACCTAATTAGAATCCGTCTGTCATTTAGTTTCATTCATCTTGAGCAACATTATTTTAAGAAAAAAAACTCATTCTAATTGGAAACTGGAAAATAGAAAGAAATTGTTTAAATTCATTACGTACATTGAATTAAGTAAGTAAAAACAGGAAAAAAAATCAGAAATAAAATGCTATGAACTGTAAAAAATGTTCAGAATTTTAAAATAAGACATATATGGTGCATTCAAACTTGAATTTTTAAACCATTTACAACAGTTTATTTGAAGTGTGTTCACGACATTTGAAAACGATTTTCGTCGTAACATGATAAACTATTAGCGAAATAATATGGCAGCGAAACAGTTAATATGATGCATTTCTTTGAAATTGTATGCATGTAAAAGTACTTATGTAAGTAATATGAAAGTAGGTAGGAACCTATAAGTTGGTATGTAGATAGGCGTAACCGCACAAAAACCCATAAGAATATTGCTTAACATGAATAAATCACAAAAAAGACGAAAGCCTTTAAGAAATATGCTCAAGGGGCAAAAGTTCTAATCTAATTGGGTTTTGAAAATAAAATTATTTGTATCAATTAGTAAACGATTTCTTTCAGTGTGTTAGAAACTAGCATAGATTAGAAAACAAACAAATAAATAAGCAGATCTAAAATGGGATGGACAGTAAAATAGTGAACATTTTATAAATAATTCATATACTGGAATCCAACTAGAAAGTTTGGGCTTTAATCCGTTGAGGATATTTCTGAAGGGCTTTTGTCTTTTTTGGGATTTATTCATATTGAGCAATATTCTTATGGCTTTTTATCCGGGAACCGTAGATAGGTACCTACGTGAAAATAATAATCATAAAATGTGCAACACGATAAATAATCCTCAGAGTGAGATGGCAGGATGATGCTGGAAGGAGAGCGCACGATGAAAGACAGAGACAATGAGAATATCTCACACTTTATGGGAATTAAGTCAGATGTCAAAAACAATTGGATGTTCTAAATTCAAAAATGCAACTAATGAGAATCTTTCCCGAGTAGGAATTTTTTGGAACCAATTAGAATACAATTTGAATCTAGGTTTTCAGTTTTGTTTTGTCACGGATTTCGGGTCGCCTTATCAGTCTCTTTTTCAGATCTCTTTTAGGTAGATTTCCAAAAGGAACTCTACCTATTCGTTTCTCCCGTGATGTCGCAGAATTGAAAAATTTCTACTCAGTATCACTAATTAGAACCAGGAGAACCCGAATCCGACCTTGGTTTAAAAGTTTATATATATAAGCCATATATATGTCCCTTTTCTTGTGCGCACGTTTGCAGCCAAACTATGCGTCGCAGAAACGTGAAACTTGGGTGGTAGATTTTTGGTAAGTGGTAGATGAACTGATAGGAGATTGGGAGAAATCCATAAAGAGGAAGGTTCACTTTTTAAGGCTTTAAATTCAAAAACAATCATTCTGAGGGGATCCAATGATTGTGATGGTCTGTGTCTGGTATCGTATGAAAGGTTATTAAATAAGGAATACAGATCAAAAGTCAGATTTTGTCTAGCTCAATTCCTCGGACTACACTGATCGATCGAAAGATCTAGTTAAGTAGTTACCGCATATAGGTACTTGCGTGTTTGTTGTCTTAGAAATGTGCTTCACGATACGAGAAGAACTCACATCTTTTTTTCAAATTTCTAGTGCTTAGGTACCGGTACCAATCCATATTATGTGTGGAATGAAAATAATTTGATTATTGGATTAGGTACTTCCTTTGATTATTGAAGTACTTAATCAAATATTTTTTCGTCATACGGTACTTCGATAATCAAAGAATAAACTACATCCATACTACTTCATCACTTCGCTGGTTTATTTGCTGATGATATTGTGATTGTTTTTATTGTACAGATGTACTCTTAAAATTAATAAAATTAATAAATCACTTGAAATCTACCTATGCCTGTGGCGTGCCAAAGGAATTTTTTTTAATTCAACCTTCAGCCGTTTTTGGTAAAAGAAAATATTTTTAATTTATTATTAACTTATTCAACACTCAGAACTTCAAAATTATTCGACTTGCGATTACAGTGTCTTTTTGGTACTTTTGAACATACATATTAATATTACATATATTTATTTTTTAATTTATTATTAATACATAGATTTAAAACTTCATAGTTGGGGAGATAGGAACCACTTATTTATTTGTCATACAAAATTTATGCTAGGTGCCTCATATCTCCGCTATTACTCACCTAAAACGTTGGTGAAATCCAGCCGAAATAAATTCTAAAAAAAGCAAAAGCTATTTAGAAATATTCTCAACGGACAAAAGCTCAAATCTAATTGGATTTTGAAAATAAATATAATTGTATCTAATAGTATACGATTTCTTTCAGTTTGTTAGAAACTACCATAGATTATTGAAAATAAAAAAAGCGGACCTAAAACAAAATATTCAACAATTTATAAATACTTAATTCATCTACTGGAATCCAACTAGAAAGTTTGGGCTTTTATCCGCTGAAGATATTTCTATAAGGGTCTTTTTTGAGATTTATTCGTGTTGAGCAATATTTTTGTAGGTTTTTCTCCGGAAATCAGATTTTTATTATGCATTTTACTCGTAGCAGTACGCGTGCCAACAGTTGTTGTCCTCCTAACCTTAGTGGACCACGCTGTCCACTAGGAGTAGCAAGGGGTCAGAAGGTCGATGATCTGCCGAAGTCATCCGAAGACCTATTGTGATACCACCTCAGTGAGCCGAGGATAGCCGAGGGTGTCCGACTGTAGTGTGGTCGTGACCCGAGGATTGGATCTGGCTTGGGAGTTTAGATTTTAGGGCTAACCTGGGTATAACGGGTATGCGGAAGAATTACCTACGTGTATTATATACCACTCCATTATCCATACAAGTCTTAGAATACCTATAGAGATGGGTGCTTCACATGAAGCTGCTTCAATAACGTCAGGATATGCTATTGTAATTGCGTAAGAAACTGAAATGGACGATTCCAATAGGAATATCCAATTATTCCAATATTCTAATTATTTTGGTTTCTGTCGTCTTTAGACCCACCAGTTCAGCCGATAAAAGACTAATGCTGGATTTCACCAACTTCTTAGGTAAGGAATAGCGGAGGTAGGAGCCACTTATCATTATTTTTCATACAAAATTTGTGCCAGGTGGCTCCTGGCTTTGCTATTCCTCACCTAAAAAGTTGGTGAAATACAGCATAAATTTTCTAATTGGTTTCCAATAATAATAATAAAAAAGACTATAAATATGCTACTTCTTTTGCTTTATTTAGGTCCTGTCATCGCTTCGGCTGTCTCCAGATAGTCCAGATGTCCAACTGTCACGCCATATTTTGTGTGGTGTTCCTAGTGGTCTAATACCCGATGACAGCTTTTTCGCTTCCACGCTCACCACTCTTTCAGAAAACGCTCTCTCCAGTAGCGTCTTCTTGATTATCCCCATCGGACAATATCTTCGACGTCGCAAGTTTTTCTTTTTGCAGAATTTACAACACTCTCCTGCAAACCAGTTACATATTTATTTTCTCAACGAATTGCAATATTCATACGAGTATTTTTCTCGAATCGTTGTTGAATAACTCCTAAACTAAGCTATTTAATGCGAAAAAAAAATAATGGTGGGTCAATTTGTATAACTCAAGATTAAAATTTTGTTCTACTCGTATTCTATTCCACGCCGAATCCCTTGCAAGGTAGGCAGAGAGAACAGATGCCAGACATTCCTATCATTACACACACTCCTTGCTTCCGTCACATTCATACAATTTTTTTGATCTTTTTTTATTAATCCCTTAATTAAAATAGTAGATTCATGATGATAATGGGTACCTACCAATCTGTCTATTATTATTGGTAATTATAATGTGTTGGTATATTTGTACTAACGAACCATAAGGTCTGCGTTGTATTAAAATGTAATTACCTACCAACCAACATATTATCTACACAACAGTGTATAGGCCTATACTGTACCTAATACTACAGTGTAAAGGCCTATACTGTACCTAATATTATACTTACTTAAAGGGAAGAGTCTCTTGCAAATCTTTCTCGTATCTTTAACGTTCAATTTTATTTTTCAATATCAAATTTTACAAATAGGGTTTTTTACGCTTTTTTTTTAGGAATCTAATCAAGATATAAAAAATCTTTTACGGTCATTCCCTAGTTAATAGTTCAATGTAACTACTCTATTTTTTCCAAACCATGTTTAGTAAAGGTTGTCGAGATCTAAGGTCTCCCGTTTTCAGAAGTTTTTCAGAAGCGTACTCTTTATGCATATAATCACTACGAGAAATATTTTTTTCTGTGCATCTTTCGCGAAGGGAGATATTTTCTTTGAAAAAAATTCGAAGGTATTTTTCAATATTTCTTTTAGGAATCTGCACAAGATATGATCATATGAAAGATCTGTTTCGGTACCTAATTCACTAGAGAAATTTCAACGTATCTACCGTATTATTTTACAAAGCATATTTAATAAGGTTTTTTTAATGAATCTGGGCTTATAAACCCAAATACAACTTTGTACACTTCACAGTAAGCTTGGAAAGCTTGTGACGTGAAGTGGAGTAGGTCGGCATCGGGGATGGAATCCGCGCCCACTGGATTAACAGTCGAGCGCGTTACCAACCAGGCTACCGACCACCTCTCGTCGCCGAGATATTTGTATTGAAAAATACCTTTTTGGCGACACGCACTCCCTTGAGTACTTACTGCATTATTTCTATAGATGTCTATAATGTATTATGATGATTACTGGGCGATGTCAAAGGTCAGGTATTAAATTTGTTGCTCCTCGATTTGTTGAAATCAAAATGATCGTAATTCCGGACGTAACCGGACAAAAACTCATAAGAATATTGCTCAACATGAATAAATCCCAAAAAATATAAAAGCCCTTTAGAAATATGCTCAAGGGACAAAAGCTTGAATCTAATTGGATTTTGAAAATAAAATTAATTGTATCTATTGGCATACGATTTCTTTCGGTGTGTTAAAAACTAGCACAGATTAGAAAATAAACCAATAAATAAGCGGATGTAAAATGGGATAGACAATAAAATAGTCAACATTTTATAAATAATTCATCTAGAAATTCATCTAGAATAATCAATCCAACTAGAAAGTTTGGGCTTTTATCCGTTGAGGATATTATTTTCTGAGGGGCTTTTGTCTTTTTTGAGATGTATTAATGTTGAGCAATATTCTTATGGGTTTTTCTCCGGGAACCAATTCCAGAATATGTTATTTGTATTTATGTTTATTTTATAGCTTTCTCACAGGTGGGGTTAATCTCACAGCTCGAATGTGAGAGCGATTCCCGCTAAAAGATGAGTCACATTATGCAAGTGTCAAATAGGTAATCTCACAGCTCGAATGTGAGAGCGATTCCCACTAAAAGATGAGTCACATTATGCAAGTGTCAAATAGGTAATTGGGGTTAACTGGAAGAAATCGCAGCACTGCGATTAGCTCGCCCAAGTGATCAACTGTTGTGATTTATATTCGTAATAATATTAAAACTCCCGACCCAACTATGACGTCACGGTAATTTCCCAAGGCATTAAGGTTCAAAATCGCATGATAAAATGGTAAAAATAGCGTTTTTCCCCATTTTTTGGCGTTTATTTCGATTCAATCAATAAACTTTTACTTTATTCCCTAGATTTTAATGCATATGAGATGTTACAATTATTTATTTGAAAAAAGATCAATGGCTTTGGTCGCGTGACAACCTGTGTGAATGAATGAATGAAAGATAACGACGTCTGAAAGTGTATTTTTATAGTTATTAAAAAAAAATATATATATTGTATTCTGTAATTGTTAATTTTAAGTTATAAATTTTGTATTTGTAACTTTATTAATAAATAAAATTAAAATTAAAATATTATCAGTACAAAAAAAATCCGAGACTTTCGGGAAACGAGTTTCTGTCTTTCGTAAAAATATGATCAGAGGTGTTTTTCCCATTTTTTTTTGAGGAATCTATACAAGATATAAAAAATATTTTACGGTGATTCCCTAGATAAAGGTTCAATGTATCCACTCTATTTTTTTTCCAAAGCATATTTAGTAACGATTGTCGAGATCTAAGTTCTCTCGTTTTCAGAAATTTTTGAATTGTCAGTGTGCATATTCTTAACATATATCTGTATTTTGTTCACCAAAAGTGTAAATAAATAAACAAGTGCACATCGATATTCCATTTTGAGAACGAAATTCTCATATTATTCTGGTAGCATTGTAGCAACGATACCATATGGCTACGTATACAATTTATATTTTGTAAACCATAAAGAAATATGTTTTTATCAATTGCACGACTTTTGATCATTATCAATAGGTAGGTACCCCGTGTGCAAAACGAATTTATTATTCACCATCTTATTTTGAGAAGCTTTTTAAAGTAATTCTCAAAGTTATAGACGACCATCTGAGAATAGTTGAGAAATATTACAGTTTAGACAACATGAGAGAAGAATGCAATAATTGAACCACAAATTCACAAATTTAGCTCAATGTGTTCACTAGGGCGAGCTTCGATCTCCTCCAGTCACTAGATGAGGCGGAAAAAGTATTTTATGTTTACCAGGGAAACAGCATTGTCGAGGGGTATATACTGTATTTCAAGTTGGTACCGAAAATGCCTTCTAAATTACTTTAGTCGGCTGTGAGCTTATCAGGGCAACAGTACCTAACTACCAACTTCTCAAGTTACCAGGGTAGCATACGATCATAGATGTAGTAATACTAGTAAACTGGATTCTCTGGCCGAGTACTGCGATTCTGGGGAAAATGACCAGTTAGGCAAAAGAAGCAAAATTGACGATTATCCATACTAAACGGGCTATAGGAAACTGCGTTTTTCACATGGATTTTTGGTTTTCAGTGTTTATATTTTTACTGATAATGAATTATAGACAACACATTGACATAATTACGGAACCAGGGGATGTAAATGGTCCGTTAAACAGAATTTATAAGCAATTTTATAACACAGGAAACGGCACATGATGCTCCATTTTGCTTCTTTTGCTTAAAACAGCTCATTTTCGCGGGGGATCGCACAGAATGTATGAAGAAACAGTGAACTTCTCTATCCACTATTATTGCAGATTTATGTTTTTTTCTTAGATCAAACATCGCGAAAAAATCAACCCGAACGTTTCATGTTTTCCTGATATTCGTGATTGCGTTAAGATCGGCTCCCTGGCGTTGTACGGCGTATTTGTATTGTTAGTGCGATCCAATCATAACATTCAACGAGATTTTATCTGTATTGTTTATATAAAGGATTGTAGTTTTATCGGAGTATAAAATAATTTATGCGACAACACATCGTGTAAGTACTTGTTGTAAATTTATTTAAAAGTATGCATACTGACATTTTCAAAAATTTCTTAAAACGGGAGACCTCATATCTCGACAACCTTATTAAATATGCTTTGGAAAAAAATGGAGTAGATACATTGAACCTTTATCTAGGGAATAACCGTAAAAGATTTTTTATATCTTGAATAGATTTCTCAAAAAAAAGTGTGTAAAACACCTCTGAACTTTTCCGATAGACAGCATTCCCGAAAGTCGCGTAATTTTTTTTTGTCCTGATAATATTATGCATTAAAATCTAGGGAATGACCGTAAAAGTTTTTTGATTGAAGTGAAATTAACCCCAAAAAACGCTATTTTTAACGTTTTATCATGCAATTTTGAATCTTAATATCGGGGGAAATGACCGTGACGTCATAGTTAAGAATTTATGGTGATCCTTGCCGATTTTTTCCGTTACCAAAATCAATTATTCATACCAAGGTACTATAAATAATAACAAAACCTATCAGAAATATTGACCGAAGCATTGAGAAATCGCACCGTGGGAACAAAAATCCTAAGCATCCTTGTTATCAAAAATTATTACATAACATAATTCAATCATCTATCCTTCTCTTACATACGTGTTTCAGTATAATTCTTTCACACTCATACACAACATTTTCACAAGTTAGTCATCAAGGTGTAAACTTACAACCTGATATGAAAATCATCTGTCCTTATCAGATTATCACAAAACGCCGATCGTGCAAAAGAGATAGGAGATTATTGTTTGAAAATTTTCTTACGGAACATTCCCAATAGATTCTGAATGCAAAATTTTAAATCTTTCATTATAGTGCTAATGCATTCGCACTTATGATAAATGACAGAGATGGATGATTGTCTAATCAAACAATGAGATGACCGCTGGTCATGTATGTATTTTATTGTCTCCTGATACTAGACAATGCAATATTTCACCCTTAAGGGGCGATATGCTCTCAATAAAATTCGTTCTATTATCGCTTCAACTCATTCAAATTTTGTATGAGAATGTAAAAACAAAATATCAATTGTATATAATGTATATTGGCTTATTGTTTAAAAATGAAAAATCAAAAAACATATCCACTACATTCACTGGGCCTTGCCTTAATCATTTTGATTTTATCAACCGAATTACATACTTAATTTGATACTCGTATACGTACGTCTTCCAAAAAAATGTAAAAGATTTTGTTTGCACTCGGTCATTTCCGTATGTTGTAGGTTGTCTAAAAAAATGGAATAGATGTCGTCCATTATTAAATTTATAATGTAGGTACTAGGTAGGTATAGGCAAGTTTCAAAACTAAATGTTTTTAAATACTTTCGGAAGCCATAAATTCTGTTTTATTTGTATTTTATTTTATTCAACTTCTATCTGTTGAAAAACGCACGCTATTATGCTCTAATTGACGCTTTATTTTATTTAGCATGCTTTTTTTAAACCTTAGTATTCTTAGTATATTCTATAAACTGCTGGAATAATTTGAATTATCACTAAATTCGAAAAGTGTGAATAATTTTTGATCCAGAAAAAAAAAATACAAAATTGAATTTTTACGCATGTGCAGTTACTATTGCCTCTTAAGAAGTGCATTATTGTAATGTTAAGATTAGGGTCACAGAATATAAAGGAGTATGAAAAGAATGTAATACAATATGTTAAGGTTAGATCTAACAATAGCAAACAAGCAAAATATATACTGCTTATTTTGGTAAACTTCCTATTGTTACGTGAAATATTTTCATAATGAAACGCAGCGGGTTGACCGCTTATGTTTTGTTGTATTATTCTTGTAAGGGTAAATAATAAGTACCATACATTGTTGTCATGTTGTGATGTCCGGTTGACATCCCTTCAATATTTATGTCCTCCTAATACTTAACGGCATATTCTATAAAAGTTGTCCTTATTATTTTTACATTTTCCCATGGTCCCACTGGTCCCAGCATCTATTGTTTTGTGTTTTACAGCTATCCACTCGGCTGCGAGTGATCTTGGCTGTCCCAGATCAGAATATGTAGAAACAGCAAAAAATATTTGGCCAAAGTACTATTGAGTTTGGTTCAACTTGAACCCGAAACTGATGTATGTATGCTACTTTATTGGCCAAAGAAAAATATGCATAGTTACAGAAACAAGATAATGGTAGTGTGCCAAAAGGCGGACTTATTGCAAAAGCAATATCTTACATCCGTCAACCCGATTGGCTGAAGATTGGCAATCAAGTGTGAATGCTGTTGAGCTGAGATCGCTAAGTAAAATATGTGGGAAAAATTGTGAGAAAATGGATAAGAAATGAAGTGATTAAATTAGAGAAATGAGTGATTGAGACGAAAGGACATGTAGAGAGGATAAATGATGAAATGATAGCAAGGATAATATACATGGGTGAAAACTGAAAGAAGAGGTGTAAGGAAATGCGGCCGTCCAAAAACCACTCCCAAAGATGGCCATGTTTTTGAGTAATAAAATGGATCGTAGAGTATGTATGACGAATTACATGAATGTGACCGAAGCAAGAAGAAAGCTGTCTGACACTTCTTGCAGGTGGAAACCCGGCCTTAAGTGAAGCCTGGGATTTGTTTCTTTCTGTTTACCCCGCAAGGAACGCGACGTGAGGGGATGGAACAGGGTAGAGTCACAAACTACTATCACAAATTGAAAGAAGACAAAATACCCCAAATTATCCGATATATTTTTTGTTGGTGAGTAGTTGAGTACGTACTTTCTTTACCGCACTATATAGTCACTCAAGCGTTGCAGAAAACAGGAGATGAATACTAAATTTTAGACAAACTATTGCCTACGTCTGTCTCGCTTACACTCACGTAATCGTATACAACTCTCCCTTTCGTGTGTGATATACAGGAGATGAAGAAAATTGAATTTTTGAGTCGTGCGGAAATATTTTGGATATTGAAGTTTCTACATAGAGTTACCGTGAAGAATTGATATTTTATTACCTTTCTACTTCCTACATATTATAACAGAGATGGATTAGGGATAAGGGGATGAAAAAATCCTTTTTTTTTATCTAGTACTAGCTGAGTTACCCGTGCTTCGCAACGGCACGGTGTCTTCCGATGGTTTGAGCTGGACAAAATGTGACTTAAGGTCCGAACTCCTTTTTCAACGCCCTTTTACACGATACCACACACGACCCCACACAACCCTAGGATCCTCTCATCATCATGGCACCTCCAGGCAAAAGCTTTGTTTTTTTTTCAAAAATGGCAACGTCTAAACCTAAAGCAGATCGGTACAAAAGTTTTTGTGAATTTTCATAGCAATCAATCGTAAAATGCGGGAGTTATGCGAACACTAAAAAAAAACGACTTATTTTCATGCATATAGATGCTCTCAGAGACCAAGCGGCGATAAAAGACCACAAGGGCGACCACCTACCAGATGGATGGACGACATTAAGAGGTTTGCCGGACCCCAGTGGATGGGAATCGCACAGGAGCGGGAGAAGTGGAGGAGGAGAGGGGAGGCCTATGTCCTGCAGTGGGAAAACGCGGGCTGATGATGATGATGATGCGCTCAGATCATGACCAGACAAAAACTCATAACAATATTGCTCAACATGAATAAATCCCAAAAAAGACAAAAGCTCAGCGGATAAAAGCCCAAACTTTCTAGTTGTATTGTTGTACTTATTTATTTGTTTATTTCATAATCTATGGTAGCTTCTAACACACTGAAAGAAATCATATGCCAATAGATACAATTAATTTTATTTCCAAATCCAGCTAGATTTGAAATTTGTCACTTGAGTAAATTTCTTAAGGGCTTTCTTCATGTTGAGCAATATTCTTACAGGGTTTTGTTCAGTCACGGGTTAGGGTAAGGATACAGAAAGACGAATTGATTTGCCTAATAATTGATCCAATCTCTCTTAACAGGATGAGTAGAATTTTTTATACGTTTTTTGAAAAAAAAAAAAAACTCCTAAACGGTTCTGTTCAGTATAAGATCGCTATAAGTAGTTTGTATAGTTTGTAGGTCTCCATATATTATGTTAATATCGTATGTGGTTCACATATTTTTATATTTTTGTGCAACCCCGTCTATAAGCGGGTACAATCAGTAGGGTACCTAAAATATGGTGAGGGTGCAGTAGAGTGCATGGTGCATGAAGTTATTGAGAGAGTATAACAAGCCAAATGCTTATATGAGTGTGTATTGGAGGTTCTACAATCAGAACAATCACCTACAATGAACATTCATACATTTTCCTACCACTAGATGTGACGTCATTAGTTTCTTATATGGATTAGACACGGCCTGTGTGTAAATAATTCTTACGCAGGCCTCCCAACAACCGAGGCGGTCGCAATTGTATTAACATACAGGCCGCGACAAGGTGACATTTGAAGATGATGACGTCATAACTGTTGGCCAATCCAAGGACATGAAAAACGTATAGACGCACTATTAAGCGAATGTATGTTGGCCAACCGAACAAATAGAATGTATTGTTATCCTCATATAAAGAAAGCAATTGTTTTGCTATCACTTGCAGGCAATTTCACGTATGTATTAAAAAAAACCCTTGATGTCTCACGCACTCCTGTCAATTAGTTTTGACCAGTTTATCCTACTATTTTAGTCAAAGGACCAATCAAGACGCCAAAAAGATGGTGAAAAAAATGGCGGCGTTTCTAGTGTCCAGGCATGAATATTACGTAGGTATCGCAACAGATAAAAAATAGAAAAAAAATACGGCTTTCGAATTTGGAACTCAGATCGTCTTTCTGACAACTAGCGTCAAGTCCTAGAAGCGAACAGAAATATGAATTTCCAGTATTTGAACCTTCGCTATAATTTTCATTCTTCCTTCCACCCCTTTGTACATTATGGTGTCCTGGTATTCACACTTCTTATAATGCAGTTATCTCCGGGTGTTTTTCCACATCCTTCCAGTAAATTGTCTCTCTGTCACAAAATAATACCACGTATTCCTACAATAAAACGACTTACATATTGAAAATTATTTAGCAGATTTAATCAGAGCCTTCTTGCATCCAGTGTTAGACATAGCCCTATATATATTATACTTAGTGTAAAATTTATTATTGCCCCCACTCTAGAGTTACCAGGAAAACTGTGTGAATACCAAAAATACACACACCATTATTTTCGCAAATATTTATTTTCCAAAAAAGGGCCGAAAACTCCAGCAGAATCTGTACAGAATCTAGGTACACATTCTAAATTCACTCTTGCATAAAAATCTTCAGTATCGAGCAGAAATTACCAAAAGGCGATAAATCAGCCCTTTGCATATGCATATATACATAAACTTATTTGGAATAAAGTTTTTATTTAATTATTTATTTATTCGAACCATGCACCTCCTGATGATTATAAGTCCACGCTCCAACCAGTCCTCGCCTAAAGGGTTGGTGAAAACTAGCATTAGACCTCTACGAGGCCCTAAAGATTTGAAAAATTTATGATGTTTCAGTTATTCGTCTTTAGAACAGGGATACCCAATTTAGTACTAATAGTACCTACTTACCAAAATAGTGTTGATATAGAATGTATCGAATTGTTAGAGTGAATATTGTCTAATTGACGAATGCATTAAAACTCCCTTGTCGTCACATGCTCTCCTGATCCATAATAACCGCACTAACCCCACCAGAAACTTTCTCCAAACTCCCTATGGAATTTGCAAATCACTTTTTACACTCTCTCAAGTACAAATTTACCCTTTTTCGTTTAGAAAAACCGGGCGCGACACTGCGACATCTGAATATTTTTTTGAATAAATCACAATGTTTCAAATCTGCTTGAAAAGTTGACCAAATTTTTCCCACAGAGACTTTATCCACGTTCTATTTATAGCTCTAGGATTGCCAGATCTGAGATTTCTGAGAATGACCAAGTAAGTATTTGTCCAACTTTGAAATTTTGACTTTTTGATCGAAAATGTTTCTAGCTAACATTAATCGGGTTAAATATCGAGACTAATAGGTTCCATCTGTGTGTAAAAAAATACATCGCATGTAATGTTTGGAACTTTTGGGACACTATGTTGAGATTTTCTGTCATGATTTTGGAAATAGGGTTTTTACGTGTTTCGGAGACAATTTCGTTTTAAAAGTTTTATGGTAAATGCAGTAGATTTTAATGCTAATTATCACTATACGAATAAGATTTTTTTCTTTACTACACTCGCAAACGGTGTTGATGAAAAAAAAATCAGACTATTTTTAAAAAAAATATTTAGGAAGATATGAAAAAAACTGAAGGAAAGTTCAGTCAGTAAACCTTATTTTTTTAACAAAGCGTAGGTATGTATTTAGTAAGGTTGTCGAGATATTGATTCCGAAAAATACTCTTTTGGTGACACACACTACCATGAATGAATATTGGAGAAATATTTTATAATGATTATTAATTTGCAAACGCTGCGCTGTGTGCTACAATGGCGAGTACATTGTAATAAAATTTAATAATATTATCGACATATTCCCCTTTTCGACCGCAAGGATATTGAATTACATTAACAGGAGTACAGAAGTGAAAGTAGCAGAAGAACAAATGTGAACTATACTCCTAGATCATACATTGTATTGTATAATCCCAGGAGAGCATAAAGGGCCACGTGTGGAGAGGATCTCCTAATTAACATACGACTCGTCACTCTTCAATCAGTATAGAGTTACCGCAACCCATTATTAAATTGTCAAGCGAAGTTTTTTTCTACTTTTTCATCGCTCTACTCTCCTGGGATTTTCTCTGACGATTGAATCATTATACCCTTTGTGGGCAGATTGTTCAATTGATTGGAGAGCCTGTCTTTCGAGCGTGATTGGCTGGGTTCGAATTCGAATCCCTGCGCTACTGCAATTTAAGAAACAAGCTTTTATGTAGTTTACTGTGAAGCTATCTAATCTCAACAGCATTCACACCTGCTTGGTCCTTGTCCGTATCTTGCTAGTATACATGACTGCTTTGTGCACAATTATCTACTAACTTTGTCCTTTGTCACCCACAGCAAAATACAGTCTGTAAGAAAAATATGGCCTCGGATTACGAATCATGAAATTTCTATTAAAATTCTACAAGTGTTTCTAATATAGAAGTTACAAAAGTAGGGCTTCTTCTTCTTCTTCTGCAGCCCCTCAGGTCCATTGTTGGACATAGGCCTCCCTTTTGGTCCTCCACAGCTTCCTGTCTTGGGCACACTGCATCCATCCACCACCGGCACATTTCCTAATATCATCAGACCACCTTGCCTGGGGTCTCCCGACGCTTCTTCGGCTTGTTCTTGGCCGCCATTCTATTATCTTCTTATGCCCTTGACAAAAACCATATCTTTCTTCAGAGACTGTAGCAGTTAGCAAGGTTTCAAAATTCACTCCATCGCGCAGACATAAATCACAGAGTAGTTTGGTGCAGTAGTTCTGAAATTAATCAGTGTATATGTATGAATCGTATTATATTCAGAGGTACCTACTACCTAGAACAGGAGCTTGTTATTGTGCGACATCCAGCCACCTCCTAACTCTCTATGTCATCTTGGTAACTGAGCGATTAATGAGCAAGGGTTGCAACAACTATTACGACACCAATAATGGGGTAACCAGTGATTACAGTTTGTGTATAAAACACAGAAAAAAATTATTATCTTTGAGCATATGACATTCAGAACCTCATTGATTGGGGGGCAAAACCGGTGATCCCACGAGGATGTTGGGGATTGATGTTACGATCGCCTATTTATTTAAAAAAAATCCATTACACGTTTTGCTTTTCTTGTCTTATATTTTGGAAATTTACCAGATTCGTTGATTTCCGAAAAAAAACAAGACAAATTAGACAAGGATGTATGCTAATGAGACATGGGCATTGGACATGACTGAAGAAGGATGAATCAAGTGAATATACTGCTGAGATGAGATCGATAAGAAGACTGTGTGGAAAAACATTGAGAGAGATACGAAAGGATGAAAGAATGACAACGAAAAGAATAAGTATGAGAAAACGCGGCCATTTAATAACCACTTGGTCCCAACCTTTAGATTTGAGTAAAATAATTTGTAGAGTGTGTATGACGAATTGCATGAACGTGACGGCAGCAAAAAGGGTGTGTAAGGATAAAAAAGTCTAGCGTTATATGTTCTCTCTGCCTACACCGCATGGGAGAGAAAAAATTGAATAAAATAATCAAAATTACCAGGAATGTATAAACCCTGAAGAGGTGTAACTACTGCATCTAGCTAGGCGTAACGTTATACCTGTCTCATCGCTAATTACAAGAGCGTTGTGTCATATAATAATAGGCAGATAGGTACTAATTGGGGTGTCTGCCACACTATGTATTATACGTTATATGATTATACGTATAATAATAATATAATAATAATATAATAAGTTTATTCAGAAAAATATGTACAGTTTACAAATAATGGTTACAACACTAAATTACATACTCATTGAGGTGACAGGTCCCCATACAGCTAAAAGCTGGTATGAGGGGACCAATATACACAATATACAGCAATACAAAGTAGACAATATGTACAATATATCACCTACTCCTCTCTATGCCACCCTGATACCTACACATAATAGTAAATGAATTATGTCACGTCGGTCGGCTGGTTATCCCTCAAATTGCGAAAGGGTAACGAATTTATATCAAATGTATCTTATGCCTGTACCCAGATGCGTTCCTGTACTCCTAGTAAATAATCAGACACGTTGTGAATGCATGACTTTTATGAACGTGATGGAAGTAGGGATGTGTTTGGCGCCCTGTCCTCTTTGGCTACCCCTCAAGGAATACAACGTTAGTACAAGACAAATTACAATATTGATTTCGATTCCGGTTAATTTATTCATTTCTAGGGGTTGATTCAATAAGACATTTTGATTCGTTTTCAATGACGATGTTTATAGACTCCTAATACCTCGGCTAATTAAATCTTTCTCGAAGATCTGGGGGAAGAGAAGTTATTTAAATAAATAATACAAGAAATGTCGCATATTTTATTGAAAGCAAAAAAACTGAGAATTCGTCTAGAAAATAAATGAAAGAACGTAGAATCTCAGAGCGGTAACAAAAATTACCTAATTAAAAGAAAATTCATGGGTGTAAAAGTTCTTACACTAATGTATTTTCTATAGCATTCCTTCATAATTCATCCTCGCTATAGGTCCTAACCATCTCAACTTGGTCACTTTTGCTTCATTACAGATACACACTGAATGACTGAAGGATATAAATTATTAAAATGACTGGGAAAACTTGGTGGATGATCGCAAAAACTGGCGGAGGATCATGAATAACTACACTGGCCCGCAAAACAGAACCACCCATAGACGCGTTACAAATGAGGAGCAGCCTTGTTCAAAGTGTGACAGAGTGTGCATGTCCAGAATGGGCCTCAATAGTGACCTTCAATGGCATCGTCGGCAGTACCAATAACAACGTGGCAGCGATTCTTCTGAGTTAAAAAGACATGCTTGGCAACGGGCTTTTGATATTACTATTACTTTTACTATTTCAGATTCCAAAAAAATGTTCACAACTTTTTACATTCAGTTTAATGGAATCTCGATGTTTTCGACCGTTGGTACTTGGTAGAAGTCCATTTTTAAAGTAAAAAATGAAAAAAGCAAAATATTTAGATTAAAATCCACAAAAAATGACTTATGCTTTCGCGACTAGTATTCAAGAATTTGCACCCTCATCATCAGGCGATTGTAAATAAGGTAAAAAATATTTACAATCGCCTGATGGTGAGGGTGCAAATCCTTGAATACTAGCCGCGAAAGCAATAGTCATTTTTGTGGATTTTATTCTAAATAGGTATTTAGTTTTTTCATTTTTTCCCTTCAGTTTAATGGATTTGAGAAATTAAATTGTTACTCCAATGGTTAAGGGAAAACGCTGGAATCCGTTGACGTTATTTTTCATCCTGGCAACAGTATTATTAAGACGTTCTTCTTCCCTGATTGCATTCATTTGTTGTCAGCCAGCAAAGGACTTCTAGAGAATTCTTAATTAATTTGATCAAATTGTAAACCAACAGTTGAGGGGAGTGGAAGAATTTATTCTGGAGACCATTTAGAAGAAAGTATTTATTTTGTTCAACTCCCCCCCCCCCAATGGGTTCGGTAGAGGGTCAGTCCCCCCCCCCGGGCTCAAATTTCTAACCATACGTGTCATGGGTGTCGGGGGGGAGGCAGCTGCCCCCTATAGAGATTGGAATAGGTATATACTTTTTCATACAAAATGATAAAACCTCACAAAATATCGCATTATTACCACGTTTTCTCATCACATCATAATTTTCCTAAAATTTGTATGAAAATCCATTAAATTGCAATTGTTTCATAAAAAAATGGTCATACCGGTCCAAAAATGGACATCATCCGGTTTCAAAATGGACATTAACCGGTCCAATAATGGACACTAGCCAGTCCAAAAATGGATATCACCCGGTCCAAAAATGGATATCAACCGGTCCAAAAATGGATATCAACCGGTCCAAAAATGAATATCACGCGATTCAATAATGGAAACTATAACCGATCCAATAATGGATATAAGCCGGTCCAAAAATGGATATCAACCGGTTTAAAAAATGGACACCACCCGGTCCAAAAATGTATATCACCCGGTCCTAAAATGGATATCACCTGGTCCTAAAATGGACACTAGCCGGTCCAAAAATGGATATCAACTGGTCCGATAATGGAAACTAACCGGTCCAAAAATGGATATCACCCGGTCCAAAAATGGATATCATTTTTTCATATCTCGAATTAATCAAAAATAGGGTTGCGCTTATTATTATCGTAGTAGAAAGAAAAGAGATGATTGAAGATATTGTACACAATGCCACAAGCGCCCACTCTATAAGAGAACCTTTTTACATAAAGCACACTGCTTTAATTAATGTAAAAAATATGTCTCGATATTATTCGTGTCATTTGCTTCAATCAAAACAAATGAAACGCGATGGCACGGAGTAAAAAGGGATCGATATAATAAAAAAAAACAAAAAAAATAACATTTTGGAGCAGCTATTTTGGAGATGGTTGGACTTGAATCTCCTAAATCCTCGACTGCGAGTGACTCAGAAATCTTATACGATCTATTTCAGACTAGGTTTACAAAGGATGCCTGTCTAAAAAAAAAAAATTTAAGTAAGTTTCTGATATTCGAATTTCATAGAGAGGTCTCAGCTGAGATGGCTCGGACACGTCATTCGGATGCCAGAGGAGCGGTTTCCGTTAAAAGCTCTGGAAGCCGAGGGTGCAGACAGAAGACCGGTGGACTGCCCCAGAAATAGCTGCCAGAAGCAGGTAACAAATGTGTGCGACGGTGGTTTGTGTGCCAGAGGTCCTGGAAACTGTAAGTGACAGGGGCTTCTGACGAAGACACATAGATGCTTGACCCAACCAAGAATAGAAGGGAAAGAAGATGTATGTATTCGAATTTCACCTGAAAAAAATATGTTTAAAATGTTGGAGACGCTATATTGCGACTAGATTTAGATCCGATACTTACCTCGCATAGAGTTAATCAAAAATATTATGAAAAAACTTTTACTAACAGCCGCCAATGAAACAATAAGTCCCCCTTATTTGCATTGCGGTCGAAATCAATCAAGAGTCGACTTTTCGCTAGTACCGCCCCTGGTTCATTCAAAATACCATAATAATACCCAAGATTCTATACGCCACTGTATTCTCTATTACGGGTAGCTCTGATATCGCCCTCGGGGACCGCCTCTGGTATTCAGAAATTTCAATACTTGTGTATGAAACTAGCTGTAACCCGTCAAAAATGGTGCGGTTTGCGGGGTAGGAAGATAGAACAGATCGCCAGATTTACCTTTCTTTACACGAATAATTATTGTATACGTACATTTTTATGGTAAATGTTTTTTTTTTATTTAGTACAGTATTTTCTATAATCTCCAATAATATGCCAAAGTGTCCTGACTGACTGAATGACATACTCATCAACGCAGAGCCTAAACTGCTAATCCTAGAGAAGTGAAATTTTGAAAACAGATAGGTTTTAATACAAATCCTTCTATAAAGAAGGAATTTTTGGAAGAAATTGTGCACATTTAGGGGGTGAAATATAGGGTCGAGAGTTTTTATAGTATACGAATATCTCGGAAACCAGACGTGGTACAAACTTGAGATTTGGCACACAGATTCTTCTATCAAAATTAATAATAGGGTGATTGACCGTTTTATCCAAATTTTACCTGGTAAACTTAACAGGTACTTAATTAAAGCTACAAATTATAAAAATGTTGACATTTATCGATAACTTCTCATGTATCTAAAATTTTATAGTAGGCTCGTAATGTCAATGAAAAAATGTAGTAGTAGCATAATAATTTTCAATGATAGCTGAAATGTTTTAAATTCTGTATATTATATTCGAACAACTTGCAAAAAATGGTAATTGTCACGGTTCTGCGTTACATTCATACTTGGTTAAGGCGAGAATTATATAAACTGATACGTCAAATTTCAAAATATAGGTACGTCTATGTATATTGTTGTATGCGCAACTCATTTCGGATTACTTTTTTTTCATCTTCAGAAACCGAGCAAGTACCCAGGACCTATGTATACCTATTATTTCTTTGCGTCTGTATCTGCATATTACCATGTTGCGAAGATTGAAGGCCGCAATTTTTTTCACATGCTCGTACACTAGGACTGACGTAATTGTCTGGGACACCCCACCCCCCCCCCCACCCAAAAAAACTCAATATCCGAAGCTTTATAATACATGAAAATTGTTTCTTTACAAAATATACTCAAAAAGATAGCGCCGCAGTCGAAATTTTTGTCATAAGTTATAGTATGGTCATGAAAATTGTTTCCTTACTAAATACATATTTTAGTAATCGACCGGGACAAATGACTCGTGACAGACCTCAACACCGGGACATGTCCCGGTGTACCGGGACGTATGGCAGCCCTATCGTACACACATTTATTTATTTACATTTTTGGATAATAATTAAAATACAGAAATATTTCGAAATTTCAAGTAATAGATATTATAATACTTGTTTTTATTTCGTAATTCGTACATTTTTAAACAGGAATCGAAAATAAACAAATTATGTACTTAATTCTAATTTCTTAAAAAATGTGGTGTCAAAATTGTGAAGTAATGGTAAATATTGTAATTGTGCTGTACAAAAACTACAAAAAAGAAAGAATGGCGCCGCAGGCAATTGTTTTCTGACGGGCGAATTGATGAACCTGGGGTGTCTTTCTAAATGTTTTGAAATAACGTTTTTTATATAGGTTTTGATTTCGGGGTAGGGGGGGGGGGTTTCGCCCCCCTATATACCCCCTTGCATTACACGCACAGCATTAAATTTTTATGTAAAAGTCGTGGATAAATAAATAAATATAAATCTTCCTAATATTTTGTACGTATTTCCATATTACGCCCTTTGAAGCATACCACAAAACTTCTATGATACATACTTAGGTACTTATATCTATATTCTATATGTTTCATGCTCAATAGAGTCGAGTTCTAATTACAGAAAGGCCACAATGGGGAGGGGGAGGGGGAAGGAGGGTCTAAGAGAGAAAGGGAAGGGATGGGAAGAGGGTTGTTGGGAAACTCAATACCTATATTGTGCAAAGGTTTGCTCATATCAAAGATATAGTACCTATATATTTATCATAAATAATATCATAGACTAAAACGTAAACGTATATTATCCAGAGTCCATATTCTGACTTGCGACCCAACTATGACGTCACGGTCATTTCCCGCGGTATTAAAGTCATGATAAAATGGTAAAAATAGCGTTTTTTTCCATTTTTTTAGGGCTAATTTCGATTCATTTAAAACACTTTTACGGTCATTCCCTAGATTTAAATGCATATTAACAATAGGTATAAAAATAACCTCCGCGACATTCGGGAATCGAGTTGCTATATCTTTCGGAAAAACGATCAGATGTGTTTTCAGTTTCTTTTTTTATATTCAATATATAAAATATCTATTCAATATATAAAAAATCTATTAGGTACGGTTATTCCCTACAATTAATTTTATTTTCAAAATCCAATTAAATTTGAACTTTTGTCCGTTGAGCAAATTTCTTAAGGGGTTTTATTCATGTTGAGCAATATTCTTAAGGGTCTTTGTCCGGTCACGTGTGTATTCAAACCCAAAATCTTGGAAAAAATCTTTTAAATCGTAACAAACTTCAAATCATGACAACGCTAAAAATAAAGTTAACCAAAAATGCATTCAGTTGGCAAAATTTTGAATTGAAAAATCAACTACCTATTCATGTTTTGCTGACGTCACTGTGAAACAATGTTGCACCTTTGTTCCAGACTTTATAATATGCAAGCCTCTTAGCCAACGGTCAAATCCAGATGCCAGATACATTTCCTTATACTTAAAGTGCATAGGTGAATCTATTAACTGCCCTTGCCTTAATCAATGCAATCATAGGAGTGCAAATATTCATAAGTAACCCGTCAATAGTTACTGATTTTTATAGAATAAATAAGAATTAATTAATGTGAATTAGGGTATATCAACAGGTTCTTGAAAACGGCTTCGATTAAGAGTATGCACAATGCACATTGACATTTCAAAAATTTCTAAAAATAGGTGCCCTTAGATCTCGAAAACTTTACTAGATATGCTTTGGAAAAAAAATAGAGTAAATACCTACATTGAACTTTTTTTTTTTAATGAATCTGGGTTATCGAAATAAACCCAAATACATCTTTGTACACTTCACAGAAAGCTTGTGTTGTAAAGTGGAGTAAGTCGGGGATTGAACCCGCGCCCACTGGATTAACAGTCGAGCGCGTTACCAACCAGGCTACCGACCACCTCAAAATTCCTATATCTAGGGAATGACCGTAAAAGATTTTATATACTTACTCGTATCTTGTATAGATTTCAAAGAACAAAACGTGAAGAACATCTCTGATCATGTTTCCGAAAGATAGCAACTCGTTTCCCGAAAGTCGTGGTTTTTTTTGTATTGATTATATGCATTAAAATCTGGAGAATGACCGTAAAGGTTTTATGATTGAAGCGAAATTAACCCCAAAAAATGAAAAAAAAACGCTAATTATTTACTTTCCTATGTATATCTTCTACTTTCCTATATGTATACCTTCCTTAATAAATAACATGTTTTTTTTTTCAAAATTAGAGGCAGAGCAGGCATAAAATATTTTTATACGCGGAGGCATGACTTTGCCAACACACTTCTCAGTATTATCAGCCAGAAGAGTCTACATATTATCATTCATGATTCACATATAAACTCATCAGCCTAATACTGGGAAGAATTCACCTATCCAGATAGGTATTATGGATATCACAGGATTAGGCTCAACGCGGGGCCTAAAATACAAGCATTGTGCCTGAAATATCAGTATTTAGGAATCGTCTTACAATATTGCAAGTATTAATAATTACCGATTAATATGCTAATTAAATTAAATAATCATTAATATGCTAACAGACAGACACAAGATAATTGAAAAATAGTATAAAATTACTATTTCATCTAATCCAATCTTCCTGCAGAAAAAAGGTGGTCATCCATCATTTTTGTTAACCAGTAGTAGTAACCACTTTCCCTTTGTGAAGCAATCTCCCTTCTTTGTATTCAACTATCGGTGTTTGCTGGGGGATGGGGGGATGACTAAGCTACCCCTTATTAAAAATTATTATATTCTACAATGTTAACAAACCTGTAGGTAGATTATAATATTTTGCAGATTGAATAAATATTCGCATACAAAATAAATGTCATAAAAATTGCTAAAATTTTATTTCTAATCTACGTTTTGGTATTTGGTAAAAATTTTGGCTGTTTGCAGTTCAATTCGAAAATCTGGATATCATATTCAGCTAGTGACATAGATTACACTATCACAATACAAACTTATCTACATCAATATGTTATCTTATAAACAATAAAAATTACACTAAAACAATTCACACTTTTCTACCACAATACAGACTTTTCTTATCTTTTCTACCACAATACGAACTTATCTTTTCTTACACAATAAAAAACTTATCTACTACAATACAAACTTATCTTCTCTACCACAATACAAACTTATTTTTTCTACCACAATACAATCTTATCTCTTCTACCACAATACAAACTTATCTTGCAAAGAACAAAAATTACACTATCACAATTCAAAATTATCTACCTCAATATGTTATCTACCATATCAGTCTACAACGTTCTATAACCATTTACTTGTTCTTCAGTGTTTTTGTTTTTTTTTTGTCCATACATGTAGCCTTGAACTATATTGTAGTTAGTATTGCCCCAGAACAGGCTTTCGCCTAGTGGGGCAATAAAATCCAATGCTTGTTTCTTACTTATATTTTTTTACTTTGTTATATTGTGTGGATATTAAATAAATGAAATGTTGTTAATATTTTGAAATTGTAATATTATGCTCTTAACAAAAATATTTTTTCTACTAAAATACAAACTTATCTTTTCTACCACAATACAAACTTATCTTTTTTTTAATGTCTTTTCTACTACAAGACAAAAATTTCATGTAATGATATTTGTTTGACCATCCATTGCTAAAATTCTAAAACCATCTATCTTACCATACCTCAACCGAGGTTAGCAGTGATAGGTGTGCACTGTGCATATTCGAAAAGTATAGTCGCTAAATGTAAGGAATAATGTATCTAACATTTTGTAAAAATAAAAAATAAAATATTTCTCAGTACTTACCTACTAACTCAGTTAAAAATAATGGTTATCATTTGTAAGAATGCTTTAATTTTAATCTAAAAGGGTAACCCCATCATGAGATATCATTTCATAAAATGATGGGAGAGAGATGGGTCAAATATAACGTTTACAATACAATGGGTGAAAAAGATGAGTCCATTGTTGAAAGGTGTTAAGATCGGGTCCTCTTTGTACATCTCATTAGGTACCTATGTAATATCAACAATATAAAAAAATCTTAAATAATCATCTCGAGTCATTATGACAATGAGAATAAAGAGATGAATGGGAGATAACATTAAAAAATTGTAGTTGCCCCTTTCTATTTTTCAACGCTTTAGTTAGAAAAGTCAGTACCTAGATACTTGTATTTTTTTTGTTATGTTTTGTTCCCTTGCGCTGCGTCCTTTGCAGGGTAGGCAGAGAGAACCGAACGGCAGACTTCTCTATCTATACAGACACTTCTTGCTTCCGTCACATTCATACAATTCGTCATTTTTAGAGACGTTTGCCCCGTACTTTCCACGAAACAAGTAGTTAGCGCCGCAGGCGGTTTTTTTTTCAAAAATGGGTGATTTGATGAACTTGGTTGATTTCAGTACTAAGGTAGGTATGTATCTACTTGATATATGTCTATGTTACAACATGATAAAGGACTAGCGTCGCAGGCGAAATTTTGTCACAAAACGTAAGAAGATACTAGATAGGGACATGAAACATCGGCACCTGTCCCCCCTTAGTACACGGTCCCCAATTGTACAAAACATTTTCTAGATGGCGGCACAATTCAGTTGCTTTTGCATTTTTTTTCGCGATGTAATCAGTCGGCGTTATAAGCCAGGCAGTCTTTTGGCTAGAACGGCCCATCGGCCCTCTGACCCGACCAGCCTTTCGGACATTTGTCCGAACTGCCCTGAGGCCAGTCCGGGCCTGTCCAAGTCACTCCTGGACAGACACACCTCCGCACACCTCTTCATTCACTCATATATTTTAAAGATAGGAAATTCTGGCGATATGTTCTCTCCGTCTATCCCGCAAGAGATGCGACGTGAGATAATAGAATGGAGAGATAGGTACTTAAAGTAAATTTGAAATAATTATTAGGTATGAACAATGAACATTAGTGGTTTATTGCAGCATTAGCACCTACTACTATTAGTACATACTAGTATTCCTGCCCCACTCAACATCAAGTGATTAAAAATTCAAACACCCATTAACGCATCAGAGTTTCCTCGACATGGCGACTAGGTAGTGCTGAATGCATCAATTATTCATATTCAGGTACCTGCATTATTCCAGATAGAGTGCTTAATCTTTATTTAAGCAGATTCTGGCTTTGTTATAAAGTCAGAATGAAGTAGAGGGGTTAACAACATGCGCAGTAACAAATTCTGTATGTTATGTTTTGATAAGTTCGCCCTAGTGAACGGTTCTGTATAATTTGTCTAAATAAATAAATCTTTACTACCCACAAATTAAGTTGAGACAATATCAATGTGCTAAAGGGCGGACTTATTGCAAAAGTAATATTGAAAATTACGTGCTTAAATTGTTGCAACATTCTATAGGTACGTCTAGGAGTGCATTCTGGATCCGTTAAATTTCACCCGACGATTCGCTCGGTTGTTTATGGCTCTATTGTTCTCCGTTTTCGATCAGTGTGAGTCAACCAGTTGTGCGATTCAACGTGTTCTTATTACATTAGTTGACACGCTCAGTTGTTCTAACACCCAACTATTTCATTGGGTGTTAATCACTCGGCATAGATTATATTGAGTGGTCTTATGAGAATTCTATTATCTCTATCTCTGTTGACAATCCCAATTGGAACAATCACCCAAATGCGATAATCGCCCGTTGATTCGCAAAATGACAATTAATGACAGAAAATGCAGCCTAGCCAACCACTGTCATCATCCTTAGGGGCTTATATGAACTCAGCAAAAATCGTTCTATTTTTGCTCCAACTTTTCCATATTTTGTATAATTCTAAAACAGCCGATCTAAACGCCACGCCGAAGCCCCCTGACATCATATAGGCCCTTAACACTGTATACGTACGATGAATGTGTATGTATGTTACACAATCCATCTAATTAAGAAGTCAGCTGTTTTATTTGTCTTATGATGAGACAGATTAATTAGAAGAAATTAACTGATGGTAGGTAGGTAGAGGTACTTACCTAACATGATGTTGTGTAATGTTTCCCACACATATTTAAAGGATAATGTCCCCAGGCACGCACATTCTAATAATTAATTAATAGATAGATAGGTACCTATTAACTATTAGACTATTCTAGGAGATGTGTATATAAAAAGAGTTGGTTGGTACTTTTTGTATAAGTTGTTAAGAAGTGCTCAATATCCCGGCTGTAGACATTATTTTAAGGAGCATGCACAAACTCAAATACTTTCTTCCACACCTTGCACTAGGCTAAAAGCTTGTATCGCAAAGTTTGGAATAAATCGCCTGCAGCGCCGGAGTTTGAACCTGGCACCAGTAGCACCTCACTCTTGAGAGACTGCCGCCTAAACCAACTGCGCCAACCATTTGCCAAACTACATTTTGTACTTACGTATTACTATGTTTTTAAAGGCCTGAGAAATCGAAAATTAAACGGTGAATTACGCATGAACATTGTCTGGCTTACGACCGACCTCGGCTGGCTTAAGTAATCACTTTACACTCGAGAAACATTCGCCATTTCAGTTCACCCGGCTGATGGGATTCGAACTCATACCTTCGTCTCGCATAATAGGTATCTCATCCACTACACCACGAAGAGCGACGTCTGTGTTGTCAACTTCCACACTCTTCCATAATGTATGGATAGATAGGTATAATTATTTTAATAAGGAATCTAAAATTAGAAATATGAGCACATATACTATATGTAGAGGAGAGATGGGACCATTGAGCAGTAGGGAGGATCGGACACACCCAAGTATTTAACAAAATGTGATAATTATGCATTTTTTTCCGCATTATATCATTAGCTTTTTCACTAGCAACACCGACAAACGTCAAATCAACTATCAGTTACGTCAAATAAAAATGTTACAAGTCGTTGCATGTTTTCATCTTAAAAAAGTAACTTTTTTACGAATTTTCGTTTCAGTTTTTACGAAGGATCCTATACAGAGGAATGGGTTTTAAATATATTATTTGAATAATCAATTATTTAAGTTCCGTGTTCTAAATAAAGAATATTAATAATTCCTCACCTAAAAGAATAATAAGGATATATTTAAAATAATGAATGATAGGGAGCATTGGGCACTGTATTTAGAGGGAGGATTGGGCATGCCCAAAGCCATAATAAATATATGAAATATATAATAAATATATAAAAATAACAATTAAGACGAATTATGACCAAAAGAATTCTTATACCTACTTAAAAATTTAAAATTCATCGGTTTACCTACTTTTTTTTATCTCGATTTAATCTAGATATAAATATTTTCTCGATTTAACTTCATCCATTTCCACTTTTATTTAATTTTTTACTCGAAAATAAATATTTATATCCTTAATGTTTGTCTATATTATATTATTTAACATTTTCTTTTCAAATATTACAAATATATGCTTAAAAGAAGGTTCATTGAGTGTAGTACCCAAACCTCCCAATGGTGTGCCCAAACCACCCCACCACCGGGAGGTTTGGGCACTTTTGAATGGTCTTAGAAAAATGATAATAACTTTTGAATAAAACAAGATTTTTATGTAGTGTCTTAATATAAATACAAGCTAATAGTGTGGACTAATAGTCTAAAGAGAAAGATGTGGGTTTTTCTCAAAAGTAAAAAATCTGGAATAGAAAGTTTAAAAAAGTGCCCAATGGTCCCATCTCTCCCCTACCTACTTTGTAGTATAGGAATACATAGTTAATTAATTCAAACAGATAATTTAAGATTGTTGTCAGAGGCGTTTAAAACTTAAATAAAACATCACCATACCTACTACTATTGCTCCATTCTTCAATGTTCCTGGAGGGAACACAGAGAGGTCACAAGGCTCAATTTCTGCTGTTTTCTTTACTTTTTTTGTACTCATGTATGTATCGGTGGTATGGACACGTGCAGAGAAGGGACGAGGATTCCGCTCTGAAGAGGGCAACAAACTGGTCTGTGGAAGGACAAAGAAAGAGAGGACGGCCGAAGAAGTCCCTTGAGGAGACCATCAGAGGGGGCATGGAACACCTGGAGCTTACTCCAGAAGACTGCCTCGATCGGAGCAGATGGAGAGAGAGGATCCGAGCCGCCGACCCCAGATAAATGTGATATGGTGCAGAGAAAAGAGTGAGAGTATGTATCTGTAAAAATTTGCAAATATGTTTCCATCCTTGGACAAGGACACTGAAGGAATGTAAGTTAGGGGTGGGGTTTGTCGGGGGGCTCCCTTCTGGCTAACCCTGAGCCCACCTCTTGAAAATATTTTGCCAAGAAGTGCGGGTAAAGAGGACGCTATATGCGCCTATACTACCCGGGGATGCGGAGGGCCTTAAGCCCGTGGGAGTCCTTCACTGAGAAAAATTTTATGCGGTGCGTAAAGTCCGCATAATTTCGTCGGCGTCGAGTAGTAATAATTGCATGATATAAAATTCAGATCTTGATACACTCTCCAGTCTATTAAAACAAGACATACTCGTACTTAGGTAGGACTTATCTAGACATATATTATCTATATATGTATCTCTTGTGAGTGCTTATTCTATTAAATAGGTACCTACTTATTGTACCTAGAATGATCAATCCCTAACTAGAAAACTGTCCTCTTTTAATTAATCTTAATAGCCTCACACGAGACGCAATAGATATAGCATACATTGTGTACTACCAAAGTCACATCTACAGAGTGTTTGATAGCGTGACTGGACACAAACCCATAGGAATATTGCTCAACATGAATATATCCCAAAAAAGACAGAAATATAGTATTTCTACAACAGGGTGAACGTAATGTTCAGGAAACAGGAAGGGTGTTCAGACGCTTACGAGTCGGGTTTGGCTGGGTTGAGTGATCACTTTTATGCCCAGGGCAACGTTCATCGATTCCACCACATAGGATGTGACACAGGACGTAAATACAGGGTGTTTGATAGATGGATACATATATCTTCAGGAGTGATAGTATAGGTCATTTAGCATCTTTTGAGCCAAACTTAGCTTAGTCAAAAGTCGCACGGTTCTCGAGATATTCGAGATTTTAACTTTTTTTCAAAATACCCCGAATTACTCAAGTTTTAGCCCGATAGCATCGTAAGTAAAGGTACCTACTTAGTTCTATCTTTCTTTTTTATTACCTGAATATGTGTTTAGTCTATTTAAATCATAAGTTTCAATCTGAAAAACAATCATGTTAAAAAAATATCGGATTAAAGTTTCGAGAAAGAGATATTTCAAAATCGAGTTACGACTTTAGAGAGGATTTTAGATTAGAAAAAAAATGTTCAAATATTCAGAAATCTGGAAAAAACTTCTCTGGTTTATGCTCTTTCAAATGATATACAAAACATTATAAAAAACATTAGTTTCGTAAATCCATGATACAAAAACTTGAATAGATCACCTCTAATTTAAGCAAATTTCCATACAAATTTACTATAAGTAGAGTTGCATAGTGAAACACACATTTCCTTTCAATTTTACTGTTTCCGAATTTGTATGGAAATTTGCTTAAATTAGAGGTGATCTATTTAAGTTTTTGTATCATGGATTTACGAAACTAATGTTTTTTATAATGTTTTGTATATCATTTGAAAGAGCATAAACCAGAGAAGTTTTTTCCAGATTTCTGAATCTTTGAACATTGTTTTTCTTATCTAAAATCCTCTCTAAAGTCGTAACTCGATTTTGAAATATCTCTTTCTCGAAACTTTAATCCAATATTTTTTTTAACATGATTGTTTTTAAGATTGAAACTTATGATTTAAATAGACTAAACACATATTCAGGTAACAAAAAAGAATGATAGAACTAAGTAGGTACCTTTACTTACGATGCTATCGGGCTAAAACTTGAGTAATTCGGGGTATTTTGAAAAAAAGGTTAAATCTCGAATATCTCGAGAACCGAGCGACTTTTGACTAAGCTAAGTTTGGCTCAAAAGATGCTAAATGACCTCTACTATCACTCCTGAAGATATCTGTATCCATCTATCAAACACCCTGTATAGTATTTCTACAACAGGGTGAACGTAATGTTCAGGAAACAGGAAGGGTGTTCCGACGCTTACGAGTCGGGTTTGGCTGTGTTGAGTGATCACTTTTATGCCCAGGGCAACGTTCATCGATTCCACCACATAGGATGTGACACAGGACGTAGGATGTGGTGGAATCGATGAACGTTGCTATCCTATGTGGTGGAATCGATGAACGTTGCCATAGGGCGGCAAGGGTGGAATCGGTGAACGTTGCCGCCCTATGGCAACGTTCATCGATTCCACCTGCTTCCTCCCCAAAGGAGTCCACATAACTCTACATTATGTGAATGAAGATGCCTCTCGTCTCTGTTGAGGAAAAAACTGTAATATCGTAAACTGTAAATTTTAAACAGGACAATATTAAGAATTGAATAAATTCAGATTGTTTGCTAATACGGACATTTTTTCGTTAAGGAATGACAAATTATCCTACTTGCTTACATTATTAACAACAACTATCCTAAAATTAATGATGATGGAATGTAATCCTGACATATTGTGAGAATAATGTTACTTAGATCCTGCACTATTATAAATAGGGTAATAGTTCTAGTTAAGGGTAGTTATACCCTTCGTTGATGAGGGTTTTTTTATTTTTGTTTTAAGGTGTACACATTTGATCTTTGTATAAGGACACACTCTATCTATCTATCTATACCCTCACGCTACGTCCCTTGCAGGGTAGGCAGAGAGGATAGAGCGCCAGACAGCCCTATCCTTACACACACTCCTAGCTTCCGTCACATTCATGCAATTTGTCATACACGCTCTCCGATTCCTTTTACTCAAAACGCGTCCATCAATAATCTAAAGAAAAAAAACAAACAAAACACAATCAAATAAAAATATAAAATGTCATGACAAAAAGAAAATAAAAAACTAACCTAAAAATAATACGACAAATTAATAAAAGCACACAGGTTATCAATAGAAACATTTTAGCAAATCATATAAGTGAAAAAATGTTACATGCATTCATACATCGCGATATTCGATCTACCTATGATGATCCAATTTTTTAATAATATTAGAAAATAAGCATTTTTTTAATCAAATACGTGCTTTGCGTCTTAGACTAGGCTAAAAACATTGAAAAAGGGGGTATAGCGTAAATAATTCGCGGAAAGCTGGAAACTGCTTTAATCTCTACATTAAGGTTTCTTGAAGTTTGCACCAAATTTTCGCTTGTGCTAAGTACAGGCTGACCCAAAAACCGAAACATTTTTATACTTTTTTCAGTTTTTCACTAATAACTTCTAAGTATATCTTTCTGTCAACAATACATACCCTCCTCCCGTCTCAGTATAAGGAGCCTTTAAGGGTACATTACAAGGGTACACAATGCGTATAACTGTTGCAAACCATTAGCCTAGTGCAAACATGTCCTATTGTAATGAAATTGCAAGGTGTTTAAAAGTTTAAATACCGGTCGGTACACCTTCAATGTGTCCTAAGCATAATGTACGAGTATGTGGATACATTGAATTAGGGTGGCGGTTCTGAAAAGCCTTTTCTTGCAAATCTAAAATCATTAAGTTTACCAAAATGACTGAACATGAATGTCTAAAAATATCGAAAGGATTAAGCATTTCTTATTGGTTTTGTGTTCTCTTTTGCCAGATATTCAAAAGACTTGGGTTTCTATTCTCCTTTTAGGTAGATTTCCATAAGGAACTCTACCTATTCGTTTCTCCCGTGATGTCGCAGAATTGAAAAATTTCTACTCAGTATCACTAATTAGGACCAGGAGAACCCGAATCCGACCTTGGTTTAAAAGTTTATATATATAAGCCATATATATATATGTCCCTTTTCTTGTGCGCACGTTTGCGGCCAACCTATGCGTCGCAGAAACGTGAAACTTGGGTGGTAGATTTTTGGTAAGGGGTAGATGAACTGATAGGAGATTGGTTGAAATCCATTAAGAGGAAGGTTCACTTTTTAAGGCTTTAAATACAAAAACAATAATTCTGAGGGGATCCAATGATTGTGAGGGTCCCTGTCTGGTATCGTATGAAAGGGCATTAAATAAGGAATACAGATCAATTTACAGATTTTGTCTAGCTCAATTCCTTGGACGACAATGATCGATCGAAAGATCTAGTTAAGTAGTTACCGCATAGGTACTTAGCGTGTTTGTTGTCTTAGAAAAGTGCTTCACGATACGAGTAGAACTCACATCTTTTTTTCAAATTTCTAGTGCTTAGGTACCGGTACCAATCCATATATTATGAGTGGAATGAAAATAATTTGATTATTATTTGATTAGGTACTTCGAAAATCAAAGAATAGACTACATCCATACTACTTCATCACTTCGCTGGTTTATTTGGTGATGATATTGTGATTGTTTTTATTATACATATGTACAGATGTACTCTTAAAATTAATAAGATAAATAAATCACTTGAAATCTACCTATGCCTGCGGCGTGCCAAAGGAATTTTTTTGAGGTTTCGTTGTCATCACACTATCCTACAATATTGTGAAAGATATCTGAACCAATATTTAGTGTTTATATTATGAGGTTCTATAGTATTCTATTGTTTTAACATTTCACATAGTGTGAGGGCATAATTTTTCGAGAAGTATGATAATGAAAAGTCACACTCAAATTTTAAAGAAACAGGCGCAAAAAAAAATCCAATAATGTCAAGAGGAATGCATCTAAGTTGTTTTTAAATCAAACCTATTTTAAATATCCTGTTACATAATGCATTTTTACTAGTTTATTAGCAATTTTGGAGGATTACCTACAGTTAAAAAACAGAATTAGACAGAATTAGGATGGTAAAGTAGCGTACCTACAGTAGGCGAGATTATCGCGATTTTAATAACGAACGCAACTAATTTAGAATTTAGATAATTGTTTTTAAAGAATAAATTTGGAGTTTTGGAATGATTTTTATCGGCTTATGTACCTATAATTATACCGTGTTAATAAAATTCATTCCAAAACTCAAAGTTTTTTTATATAAAATCAATTATCTAAATTAAAACGAAGTTCTACCTATAAAAACACCTCACAAACAGTGTATAATTTACAATTAATACTATTAACATCAAATTATTTCAAAACCATTCTGTATTTACCCAATAATTTCACAATACAAGTATCATGATGTATCCTCGTTATCCAAAGCAATTCTTGTGCTATACTTGTAGACTTTGTGGCAACATTGTGAATAGAGAAGATAGGATTAATGGTGGCGATTATGCAAGATGTAGGTACCATTCAAATAACGTCCCTTAATAACAATAATAACAGTAGGTAAACCTAATGATGATCAGTTCTCATATAAATGCAGGTCAGAGTTTGTTTAGGTCCTGCCATTTGCTTTTTATTTAGCACGATTTCTATTTTTTTTAACAATTAAGTGTGTACAATAAATTTTGAAAACAGCCAGATAATGCGCTGTTTTCAAAATCTGAATAAAGGAAACAAAACTCCCTCAAGATCACGACTGACGGACGCACACTTGGACGCAGTTTCAAAAGTTATTTCCGCCGATAAATTCACGCCTCAAATAGACAACTTAATTAAAAACAGGAGATGTCAAAAATGTCTGCCAAAACAAGTTAAGTTTTGTACTTTTTTGAAAATTTAATAAATATACTTGTCCTATAATGGTATTTTTTTTTCGTAAGATTTTCAGTAGTTCGTTTTCTTTAAGATTAGGTTTTGCTTTTGGCCCACAAGTGAGTTTTAGTTTGACATGGCTGGTGTAGTCTCTCAACTAGTGCACTGGATGGGCATGCTGGACTTACGACCAACCATCGGTTGGCTTAGGTGATCACTTTACTCTCGAGAAACCTTCACCATTCAGCCCATTCCACTTTAGGGATGCTATGCGATAAAGGTTGCTCCAAAATCCCTTACATTCCAGCCAACGAAATACCACCTGGTCATCGTCTTCCTGGAAGACCGCCCAAAAGATGGAGGGATAGTTGGTTCTCGACGTCTCAGGAGTAGAGGAGCTTTGTGCCAGAACAGATCAACTGATCTAAAGAAAGGAGGAAGAAGAAGGATGATATGCGGTTTATTACATATGTTAGTCGACTGAATATCTGAGAAATATTGACACGAAGCTTGGTTTTATTTCTAAGAATTCCCAAAAACTAATTGGTATTTCTCGTGTGTAATATGGATGTAATTACATTAGTCGAGAAATCTATTAGCAACATCATTAAATGAGATGTTTTGTGAAAGGACACAAAATATTTCCATAGAAATACCTAATATTCAGTATACATTGATTTGACCCCACACTGTACGTTGACCGTTGTCTTTCAACTTCTGTATAAGATTCTAAAACAGCGATTGACAACCATTTAAAATTTTAGATACTAGAGGATATAGTAAGGTGGGGTAGAAGTAGAAGACGCCTCTGGAGGGACCATGTCGACCGAATGGATGACACCAGACTTGCAAAAATAGTCAAAAATGGAAAACCCCATTGGAAGAAGATTACCCGGAAGGCCACCCAAGAGATGGAAGGACAGCTGGACCTCCTCATCCCAGAACAGCCCGCCGTCACAAACAGCCACCCGACCTAATACAAGAGGAGAAAGAAAAAGAAGATACTAGAGTTATTATCATTTTAAGACTAGGGACCCAACTATGACGTTACTGTCATTTCCCGCGGCATTAAGGTTCAAAATCGTATGAACAACAGACAGTAGCGTTCATTCCTGTTTTTGGGCTTCATTTTGCTTCAATCAAAAAAATCAATGTATCAACGGTGTTTTTTCCAAAGCATATTTAGTAAGGTTGCCGAAATGTAAGGTCACTAAAATCTCTTTTTTTTAATTGTCGATATGCCTACTTTTAACTTACTGCGAATTGAATAAAAATAATAATACATATGACGTATGGTTGTATCATCAATTATTGTTACAAGGTACAACCATTTTACTATAGACAATCAGCAAACAAGTTTGTTTTTGTATTTCCAACGTTGCCAAAATTTTAGAGGGACATCATTAAATGAACACACCTGGGTATTTTCATGAGGTGAAATATTCATAGATTCTTTAAATTTGAAAATAGAAACACACTGTTGTAAAATACCTCGTGGGATATAGAATTGACCAACCTTTTTTTTATATAATGAATCTGGGTTTATCGAAATAAACCCGAATACATCTTTGTACACTTCACAGAAAGCTTAAAAGCTTGTGTTGTGAAGTGGAGTAAGTCGGGGATTGAACCCGCGCCCACCGGATTACCAGTCGAGCGCGTTACCAACTAGGCTACCGACCACCTCCCTAATAGTTATTTATATTTTTTCAAGTGTTCTGTAGGAATGAGGTGCTTGTTCAAAAGTTAATGGTTTTCGAGTTAGAAGCAAGAAACGCCAATTATGAGATTTTTTTACTTTTTTGTTCACATTTTTTTCTATGTTGTCACGAAATTTTGTTGGATTCGGATTCAGCGCCCCAAAAATGTATGTAAATCCGAACTACCCCACAACTTTCAACAACAAACCTGGACTATTAATAAATACAATAGACGCATTAAAAAAATCACAACCGGATATAATAACAAGCGTTGGATGTCGTTTTTCTATATTCGTTGGACCATTCTGAAGCATTTTTTCTATGACGGATTGCTATTCGTATTAGGTACCTACTACACTTATTATTTTTTATACCCGTGTCCTTTGCGGGCTACGCAGAGAGAACAGACGCTTCTTGATCCTCGCTCATGGAAATTCGTCATATACACACGTCCATTCCTGAGATCTGGTCGACAATGACCAATTATTTTCTTGAAGTATATCCTTCATTTCTTTTTATGGGCCGCTAAACCCTCACCCCCAGGTTCCGCAGCCATGTAATCGCATCGTCCGTCAGTAGGTGGAACATCTCCAGTCCTCCATCGTAAGAATACAGAACACACTGGTTTTTCATGATAATACCTTATCCTGTCTATTTAAAAATTTGTCGCCATATTTCTCATTTCGACAAAACATCATCAATCAGTGGTGACACTAAATGACCCTACATTTTCATTTTACGCTTTTTTGTGTAAAGTAATTTTGTACAGTCGCTATGCTTACTGAACAACACTGTGTAGGTATTTATATGTACACATATATTGTATCACTTGCCAAATAGTCAGTAATATGGAGACGCATGTAGCCAAAATCCATCTACCGAATTTGAATTTCATAACTTTAAGTAAATTAAATAAATATTCTATATTAGCCAAAAATCAACAAAAGTTACAAAGTAAGAGAACAAAGTGTGCTAAAGGGCGGACTTATTGCGAAGGCAATATATCTTATAATAACACCAAGAAGTTCATTTTTAAGGTAAAAATGAAAGACTTTGTATGTAAGTATATGGTTCTCAATAAGTGAATTTTAAACTCATATATTAATAGTACAAGATATGACAGCTAAAAAAATGACCTATCTACTGTTATTTAATCGAAATCATAAGGTCGTACATCGCCACAGGGTTGCCTAGCAAAATCTTGCCGCAAGTACTTACCCCTACGTTCACATTTTTTAGGAATATGGTAAAGATAGGAGAAAGTGGTCAATGACGAAAATAATCCTTACTAAATTCTCTACAAAAAATGTCCTAAACATTTTTTACAGGACTAGCTGTTTACCCGCAACTGCTGTCAAAACATTTTTTTGAAAAAACAAAAAAAAAATAGTTCGAACCAAATTTATTACATTTCTATCTGACTGTTTATTTGAAGAAGATTGAATCAGTTTGACGTTATATTTTCTCTGCCTTCCCCACAAGTAATGAGTATTAAGTAGGTACCTTTTAAAATATTAATAGAAAACATTGAATAGGTCATTTTAAGCAGGCGGCTTCTGATCAGTGACCAAGAATATTCCTTGCATCATTTATCATAGTGATCTAATGGCCTTTGTCAGTCTGCCCATTCAATAACCAGAACACGGAGTCACAAATGTCAGCATTTAATGGAAGTATGGATCATTAGGAAGCCAACAATTATAATGTGAATTTGTAGCAAAATTTTACATTATTATTTGTTTTGCTAATAGCGAATTTCCCATATTTTTTTTACCCCACGACAATCTGTCAAATATTGACAAATTATTGTATTTGACGAGCTTGGCAGACGAATTTTGCTTACACAAAATTTACAACAGTAAATATTTATATTTTGGTGTTGCGAATAATTTGCCAGACTTCTCTATCCTTACGCACACTTCTTGCTTCCGTCACATTCCCAACTATGACGTCACGGTCATTCCCCACAGCATTAAGATTCAAAATCGCGTGAAAAACCGCATGATAAAATGGTAAAAATTGCGGTTTTCTCCATTTTTTGGGGCTAATTTCGCTTCAATCAAAAAACTTTTACGGTCATTCCCTCGATTTTAATGCATATTATCTATCAACATAAAAAAAATAAAATTCTCCGCGACTCTCGGGAAATGAGTTGCTGTATTTCGGAAAAAAGATCAGAGATGTTTTACACTTTTTTTTTGAGAAATCTGTACGAGACATTAATCTTTTACGGTCATTCCCTAGATATAGGTTCAATTTTTTTCCAAAGCATATATTTATTAAGGTTGTCGAGATCTAAGGGCTCCCGTTTTTAGAAATTTTTGAAATGTCAATATGCATTAATAAAGAATTATTTATTTATTTATCAACTAGTTCCACATTTTGTTTAGTTAACAAAAAAATATATTCAGTTCAGTATTAGAGTTCACTCTATATGAGGTCGCAGGTTCGATTACAGGCCCCCACATTTTTTAGCTCATGGTTGCCGACAAAGGAAGGACATACAGTGATGCATACAATCAACTATTCAGGCAACAATAAAATTTTTATTTTTATTTACATTTACCATTTTTCTATTTGACATTGATTATTCCATTCATCAACATTTCGATTCCATTTTTTATCAATAATTTCACAATAGGAATATCTTCATATTGTCACACTGACACTTGAGGTTAGACGAATGTTGCCAGTGGTTCTCAACATCGGACGATACGTTTTCTCGATTTTCGTTAAAAGTAAAAATGTCATAATTTTTAACGAGTTACGAGTTATTTACAAGATTGATCTTCCATTAGGCTTATGACTGGTCATCGACTGGTTTAAATAAGCCTGATGGAATGTCCATCCTTAGCGATAATTAGGTAAGTACTTGTTTTTAAGTTCGGCATGTAAAAAAATGATTGAAAAAAGAACGTCTTATTTTAGAGTTAATATGCCCTTAAGAGTTTGCATATTGACATTTCAATAATTTCTAAAAACGGGAGACCTTAGATCTCGACAACCTTACTAAATACGGTTTTGATAAAAATAGAGTAGATACATTGAACTTTTATCTAGGGAATGACTGTAAAAGATTTTTTATAACTTGTATAGATTTCCCAAAACGAAATGTGAAAAACGACCTCTGATTTTTTTTCGTAAGACAGCAACTCGTTTCTTAAAAAATCGCGAATTTTTTTTTGTAGTGATAATATGCATTAAAATCTAGGGGAAAAAAGTAAAAAGATCTCAAAAACAGTCAAGATTTGAGTAAAAAGGAATCGTGGAGTCCCTATGACAAGTTGATGGATGATTGTGAATAGGTCAGTCCGGCTTGTTGTCGCTGTTTGCTCCACTTCGGATAAAGCTCTGATAGCACAGTTAGATAAAATTTAGATAGATAATTTTTTTTTTAGAAAATGAATCTGGGTTCATCGATATAAACCCAAATACATCTTTTCACACTTAACAGTAAGCTTGAAAAGCTTGTGTCGTGAAGTGGAGTAGGTCGGAATCGGGGATTAAACCCGCGCCCACCGGATTACCAGTCGAGTGCGTTACCAACCGCGTGACCACCTCAAAATTTATGTAATGTTTAGAGACACTGATTTAGAGATTCAATAGGTAGTTATAACATGATACAAACATCTCGGCTGCGGGTGTTGGAATCGAATGACAAAAGGAAGAAAAAAAAGCGGAATTGAAACATATTTTTTTATAATAACAAACTCACACCTCCCCTGACAATTTTTTCGTTCCATTTTTAAAATAAAAAAAGTTCCTGGGGTGAGTTCTATTTTTTGTATTCATTCTTTTTTTTCAAATTTAAATCTGATTGACACGTTCCATTTCATATTGCAATGTATTTTTAGATAAGTTTGACATTTGAAGATGCGGAGAGGGGGGGGGGGGGGGACTTACTTCCTTATATCATGTTTAGGTTGGTACCATCAGCGACGAAGGGTACATTTCTGAAGCAGGGAAGCCGAGGCTAACATTTTTTATGGCATTATATCAGATTCGACGAATTACTTTTATCATCTTGAAAAGGTAACTCGATGGGAATCGTATTGTTATGATTCTTCGTCACTGCTAGGTACCCTCCTACTTAGGAATTATACCAGTTTTTAGGCAATTTTATTTAATTTGAGATATAGCTAAATTATTTTAGGTATGGAACCGGACTTATCTGTACCTATAGCACAGACGGAATTACATAAAGTTTTTCCTCAACAGAGACGAGAGGCATCTTCCTTCACATAATGCAGCGTTGTGTGAACTCCCTTGGGGAGGAAGAAGGATGGTTGTTCCGACGCTTACGAGACGGCTTTTGCTGGCTTAAGTAATCACTTTGTGCCCAGGAAAACGTTCACCCATTTCACCACATCCTGCTACCAATCGTGTATTTTTTTGGAAAGTTGTATATATGCTGCAGCTGGAAACGATTTTACAATTATTTACTTGTTGTCTCTGATTCTTGCAATCGAATTTCAACTCATTTCCAGACTAGCTAGAGCTCTAAAACTTTCACTAGTTATGCAAACTAGGCGTCATTTATTTAGGACTTATTTTTTTGGGGGAAAAAATATTTATTTTACTTTTCTGTACAGTTAACTGCAAAGAGCATTGCTTCCTTTTTTCTTTTCTTTTGGATTACTTCTGTGTTTGTGTTAGTTTGTCTGAAATCTATGTTGTTTATGTGTTATATGTTTGTATGCCTAAACTAAAAAATAAATAAATAAATTATATGTACGCACAGCGCCCTCATTGAAAACCATCTCAATCTTGACAGACTGTAGGTATTGTTTTTTTTTCGTAGTGAGAAGTGCCTTGGGTAGCTACTTAGTGATGTGTTATTAGACCATAGATAAAGCTGTCACTCAGACCTAAGATAATTCATAAAATTACACACAAAAAGTATCCTAGGGTGGCTACTGAAATGTACAAAGGGGATTTTCATCATTTTTTTTTTCTTTCTTTTCCAGCCTCTGGAATGATAGAAAAGTTCTTTTTTTAACATAATTAGCGTCCTGTAAAAGCCAGGATATCAAAAATAATAAACATAAAAGACGATACGACAATATTTTTAGTGAAGACCAATAAAAAATAACGGTTTTTATACTTTTTGGGGATACTTCTATCTATATCTTTATATCTATACCCTCACGCCACGTCCCTTGCAGGGTAGGCAGAGAAGACAGAGCGCTTCCGGCACATTCATGTAATCTGTCATACACGCTCTCCGATTCCTTTTACTCAAAACGAGTCCATACTTGAGGATCTGGTCGACATGATCGGACCAGGCCAGTCTCGGGCGTCCGCGTTTCCTCACATCACCGTTCGCTCTTGTCATCCTTCATTCTCTCAACATGCCCAAACCATCTTAGTTTACATATGCTTCATTCGAAAAAATTACGGTCTACTCTTTAACCTATACAAGATATGAAAGATCTGTTACATTCATTCACTAGAGAAAAGTTCAATGTATCTACCCTATATTTTTACAAAGCATATTTAGTAAGGTCGTCGACATCCGAGGTCTGAAAAACTCTTTATTTTTAAAAATTACCATATGCCTACTCTTAATAATGATGCCACGATTCGAAGCCGAAACTCCCGCATGGAGCATCTTCCAAATTCTTTCTTCTTACGAAAACTTTTTTTGCATTTTTATTTCTTATGAAACATTTCAAAAGACACCTCTCTCGTAAAAAAATATAAACATATCGAATATAAGAAGTGACAGTGAACAAAAAACAAAAGTCGCCTCTAAGGATGATTTTACCCAATTTAGATGTAGTGAGTGACTGGTAGAGTGGGGGTAACTTGTGAGAAGGGTGTGAAGACAGTGGGGAGGATTGAGAGGAAGGGGGAAAGGAGGGAGGAAAATAACACGTCTTCCCTTTTTAGTTTATCCAAGAAATATGTCAATTATACTTAAAAACAAAAATATATTCAATGAAAATAGTGTGTACGTATGAAAAAAATGGCTGGGACCACAGTTAAGTCTAATAATCTATCACTTGCCGGAGAAAAATCCGTAAGAATATTGGCCAACATGAATAAATCCCAAAAAAGACAAAAGCCCTGCCCTTGTTGACTATTTTATTGTCTGTCCCTTATTACTAATATATAAGTTATTAGATCCGCTTATTTATTTGTTTATTCTATAATCTGTGGTAGTTTCTAATATACTAAGGGCCAATTTTATAAACATTCGTAAGTTAAACATCAGACCAAATAAACCGAAATTTGATCCATTTGTTCATTTTTCCGGCTTATAACAATCCGTCAGTCAAATTTCCATAAAATTATACTGCCAGACCTTACCGATGGTCGGATCACCAGTTAACCATCCGTTAGTTGGTTTTAGATATTGTTGTCTCACTCACTTATTATCACTAAGAGCGAGAAAACCATATATCGAGTACCATAAAGAGATACCAACTTGTCCCTTTCTATTGTGTTAAATATTTTATTGTTTTATGCACCGGGGGTAGATCATTGTTAAAATGTTTGATGTTTTGACAGCAGGTACATGTGTCGCCAAAAATCTATAGAAATTGGGTTATCCGGCAGTAAATTTGACACATTATTCACGGATTGGTAAAAATGTTTTATAATTCCAACATCGGTATAATTTACTTACGAACGACCGTCCGTTAGTTAACCAGCGATATACTTACGGATATTTGGTTTCTCCTTTATAAGATCGGCCCTAAGAGATATCGTATACTAATAGATACAATTAATTTCATTTTCAATATCCAGTTAGATTTGAGGTTTTGTCCCTTGAGCAAATTTCCCTCACGCCGCGTCTCTTGCAGGGTAAGCAGAGAGGACAGGCGCCAGACAGCCCTATCCTTACACACACTCCTAGCCTCCGTCACATTCATGCAATCTGTCAACGCTCTCCGATCCCTTTTACTCAAAACGCGTCCATACTTGAGAATCTGGTCGACATGATGGGACCAGGCCAGTCTCGGGCGGCCCCTCTTCGCTCATTCAAATATATAAATAGGACTTATTCATGTTGAGCAATATTCTTATGTACGTTTTGTCCAGTCACGATACATCATCAGCACGGAGATTTGAACCGGCACTTCTTGCTTAGAAGTCCATGATCCAACGAACCATGCCACAAAAGTTACCTACTCTATCGCAGCTAATCAGAATCACTCTTGTTTGTATCTCAGTGTTTGGAATAATGAACAATAGTCAAATATGTGATGTAAGATTGACTGGTAGATAAGTTGTAACAGTGTTAGCTGTCAATTTACTCCATGTCAAAATAATTTCAAGTTCTCTCGTGCACTATGGGAGGTCCCAGGTCCCAAGCATATAAACAGAACTTACCAATGTTTTTTTTTTTGGTGTCAGGAAAAATCACGCAGGAAAAAATGTCGCGGGGAAAAATTTCACGGAGAAAATCTCAATGGAAGAAATCTCACATGGAAAAAAACCTCACTGGTAAAAAACCTCGCATAGAAAAATCATACAATAAGAAATAACACACTTTTATTCAAAATTTGTTAATGATTTATAAGACGCTACAATGGATATTTTATAGTTAAATGATCTATCTAACACTATCGCTGGAGTTCACCAACTTTTTAGGTGAGGAATAGCGGAGATAGGAGCCCCTTACCAAAAGTTTTGTTTGAATTATAGGTGGTGGAAATAATTATAGGTGGTTCCTATCTCCGCTATCGCATAAAAAGTTGGTGAAATCCAGCATCAGTATAACAAAAATTATAATTTTTTCAATACTTACCTATTAACATGACAACCAAATTACATACTTAATAAATTTTGAATAAAAATGTGTTTATTTCTCCATATGATATTTATCTATGTGAGATTTCTTGCATGTGAGATTTTTTCCGTGAGATTTTTTCCAGTGTGATCTAATCATGTAACCGTTTTTTTAAGGTATAGTTATGCCTAAATTGAATTTGTGGCTCATAGCACATCAGGCTGATTGTTGAATTGATAAATTCTGAGGTGATTGGACCCTAGAGCTGATTGTGATAAAAATATCTACGATTTTATTCTTAAAATACATCTTTGTACACTTCACAGTAAGCTTGAAAAGCTTGTGTTGTGAAGTGGAGTAAGTCGGCATAGGGGATCGAACTCGCGCCCGCCGGATTAGCCGTCGAGCGCGTTTCCAACTAGGCTACCGACCACCTTAAAAGCAATGAGGGTCGACACCCATCCTGAATGTCACATCAGTTTTGTCGGCCATTTGTACCATTCGATTCGGCCAATTAGTCTTGTCGGCTATTTGTCTCTGTCGGCCAAATGGCATTCGGCCGTTTGTCTGGATCCCTCATGCTCCCGCCACACGCCCGTCCGAGTTCCGAGCAAACGGTGTTCATGAGTAAAACCGTCAGCTACTAGGGATGCCACCTCTCCGGGTTTGACCCGGAGTCTACGGGTTTGAGTGGTGTTCTCCGGGCTCCGGGTTAGCATAGTGTATCTCCGGGTCTGAAATTTTTGTCAGGACTAAAAAAAAAAAAAGGAAAATACTCGGGGTCCCGGTCCCCCCCCATAGAAAAACTGGGTCTCCGGGTCAGCATAGTAAATCTCCGGGTTTGGAATAATGGTGTGGACCAAAAAAAAAAAAAAAAGTCAACTATGGTCACAAATTCGTTTTTTCCGAATCTCCGGGTCTACGCTCTTACAAAGGTGGCAGCCCTATCAGCTACGTACACGTCAAGACAAACATTCAATCCACACGCCTTTTTTTACTCACAAACACCACTCGGATGCGACCCATGACGAACATGTAGCGGGAGCAATAGATTCTCTCTGTCTACCCTATAAGTATATTATTATTAATATAAATCACAACAATTAGCGCTGTGTGACAGAACACCGCAACCTGCAATATTCGTTCATACGAGCGTGAGTGTTCCCACAGAAATCACTAACCGTAACATTGTCTTTGCAATAACTTAATGACAAATTACTATAGAAGGTATATTATTTATATTAACTGGTGTGTATAACAAATAACAATATCACTGTGGTAAAGAATTCCATACACTTGCCTACATATTAAAATAAACAATCGTTTTTTTTATTCCATGATCATGACAAATCTCAGTTAAAATCAGTTAGTGTATGTAGTGTGGTTAGGTTATGTATATCCACCTTTATATTAATGCACAGAGCAGGCTTAAGGCATCAAGCATGCATTTTTTTTCCTATAATTTTTTACTGTTCTTTTTTTAGAAAAATGAGCTGGGATTCCATGCACAAACCCAAATACGTTCTTGCAAACATTGCACTAGGCTAAAAGCCTGTATCGCAAAGTGTGGAATACATCGCCAGCGCCGGGGTTTGAACCTGGCACCTCCCGCTTGAGAGACTGCCGCCTCAACCAACTGCGCCAACCATGTACGACCCTTCTTCTTCTATATATTTTGTTTGATGTAGGCCTCTTCCATTTCTTCCACTCATCTCTGTTTCTCCCCCTTCGCATCCAGGTTCTACCAGCTTGTTGGACAATGACCTTTTGGGAGGTTTTCCGATAATATTACCAAGCTTTTATTTAACTTCATTTGGCGTTGTTGTCTGCGTCTACATGTTCATCTTAAAATTTTAATAGCTGTTCAATGTCCCAACACCTTGAGATTTTGGACTCACATTTGCGTAAGGTGACTGTATAAAATTGAACTAGGTACCTACATAAACACGTTTCAATTGGCAAATTTTAAATAACCTAATTTGGAGTTTGTTTTCAAAATTTTTTTTTTTTAACGATAACTTGTTTTTATTTCTTTTTTAAATATGAAAACAAACTCCTTGCTCCCGCTAGATTCACGCAATTCGTCAAATAAGCACGTGGATTCGTTTTTTCTCAGTATTCATCGTCCTTGAGAATCTGGTCTACATGGTTAAGCCAGGCAAGTATTGAACAGACACGTTTCATATTGTTATTGATTATTTTTAACTGTTTTTTTTTTATAGACTCTTGAATCGGCCCTGTAGAAAACAATAGAATAGTCGTTCATGACCTTAACGAGTAAACACGTTATGACCTTTAACGGACAATAATAGAGAAAGTAGATGATAATAATACTCACTAGGTACCCTGTACTAAATTATTATTGTATTGATGATGGAAACGTCGGTTAGTGTGTTCTTACAATTCTTGGACGAGTGGACAGGTGTATCTATATTCTATAGCCAACAGTGACGAAGGGTGGATTTCTGCAGAAGGGAAGCTGGGGCTAGCATTTCTTATGGGATTACGTCAAATTAGACACTACTATACCTATTATTTTAAACTAAAGGTAACCCGATGGGAATCGTGTTCTTAGGTAGCTTCGCCCCTGATCTATAGATAATTAATATCAATAATAACATGTTGCGTGAAGAAAACAATGCCGAAAATCAAAACGTGTGATCAGTGGCGTGCCTTTATGTAGTAGCCTAAAAACCGGTAATGTCAATTTAAAAAATACCTATATGCAATATCTGAGATCGCTCGTAGACGAGTGGAGGCCGTTGAATAGATAATAAGCTCGCCCTAGTGAACAAAATTTCACGTAACGCACTCCACTGTTAATCTGGTGAGTGCGGGTACTATTTTCGAGGCCGACTTACTCTATTTCACGACACAAGCTTGCTGTGAAGTGTACAAAGGTGTATTTGTAGATTCATTAAAAAAAAACGTCATAAGAAAGAGATGTTATAATATTTGTTCACTAGGGCGAGCTTGTCTAGCAAGATTTTTACCACCCAACTCCGGTATTATCACTTTTGGCAACAGTGGCTCAATAGTTAATTCTCAATTCCATTCTTAAGTGCACAGGTGTTTAAGATACCTTACTCTACTAATTTTCCCAAAGTGCAAAGTTTTCAACGTGGGCTGGGTCCTTCCCTGCCCCATCTACCCCCTCCCCCTATATTACCATACTAATAACAATTATTATTATGTATTTTGATTACAGGTGGGTAGGTCTATGTTTACCTTTATAAAACTTGCCACTTAGGCGAAATTGTCAGCACAAGTGGATGTTTTCTCTTGTAAAATTACCTATTCATATTAGCATGTTTTATTATAAGATAGCACAGAGAATACAAACCTTTTGTTATAATATTATTGCGTTTTTTTTTAAATATATATGGGTTTAACGAAATAAACCCAAATACATCTTTGTACACTTCACAGAAAGCTTAAAAGCTTGTGTTGTGAAGTGGAGTAAGTCGGGGATTGAACCCGCGCCCACTGGATTAACAGTCGAGCGCGTTACCAACCAGGCTACTGACCACCTCAAAGTTTGCTGGAAGAGATTGCCTCTAGGCAATAAGCACGCCCATTGTGCGTATTTTATATGTCAATAAAGAGTTTATTATTATTATATATTACAAACAGATGACAATCGTTTACACGAGACGCATATTGTGTAAACTCGCTGGTTCAAATCCCAGCCCCACCACAAATCTAAAAAAAAACGTTTGAACCTGCGACCACAAATAATCTCTAAGAGAGATTAGGTACACAATGAGTGTCTTGTGTAAATGATTGTCATATTATCGTCTACATGCGTAATTGCGTAGCAACATGCTGCGTGCTTGATAATCAAGAATTTCGTGCAATTTTCAAATTGCCAAATCATTAGCTTACCTTGCCTTCAGAACCCAGGACCCGCCACTGCTTTAAATAATACTTTCTTCTTTAATGTTCCTCCAAATAATACAGGGAGGCCACAAAGCTTCACCATTCAGAGTGGATCTGTGCAATCTGGATAACATCATTTCTACCATCACCTAGGACTGAAAATGTGATATAAACCAAAGAAGAAGAATATTCACAAATCTTAATAATTTTCTGTGCACTACACGTATCTCAAAGTGCAGAATACATCATCAGTGCTGAGATACGAACCCGACACCTCCCGCATGGAAGTCCGTGCTCCAACCAACTGAACCAACCATGTACTTTTTGAGTTATTATAATTTTTGTTGATGGTTTAAAACAACTGATTGAAATGATTGTTCTTTAATATTTAATAGGAATACATTATTACTTGCTGCTAACTACACACCTTCCGATTTTTTGGAAGAAATTTAATGTTTAATGTATATGGAACAATAAAATTTTACCTAAATTGGTTCCATGAGGGAACATTAATGGGCAATCAGACTTTCTTATGATGTTTTGGAATATGGTTTACCACAAGGCATGGTTTTAGTCCCGATCATGTTTTTTTTTAAGAAGTGGTCTGGATTTCACGAACTTCTTTGGTGAGGACTAGCAGAGATAGGAGCCACTTATCATTATTTTTTATACAAAATTTGTGGTAGGTGGCTCCTATCTCCGCTATTCCTAACCAATGAAGTTGGCGAAATCCAGCATTAGTCTTATGCAATAGGAGATATAAAACAGGTTTTAAAAACTGAAATGGTTATCATCGATTTTAATTAAAATTGTCATTTTTAAATATAAAAAATTGTATTCGCTAGGTCGAAAGTCTCAAAATTTTGAAATCCAACGCCAGGGTCTTACTGATTCTTCTTCTGCTTGCCAGTTTCGCCTTTCTTGCACCAAGTGCTGGTCCTGATGTAGAAGTTGGAGAACATCATTGTGGCTAAGAAGCAAACTGTGCCAATCACAGCAATGTATTCAACACGATTCCTGGAAAGAAATGTGAACCATATTAAAATGTAAGTAAAAACATTGATTTTGATAACAGTTTTCATAATATGTCAAGTCTAGAATTGGATAGCAGAGATAAGTCCTAGACTAGAAGAAGATGAATTGAAAGCGTTGGGAAAGGTTGAGAAGTGAATAAAGGGAAATGAGGAACTCGAGGAATAATGTAAGGCAAAAACCAGAGATGGACCAGGCCGTTGGAGATGTGCGCTGTGGCAGCTATCAAGAAATGAAGAGGCTGGCCCGGTGACAGAGATAAGTGGAGGAACAGAGTACTTGGTGCAGACCGATTTTAGTATTGTGACCTTAGGAAGATAGGGCTTTTAGCTCAGCTTGACATGGCCTATATCTGAGCCTTAGGAGAGCACGAATATCTTATTGGTTTGAAACTTTCTTGATCTGTGGTGCTTAAAACAGATTTGTACAATAACTTAGTTCGTTTGTGTTGTCTTTAAGAATGGACTCCTGAGTTGGACTAATTCCACAAAATGACTCATTACAAACAAAGGTGTGAGAACACAAACTATTGTGTGCAATAGCAACGTTTGAAGAAACATTAAAAACCGGAGTTTTAATACAGCCAATGGAGCAAAATGAGGTTGGGGTGATGAATGGAAAAGACCACTAGGAAGGATACTATTATACCAGTGTAAGTAATGACTTACTCAAAAGGTGTTCCACACGCTGTATACCAGATGGATCCATGCTTTGGAGGTTTACCTCCAGGAACGCAGTGGAAGTCGAAGTATGCCTCATCGTAGTCCGTGACGCAAAGGAATTCTCTTTTCTCTAATACCTGAAAATCACAATATAGTTAAAATCAGTGAAAGAATCAAAAGTGTCATTTTAAAGTCAGTAAAAGAAGATCTAAAGAATTTTCTTCACACAAGTAGAAGTTTAGAAGAACATTTCTGGAAAACAAGTAGTGACTTTTTTAGTAGAGTCTTCTCAACTGAGAATCGTTTTGTAATTGTTTCCAGATTCTGACTGTAGTCCATTAATAGTCCTCTTTTAAGGGCTACTAGATTTGACACAATAACGTTTCAGCGTTCTAGATTGACCCATAGTCCTTCAAGTAAATGATATATGAGTGATCAGCAACATTGACGATTAATTCTAAGATACTTACTGATCCAAATGCCGTCTGTATTGGCACGCGCTTATCACAGGGTCCAATAGGTTCATGAAGTCCGATAGACACTTCGTCCTGTGGATTCCACCAGATATTGAACGACAGATAGATGGAGTAGTGAATTATTAGATGAAGGAGTAGCATGCAATCGAAACTTGTCAATCTGAAACAGAGTGAAAAAATCAAAGATACAGTGAACTTTGTAACAGATATCCAGACATGACAATATCCCGTCGAAAATGTAGTAGAAAAGGGCATAAAACTTAATCGAGAAGCGAAGGACTGATGTGTTTTTGGAAAAGGAAGTCAGGAATCAGGAATACTAGTAAATTATTATTATTATCGTTTGGCATAAGTCATTGCACGGGTGGCGTCGTCAGAAGATTAGAGATTGAAAGAATTTTGCTGGTGTATCCAGGAAACACACTAGAGAGCAACATCCAAGGCATGAAATGAAGAAATCAGATGGAAGTAAGGGTGAAGGGATATGAGCAAAGATTCAGGGCGTAGATAAGAAATATTACAGTCCACTTTTATTTTGATGAAAGTGATGATTGTGGTGAAATTTACTCACTTTTGACGAATCGTCTTTCTCTCAGTTCTGTCGCCGCTCCAAGCGATCGTCAAAAACACCACGAAGAGTATGAAGAATGTGACCTCAGAATGTACTTTCCCAAAGTCATGTAATGGGTGATAAAGTGGAAGAAACAGGAGAATCCCTCCAGGCATTCCTAGTAATCCTGTGATTGCCGCCACCAGAAACTCTTTGACGAATCTATAAATCACAGGTTTCATGAAACAAGTCAGAAATTTGCTTTTATCCATACCATCGTGGCACTTCTCACAATGATGATAACTAGTGAGACATGTAAGGCTGAGAAACTTCTTTAAAAGGATGCACGAACTCTCATAACTGTCTTATGGCACCCTCAGCTCAGAAGATATTGTTAAATATACCAGTTGGAAACCCGAATTGGTCTAATCCGGTGCCCCGAGCCTACTGCAGCTATTAATGAAGGGTTCATGGAGAATTCAGGAACTTTTAAACAAAATATGAACAGCGATCAGGAATAACAAACCATACATACCCAGAACTTTCCCACTTATCATTCTTCTTTCCCAACCATGTAGAGACATTGTGGAACCAAAACGTGAAGCTGGCAGCGAAGGTAGCATGAAAATAGTAGGAATTCCATGGCACCCAATAATGTCTGTCATATATATTTGGATCTGTATCGTGCCATGTCCAGTGCAAGAATTTGACTGCAGTTATATCATACGGTAAGTCAATCATGACAACTGTCAAGCCGACGGCAAACGGTTCAGCCCATTTGGGAAGTTGAAGTCTGGAAACGGCGTGAGCAGCGTTGTAAATAAATACAGGATCTGAAATATGGCTCATTATTTTAAATCTGCTGGGTTTTCTTGTGTCAGTTGTTAATTTCCAACGATGCCACACCAGTTGGAGTGTCTGTTGTGCCCTGTCACTTTTACTATGAAGGATATTTCTGAAGCATCTCCATGTGGTTTGGGCTTCGCATAGTATTGGAGATCAGTTTAGTTGATTTTCCGGTTTCGACACACAAAATAAATAGAGTTTAAGAAAAAGTCTTGTTGGCTGTAAATTCTTCTGTATGCGACTAATACGAGCCCAATTAATGGTCAAATAAATTATAATCTTCTCAAGTTTCAGGAACCAGGGCATAAAACATCGACAAGGATTGACTCCTCCTATTTTTTAGTCTTTTTAATAGGTACTTACAAAGCGTCATAATGTGAAGGGGAAATCTTCCTCCAAAGAATATGAGAGGTGTCTGTGAATGCCAGAAATTGTCAATGTCTGGAAGAACGTAACAAATCACTTCCACAACCATTCCGTGGAAGATTGTCGCCAACCAGAGCCAAGGCCATCTTCCACCTTTCTTGAATGCTGGAAAGATTATTGACAGCTTGAAATCGAGTAATTGAAAAAGTCTGCTGACTACATGCTGCAGGAAGACCTTTATAAAAATTAAAAACTAATGCCATTATTGAGTCTGTCTCATCGATGATGTCCACCGTTAAGGAGAATGCAGTTTTGTCTTTGTGTCTCCAATCTTCTCTATTTTGGAACCAGGAAGTATTTTTTTTTCAGCATTGCCTCGGTTGTACATAAAATTTTGAACAGATATATTGAGGAAACAGTTGAAATGTTATTGTCACAGGTGTGGTTTTTCAAAACCTTTGGTCGGGTCATAGAAGATTCTATTAGATAGATAGTAACTGATAGTAAAATCGGTAGATAATTTTAAATCTTCTATCAGTTTCTATTGATTAATTCTTTTTGTCTCCATTTTCTTGGGTCAAGTTGCAAGTTTCAGTTGAGTGGCAGATATTTCCAGCGTATCAAGGGCTTTATTATTAAGTGTGTGATTCTGGACTTACCATGGATGCAAGTCAGTATGCCTCCTAGAAGAAAACCAACTTGAGAAATGAAATAAGTTGGCTGCGCCTTCCAGAGGTTATACCAATCATTATAGCGAACAATCCAGTCCAAGTTCTGGAATAACGAATGGAGAATTTGTAAGGGTGCTTGGATCAAAGAAGGCTAAATAATAGGTAAGATGGAATTGGAAAACCCAGGATGAGATGAATGTAGTGTGACAAAAAAAATTTGAACATGCTAAGTTTGTGCCAGATAGTCCAGGCAAATTGTTTTGTTACCAGGAAAGTTGTGGGGTAGTATTGATGTCTACCGTTCAATATGTTTTTGGGGTGCTGAAGCTGAATCCGGTGTCTTTTGTTTATAACTTGAAAACTATCATGTTTTTTAAAGTGATTTTCGAATTCCAAACGAAAGCACACCAAATTTAATACAAATTTGTCTCTCAAATAAAAAGTAGTGGAGCAGCAATTGTCAAGCTCCAAAAAACTTGCCAAATTTTCATATTATTTTGTACTGTGAAATTTGAAAATGTATGAGCTAGTTCGATTTATACTTAATTTTAAAATGCCTTGATTATGACCTATTTTTCAACTTTAGTATGTATTTTTGTCATGTAATTGAAAATATGACATATTTATTATTTTAAACAGTTAGACTGATTCGATTTGAAATTACCGCCAAATTATCAGCCATTCACCTAGCAATTAATTTTATTATCTAATCTCAATGACCTTCAGACACAAATTTATCAATCCGTAACAATAATTTGTCGCTAACTTCATTCGCATCACAGTGAAAACAATTTTAATCTATGACATATTATTTTGATTAACATAACCTCAAAAACCGTAGCTGTCAAAAAATAGAACAAACGATTTTTGAATTTACAATTAGAATATGGTGAATGACACTATAATACATTTTACAAATGTTGTTATCAATGTTTTTCCTCTCAACGTTTTTCCACACGTTCTTCTTAACAATCTTATAATTACAGAATTCAGATCTATTTCATTTTTCTTGTTTTTGGGTTAAACTTTTACCGCTGACACAACGATTTAAACTCAGAAACAACCAATGGCTGTCTAACTGGACAGATTGTTTTAAAAATATAATCCAAAATAAACTTCTACTGAGTTAGAATTCAAGAAAATACGACAAATTTTAACCATTTCTAGTTTATTTTTATTGTAGAAAGAAATACTTACATCTTTGTATTCATACTTGTCGAGTTCAAGACCAAAGCCAGTCAAGTTCAGATGAGCCATTCTGTTGTTGCTGTCACACTCGCGTTACATGCGTAGCGAACCACACGACTGACTTGTATTGTTCGTGTTATCATTCTAGATATAATGTGACAGGTGTTCTGTTTTGACCTTTGTTGCTTTATCAATTAGATACTACTAACCTACTTGCAGGGTTGCCACTTGTTTTTTTTTTATTATTTTTTATTATTTAAAACCCTCTCACTACCACTGTCCCTGCTGGAGGACACGAAAATAAAATAAATAAAATCCATCTGAAGCCAATGTCCATCCTTAATCCATGGTAAACTTATTATAGAATGTTTATTGTCTATGACTAAATATGTTTTACCAGTAAATTACTACCAGTGCCCTCCGTGGAGGACATGGGGCTAAGTCCTAAACGGAGAAAGTTTTTTTTTCTAAATTTATGTTAACATAAGTAAGTATATAGATATTTAGTCCATAGTCAAAAAAATATATAATCCTTCTATTATATTCTGGTAGCGAGAGGGTCAAAAATGAATCAGAGTTTATCGAAATAAACTCAAATACATCTTTGTACACTCCACATAAAGCTTGAAAAGCTTGTGTCGTGAAGCGGAGTAAGTCGGCATCGGGGATCGAATTTTACGATCGATTTTTACTTTTACTAATTCATGTGACCTCTGTGAAACTTAGAATAAGAATTTACACATTTAGCTTTTCGATGATGCCCCCTATAATTAAATTTTTACCCATCATTTGATTTGAAAGATTGCAGACAGCGCGCTGCAGCGTATTTTAAGTACTAACCAATTAAAATGTTATCTTTATTTCACTTTCATTTTTTTACTAATATTTTTTTGGAGTTTCGTCTTTTGGCAACCCTGCTATCTTGTAATATTTTGATAAGATTAGTAAATTAACGTAATGATTACTATCTGGTTACTAACTGAATCAGATTAACTAGCAGAGATTAATGTTATTACCACTCTTTTTAAATTTCATCTGTCATTGTCTGCATCTACATTTTCAAGTGCCTTGTAAGAGTCAGGTTTTCATAAAGCTTCAGTTTGGCATTTAAAATCTTTTTCGGCATTGAGGTTCTTTGCCAAAAAGGTACATTGGGTTGGCTGGCAGTAATTGCCATTTGTCAATAAGTCCCCCTTTGTGTGTTTTTATATATGCAATAAAGAATATTTTATTTTTATTTTATTTATTGTGTTTTACTGTAGAATACAAATTGTACGTAGAAAAAATCATTTAAAGCATTGTTCACTAGGGCGAACTAATCGCAAATCTGCGATTTCTTCCAGTTAACCTCCCTCCCCCCAGCAGTAGTAAAATAAAACACCAAATATCGACAAGTAATAGATAATATATTTTATTTTTTGTACACAGGTTTTTTCTATTTTTTTTAAAACAATAAACAAAAAAAATGTACACAATATCAAATTTTAAGTAAGTATTTTTATTACATTTTTTTTCATAATATATTATCATTATTATTTTATTTATTTTCTACATAGTCATACTAATAATAATAATAATAATTTCACCACGACTAATTTTTGTAACAATTTATTTTCTATTTATTTATTTATTTAACATATCTTTGCAACTAGGTACATGTATAAAAGACAAAAAAATAATACAGTTCTAAGCCTAGTTTTTTTTTATTTATTTTATAATTAACTATATTATAATTACAATTATTTACAAAATCTATAGGAAGTCACTGACTTAACTAAACTATAATTAAGAAAAAAAATGTATATAGAAAAAAATTAGGTAGTATAGATAATATTGCGAAAATTCAATTACATTGAATTCTTTTCGAAAAGAAATAAATAAATAAATTTATGAAATATTCTTGTCTTTGTGTGTATAATAATAATAATATTAAAAAAAAGATAAATAAATCTATATTTGAGTCTTTTATAAATTATATTTCATATTATGTAAGTATATATGTAGTTTATTTCGTTTTATTATTCGAAAAAATATTGAATAAAATAAGAAAATAGTTTGGTAAAGTTTTCATAAACTCCCAATCGAAATTATGAATTTATTATAATAATTATTGCTGGCCATTTCTTTAATTGCTATTATTTTATTTTATTATTAATTTAAAAACATGGTATGCGTTTTGACTCTTTTCAAGAATATAATTGGAAAAACATTTATATTTCGATACAAATAAAATCTCTGAAAACAAACTAGGACATCCACGATTGATTAAAAACGTTTCGGTAGAAACAAAACAAGACATGATCGCTCGATTAGGACTTGACAATAAATTAGTAAACATATCACGAAAAGATCTTCGTAACTTTGAGTCAAATGTTCGTATGTATTTTGAAAATAGAACAATCATGATCCGGGTATTGCTTGAGCTTGAAAATGTTGCTTTTCCAATAAAACCGCTCTTTGACTCTTTATTTTTCTCATGACCTGAAAATAGTGTTATTTGTTATCTTGGCTGTGGCCCAGTAAAGGCTTATTTATTTATGTGTGTTGAAAATGTCTCAGAAATCTGTGACAGATAATTTTCTAAGCATGCCTAAAATTAGCAATAATTGGCACTTTATTTCCAGATACAGAAAAGCTTGAAAGTCTGTTTATTTGCACAAGTCTTTGACAAATAAAAAACAGGGTTGATCCAAAAATGAATAAAAAAAGAAATCATCTCATATCATACAACATTAAAAAAAAAACAATAAAGCAAAGTCAAAAATGCTTTGCTCATTCATGTTAACAATAGTATTAAAATTACTGTACAATTATAATAAGTAAGTAAGGTATATGTACAAATGTAAAATTCCGCCTTGGAAATAAAGAGAAAAGTAGAAAAAACACAAGAATAAGAAGTAACCAGGTGTTATAGAACACTTCAGATAAAGGTAGAACAAAAACGATAAACAAATTTTTGATTATGCTTTTTGTGGAAAGCAACTAAATTAAGGGAACATTGGATTAGATCAGCGTTGTTACGATTTCATTTCAGCATTTTTACCATAGGAAAAATTGGTTCAGGCCCTAGAAACAGGCTGGCAGATTAAGTATTTTTGTGATAAATCATTAAAAATATGGCACATCAAAACAAGGATCAAAGTGTCACTCAAATAAATTGAAAGAAACTCAAAAGTCTTATAAAAATTGAACAACGTTGAACCAGATCATTGTTCAAACTAACTCTTTCCACAAATTCACATTAAATGACTGAACCAAAATATAAAATTCTCATTATGACCGTAATTTTAGTAGGTTATCAATTTACATGCATTAACTAAGGGAATGTTTTTACAGGGAACGTTGGGTCAAATTATTATTTAAAAACAGTTTTTAATTTATAATTAACACGTGTTGTTTCTTGATGTGTTGTGATCCAATAAACTGTCTATCATTAAGGAAGTTTTATGTAGAGTCTTTTCAGCGTTTGCAGAGAGACACCTATTATTTGTTGTAGAAGTTTCGTTACAACTTGAGGAACTGCAATTTGATCCGAGTCCATCGTAATTGTTCTTTGAAGCGCTGGCTGGAACGCCAATTTCTCCAGCCATCGCCATGTGGTAGGAAGAAGAATTATTATTTTCGAAAATAGAATTTTGGTGGTCGCAGGACGCCGACATTTTCACTTTACAATCTGAAACATCAGTCACACTTCCATTTGTAGAAGTTTTGGCACTTCTCGTATAGTCGAAACAATTATTTGTCGTACTGTCTACAGTGACATCACTAATGATGCCATTGTTTTCTGTAAACATATCAGAAGTATTATGTGTTGTTGTTGGCTTTTCATTTCTTGCCTTATTCGCTGAACAATCCAAATTGACTGTAGGAAATTGAGCAGCTTGTTGAGCGTGGTAACTAAATGATAATTGTTCTTGAGCTTGTTGATGAAACTGTGACGGTGTCAAATGGTTTTGAAAGTTGACTAAAAATCTTTCTTGAGGATTCAGATATGTGGGGAAGCCCGCGTGAAAAGCGGCGCTGGTTGAAGATCAGGCGGAAGCTAACTGCCTCCAAACTGTATGTCACATGGAGTTCATGTATGGCCATGAGAACGAGCTTCCTGATAACAGCATATCTCTTATCAATGTTTCTATCGGTGTCTTTCCAACTAGTCTTACGAAGAACAGCTGCTCAATGACTTGTGAACTGACTGTTCTTAGTGAGGGCAGTCTTAATAACAGTTTACCAAATCTTGTCGGTTGATTTGGATACTGAGTTCGGCAGTACTCCTCCAGAGCACACTGTGATTTCTCTTGTAAACTTTCTATATGAGCAACGTCTGATAATCCACAAGCATCTGTGAACAAAAAGAAAAAGAAAAATTAGTATATTAGACATCAAAATTAATACACTTACATTCAAGACCTTATTGAACTTCTTTTAGACTTACGACCTTCCACTACAAGCTGTTTTGAGAGGCATATTTTTCTCCACGGAACCTATGCCTAAGTTATGTGGTCTTTTGAGAATATGATCAACAGTTCTCTTTTTACTCATAAAAGTTAGAAGTCAGATGGATCCAGGATCGAGAGAAATTTTGAGGTCGCCAGGACCGTGGAACCAATTTAAAATCTAATATTTACAGTTAAATATTTAATCCTTTTGAAAGGAGTGTTGCAAACTTTTCAAAGATGCTAATTAACAAAATGAACTTTGGGAAAGAGCATTTTATATCAACTGCTGGGACAAAGAGAGTTTATAAATTTTAATTTATCGTTGTACCTCTCAGTAAACCCATTGTGTTTCTTTGATTTAATTTAATTATAACTTTAAAGTGAACAAATTAAACAACAGAAATGGAAATTGTGATTACAATATAAAATGTTTTGCTGTTGAAAACTACATCAAAAAAAGATTTCTAAATACTGATATTTCAGGCACAATTCTTGTATTTTATATAGAGCAGTATATCTGAGCTTAATCCTTTGATATCCATGATATCTGGATAGGTGAATGTTTCCCAGTATTAGGCTGATGAGTTTATATGCCAATCATGAATGATAATATGTAAACTTTTCTAGCTGATAATGCTGAGAATTGTGTTGGCAAGTCCTGCCTCCGCGTAAAAAAAATATCACTACACATTTTTTTCTGGAAGGCAGATAGATATATTACAATGATACACTTAGCTATACCCAAATGGCAAAATATCTGTAATAAAACGAATTGCTAAATGGAGCAAGGATTATTACGAGAGAGAAATCATCATTAGTATTTTTTCCATATTGTCGTGGCGCTTAAGTATTAGTACGTAATAAAATCCTGCAGAGGGCGTACATCGATAAACTGATTGTCGCCATTTTTGATCCTGCTGTCACGTCGAGAGAATGCTTGAAGTTTATGTGACAAGTGTTGTGCTTTATTTGTTTCGTGTTTCTTAAATAAATAGACATATGTAGGTACAGAGTTAACTTGCTTTTGGAATAATTCCGCCCAGTAGCACATGACTATTGTCTTGTTTTGTTACTCTTGTTTTTTTTTAATGACGATTTATTTATTTATTTACATGAGGTGGTTGAGAGCTGGAATGGTTATGGCTGTCAGTAAGGTGGGCGTAGATTATACCTAAAGACTTACCCCACTTCACGGCACAAGCTTTTACAGCTTACTGTGAAGTGTACAAATATGTATTTTGATTTATTTCGATAAACCCACAAAACTTTTAAAGTATAACAGAAAACTAGATACTTACTTGATTAGTTTTAATAATTTTCACCAATTAATAGAACAAGATATTGTGCACATTTCTCAGTGATTCAGAAATAAAAATTCGAAGGAAGTAGGTATTTGGGTGCATTTGTATGAATAAGTAAACCAAAAATGGCGACGATCATTCCTGTTATAGAACTGCCTTCATTTCTGTATCATGCTCCCCTAATATTATCATTTCTTTACCATTCATTAGGCAACAGGCAGAACTCCCCAATACTTGCTTTTTTTGTACTGATATATTGTTATTATATACGAGTACCTCCTTACAATCATTACAGAACAGAATGTTTTCTTCTTCTTCTTATCGCTATAATTGTGTACAAGATATATGAAAAAATGAAGATGTGGAGAGAATAATGGAAAAAATATGAATTAGGGTAGGTTATTGTTTCCTTCCGTTATTTTATGTTTCCCTGTAGGAAATTCTGGGTTGTAAAATTGATCCCCCCACACTTTTTTTGTTTTTTTTTTCGAATGTACTGTGAAAGTATGGTAGCGATGTAGTTAGCTAATCGCAGTGCTGCGATCTCTGCCAGCTAACCCCCAAAAAAGTACTTCGAAATACATGTTCTATGGTCTATACATTTTTTCGTAGGACTAGCAGTTTACCCGCAACGCCCGGATGTTTTATCGAAAAATATGTGAAATCGCGACTTCTTTACTGTAGCTTTTTTAAAATAAAACAGTCAATACAATGCATAACATTAAAATAATTAATTTATACTGTTCTATGTTCAATAGTAAGTACAGTACCGTCCACATTATTATGGACAAGTCACGTCAGTCTTCATTAATAAGTACTGTAGTGTACAATATGTGATGATACATAACTTGAGTTAATTTTAATTGGACTTGATTAAAAATTCGACTTAAAAATAAGTCAACACGCGAAATAGATGTTCCAATTATGAATTTTATACGACGTTCTATATTTAAACAATTAACTTAACGTTCCATGACTAAATATAATTATACTAACAATAGTACCTACATGGTATTTTTTTTTAAGAACGCTAATAATATATCAAATTTAAAAAAATGTATAAATATTACCAATTGAAACGTGTCCACAAGTACCTATTATAATTTTAAACTGTCATCACCCAAAGCAAATGTGTGAAGCTAAATTTGAATTTCAAGTGTTTTTGACCGAAGGTTCTTGTTGGAGGTTCAACTTGTAATAAAATGAAAACACAGTATTTAAAAACTTCCACAGATTTTAGACTTATTAATTATTTTAGATATGGTCGGTAGCCTGGTTGGCAACGCGCTCGACTGTTAACCCAGTGGGCGCGGGTTCTATCCCCGACCTACTCCACTTCACAACACAAGCTTTTAAGCTTTCTGTGAAGTGTGCGAAGATGTATTTCGATTTATTTCGATAAGCCCAGATTCATTTATAAAAAAAACCTGTTGGTGGGAAATGCATTTTAGTCTACGGATAGTTTCGTGTTTTTGTTGACTTTGACTTGGCCGTAAACTAGTTAGTAAAATAGTCGCATAAAATAATTGAAAGTCTGTGCGAGACAATAAATACTTGGTTTTTTAATTGTTCTAAATTTGAACAACAAAAAAAAGCTCAGGCGCCATCTAAATTGACAAGTTCAAAGGTATTCAACGAATTAATTACGTTATATCGAATAGCCGGTGGTTAATTTACATGAACAAGTCATATTTAGTATAGTAAGTCTACTACCAATTCTAGTTGAACTGTGCTGATCCCATAGTTCAGATATCAACCATAACAGTACATAACAGTAGGGAAACAAACAAGACCACAAAGCAGAAAGGTCGATGTGTGATTTGGAAACTAAATCATCAATTAATTGATTCATGTGAACTCGTGTGGGTTGTGTTGTGTTATGAGATGAATGTGTGCAGTGGCGCATCCAGGATTCAATTCTAGGGGGGGCTGAATGTCGTCACATGGTAAAAATTACTGTCACTCAACGTTTTGGGGGGAGGGCTAAGGGCTGAAACCCCTAGATTTGTTGTATATAAAGTATTGTCACTCATGGTTTTGTGGGGGGGGGGGCTTCAGCCCCCTAGCCCCTCCCCTGGATCCGGTAGTGAATGTGGGACTCAATGGGTTGATACTAGGTACCAAAAATGATGCTTATGTTTCATTTTCTGGAAAAAAAGGATTTTCTAGGTTCGCCGAAAGGTCGGAGCATCTGATCACTACACGATTAACCCGAAAAACAAATCTACATTAGGTATAGATCATCGTGAAAACCTTAAACCACTATTGATTTTGTAAAATCTTCATAAATATTACACAGATTTCTATCACACCAAAGTTTGTCAAGAAAGATGTGGTTTTGAATTAGATCAATTTTATTTGCTGGCAATAATGACATTTCCGTTGAAATTCTTCAAATGTTGCCATTATGTTAACCAAAAAACTACATGTAGCGACCGTATTTTAATACCTAAATTTTTTATATTTTACAAAATAAATACTAGACAAACTTTTTCAGTCTCCCAAAAAAAATGTCTGGGGCGCTATTTACTTACCTACTCGTTTTCTTATGCCACAATTTTAGTTGTCCCTCCCCACTCCCTGCTTATTGCTATTACATTTAGGAGGTAGGTACCTAGTTAAAATTAAATCAAGAAACCCCTTACATTATAGAAGTATTTCAAAATTATTTTAATGTACAATAAAAAAAAACAATCGAAAATTTAATATTAGAACACCGGAAAAGCGTTCTGTTCCAATTTCAAATGACGGGTATGTATGTGTTATTGTTTATGACTAAAGTTGGTCGCTTATAATATTGTCTATGTGTTGTGTATTTTGTAAGTTGGTAGCAGTGTTTGGAACGCAGGGGTCGTCTTTTCAATAAAAAAGGTCACATAAAACAGGGTCACTTCATTAAAATATACATAACTAGCTGATTTACTCGTGTTTCGCAACGGCAAATTTGACAAACCAAACCAGCCCGGCATACTTTATGTGATTTAAGATCTGAACTTTTTTTCCATGCCACTGCCCTTTCAGACGATGCCACGCAACCCTTGGATCCCCTCATCATCATGGCATTTCTAGGAAAAGCTTCATCTCCAAAAACCGGCGACGTTAAAACACAGAGTAGATATAGTATCGCAAATGTTTTTCTAAATTTTCACAGCAATCTGCCGGTAAATACGGGAGTTATGCGAACACTTACAAAAAATGCGACTTTATTTTATGTATATAGATATTATCAATAAAAGCAGTAGGTATTATATAGTATAATGTTTTAAAACACTGATTAAACAGCAGGACCAGTGGCGTAACTAGGGTGGGGCGGGGGGGGCGGTCCGCCCCGGGCGGCGCATTTCAAGGGGCGGCAAAATGGCACAACATGTAAAAAACCATCGTGATAAAACACACAAATTAAAAAAAATCTCTGAATTTTCTAAAATTATTATGAAAATCTATTAAATGACTATAATTTTCATAAAAAAATTTGCCTGCGGCGCTAATTAATCATGTTAGCGTTTAAGGTACATATTATTTATAGGTGCTCAAATAAGATAGATTTTCGATATCTCAAGGCTAAAATTTCGTTACTTCTTGTATGGTCGCTTCCCCTATACAATACCTGTAACCACATGTGTTACCTACTACAAAAAGATAACCAGGTTCATCATTTCACCATTTGTCCAAAAAATTTCGCCTGCGGCGCTCATTTTATAATATTTTTTATATCTTTTTTTTGATGTGTACTTATTTTAATGCCACCTTAGTACGGGCTTTGCCTAGTTAGGTGGCAAAATTGTGAATGTATTTATTATGTCTGTTTATGAAATAAAGTATTTATTTATTTATTTTTATTTAAAGAAAGTAAACAAAACTACAACGTGACCTTCATTTGCATTTAGTTTTATGTAAAAAATTTCGCCTGCGGCGCTATTTATGTGCTTTATTGTGCCACATCTATATTGAAATTTTAGTTGCTCTCGTCTAGCTTGAAAACTGCAGACACCAATAGGTATGCAATGTAGGTATATACTTGTATAGTTACTTAAGGGGTCGGGTGGGGCGGCATTTTCAGAGTCCGCCCCGGGCGGCACTTATGCTAGTTACGCCACTGAGCAGGACAAAGACATATCTATAGACAATCTTTAATATTAAATTAGTACCTACCTAAATAAATACTACGAATTACGCCGTATGTGGCCAGTTAATTTGGCTCTTGAATCTAGTAGCGATTTTGTAAATAGGTTATTTTTACAATTTGTCAGTCCACCCGAACTGGGCGATTTGTGGTGAATAGTTTTTTTCGGAAAATCTGGCCTTTTAAAAAAAAAGTCTTGCTGTATGTATGTATGTATGTACTATGTATACTTACGAACTGGGTTATTTGTGGTGAATAGGTTTTTTTTGGCAAAATTTGGCTTTTTTAAAAAAAAGTCTTACTGTCTGTTATTTACTAAATTTTACTGCATATTATCAGTACAAAAAAAATATCCGCTTCTTTCGGAAAAAAGATCAGAGGTGTTTTAAACATTTTTTTTTAGAAATCTACACAAGATATAATAAATCTTTTACGATATTCCTTAGATAAGGCTTCAATGTATCTACTCTATTTTTTCCAAAGCATATATAGTAACGGTTGTCGAGATCTAAGGTCTCCCGTTTTTAGAAATTTTTTGAAATGTCAGTATGCGTACTCTTAAAAATATATATGCACCAAGTGTAAATAAATAAATAAAATAAATCCCAAAGAAGATTATTATACTTTAGGGCTATCCACTCGTCTGCGAGTGATCTCATTTTTTTTTAAATGGATCTCGGCTTACATACACAAACCCAAATGCTTTCCTGTACACCTTGCACTAGGCTAAAAGCCTGTATCGCAAAGTGTGGAATACATCGCCAACGCCGGGGTTCGAACCTGGAAACTCCCTCTCGAGAGACAACCGCCTCAACCAACTGCGCCAACCATGTACTCGAATTTTGTTTGATTGCGCAGTAAATATTTTCATTTACATTATACTTACGTAAGTACACCATAGTAAGTACATAGATATGAGGGTGAATCAATGATGAAGTCCAATTTTATAAAACAGTGATATATCATTATTAGTTATTATTATTTTATAGTTCTCCATATAATGTGAGTGATTCCGTATTGTGAGTGAATGAATGAATACAACCAGTAGCTGGAATCATTGATAGCTGAGTGTCAAAATAATTGACCTTTTCTATACATAGCTACTTCACTATATTATATTATTTACAGCAAGCGGCCATCTTGATTATAAAATCATATTACATAACCCTTTCACCACTACTTCCAATTCTTGGTTTCGAGCGCGGTCTAACTGAAATTCACGGGATCACTGATTACCCTGCCAATTGGCTAAGAGATTTACCTCTAAATTTGTAATTGCCGGGTCATTTGCCATATGCATTAAAAAAAAGACTACTTCTTCAAAATTCATATAATTATTAGAGAGACTCATGTCTTTAACGTTGAAAGTCTCATGTACAATCGCATGATCACATTTTGAAAATAGGGTTTTTTAGGAAAATTTCGCATCATTCACAAAAGTTTTAGATTTTAAAGCATATTATCACTCGCCCCAGGAAGCAGTTATATGGACCGGATTATTGAGAGCGTGCGCTGTAGCACCTACGCGGAAGTGAAGAGATTGGCGAGTGACAGGATGGCGTGGACCAGTCGACAAGATTGTAACCACATCATCATCATTATAACGACGAGAACATGTCTTTCTCTGTGACTTTCAAGAAAAGAGTTGAAAAAAAAATCAGAGGTGTTTTTCACATTTATCAGCAATTCATACAAGATATGAAATATCTGTTACGGTAATTCCTTAGATAAAGGTTCAATGTATCTACCTTACTTTTTTATGAAGAATATTTAGTAAGGTCGTCGAAATATTTGTTGTGAAAAATACCCATTTGGGAAAATAAGTAAAAAAAAAAACAATAATTATGGAAAGTGGGTGCATGGTTCCAGTATGAACAAGATCGAAGGAGACGAAACGAAAGTAAATCATCCAGGGAGGTCTACGTCCAGAAGTGGTCCTGAAAAGGCCTGGTCAAAAAGACCAGAATTTGATGTAATTCGAAAAGGGTTTAAAGAGACATTTAGTAGATTTTTGGGAAAATAAGTAAAAAAAAAAAGCAATAATTATGAAAAGGTGAATGCATGAATGAACGAAGAAGACACGGTGCCAGAACATAATGTAGGTACAAGCAGCTATGCAGAGGATCATCGAGGGGGCCTCGGCACAGGCGCAAGCCCAGTGAGACTCGTCAATGAAACAACATGTACCTTATATTGTAAATCACATAATACATTGCCATGTTAATATAATATATGGATCCAGTAAACTCAAGTTAAAGGAGGCGAAATGAAGTTAGATCATCTAGGACAGCCTACGTCCAGAAGTGGACCTGAAAAGGCCTGGTCAAAAAGATCAGAATTTGATGTAATTCGAAAAGGGTTTAAAAAGACATTTAGTAGGTATTATTTCCAACAATTATGATGATTGGTAGAATAGGAATTAATAATGATAATAATAATATGTATTAGTATGAGTGCGCGTGCGCATGTACAATCAATAGAGTACTTGTATGTATTGTATGCGCGTGATTCATTTCTTATGTTTCACATTAGATACTAGCTTTAGCGCTTGCTGCAACCCGGGATAATATGTGGACTTACAAATCAATTTATAATGGTGGTTCACATATCTTAAGTATCGTCCATCATGGAGTTTTCTGTAATATGGGGCAGCAAGTGACAACTGTGCGAATGTAGTATTAGGTACCTACCCTTTACTAAAGAACACAAAATTTTCACGGCCATATAGGCCTTTACAATATACTAAAATAGAAACATTGAAGGAAAATACCGCGGGTTTAAGACCCTCCACATCCCCGGGTTGCTCAGGCGCATTAATAGAGACCTCTTTACCCGCACTTCTAGGCAAATCCTATTAAGAGGTGGGCCCAGGGTTAGCCTTTATAACCAGTTATTAAATTTAAAACAGGAAAAAAAATCATACCAAAATCTAAAATTTCAAAAATAAACAAATGATTTGCTGGTAACTTTGAGAGGACTTTTTTTTATTATTTCGCGATAGCTTAAGGTTTTTGTTTTAATGAAAAGCATTGTTGGCATAAATAGACTGTGTCAAAAATTAAAGGTTAGGTTAGGGTCGCAACAAGGCATTAAAAAAAACTTCAAAAGAAAGTAGGTACAAGAAGGTAATAATAAATGATAAAATTATTTAGGGGTTGAGGAAGATAATAATGTGAAGGTAAAGGGGGTAGCAGAAAGGGATGATTTTTAATAGGCCATTTTGAAAAAACTCTATAAAATAATAAACCTGATTCGGTTACCCCTTTTTTTATGAAAACAAACAACGCAGAGTGCAAAGAGGTTATTGCGATATAAAAAATGATACAACTTCATTGTTTTTTGACCTTTGACCTTTTGGGTTGCAAAAAAATATTTATTTTTTTCCGCTGCATGTTTTTAATAATTCAATGCAAAGTAGTATTTGAATAAGTAAGTAGGTACGAGTATGTATGTAAAAAAAAAATCTTGAGGGCAATTTTTCTCATGTGTTCAAATTTCTTTGCAAGACTTTAGATTTTTCAAGGACACGTAGCTCTTTGAAGAACATGTCATAATATATGAGTAAACTGACTTAGCTGAGTTAGATGGACCCCCAGAATACTGAGCTGGAGACCCTACGAAAATAAACGAAGTGTAAGGAGACTACAAAGGCCGATGATATCATCGAGTCGGTGTGATATGGGTGGAGGCAGAGCGCCCAAAACAGAGAATTGTGGAAGAGGCCTGTATCCAGTAGTGGAGGGAAAGGGGCTGAAAAGAAGAAGATATAGCTGGAAGAGATAGGCTCGCCCTAGTGAAAGTGATTTATTATTATGATAATTTGTTGTCTTGTCAAATCATCCGTCAATCAGCCGTCGTCAACGACATCTTGACTCAATCATTTCGTCAAGATTCTGAAGGACGGACGTGTTTTGATTAAAACGAATCGTAGAGTGTGGATGACGAATTGCATGAATGTGACAGAAGCTGAAATTGTGCGTAAGGTTAGAAAAGTCTAACGTTCTGTTCTCTCTGCCTACCCCGCAAGACAAAATAGGTTTGAATGGGTATAATATACCTAATTTATTAAGCATAACTCGAAATCGGGTGAAAAGAAAAAAAATAGGTATAGGTATCTATGTATTATTTGTAGGTATTAGGATGGACAGCTGAAATAGTATCTTTCGGCCCCAGCACGCTTCATTATCAGAGATACCTATGACGTAACTACATCAAAACACAATATGTGTGATGCTGTGCAAATAATGCTACAATAGAGAGTCGAACCATGAACTTGGAAATAAATTCAACCGATTCAGAAAAGGACGGTCAGGATTCACTGTAAGAGATCGCAGCATTGAGGTAAATTCACTAATTAATAGGTAATTAAATATTTATTGAAGGCTACAAATTGTCTGGTTTCCTACATTTCGAATGTGGTTAGAAAATTGACCCATACTACTTTTTTTATTGAATGAATCTAGTTTATCGAAATAAACCCAAATACATCTTTGTACACTTCACAGAAAGCTTAAAAGCTTGTGTTGTGAAGTGGAGTAAGTAGGGGATTGAACCCGCACCACCAACCAGGCTACCGACCACCATTCGCCACTCATTCTGAATGACAGTATTGGCAGTACACGTTTGCGCAAAGATAATGTTGGTCGGTTTTATCGGTGAATGTTACTGAAACATAAAGTGGTCACAATAAGCCAACAGACGAGATGATCAGTCGTAAATAACCTTGATGGAAAGTTCATCATTGGCTATAGGTATATCTGTTGATTTTTGACAAAAAATGTTAGTGGATAATAGAGTAGGTCTATCTTACCTACCTCGGGTTGGCTGTAAGATATTGCTTTTGCAATAAGTCCGCCTTTTGGCACACAGCATTGTCTTGTTTTTGTAATATTTACTGGCCAATTAAGATTTATCTATTTATTTACCTAAACAGAATCGCAATGCGTGTATCTATTAACAAATCGGACGATTGTGACGGAAGCATCAAGTGTACGTAGGCGTGACGAGATGAAAGAAAATATAATACAAACATGGCGACCATGAGAGAACGGAAGACCAGTAGGACGACCTCAAAAAAAGATGGGTGGATGATATAGTTCCAGTCGCAGGAAGAAACTAGTTGAGCAAGGCTCAAAGTAGAAAAATTTGGAAAAAGTTAGAAGAGGCCTATTTTATCCAGCAGTGGAGGGACGGCCGAACAAGAAGAAGAGAATAAAATAGAAAATAAAGCAACAGATTTTTTTCAATCGTTGGATTTTGGCAACAGTTGCAATTTAAGAGCAACAATGTCCTTATGTCACGTTTAATTTGAAGGCATATTTCATTGTATAATTTTACATAATCATGTTTTCAAATACATACACAATAGTCAGCTTTATTATTTAAAAATCATAGTCAAACACTACACAAGAAGATATCTCACATCTAAAGACAGATCCATACAATACTGCATCTATGGTTATGCTTATGTTATGTCACTTTCGCTCGTAGATATGCACACTGTTGTAACTCAAAAACAGTAAAAAATAATAAAATAATGTTGAAAAACTTAAATTGTTTTTGATTTACAAGTTTTATTTTTGTAAAGCATTGGATTTTTTCTACATTCCGTAGTCTATTATACGTAGTATATAGAAGAATTCTTCTACACTGTTGTGGGAATACTACAATGTTGAAAAATGTTTAACCAAGCAAACAAAAACGGTGCTTTGTTGACAATTCGTTGGACTCGTTGGCGAAATTTATTTATTTGTACTTCATCAAGTGAACAAAATACAGAAAGATGTTTAAAAAATCAAGTATGTAGGTACTAGGTAGGTACTTTACTTACCTAACAAAAAAAACATGACATTTGTTCATTTGGGTGATAGCAAATTTCATTGCATTGCTCAGATGAGCAATACACATATTTTTTTCTATAAAAGAGATTCTGCATTTATCAAAATAAACCTAATTACGAGTTTTATACCATTGTACGCTTCACAGTCAGCCAGAAAATCTTGATGTGCCGTGAAGAATTACAGTTTAGCGCGTTACCAGTCCAGTTAACGATCAGTATTTTAAGAGTATTTTGTAGGTATATCTGTACATTCTGTAGTATTCTGTAGTAGGTCTACAAGATTTTTTTTTAGTAAAATTTTTTGAGTTGTGTCACTACTTATTCAAAAGAACGATCTAGGCACACAATAGCCTAATAATAGCATCATGGGCAACAATGGGCTCACACAAATGATTTCTAATCTGCCTACAGGATCTCAAATGTAGCCCAAATCTTCTTTTCATTATGAAAAGTGTCAAAGTTTGAGCCGTTTGTATTTTCGTAGGTGTCTTCCGAATTATCTCGATTTAAAATGGACAAAAGACACACTTAGGGCCGATCTTATAAAGGAGAAACCAAATATCCGTAAGTATATCGCTGGTTAACTAACGGACGGTCGCTCGTAAGTAAATTATACCGATGTTGGTATTATAAAACATTTTTACCAATCCGTGAATAATGTGTCAAATTTACTGCCGGATAACCCAATTTCTATAGATTTTTGGCGACACATGTACCTGCTGTCAAAACATTAAAAATTTTAACAATGATCTACCCCCGGTGCATAAAACAATAAAATATTTAACACAATAGAAAGGGACAAGTTGGGATCTCTTTATGGTACTCGGTATATGGTTTTCTCGCTCTTAGTGATAATAAGTGAGTGAGACAACAATATCTAAAACCAACTAACGGATGGTTAACTGGTGATCCGACCATCGGTAAGGTCTGGCAGTATAATTTTATGGAAATTTGACTGACGGATTGTTATAAGCCGGAAAAATGAACAAATGGATCAAATTTCGGTTTATTTGGTCTGACGTTTAACTTACGAATGTTTATAAGATTGGCCCTTAGAGGTACCTACATAATAATAGGTTGGTAGCCTGGTTGGTAAAGCGCTCGAATGTTAATCCACGTGGGCGCGGGTTCGATCCTCGATGCTGACCTACTCCAATTCACGACACGAGCTTTCCAAGCTTATTGTGAAGTGTGCAAAGGTGTATTTGGTTTATTTCGATAAACCCAGATTCATTTATTAAAAAAAATGTATGGTAGAAGCACTATAGTCCGCGTAATAAAGAAATTTGCCTTAGAAGTCGAGAAGCATTTCTGATTTTTTGATATGTTATAGGCATACGTCGGTCTTGTGGTTCAGAATCCCAGTTTGCGACTTCCTCACATTTTTGCGTTCATTAGGGTTAGAAGAGAAAAAAACGCTATTTTTACCATTTTATCATGTGATTGTTCACGCGATTTTGAATCTTAATACCGTGGGAAATGACTGACGTCATTCTTGGTACCAAGCCCTTAATAGACAAAAAATTTTCAATATTTACAAAGCAAGACAATAGTAGTGTGCTAAAGGGCGGACTTATTGCAAAAGCAATATCATACAGTCAACCCGAATAGAACCAGAAGATAGAACGGTAGAAATTAATGTAGTTGAATACTTAAACAATATCCTCTAACGTGTAGGTACCTATAACGAGTGTTGTACGAAGGTGTTAATAATTTCTATTAATTTGAATTATTTCCGTTTCTAATTTTATATAAGTCATTCATTACTTTTAGTAAATGTAGTACTACTAAATAATCAACATAATATTAGTTCAGAGCGTATATATGTGTATTGTGTATGTCAGACTCCCAGGATGGCGAGATAGTTGGACATCTGTGTCCCAGGAGCAGGCTCCGAGCAATGACAGGACGCAGTCCTAGCTGAAGCAGAGGAAGAAGAAGAGGGTTCTTAATTTACTTATTTTTCAAAATTGAAAATTGTTTTCGAAAACGAAAACGTTCGAGACAATTAAACAACAGTGAAAATACAGCAGTATTAATTTATTTATCTAATTAATGATTAAGTTTTAAAAAAAAATTATAGTCTGAAAAATAAGCCATATTTCGTTTTACTTTTTGAAATATTATCAGAAGACAAACTTTCTTATAGATCATAGATAAAATCTTATAAGAATTGAAAAGAGCTTCACCCAACAATGGAGAGAATTTGGCTGAAGACAACAAAAAAAATGATCTATTTATTTATCTGGAGTTCGGCGGGCATTGCAGCTAGTACAATAACGTGTTGTTATTTATCACCTTCTCTAGTTGCCTCATTAGTTGACCATTCGGCGTGGGCGTACACCGTGTCCCATATAAACTGTGACACGCTCCCTACACAATGGACACCGTGTACCAAGAAAAGAATAATACTCATAATAATATTCAATAAAAATACAGCTTTTTCTATCTACTTTGTATTGATAAAATTAACAATATAAATTTATGGTACGTAAATTTGTTTCTCGTCTATTATCTGTTTTTATATCACAGAAATCGCAAACATTTTGTTTTTGGAAAAATTCATATCAAAGGAGTCTTAAAAATGAGTCGTAAAACTTCCATAAGACATTTCACATCTTTTTCAGCAATGAGTTTCGCTACGCATTCATAATTTCATTTTCATAATTTTATTTGTCAAAAAGGCATCAAGCTGATGCACCAACGGGTGCTACCTAATTTAATAAAATAAATAATCAAAAAACAATGATTGCGCAGAGAATGTTATGTGTACCAATAAACTCGCATATCAGGAAAAACTAGTTCATCCTTGGCCAGGCCCTTAGAATAAACTGATTTGGCCTAGGAAAAACTAATTTGTCCTGAAAACGAGTTTGGCCGGGAACATAGATTTCAGAAAAAAAATGTAAAGAATAGGTACATACATTTTTTATTTTAAGGAAATAACTCCCTCGAATCACAAATCACCCAGTTCCGGTGGACTGTCTAATTAAAAAAAAAAACTCCTTCGAACCTCGAAAGTATTTTGAATGAAGAGAAATTGTCCCCAAAAAATGTAATAAACCCTTCTAAAATTTGATCATAACGACGCCGAAAATGGTTTCGGAATACTCGTCCCTTTAATTGCCCACACACCAAAGATTCTGTGCCGCTTATTTATGCATTCACTCTCATACAAATTTCTATTCAATAAAAATTTACTTAGACATTTTTTCATCTTGAATGTCATACAAGACTCATACACCGTTACATAACTAGTGATGGGCATTACAATACATAGTGATGTCCATTACAATATTATTGTGTCCAATAAAATAACATTGGACAAACATTTGCACAATGAAGGATAAATTATCGACTAATATTATAGCATTAGCCATTGTTATGGACTAACATTTAGGACTACCATTGTGAATGTAGCAAACAAAACGAGTCGGCGTGATTCAAGCCATAACGGAATTACGGAATTTGACGATTAGTGAAAAAAAAAAGTTAAGCAAACAGCTGACAATGACAATTTTAAAACGCTTTTTTTCCACGGTGGGGTAAGGGGTAGAAATACGCTTAATCTGTAAGTCACAAAATCTCGAGTTCGATTCCCAATTTGGATCATTTTGTTCTTTCGAATGTATACCTAAATATGAAAGAAATTGTGACAAGATGGAGCATATTCATTTCGACCAGATAATCAAGGATGAACGCGTTTTGAATAAGCGAAACCTAAGACAAATAGTATCAACGTGATGTAGGTGAGAGATGTGTCTGAGATGTGTGGCGCTTTGTTATTTCTGCCCACCCCGTAATGGATGCGGTATAACGGTATAATATATTTATTTACAAGTAGTCATCTCAACAGATATAGTACAGCGAAGGATGGACATTCCATCAGGCTTATGACCGATCATTGGTTAGTTCAATGTGATCACTTTACACTTACGTACCATTCACCGATAATTCCAGTCCATCCATACTCACAGTATAGCAAGAACCGCGTATACGCGTTTTTCATCGAAATGAGTATTTCAACCTTAGATCCATCTATTTCAATCCTAAAAAGTCTGAGTTACCATACGCAACCCATATTTTTCAAGCCATCTATGTCACGCAAATGTATGGAGTTATATGGGCGATACAAGACGTTTTTCGCGATTATCTCACTTTCAACATTTTGGTTTATACGCGATTCTTCCTTAGGATGGTAGTATAATATAACCCCTATAATAAGCCAGGTGCATAAAATGCACACCGATCAAAAATAAAAATAATGTATTTTGCGCAATGGTCATTTTAGCGTCCCGCTCGTTTGACCTTTTTAACCTTAACGGTTCCCTGTTGCAGGGTAATAAAAAAAATCTCAAAAAGAGCAGGGGATGACATTATTAATAACGCAATTTCATATTTATCATAATTCTATAGAAATTATGTTTAATGGTTTCATTGCAAACTTGGGGGCCATGGCCCGAGGTAGCTGAAATTAAATGGACTAGTTTTTATGTAATTATTTATTTATACTTTAAGTGAACAATATACAAAAATATGTTAACATTACAAGTAATATTAAGAGAAACTATGGGCATATTGACATTTCAAAAATTTCTAAAAACAGGAGACCTTAGATCTCGACAACCTTACTAAATATGCCTTGGAAAAAAATATGGTAGATATACACATTGATCTAGGGAATAAAAGACAGAAACTCGTAACCCGAAAGTCGCGGTTGAATGGAGCGAAATTAACCCCTAAAACATAAAAAAAACGCAATTTTTTACATTTTTTCATGCGATTTTTCATAAAACTGTGAATGTAGCATGTGCCATTGATGCATTCTACACATAATCGTTCCATTTAAAGAACAAGAAGCGACACAAAACGAGTCGCCTTGCCGCATGCTACAATAAGTCGAATGTTGTTGCCTGGATGCTTGCATCACTGTTTGACATGATTCAACGTGTCGAACAGTGTAGGCTTGTAGTAACTTCTTCTTTCTCAGCGGTTTTAATACCAATGCTGGACATAGGCCTCCCCTTTGACATTCCACAGATCCCTATCCTGGGCATGCTGCATCCACTTGCTTCCTGCGATTCGCCTCACAACGTCAGACCATCTTGCCTGCGATGAGGTCTTCCTACGCTCCTTTTGCTTGTTCATGTTTTTTCGAAAATTTTGTCGCACATAGTCATCTACAATCAGGCGACACTGGGAAACAAGTAACAAGCTACAAAATGTCGTCCAAGTGGAATTCGGCCTTTAGGTACCTATGTATTTATTAATATGTAAAATCAAAATACGTCCGATCAATAATAACACGGAATAATACATGTATTTATTACATGTAGGTACAATTGTACATGTAGATATGTAGCATAATGCGTAATATAATCAATATTTCCTATCCTTTGTTATTTTATGCTAATTTTATGCTATTCTTTACGCTATGTGTTAATTCCTACTGAAAATATAATACGCCGATATCAGGGTAACATAACATTATATGGGTGAAATTTCACGCATATAAAATACAATATTGCTCCTAAATAAATAGTATTAATAAAATCTAGGTATCAAAAAGCGAGTGTCTGTCTTTGCTACTTGCTTCCTATAGAATTACAAAGTTCCGTACAAGTTCCACAATTAAAATATAACAAGTACATTGGATGTTGGATGGATGCAGTGTGCCCAAGACAGGGAGCTGTGGAGGACCAAAGGGGAGGCCTATGTCCTACAATGGACCTAAGTGGCGGCAGAAGAAGAAGTACATTGTTATTTCAGACTTTTCGGTGTCTGTGAATGTCTGTGGAACATACTAAATAGTGTGCTTTCATTTTAATAATACTACAATGCACTTTCACTAAGAACATTCGGTCAAAACACTCAACATTTTTGTTGACATTTGTTTTGTAGGTTAATTTCTTTATTGTTTTCATACGCACCCACTTGTATGTATTTTGTGTTTCTAATGTAATGTCGCAAGTGGTTGGTTGGCAGACATTTCCTTCGACAATAAACCCGCCATTTGGAATGATTTTATTTATTTATTTCATTCTTATGGAAAAAAATATACAGCATATTTGTAGAAAATTTTATGTACTTTCATTCTGCTAAAAAGATGACCTACAAAAAGTTGATAGTCTTCAAATTCAAATACTGAATTCGCCAGAAAATGGAAATTTTTGTCCATTTTCCCATTTTACGCAATGTTTCGTCACGAAATTTTATTGGCAAACCTCGGATTCGGATTCAGCACCCCAAAAAACGTATAGAATGAAAGAAATCCGAACTACCCCACAACTTTCTATCCAGAAATGTATCTAGACTGAACTAAAGCATATACAATAAATAAAAATGTCTACGTTGATGCAAATATGCAACAACAAACAATAAATTACCAAAACACAGAAAAAACTATCACAGATATACTTAGGACTGTGTCGGATATGTACCATCAAAGCGCTAATGTTGCTTTTCCGAGGAAAAAAACGCTACCGTCTGCGAAATTTCAGACAATCCCCCAAAACTTTACAAAGGGAGTATTTTTTTTGTACACTATGTGCCAAACAACTTATTGGGTAGAAGGTTTTTTCCGAATTCAGCTTTGAAACGAGACAATTTCAGCCTAAATTTTAGTTTTTGTTTCAACATGTCTGGCTACAAGTAGATTTTTGTAAACTTTTTTTGTAGTGTTCGCAAGTTTTTACCCCTATTTTGATAGCCTTATTTGGTACTCGTATCATATGCTAGACGTGCGTCTGAAATATTCCAAAAGACTTCGTTTCCACTCGTTTATTTTCCTAAGTTGCAAAAAATTGAACAGATGTGTTCCATTATTAAATCTATTATACAAATATTTTAAAATAATTTCGGAAGAAATAGGTGGTGCTTTACTTGTGTTTAATTTTATGTATTTATTTTAAACAAATATATCCTATGCATTAATTAAATTACGCAGTATTATTCAATGAAAAGTACAATTAACCAAACACATTTCGACCATAGCTGAATGTATCGCCATCAAGAAGTGTTTTAAATTCCGTATATTTAATAGTATATTCGAAAAACTTGCAAAAGTTGCCTAGGTCCTGCATTACAAACATACCGGATTTCCACCAGAATTATGCAAATTGATAGTATTCCTAAAACAATGTAGAATTCTTCTACACTGTTGTAGGAATACTACATTGTATATACTACGGAATGTAGAAAAAATCCAGCGCTTTGCAAGAATAAAGTTTGTAAATCAAAATAATTCAAGCAACGCTCTATTTTGTATTTCGGTCTGAACAATGTTCAGGATAATTCGAATCTAATCCTGATTCCTGACTATATTTCTATAGTACTTTAGTTTGATTGTAGTCAGAACTGAGATGTTACAAGTACAGAATCGTATGTAATTGCAAGTAGTAGTGTAACTAGAAGCCATTTCATTGTATCGCAATGTAACAATAATGAATTGTTTTGCTATCTCTCTGGACTGTTGTACAGTTTTCATTCTAGTCTATGATCTGTACGTATTATTTCAAATGAAATACAGCTCACATGATGTTACAATATGTCAAGATCATGGATATATAAATATCTAGATGGGACCTAGACTAGCAAACGTGAAATAAAATTGAAGCACGTTTTTATATAGATGGTCAATGCTCGTGAAAATTCATAGAGGGTTAAATAGGTTTGTCATTCTCATTAATCCGTTTAAAATACGTGACAAAAAATGGGAAAATTAAGTTAGGTTGGTGTCACTTGATTTATTTGATAAAATACAAGTGTTTTCCTGATAGATACCAACAAGTATCTTTATCTAATTAAATTTCATAGTATTGCGTTCATGGTTGACAAATTCAGGGGAAAATAAGTTCATCACGGCGGACAAACATCAATTATGCCACAAAAATTTCAAATAGGTAAATTAATTGTCCATCTGAAATACTTTAAGGTTAGGTTATTACATTGAAGGGATCTGCAGAAAATAGAAAAATAACATACAAGATTTAACAGTGTCATCTAAATTCACATAGAAAAAGAGTTTGTTGCACTTTTTCCACTTTAACTGCAGTACGCCAACAAATGGATCGAGTAAGACTCTTTTATATTCCATCTCTATGGTCGTCAAATATAATAATCTATGGTCAAGTCAAGACACACATACATACATTCAGAGTTCCGTTTATTCCAGTTCCAGTTGTTTTGTACTGCACAGTGTACAGTGTTGGATGGTGAAGCAGGTATTATGTAACTTTTGACATTTAACTCTGACATTCATTCACTCTCACCCCCTCGGCATCACCCCATTTGTTTCCTCCTGACTCCTGTCCTGACACATTACGTCCACAGTTAACAGATTATACAACACAGGCAAACATACACGTTCCTATATGGTGTAACTTACATAGTAAAGATTGAAAACAGTGTACCTAGTTTACGAGAGGCATTTTCATGCACATAATGTAGTGTTATATGTGAACTCCCTTGGGGAGGAAGCAGGATGGGTGTTTCGACGCTTATAAGTCGGCTTTGGCTGGCTTAAGTGATCATTTTATGCCCAGGGCAAACATCCAGGTGTGGAGGTGGGCTTACCCTTAATGCCCAGGGCAACGTTCACCCATTCCACCACACCCTGCTGTCAATTGTGTAATTTTTGAAAGCTGTATACATATATGCTACTGCTGGAACTTATTTCACATTGAGCCAATGTTTCAGATGCTAACGCCATGTGCTGAGAAGTTGATGCATCTTGCTTCTATATTTTTGTGGGTTTAAAACTAAATATTTAGTCTTTCATTTTATTTTACCTCTTTTAGCTAACTCCCTGGTCTTATTATTTTTCCGCACATTCTTCTTCTAACGTTTTCTGAATAATTTGCTTGGTTAAAAAGTTTGGTCGCCTTCCTACAATCCTTAAACGGAAATTTAGGGGTGTATGGTAATAATTAGTAGATTAGATTATCTAAGGGCAGATGTTAGAATGTGTCACATTACAATAGTAATATTACATATCAATTTACCATAAAATATCAATAGATTTTGTAATTTACCGTAAAATTGCGATAATAATATATTACTTTGGTTGTTGTATCACCTATCTAATATATTTTACACTATTGTCATAAAATACCAAAAAAGACATTATTTTTATTAATTCCGGGATTTTTGTACATTTTGATTCAAATGGAGAATATGTGTACATTAGCTATGCATCAAAAATTATATAAATGGAGTATATTTTAGGGTAGCTTTTATTTTATTATTTCCTCCTCTAGGGGATGGCTACTACTCATGCTAAAGGTCACTTTTTCCTGCATATTACGGAATTTAAAAACACCCTACGCGATATATTAAGTGAACTTTAGATCACATACTCGTAATGTATCTACGAGTATATAAAATAATCGGCTACTCTATGGAATAATCTTCCACTTCATAGTGCGCCAGACCGCCCTATCACACACACACTCATTGCTTCCATCACATTAATGCAGTTTGTCATACATGCCCTCCGATTTTTTTTACTAAAAACGCGTCCATCGTCAGACGGGTCCGCTTCCTCACACCTATTCGTTCACCTACTATATTTTTTTGGTCATCCTGTCGTCAGTCATTCTCTGAACATGCCCAAACCATCGAAGTTTATTCATTTTTATCCTAGTCACAACACCTGTCTTACAGTCATTCACCTCTCTAATAACCTCATACCCTATCCTATCTCTCAGCGTTTTCCCACACATTCTTCTTAAGGACCTAATTTCCACTGCATTCAACCCTGATTCGTCCTTCTTCATCCAAGTCTAAGTCTCTACATTAGGGTCGGCACCAAGACAGCATTGTGCACTAGCACTTTTGCTTTTATAGACACATTGCTTCTACTGACAATCGATTACCTATTTCTTATAGTGCCTACTTAAAAGATGGCTTAAAAAGAGGTTAAAATTCGTTCAAAAGTGGCCTAAGTACATCAAGGAAGATATAACGATCACTTAAGAACGTGGCATAAGTCAGTTAAGCTCCCTTCACACGATACTACTCAACATACTATGCGCTGTAGAGCCTAATCCGTTACTCTTACAGGAAACAATGGACTTAGCGAACTTTGCACTTTGACATATTCCAGATATGATCACGTATTACGTATCATGGAGTGTGTATTATTATCGGCTGTAAGACGATGGCACAAAAGGGACCTGACACTGCGACACTCGACACAAACTCGTCGACGAGGATAAGATGCTCAATTGTGGGTCGCGTCAGATGGTAAAACCTACTTGTCTTTAACAATATAAATGATGATCGAAAAATGTAACTGTTTCTCACTTTTTTAGGAACGAATATGTATCTATCATACAATGAAACAAGTTTTTTTTTATAGTATAATTAGGCAGTCCACCCGAACCGGGTGATTTGTGTAGGATACAAGTTATTACGAGTAGATTTTAAGACGATTAGCTGGCAGAGATCGCAGAATTGCGATAAACTCGCCCGAGTGAAAAAATGATATGATTTATATACTTACGTGTGCAATGGTACCACATACCTACCTATTGTATTTTGTTCACTAAAAGTGTAAATAAATAAATAGATAGACAAAATATTAGGCCCAATTCAGTGACTTTCTGAACTAAAATATGTGTTTTTTTATTTTGCTATGAAATTATTGAAAAAAGGTCTTATTTTAGTTGGTACATTATTCAAAGGCGAGTATTAAATGAGTAATGATTTCTCTGCCTACCCCTCAAGGCATAAATTGATAGCTTCCCACAAAGTTTCACTTGATAATTTACTGAGGAGAAACAATTACAAAATTTAAAGAGTTAACTTCACCTTTTCGTGAGTGTCAATTTTAAAACATCATCCTGTATCATTTTTTAAGCAATTTCAAGGGGTGATTGAAGTATTTTGTAAAGGCTAATCTCCACTTTTACTCACAATCGATTGTGTTATAAAGGTGGATGTACACGATTATGTATATTGTACCTACACATTTGTCTAATCGTCTACTACTTATCATAATACCTTTACATTGTTTGAGGAAAACATGTGAATTACAATAGGAAAATTGTCACATGACTCAAATCGATTCTATGGCAAAAAAGAGTGCCGAAATAATGTAGGGACTTTGTTAAAAGAGTGTTTTCATTTGAGAGTGTTTTTTAAAGTACGATCGAAATGAAAGGACATTTTTTATAAAAATTAACGAAATAATGACTATTGTCGTGGCACTCTTATTTGACAAGCTGTCTGCTAACCTTGTCCTTTGCAGGGTAGGCATAGAGAACAGAAAGTCAAACTTCCTTATTCTTACCCACACTTTTTGCTTCCGTCACATTCATGCAAATCGTCACACATACTCTACGATTCCTTTTACTCAAAACGCGTCCGTTCTAAAGAATCTGGTTGACAAGGTCGAGCCAAGTAGTTCTAGGACGGCCACGTTTCTTACATACAGGGATAGAATAGAATATAACTTATAAGTACTTTATTAGATTTTTTGGGGAAAAAAAATAAGAAAAAACATTATGCAGGTACCTACTTACTCAAATCATATTAAATAAACATAAAATAAAACAAAAACATAATAAAAACAAAAGAAATAAACAATAAAAAAATAAAAACAAAATCACCTGTTAGTATTGTTAGTAGGGACTGGTTAGATTCAAAATCCGCCAAATCCATTCTTCAGAGAGAGAAAAATTAGAGCAGTCAAAAATAATACAGATAAGAAAACATTTTTTCGTTCTTAATTCATTATATTATTTTTAACTACTGTGAAATGACGACACTTGCTTTTATGGCGTCATCTTTTTTATCAGACTTGTCCACACGTGTGCATTGTACGAATCCACGTGCCTGTGGGTTCTATCTCAGCACGCAGTCTTGCCCGCACGTGCGTGTTGCGTGTTCAGGAACACAGCTCGGACACGGATGTACAAAAGCGAAGATACATACAAAAGTAGTGCATAAAATTATGAAAGGGATTAAATGTGTTGTTTTTACAAATCTTTGGGGCAAATGTCACACAATGTTTAATAAAGAGTGTTTTTGGGTTAGCTGGAAGAAATCGCAGTATTGCGATAAGTTTTCCCTAGTGATTTTTTTGACACTTCTTGACCAATAGAACTGTCAGTGCTTGGAATCAGTTGCTAGAGTCAGTTGTACTTGCTCCATACTATACACCAACTCCTTCAAGAATAGACTGGGTAATTGCATATAAACATAATTTAACTGGGATTTGGGTAAAATCAGCGAAAGCTGCCTACACAAAATAAAAAAAACAATAACGCATTATTTAATTTTTAGTAATCGGACAAATTTTAAAACATTTTTTTTTAAGGATGATTCTGATTCACAAGCCCAAATGCTTTCCTGCACACTTTGCACTAGGCTAAAAGCCTGTATCGCAAAGTGTGGAATACATCGCCAGCGTCTGGGTTTGAACCTGGCAGCTCCCGCTTGAGAAACTGCCGCCCCAACCAACTGCGTCAAACATGTACTCGGAAGTTACTAGCGATATGGAGTCATACTCACTCTCAATTCCGAAACCTTGTAGCCTCCTTATATTTCTGAGAGTAACGATAAAAAGCGAATGGAAGGAGTCGCATATTTGTATGTGTCATTTGCCCAAATAATTGTAAAACATAAAATAATTGTTAGTAATGTGAAAAATAAAAAAAGTGGTGATTTGTTGCATGCTGGTGCTTGAAGATGCTGAACTGAAACATGTTGAAATAAAAATAAAATATAAATAAAACAAATAAAAAAGAAAAGAAATATAATAATATTAATCTATCTATCTATCTATCTATACCCTCACGACACATCCCTTGCAGGGTAGGCAGAGAGGACAGAGCGCCAGACAGCCCTATCCTTACACACACTCCTAGCTTCCGTCACATTCATGCAATTAGTCATACACGCTCTCCGATTCCTTTTACTCAAAACGCGTCCATCCTTGAGGATCTGGTCGACATGATCGGACCAGGTCAGTCTCGGACGGCCGCGCTTTCTCACCCCTCTTCGCTCATTCAGATATATCTTTTTTGTCATCCTTATAATAATATTAATAAAGAAAGTAAAAATAAAACAAAAAATTAAAAGAGGTTAATATAAAAATAGAAGAATAGAAAATGTTTACTGAACCTGAAAAAAAAAACAATGAAAACTAATATAAATAAATGAAGAAAAAGAAAGATAAAAAACGAAAAGTTAAAGGAGATCAATACAAAAAATTAACAAGATGAAAAAATGTGGTTTTGTAAAAAAGCAATGCGGGATTTGGTGATGATAATGTGATAGCTAAAGGTACCCTTTGGTACTAAATATATAATTAGCTATGTCTGACTTTGGTTTCTGTCATGGGTTGGTTGGCAGAAATTGCCATTTGGCAATAAGCCCGCCCTTTGTATGTCTATGTACAATAAAGATTATTTTATTTTATAATTAGATATCTTGAAATCTACATACTAATAAGTGTTAAAAGTACAAACAATTTACTTATTTTACGTATTATTAGAAAAATGAGTTTTTTGTAAAAACAAGTACATACAGCGTTTTGCCACTGGATGGAAAATAGAGTGAAATTTGAAAAGAGTGCCAAAAAAGGAATAACACAAAACAAATGAACACAAAAAGCATGCATCGGAATACAAAACAAAAATTTACTAAATCTACTGAAAAAAATGGATAAAACACCCACAAAAAATAAAAAAAAAGAATACAAATAATGCGGTAAATCATACCCGACATTCCTCTTAAATGCTATTCCAATTGAAATCCCTCTAGATTTGCTTGCAACCACAATACCACAATCTCCCCATTTCGCTCTATGGGGGAGTATGCGGTACACCGAAAAAAAATAACACAATTGAATCATTGATTTTTACGCGAGTGTGAACTCTACCGCTTCGGTATTATCATTATATGAATGAGTTAGTGATGGAAATTTTATTACGACATCGATTTTTTTATATTTGGTATAATTGTAGAGCTGTGATAATGGGACACTTTACCTTGCAACTCGGTTGTGTGTAGTGTTACAACGCACCGTGGTGGCGCTAGTTTCGCCTCCATGGATTAGCTATTTAACTACATACTTACTTATTTTCATAGTTAATTAACTGTAATATGTTTTCATAGTTTTCGGCAACCAGGCAGTGCGCATCTTTACGGTGGAAAGTTATAAGTTTTTATTGTATTTTATTTTATTTTATTCTTGTCGCAAAAACAGTGGTTTTGCCTGCGATTAAGGGTAAGGGCTGGCCCAATAAAAAAAATGTATGGAACATTTTTTATTGTAGACAAATTAGTCATTTGTCATTGATCACTTTATCTTGTCTCTTACCATACATATTTAAAAAAAAATACAAAAACGCGTATGTGGACCTTTTCGGGTGGCCAGGACGACAAGATTTTTGCTAGGCAGCCCTGTGGCGATGTATGAGTAATGTTCCTATGTGTAAACTTTCATTTAAACCACATTTCGATTAAAAAAAACGGAGGTAATTTTTCAGAAGCTCTTTTAAATAAATCAACAAAAAATGACGCAATTACGCAACACTTAACATCCCTATAATGTGTCCCCTTTTTAAGCCGCCTACCCTTTAGATCAGATCCACAATACAACTGAACAGGATCCCCTTTCTTGATTCATCACGTCACTAAATAACACCATCAACAAATGGTAAGCAAACCACTCCACTTGGTACAAATGTTACTCCTGTATTGTATGCACTCCTGATAATGCGATTTTTTTATTCAGAGAACGAAAAAGTTAATCCGCAGTGTACATCTAATCGTTCGTTTAAAAAGATACATTTTGACAAGTGGATAAACAACATAATAAATATTTGACATCCTAGGTCGCTCGGTATTATGGAATCCCATTACTATTATCAACTATTGTTTATTGTTCATTATCGTCCCCAGGCCTTAACTTCGGGCACTTGGACTACTTAGTTATAACAATTATAGTTTTTGTAACAATCAAGAGGAGCAACAGTAACAATGTGCCAGAAAAGTAGAATCAATATCAGCTACACACACGACTGTCTTAAGGCCATGCCGGGGCCACAAAAATTTAGGGCCCCGTTAATAAAAGAATGAAAAGAATAATATTTTTCTGTTATTATTAAATAAATAGTTACTTTTCTGGATAAAATTGAAAAACTGACAGTAGTTACAGAATGTATCTGGTTGAAAACCGAAAAAAATCAGCTCGTTTTTTGTCTAAATCGGAATTTTATCTCCCCGTGTGGTCAGGGGCCCTGGAGATGGGCTATTATGGTAAAGATGATATTGCAGCTACAGTTACATACCAAAAGCACTAATCAAAAATTTAAATAATTTTAAATTTACAGAAAAATCTGTGCATAAAGATACAAAAATCTGTATTTTTATGCAAAATTATAAAAAGATTTCTAAATACTGACATTTCAGGCACAATGCTTTTATTTTATATAGGGCAGTCTATCTGAGGCTAATCCTTTGATATCCGTGATATCTGGATAAGTGAATGTTTCCCAGTATTAGGCTGATGAGTTTATATGTCAATCACGAATGATAATAGGTATGTAGACTTCTCTGGCTAACTGGTGTTAGCGATCCAAAATCGTTTGAAAATATTTTCCCAAACCTTTGAAACATTATCACTGTAATGTTGTACATACGGGCGTTAGGTATGTTCATTTAAAAAAAACTGACTACAATATGCCCTGATAAAACATAACAATATAAAAAGTTTATTTTTTATACTGGCAATACTAGAGAACTTTGACAGGTCTGAACAATTTTTTTTATTCAATAGAGGTTGTCGCTTTTATACACTCAGCTATCAACTGATCTGTTTCAAAAAAGTTAAAGTTATAAATTTGTTTTTCGAATTCTAGCACAATATTTCCACGCTTTTGTTTTTAACTTCATCTGTTGTTGTTGTCGTCTGCGTCTACATTTCCACATAAAATTTTACTTTAATTTTTAATAGCACAGCGGTAGAATACCGGCTTGTCAGGTTGGAGAAGGGAGATCTGGGTTTGATTTCCGGCCGCGACAGATGGATGGACTGAAATTGGTGAATGATACTAAAGTGTAAAGTGATAACATTAAACCAGCCGACGATCAGTCATAAGCCTGATGGAAAGTCCATCCTTTGCTGTACTTACATCTTTTGAGATAACTTGTTGTTAGTAGTAAAAAAGTATAGAAGCAGATTTTTTTAATTTGACATTCAACATTCAGAATGGGTGGTGGACCTTATTGTCCGACTCACCTCTTAAATATGGAGCGAGTATACACTAATACCTATTATTTGGTACATGGCTTGATGAGTAGGTACGAAAATAGGGGATGTTGGGTTAAAACGAAACCCTAATCAATTACAATTGCAAATTTCTAACACAATGTGTGAAACCGAATACGTGCAGATTTGTTAATCTCCCCCTTTTTTGAAAAACGAAGAAAAAAAAACAAACGCGTGTCGTTTTACAAAACACAATGGACAGAAAAATATAATAATGAAGTATGTGTCATAGAAATAATGAAATATTAAATAAAATATTGACAGTTCAACTATTTTTAATAATTATTTTTTTAAAAATTATACCTAGCGTGGTAAATCTATTGTTGATTTTTTTAATGATGCAATATTGATAATTGGGAGCACGTTAAAAAAATGGGAAGATTTTTGGGGATTGCTCTGTGGAATGTAGTATATTTTTTCTAGTTTTCTAGTGTTATACCTATAAGAAATTATTTCTTAGATAAGTACTGAGATTCGAACCGTGAATCTGACATATGAAATACCGGTTCAACCAGCTGAGCCAACAATAATTTATTGTTTGACCACTATAAATTTATGAAATTTCTCGCATACTAGCAGCTAGTGATGGACAATTATTGACAGAAAGACACAATAATCACAAAAGAGGATCGAATTCGAAAATTTTTACGTATTGTCGTTTTTAATTTCATCTAAAACTTAATTTTCGCTGGTTTTGAAAGCTGGAGATTTGCATTTAACAAATTATTGGGAAAAATACTTTTTCAATTCCAAAAATCATGTCTATGTGGGTTATTATTTATCACTATTTTTAAATTAACTCGATCGATTTAAATCTATCGATATCCCTAAATTAGCGATATCGATAAAAAATACTGATTATCTCACGCATTTAAATAAGGCTGACAGACACTCCTCCGTGAAAGGGGGTCTTGAACAATTACAACCGACCTGTAAATAGTGAACTATGTATGAACTAAATATTTCGATTTCAAAAATGAATCGTAACTGCCCATCACTATTTAACACCACATAACACGCACTGCAACATTTCTCCACATGGACAGATCTATCTATACATATATCTACAGGGCTTTCACGTGTTAATTGTTAGATTTCAACTCGGCCACCCCTAACATTGCTAGGGTTGGCATGTCGCTAATAATTGCATACTTGCGCTATGATAGATGATTGATCACTACTTGTGGGGTAGGCCATGTTGCTACAAACTTTGCATACATACCACACAAAATTTAATAATATTCATATGATATTAACATTCTCGATTGCAATCCATCTATTATATTAGAAAGCCATTCAACTGTCGTCATAGTTAAACTGAAGTAAACTGGGAAACTGAAAATGAGTTTGAATAGCAACTGATGAAACACTATTGCTAATACTATGCCATCATGGTACATTCCATTTTTAGGATAACCAGTGAATGCTTTCTATCATATAAAAACATACATTAATCGACCATCTCATTTATATGAATTCAGAATGGGTAGGGTGGCGAACTTCATTGCCGAAAAATATGGGAAATGTCTTATGAGAGTTTTACGAAAACCTGCGACTTTTACAGGACAATCGAAAATATGTCAAAAAAGTGTGGCCAATTCTATAAACCACTGGGAAACACGCTTTTGCTAAAATTATTACATGTTATTGAAATAACACGAAGAATGCAAAAGTGTCTGAAAACACAATCAAAATTTTAGAATTTGATTTGAAAATTGATCTCAGGACTCGCAGTCGAGTGGAATGCGTCTATTAAAAAAAAAATAACCAGTGAATCATGTCTGCGAGTGAATCTGATGAAATGAAGTTATCAGGAGTACAGACATGAAAAGCGTATCAATGTAATAATGAACAAGGGTTAAGAGATTGACAGTATAATAATATTAAATCTTCCCTCGCATGTGTCCTCTAGGGTGGATGATCAGGAAATCATACCATGTAGGTAGTATGATATTGTTTAACTCATTGCAATCTTGCTTTCAGACCAAATGAATATCATACAGGGTGTTTGATAGATGGATACAGTCTCTTAAAGGGTTATAGTAGAGGTCATTTGAGCCAAACTTAGCTTAATCCAAAGTCTCAGGGTTTCGAGATAGTTGAGATTTCACGTTTTTCTAGATTCCTGAATTTCTAGGTGTTTTATTTCTTCAGAAGAATCCTTTCCAAATTTGAAACTCGTTATCGAAATAACTATTTTAACATTTAAGTTTCTTCAGACTGAAATTTGACTAAATGGACTAAATGCATACTCAAGTAACAAAAAATGAAAGAACTAAGCAAAGACGTTTCCTTATGATGAATGAGGCAAAGCTTGAGTACGTACCTACTTAATTCGGGTTTCTTTCGATAAAAAAGGTACAATTTCTGAGATCACGAAAACTGTGAGATTTTGGATTAAGCTCACACCATTCCAAATGACCTCTACGATCGCCCCTTGAGAGACCTGTATCCAATAAAGTAAAATCTGGAATATCTTGAAAATCATGAGACTTTGGGTTATGCTAAGTTTTACTCAAAAGATTCCAAATGACCTCTACCCCTTAAGAGATCTGTATCCATCTATCAAACACCCTGTATAGTATTCAGTATGGAGAGTGGATATGAGAATTGATTTCACACTCTCAATACATAATATATGAGCTAGTTCGTATTTGAATACAAAATTTAATAAAATAAAGCAAAAGGGAGTAATTGAAGCGTACAAAATAATTCTGGCAGCTATTAACACGTTATACCCTTTGGATATCATCAGCGCTACCTACCAGGGAAGCATGAATGGGTAACGGACAATATGAGGATAACACTTCATGTATTTTATACTATCACCATCTTGTCCTGTCTCCGTGGTGGAGAAACGATGAACTATAATGACTGTCAAAGTTGTATCAGTCAACACACAATTTGTCATTGAAAAGTGGAGTATATTGTTATCGATGGCGCAGTTGGTAGGAGCGCAGACTTATAATAAGTAGAAGTCGGGTTTGATTCTCAGTGCTGACAATGTAAGACTATTCTGCACTCCACAACAAAAGCTTTTAGCTTGCTGTGAAGTGTGCAGGAAAGTGTTTGGATTTCCAACCGTGAATTCCGGAGTTATAGAATGGGTTCCCACTCTTCTTTTGGTATTTTTTGAGTGTACTGTAAAAACCAGTAAAGTTGACATAAGATGTTTCCCATCTTGTTCAGGAATGAAATTCGCAACCCGTTCTGAATGTCATTTGGACGTTTACGCTAAGAGAATCGCGTACTTTTTTAAAATACAAAATAAAATACAGTATTTACTGGTAACTTCATTACTGGTTATTAATCCATTTAGGAAACACACATAATTCAAAATCTGGTTTACCCAACGATTTTTTGACCTCAAGATCGGAGGTAAGATTGTAAGTTGTTTTGAATATGGAATTTTTACGAACAATGTTCAGTCAGTTTCAACCATTTTTATAAAAAGTTAAAAAAAACACGACAGCAGCGCCATTTCAAAAAGTCTTGTAAATAGTGTGAGGGTTGTTGTACTGTCGCCGTTCTATTCGGACTTCATGCATATTCATAATTCGAGGCCAGTCTAGCATGCCTCCTTTATTAGGCGCACAGAATACAGTGGCGGTGGATCGAAATGAAAAATACGATTGCATAATTTTTGCCCGCAAGGAATTGTAATAAATAATAGATTCAGACTACACCCCATCACTATATAGAAAAGTACCTACCCACCTCTCATAGGTTATGTACCTACCCTGCAGGTTTATCTGTGATATTTAGAAATCTTTTTTTTTTCAACATTTAAATGGCATTTCTGATCTCCTGGTAACGAAAATATTTTGTAAACATTAAAGAAACACCCGAACCTGAAAAATTGTGACGAAAAACGCACATAATTTGTTGCACAGTGATTTTTTAAAAAGTTATAAGAGGGCCTCTTGTTAATCCAAATTGAATTAAGCACAGTCTGTCAAGGTAGGTATGGTATAGAATTTAGTAGGCACTACAATTTTGATTGCTGGGAACAACGACATTTTTAATGAAATTTTACAAGTGTTGTCACTATGGTCGCCAAAAAGCTAGAAGTAGGGTCTTCATCAAAAACCATTTCATTCTTGAAAGACTGTTACACCATTTACAGTACATCTTGATAACAATAAAATTAAGTAACTTAACAATAGAGATTTTCATTATGTGGTTTTCTAGTAATAGGATAGCATAAAATGAATCGGGTATAAATTGCAATTCCAACGCAATACTCTCAAGAACAATAACTTGTAAATAGCCGTAAACGCTTTAGTTAGAGAGACCATCTGTCTACTATTAAAATAATACCTAGTCTTATTCAAGTGAGGAGGATTTGTGAAAGAAATAAAATAAAAGATATTGAAGAGCAATTGGTCAGAGAAAGATAGACGATCGCAGCAATCATTGAAGATTTGTGGTTAATTTTATGGAACAATTGAACATATCTCACGTGCAGGTTTATTAGCAAGTCGTATAATTTATATGTCATTGCGTTTATTAGGTACCCACTAACACCGCATACTATTTTATGCGCTCCTGATAGCACGGAATAAATTATTCACCTTTTATGATGGGGATTACTTATTTATTAACTTTCATCACTGAACGATTAAGGAGCCCAGAGCGCATGAACTTCAATGCGCCCTAGCGCCTAAGCCATTGGTCCGTCGAAAAAACATAGCATACTCGTACATTACAGAGAAATAAATATTGTATTTATGTGTTAAAAATTTGCTCCTAAAAGGTTATACTTGAGATATAAAGGAACAACAAAAGATTATACGTAATTTTAGATCGAGAGTGGTATTTTTGACAACTTTTAGTGCGCTCTAGCGCCTAAACAGTTCATCTGACAAAAAACGTTACGTCACTATATGAATAGGAAATTTATTCTAGTTTATTATTCTTTCCCTCAAAATGTAAATATTCCGAATTATGAGTGAATATCTGTTAAAAGAGCATTATTTCTTAGTTTTTCTGAATTGTCTCAAAGCTGAAATTGAGATTCAGCGCCTCCAAAAAACATAACGAACGATTGAGAAAAAACTTCTAGGTATATTTCTTCCTGGATGTGTCACAATACTTTCCTGGCTACTGTAATACAGAGAAAAGGAGTGAAAATGTATCAAGATATTATACATAAAATATTATACACTTTTGCCAAAGGGCAGACGAGCTTCCTACCTTTTAACCCATCTGCTCCCACTACCCCGGCCTACCCCAATCCTACCTTCGGCTTACATAATTTCAACCCACTTTCTACCTAATGGCAAATGCCTCTCACCATGGATGCTTGTCCTTATTTTCAAATTGAAAATTATTTTCCGACAGGTAAGTAAAATATATAGCATGTTTCAAATAATTTAAACACCGTTTCCTAAAACACGAGAAATAACAATGTATTTTTTCTATATTTACAGTTAACGATTTTTTTTACTTGTCTCTAAATAGGTGTACAAATTAGGCTAGGAGTGTGCGCAAGGATAAGGCTTTCTGGCGCTCTGTCCTCTCTGCCTACCCTGAAGGGACGTGGCGTGAGGGTATAGATAGATATATTAAATAACAACAAATGGACCACTGAATGCTTCAACATTGGTTGGAAATAACAAACAAGTTTTACCGCAAAAATACTGTATTTTATTAATATACGTACTGCGGTCTCAAAAACAAATAAGTGCTACGCGAATTTTTTAGTTCCAGTTTAAACTGGAGACACTACGACTGTAAAAACAGGTGATGGAGACACTGAGACTTGCGGGTCATGGGGCGTCAAGGACAGAATGAGATTCAAGAATCTGGAAGAGGCCTATACCCAGCATAGAGAGAAACAAACTAGCAAGAAAAAATTGGTAGTTAAGTTGCTTAAATCCACATTTAAGAGACCCAAGGTTCAGAGTTTGAAATGAGAAGTTCGCATTTTGGTAGGAATTTGAAATTTCTAATGATTCTATTTACAGGAGAATAATGATTATTGAGAAAGTCTTATGCCGGATTTCACCAACATTTTAGGTTAAGAATAGCGGAGATAGGAGCCACCCAGCACAAATTTGATAATATGAAAAATAATGATAGGTGGCTCCTATCTCCGCTATTCGTCGCCTAAAAAGTTTGGTGAAATCCAGCATAAGTCAACTAATAATGAAAAATAATATGTATTTTTGGGACATCCTGTATAACACAACTCTTCATATTTTGATAATGACCCGGCAAGCATAAATTCAACGTGGAAAATTTGACAAAAATATGGAAATTTGAGACATGTTCATCAGCGGAAAGGCAAGGGTAACAGATTTTCTAAAATAATTCCAACAAACTTGTGATCTCTGATACGAAAGGGTTTTAAATGAATCTAGATACATTCGGAAAAGGTCCTGTTATCTACCAAAACATGGAATTTGTGGAAATTTTATCAGAATTTACAATTAAAACAGAAAATACACGATTATTTAGTATCAGGAAGCCAGAAATTTAATACTAAGATGTATATTTTATAGGTCTCTTCATCAAATACCGAAGCTCCCAAACACTTTTCTTCCATCAACACCTTTTTCTGCTCTCCGGATAATGGAAAAACAATTGCCAAAATTACCAGTATTGTAAGAATTTTTTTAAATCCACTCCACTTCACTTCACAACACAAGCTTTTAAGCTTTCTGTGAAGTGTACAAATATGTATTTGGGTTTATTTCGACAAACCCAGATTCATTAAAAAAAAATAGCGATATTTCAGGCACAATGCTTGTATACTATAGACCAGTATATCTGAGCCTAATCCTTTGATATCCATGATATCTGGATAGGTGGATGTTTCCTAGTATTAGTCTGATGAGTTTATACGTCAATCGCGAATGATACTTATATGTACACTCTTCTGGCTGATAATACTGAAAAATGTGTTGACAAGTCCTGCCTGCATGTAAAAATTACGTATATCTACCAAAATAATAAATAGTATCGCTGTTTATTTGTTTACTTTTCCGTATGAAAGCACGCTCGTATCATGATAATATTTATTTATTTATTTAATTACTGAAGTGGTGTCTTTTCAACATCAACGTTATTATTTGTACGTCCCATAATGAGCAAATATTTGCTCACATACAAACAATATTTGTATACGCCATTGCTACTGAACAGTGAACAGAATCAAAGCGAATGGAATGAAAACTGTTTAATGTATGAAAACTTTTTTAATTTATTATAAGTATCTTTATGGTAAGCTTTTACTTTGAGATTCTTTGAATAAGAGAAGGTAGCTATATTTTTAGATTTTCTGTTTTCAAAGACATCCAGCGGACTTGCTTTTTAAGTCATGATTTCTGGCAGCCAACCAGGATCGCCTACGTCATATTAAAAAGATGTGCCAAAATTAGCATGAAATAATAAAAAAATAAGTAACCTTAAAATACTTTTTAAGAACCTATCTATCTATCTACACAGGGTAGGCAGAAGGTAGAGAACGCCAGACAGCCCTAACCTTACACACTTTCCTAGCCTCCGTCACATTCATGCAATTTGTTATACACGCTCTCCGATTCCTTTACTCAAAACGCGTCCATCCTTGAGGATATGGTCGACATGACTTTTTGAGAACCACTATTATTTTTCTTGACGTGTTTATAATAAATCCAGTCCCTGTCCAAATTAACGAAAAAAAATATCACTTTTGGTGAACAAAATACGGAGATACGATTATGCTTATATTAAAAATTGATATTATAACACTTGTTCACTAGGGCGAGCGTATCGCAGTGCTAGGATCTCTGCCAGCTAACCCCAATTACACTATTGTATGAAAACCGTCCTAAGGTAATAATATCCACCCGCTAACCAGTTTGAGAGATTGTTATTATAAACCAAAGTAAAACCACAACAGCATATTCAATTATAAACCATCAAAGTCCTCCCTAACCTAGAAAAATAATTTATTATATATTCCGACAAAATAATAATGAATTCAAAAAAGGGGGTGCAGCTCATCATCCCCCGCTGGCTCAGGAGATGACAGAGGAGAGAGAGCAAAGGGTTAAAAGGTAACCGAGTTACCTACAGAGAGGGTTGATTTGTAATAAAATACTCCTTATTTCAAAAAGTGAAAATTATTCCAAGAGGGTGATGAAAATTATATAAAAAAACAACCTGTGCTTATCACAAAAGGACACAAAAATAATATTTTCTGTTTATTTTTTTAATGGTGGCCACACTGGGTACAGCTACCTAATCTCATTTTCCCTATTTTATTTTACAAAAGGATTATAATACTTTGAGAAGCTCTCCTCTGAGGTTATGTTTTTTTTTTTAAATTAGGCATTTATTTTAAACAAAAATGCTTATGTATAATTTATTTTGAGGTGTTGTGACACAAAATGGGTTAGCTGTCATTATGGGGTTAGCTGACACAGATCACAGTTTCGAATTTTCCAATTTTATTTTTTCTGGAAAGCATCGGATTTTCTACATTTTGTAGACGAAATTACAAGAAAACGGATATACAGCAAAGGATGAACTTTCCATCAGGATAATGACTGATCGTCGGCTGGTTTTTAATGCGATCACTTTACATTTAAGTAACATTCACCAATTCCAGTCCATCCATACGATAGCTGTAAGTGGGGTTGCAAGATTGTATTGTTGGTAGCCCTGATTGTCGAACCTTGTCACGAGAGCTGTCAAAGGTCCGCAATATTCTCAAATTGTATATTTTACAAGTAAGATACGATGCCGAAAATATTTCAAAGCGGCGCGGCGCTAGAGAAATCATTTTAAAGTGAAGATAGCTTGGGAGAAAAAGAAAAAAATACTCCGATAATCCCTTTAAACTGGCATCAAGTTTGAAAAGCAATGTTGCCAGTTTATTCTAACAATCCAAAAATTTCTATTTTTTTAAACGACAGTTGTGAAATATACTTTGAAAGTAGCGAAAAAATGTAACCATGTCTTATTATCAAGCAACACTCGGGCTTTCGTAGACTTTTGAAAAAATCGGACAGTGTGTATTATATGTTTATCTATGTACATATGTATTTATGTATTCAATTATTGCTATGTATGTATTAATGTATTCAGTTAAGGTACCCTTTTGGTACTAAATTTATAATTAGTTATATCTCATTTTTGTTTCTGTTATGGGTTGGCTGACAGAAATTTCCATTTGGCAATAAGCCCGCCCTTTGTATGTTTTCTGTACAATAAAGATTATTTTATTTTATTTATTTATTTATTTTATTTAAACACATAAATGCGTAGGTCATGGTACCTACTTCCAGTTGTTGAGTCGTCCAGTATTCACAATGTTTACTACACATTGTAGGTATATAATAAAGACAAGTAGTTATGTACTTGATTATTATGTATCAATAAATTTATTGACTGATCAATAATTATTACTTATATTAATTGATCCGACCTTCCAGAGACATTGTAACATAATAAAATTATATTAATACGTACAGTCGTACACGCTTTACTCGTATACGAGTTAAAGCTCCCGACCCAACTATGACGTCGCTGTAATTTCCGGTTAACAGCGTTTTCTTTTTCTCTTTTTTTCGGGTTAATTTCGCTTCAACCAAAAACCTTTTACGGTTATTCCCTAAATTTTAATGCATTACTTATTATCAACACAAAAAATAAATCTCCGCGACTTTTGGGAAACGAGTTTCTGTCTATCGGAAAAAAGATCAGACGTGTTTTTCACATTTTTTTTTGAGAAATCTATACAAGATACAAAAAATATTTTACAGTTATTCCATAGATAAAGGTTCAATGTGTCTACTCTATATTTTTCCAATGCATATTTAATAACGGTTGTTGAGATCTAAGGTCTCCCGTTTTTAGAATTTTATTAAATGTCAGTATGCATACTTTTGAATTTAAAATAAGAATTGATGTCACGAAGAAGTTCTTCGTGACATCTTTTGAATTTATTCAAATTTAGAATCCATAGACTACTGTGCGGGTAGACAGGTACCCACAAATAAAAATAAAAATAATATGATTCTGTTTTTATGAATAATGCCTCATTTATTCCGTACATTTATCCGGCAATATTTTACCATAACTCACGCCCTATTAGGTTCGTGGGTAGATACATGCCTCCCTCCACTCCCCACTATATAAAACGAATGAAACTAAGTAAAATAAAAAACTTTCTCCATATTCAACTTATGCACCCCACATTTTTTGGTCCATTCTTTTTCCTTTTTCTTCTCACCCAATTTTTTAAGCCGCCACTGAGAAGTCTCGGTGGACTATTTACAAGTGAATCGAACCTATTCAGAAATTCAAGCAAACTCACAAATATAGAGTTTAAAAGTAAATGTTTAGAGTGCCGGCTTCCTAAGCAAGGAATGACGGGTTCGAATCTTGGCGCCGATGACATATTCTGCACTTCGCTGTTCGTTTTTTTTTTCGAAAATTGAACAAGATAGAGTTTGAGCGTCGGTCTCCTAAGAGAGGAATGACGGGTTCGTATCCTGGGGCGCCGATGATATATTCTGAACTTCGCGATCCGTTTTTTAGTATAATGCGAACAGACAAGTTATTGGGTTTTCATATCCTTTACTTATAATAAAAAAAATATGACTTTTTAAATTTCCGGGTTGTGTAATCTCCCCCATTTGTTTTTATATTTTTTCTAGTGTCCTGTAAACACCATCACGGCATATCCTAATAATGAGGTAACCAGTAAACGCCCTGAACAAATATTCTAAATGTGACATTCATTCAATCTTTACTGTTTAAAAAACAAAATGTCCTATGAATGAACAAGACCCTCGGAAAAATATAAAAAAGATGAGTGGGGTCCAATAATAAAATCACACAGGAAACTGTCTTTAAACACATGTACACATAAGATGATCACTCCTTAATCCCATTTCCCAATCTTTTTCTCATCCCTACTCCATTCCTTCCCTACTGTCTCACGTTGGTTGTATTGCAGTGTTTGGTCCTTTTAATTCCTATCTTTTTTCACCTTTTCTCAATAAATATTAAATACATACCTACAAACTAATTTCATCACAACACATAATTGAAGTAATACATATTTAATTCTATATTTTTTGTTATTTCATATTAATTATGTATTCATTCTGTATGTTTAAATAAAAAAATGTAAATTTAAATTAAAACGAATCTCTTCAATTTCTTTGCTAGGTTCCCCTCCCTTCCAACAACAAATCTTTCCTGATAGCCCTCACTCTCCATATTGTGCTCTGTGCGGGACACAGCCCCCCCCCTAATATATTATTCACCTCGTGTATCTGTGACTTCTATTACTTACACTACTATATCACCTTACAACTCCCACTAAACATATACTATAATGTATAGAGGAACTAGAAAAATACTAGTATTTTATTTCAAACTATTGGTCGGTATACATTACATAAGTACTTACTAAAAAACAAAACATGTATTCTAAATTTTATTTTTAAAAACAAGGTTTATGACTTCACAACCTATATCCCTTTTTCTCGGTCTTCCTAAGGATACTAAACACGCCCTTCTGGGGTTCTTGGGTTCCTTAATTCTGATGGAATCTCCACTCGAAGTTCTGCGATAAGTTCGCCCTAGTGAACAATGATTTATAATCTGTACTATATCCATTTTGTTGTATGTTTACATTGTTCACTTAAAGAATAAATTAATAAAAAATTGACAGAATCATAATTTGTAAAAGTATAACGCCCTTTCATACGATAGCAAACATGACCCCCACGACTCTTGGATTTCCCTGAAACGCTTTACTTATTTTTTGTATCTGGAGAAAGCTGATCCATTTTTGCACAGAATCGTATTGTTTTTTCACAGAGTTTACGTACGTTTGCTATGTTTCAATTCTTTAAGTAGTCTTTAAGTGATTGAAAAATCGATTGCAAGACTTGCGTACAGACAAACAAAAAGTAAATAAACAACGGAGTGAAGTTAAATAAATAATCTTGCAATAAATAAAATTGTCCTATTTATTACATTTTTTTCCTTAACAGAGACGGGAGGCATCTTCATTCACATAATGTAGTGTTATGCGAACTCCCTTAGGGAGGAAGCAGGATAGATGTTCCGGCGCTGCCTGCTGTCTATCGTGTAATTTTTGAAAGTTGTATATATGCTACAGCTGGAAATTATTTCACATTGACCCAATGTTTCCATTGCTAACGCCATCTGCTGAGGAGTGGATGCAACATTTGCAACCTACTTTTTATTTATCTTGTCATTGTCCTATTTATCTTGTTTAGATCAACTAGTAAACAACCCACCCAATGACTTGGTACTCTTATAAACGACTATTAAAGTTTCTAATACATATACCATTGTACAATTAAAGAGACTTAGGTTTATTACTTCAGTTTAATTAAATTAGGTAACAATATCTTTTATATTAGGTATCACCACCGTTCATTCAAAATAACATACGTTCAATTTTATTGGAGCTATAAAACAAAAGGTTCCCAAATGCGTATCTTTTTTAACGTGAAGGCAAGACTTGCTCACACATTGCAGACACAATACCGCCACAACACATCTCTGAATTTCACAAATTTGGTCCATAAACCGCCTTCTGCTTTTCAATCATTTATGATTTTCTTAAGTTGGTTTTGCCAATGATATAAAATTAGTACCAGTTTTATGAAATTTGACCGTTCTACTACGGAAAATATAAGAGTTATGTCCGATCTACAAAATGCGGTATCTGAAATATGGGCACCTTCCTCTATTGTAATCTTCTTCTTCTTCTTTCTCAGCCATCTCTCCGCTCCACTTCCAATTTTTTCCACTCCTCTCTTCTTTAGGCTTTCTGGATCCACCCTCTACCAGTGACGGGGACAATATCATCGGCCCATCTTTTCTGTTTTCATGTCCCACGGTCTCCATCACAGGACTCTGGGTGCCCATCTGTCCACTCACTGTTTAGCAACATGACCTGTCCATTGCCATTTTAGTTTGGCAATGCGATCCATCACATCGGCAATTTTTGTCCGGCGTCTGATTTCCTCATTTGTGATCCAGTCTCTCAGACTTACGCCTAACATTTGCCTCTCCATAGATCGCTGTGTACATTTTACATACATACATCTATCGGAAGGAATATATATTCACATTTTGAGAATGTATATAGTTTATTGTTGTTTATTAAAGAGTTTAATTCAGTTAAAAGCTCGTGTAAGTAGGTACTTTATATTTTTTTATTTGTAATAAAGGTGCGAGTAAACGCCCCGTGGGTCCGCTGTCATATCTCTCAGCGTGACAGGACAAAAACACATAGGAATATTGCTCAATATGAATAAATCACAAAAAGACAAAAACTCTTTAGAAATATGCACAAGGACAAAAGCTCCAATTTAATTCGATTTTGAAAATTATATTAATTGTATCTATTAGCGTTGCTGTGGGTGAGATTAAAAAAAAAAGAATCTGGGCTTGCATACACAAACCCAAATACTTTTCTGCATACCTTGCACTAGGCTAAAAGCCTGTATCGTAGAAGTGTAAAATGCATCGCCACCGTCGGGGTTTGAACCAGACACCTGAGAGACTGTCGCCTCAACCAACTACCATGTACCTACTCATACTACCAAACATTAGATAATAAACAAATAAATAAGCGGATCTAAAATGGGACGGACAGTAAAAAAGTCAACGTTTTATAAATAAATTTATCTCTGGAATTCTACACTAGAAAATTTGGGCTTTATCCGTTGACGATATAATTACTGAACGGCTTTTGCCTTTTTTGGGATTTTTTCATATTGAGCAATTTTCGTGTGGGTTTTTCTCCGAGACCCATCTCTTAGGCAGTCATCGAACCCGGGACTCGAAATAAAAACTACTCTTTATTACCACTATGCCGGGAAATAATGTCGAGGACATTATCCAGACATTTCCAGATATCTTTAGAATTTTATTGTCCGATTTTTAAATTGATTTTGAATGTGTAAACATGAACATTTTGTCGCACGTTGATGTCCCTAACTTAGGTGGTACCAGGGATAAGGCGGATGTCATAAAATATTAAAGGTTTTGAAAATCTTTACATCCATTTTTTTTAAACATAAATACATCTTTGTACACTTCACAAAAAGCTTATGCTTTGAAGTGGGGTAAGTCGGGTTTTGAACCCGTGCCCGCCGGATTAACAGTGGAGCGCATTACCAACCAGGTTACCGACCACCTCTATCTATGTATATACCTATACACACACTCGCTCCCTTGCAGTATAGGCAGAGAGGACAGAACCCCAGACTACTCTATCCTTACATACACTCCTAGCCTCCGTCACATTCATGCAGTTTGTCATACACGCTATCCGATTGCTTTTACTCAAAACGCTTTTAAGAAAAAAAAATGTCATCTTGTCGTCATTTATTCTCTGAACATGTCCAAACCATCTTAATTATTTAAATTTATAAATACCTACACAGCTTTCTATCACAAGTCCATCTTTTGCTGTATAATTTTGTTGTTGAGATAACCACTGTATATTGGTACCTATTATAAAAATAATGTACCTAGACGATTTACAACAGATGGCAGAAAGTAAACGTTCAATAAAGCAATAAAAATATTTTTGCACAGTTTCAAAGCAAAAAACTCTCCGTGAATTTTCACAGGTAGTAGTGATGCAAACTAGTAGGAAATATTATTAAAATGAAACTTATTTATTTATGCATAATTAAAAGAAAATCAAACATACCTACCGCAAAAAATCCCATGTGCAATAAAAATAAGTAGTTAGATATTCATATTAGTACTAGCTGAGGTACCCGTGCTTCGCAACGGCAAATTTAACAAACCAACCCAGCGTACTTTATAGGCTTGAGCTGGACAAAATGTGACTTAAAATATGATTTTCTTTTCCAATGCCCTTTCATACGATACCACACTCGACCCCACACAACTCTTGTATCCCCTCGTCACCATGACATCTCTTAGGAAAAGCCTTTTTTCCAAAAACCGGCGACGTAAGGACAGCCTTTCTAAATTTTCGCAGCAATCCATCGTAAAATGCGGGAGTTATGCGAACACTTAAACTTACAAAAATCAGATTTTACTTTATATATATATACAGATGATGACGCTGTTGCATACTATATAGATCTATATAGAAGGCTAATTTATAATTTTATAGATCCTCAATATAAACGATCATTTTCTTTTGATTAACATCAATGAATTTTACAATGCATCTCACACACTAGGATCTATAGATCTTATATTATCATTAGGTAATAACCGATCTAACTCATGTTATAAATTATTGAAGAGAGATTTAGCGAAAGGAGTTATCGTGATTTTTTATAATATTTATTTATTTAATCTTTAAGTGAACAAGAAATACATGTAAACATAAAAAATGGACATAATACAGATTATATATCGTCGTTCACTAGGGCGAACTTATCGCAGAACTGTGATTTCTTCCAGTTAAAACCCAGGGAAAAAGAAGAAATTGAATAAAAATGCGTGTAGAAAATATATACGAGTACAATAGTACATACATAATCTTCTTCTTCGCCCTAGCCTTTGTCCCATTTACTTGGGGTCGGCTCTCCTAGTCCTCATCCTCCAAGTCTTTTGGTCCCCTGTATCTTCCGCCCGAAGCCCTGCCCCCTTTAGATCCCTGGCGATTGTGGACATCCATGTGGTCTGGGGTCTGCCCGGTCTTCTGGGCCCTACCTCAATGTCCATTGTCCTTCTTATCATATTATCCTGTGGCAGTCTCATGATGTGTCCGTACCAACGCAGTCTATTTTCGGTCACTTTTTCTCCGATTGGAGCTACTTTGAAACTGCCACGGACATGGACATTTCTCACCTTGTCCAGCCTCGTGACACCACCCGCCCACCTGAGCATTTTCATCTCGTTGGTGTGTAGAGTCTGGACGTGGTTGTTCTTTAGGGCCCAGCACTCAGATGAGTAGGTCATGGTTGGTCTGACCACCGTTTTGTATACTTGACCCTTTATCTTGATTGGCATTTTCTTGTCGCACAATACGCCAGAGACAGATCTCCACTTCATCCAACCAAGCCTCGAGCGGTGTGCGATGTCATCATCAATTCCTCCCTTTGCAGACAGTATTGTACCAAGGTACTTGAAGGACTCGACTGTGGGCACTGGTTCGTTTTGAACATGAATAATGTGCGGCTCACTTGGCCTCCGTCCAGAGAAGTAGCATGGCATGTATTCGGTCTTCGTTCTACTAATTCTGAGACCATTCGCTTCTAGAACCTCTTGCCATTTATTTAGAGTGCGCTGTAATCCGTCATGTGTCTCATCCATCAGCACTACATCATCAGCGTAGAGCATGCTCCATGGGGCTGGTTCCTGGATATCCGATGTTATGTAGTCCATTACTAGATTAAATAGCAATGGACTAAGCGCCGATCCCTGATGGACGCCAACACTGATTTCGAATGGGTCACTCACTCCAGCTGGGCTTCTAACACATGTGTGAATATTGGTGTACATATCCTTCAGAAGTTCTATATAGTACTCTGGAACGTTCTGCTTTCTGAGTGCTTCCCATATCAGTCTACGCGGGACCCTATCGAACGCCTTCTCCAGATCAATAAACACCATATGGAGATCGCTCTTCTTCTCTTGGTACTTTTCAAGGACTATTCTTATTGTCTGTATGGCATCCGTGGTAGATCTTCCCCTCACAAATCCACATTGGTTCTCTGTCACCTTTGTGAGACCCTGCAATCTTCTATTCACCACTCTCTCCCATATCTTGAAGGTGTGTGCTATTAGCTTTATTGCTCTATAGTTCTCGCACAGCTGTGAGTCCCCTTTGTTCTTATAAAATGGGATTAAATAACTCTGTCTCCAAGCATCTGGGATTTTCTGGTCCGTCATTACTTTGTTTAGCAACTTTGTCAAGAATTTCACTCCATCCTCGTCCAGTCTTTTCCAAAGTTCTGCTGGTATTTCATCAGGTCCTGTTGCCCTCTTATTTGTCATTTGTGCTATTGCAGCTCTCACCTCCCCCTCCGTGACATTCTCCATTGGTCCCTCCACCATTTCCTCGTATGTATGACGTGTGACTGGATAACCCTCGTTCAACAGCTCACCATAGTACTCTTTCCACCTTTCCAGTATATCCTTATTGTCAGTGAGTATTTGTTGTTCTTTGTTCTTAATATACTTGGGGTTCTTAATGTCCTGTGTGTTAATGTTACGGTATTTAGCTATCCTATATATATCAGTACTATGTTTAGCCTCCTCCAGCTCTTCGTAAAAGGACTCGCTAGCTCTGGCCTTTGCTTGTGCTACAGCTTTCTTTGCTTCTTTCTTTGCCAATTTATATTCTTGCTGGTCATCCTCACTTTGTGTCCTTTGCCATTGCTTATATAGTTGTTTCTTCATGGCAAGCTTCTTCTTCACCTCTTCGTTCCACCAGTGAGTTTCTCTGTTGTTCGAGATTGGACCCTTTGACACTCCTAAGTGCTTCTTTGCTAGATCGTTACATGCTTTCTCAAAACCATTCCACATTTCGTTCACAGTTTCCGATGTGTCCTCTGCCATATACCGCTTTAGCTCTGTGCACATCTCATCTCCCTCACTCTGCTTTAATTTATGCCATCGAATCCTCACTACCCTTGCCTTCGGCGGTATCAAACTCTCTGTCATCTTAAACTTTGTCACAAGAACTCGGTGCTGTGATGTCAGGCATTCTCCCGGAATAGTCTTGCAGTCCTTGAAGCACTTTAGACTTCCTCTATCAGCCATTATATAGTCCACCTGCGTGCTAGCTCCTCCACTTTTATAAGTTATTAGGTGTTCCCTGGGTTTTTTGAAAAACGTATTTATTATAGCCAGGTTATAAACCGACGCAAACTGCATGGTGTCACTGCCTTGTGAGTTCTCACTGCCCCATCCATAACCTCCATGGTTTACCTTATACGTATGAGATTCTTTACCCACATGACCGTTAAAATCCCCTGCTATTACTTTTGATTCATTTTGCGGTATAGCCTGCATCAGTTCATCCAGGTCATTCCAAAAACCCTCCTTCTCTTCCTTTGTGCAGCCAGTTTGTGGAGCGTACACACAGATAACATTCATACATGTCCCTCCATTCATGGCAAGCTTAACCGCAATAATTCGCTCGCTCTTTCTTTCGACATGCACAATTCTTTCCTGCAGGTGTTTGTCCAAGACTACTCCCACTCCATTTCTCTTTGTGTTCTCCCCATAGTATACTAGTTTATAATCGTTTCCTATGTTTCTTGACTTTGACCCCTTCCATTTGGTTTCTTGAATGCAACATATGTTTATGTTTCGTCGTTTCAGTACCTCACTAAGTTCGGCACTTCGTCCTGTTAGGGAACCAATGTTCCATGTAGCAATCCTGAGATATTGTCCTCCGTCGCTTTGGGGGTACGCCCTAGTTTTGCATTGGTTGTTTCGATTGTTTCGGCATTGCTTCTGTTCGTCGCTTGGGGGGGACGCCCTAGTTTTGAATTGGTTGTTTCGATTGTTTCGGCATTGCTTCTGTTCGTCGCTTGGGGGGGACGCCCTAACATTTATAACTCTCTCTTTTATTGACTTTTTCATGATTGACTAGGATTTGTTTTGTTTGGCTATTTCGGATTTATTATTGTTGCACCGACTGCCGTCTGACGTACAAAAAACCTATTGGTAAATAGGAAAATCCTGGGGATTGGATGTTCGTCCCTAAACAGAGTATTTAGTTCTGTTTTGTGTTTATGGTTATACCGCCAATTCTCGGTCGCCAGAGCCTCTTTAGTTATCTAGCAGGGTGCGCCACGTGCAGGTGAGGTTGACAGCAGGTTGAGGTGAGTACATACATAATATGTGAGAAAAAATAAAAACAGAATAAAAATAAGAAACAGAAGAAACATAATATATAGTTGAATCTACAATTTAGTCCTAAGGTTCAGATGCTGCATTTGCCACCAACACGCGATAATATTTGCGAATTGATTGGTAGAAATAAGCTCGCCTATGCTCGCCAAAAATCTAGCTGCCAGAAAAGGTGGCAACGGAGTGTGAGAAGACTGTGATTGGAGTGGCCAGAGGTCCTGGAAACTGCAAGTTACGGAAAAAAGATGAGATGTCTTTTTCACATTTCTTTATGAGAAATCTATACAAGATTAAAAAATCGTTTACGGCCATTCTCTAGATGCAAGTTCAATGTATCTGTCCTATTTTTTCCAAAGTAAATTTAGTAAGGTTGTCGAGATTTTTTCTTTTTTTATAAAAAAGGATCTGGTCTTGCATACACAAATCCAAATACTTTTCTGCACACCTCGCACTAGGCTAAAAGCCTGTATCGCAAAGTGTGAAATACATCGCCAGCGCCGGAGTTCGAACCTGTCACCTCCCGCTTGAGAGACTTCCGCCTCAACCAACTGCGCCAACCATGTACTTAGGTCTGACGTTTTTTTTATTTTTTTAATGTCAATATGTCTAGCTTTAACGAATTAAGATAATGTGCCAAAGGGTGGGCATATTACACATATAATATCTTACAACCTACCCAAAGACCCACAGATATGTCGATCTAACAAAAGAAAAAGATAGTTATACTAGACAAAACATTTACTATACATATATGATAATAGCCATCTATAATAGATATCTATTAGTTCGATTGACGGGATCTCTTTAATAAACTTTTATCAGATTCTAAAACTTAGAACTAATGACTGTTATAAAACTATTAGATTGATTAAATAAAAACATTATTAATAAAGTGTTTGATCAAAGGAGATAAATGAAAATATACCCGATGTTTTATAATATCTATGATTACTTTATTATAGTACCATGAATTATAAAATAAATAAATAAATATGTTCATGATATGGACGCTTCCTTCTTACACCTCCTCTTTCTCCCAGGTCTATTTATTTGTTATCCTTTCATCCTTCATTCTATCTACATGTCCCAACCAACCATCACAAGAATTACGCGGCTTCATCATGCAGACCAGAATCTCAATGACTGACGTGTGCCTTTTGAAAATTGAAGAGTATGAAAATTTCTCATTTAGTTTTGACAGTTTTGACGACATCTCTCAAACTGCTGATTCGCTTTTCACAAAACAAACTAAAAACCATAGTAGACAATTTAGGCTTTCGATAAAGATGTTAATTTGTGACTTTTGCATTAGAATAGAGTGAAGATTTTGTCAATAAACATGTTTTTTTTAATGAACAAATTGCTAATTTATCTAATAAAATATCAAACTTCTTTAAAAAAATCCTAAAAATGACCATTTTGCAATTAAGTGAACTCGTTTGGCACATTGTGTAAACTCTCTCAGAGTGTATGAAATCAAGGAACAAAACTGAAATAAGAAGTACCTATAACTTCCAGAATTTAGGGGTCTCAGGTTCAAATCCCAGCCACACCACAAACGTTTTTTTTTTATTATGAACACTTTTCGCTTTGATTTGATAGACGACGAGATCTTACTCTAAGCACTGTACCACTGTGGGGATAGTTTGAACTCTCACACCACATATACCTAGTTATGTGTATTGTATGTATATTAACACAGATAGAGGTTGTATATATATTGTATATATATTGTATATTATATATTAGCTATCTCGATATTAAAATCGTGTTATTAAAATGTGAAATACCTACTGAGGCTTGAGAACAATTTCCCATACGGCATTCCGAGTCCGGAACAGGTTTTATCCAACACAATATAATAGCACAATCTCTGTATCACACCTACAAAACTACATCATGTCTGTATGATTCTATTAAAGTATGTATTTAGTACCTTTCTTAGTGTTACAATTTGTTTATTTGAATATAAATAACAACACTGATTTACATGACTGATCGTGAGCCCGTTCCACAGTAGACCGAACGTTTAACCCGCTGTCATTGGGCTTCGGCGCCCTGAATTTTACTCAGCCATTACTGAGGGAATAGTCTTGAAACTGAAGATCCCGAAATTTTTGAATTTTACTCAGCCATTACTGAGGGAATAGTCTTGAAACTGAAATCCCGAAATTTTTAGGGGTAGATACTTTAGGAATATTTTTTTATAATTAAAACAATATGAATTTGTTTACACCACTTTTATTTTGACCAGAGTCAATAGAATATTTTTTTATTCAAGAAATTTCCAAATCCTGTAATTCTAAAACAGACGATCTGTATTAGTCCGTTCTTTCATCTATCACTGTCTTCAGTTTCAAGAGGATTCCCTCAGTATTAGCTGAGTACAATTCAGGGCGCCGAAGCCCAATGACAGCATATAGGACCTTAAAAAGAGTGGAGGCACTGTTCTATTCTGTGTAAAAAAAACATGACATTTAAAAAAATAAAACCCATCAAATTTGACGTGTTTCCCAACATTCCCATAGTATGAATATGCAATCTGTAGAATAATACCAAAGTGATACAACATTGACATTGAATTAACAACCTTATTGTAATGTGTATCAAGGGCGAGTGTCGAGTGATGCGGTTCAGAGATCAAGGTTAGTTGGTAGTGTGATGTTGAACTCGTGTCGGGTGCATTATGACTTGTGATCTATCGCCTTTAACCCAACACAGGTGCGGACTTACACGCAAATTATCATTAAAATAATTACGACCTACAATTTCACTAAATTATGTTGCCGGACCTGCATTGAGTGTGAATAAGTATTATTTATTAACGTTGAGAGTTTTGACTGAAGGTTTTTGATGGAAGTTCATTGTAATAGTATTATTATTAAAATTAAATATAATATTTACTACCTACCAGCTATCTCTCACAGACTTTGATTTTTTTAATTTTCTTTTTCTTTGAATTTCCTCATCTTTAGAAACTAGTCGCCTATTTTTTTAAATCACAGTCTGTGTAAGATACCTGCTAAATACTGAGTCTCATTTCAATAATACCTTTCATTTATTTACTTAGTTACTTATTTTATTTGCACATAAATAGTAACATAACAGTGTTAGAAGGACATAGCATATCATAAATTACATATAATGTGATCCACCTAACTGAACATGAGCCCTTAGCAAGGCAGACAGAAGCAGTTTTTAACGCTCTGTTAACCTACACCGAAGCGATAGTTATTTACCATACTTTTAATTATTACAGTTTTCCCAGTGGCGTAGCGTGGGTCTCTGCTGCCCGGAGCGGAAGCCAAATCCGCCTCCCTCTTATTTATACATTCGTATCCAAAATGCGAGAAAATTCACAGGAATTCTAAAGAACATCGAAGTTCCAGTGAGACAACAAAAAAATTGATATGGAAATGTCAAAAATAGAGAGAAAAAAGCGCCGCAGGCGAAATTGAAATTAGTTGGCTTATGTGGTCACTTCATGCCCAGGGAAGCTTTCACCCATTTCGCCACATCCTGCTGTCAAATGTGTAGATGTATATTCTGAGGATTCTGCTCTTAAAATATGCACTATGCAGTCTATGTAGTATGTTTGAGAGTTCTATTCTATTCTATACCCTCACGCCACCTCCCTTGCGGGGTAGGCAGAGAGAACGGATCGCCAGACTTTCCTATCCTGACACACACTTCGGGCTTCGGTCACATTCATGCAATTCCTCATACATACTCTCCGGTTACTTTTACTCAAAACACGTCCGTCCTTGAGTATCTGGTCAACATGGTCCAGCCATGTGGTTCTTGGACGGCCGCGTTTCCTTAGACCTCCTCTTTCACCCAGGTAAATTTTCTTCGTTATTCTTTCATCGTTCATTCTCTCCACATGACCCAACCATCTCAACTTGTTCACTTTCATTTTATTCACAACATCCTTTTTACATTCACTCAACTCTCTAATCATTTCGTTCCTTATCCTATCTCTCAATGTTTTTCCACACATTCTTCTCAACGATCTCATCTCGACCGCATTTATACTTGATTCATCCTTCTTCAGCCATGTCCATGTCTCACTTGCATACATCAGTGTTGGTACCAGGATGGCGTTGTGCACCAACAACTGTTAGTGAGTTCTCTCATATAAAACTGATTCCTGAACATAATATAGGCGATTCAGTGCCTATGCAACCTTACTAAAATATTATGATAATAATGTAGGTATATGTAGGTATGTATTGCATAATGTGATATACCCGTCGTTGCACGGGCAGAGTTGCGCAGATTTTAATTATCGTACAATTTAATGCGCAGGTGTGAGGTCCATTAGTTTTATCTCATTTTATCGAGAACTCTGTGGGAGGTCACATGTTTAGCGGTGCGAAAAAACTAACAAAAATCCTTGCATGCATTTATAATATGGGGTGACCAAACTGTTCATAACTGAGAAAATTTAATTGAGGTAATCCAATAGACATAGAATAATTCTACCTTTTTTCAAGCATCTAACGAGGTGCTTAAAAGAATTGTATACAATTTTGACTAATCCTATAAAAATTCATAAAACTATAATATTCTTGTTGAAGCTTTTCACGATGATCCAAAAAAAATCATTACTGATACACTAATTTTCACAATGATAATTTGATAATTAGACAAGGCGCCCTCGAGGTGGACTTGCTCCACAAAACGGCGCATTATAAATTGTCCATTTTATTTTTATTATTATATAGATTGGTACCAATAGGCTCTCCACAAATGTCCGGAAGTTCAGTTAACTGAATCAACCGTTTGCAAAAAAGCTCCGACCAAAACCTCTTTCTGAATTTAAAATCAAGGTAACACTGATTTCAAACCTCTTTCTGAATTCAAAATCAGAGTTACATTGAATTCAGAGAGAGGTTTTGGTCGGAGCTATTTTGCAAATGGTCGATTCAGTTAACTGAACTTCCGGACGTGTGTGGCGAGCCATATCTAAAATTTGTGCTAGGTAGCTCCTATCTCCGCTATTCCGCACCTAAAAAGTTGGTGAAATCCAGCATTAGTTTACAGTGATTTAATTTTTTTTAACCATTGCCAGATTCTAGATGGACCAAAAAGATTCTCGAATGGCAACCTAGAGCAAGCAAGAGAAATTTACCTGAATGCGACGGAGGTTAGAAGTGTGAGTAATGATAGGGCTGTCTGGCGCACTGTCATCTCTGCCTACCCTGCAAGGGACGTGGCGTGATAAACAGAATTAGTTGAATTTGTAATAGTGTGGTCACAGGAGCGCATAAAGAAGAAGAGAAGTATGGTTCCAAATAACATGTAAAATGTTAAGGAGGTACACAGTACAAGAGACATTATCAGGAGGATTGCACTCACTCACTCTTCATACTGCAGTTGCACGGGAGAAGGCCATACACAACATGCATTCCAAATTCAAACTCATCATTTCAAAAAGAGGACTTTGAGAAATTTCCGGACGAAGCTGTCGGGAGCTGCCCTTATAAAGGTACAATTTAAAGGCAGTTCGAGTACTTAATTGAAAAAAATCGCGGATTAAGTAATAAAGCGTTCATTGCATGGAGCCTGTACTATTCGGCGTGTGGTGGGCAGTCAATAATCTATTTTCTTTTATATTTTTTCCATTTCCTTTGTCTCTTCTCTCTTCTTCTTAGTCTCAGTCTTTTTCCTACGTTTTTTTCTATTGTTATCTAAGTGTCAGGTGTATATAAGATTTCCAGGACATTTTTCATCATTTTCAACGATGGTGTTAATCAGACAGTGATCACTTTAGTACAATCGAAAAAAATCACCATTTGGCATGCAATTTCACACATATTGCAGAAGATATTTCAATTGCAGAGTAGGTATCTATTATATCGCCGCTCGTTTTTTACTTTGACTTAAGCGCCATTTAGGTATAAAATGAGTTATATATATCGTTGGAATCGTCTCGGCGAGCTTTATCGAATGGTCCAAGTTCAAGGTCAATCAGACAACTTTTTTTGTCGTTTAGTCAAATGAAAAACCAACTTTTATCTTTCAAAAAATAGGTAAAGCGACGAAAATAACAACTTATAAATCGCGAATGGCGCTTTGTTTTGCCAAATTTTCACAATTCGTGAATGTTTGGTTTATAAGAAAAACAAACTTAACACATAAAACAATACGAGTGGCGCTTTAGCTTTTTTGACTTATCAAAATTATTTAGACAGATGCACTTTAGTCAAATCGTATAATATTAAATCTAAACATGTCCTTCGTTTAGTCACATTTAAATGATACTAAATAATGTTAAGTTGTCGTTTAGACTTTTTGAATTTTGGATATTACTCTTTACATGTCTTTTAAGTCATTTCTACTTAATACTGAATTTAATTGAAATGGCCATTAGTCACATTGGATTGTTACTTTTTAATTTTATGTTATCCGTTAATCGTTCTAACTAATTGTTTATAATTGAATTTGCACTTTAGTATTTTTGCGGTTATAATGATAGCTGATATTTGGTACATCTGTCGTCGTTTAAGACAAAATGTTTGAAACAGAATTATAAGGTTTGAAAATATTATTATCGGTCGTTCAACTAACAACTTCATTGTCAATACACGTGTTGGTTTTGTGTGCGATGGGCGCGAACGTATATACCTATTTAGAATATATTTAAGAAATATTTATAAATAATATATTTAGAAAACTTTTTCTTTCCTTCTTTTTTGAAACAGATATGAAGATGAATACTTAGAGTTCCAATACATTGATCTTCAGCTTTTATTACTTACAAAATTGTATATAAAATACAAGAGTTTGTGTGTTAGCCATTTTAACTTTGAAGTGTTTGGAAAACATGGTTGCATTAATCACTTTGAATTATAACGATTTTATTTTCAGTGCTAATTTAGACGTTCTGTTTGATACAGTTTGTCACAAAAAGTTCTAGTAGCCATTTTGAATTATTAGAAAAAATATATAAATGACGTGTTAGTCATTTTGATATTTTTGAGGAAGAGTACAAATGGCGTGTTAGTCATTTTGAATTATTAGAAAATATATATAAATGACGTGTAAGTCATTTTGTTTTTTTTGGTGGAAGAGTACAAATGGCATGTTAGTCATTTTGAATTTTCATGATTTTAAGGAAAGTGGTCATTTACTTGTTTTGAATTAATAAATTTTGAATTATACTAAATATCAGGTTAGGCATTAAGGGATTAAGCGCCATCTAACTCACACAAAAGAGACTATATTTATTAACATTATATACTAAAAAATAGAAAAAAAATCCATGAACAAAACCCCCATACAATTTATTTAAATCGGTTCATAAATAAAAAAGTTATCAGGGTTTTTCTGATTTTTAAAACTTTAAATCGCTCTCCTGAAAAGTTGACCCTGTGTCGCTTTAGTCAAAGTAAAAAGCGAGCGGCGATATATTATTATACCCTGAAAAATCGTTCCTAGGGTGGCATTTGAACTCGGTACACTTGACTGTGTCGCAATAGTTTTTCACCACTATGTCATCAGTCGCTTGTAGATTGTTCTTCGTAAATTTCCAAAACGGTACTAATTTACCGTCATCTGGAGAAATTATGGTATAATTATTTACCAAATAAACCATCACAATGACCTGATACAAATACTTACTATACGAATGTAGTAAAACTCAGCAATTTATTAAAATATAATTGGTATTTGCATCCCAGAACTACCTTGGCTGTTATTTATTTTATTATTTTTTAAAACCGTATCTAGATTTAAAACACACGTTAATAAAATATTAGAACCATTACCTAATTTAAATAGTTAAATAAGATAGCGTCTGATTGAAAATGATCTGACCCTGATTAAAATTTAACATTATTATAAAAATATCGGAGAAATCATGATAATATGATTTCACAATATTGAAGATATTTTACCAATTTTCATGATGACTTTTATTCCAATTTGTTGTTGTTCGATAAAGAACGTATAATTTGAAAATAAAAGTTCAAATAAAGAATCGTTTGCATAATTTTTACGGTAAGTTTGATGGCCAATTATTTTTGGGACTCTTCACGTGTAGCGAAGTATATTTAAATTGAAAGAGGAGACAGCAACATGCACGGCTTATTCAGATATTATTTTATACGAATTAAAGTGAGATGGATGTAATTATGCACAGTGCAGTGAAAATATGAAGTAACCTTTGCATACATTTCCTTGTGAATTTTATTCATAGGTACGGTTCTAAACATTTTTGTTTTTTTTATATATTTCGTAAGAGGTAAGAAGAAAACTATATATCCCTTGTAGGGTAGGCAGATAGGCTAGAGGGCTATATGTGCCAAAGAACTACTGAAGAACCAAAGTTGTCGATGTCATGAGCCGTGTATCAAAACTCAAGTGGCAATGGGCAGCACGTATGGCCAGGCAATGCGACACCAGATTGGCGCCACGAATATTGAAGTGGAGGCCTTGGACAGATAGAAGAAGCGTCGGAAGGCCACCAAAGAGATGGACCGACGATATTGTCGAAATCGCTGGAGGAACCTGGATGCGGAAGGGTCAGAACAGAGACGAGTGGAAACAGTTGGAAGAGGCCTATATCCAGCAGTGGAGGGAAGAAGGCTAATAAAAAGAAGAAGATGGTACACCTCTATCCATATATATCTACATTTCTCGCACCTATCACGTCCATAAAGGTTCGCTTATCGAGGAACTATTGCATAAATAATTGCGCAATTAATTTCGTTAGTGTCGTGAAGTGCACAATACACTGTCAGCACTGAGATTCGAATCCGAAACCTTCTGATCAGAAGTCCGCGCTGCAACCAACTGTGCCGAACAAGTAGCCGAAATATTATTTTATAATATGTTGTGTTGTATGTATACAGGTTAGTTGGTAGATATTAAATAAATAAATAAATAAATAAAATCTTTATTGAAAAGAAAACATATCTTCCAAATGGCGGGTTTATTGCCGTAGGCAATATCTGCCAACCAACCACTTGTGACATTCATTTGATATAGACATTACATACAAGTGTATGAAAAATAAGAAAAATATGAAAATAATAATAATATATATATGTAGAATACTTATACATACATAAATAGGTATGTGGATGGGATGAAGGACAAGGAAGGAACCACGGGATTGTCAGTTAGATGGATTATTTATGGAAAGGTATGATGCCTCAGTTTACTTTTGAAAGAGAGAATAGTTGGAGCTAGTCTGATAGGAAGTGGAAGATTATTCCATAGTCTAGCCGCGTGTGTAGTGAAAGAAGAAGTAAAGAAAGATGTGTGATGTGAAGGTATGGTTAACAAACAGATATTGTATGTATAAAAATAATAGGATGACGATACAAAGTTTGTGCAGGAGTGTGTTACATGGCGACCGGCAGCAAAAACCTTATTTGAGTCGAGTTATGCAAATATACGACCCTATTAATAACAGGGTTGCCACACACACAACTCACTAATACAGTTAATACTCTCAGTAAGCAATACAATATTGAATTACACTTAATTTAATGGTATTTCATCGATAGGTAATTAATTTAAACATATATAAACTCAGTGTGTATTGGAGATACTTATAACTAAATTATTTTAGGTATTGAACTGGATTTATCTGCATGAAAGCAGATTACGGTTGTACGGGCATGTGAGTAGAAGACCCCCGAATACATTGGCAACAGGACTCAGTCATTGGTTGTCCCTGGTAGGAGATCCAGAGGAAGACCCAAGCGGAGGTGGCGCGAGGTTGTGAGGCAAGACATGAGAGACTGTGGAGCATCCCCGGAAGATGCAAAGGATAGAGCCGAGTGGCGGCGGAAAACAAGAATGGCAGATCTCACCATCATGTGGGAATAATAATTGCCCAGGGATAGAGAGAGGTTAACGCAAATGTGCCTTTGATTGACACTCCTTGTAGTCTTCACTATTTTTTTTTTCAATTTATGAATCAATAATATTAAAAATGTCAGAATAAGTGATAGATAATTTCCTCCATAAAATGTGTTAATCTTGATACGTAATAATAATCGGTTTAATAAATGTAAAGTGCAGTGAAATCATTAATTCCTTTTTTTATTTAAACAACCTAAATGCATACAATGTAAATTTGTTTTATACAAGTGAATATCAACTGTTGAAAGAAAGCAAAAATAACAACATTAATAATTAATTAATAATATTATAACCATGTTGTTATTCTTGCTTTCTTTCAACAGTTGATATTCACTTGTATAAAACAAATTTACATTGTATGCATTTAGGTTGTTTAAATAAAAAAAGGGAATTAATGATTTCACTGCACTTTACATTTATTAAACAGATTATTTTATTTTTTATTTTATTTTATTTTATTTTATAACACAACAGCTTATAACATTTATAATATATACAGAGATAATAAAATACTTAAAGCCTATTATAGTGTTACCTTATTAATAATATATATAATTAGTTAAGTAAAGTGATTCATATAAATGTAATTATCGATTAATAATCAATAGTGAGCATTGGGAAGGGGATGAGGATAGGAGAGAGGAAGGGTTACATTCTTATAAAAAAATAATATAATATGTGTTCTTATAACATAATATAATATAATATAATTTATTACGTATCAAGATTAACACATTTTATGGAGGAAATTATCTATCACTTAACCTAGTGAGCTTTCGTGTGTGCTAATTGTGAACGGATGTTATTGGTCTTTTGTATTGAAATTCTGTACTAATGTACCTGTCAATGTTTGTTTTTGTGACTGTATCTGTTCCATGTGTAATAAATAAATAAATAAATAAATAAATAAATGTCACAACCCTATGGGACCTCCCCAACGATCAGCGATAAGGCCCTCTACACGGCCCACTGTGCAGACCCCCGGGCCACTCTGGGGTCACACACGACTGATGCGATATGCTCACTACAACTCAACATTATTAGGTTATAGGTACATTACTACTACTGAGTACTCGAATACTTAGTCACTTAGTGCGCACTGTCTTATATCACTTAGGGCCGGTTGCTCGAAACACGATAGTAACAGTAGATTACCATTGCCGTTACTGATCAGGAAATGCGTTGCTTCAAAACACCAATGACGCCAGGTAAAATATAGCCAACCATATTAAGTCTCCCGACCTAATTATAACGACAAAGTAATTTCCCACGGCATTAAAAGGTTCAAAATCGCATAATAAAATGGTAAAAAAAAAATCAATTTTTTGGGGTTAATTGCGCTTCAATCAAAAAACTTTTACAGTTATTCCCTAGATTTTAATGCATATTATCTATACAAAGAAAAAAATCTCTGCGACTTTCGGGAAACGAGTTTCTGTCTTTCGGAAAAAAGATCAGAGGTGTTATTCGCATTTTTTTTTGAGAAATGTATAGGTAGAAGATATAAAAAATCTATTAGGTACCTACTATAATTCCGTAGATAAAGGTTCAATGTATCTACAATTTTTTTTCCAAAGCATATTTAGAAACGGTTGTCGAGATCTACGTAAGGTCTCCCGTTTATAGATATTTTTGAAATGTCAGTATGCGTACTCTTAAGACGCACTGACGTAATGTTTGCCGTTTTGCTTTTTTACCGTGGGCAAGCAAGATGGCAATATTAGATTAGAGAGAATGCATCTACCAGTATAACCAGCCGACGATACTATTCGTTGAGCAACCGGGCCTTGGTGCTTACTGTCTTAAATTGTAAGGACTACCAACTTAACAACCAGACAGTAGTCGAAACGTAAATGCTAATAAACTATATCCATACAATATAGTTTCTATCCAATAGCTATATGTAAAAATATCAATATGTAAAAGTTGTTGGTATGTCGGGTTTTGCAGCAAAAATGAAAGCATATCATAATTAGTAGTCATCTCGGCAGAAAAAATGGACTTTCCATCAGGCTTATTACTGATCGTCGGCTGGTTGAATGTGATGGCGACCTAGAACAAGCAAAAGCAGCGTAGGAAGACCTCAGGCAAGATGGTCTAACGATGTGAAGCGAATCGCGGGAAGCAAGTGGATGCAGCATGCCCAGGATAGGGATCTGTGGAATGTCAAATGGGATGGCTATTTGGAATTAAAACAGCTGAGAAAGAAAAAGAAGATACGTATACAGAGAGATTGTTTATTTTATTACTACATAGAACTATTGCGTATTACGTATATAAAGACTCTTGTCTATCTACACATAATACTTATATTTTGTCGTGTATCACAATAATACCTATATATGTAGGTATTATTAAATCTACTTGTAGGTACTAAGAGTATTTTTCTCGCGAGCAATTTTATTACCGTGTTTCTGAGAATCATAACAATTCCGAGTAGAAACATAGAAACTGACGCAAGAAGACTCTAGAAACAACAGCCAGGACATCCATCACAAACCTATTATTATATTGTTACTTGGAAAATCGGCGCACCAGGACGCATTTTGCCGTAAATTATAATATGTATCGTGCGTACGTAAATATTTTATGCATTAGAGCATTTTTTATGCTTACTTAAGTAAATGTCAATTTTACAATCCAGAGATCCCAAAGGAATACCTGTACGATAAAAAATATAGACGTTCAAAATATTTTACAACCTACTTTCGTTAAATCATAAAATGTTGGCTCAGATGGTTGTACTATGGCCATTCAAGTGAGAGGTTAAGATTCAAATCTTAGTGTTGTCAATGAACTGACATTCTATTTTATGTAAAAACTACCGTTACTATATCTTCACGGTGTACCAATCCCAATAATGGGGTAACCAGTGAATGGTGTGTTATATACCTGAAACACACAGCATTCTCTCAAAAAAGCATAACATTTAAGTAAGATTCAGAATGGGTGGCAAAACACTTTAATTCCATTAGAAAATAACAATGAAGACATCAAACGTCAAAACTATTTGTGTCCGCTAGTTAGCGAGTGTCAAAATAAAAAACACTAACAAAAAAACTACACTTGAGAGACATCTATCTTCTCTTTACAAGAAACAAAACAATATCATTCATTTTGTCAAATGCCACGTTTAAGATGTAAGTGGAGATAAATAATTATGTATTATAATATATGTAAGTAAGTAATATGTACAATCCATGTATACCAGAGTCTCTATATTCTATGAAAATGTATACTACTTTATGCAGGGACTGTCAAGTTTTCTATAGAGTTATTTTTTTACCAAACGCAATGCAGCCAAGATATATTAAGGACAAATGCAGCGTTGTATACTGTATACTGTACATTTCATTAAATTAGACGCTTCTTGATTATCTAGATCTTCTGCTAGAATCGGACGCAACTGTACATAAATTCTCGCATATTATTTAGATCCGCCGCTAGAATTAGACGCAGCTGTACATAAATAATCGTAAAATAATGAAATTGACGACTGCGCAAATGGACGGAACTGTATGTTTTGTTGTTTTTATTGTTAAGTTTCAGTTGTCTTTCCACTTTCGGGCACCTAGCGATCTGCTAAAATAGATCTTTCATGGACCATAACATACGAGATTCTGACAGAGCTCTCCATTCTACATATATTCATAAGTGATCATATTTGGACGCAACCACATAATTAAAACTCATAATGCATTATAATATGTAATGACTATTGGACACCACAATAAAGAGACGCAACGGTTTTTTTAAATATAGTAATAAACTCTAAATTTTTAGTTGTTGGCATTTGGTAGATGGGAGTAGAAAAAAATCGCAGTATTAAAAGTTCGCCATAATTAACACATTTATACGACAAAAATATGCATTTTTCACTTAAAAAATAGACCAATAAAGAAATAAATGCGGTTTGCTTGCGTCCCAAATAAAATTTAAACATATTTTTCGTATTTTTTAATATAAGAACTCCGCGATTATTTACACCTGCCACGTTATTTTTTTGTCAAAGACACGCCACAATAAATCAATGCGTCAACTGTTAATCTCCACACACTGCGTCTACAGTAGATACCTACTTATACACATCGTACCAGCATCAACATGAAACGGATAAAGACGCACTCACTGTGTTTAATCTTAAACTCATTGACACATTTTTCAATTCGGTTGTTTTATCATTCTTCATTCTTTATTTAAAAAGAAACGTTTCTAAATTTAAATAAAAATTTCTAAAAATAATGATGATTTCGTAGGAATGACATCATTTATTAAATTAGCATTTACCTATCCATTTTTCTTACAAACCCGTAAACCCACCGCCTTAAATAACCACTTCGCACTTTTTTTATTTATTTCCTCCGTGGGTTTCCCATTTTGTAGAATCTTCCACTCTTTTTTAAATAAGTATATTTTCGAGTGTCCTGTATGTGTTCGTGAAACTCCCATTAGACATTTGTCACGTTTTTAGACTACAAGGATATCGCAGACTACATGCTGGCGCAAAATTTATGTTTCGAGTGTTTTTATTTTTATACACATCAGCATAATTCACTGTTTAAAGGTCCGACTAGAAAATTTAATATTTCATTAGAAGCTTTCAAAATCATTGAGTGTCATAGGCTACTAAGATTTTCGATATATTAATCGACAACTAAATGATAGGGCATTTTAGGTCATAAAATTTGAACAGAATTCTACGAATTTCGTATTTCATACTCTTTTTTTCGGCTTCACAGAGTCTATAAAACAATTTATAGTTTATAGTATAGGCTAGTTGTTAACCTATTCAGTGCTGGAGTTTTATAAAGTACCTATACTATTTTGCATCCTTCCTTTCCTGCGCGAATCACGAACATAAAATTTAATATTCAAAACCACGTAGGGAGTAAATATTTTGTAAGCAAACATATTGCACATGATATTAGACGAATATAGAATATAGAAAGATATCTTTACAGGGTTAGGGTATTTCCAGAAAAAAATACAAGCATCTCAAACGAAATTTAGCGAATATTCTTTGAGTATTCCATCACTAGTTTTGAGAGTAAACTAACAAGTCATTAATCTCTTAAGAGGTAAGCAGGGAGAGCTGACTGTTGGTACAGAGTACATCAATTTTCCAGCTTCCGTCACATTTATGACACGTAAAGGTTATTTGAAAAGGTTTAAAAATATCGTCTTAAACTCGGGGCTATGTTGAAAGAATCTTCCTATTTCTTAAACAAGAATAAGAATACGATGCCCATAATACAGTGAAGTAGCGCCGCGGGCGAAAATTTTATTTTGAATTAACGAATGGTAATGACACAGCTTCCAACTCAGGTGTTCAAAATAAGGAGAACATGATTAAAATATCTAAGAAATGTTTGCCTTTGAAAAATAATACGGAAAATACATAATGTAATCTAGATTCTGTGATCCTATTGAACTTTCTCCTGTTTACCATTTTTTATAATTGAACAGGTATAATACAGGCTAAAGCCGGACATCTGGCAACCCTGCAAAATATGCATAACTTTCTTTAACGATATAACCAAGTATTAGTAGCTTTTCTTCGTTGACAATCCCCAAATATCCCATACAGCAATTTTATAATACCGTCTAAGTCTATTGATTCTTGGCGAAATGGGATTTTGTGAATCCTCCGTAATACCTCAGTAGGTAATATTGGGTTAGATTTGAGAGATAATGCAGGGTTTAGTCGAGTTTGACACACGTAATAGTACCAAGAACAAACACAGTGGCGCTACTTGTACCACGCTACGTATTCAAGTATGACAGGTGTAATGATACTGCAATATAAAAAGTATGCACGGTAGTACGAAGATCAAAAACGAGGGCGCTACTTGTACCTTGTATTTAAATATGACAAGTAATAATATTGCAGTATTAGAATATACATTACCTACCTACCTATCTACCTAGAAAGCATTAAGATGACAATGTGGTTTTAAACTTTAAAATTATTAACGACGTTGATTTCAAGATATTGCTTTTTAAAGCCAGGACGCCATTCAGCACGCAATTGTTGTGTAATAATTTGTGTTTTTTTTTCTAATAAAGATGTTTTTACGACATTTATTAACAACAGCTGTCCGGACTGACTTGGATCGAAAGTGTGAACCAGATTCTCTAGGATGGAAAGAGTAAAAGAAATCGGAGAGCGTGCATGACAAATTTCATGAATGTGACGTAAGCAAAGAGTGCGTGTAAGTATAGATCAGTCTGGTGTTCGACCTTAAACAGGATCCGAACTGGCCACGGTAGATGCGGATACTTGCTCAATAAATGGGGCAAGAGAGACCATCCCCTTTGTGAATGTGGACAGATCAAGACTGTCGACCATATAGTAGAGAGGTGTCCTGACAAGAAGTTTGCAGGTGTTCTTGAGGAAATCCATAAGGTGACGCCAAGGGCAATAGATTACTTGCAGAATATTAACGTGGAGCTATGCCTCCAAGATAACTTGTACAATGGTCGTGTGCATACGATAGAAGAAGTCTGGTGTTCTGTCCTCTCTGCCTAACCCTTTAGGGACGAAATACGAAGGGATAAATAGATATACGTGGGGTATGCTATGTGGTTCACTCCAAACCATAATTGGTAAGGTGGACGTCATGGCTTCTAACCTTAATGGTTTTGCTTACGACGCGACGATATTTAAATATTTATCTCACCCCTTCAAATATTAAATATTTAACTAAAGTATCGATTTACACACATTGCATAATAATTATTCTATTATTCAAGGGGTGTCATCTTCTTCTTCTCGCTAGATATCGACCCTTCGTGTTGTCCTTTAGCCAGCATCTATGACATACTATATATCAGGGATGGCCAAACTTTTAATCACTACGGGCGACCTGTTTCTTTTTAAATTATATGCGGGAGTCTACCAACATTATTTATTTATTTATCAGATTACATACGGCCATAAGCCTTTTAAATACATTTTAACAATAAGGTCAATTAAAAAGAATATACAAATAATACACTTAATACCACACAACCCAGGAGAAAAAATTTAAATGTTATGTGGGAATGATGGGGGCAACTAAAATTTTGACATAAATGCGACATAAAGAAGTGAACAATACCGCCGCAGGCGTGAGCAATTGAGCATGTGCACCTACATAAAAAAGGTTATGATGTACTCACATTTAATTACTATTTGTTTTAGGTGACATAAAAAAATACTGAAGTGTGAAGAATAAATGACACAAGGACAGATTAAAATAGCGCCGCGGGTAATTTGTTAATATGTATTTTCATAATAATTTTAGAAAATTCATGATAAATGGTGAAAAAACGATGTGGTATTTAGATTTAAGATTTTTGTGAAGTTTTATCATTTAGTAGGTAAACGTATAATATTATTTTATCATATTCTTTAATCTGGGGGGAGGGAGTGGGGAAGCTGCCCCTTTGCCTCATTTTTACGATGCCCACGAAAAGGCGGGCGATTTGGAATAGTTACGCGTTTGACGTTTTGGCCACCTCTGCTCTGTATAGCAGGACCGGATAACCCTTTAAGCGTCGCATTAAGAGGCTTCCCCTCTCAGCGCCTACATTATAATATCTCTCCTCTCACACAGCTGATACCAAAAATGGCTCAAGTTTTGTCTTTAGACAAGGAATTTACAAACACCGATTTGTTGTGGTTTAATTTATATACAGGACAAAAAGAAAATACGTCATGATTAATTATTTCCACAAAAGTTGAAATATGGTGGTCAATTAGAATGGTGGTAAGTACATTATTATTTTGGACTGAAAAACAGGTGTAGGCCATGCTTTTCCTTTCCCTTACAGTTAGAGACAACTTTCTTTCAATGGTGGAAGAAATCGTAAAATTTCTTGAATAAATTTTCTATGATTTGCCTTTGAATTTTTATTCTGCCTGTCCTTTAACCTCCAATATCCATAATTATTTTTATTACCTGTTTTTTTATGTTTACAGTGATGGGCGAAACGTTGGGTCTCATCATAACCCCCAATAGACCACGGTCATACAGCCCGGACAATCCAGGATATCTACGATTGACGCCGGCCATGAAAGCCTATGTGTCAATTTATTTAAAACAAAAAAAAAACTTTTTTCCGTTGTATATTTTTGGGTAGCCTACCATTCGATTTACTTACCTCATTTCATCGCACGAGCCCTTCTCTCAGAACGCATATTTTATGTTCTTCTATATTAAAAATAAGTTTTTCTTTTTGTCATGCTTAGTATTTTCCATTAACCCTGTATTTGCGTGTTGTAAATAATCCCCATTATACACGATACTCGACCCCAAATGAAACTAATCAGATGGCATGCCAGCCTCAACATGGGGTTAATATCGGACCCACCCTGACCCACAGTCCACACCCCACCAAAGGCCTCTTCCTGTCCTCTATCCTGTCCCAAGACCCACAGCCTCTCCCGGAATCCCGGAGTTTTGCATTTCCTGCACATCGTTATCGAATAATTTCTGTTTCTTCGCCTGACCGGCGTTGGGGTAAGGAGATATAATGTTGCCATATCAACATCGAAAACTTTGTTTGGTATTCCATAAATTTTACCCCTCGGCCTAATCTTTCAAGTTGCAAATTTAATATGATTTAATTACTAAGAGGATTAATCTCAATATGACGTCATCTTTAAATGCAAGACAAACTGACTCTTATTATTACTATACACACGGTATATTTCACAATAATTTGTAATGACATTATATTTTAAAAATGGAATTCGTAGATTCGTATTACTATGTCCAGCGTTCGAAACACTAGGTAGACGAGAAAAGGATGATTTGAAAAAATACGTTCCAATTTCAAAAAAAATCGTAATTTCGACCAGCCATTGCTGGTAAACCGCTTGTCCAATGAAAAAATCTACAGAATATTTTTTGTAGAGGATTTAGGAAGAACGATTTTTGTCATTGACCACTTTCTCCTATATCTTACAACATTCTAAAAATAAAAATCAATTTTAAAAAACGGGAGCCAGAAGGGTGACAAAGCAAGAATTTGCTAGGCAACCCCGTGGCGATGAAGACCCTATGTGTGAACTTCGATTAAAAAACCAATACTTACGTCATTTTTTGGTCGTCAAATCTTAGCCTATCATGTTCAAAAATCATGTCACACCTACATAAATTCCAAGTCCAATTTTTCGAAAAAAGTGTGAACCCATAACACTTTTTGTCTATATAACAGACCTTTAAACTAATTTAATTTTATAATATTTTAATGAATATACCGTTATTTTAATCAACACAGGTGATGTAGATATACACTTATGTAGGTACCCACGAATGTGAACATTTTAATTGTTGAATTGTACATTAGGAGCACACTCTAGTGAACACAAAACAGCGTGAGACGGGTTAATTGTACCACACATTATAATTATTATAGCCTATGTCACGTATTAAACGGTCAGCTAAATATTAAGACTTTAGCTGTAACTGTAAACTACATTTTGTCTGCAAATAAAGTCGACTTATGGTCAGCAAATAATACTGAAATGGCCATCAATCAACAATTCGCTATTCATGAATAACAAAGTTTTCAATAACAGTACCAAAATCCCAAAATGTTGGGAAAATGAAATCATAGTTTCAAACACTTGTATCTTTTACACACAGATGGAACCCTTTTAGTTTCGTTATTTACAAAACTTTAATTTAAATCAGTTTATTAATAAAAAGTCATTTTTTCTTTTTTATCTTTAAATCGCTCTCCTGTAAAGTTGACCAAGTGGCGCTTTAGTCAAAGTGAAAAAAAGATGCGATATGTGAAAATACTAGCTTTGGCAGCTCCAGGTACAATTTTAATGTTTATAAACTGCTGTCGCATTTTTATAGATAACAAGAATATATCTTACAATTTTGCCGACCAAATAATTATTTTCTTGCAAAAGATGTTCTTTATTTACTGTTAAAGTCAATTTACAGTAAATAAGATTGTCGCGCCTGACATTTTTAACTGCTGAATTTTGCTGCTACAGAAAAACTTAAATAGCGGATCATTTAATTATTTCTCATCGTTTTATAAAATATTTTGGTAAAGCATTTTAATTTTTGTTGAATGGTTAACGAAAGTTATTTTTATAACCATTTTATCAGTTTTAAAAAAAGAATGTTTGTACTTTTAAGCGAATTTTTGGCGAACTGAAATTAAAATTAGAAATGCAAAATGATAAAGTAAAGAATATCACATTTTTTCTTACAAATTTTGATCTAGCTGCCGATAATTCTTCTTATCATAAATCGTAGAATTCATCACTTCTTGCAAAACTGTTATCATTGAGACTCCTAGCGCCATTAATTTCATAGTGGCGGGAATACTTGGAATTACAGTACATTACCGTATAAGTCTGCCATTTGATTGGTGACGGGATCGGGAACTAAAACCTCTATAGAAAAAGAAAAGATTAGTTGGTTATCCATGCAAAAAAAAATGAGCCACGTTAGCGCCACTCATTCGAAAACTTGTCATGATTTTAATGTGTTTTTTTTTTCTTTTTTAAGAAAGTGCTCACAGTGTTGACATTTTGGTCATATTAAATCGGGAGCTACAAAAAATATACGTAAAGCATCTATAGCTATAAAAAGGAACAAAAAACACAACTTAGAAACACAAACTCAAAATCGTTTGTTAGGGTTTCGGGCACTGTGCTTATAGTGTTTAGAATTCGATGTTGATTTGGCATTCAATGTCGATTCTGGCACCATCTTCAGGATAAAGTAAGGAGTACTTAAGCAGAAGTAAAGTGAAAAAAAAATGATAATACCCACAAAATTGGGCTATAAAATTATTTAAATGATGTGCTTACCCAGTTACGAATTTTTAATAAAAAAGTTGTTAATTTTAATGGTCTGACAATGGGCTCGATGATCATCGACACCGTTTTGTTATTTACAGCCGCACTAATTACATGCAAAACGATTTACGTGTTGAATATGTAGACGCAGAATACAATGGAGTTCCCATGGAGTTCATTGTCAAGGTTTAAGAGTATGCATACCGACATTTCAAAAATTTGTAAAAACGGGAGACCTTCTATCTCGACAACCGTTACTAAATATGCTTTGGAACAAAATAGGGTAGATGCATTGAACATTTATCTAGGGAATAACCGTAAAATATTTTTAAAATCTTGTATAGATATCTCAATTTTTTTTTGAAAAACACCCTGGATCATTTTTCCGAAAGACGGAAACTCGTTTCCCGAAAGTCTCGGAGTATTTTTTTTTTGTACTGATAATATGCGTTAAAATCTAGGGAATAACCGTAAAAGTCTTTTGATAGACGCAAAATTAACCCCAAAAATGGAAAAAAACGCTATTTTTACCATTTTATCATGCGATTGTCACGCGATTTTGAACCTTAATGCCGTGCCCTTAAAATGAAAACAAAATAGAGCATAGTGTAATATTGAGATTTTCGACTGACGCGACGCGACGCGGTAAGTGGTGGAAGTTAATTTTTCAAAGTAAGTAATCGTAAATTCTTTTTTTAAAAAACCAAACGCTACCAAACACGCCCTTCTGAGGCGCTTGGATTCCCTCAATTCCGATAGCGTCTCCCACTGAGAATAGACAGAATCAAAATTTGTAAAAAGATTTGAGTTCTACTCGTGAAGCACTTTTGTGAGATACCAAACACGGTGGAATGCGGTGACTGGATCCTCTCGATCGCTCGGTGTCTTACGAGTCTTGAGGTGGACAAAATCTGACTTACGATCTGGATTTCTTCTCCACACATAACTTCTCTTGGATCTCCCTGAAACGCTTTACATCTTGTTTGTCTCTGGAGAAAGCTGATCCATCCACCACACAGAATCGTATTGTCACCGAACTTACGTACGTTTCCAAAGTTTCAGCTCTCTAAGTAGTCAGGAAGTGATTGAAAAACCGATTGCAAAATTTGCGCACAAACAAATAAAACAACGGAGATCAAAGTTAAGTAAAATGTTGTAATAATAAATGAAAGACTAGGTAGCTAGAGATGGTCGGTAGTCCGATTGTTGACGCGCTTGAATGTAAATCTGGTGACGCGGGTTCGATCTCCGATGCCGAATTATTCCACTACACGACACAAGCTTTTCAAGATTACTGTGAATTTAAGTCTACGAAGAAGTATTTGAGTTTATTTCGAAATATTTCATATTTCTGGTTTAAAAAAATGTCTGCTCACTAGGGCGAACTTATTCCCAACATATGTAACTAACCCTAGTTAGTAGTACTAGTAGTTTTTAAATCGTGATTATAAAGAGCCCAATTAACATTTTTTTAAATACTATAACATATAGTAATAATTATTTAAAAATAAGAAAACACATGTACGTTGGTATACGTAAGACATAAAATTGGCTATAATACAATACACTTAACGTATCCGCCGTTAAATTTATATGGGAATTGTAACTTTATTGTGAAATAAATTGCTTAAATAAGTGGGTACGTAAATTTTACCACACAATTTACTTATTATCATCATGAAATTCTCGCTATCTGTATGTCCTATCGTGAAAATTACAATAGATTAAAAAAAAAGGATCTGGTCTAGTGTATGCTAACGCTTACTTTCCTGCATACTTCACTAGCTAGTTAGCTAAAAGCTTGGGTCGGGAAGTGCTGAATATATGGTCCACACTGAGATTCGAACCTTGTAACTCCCGATAAGTCCGCGCTTCAACGAACTGCACCAACATTCCTATAGTGATAGATTTTATTTATTTTATTCTTATAGATATTATATCTTAGATGTATATTTTAAACATACACTGATATACCTAGAATGTAACAGATCGCTAAGTATCTAACTATCCATATCTTGCGGGGTAGGCAGAGAGAACAGAATCCTAAACTGCCATATTCTTACATATCTAGTACCTACACTACTGGCTTCCGTCCAATGCACGAAGACACACACATAAAAGTAAAAAGAAACACATACAAATACACACATAAAATACCTATATAATACAGAATACATACAGAAAAAAAGGTATACTTTTTTGTTATTTCGTTGTTTCAGCAGGCCCTTCAATACTAGTACATACATTATAACATAAGTACATAATTAAAATCTCCATGTAAAAACTAATAAACATTCTAAATAATTATCAATAAATATTGTACAATACATATTTTAGAGTGTACCGAACGAGTAAACAATTATCTAGCTATCTCTACTTATACCATATAGGTCTTTCTAATATGAGGTAACCAGAGATAGGTGTGCTATACTTTATTAAAGAATGCACCATAAAATATGTAGGTGGACATAACTATAGATTAGATATACTTTTTTTTATATAAAAAAGGACCTGGGCTTGCACACACAAACCCAAATACTTACACATACATAATTTTGTTGGTCATAACTGGGGTGGCTGCCAGAGATGGGAGCACTGCGATAAGTTCGCCCTAGTGAACAATTTTTAAAGTATTTCAAACAAAGTAACGAAATTATACGGGTTCGAACTCCGCCGCTGTCGGTGTATTCTTTACTTCACGACACGAGCTTTTACTCCACTGTGAAGCGTGCAGTATTTGGGTTGGTGAACTTTTTTTAATTGAAAAAAAAAGTAAGCAAGTATGTTTACTTCTAAAGTTAACAAAATATTTTGGTATTTTGTTCACATAAAATGTACCTAAACAAATACATAATTGGGTAGCTCACAAAACTATGCAAGTATGCTAAAAAACATCAAATTATTGGAAAATATAGGTGATACACTACTGATCATATTATCCGTCCCTCTTTTACAACAAATTATCCGCACTGCCACAGATGACGCAGCGAAATATAATCGGCAATAAATCTATTCTATCGTAAGTAATTTTTCCACAAAAAGGAATGACATTATTCGAATAATAATCGTAATTTAATTCTCCATACACAGCCTAACTGAAGGTTTGGATGTCGCAACCACCTTATTGTAGAAAAGAGCCATCTAACTTTTCACCTAGGTAAGTACTACCAAATGTGATCCGCTGATTTCAATCCAATTTTTCGCTTCATGCTTCAAGCAATTTGCTCGGAACTAATGCTTCGAACAGGGTTATCAAAAACATTATATACACGGATAAACATTAATACAACGTCTCATCAGTGTGCGGAACTGTGGATGCTGTGCTTCCCAGAGAGTTAAAATTGCTGGATGATACGGCCTTCCACGGAGGGGTTAAGAAAGCACCTTGTTGATAAAGTGTTTTACTCTATTGACGACATGCTAAAAAAATGATTTTTTATGTCAATTAGAGCCCTTTACACTCTGATTTGCATTGATCAGATAGCGATTATTGTTTTTCATATTATTTGATCTCCATGAAAATTGTAAGTTGGTATAATATGCTATTATAGTAAAAATTTACGAGCTCAGGTGCCTGAATGGGCCATGGCCAATGGAACAATATTCAAAACTCAAAACGTTAAAAATATTTTTTTAAAAAGTAATAAAATTGATAATGCGAGCAAATATAATTGACAGGTCAGCTAGGTAAAACTAGATTTGACGTAAGTATAGGGATCAGAAGCGTAGTAAAAAATAATTGTAAAAGTGGTTTTGTTCAACCCTACATATTCACAAGTCACAAGCCACAAATTCCCTCATTAGCATGCGGATTTGTCTAGTACACTGCCTCCACATTTAGTACAAGGTGTTTCCCCCTACAAATGACATTAGGATTTAGGGGGTGACACAGCCAACAGTTGCCACCAAGATCAACAGAGGGCGGTAGCAGTAGCAAGCAAAGTCACCATGTCAGCTAGAAAGATAAAGAGATTTCCCTTTTAAAAACTTTTATCTACATTCAAATTATAGGATAGAACGTTATACTTACTGACAATTGGTAATCTTATTTTAACTGCAAACTATTTGAGTTTTTTTTGTACCCATAAATTAGACACGTACTGTATTTTTTTAGTTCGTGTTTTTTCGAATAAGAGCCGTTAATTTTTGGAGAAATTACACCCACGATCTTTTACTAATCCCACTTTCACGGTACACCGTTCCTTAAGCATTGACATCAGAACCAGTGACAAAGTTTGCGACCTCCCAGTATTGCTATGAGCAATATGTATTTACGAATTTAATGTAAAAAAAAACATTGTCGACACTAAGATTCGAATCTCGACCTCTCACTTGAACGACAGTGCTACAACCAACTGAGCCAACGTTTTAGCATCTGACTATTAATGTTGATGTATAATGACTTGTAAACATGTAAATTCATACTGCAATCATGCAATGAGAAAGACCTGACCTCTGTGGTACTATCCAAGCCTCTGACCGGACCATACGGTATCTACAGAGTATCTGCATATTAAAATGATCCGAGATCCAAGTAAATCATTTCATTATGATTTAGTTAGATCGTCGGTGAATCATTTTAGGGAGGCAAACGATTCGCAACTTTAGACGATATTTTTCCATCGATATTTTTTCATTAATAAATTTTCATCGATAGCAATGAAAACGTAAAAAAATGCAAGATAAAGTGTCCGTACAAAAGTCACCTGGTTTGAACATAATGACGGACGGAAGCGTGTTGAATAAGAGAAATCGTAGAGTATATATGATGAACGTTTCGAATAAACTCATAAAGAACAAATGCGCAGCGCTATATTTCCCGCAAATTTTAGTAAGCAGTGACAGATTTGCATTTTAGCTTGCCAAACGATACACGTCATATGAGGTGAATAATCTTTACAATCACGCCTTATCCCTTGCGAAGTAGACAGAGAGGACAGAGCACCACGCTTATCTATCCTTAAGCATGCTGCACACTGGCCGGCGCAAAAAGATAAGCTGTTAAGGTATTCAGTGTTATTCATTAAAATGAATGCATCTCCATTCTTCCACGTTCGTCATAAACGCTCTAAGATTTAATAATTTAGGCAATATGTTAAGATAGCAAGTAATAGATGTGAATATGTTTACTAGGGAGAGTTTATCACAGTGCTGCGATCTCTGCCAGCATACCCCATTCATCCCACATAAATTTCTGTTACACAAATTCTCTATCTTAAAAAAATATGAAAAAAGAAGAATGTGTGGGAAAACGTTGAAAGATAAGATAAGGAACGAGGTTATCAGGGAAATGAGTGACTGCAAGACTGGTGTTGTGAAAAGAATGAAATTGAATACTATATAAGATGGTTTGGGCATGTTGAGAGAATGAAAGATGACAGGATGAGAAAAAAGATATATTTCAATGAGCGAAGAGTGGGGAGGGAGCGCGGCTGCCCGAGACTGACCTGGTCCAATCATGTCGACCAGTTACTCAATGATGGACGCGTTTTGAGTAAAAGGAATCGGAGGGCGTGTGTGACAAACTGCATGAATGTGATGGAGGCTAGGAGTGTGTGTAACGATAGGGCTGTCTGGCGCTCTGTCCTCTCTGCCTACCTTGCAAGGGACGTGAGGTGAGGGTAAAGATAACTAGATAGATAGATAGAAAAAAAAAGATTCTATGCTCGATCGAACCTTTCACCTCCCTAGGATTCAGTACAATCTGTTACCGTCTTCATTAGCGATGATATTTTGATTTGCTCATCACGACCAATCCCGTGCAGAGAGGATGATGAACATTCAACACTGTGCCACGGAGTCCTGTATTATGCAATGTGCATCTTGCATGGCGGAGATCGTGCTTTGCACTCTGCAGATGGCGTCTAGGTACAATACATAAGTCTATCTTGATATTATCAAGCTAGCAACTTCAATTATTATTAACCCCACAACACATTTCTATATTAACATCGAACTGTCAACAGCTAGTCGCAATCGATTAGTCGATCTGTCGATGACATCATGACAAATCCCTATATACAGGAGAAGCAAATAGGTAATTGTAAAAAAAGGTTGTTCAGGATTACCACCTTATTTTTTTTTAAATAAAACCGGGGTTATCGAAATAAACCCAAGTAGGTATATTTTTTAGACATTACAGTAACTTAGCAAAGCTTGTGTCGTGAAGTGGTGTAAGTCGGCTATCGAACCTGATAGAATTTATCATTAAAATTTGCTTATTTTTAAAATTTGCCAATTGAAATGTTTTTATAATAAAACAGTCCTTACTAAAATTTTATACTGTCACCTAAAGAGTTCACATCGATCAGACATTCAGGGACGGGCTTGTACTGAGTAAAAGGAATCGACGTGCGTGTATGATAAATTGCATGAATGTGACGGAATCAAGGAGGTGTGTGTGAGGATAGGATTAAGGGTTGTTTGGTATTATGTTCTCTCTGCCTACCACGTAAGAGACTCAGTCATAAATAAAGAAATAAATGTTTTTTTTGAAAAACTAAGTAAGTAGGTAGGTACTTGCTAAAAAATTCTGGATGAAAAACGAATACACGATTATTGAACTTGGTTGCAGATTGCAGACAATGTCTGAATTCGGAATAATTTACATTATATCCACCTCTTCGTAAATACATTCTTTTCAAGTTTATTTTCGCAACATTTTGTGCCAAAATCACGACTTTTCTGGCTACTTTATATTCACTTACTTACACTGTTTTTTTTTCACTCTCAAATCTCTTTTTTTTTCACGTTTCTCGCATACAATTCATTTTTATTTTTCTTTATACAAATTTGCACACACATCCCTAAAGTCTACTAAATTTATCTGATGTATGAAAATACTCAGCGAATGTATGTCGTCTTGAAAAAATCAATAATATTATAAAAATGTCTTTCGTAAAATGATCAATGGATGACAGTACTCGTAGTTCTCGCCGAGCAAACCCTAAAAAGCATGCTGAGAAATTATATCTATGGGTTCCATTAAAATTTCCTATTTGTTTTCTAATTACTTATTTATCACTATATAAGGGTAGATACTATTTGCCAGACGCTCAGATTCTAGATGGACCAAAATGATTCTCGAATGACAACCTAGAACAAGCAAAAGGAGCGTAGGAAGACCTCAGGCAAGATGGTCTGACGATGTGATGCGAATCGCAGGAAGCAAGTGGATGCAGTATGCCCAGGATAGGAATCTGTGGAATGTCAAAGGGGAGGCCAATGTCCAGCATTGGAATTAAAACGGCTGAGAAAGAAACAGAAGAAGAAGAAAGTTATTATTGAAATCCAATATCACCGGGCGAAACTGGGGCGCTGTTCTTGTATATTTATTTTCAATGTACAAAAGACTCTCAATGACACTTTTATCGCCACAAATGTACAACAAAGAATTTATTACAATATATTTCAATACCTACGTATCAAAACGTCACCGTCCAAACTGAATATACCTAATACTAAAAACAAAATACTCATCTTATTTTTCTTTTTTTTTTTAGAATTTTCTTTTGATGTCTCAATCTCTCAATGCACTAATGCAAATGGGTTTTTAATAGGTAAATGTACACGCAAATAAATGTGGATAAGTGACACTGTCACCCGAGAGTAACAACGTTCCAACTGACAGTGACAAAATGTTGAGAAAAATGAAATCAAAGTTTCAAACACTCTGTACTTGTACACACAGATGGAACCTTATTAGTCTCTAGTAGTTATTTACACACACTACACCACTTTAGGGTGTTTTTGTTAATTTTAAGTAAAAACACGCCATTTACCCTATTGTGATTGGGTTTATCGAAATAAACCCAAATACATCTTTGTAACCTTCACAGTAAGCTTGCGTAGTAAAGTGGAGTAAGTCGATAATAATCAACATATTTTCAATAATACCTACCATAAAACTTCAAAAAAATCTATTAACTTAAATCGATAGGGTGAGGGCCCCAAAATCTGTTATTGCGTGGGGCCCCCGGATCTCATAATTCGCCACTGTTTTTACGTTATGTAAAAGCGATATCCCACGGTCCGCGAATCCGGATTCGTACGTGATTTTGGATTTGTACGTACCGCCATACAAATCGCTACGAAAGCGTCTGTAGATTTACGGACTCACCCCTTCCCACGGCGTGTGAATCTACGTACGAATCCGGATTCGCGCACCGTGGGATATCGCTTTAATACTCACTTAACGAATAATCAAATAAATAAATAAATACAAATGGTATACAATCATATTTTATCAGGGCTACTCCGGGTATATCAACTAGCAGATTAATCGATTGGTTTTATTGATGTTTACCCATGAATTAATTATTATACCTATTGCAATACTTGGATTAATACATACATTGTCATTAAGGTATATTATACCATGTTAATTACTTAACATTAACAATCATAGTTACCTATGTAGTTACTTATGTATAGTAATTAATTAAAATTACCTACTAATTACTAACTGCATTCTGTACAATAAGGTAGTATTATAATGAAAAGGCAAATATCTGTTCGCTTTTATCCCTGGGTTGTAGAATTACCCCCCGGTCAATTGATATTTTTTCAAGCGTACTGTAAAAGTCAGGTGTTTTTTATTTATCTATTTACAATTCAAGTGAATAAAACACAGTAATATGTTGACATCTTATAAACCCTGAAAAACTTAACACTATTATTGAAAGAATAAACGTAAATAGCTTATGCCTAAATACCCACCTAGATAAGTAGGGAAATAGGTAAGTACTTAAATAAAAAAAAAATGCAATTAATATAAATCCCCAAATATTTGTTCACTAGGGCGATCTCTGCCATCAGCTAACCTTAAGTGTTCGTAAAACTCTCATAAGAGTTAGATTTGCCTTCTGAAACAGGGGAAGTCAAGACTTTTCCATTATTTTGAACGTTATACTTACATGTTCTATCAATTTTAATAATATAGCATACCTAATTCTATGTATGAAAGTTTGCGAACACCTAACTTTTATAAGACACTCAAAAATATCAAAATTGAGGAGTCCAAATATCCCACAAAATATATTGTACTACGGTATGCTAACATCGCATAACTCTCTATCTCCGAAAATCTCACGATCCCAATAATTATAATTACACATGCAGGTACCACTCAGCTACATACCTACACTACATAAATCTCATACTCGCTACACGATCGCATTCCAACATCAGTCCACGTAATATGCATACAGAAAAAATATCTATCTATCTATTTTATACATAATAATCATCATAATACTGTTCTTAATGTCCGTGTTTAATTACCGATTCGCGTGTCGCTTTTTTCTCATATAATTTATATTTTTTTCCTATACTTAAAGTACTAAGGTCAACCATCTAATTACAATTAATACTTAACAAATTATTTTTATTATCCACTAGTAAATACCTGCTAAAACAGGCGACAATATTGATACGATTGTCCGCGTTTCATTTGTTTGTCGTACATAAAATGATACAAAAAAAGAAAAACAAATCTGACGATTAAGTTCTATATATTTTTTTAATTTGTAGGTACAAGTACATAGGTTTTAGTATCTTGGATACGAGAACACATTCTTCTTCTTCTCTCCGTGCCCTATCGGGTCCCCCCGACGTTGGCGATCACTATGGCGAAAGAATCCCTGTCTGCCGCAGTCCGGAACAGCTCGCCGACGTTGCTGATGCCAGTCCACTCACGAACATTCCGGAGCCACGACATCTGGCGTCTTCCTATTCCGCGGCGTCCCTCTATTTTGCCCTTCATAATTAGTTGGAGCAGTCTGTATTTATCGCCCCGGAGAACGTGACCCAAGTATGCAATTTTTCGTCGTTTTATTGAGTTCACCAGCTCGCGTTCCACGTTTGCTCTCCTGAGTACCTCTGCATTTGATATTTTATCTACCCAGGAAATCCTCAGCATACGTCGGTGCAGCCACATTTCAAATGCTTCTAGTCGATTAAGCATATTGACCTTTACAGTCCATGTTTCAACTCCATACAACAGTATGGACCAAATGTAGCACTTCACCAGACGCTGTCTAACTTTGAGGTTTAAGTTATCATTGCAAAACAATGTTTTCATTTTGAAAAACATTGCACGAGCTGTCTCTATGCGACATTTTAATTCCTTATCAGGGTCTAAGTCATGTGTGAGGAGACTTCCAAGATATTTAAATGTTTTCACTCTTTCTCACACATTATTAAAATTTAAATATGGAAAACTATAGGTACACTAACGACATCTATTGACTAGAACGAGAAAAAGCATCAAACATGGTCACTCTTTGGCATACACACTCTAGCGTTTTAAATATATTGCATTCTACACACCTTCCTATGTATGTACCTACATAGATTATTAAGAACAATAATTGTAATTTAAGTCATTGTTAAGGTTTCATTGTAACTAATTATAAACATTAATGTCAGTATAATTTTTTCTTCATTAATGCATCGCTGTTTTCTATATTAATAATATGAAGATGCAACGTTATGCAAAGTATACGTACCTTTTGTAGTACATACAAGGTTAAAATGTGCATATTTTTTACGTAATATAATTCCATTGGAAATTTCTTCCAGCCAATCATGCAACTATTCCACTCGCAGACGAGTGATTAAAAGTATGAAAAATCAACTAGGTACTCCAAATAAAGAAAAAAATATATGATTAAAAGCTCACCCTAGTGAACAAAATAACCTGTGGTATCTTATTATATGCGCACCAATGATTCGTCGAAGTCAATAATTTATCAAAAAATATAATTGAAAAAAAATCCCTTGCGGGGTAGGCAGAGATAGGTTGCTATACTAAATATCTAACACCCTATAGTTGGGTAGTTTCCCAACTAATAAAGTTCAATGTGTTTGTAAGAGATATATTGAAAATTTGAGCACATATTATCTTTTTTTTATGAACACACCTTTGTACCCTTCACAGAGCGCTTGAAAAGCTTGTGTCGTGAAGTGGAGTAGGTCGGCATCGGGGATCGAACCTCTTATAAGTATCTCTTTTATTCTTGTCAGTTAGAGCCTTGTTATTCTCGGGGACGATTTTTTCTAAATGTTTGAGAACGCTGTGATATCCCGCTGCTAACAATTACATATTGAATGCGCCGTACGAACGAAACATAAGTACATATATTCTCAACATTTAATAATTTTTATTGCATCTTTACACACAAGACAAGACAATACATCCTTACAGCTCATATCTTTTAACAATAATGGTCCGATAATAATACCTACTTCGTGTCGAAACTCGTAACACAATGAGTGATCCAATACTTGATACATAATACAATAACTCAATACATAATACAATAACTCAATACATGATATGTGCTTTCAAACACTATTGACCCTAATTCTCAGAAACTACATACGAATAATCATCATACCATCACCGCGTCTCCCACAATATGAGGTAAACAGTGACAGCATCGCTTATCAAAAGATTTAATTCCTTTAAATCTTTTTTTAAATCGCATGATAAAATGGTAAAATAACGTTTTTTTCTATTTCTTAGGGTTAATTTCGCTTCAATAAATAAACTTTTACAGTCATTCCCTACATTTTAAATCTATTAAAAAAAATCTGTGTGGATTTTGGTAACGAGTTGCTGTCTTTCGGAAAAAAGATCAGAGGCGTTTTTCATTTTTTTTAGATATTTATTTATTTTATTAATCTTACGAGTACAAACAGTTTTTCAACAAGCATAAACAATTAACATCAGCAACAAATACACCAGCGAAGACTCAAGGATTACCAAATTATCTGTGTCACAAAAGCAGTTCATTTTTAAAGGAAAATTAAGATAAAATATACAAGACAATAAATATTTTACGGTCATTTCCTGCCCAAGACAGGAGTTATGGAGAGCCAAAGGGGAGGCCTATATCCAAACATGGATCTTAGAGGCTGAGGAAGAAGAAAATGGATTTTACTTTTTAGGTACGGTGTATGGTATATTGGTATCTCATAATCTTGGGTAGTTAGTAGGTATTAGGAGCAATCGGCAATATATTTGGAGAACAGCTATGATACACCACTGGGTTCGAATCTCAACCTTATACTATACAGCACTTGTTAATGCTATGCTAATTTAAAATTAAACAAGCATAAAAATCCCATATGCAGATCTCAATTAATTTGTGGCATTCGGTAGATGTACTCGTATGCAAAATAAAATAATTGTATCAGGGAATCATAGGATACGCAAGGGTCGATTTGCAATTTGCATGTTTCGTGATTGTACTCGGCAGGACAGCGTAGGTATATACTTGTTAATTAACAGGAGTTAACATGTTACATGGAGCTACTGGTACAATTGCCAGACGATCAGATAATATGGAAGATGTCTGTTGATATGTGGGGAGGTTTATGGCTCTATTTACTCATTAGCAGAAACCCAACTTACATTATGTTATCGTATGAGATCTATTAGCTACATACAACCACCAACCAACATACAAAATACGAGATGTTTTCAGAGTAATCTTACGCTTTCTTCTGCGCTCCTGATACCTACTACTCCCAAATAACGAAATCATGTTGCTGCTGATCGTGAGAAATTGAGATTTTTTTTCATTTTTTACCTCCTATTCAATTATACATTCCTGATACTTAATTGTTGAAAAAACCGTGTTGCGCTTTAATCAGCTCCCCATTCTGAAAGTCTCGGTTGAATTTAGGACATCTCGTCGTCTCGCCAATCCTGATTGACGATTTGAAAATAATTTAATTAGATACTTGATTATCATAACTCGTTATGAAAGTATCGTTAGAAATGGATATCTTTTGTACATTTTTTACCTCCTCTTTATACATTCCTGGTACCTAATTGTTAAAAAAACTGCGTTGCGCTACTGAAAATTGGTTCTTGGTGCTCCCAATACGAAATTTGAGATTTTATGTAGGTACATTTTTTACCGGCGACTGGTCCTCTTTAAATTATGAATTCCTGATACCTAAGTGCTAAAAAAACTGTGTTGCGTTTTAACCAGTTCCCCATTCTGAATGTTGCTTCTTGATTCATGAACCTGATTCTTACAGGACACTCGAAAAAATAAAAAAAAAGTGTAGGACCGATTCTACAACCACACTCAAAAAAGTTTAATTATGACCTTTACCCTCATTGCTGAGGATCGTAAAATACCTACATCCGCAATTAAGTACATACCACTTCATTATCATTCCTATAAATGAGTAAACACGCTAAATAAATCATGTCTTTATTACTATCATGAATAATTAATTATTGTATCTACTCGCTGGCATTCTCAACACATTCCCCAACAACTTACAACTCACTCAACGGCATAACTATGGACACTTTTTGTTTTGTACATATTACTATTACAATGTATAAATATATAACTATTTATACCTATTTCCAACTAAATAGTTTTAGGGAATTATCACTTGGAATTATGTATTGATTTTTGCACTATTTTATTTAAAAGTATGCATACCGACATTTCAAAAATTTCTGAAAATGGGAGACCTTAGATCTCAACAACCTTACTAAATATGCTTTGGAAAAAAATAGAGTAGATACATTGAACCTTTATCTAGGGAATAACCGTAAAAGATTTTTTATATCTTGTATAGATTTCTCAAAAAAGTGTCAAAAACACCTCTGATCTTTTTTCCGAAAGACAGAAACTCGTTTCCCGAAAGTCGCGGAGAAAACTTTTTTTGTATTGATGATATGCATTAAAATCTAGGGAATAACCGTAGAAGTTTTTTGATTAAAGTGAAATTAACCCCAAAAAATGGAAAAAAACGATATTTTTACCATTTTATTTTTTTAGCATTTATATCTGATTTGTCCTTCAGGTTCATGTATTGCTAGAATTTGAATCCGTGCCTACATATTTTTTCCCATTTGTTGAATATTTTCGTGAAACTCCCCAAATAGTGCATATTTTCTTATTAGTATTAAATTATTTATAAGAAAGTTAAACGATTTGAAATATTCGTAGGTACAATACACATTACACACTGTGAATCTGTTTGAAACATTCGAGGAATTCTGCAAGAATAAAGAACCATAGTGTACATCAAGGCAAGCATTAGCAAGAAATTTTCTATCTATTTATCTACCATATCATGCCGTATTCCTTGTGGAGTACTCAGAGAGGAAAGATTGGCACACACTTCTTTCTTTAAAAATCACTTCCATCACATTCATGGGTTAAGTTAACTGTAAGAAATAGAAACTTTGCCATGAGATCTCCCTAGTGAACAGTTTTCTCTCTCTATTTTAGGCTTATATACTAACTTATTTTACTTTGAAGGAGTATAGTATGTATAGCTATAGCACCAGTCGGCATGACAGATAATCGCCTTTTAGCCAGCCGGTATGCGGATAAATAATAAAATAACAAAATACACGAATCAAAATCACTGAGAAACGGTACCTAACAATTAGATTTAGATATACGTAATTGTATGAAGGAAGACCTCAGGCAAGATGGTCTGACGATGTGAGACGAATCGCAGGAAGCAAGTGGATGCAGCATGCCCAGGATAGGGATCTGTGGAAAGTAAAAGGGGAGGCCTATGTCCAGCATTAAAACGGCTGAGAAAGAAGTAGAAATATATAATGTATCCTCAGACATTCTATCCACTTGCCCAAACCTCAATTTCAGTTCGTGAAAATTATTTTCAAAAATCTATGGTGCTATTTGCACTGGGACTCCTAGTACTATTATGAAGATTCTATATTTGACCCAAGGCATAAGAAAAGTGGGTAAGTACCTTCCTCGTGGCCTGAGGTCAAATGGCTCTCACTGATTGTATCTCGCTCTAGCAACGTGTCCCGTCTCGCTCGCTCTCTCTATTAAATGTTAATCCCATACCAGTCTAGTTGAAACCTATAATTTATTATTTTATTGTTGTAAATAAATAAATATACAATATAATAATTATAAGTACCTACTTATTAGAATTCCGCTATTTTGGTACTGTAATGAGGTTCGCTACCCATTCTGAATATTGTCTCTATTTAAAGGCTTGGTACCAAGAATGACGTCTCAGTCATTTCCCACGACATTTTAAGTTCAAAATCGCGTGAACAATCGCATGATAAAATGGTAAAAATTAGTGTTTTTTTTGCATTTTTTGGGGTTCATTTTGTGTCTGTCAAAAAACTTTTACGGTTATTCCCTAGATTTTAATGCATATTATCAGTACAATATTTTTTTTTCTCCGCGACTTTCGGGAAACGAGTTTCTGTCTTTCAGAAAAAAGATCAGAGGTGTTTTTCACAGTTTAGGTCTCTAGTGCGTAATAAACCCCAAAAAGTTTATAAAAAACCACAGACCTTAAATTTATTTATTTATTTACTTATTTATACATCAACGGCTAAAGCCTTCAACAATTTCTTGCTGGTACACAGTCATATTAAGTACCTTATAAAAGTCTTCGTAAAAAACGCTATTTTTATCATTTTTTCATGTGATTGTTCATGCGATTTTGAATCAAAAACCGCGGGAAATGACCGAGACGTCATTATATGTATAGTTGGGGTCCGAGCTTTAAAAATCGAAACTTGTACGAAATTTTGTGATGCTCTAGGAAACACGTACTAAAGCAAACTTATATCATTTTATAATGAGGTGGTATTTTATGGGAAACAAGAAATATATATTATTATACAGTACATAGGATAGGAATTATACAGTTAGTTAATCATTATAATAATTATTTCCTAAACAGATTTGAATTATAATGCTTTCATATTGCATATGCATTCTACTATATAAACATAATATATTGGGAATTTTCCAATAATTTTGCCATAATACTTGCATAGGCTAGTAAGTCGCACTAGTAATACTACTCCGCGGAGAAATCCAGATTGGAAATTGACCCCCGAACCTTTTTTTATATAATGCTTTAAGGCTCCAGACCCAACTATATAATATAGATATTGCTTTTGCAATAAGTCCGCCATTTGGCACACTGCATTGTCTTGTTTTTGTTGTTATGTATATTTACTGGCCAATAAAGATTTATTTATTTATTTATGACGTCACGGTAATCTCCCACGGCATTAAGGTTCAAAATCGTATGAACAATCGCATAGTAAAATGGTAAAATGCGTTTTTTCCATTTTTTGGGGTTAATTTCGCTTCAATCAGGAAACTTTTACGGTTATTCCCTCTATTTTAATGCATATTATCAGTACAAATAAAAAATTTCCCCGCCTTTCGGGAAACGAGTTTCTGTCTTTCGAAAAAAAATTCAGAGCTTTTTTCCAGATTTTTTTTTTTTTGAGAAGTCTACTACTCAAATTATAAAAATATTTTACGGCCATACCCTAGATAAAGGTTCAATGCATCTGACCCATTTTTTCCAAAGCATATTTAGTAAGGTTGTGGAGATCTAAAGTCTCAATTTTTTTTTAATATCAATATGCCTACTCTTAACTCAAATTATTACCTATACATTTAATCTGCGACAGTTCTGAAAATGTGCACTACCTCACAAAATAATGCGCGACACTTAAAAGATATTCCTGAATGGGTGATTACTGATTAACAAATATGCAGAACTTTACAGTGGCGTATAGCATTGTTTGGTTACGAGATTTGAACATATTTTTTTTATAATTGTTGTGCTCGGAAACGCACACACAAATTTACATATCATTTTAATTATAATGATATCACATAGCTCGGAGAATTTTCTCCCATAGGTAGTATTGCCTTAAAACCATATACCTCCGGGCAGTTGCGGTCACGACTTTACCATCTCACTCGCACCTCAATGATTTATACGGCGGTCACAGCGTTAGAGCGAGACAAAACAACAAAAAAAAACCTACAGGTTAAAGGCGCATTCGGTGATAATGAAAACTACGTATAGTAAGATGCGCACTTATTAATAAAGATCTTACCAACAATACGAGAGATGTTTTAATATCGATACATTAAGATTACAACTTTTTATAAGTTGTTTTGTTTTTTGTATCAATTAACCTCGATATATTGGTTGTTGGCGATCGATTTAATTCGGCAATCAACCTTGCCGCTAGCGTCTCGTCTCTGTCACTCTCTTAGATCGTTTGTATGGGTGTGAGGGAGACGGTGCTATATGGAAGTCGTGACTTTTCAGGTTATGTGAGATGACCGGTGTACGGCGGGTTGAGGGTACAAGGGGTACAAGTCACGACCCGACTCCGGTGTAGAGGTAAAACATAATAACTACATAAAACTGCTTATATGTATATTGGAATCTATTGTTCGTACATATTTTATCATATCTGTAAGATTAGCAGGTAGATATATGTATGTATTACCCACATATTATACTCAGATATTTATTGTAATCATAGAAAAAATCAACACCTAGATATTTTAGTACCTACTAGGATCACAGGCGGATCCTGATTGATCCATGATATCATATTCAAAAAAAACTATTTTAATTTTCGTAGGTAGGTAGGTAAGTAGTTCAGTGACAAAGGGTCCTAAGAATTCGACAACCGTCGAGTTACCTTTTTGATTCAGGAATTTTTAGAAAATAATAGGTCTAAGCTAAAATAATGCAATAAAAATTATACTTCCAGCTTCTCTCCACTTCGCCATCAACTCTTCGCCACTGGCAAGTATCTAATAACCTCATAAGTAGGTATAATTTTTTTAATTTTATTTAAGTATCTGGGCTTGTATACCCAAACCGAAATATTGGTAAAGTGCAGAATACATCATCAGCGCTGAGATTTGAACCCGGCACCTCTTGATTCGAACCCGGCACCAAACGACTACCCCAACCATATAGGTATATTCGTTGTATTTAATCCCAACCATTTCAGAAAAAAATGTGGTACTTACTTACTTAATTAAAGGTACTTAGCTATGTCTTAACTATTAGCTTTTTATCTAGCAAACATATATTTTTCATCGCCCTCTTAAAAATATTTGCCTGCGACGCTAATTAGAGTTGATATAGATACTATAAGGAAAAATATTTTTCAAAGCGAGGAGGTACAGCTTGAAATTATAGGATTCCAAGAGACTTAATCCGGCACTAGTAGTAAAAAAGCTGGAATATGAACGCTTATTGACTGGAAGAAATTACCCCCTCCCCTAACTAATGATCCCTCCACACACCCACGGATGCAACAGATGCATGAGCCCTTATTCATCCGCACATTCCATCGTGAATTAAAAAACTACATAGTTAGCAACTTTATTCTAACTAATTGCGATTAAAAGTCCATTTTTTAATATCCTGTAAACAAACCTTCAGTAAAATCCGTCACATAAAATAGTTCACCACCAGGGCGAACTTATCTCAATGCTGCGATTTTTTCCCGCTTACCCATTGTAATGTGTTATTTCGCCAATATTTTCGCTTACGAATATAAATTTGGCTTACGAATCTAATTTAAGCAGGTTCTCAAATTAAAAAATAATTAGTCAATAGGCAGGTACTTAAATAAGTACAAAGAAATGAAGATTCTAAATAAATGTTTAAGCTGTCAATAATGCGGATAATATAATGATTATAGTGGCTATTAAAATCAATAAGCAATGGTAATTATATACCTAATCATTATGGGATGCCATAGTGAGATGATGATCCGTGCAACCTGTTCGCTGCCGTGGTAGAGAATAGTCGTCAAATTCAATTCTACAATAGAACTTCATATTTTTATTATGTTCTATATGTAGAACAAAATATTTATTTATTTGCTACCCGACCCATATGTCGTGGCCAACGAAATCCCAGCTGGTCACCGGCTCCCCGGAAAACCGCCAAAACGATGGAAGGACAGCTGGACTTCAGCCTCCCGAGAATGATGGCTTTCTTGAACGAACAGATCACAAGATCTAAGAAAAGATGATGAAGAAGAAGAAGCTATCTGACAAAGTTGTGTGGAAAACGCTTCTACCATCTACTTTTGGTGAAGAAGATACGCAAAAAAAAGATACGTAGATATGTAAACATTTCAAATATAAATCACAACATTTCTTCATTAGGGCGAGATTGTCACAGTGCTGCGATTTCTGCCAGCTAACCCCAATAATGTGGGTATTACGGTGTAATGACGAATTATAAATCACCTTATAATAATAATTTTCAGAATTAAAATTCAGTTTCAAGATGATTCCCCAATTATTGGCTGAGTACAATTCAGGGCGCCAAAGCCCAATGACAGCATATAGGACCTTAAGAAGTCGATTTTGTAGGTATCTTACGCCTCGTGCATTGATGTTTTTTCAGTGACAAACCGAACCGTCAAGCGATTGTCTCTGGCTGTGAGTGATGGCATTGAGAAGGTAAACACTGTTCATTTATACACGCATGAAAACCTTTGTACATTAATTGTAGATAATACATAATATGAGTGAAAGTGGTAAAAGGCAGGTAATGATTCTACACCATTAAAATCAATATTAACCCAACTTATATCGACATTCTTACCTTTATAGCTAAGCTAATTGATACACCTTAAAAATTAATGGTTCCCAGAGAAACACACATGAGAATATTTCTCAACATAAATAAATCTCAAAATATACAAAAGCTTTTCAGAAAATATCCTCGGGGGGCTTGGGGCTGAAGCCCCCTCTAAAACCATGAGTGGCAGTAGTTCATATACAACAAATCTAGGGGTTTCAGCCCCTTAGCCCCCCCAAAACGTTGAGTGACTGTACTTTTTACCATGTGACGACATTCACCCCCCCCCCTCCAAATTGAATCCTGGATCCGCCAAAGCCTCAAAGGATAAAAACCTACTAGTTGGATTCCAGTAGATGAATTATTTATAAAATGTTGACTACTTTATTGTCTATCCCATTTTAGATCCGCTTATTTATTTGTATATTTTCTAATCTATGCTAGTTTCTAACACACTGAAAGAAATCGTATGCTAATAGGTAGAAAACAATTAATTTTATTTTCAAAATCCAATTAGATTTGACCTTTTGTCCCTTGAGCATATATTTCTAAAAGGCTTTTGTATTTTTTGAGATTTATTCATATTGAGCAGTATTCTTATGGCTTTTTCTCCAGTCACGCTTAAAAATACATGAATTTGATAGTCACATAATATAATTAGAATGAAAAACAGTGATTATTGTCTAGCACAGACTTTGAATTTATTAAATATGGCGACTAGTTTATACGGACACTTCCGCGTCTTTCGCCAAGCCAGTATAAAGAGTCGCCGTATTCGGACTGATGTAATGAACTTCCACCACGAACCTTCGGTCGAAATACTCAACATTATTAATAGACATAGGTATATTCGATGAAGATGATATCATACAGTATTGGTATCCTTGTACTACAAGTACCAAATTTTTCAAACATGCAAAAAGTAACAAATTTCATGCCACAAAACCCAAGAGGGGCCTAATTATATCAAAAAATACATGCAATAATTTAAGCGGCAAATTTCTGATATTTCAAGCACAATGCTTGTATTTTAGGCCTCGCGAATCTAAGCCGAATCCTTTGATATCCATGATATCTGGATAGGTGAACGTTTCCCAGTATTAGGCTTATGAGTTTATATGTCAATCATGAACGACAATATGTAGACTCTCTGGCTGATAATACCGAGAAGTGCGTTAGCAAGTCCTGCCTACGTATAGTAATTAAATAATGCTGGATTTCACCAACATGTTACGTGAGGATTAGCAGAAATAGGAGCCACTAAACTTATTATTTTTTAAACAAAATTTGTGCTAGGTGGCTCCTATCTCCGCTATTCCTCACTTAAGAATTTGATGAAATCCAGCATCGCTGTAATATTTATAAAATGAGAGAAAATAAAATATAAAAAAAACTAAGTAAAATAAATAAAAAAACACGCACACACTCACAAAATAGATACATACCTAATAAAGTACTTACAAAAAAAATATAGTTCTTCCTTTTCCCGCATTCTTCAAATTTAACTCCATTAAAAAATCTACAACTACATTTCCGTTGCAGGTAACTTGGGTTATTTTCGTATTCATGATTCATAATTAATTTGTATAAAGGGATAAATCGTGTTTTAGCTTGAATCACGATTTATCAGTACTAATCCATAGGCTCTTAAACCCTTAATCCACAATCTAAATTTAAGATCGATGGTATATTTTTTATCCAAAAAAATAAATAAAAAAATCCTTCCCCATGTGGGAAAATTTGCTAAGATTAGCTATCAATTTCTATTTGAATTTAAATAAAAAAATAATTATTTAATTAATGGGGGTAAGGGGGGGGGTGGGTTAATATATAAATAAGCACTTGTCATCACAAGCCATTAAAAAATAACGATTTTTTTAAATAATTTAAATAAATTTATTTACGAATTTAACGTTTCTACGAATACTAAGATAATAGGTACTTATATAAATAAGAAATAAATAAATAAATAAAAATAACTTAGACAACTATAAGGCACGAAACTATTTATAATTTATGCTGTGAAACTTAATAAAATTCGTCGACCGATAGAAAAAATTCTAGATTTTTTTTAGTGTATTTTAAGTTGAATTTTTCAAATGCATTGAAAATGTTTCAGCAAAATACAGTAGATAAAAAATAACGAAAAATTTATCGTTAAAAATCTAGAACATTCCGGGGTGACAATTAACATTTTTTTTTATTTAAAATTATATAATAAATACTTAAATAAATACTTAAAAATAATTAAATTACAAATCTCACAGCCTCATTAATACTACGTTTTAAAAAGTATATACAATAATAAATAATAAAAAATACAATTAAAAATTACATCGAAAGCTTAAATACGCATACGTTTTTTTTTAATATTTTATTCCACGTAATCTCTCAAATCCACGGACAAAAGTTATGGTCCTTCTAATACAAATTTATTAATATACCTATTATTAAATGCCTACATACCAAATTAAAAAGTGCCCATATAGAAAACACTTTCAGAAACGCAATTAACCGAAAAATTGAGTACTTAATGACAATAAAAAAAGGTTTGTTTGCAGAATTTGTGAAACGTTCCTCCAATAAAATCCATTTCACTATATTCTATTGAAATACCCCCGAAAACTTTGAAATATCGTGTGTTTGAAATCCCTTCACATATCAGGAGACCATAACACTTCAGGAGATAATAATTTTGAGAAGGGTTTTCAACTTCCCGCAAGAAGGAGGAAGAGAATTGTAATCAGTTCACTGACTCCCTTCAAGTATCCGGCATTTGATTGCCACAATGTATTGTGGACATATTCTTATCAATTCATTGTTGCCAGTCGTTGGCCAACATCGCCATTTCGCGGTTTACGGTAAGTTCGTCTAAAATCAATTGGTCTAATCATCAATTCGTCTAAAATCAATTCGACCAAAATCAATTTGCCTAATTATCAATTCGTCTAAAATCAATTCGGCCAAAATCAATTTGCCCAATTAACCAATTGGTCTAAAATCAATTTGCCTAACGATAAATTCGTCGATTTCAGACGAATTGATTTTAGACGAATTGATAATTGGACGAATTGATTTTAGACGAATTGATTTTAGACCAATTGATTTTAGACCAATTGATTTTAGACGAATTGATTTTAGACGAACTTACCGGACACCCCATTTCACTACTACCATCAACTTTAGTTTCAATAATCGTGTCAATTATTGTGGCCATATCTGTTTTGTATTCAATAAATTTCCATTTACAAACATGACGAACGCTAAAGTCCAATGTTTAAAATGAGTATTTAGATTAGTTGCTTATTAATAAAAATTGACGCGTCGAATATTTTTCAATACAAACTGTCAAGTAAAATATGAATGACGTATGAATGAATGTCTGAAGTCGAATTGAAAGGCTGATTGTGAAAGCGGTACTCTTTTGAGTGATTTTAATAGGAATTTCAACATAGTTAAAACACTGTTAATAATTGTTATTAAAACCCCATTGATTTACACAAAGTCGTAAAGATGAGATACCTTTTAAATGATTTAATCGTAGTTTATTATGAGAAACAATTGTCGTATCGTTTTATCTAAAGTACAAATCGAAAGCATGGGAGAAGATAATAAGTATGTAGGCAATAATAAAGTACAGTGATGTTAAATCAATCCGCGCGCATAAGATGCGACCAGATAAATATATCGGTGACAAGTGCATTAATCTAAGCTCAGCGGTAGCTGAAATCATATGCAACCATCTGTTCGATATAAAGAGAAAAGAGCGTGCACTGCGAGTCTTATCTCTACATCGGTTATCCTCAGGGGACCATTCCTCGTGCCTTATGCCCGCTGCTAAAACACTACACCGCATTCCACTATGCAAAACAATAGCCAACAAACACAACCATCCCTGATATAAAATATAAAATGGATAAACAATACACGATATTAAAAATGTGATCTGCCCTTTGTGTACGGCGAGAAATTACTAAGATCTGAGCTGTGTATCGAGACTGTGGATGTGGGAGGCATGCGAGGACTACTGGTACTCGTAAAGGCGGAAGGCAACCGGGATGTGGGACGGAAGCTAGTGTACTTGATGGGGGAACATTGGCTAAAGTTCATTTGGGAACCAACACCTATAAAGGAAGTGGAACTATCAAACGAGGAATAATACCCTGAGGAAGTGTTTTGTTGTATCTGATGAGGCTCTTTGTACGTATCGAGATGTTGTCTCACCAAAGTTAACATGTCATTAACTGTGGGTATGGTAGAGTGAGATGCGGACACTCTGTAAAGCAATAACCCAACGTCACCAAATAGTGAATCGAGAATTTTACCTGTTGTGAACAGTACAATGGCCTTCAGACAGGAATACTCTGCGGAGTCCACGTGAAGAGCCTTTAACTTCTCCACCTGCTCCTGGAATATCCTGATGTGGTCCATGAACGCCACAACTCTGTCGGCAGCCATGGGGGATGCGTGTAATCCGGCAGCCGCTAATAACGGCGCTACATGTAACGGCATGGAACATTGTGAAGCATTTAGGACGAACAATTCCGACCACACTAATCGGAGAAGGGCTACTTGATCCGTTACTTGGAGTTCAGGGAAGAAGGGAATATTTCTAGCCCATTCTACTGCTGAGAATAGTAATCTTGCTGCTAATTCACATATATTATCGATTCCCATGATATTGTTTGGTTGCATACATTGTCCGTATCTTGAGGTGGGGTATGGTTCTGCTCTGAGGAGTAGTGATATGTATGATGAGAGGTATGAATGTCCATTGAGTCCGGATGCTGCCACAGGATCCGCTCCACTGAAGAATTGTCCAGGCATTCCTAAAGCGTTTCCTTGTGATGGGGGTACTCTTCCTCTTTGTACAGCTGAAACAACAGAAAGAAACAAATTATAAATTGGAGATTTGAGGACAAAAGCATTTGGACGGACTAAAAATAGAAAATTTAGTTTTAAAGTACAACAAATCATGATCCCCTAAATTGACAGTCGACTGACAAAAAAGTTGATGAAGAGTTTCGTCATAGTTAAAATGTAAAAGTCTCTGGTATGAAATATTTTATCAACAAAGCCATACAAATTGTCATAAACAGTACATAACACACTGTTGAACACGGCTATAGAAGTGATTCTCAAAGTTGCAGAGAATGAAAGTAAAGAAGCTAAATTTCTACGCGGAAAATTGCATTTAATAAAATAACTATACAACTCTCAAACACACGTACAAAAATGAACAACTTGAATCTCAAATAATATGATAGAGGTTAGGGCGTCTGTCGCATAAAGTCCTATGAGAATTCATGTAGGAATCTGGCATTTCAATGTCTATAATCTCAAAGACATAGCATAAGGTATTTTGGGTAGGAAATTACAGTTCTGCTGTATCATACTACTGAAATTCTCCCAGTTTTCTGCATAACTGCATAATGTACATGGTTGGCATAGTTGGTTGAGGCGGCGGTCTCTCAAACGGGAGGTGCCAGGTTCAAAGCCCTGCGCTGGCGATGTATTCCACACTTTGCGATACAGGCTTTTAGCCTAGTGCAAATGCAGGAAGTGTCAGATGGGCACCTAAAATCCTGAAGTGGAGGCCCTGGGAGAACAAAAGAGGCGTAGGAAGACCACAGAAAAGGTGGACAGATGACATTGTCCAGCTTACGGGTCGTAGGCGGCAGCAGATAGTCCAAGATAGAAGACAGTGGAAGAGTTTAGAAGAGGCTTATGTCCAGCAGTGGAACGCAAGTGGCTAGCAGTAAGTAAGTAGTAAATGTAAGAATATAGCAATCCAAATTTTAAGGGATAGCTGGACCAAAATTATCATTATCATAGACTTATATTCAAGGTGATGATTTGTGATGACCCTGGCTCATCTCAATGTAACGATCACGGACGAATATAACATTACAAAGCCGTCAGTTATATCTTTCTCTTATCTTAAAGATATAAATTAAAACTTATACGTAAGTTAGATGTTGCCTACAATAATAACGTAAGTTTCAAATTCGAATAGCATGAACAAAAATCGTTCTTTTTTCGCTTCAACTTTTTCAAATTTTGTATGAGAATGTTAGCGGGAAATAAGAATAACGTAAGCGATAAAGTGAATTATACCTTTTTAAAAGAAACCTGGGAAGTAATTTAAAAATTTAAAACAGTCAATTTGTTAAAATTATAATTACCAGTATTTTGCATTTAGCGATGTCTGTGTTACTCCCTGGATATGAGCAAGTTATCGTGTTTTGAGGAGAATCACAACAGCAATGTAAAATAATACGAAATGATTGAAAAAAGAACGTCTTCTTTTAGTTGTGTATATTTAAGAAACTTACATAATCGACAGGAAAATTATCTAACAAATAATAACAAAGAAAAGCGTAGGAAGACCTCAGGCAAGATGGTCTGACGACGTGAGGCGAATCGCAGGAAGCAAGTGAATGCAGCATGCCCAATCTGTGGAAAGTCAAAGTGGAGGCCTATGTTCAGCATTGGAATTGAAACGGTCGAGAAAGAAGAAGAATAACAAAAAAATACTCAAAATCAAAACATCATCAAAATACATTACAATTAGAAAATCAATAACGATTTTCCGCGTAAATTTTCATATTTCTGCTATTTAGACTTATTATATTAGTCCAAGAGCCCATCGTTGAAATCATGACGGATGTGTTTTTTGATCGAAATGTGGTTTAAAAGAATGTTTAGACATAATATAATACATTGCCATAGGGTTGCCTAGCAAAATCTTGCCGCGAGTACCTTTACCATGATGATTATTGACACCAATTTTGAAGCGAATTGCACCCATCTGTTTTTTAAGTAAAATTAGCACCATCGGAAAGAGGCCGATTTGAAGACATAGAAAAACATGGGTTGCCTGTCCTCAGTCTGCCGCAACCCTAGGCAACCCAGGCCCAAAGATGCCATTTTTCGAAGTAAAATGCACCCATCTGTTTTTTACACGAGTGACACATCAAATTGAAGCTACTGTCTTCCCCGATACGATGGTATAGGGTTGCCTACCTAAAACCTGCCGCAAATTAGGGTTGCCTGCATTTGAATGATGATATTTGAATGATGATGACCTAGTGAAAATGTGGTGGCATATCCAGGAAAATATTATATTTGTTTTTTTCTTGATCATTTCTTATGTTTTTTGGGGTGCTGAATCCGAATTTTAACTTTGCAAGCTTCTAACTATGATGGTTTTCGCGAAAAATACGAAAAACAAAGAGAAAATTGTTTTTCTTAGAGACTTTTTTTATAACTCGAAAAGTATGCACTTTAGAGCAAAAAATGTTAGGACAAAAATAATCTTCAATAAATTTTCTATAAATTTTATCACGTGACATTTTTTCGTCAGACCAATGGTTTAGGAGCTATTACCCTTTAAAACTTTATGAAAATCAGAAAATTGTTCCAACTTTGCACTTTATTTAGATTTCTGCCTACAATAAAAAAACTGCATACTTTTAAAGAATGAATTATAAAATAAAAATGAATTCTCTACGATTATGCTTTTGGGTACTTTACGCTAAGATGCACCATTTAAGAGATAAAGAGTGTTAAAGTTTGATATTATAATTCAAAATATGAATTTTCATAGATGAAGTAGATTAGAAGTTTCTGGTTGTCACATCATTACCAATACATACAAAGGTGTATTAGCGCCAGTATATACAATCAGCTAGCGAAGTTTTATAAACAGTCATGACACTACGTAATAAGAGTAATATCATTTGAGAGTCATTTGTTAAATTATGATGAAAATAAAATAACACTTTTTATAAAAAATAATTATATTCACGTCAAATTGTATCCAAGGCGAAGTTAGTAGATACATTAACATTATACAAGCACATGGAGGTGTGATAAAAAAATACCGCAAATTAATAAAATTATTTATTATTTTATGGATGTTAATTATGGATGAAAAAACATAAAACTGAGGAATTAAGGGGGGGCGGTTGAATTTCACTCCGCTCGGCTGCGGGTGGAGCCGTGCGCGATAAGAACCTTATTTGCCCTTGACTATTTTTAGCTATACTCTTCCAGTCCCATGTTGCAACTTTGCTGGTAATATTTTCTGTAGGTACTTGGCATCACCCGCAGCCGAGTAAAAAAGGTTATAGCAAAATAACGGGCCTGTCAACCTAGAAAAACTCTTTTAATAACTCGGTAATATTTACTGTAGGTACTTGGCATCACCCGCAGCCGAGTGAAAAAAGTTATAGCAAAATAACAGGCCTGTCAAATTAGAGAAACTCTTTTCATAACTCGGTAATATTTACTGTAGGTACTTGGCATCACCCGCAGCCGAGTGAAAAAGTTATAGCAAAATAATAATATTTCTCGGTAATATTTACCCCGACCCCGACCTACTCCACTTCACAACACAAGTTTCTTTAATTTGACAGGCCTGTTATTTTGCTATAACTTTTTTCACTCGGCTGCGGGTGATGCCAAGTACCTACAGTAAATATTACCGAGTTATTAAAAGAGTTTTTCTAGGTTGACAGGCCTGTTATTTTGCTGTAACTTTTCTCACTCGGCTGCGGGTGATGCCAAGTACCTACAGAAAATATTACCAGCAAAGTTGCAACATGGGACTGGAAGAGTATAGCTAAAAATAGTCAAGGGCAAATAAGGTTCTTATCGCGCACGGCTCCACCCGCAGCCGAGCGGAGTGAAATTCAACCGCCCCCCCCTAAATTCCTCAGTTTTATGTTTATTCATCCATAATTAACATTCATAAAATAATTAATAATTTTATTTATTTGCGGTATTTTTTTATCACACCTCCATGTGCTTGTATAATGTTAATGTATCTACTAACTTCGCCTTGGATACAATTTGACGTGAATATAATTATTTTTTATAAAAAGTGTTATTTTATTTTCATCATAATTTAACAAATGACTCTCAAATGATATTACTCTTATTACGTAGTGTCATGACTGTTTATAAAACTTCGCTAGCTGATTGTATATACTGGCGCTAATACACCTTTGTATGTATTGGTAATGATGTGACAACCAGAAACTTCTAATCTACTTCATCTATGAAAATTCATATTTTGAATTATAATATCAAACTTTAACACTCTTTATCTCTTAAATGGTGCATCTTAGCGTAAAGTACCCAAAAGCATAATCGTAGAGAATTCATTTTTATTTTATAATTCATTCTTTAAAAGTATGCAGTTTTTTTATTGTAGGCAGAAATCTAAATAAAGTGCAAAGTTGGAACAATTTTCTGATTTTCATAAAGTTTTAAAGGGTAATAGCTCCTAAACCATTGGTCTGACGAAAAAATGTCACGTAATAAAATTTATAGAAAATTTATTGAAGATTATTTTTGTCCTAACATTTTTTGCTCTAAAGTGCATACTTTTCGAGTTATAAAAAAAGTCTCTAAGAAAAACAATTTTCTCTTTGTTTTTCGTATTTTTCGCGAAAACCATCATAGTTAGAAGCTTGCAAAGTTAAAATTCGGATTCAGCACCCCAAAAAACATAAGAAATGATCAAGAAAAAAACAAATATAATATTTTCCTGGATATGCCACCACATTTTCACTAGGTCATCATCATTCAAATATCATCATTCAAATGCAGGCAACCCTAATTTGCGGCAGGTTTTAGGTAGGCAACCCTATACCATCGTATCGGGGAAGACAGTAGCTTCAATTTGATGTGTCACTCGTGTAAAAAACAGATGGGTGCATTTTACTTCGAAAAATGGCATCTTTGGGCCTGGGTTGCCTAGGGTTGCGGCAGACTGAGGACAGGCAACCCATGTTTTTCTATGTCTTCAAATCGGCCTCTTTCCGATGGTGCTAATTTTACTTAAAAAACAGATGGGTGCAATTCGCTTCAAAATTGGTGTCAATAATCATCATGGTAAAGGTACTCGCGGCAAGATTTTGCTAGGCAACCCTATGGCAATGTATTATATTATGTCTAAACATTCTTTTAAACCACATTTCGATCAAAAAACACATCCGTCATGATTTCAACGATGGGCTCTTGGACTATATTTTCCTCGTGAGCACCATATTATCTATAATGTTTAGACGCGCACATATTTATAACAAGTACAATGCTATAAGTGTATGTAAGTATAGTATATTTTCATACATAAAGTTAACACAGTAGATTTATAATATTGTATAAATACCGGATTAATATGCGACACGGATTATAATACCTCTACTGTACAATATTTATGTGTATTATGAAGATGTCCTAATTCTGTACTTATTCATTCATACCAACAGGTAGTCGGTAGCCTGGTTGGTAACGCGCTCGACTGTTAATCCAGTGGGCGCGGGTTCGATCCCCGATGCCGACCTACTCCACTTCATGACACAAGCTTTTCAAGCTTACTGTGAACTTTACAAAGGGAAACTACTAGTCCTACGAAAAGAATGTAAGTGTAGAATATTTTATGTAGATAATTTAGTAAGAATTATTGTTGTTATTGACCACTTTCTCCTATCTCTTACCATAAAAAAGTCAAATAAAAAAAATAAAAAAAACCGCGAAGGGGGACCTTTTCAGGGGGACTTGGCAAGATTTCAATAGGCAACCCTCTGGCGATGTATGACCCTATGCGTAAACTTTAATTTAAGTCACATTTCGATCAAAAAACAGATAGGTCATATTTTGAGCGCTCGGATCTTGGGAGGTTACTCCTCACTTTAGCAAAACCTGTGATGGTATGTGGATGGATGATTGACCAATGACCACGTCAGAAATGACGGGTAATTTAAATTCCTTTAAAGTTATTTTAATGTGTTATGTATAAGACATGTTCACATATTTTTGTTAAGTGCCTTCATTATTAAGAAGACAAATTATATATAAATAAATAAATAAATTAATGCCGATACATTCATTACGTTTTAAACTAAAAATACACAGTTATTGATAAAATAATGAAATACGGAGATGTTGGAATTTAGTGGCAAAGGGGAATATGTCAAATAAAAAAAGAATAAGCTATGTACAGCAAAATTTTACACCTAAAAAAAAATTAGAACTTGTCATCCCTTTTGCATAGCATTATGAAAAAATAGCTGCGCAAAACCTCGACTTTCCAACCTGGAAAACCTTGAACAGACTGAGGGTGGGGGTGACCAGGTGCAGAGTGAACCAACGGAGGTGGGGCTTCCTCGAGGGAGATGACGCGAGTTGCGACTGTGGGGCGCTGCAGGACGATTTGCATTTGCTGTCGTGCCCACTGATGCGGATGGCATGCAATATGGAGGACTTAAAAACGGCAAATCACAAAGCGATATCTGTCGCTGCACATTGGAGTGGCAAGGTCTAGAGTCCGGACCCGTAAAGTAAGTAAGCATTATGAACTCACCTTTCGAAATCTTTTAATGACTTATTTGTAGAGAATACGGATATGAATTCATGACATTGAGATTTTGACTTTTTCATGAAAAAGTTTCTAGCTGAACCAATGCCGATGGAACAACATGAAAAAACACCCTAAAGTGGGGAAGTTTCGGAAATACCTTAAAGGTTCTAATTTTCATCTCACTTTTCTCGAGATTTTATTCTGTCAATTAGAACTTTGCTATTATTTTAGTTCAAATCAAACATTGATAATCAAATATTCTATTCTACTCTATCCCATCACTAAGCAAAAAGCATCCCTTGCGGGGTATTTTTATTTATCAATTTTATCCAGAAATTAATAATTACATAAGTATCCACATGATTGCCATAATATTTTACATCCAAAATATGGTCTTTGATTTGCTGTCAATATGTAAATAAATAAATCTTTATTGGCCAGTAAATATATATAACAATCAAAACAAGACAATGCAGTGTGCCAAAAGGCGGACTTATTGCAAAACCAATATCTTACAGTCAACCCGAATCGAACATATTTCGATTTGTACATGAATCGTTCAATACTATAACGCAAATCTTTGTATAAAAAGACATATTGGACATTATCACGTTTATTATGGTGCTTGAGTCGGACAACACATTTTATAAATTTTATAAATTAGATAAGTAAGTAATATATAAATTTCTCGATATAAATAACGGATTATGGAAACAATTTGTTTATCAACAATAAGTTTTAATAAACATTATCTCAAATGGTGGAATTTATTTATTTATTTATATACAAGAAGTTACTCAACATACATTATTCATGAATTACATAAGTAGTTTAGGGACTGGACTATCAAAATAACGATAATTTACTTTACATATAAAATACGTTTTTAATAGTTAAATTATTAAACACCTTTTAAGAATGTACATACTGACATTTCAAAAATTTCTAAAAACGGGAGACCTTAAATCTCGACAACCTTACTAAATATGCTTTTAAAAAAATAGGGTAGATACATTGAACCTTTATCTAGTGAATGATTGTAGAATATTTTTTGTATGGAGCGAAATTAACCGAAAAAATGGATAAAACGCTATTTTTACCATGTTATCGATCATGCCATTGTTCATGACATTTTGAACCTTAATTCCGTGGGAAATGACCGTGACGTCATAGTTGGGTTGCGAGCCTTTAATAGTAAAATTATTAAACACCTTTTAATGGGCTTCCAATTTTTTTTCTAATGCCGACTACACACGTTTGCCGAACCTAAGTGTTCACAAGTTCAAAAGTGTGTGGATGGGGCGTTTGTTTGGCTCGTGTAGGTTTTTGAACACCTGTGAACACGAACCAAGACAAACGTTCCATCCGCACGCCTTTTTACTCATGAACGCAAAAAGCTAGTAGCGGCTCGTCAGCGTTTGGCATGATGATGATTGACAAAAGTTTTGTATCTAGAATCCACGGACTTACCTAGCAATAAACTTAAATAAAAGCCTATGCTAGAATCATTTATTGGTTTGATATAAGTAATTGATTACGTAGCGTGTAATTAAAATGGGGTACAATATATTTGATTGGTAAGTAGGTACTTAATGAAGTATAGGTAGGTATAATATAATTTAGATGTCTTTATATAATTCAACACTATTCCCATGTACCTATGTAAGTGGTGCACAACAATTTGTTAGTAACAAAAAATTACTAAAATATCAATCTATGTATCTATCTATATCTTCACCCGCGTCCCTTGCAAGATATGCACCCCCAGATTGCAAGTCCGCGCTCTAACCAACTGCGTCAACCATGTTCTTATCTAAATTAACTCTATAAACTACATATAAAGCAAAGTGTTCTGACTGAATGACAGACTGACATCCTGATTCACCAACACAATACACAGATCAAGTGGTTAATCTTGGAGAAATTAAATTTAGAAGACATGTGGGTTTAAATACAATACCTCCATAACAAAAAAACTTTCAGAATGAATAATAAATGCATCCGTTCTGAATAAAGCACCTACATATTTCTAAAACGATTCAAGAATAAACATGAATTTTAAAAAAATACTAGTTTCTCAAAGACGGATGTGTTCTAAGTAAAAGGATTCGTGGAGTGTGTACGACGAATTAAATTAATGTGACGGAGACAAGAAGTGTGCGAAAGGATAGGAAAGTCTGGCGATCTCTCTGCCTACCCCGCAAGAAATGGGGCTTGAGAGAATAAAACAGAATGGAAAAAAGAGTCTCTATGGCCGACGGTTGGTTACCCCTGACAATCACATCTTTATACATTCCATCACACTTTTGTGACATATTATTGGTTATTTGTGTCCAATCTATTTAACAGAAATCCATTTATCTTGTACCACTTGTACCTGACAATTTTCCGGTTTGGACATCGTGAAGACACGAGTGTTTGATTCGGTTGACAATAATGTAAATTAAATAGAATTGAGAGAATTCTAACATTTCAATCAATGTTATTTATTCATTCATTCATTCACGCCGCAGTGCCTCATGATTGAAAAAAGCGATTTCTCGCTTATGGGACATTATGGGACAATTTTCTTAGAAATTTGATTATTATAAAAAAAAATTTTTCCCCAAAAAATTGGATAACAAAAATTTCATTATATTTTAAAAGGCAAAAGCTACAAATTAAGATCTTAATCGCAAGCTTAATTAATGCCTTATCCACATGCTGGCCGAGCTGTCACGTTTTTTGTGTGGATGAGTAAAAAGACGTGCGGACGGGGTGATTGTCTTGGATTATACGTAACCGACGATTAACGCCTTTTTACTCATTCACAGCTTGGCCAGCATGCGGATGAGGAATACAATGTTTTCTATATTTTTGTCTTTTTTCGCCAAAATCAGTATTGTCAAAAAAGCAAAATGATAAATTTTTGTCAAGCCCGGAAACTTATAACACGAGATATAACTTTTTATACTCAATTTCCAATAGGCCATATCTCTAAAACGGTTGATTTATGGTCATCCATTAATTTTTTTTTTCATATTTTCTTTTCCATCACTCCTCAAGAGATTTCACATGCGGAATAAATCACCCTGTATATCGTTAGTATGTATTATACAGGCACTAGGTAGGTACCTATCTTCCAATCAATTTCATGATTATCATGCCAGCTATTTCACTACATACAATATAGTTTTTGTGATATTTTCAAAAAACCGAAAAGAGGTATTTTCATAATTTCCCGTTTTGAATAGTTCGCAGTAAGTCCAAAACGATTGATTTTTTTTTGTCGTTCATTAATAAATATTAGCTATCGTATATTTTTCATTCCCTATCACCCCTCTTTAAAGCGATATCCCACGGTGCGCGAATCCGGATTCGTTCGTTATGTTGGATTTGTACGTACCGCCTTCGAAAGCGTCTGTAAATTTACGGACTCACCCCTTACCACGGCGTGTTAATCTACGTACGAATCCGGATTCGCGCACCGTGTGATATCGCTTTAATAACATGTATAAAAAGGACGTTTACTTAAGTCGTTTAAGAACAGTGGTGGGACAACTTAAAAATACTTTTCGTTGGCCATCAGTGATGACACTCATCACTGATTAAATGGATTATTTCTAATAGTGTTGAGTGCTGTTCTGGGACATTTTGTCTTATTAGAAACACATTTAAGTATACCGATATAGCACTGAATAAGATATACTTACTAAAATGTTAAGATACACTAAAGTGTAAAACTGGGACGTATTCATATACTTAAGCAACACCTCAGTAAATGCATACTTAAGTAACTATGTATATGAATACATAGTGAATACTAACTAATTACTATGTAAGCGATTCAAAGGTCGGTCAATAATATAATAACTATTAATTACATATACATTGTTTACTCATTGTAATAATCAATTTATTTATAGTTTATTATGTTTTACATTGTGCGGTATTTTTTGCACGTCATTCACGGGTTATTTGCTAGTAGGTTGTTACATAACATCCGCATTAAGCATGCAAGGGTTAAACCAATCAATTAATATGTTATTAAGAATGGGACAGTAAGGTGTTATTTTTTTTGTATAAAAATTATTAAATCTGGGAATCTGTTTACTATTAATGGGACACTTGTTACTATCTTTTAGTAAGTGTGTAAATGGAAATATTTGTAATAGTTGTACGTACGGGGTTCACGATTACCGTAAATGGGACAGTTGATAATCATGGGACATCAATGAGGACAGTTGACACAAATAATGACATGTAAATGAATCGTCAGTCTGAAAATTAATACGCATTAAATATTCACATATAAGATAGGTACAATTTATAATTTTTTTTTTAACTGTTTTTGTCCCATCTAATGTCCCGTTTATGATAATAGTGAATCCCGTCCCATTTACAAATATTTCCTTGGATCGCTTATTTTTATAAATTGATTTTAGAACGTTTTTGAAGGATTTTTAAATATTTCAAAATGAAGACATTCGAATGAAGAATTCAAAATTTAAATATAGAACGTGTGGTGATTCTTTTGTTTTTACAATTTGAATTATTTCGTCCTCGCACTATAAGTACCAACGTACTAAATGCGAAACATCCAAAGAATGTAACACGAAGACAACACATTGTAGTATTTCTGTATGATTTTATGTAGATAGGTACTTAAGGTACATATATTTCAAACTTACGTGAAGTTTATCAGTTCTATCTTAACTTCATACATTATGTATTAAAAAATGTAAGCAAATTCGAAAGTGAATCTGCAAATGTTGAAAAAAATCGTACCATAACTACTAAATAACTTACTTACAATTTACTTTATTCACAATCTCCTGATGGTGAGGGTTCAAATCCTCGAATACTAGTCGCGAAAGCTAGTCATTTTTTTGTGAATTTGAATCTAAATATTTATTTTTCATTTTTTTCCTTAAAAATAGACTTTCACCAAGTACCAACGGTCGAAAATTATTCTACAATTTGGAGATAAGTACGTACCATGGACAATACATAAAATATGTATCTATAAACTCGAATTTTAACAAAATTAATTCGAGCATATTAAAAACAACCTACTGTATCGGGGTTTGGTAGTGACGTCATCAATTTGTTACAAAAAAAATATTGCTTTTAATTTTTGTACTTTGGTAAATGTGTTACTAAACCACGCATATTATTTACAATGGCAACATTTTCCATACAACACATTCGAATGCGCGATCACGTTGTCTCATCGCGATATCAAAAACTGATCCTTAACAACAATTATCCGTAAGGGTCAAAGTTCATACGAGATACTCGACATTATGATCCTTAGCGACATTGTCCGCGTGTATCAAAATCTTGCGATAGCATTTCATAAAAATCATAAGGCACGTATACAGAAAATATTCTTAATTTTTTTAAAAGATCCCTATCATTTTTATTGCAATAAAATCTTAAACGACCGAAGTTTCTACAAGGGATAATGGTCGTTATGCTAATGTGTAATAGTGATTATTTTCGAATAAATTCAATAATGGTTATTGAATTGTATGAAATTTATGTAGGCTTGCGTCATATTTCTAGGTACATAGATACCTACGAAACGTATGAAAAAAAAACGTTTTTTTGCTAAAAATAGATGCTGGTTTACTCAAAGCAATGGTTCAAAAGTCTGGCTTTTACGGAACGCTAAAAATTAATACTTTTAAAAATAAACTGTTGAAAATAGTGGACGTTTAGCGAGGGGGTCGTGCCGGCGCGTCGAGTGTACCGTTGGGTCTGAGGGTTTCAGCGTAAAACTAAAATGTAAAGAACTATTGTCACTTCCTTTCTCCATTTTCCTTCCTATTCCTGGATCCATTCCTATCCTATTTCCTATTTCTTGCTTATATATAATGTACCTACTTATACTTTTGTTAATAAAACGAAGAATACTATAATTGGCGCTATAAAATGTAAATATATAAAATATCATAATATGTATTTAGCTGTTGTATTCTCTAAATAAATAAATAAAATAAAAATAAAATAAAATCCACTGTTGAAACTCAAATCGTCTATCTATCTATACCCTCACGCCACGTCCCTTGCCGGGTAGGCAGAGATGACAGAGCGCCAGACAGCCCTATCCTTACACACACTCCGTAGCCTCCGTCACGCAATTTGTCATACACCCTCTCCGACTCCATTTACTCAAAACGCGTCCATCCTTGAGGATCTGGTCGATATCATTGGACCAGGTAAGTCTCGGGCGGCCGCGTTTCCTCACCCCTCTTCGCTCACTCAAATATTTTTTTTTGTCATCCTGTCATCCTTCATTCTCTCAACATGTCCAAAACATCTTAGTTTATTCACTTTCACTCTTGTCACAACACCAGTCTTGCAGTCACTCATTTCCCTCAAAATCAATACTTATAATAATAGATGAAGGCAAAGAATTAGGATTGGTAGGTACCTATCTATGTATGTAGGTTTGTTATGTATCTACGTAGGTACTGGGTAGGTTAGGTACCTACCAGATGTAATTTTTTTTGAGCTGGGTGTGAGAAATAGCCCCAAGCATTCTACTAATCATAATTTGACGAAAGAATTTTGTTTTGACGATAGATTCATAATAGTCTAGGTACATACCTACGTAGGAACTAAATTTCCAATTAAGTATAGTAGGTAGGTACTATACTTATGCCAAGTTTGCCTGTGCTTATACGCCAAGTTTTTCGGTGGAACATGGATGTGGAAGGCGCAGGATAGACAGGAGTGGAGAGGCTTGGAGGAGGCCTACGTTCAAGAGTGGACGGTTTCGGGCTGAGAAGAAGAAGAATGTATAATATACCATATTGGCATATTATGCCACTATTGGCATATTATGCCAATAGTGGGGTAACCAGAAAATACTACGTGTGTATAAAAACACATAAAATTATTCTCAGAATGAGTGGCGGACCTCATTGCTCAAGAAATGTCTTACGAAAGTTTTACGAACATCAAAAGTCATTGGGAACCTACACGGAAATTTCTACAACTCGACGATCGTGCACACAATGTGTGTGCCTTGTGCAAATGATTTTCGTATGTTATCTACTCATATACAACATAAAGACACTCTCAAGTGTTTGTAGGTAAATCAATTGTTCACTAGGGCGAGTTTTCGTCGTGTCTTGATGGAAACAGCTCGCTCTCTTGTGTAACTTTCCTTCTTTTAATCTGTGTTTTGTGAGACACCTGTATAATATACCTATTCGGCCCACTCCACAACGAAACTATACAGAGTGTATGTCTGAATTGTCTACGTATGGGAGAATTTACAATACAAATTACTTTTCGCAATTATATAAATTTCTTCAATTTGCATTCCTAGACTTTAAATTGTTTTTGTTATACTACCTGTAATAATGCATACAATATTAAATATTCAATTACATATCTACCGGTTTCATTACATTCCTTATACCATCCTCAGAGTGCTGACTATACAATCACAATTTTACATTTATATCCCATACCTACTGTTTATTTAGTATAGGTAATTAGGTACCTATGTACTAGATTCTAATTTTCATATCTGCAAATTGCAAGAGTAATTTCATCATTATTCTCAGTTCTATCCGCTCTGGTCGAATCCCTTACAGGGTAGGCTGAGAGAACAGAACACCAGAGTTTCCCATCCTTACACACATTTCTTGCATCCGTCACATTAATACAATCCATCATACATACTCTAAGATTCATATTACTGAAAACAACTCTGTCATTGAGTTGGCCGACATGGTTAAGCCTAGATGTTCTTGGACGGCCACGTTTCGTTACACCAGTTCTTTCATCCGAATATATTTTCTTCTCCTGCCTTTCATAATTCATCCTCTCTACATGGTATAAACGTCTCAACTCGTTCACATTCATTTTAGTTATATCTCTAGCTATCTCTCAACTCAGAAATCCTACAACAGTGTAGAACAGTGGTTCCCAAACTTTTAATTTCGCGTACCACACACGAAATTATAAATCAGTAGCGTACCACTGAACTGTAACCGATAAAAAAAACCTTCAAAATGGTAAAATAATAAAAACTGCAACAACTGTTTATGACAACATTATCATTTATTAATTATGGGAAAAAATACAATATTCTTAGTGCGAAAAATGGTGCTGAATGTTCGAGACAAGATAGGAAATATCTGGCTTAAAAACGTTTTACCTTATTATTTACAGTGTATGTCCTATGGCCATGGCTGCTTGCGTACCACCTTAATAATTGTCGCGTACCACTAGTGGTACGCGTACCATAGTTTGGGAATCACTGGTGTAGAAGGATTAAGGATGAACATTGAACAGTATCGGGCTTACGAACGACCTCGGTTTACACTCAAGAAACAATCGCCATTCAGTTCACCCCGGCCGGGATTCGAACCCAGACTTTCGTCTCGCATAAGGGATCTTATCCATTACACCACAAGGAGCGACGGCTGTATTGTCGAATTTCGTATATATTAAGTACCTACGTATTGCTGCCATTTATACCGTTGCGGGAAGAGATGGTATTTTGTAGACCAAAAATAATTCAAGTAAATCTCTCAACTCAATTAATTATCATCATCAGTGGCTCTACAGCCCGTTATCAGCCTTGGCCTCCTCCAGCATTCGCCTCCATCTCCCTCTATCTTGGCATGCACTCCTCCAGTCCCTAATGCCAACTGCATCCACATCCTTCTGTACTCCATCCATCCAATGGAGTTTGGGTCTTCCAACACTACGCCTACCTTGAGGCCTTGTATGGAGGATTTTCTTTGGCACTCTTTCCTCATTCATTCTCTCCACATGTTCTCCATTCTCTCAACTCAATTAATTACTGATATAAAATTGATAGATATTGTGTAGCATTTGATTTCGTGTAGTATTTTAATCAGATAATGAGATAGGAGAGACAAATTGAAATACTAACAGAAATTAATGAACTGAACATTACCTAGAAATGAATTAATAATACTAAGCTTATAATATTATAATCTAAGTATTGATACTCGGTATAAACACACTCGTATCATTTAGGAATAAAACCTGTTACTAATGTTACAATCGACGTTTGAATCAGAGATGTCTCCAGTTCGCTCCCAATTCGCCCTGGATATAAAGTTAATAACCCTATACATGGGCAGCTGCCCCCCCCCCCCCCCCCATAGGAATAGGCATATATTTTCATACTAAATGATAAAACCTCACAAATAATCACATTATTACCACACATTTTCTCATCATGTACAACCGATTGATTTACTAACGCTGTTATGACAGTTTTTTTTTCTTTTTTGTTTGACTGATTTACATATACATATCTTTGCTTTCGCGGCAGCATCACCCGTAAATCGGGTGCAGAGCCGAAATAAGTAAAGAAGAAGAAGCAATATACTTTGTTCAAATGGCCTAAAAGCCGTGTATGATTGTAAATAGATAAATTAATTTCCTAAAATTAGTATGAAAATCCATCAAAATACAATTGTTTCATAAAAAAAAATTGCCTGCGGCGCTACCTTTCTTTTTATAGAAATCAGTTTTCATACTTATTATTGCGCAAATTATTATGTAGTACATTTTCAAATAAACCAAACCTCATCACGACCTTCTTCACAATGTCTCACAAAAAAATTCGTATGCGGCGCTACTTACGCGCTTTTCATGCAATATCATTTTTATAAATTTTTGTTGCTTCGCCCTAGCTCCGAGGCTGGCGATGCCTATGGCCCTATGTGTGTTAATACGTTGAGAGATATGATAAGAAATGAAGTAATTAGAGAGATGAGTGACTGAAAGACGGATGTTGTAGCTAGAATGAAAGTTAACAAGTTGAGGTGGTTGTGTCACGTAGAGAGGATGATTTTGGCTCATATTTGTGTAGGGCTGGCGGGGCAGGGTAAAGATTTGAATACTTAGCGGTATGTGAAGGGAAGATGATAACCCATAAGAATATTGCTCAACATGAATAAATCCCAAAAATGACAAAAACCCTTAAGAATTTTGCTCAAGGGATAAAAGCCCAAACTTTCTAGTTGGATTCCAGTAGATGAATTATTTATAAAATATAGACTATTTTATTGTCTATCCCATTTTAGATCCGCTTATTTATTTGTTTATTTTCTAATCTATGGTAGTTTCTAACACACTGAAAGAAATCGTATGCTAATAGATACAATTAATTTTATTTTCAAAATCCAATTAGATTTGAGCTTTTGTCCCTTGAGCAAATTTCTGAAGGGCTTTCGTCTTTTTTGGGATTTATTCATGTTGAGCAATATTCATATGAGTTTCTATCCGGTCACGGAAGGGAAGATTAGCAGATATTAATGTCGTAAGACTAAGTTTATAGCTGTTAATGATTTTTCCCTCAATGGTGGAGCAGTAGCAGATTAAAACGTGTCGTAAGATCGCCTCTGCACTTTATGTATAAGAAATATTTACACACATAAATCTTAATTTGAAACTATGGCTAATAAATTAACCAACACTTCTATATTGACTGGATTTGTGAGATTTCTATATAAAAGCGAATACTGGCAAGATTATCTAAAATAATTATTAATAGCTAGGCACAAAAATAAATGATTAAATATAGAAAAATATTAAAATTATACAAATTCTTTTCAAACACATCGTAATAAATTATTATTTTAATTCATTTTCAATATCAACACATTATTTCATTTATTTATTTATTTACACTTTTGGCGAATAAAATACTGGGATATGTTGAAATATAGTCTGTATAATAATGTTTAAAATTTTGTAAATATTCTGTTCTATCCCCTCATGCCGCATCTCTTGCGAGGTAGACAAAAAGTACAGAATGCCACACACTTTTAGATAAGTACATATCTTTGCATTGTATTACATCTTTCGCTTTCAACACGTTCACAAGGTTAAGTGAGGTTACTATGAAAATTAATAAGTTGAGATGGTTGGAGCACATGGAGAGATTGTCTGAGGACAGAATGACAAAAAAAATATAAGTCTAAAGAAAAGAGTGGGACTTAACTTATTAACTAATTACTCGAGGATGGACGCATGTGGAGTGGGAGAAATCACAAACTGTGTATGACAAATGTTATGAATGTGACGGAAGCAAAAGATGGATGTAAGGAATGAAGTGTGTAGCGCTCTGTCCTCTCTCTCTACCTCCCTTTGATGTAACTACAAGTTTACTCTTCCAGTTATTTTTTAATTACACATCCCATACAAAAGGAAGTTCGTCCAGTAAGTACTCGTCACAATATTGTCACTTAGCCAATTAAACAATCACATAATTACCTTACTCCAATGAAATAAGTAACATTCAAGTCTAAAGCGTCATTTAATATATTAAGAACTTCCGTTACAGTTTAATTTATTTATTTATTTATCTAAATTAATGTGTTTGATAGCATTTCATTGTCTTATAAAGGATGTGTGGTGAAGACACGACATATGACGTCATCTTTCATATTGAAATTCCTTTCTCTTGCGCGATCTAGAAATTCGAATACCTCATCCATACGCTGGTCGGGGGTCGACGAGTTTTGTGTTCATGAGTAAAAAGGCGTGTGGATACGGCGTTTATCTTGGCTCGTGTAGGTAACCGAACGTTCACAACTTTTTCTCACGAACACAAAATTTGTCGACGCTCGGCAAGCGTGTGTATGAGGCATTTGAGATTGTCACCCTAATCATGCAAGTTGCTATATACTAATTGTAGCATTCTTTTTGTTTACGCAAAAATATCCGGTATTTTGACCGGCCATTACGGGTGAACTGCTAGTTCTACGAAAAAATGTACTAAACATATTTTGTAGAGAATTTAGTAAGGATTACTTTTGTCCTCAACCACTTTTTTCTATCTTTTCCCGTATTCCTAAAAAATGTGAAAAACCGCGAACTTTTAATTTAATTCACATTAAGATTTAAAAAAAAAACAGCTATACTGTGGAACATGGGTATAACGATCACGGGTATAGTGAATTCTCGGCTATAGTGGACAAATGCTCGACATTCGTTTGAATTTTTGCATTTTGTACGTAAACCGTCACGTCTATAACGAAGATGCTTCATGGGTATAGTTAACAAATTTCGAATACTCGGAACAATAAAATATGTATGTTTAAAACACACTAATTCCAGTTCAACAGAATTGTGGCTTTTATCTAGTACTGGAGCTGATGTCATAGCATACATAGGTCTGAGAAGATCTAAAGAAAACGGTTAAAATCGATATAATATCGATCCTTGTACATAATATGCTACATACCTATTGGAATTACAAATATTTTGGTATGTACAGACCTATCTATCTATCTAAATGTAATATATAATGTATAAAGAATGATGATAACAAATTTGTTGTTAATCAAACGTATGTTTCATTAAGAATCCAAACACGATGTTAGTCTGTATGTTTGTGTGTCTGTGTCTGTATGTTACAATGATTGATGATATATTATATTATAGTGGAACCTCTAATATTTATGGGGAAATATTATAGTAACCCGTTAACGCATCACGGAATTAATAAGCAATCGTAAAGAACTTTTTATGAACCACGCTTGTATGTTGTTTTGTAATTGTAAATTTAAATTTTCATATCGTACATTGTTCTTCTAACAATCACAATAGTATTGGCGTGAATTTTAAAATAATGAAAAATGTATTAAAATTAGTCCAATTGGTATTAGAAGAATTAGCATTTTTGAGTCAAAGTAATCGTAGAATGTGTATGAGGAATTGCATGAATGTGACGGAAGCCCGAAGTGTGTGTAAGGATAGGAAAGTCTGGCGATTCGTTCTCTCTGCCTACCCCGCAAGGGAGGTGGCGTGAGGGTATATAGTATAGTATAGAATTAGTATTAGTCGAATTAGCCATTAGTCGAATTAGCTATTAGTCGAAATAGTATCAGTCGAATTTACTTGATACCAAAAAGAATAAGATGCAATTGAATGATACACAACAATATGCAAAAAAAATGAATTTTGATATATACACACACAGAAAAATCCAAGCATGCCATGAAGCACCAGTCGCTCAAGTATCTGATGGTAAAACTTTACTGCCTCACTAGAACGAAGTCTGTTATAAATAAATAAATAAAAACTTTATTGAAAAGAAAACATATCTTCCAAATGCCGGGTTTATTGCCAAAGGCAATTTCTGCCAACCAACCACTTGTGACATTCAAAATTCAAATATACAAGAATTGAGAGGATGGTAGTGATGGCTTAAACCAGGACTCGCTCACTAGCAATGCATGAAGGTTGACATCTGAGAAATTTATGAGTAGGTCATCATAGTGGGCAGGGATACTTTGTGAGTTTATATGACAAACATAAAAATCCTTTGATAACATTGGTAAGACGGATTTGAGATTTTCATTTAATGATAATGGACAGTTCCTTGAAGAATTTATACTATCAGACTCATCAGAAGTAGAGAGTTTCACTCATTAGAGTAGAGTTCTAAGACAGTAGACGCCGAATCAATTTGTGTACAGAAGTATAATGTAGCAACAACAAATCATTAAAATCTTTTTTTTTTTTTTTTTTTTTTTTTTTTATAAAAAAGGATCTGGGCTTGCATACACAAACCCAAATACTTTCCTGCACACCTTGCACTAGGCTAAAAGCCTGTATCGCAAAGTGTGGAATACATCGCCAGCGCCGGGGTTTGAACCTGGCACCTCCCGCTCAAGAGACTGCCGCCTCAACCAACTGCGCCAACCATGTACTCTGGTCATACACTTTCACGTAATTTCAAATTATTTAAAAAAAATGGACACTCGTTATTTTATAAGCTGTGAAAGGGTTAAGAGCTGTGATACCACGTGGTTAAGTGGTATTCAGTATAGCACTGTGAGCTGCTCAGCGGGGCATTGGTTGTATATTACACCTGCGTCATGCTGCAAGACTCGAATACGGGTGGTTCTAAAACAACCTTTTATTTTAACAATATACTACATCTCTCCTATCTACCCATACAGCATATTCACAGTCCATACATCACCATACTGGATAAACTAGGATAGCCACCATCAGTGACGAAGAGTGGCCTTCTGCAGGAAGGGAACCGGGGCAATTTTCTACAGAATTATTATTATTTTTATTGAAATAAAATATATTATCACCAGTCGTCCTAACAGCTTATTTCCTTTTCGACGGCTGGTGGTGGTAGGAAGTTCGATTAGAATCGTATTCTTTAGTTTATTCGCCACTGATCGTCCAGGGACGTAGGTAAAATCTCAAAGATTGGAAAAATTACCTAGAACACCTTTCACTGATTACCTCAAGTTGTATTAAATATGTGGTGATTGTGTAGAAGTATAGCATGGAATAACGCGAGATAAATAATTAGGTTAACTGGAAGAAATTGCAGAGATGCGATATGTTCGCCCTAGTGTACAATTTTGTATGTTTTTTTTATTGATGTGTGCACAATGAACCCTTTGGTAAAAAAAGTAAGTTTATTATTTACAAATAGTTGTACACTATGGACTGGAATTGGTGAATGTTGTTTAAGTGTAAAGTGATCACATTAAGCCAGCCGACGATCAGTCATAAGCCTGATGGAAGGTCCATCCTCTGCTGTATATTTGTTGAGATATAACTACTTGTTAAAAATTCAACTACACACATGACACATGTAGAAAAATTCCGTTGACCTCACAAAAAGACTGTGATTTCAAAAATAAGTTCTTTATTGTTGATACGTCACTGCCGGGTAGATATACTAGCACGGTACTTTATAATAGTCAAAATTATACCGAATGTATGTTGGTATATATTATAAAGCTGTATAACATGTATGACACATCATGTGGAGTTAACAATCTCAGTTGAAAAAAGGTTCATAAATTATACTCTACGATGATTAGAATAACTATTTCACACTTATTCTATAATAACGACGTCACATTACAAGAAATTTAACGCATTTTATATTCCAATCAGTTAATAGGTTAGGTGTGATCCAAAATGCTTTGAGTATGATGAGCAGCGCCGCAGTGATAAAATTACGTACTAATATGACGTTTGTACGTAATTAGACGGATCATTTTCGAATTTTTGTAATGGAGAATTCCTACAACAGTGTAGAAGAATTAAGGATGAACATTGTCAGGCTTACGACCGACCTCGGCTGGCCTAAGTGATCACTTTACACTCGAGAAACATTCGCCATCTTTTTTAGTTGCGCGGCTACATTTTCTAGGGATGACAGCAGGGGTTAGTTTGATGAGAAGCTCGCCCTAGTGAACAAATGTCATGTTCTTTTATTGCATGATTTTGAATATTTTTTATATATTTTATTCATTTGAAGTGCAAAACAAACAATGGGTCACGCTTTAGAAACCGAAAAAGATTATGTCTTATGGAAGATTTGACTTTTATAGGACACTCGAAAATTCAAAAAAAGAGTTGGGGCCCATTCTACAAGCCAGTGATCCCACGGGGTATGTCGGTAGAAAAAAATGCATTTTACAAAAATATCTATGTAGGTAGTAATTACATACTCCAAAACAACAAATCAAACTATGAAAAGATGTACCCACTCAAAATCAGAATTACGTACATAAATACGTAAATTAAATCGGATATATTATGTTTTTACATTAAGATCACTCGCAGACGAGTGAAGGATTCTTAAATAGATAGAGAATTTGTTTATACCTATATCGTACTTATACGCACACTTCACAAAAAAGCTCAGGTATTAAGAAGACCTAACAAAATGATCTTTATAATATTGTATTCAAATCCAATCTTAACCTATCAAACACCATCTCTCCTTTTTATCACACGCCGTAATAAAATGATAAGTATAGAATTAAATAACAGTAAATAATAATAATGTGAATATAAAGGAAATAAAGGCGATTATTAATTATTATACCATGGCGCACAAAGAGATGCAAAAAACGGATATAATTAGATGCAACAAAACAATTTAAGTTAAAAATAGATATTCTTTGGTTTACAAAATAAAACAAGCGGGGCACAATGAGTTAAGGATCCGTTGTTCAATACGAAAGGTACAAATGTTATTTTTTAATTCATTTTTTTACTGCTAAACCATCACAGTTGAGAAAATAACGGACAGAATTTTTTACATTCCATCAAACAGCATTGATCTTGGATAGTATTTTCCGTTCATATGCTGGATTCCACCAACTTTTAGGTGAGGAATAATGTAGATAGGAGACATATAGAAATTTTTTTTTATGAAAAATAATGATAAGTGGCTCCTGTCTCCGCTATTCCTCACCTAAGAAGTTGGTGAAATCCATTATTAGTGTCCTTAAAACATTGTCTATGGCTATGTACTTATTTGTGATATTTTTAACAATTCCATATGTCTATAGCTGCACCTAGAGATAGTAAGTCACAATAAACGCTAAATCCCAACAAAATTTTAGAAACACTCACAGGACATTCGAAAAATAAAACATAAAAAAGAGTGGGCGCGTATTCAACAAGTCGGGGACCCCATGTGGATTTTTCGATTGTTTTTTTAGCAACACTGAAAAACCTAGTTAATAAATATGATACGTGACAATAAACCTAATCAACAAATTTCAGGATTATTAAATACTCGTACGTACCAACTTACCTACTTTTTCCGATAAACACTACGGTAACTAAAAATATTTATTCTGGCTGTAAGCATATTATGCATATCTAACGTAACATGGTTCCTTTGCAGAGTAATCATATTAACCTTTTCTAACCTGTTTTTGACCTCAGGTAGTGAATAAAAAATATACAAAAACAAACAAAAGGCGCATCAGGGATTGTCCCTTATTGTTCCTTATTATTGTCCCGTAATCCCTGCAACAATGGGAATAATGATAGGTGGTCGACTGTAACTGTTTGTTTTTTAATAGGGTCATTATTTTATGGATGATTTCTTCCTTTTTTGTATTCGTTTTGCGAAAATATTCATAGAGAGGCATGATTTGCTTAAATTATTATTTGTGTCAAAATAAATGACACTCTAGGACCGAATGGGTTAACGGTTTTCTTCAAATTCTTGATAGAATTAGTTGGTGCAGTTGATTATAGCGTAGAATTGGGAGGTGCCGGGTTCAAATCTCAGCGCTGACGATGTAAGCATTATGTGTATATATATATATATATATATATGTATACAAACCTAAATCCATTTGATTTTTTTTAATGTGAGTACTTACAGATAAAAAAAAGTTTTGGCGAACAAACGATGCTCAAAAAAACAACTACTTAGCATGTTTACGGTACTAAATAATTCAGCTTAGCTTTTAGGTATGGGACAAGCCGCGACAGGAGTGAGAAAAACACGCACACGTATGTCTAGAAGACGTCAAATCCAAGCAAATGTGGTATTCGGAGCGGAATGGCTGGTGAACCTGATATTTTGTCTCTTGTATTTTTGCAAAATGTGTAAATAATGTGTACCTATTAGGGAAAAAAAGTGCTTGATAAAATTAGCGGTTGTTTATTTATTTATTTATTTATTCTATGTAAGCAAGGAATAGAGAAAGAGAATAGGTAACTAAAAATATATTTCACCTGACAAATGCTGTGTGCTATCAAAGTACATTGCTTTTGCGGGAGAAACTGCAAGGAAAGAGACAAAACAACCGTTAAAAGAATGATTAATAAAATATTCGATAGAGGGCGGTAGTAGTAATTAACAATTCAATAGCAGTAAATCTCTTAGCACTGTCACCGAGTTTATAATTGGTTCTCACACAGAGGCGGGTCAGCAGCTAGTATAATGTGTTTGAAAATGTTACTGCAGAAATTTGATAACTAAGATTATTAAATAGAAAAATTATAGATTATATGAAAGGCACCGCGATTTGCTCGCCCTAGTGGTTCGATGTAAGTATTAAAAAAGCAATGTAAGTGTTTTCGTAGTAAAACTCTCAAAAGTAGTGTATCAATACAAATTATGCATTATGGACAGGGTTGACAGATGAGGTTGGCAAAATTACCGAACATAGATGTTTTTGTGTTGAGCGAGGGAGGGGTAGAGAATAAAGCTTGCTACGTAAAAACGTAGCAGCAAAATCCAGACCTTCATTTTTTTAACATAATTCCTTATTTTGTGTGTAAACTTAAAAGTTAAAAAAAAAATGACGCAAAATGCTAAAACTACCAAATATACCGAACGAATGTGTAATTCAGCCTTAACATGTAAGTGGTGAATTGGCAAACAACGCATCAACCAATTGCTTATTGGCTTGAATTTTTGAGTCAATTAACTAGTAATTATTTTTAGATTTAAGATTTTCTGTAATACTGTCGGTTTGTTTTACAAATAAAATAAAATAAAAATAAAAATTTTTTGAAAAAATTACTTAAATTAAAAAAAAATACCGAACCGTGCGGTAAAATACCGGACACCTGGCATCGCCAACCCTGTTTATGGATGAGTAGGTACTATGAACCTTACGGTTTCGTTTGAAATTTGACGGACTCGCTTCTCTCGTCAAGTCGGCATCGGACTTGTCAAGATGAATATTTTTTCATTGTGTTCCCACCACTACACAGAATGGCTGTCACACGTCACAGTGATTGAACATAATACCTGACGTTCTAAGACAATGTAGTCTTACAGACATAATACTGTACTATCAACCAGCTACACTGCCTGACGCAGGCCCGACTGACCTCATTGAAGGAGAATCCCACGGGCTTAAGGCCCTCCACATGCCCGGGTAGCTCAGGCACATTAATAGCGACCTCTTTACTGCCAGGCCGGCCTCAGGGCAGTTTGAGCAAATGTCCGAAGGACCAGTCGGATCGGATGGCCGATGAGCCGGTCTAGCCAAAAGACCGACTGGCTAAAAACGAGAACTGATTACATCGCGAAAAAAATATGCAAAAGAAACTGAATTGTACAGCCATCTATAAGAAAATGTTCTGTACAATCGGGGACAGTGTACTAAGGGGACAGATCCCAATGCACTCGTATATCCGGTTGCTTTAACACATGGAATTTACAAGACTTTGGCAATGTATTGAGTAACAATCGTTTTCTCTGTAATTTCTACCAGCCAACCCAACAATCTTGAAAATAAACATTTGGGAATTGCATGGTATGAACCAGTCCATGGGAGTTAGGGTTTGAAAATATTTATAGACATACCATTTTTTTAAAATCGTCTTTCTCATTTGCGAATTCAAAGAAACAGGTAAGTAAGTACCTACTTAGGACCTTTGACCAGTGTTGAGTAAATATATAAATTATTTCTAAGAAAACTCGTATCTTTTGATCTTCATGGGTCAGTCGCGACCTAGGTTCTAAATTTAGGGTCAATTGTCAATACTAGAACTCAAATATCAAAGAATAGTTCTAACCCTTAGTGGACAATGGTCACACGGGGGCTTAATGGTCAAAATAAATAAGATTTTTGCATAATTTTTGCACCCCTAACAATAATGCTAGTCATCGCAGTGTCCCTTTGTGCAATAGAACACTGCGTCGATACACAAAAGAGAATCCGTTAGATATTTTGTAGCGTTTATGATTAATTATTGTATTTTATCGAACCTTTTTAGAGATTATAATTCTCTAATACCTGTTATTATAAATTATGATGCACTTTCTTTCATGATGCCAAATTCTCACAAAATTACCAGCAACACTTGGCTAGAAATTTATTTTTGAAGAATCAGGTCTACATGCTGAAGAAATGAGATTGCTGAGAAGAATGTGTGGAAAAACGCGAAAATCGATCAGAGCTGAGTTGAGTGAATGTAAAACGGATGTTGCGACTAAAATGAAAGTGAACAAGTTGAGATGGTTGGGACGTGCAGAGAGAATGAATGATGAAAATATTACAAAGAAAATATACCTGGGAGAGAGAAATAAGAGGTGTACCATGGAAGCGTGGACGTCCAAGAACCACATGGTTTGACCATGTAAACCATATTCTAAAGAACGCCGGACGTGTTCTGAGTAAAAGTAATCGTAGAGTGAGTATGACAAATTTCATGAATATGACGGAAGAACGAAGTGTGTGTAAGGATATATGAAGGTATAGGTATATGTTCTCTCTTCCTACCCCTTAAGGGATGCGGCGTGAGGGGATAGAATAGAATGGAATTGAACCTTGTTTTTCTCAGAAGACAACTTGTTATCTAAATGCGACATTTAGAAAATCAGATGTTTCTACAAAAAAATAAAATTGTTGTAGTTATATCTCAACAGATACACAGCAAAGGATGGACCTTCCATCAGGCTTATGACTGATCGTCGGCTGGCTTAATATATGTGATCACTTTACCCTTAAGTAACATTCACGATTCCGATGGTCTCACAAAAATAAAAAATTGTGATTTTCAAAATGATGTTGTAAAATTGTGATTTTTTGTTTACTTATCGCTATAATTTTAAACCAAAACTGTATATGACGTGATTTGTGGTGATATCATGTTGAATATTAAACACAGGGTCAAGAGGTTATCACTAAACCGTCCTATGTAAAATATGCGTGAGCAGACAAAAACCCATAAGACTATTGCTCAACATGAAAAAAAACAAAAAAGTTAAAAGCCTATCATAAATATGCTCAAGGGACAAAAACTCGAATATAATTGGATTTAGAAAATATAATTAATTGTATCTATTAGTATACGATTTCTTTCAGTGTGATAGAAACTACCATAGATTAGAAAGTAAACAAATAAATAAGCAGATCTAAAATGGGACCGACAATAAAATAGTCAACATTTTATAAATAATTCATCCACTGGAATTCAACTAGAAAGTTTGGGCTTTTATCCGTTGAGGATATTATTTTCTGAAGGTCTTTTGTCCTTTTTGGGATTTATTCATGTTGAGCAATATTCTTATGGGTTTTTCTCCGGGAACCGTGTAGGTATGTCCGTGTTTACATCTACACATGTAGTTTTACAATATCGATATAATTAATAGGTATTATTATAATGTCAGTATTAAATTTGATAATAAAATGGAGAAAAGGCGACGCCATTGAAAGACTAAAGGAGTTCTTACACGAGAATTTTTTCGATCAATAGATAATTGTGGTAACTCGAACAAATCGTATTGATCAACTTTATTTCGCATTATATGGCAATTATTTCGGCAATATTTAAAGAGAGTTGAGTGAATGTAAAAAGGATGTTGTGAATAAAATGAAAGTGAACAAGTTGAGATGGTTGGGTCATGTGGAGAGAATGAACGATGAAAGAATGACGAAGAAAATTTACCTGGGTGAAAGAGGAGGTGTAAGGAAACGCGGCCGTCCAAGAACCACATGGCTGGACCATGTTGACCAGATACTCAAGGACGGACGTGTTTTGAGTAAAAGTAACCGGAGAGTATGTATGAGGAATTGCATGAATGTGACGGAAGCCCGAAGTGTGTGTCAGGATAGGAAAGTCTGGCGATCCGTTCTCTCTGCCTACCCCGCAAGGGAGGTGGCGTGAGGGTATAGAATTAAAATGACCGAACCGACTAGACTGGATATTCAGTCATCAAGTTGTGTCGCCGACATAATGACAATTGTTTCTCGTTTGCACGCAATATCGTTGTCTCGCTTTAAATATTGCCGAAATAATTGCTATATAATATATTGCGATTGTTTTTTCTCCGAGCTGAGATTCGAACACGACAACTCCGTACTTGAAAGTCCGCGCTCCACCCAACTGGGCTAACTATTCTAAAAAGCGCAAACTTCGCAATTTTAAATACCAAACATCCAGATTTGAAAATATCGTTGGCAAAAAACGTGTTCCAAAAACATAATAGGTATCCTTTTATTTTTCAAAAAATTAACCCCATCATTGTTGCATAACTGAACTATAGGATTTTTAATGACCACTGGTCACACAAACATAATAGGGTTTAGTTTCGAATCCATGGGAAAAGATTTTGGAATATAGGTCTTCTTTATTTAAACCGATTAATCAAAATAAAAAAAAAATCATGCAAATAAATACAATAAAGTAAAACTTAAAATGACAGGTAGAAGGTATTGGTCAAGCTGTAAGAAAAGTGCAAAAATGCCACCCTTTTTTGGCATTATCTATGCAGACAACATTAATTAAAAATGTCCTATGAATAGAAAAATATAATACACCTATGAATACAAAAGGATTCGCTTTGGTCAATCTTTTTAACTAAAACCCTTATACCTACATTATTTTCTGGGACGGCGGTGGTGAACCTATGGAACGTGAACTCGTTTTGGGTGACACGAATCGACAGAGGCAAAAAATTGGATAATACCACGGAACATAATTAATTGAAATAAGAATTTAAATTCTCTAACAAATACTCGAAACCATAAAAAATGCAAGAATGATCTTACAAAAAAAAATAATCGCCTGCGGCTCTGGTTTAGTTTGTCTTGAACAATTGAAATACAACCGGGTTTGTATAGATCTAAAAAAACTATGACACGATTTTATCTTTGCAACAAAATCTGACTTTCGATCTGAATTTCTTTTCCAACACCTTTTCATATGATAGATCTCTCAAACGCTTTACATATTTTTTGTCCCTGGAGAAAGCTGATTCAATGTGGTACAGAATCACAAAATCATCTAGTTTACACCATTGGTAAAAAAAAAATGTCAAAATTCGATTACAAGATATGCAGACAACTACATCAAAGCTAAGTGAAGTTATGAAAATTGTGTATAAAGCACAATTTATATACTCGTTTTTCATGCCACATCAATATTAAAATTTTAGCCGCTCTCCCCATAACCCAAATAAAAAAATATAGGTATCTACACTGGACCAGAATTAAGCAAGGATTTTTCAAAATTACGACACGCCTAACTCAAAAAAAAGGTCGAGCAAAAGTTCGCCATCGCTGACCCACTAACCTTACATAATACAACAGTCAAAAACAAGTTTTTTTTTGCACAAGCATTTTATTTATAAGAAAGAGTTTTGTTTACTTATTATTGCGCAACCTGCCCCCCTTTAAATAAAATAAAATAAAATAAAAAACAAAAAATAATAAAAGGCGATACTAGTATTATTATCCATTGTTAGGATAGGGTTGGACAGTGTGAACTGAAGGGTCCGCATTGTTGGAATAAGCTAATTATATTTCCGCACATTTTGTCACGGACTTTTCATTGTTTGAAAGAATCAGTTTTTTTCTTCACTAAGGAGTATCGTAAACTGGTTGCCCCGTCTTAAAATTTGCATAAATATTTCGTACTAGCATTTTCGCGTCCGGTAGAATTCAGGTTTAAAACGACCAATTACAATGAAAATTTTTGCGTTAGTTCTAGTATAGTCCATGCGTTATTTGAAAATTGAAAGAGGCAGTCGGTTTAGGAAAAAAATTACAGTTTTTGACTGAAATTGCTGGTGCGCAAACAATTACTCCGTAAATTATTTATTTAACCTTGCGCAATGTTTTCAATTTTACGTTTCTCAATTTGAAATCTTCTGCCTTTCATTTTTTATCATCATCAGGACGCCCTCTTGGCGAACATGTTAAGAGTGGTGAAGCATAATTTTAATAAGCTAATTACTGATTCCAAAATATATAGTTCTAAAATAGTAGTTCTCTCAGAAATACTGAGATACGCAGAAGGTCAGGAGTAAAAGATGTGGTCGAAAGAGTGGCTAAGCTCAAGTGGTCTTTTGCGGGACATGTTGCGAGACTCCAGAACAAAATGGAGAAAGAGGGTAGTGGAATGGAGACCTCGCGAAGATAAAAGAAGTAGAGGGAGACTCCCCACGCGATGGTCAGATGACATTAAACGAGTTGCTTGTGATTGGATGCAGAGGGCGCAAGATAGATATATATGGAGGAGTACGGGGGAGACCTATGTTCAGCAGTAGATGGGTTGATTGGCAGAAATCGCCAACAGGCGATAAATCCGCCCTTTGTGTATAAATTTATGTACAATAAAGTTTTTATTTATTTATTTATTTAGACAGAGATGGCTGGATAAGTAAGTTCCCTGGTGTTCAACTGACTCTAGAATATACGGAATGATTTCTGCCACAAACAAACACACATACAAACAATCTGAAATAAAGTTACGGTGGGATGATTTTGTACTTAATTTTCTTATTTTATTTTTATCGCAACTGTCCACAATTTTTAGTAATACGCTCTCCAATAGATATTTAAACGATAATAACTGTCATATATTTACTTTACGCGTAAGTTTAATGTAGGTAAGAATTTTTATTTTATATCTGTAATAACACGATCAAAGAAAATATTACTTACTTGAATTGTTATGGTCGAAAATACCTGGTAGCTTATTAAAATAATCTAAGGTTTTATTAATAATATGTACATATTTTTCATTAAGTATACCTATATCTATAATATCGTCATCTGATAATAAGGTCCTAACACAAGAATTTTGAGATAAGATTTTTTGGGTTCTAAGCATATTGACATTAAAAAAAAAACGGGAGACCTTAGATCTCAAAAACCTTACTAAATATGCTTTGGAAAAAATATAGTATAGATACATTGAACCTTTATCTAGGGAATGACTGTAGAGATTTATCACATCTTTTATAGATTTCTCAAAAAAAATGTGAAAAACACCTTAAATATTTTTTTCCGAAAGGTTTTACCGATATTTATCAAGCTAGCCGTGGACAATTGTATTTGAATACCTTTTTTTTTATTTATAAAGAGAAATGTCCGAATATGCTTAGATAGTACTAAAATATTCTTAATTTAGCACAATTTTATCGTTCAATAAAAGTTAATCAATAATTTTATGCCATGATTTCTATTTGTAGCTACATAGTGTAATAATATTGTAATTTTATTACAGCAGTTACATTAAACAAGAATGCTGTTGTTACAAAATCGAGGAAAGTCAGTGAAAAATCATTAAAACGATTGTTTTATACTGAGGAGAAAAGAAATTTCAGAGACCTATTTGTCGAAGTATAATATACCTTCCTTTGATGTTTTACATTTAATATACTCAAGTGGGACGTGTTTTGAGTAAAAGTAATCGTAGAATGTGTATGAGGAATTGCACGAATGTGACGGAAGCCCGAAGTGTGTGTAAGGATAGGAAAGTCTGGCGATCCGTTCTCTCTGCCTACTCCGCAAGGGAGGTGGCGTGAGGGTATAGTATAGTATACTCAAGTATTGTAGGTACGTGGTGGCGCAGTTGGTTGAGGCAGCAGTCTCTCGAGCGGGAGATGCCAGGTTCAAGCCCTATTCCCCGGTGCTGCTGGCGATGTATTTCACAATCTGCGATACAGGTTTCTAGCCTAGTGCAAAGTGTGCAGGAAAGTATTAGGGTTTGTGTATGCAAGCCCAGATCCCTTTAAAAATATATAATATACATATTAGTTACACACCTAAGGAAGAATTTCCCTTCGGGCTTATGACTGATCGTCGACTGGTTTAATGTGATCACATTATTAATTGTCATTCAACTACGACATAAAGGAAACCCAAATGTTACAACAATATAGGTAAGTAGACAATCTGAAAAATCATACAGAACTGACCACAAGTGCGAGCTAATCGAAAGGCTTCGAATTATGCGATTAATTGCTGAAAATTCATGTTAGGCTAACACATGCAAATATTATGTATTTTGTTTAAAAAGGACCTATGTCCAGCAGTGAACCGAAAGTAGCTAGCAATAAGTACATAAGTATAAATGCATGATAAGTTTAACTGTATGTATAAATAGTGTGGTCTATCCTCTCTGCCAACCCTTGCAGGGGATATGATATGATGGATAGATAGATGGAAGTAAGACCGTTAGAATATTCAAATATTCGAGGTCATGAAATGGACAGGAAGAAAGCATTAAAAAAATCACAACCCTTTTGCAAAAATAATTAATACGCATAATAAGTCAAAAATCCTGTTAAATAAAAAGGAACCGTGGCCACTAATCTTAAATCCTGATTAATGTTGAGACTTTGGACAAAAAATTATGTCCATAAAGCTTCTAGTCAACCCTATGCTATATAGTCGAAATTATTTATTTTATCTACAAATAAAGCTTTTTTTTATTATTAAGGGCATGGCACCAGGAATGACGTCACAGTCTTTTCCCACGGCATTAAGGTTCAAAATTGCGTGACAGTCGCATGATGAAATGGTAAAAATAGCGTTTTTTCCATTTTTTGGGGTTAATTTTGCATCTATCAAAAAACTTTTACGGTTATTCCCTAGATTTTGATGCATTTTATCAGTACAAAAAAAAATTTTACTCCGCGACTTTCGGGAAACGAGTTTCCGTCTTTCGGAAAAAAGTACAGAGGTGTTTTTAAATTATTTTTTTTTGAGAAATCTATAAAAGATATAAAAAATCTTTTACGGTTATTCCCTAGATAAAGGTTCAATGTATCTACCCTATTTTTTTTCCTAAACAAATCTAGTAAGGCTGTCGAGATATTAGGTCTCCCGTTTTTTGAAAAATTTTTGAAAACTAAATATGCATCCCCTTGAACTATTGTTATATTGTAATACACGGTTGGCCTATTGTAAGTGAGATGCTAATCACGCCATATATTAATCGAGAGATTTACACTTCCCCAAATAAAACTAAGAAACATTGGGTGAAAGGGGTGACGATGGAATGACATATACATCGATGCATGATAAGAAAATTTATCTACTACTTTTGGATCGCAAGGATTTAAATACATACTTACTTAACTTACATACTTCAACAATAAAATGATGTTGTAGGTTTTCGCAGCATGGTATATATATTCTTCCTTTCAGGTTATTCGGGTGTTGGCCGCGTGTCTTTTGTTCTTCTCTAGCTTTCGGCAGCGATACTTCTGCCATCTTCAGGATGAAGTCCATCCTGAAGATGGCAGAAGTATCGCTGCCGAAAGCTAGAGAAGAACAAAAGACACGCGGCCAACACCCGAATAACCTGAAAGGAAGAATATATTCAACAATAAATTTTACACAGTTTTCATAAAAAAACACATATCCTATTTATCTTTCTATTAAGATGTTTATTTATTTAAGTACACTTTTGGCGAACAAGATCCAGAGACATGTAAACATTTCAAATATAAATCACAACATTTGATTATTGGAATAAATATTAAATTCGAAAGCCTAAAATCATGACTATGAATTTTGTTTTGTCAAAATCGAATTAGAAGTTTGTTTAATATTGTCAAAAACCTAAATAATAAATTTTATTTTTTTTTTTATTTTAAGGCCAAATATCTAAAACTCTTGATGTTTTAGTCATGCTTTCATTAAACATTTTTTTCATATTTTTCCAGCTCTACCAACCCTAAAGAGATTTTACGTGCGGAAGAAAACTAATTCGTATCTTATAGTACAAACAAAAACTCAAAATATATTCGATGTAAATTTAGGTACATGTGTTTTACATTACTGTTACAAAGGGACAAGATATAAGAAGAGAAATTGTACGTACTACAATAAGGGATGCATGATAGGAAGATAGTGGGGAAAGGTAAGGAAAGGAGGGAACAAGGAAATAACAAGGACTAAGTATTTACATTATTAAAGATATCGAGGACAATAGATGGCATGATTGATGAGAAGAAAACAATACAACACCGCGGACCAGGGGTGAGTGTTAAGTATGCAATATCGCGGACCGGTTTCTATTCTTGTTTGGCCATTCTCAGATTATGGTGATTAAGAAGGAAGGGTAGGTAGAGGTACTCAGTACAGGGCGATAAAATGGTAAATGTTTTATTGTTCCACATTATAATTAATGCGATAGATAAGACAGCCGATACTGTGTTTGCCACCCATTCTGAACCTCGTATTAATATTTGCCTACCAGCAAGCGTTAGAAAAGTTAGACGATCGTGCAAATCGGAAAATTATTTAAAGTAGTTTTACCTCAACAGATACACAGAAAAGGATGGACCTTCCACCAGGCTTGTGACTGATCGTCGGCTGGCTAATGTGATCACTTTACACTTAAGTAACATTCAACAGAAAATTCCGATGGTCTCACAAAAATATGAAAATGCCATTCCAAAATAATCTAGGAAAATTATTTATTTATTTACACTTTTGGTGAACAAAATTCAGAGATACTCGTATGTCAACATTACAAATATTAATTACTTATAACATTTGTTCACTAGGGCGAGCCTTTCGTAATTCTGCGATCTCTGCCATCTAAGCTCAATTTATTTATTTATCGTATGGTCAAAAGAAGTATATCACATCCCTCAAAGGAAAAAGTTTGAAGGTTGGGCATTGGGCAATGATAAATTTCGCAAGCAAGCTTGGTCGTCAGAAGCCCAATATAACAGCGAGACGTTTTTTTGTATGAAAAACAAATTTCAAAAAATGCTGACTCACTTTTATAAAAAAAGATCTGAGTTCTACTTAATCCAGCCGACGATCAGTTATAAGCCTGATGAAAAGTCCATCCTTTACTGTATATCTGTTGAGATAACTACTTGTTATATACAACTACGACACGTAGAAAATTCCGATGTTCTTTCAAAAAAACAATATTTTACTTACAAGTATTAATTTATTGTGAGACCTTCATCCAATATTGAATTTACAATACTTTTTATAATTTTACAAAAAAACGTGTTATTTCACTATCAATTGAATGTTTTTTTGGTCGATTACGTTAATTTATAATTTATAACCAATATTTCCTTACGCATGAGCATTGTTTGACAAATTTAATACTCGGGGCCCAACTATGACGTCACAGTCATTTCTCGCGGTATTAAGATTCACAATCGCATGATAAAATGGTAAAAATAGCGTTTTTTCATTTTTTGGGGTTAATTTCGCTTCAATCAACAAACTTTTACGGTCATTCCCTAGATTATAATGCATATTCTCAAGACAGCATAATTCTCCGCGATTTTTGGAAAAAGGGTTTCTATCTTTCGGATAGAAGATCAGAGGTGTTTTTCACGTTTATTTTTTGAGAAATCTATGCAAGATATGTACATATAAAAAATTATGGTCATTCCCTAGATAAAGGTTCAATGTAAATAATCTATTTTTTCCAAAGCATATTTAGTAATGCTTGTCGAGATAGAAGGTCTCCAGTTTTTAGAAATTTTTGAAATGTCAATATGCAAACTCATAACAATTTTTACACACTTTTTTGTACACAAGAAATACGTACTTATTTATTTCTATTTACTTATACAGGTCCGTAGTTCAACCATACAGTAATTATTAATACTTACTTACTGCGTTGTAAAATATTGATAAAAAAGTAATAAATATCAGACATACAATCAATTAATCAAAATAGTCTTTGTCTTTTTTTGCTAGTTTTGACAAAATTAATTTTAAGCATGTATGTAATTATAGGACATCAGACATGTCTAGATAATAATTGTGTTTCGCGCCACTTTTTGTGATGTACTCGTAATGAGAGAAAAAACTGAATCATACTCGTATGATACGACGTAATTCACGTAATACGTGCGTGAATAAGTAGGTACTTGATCATTCTATAAATGGTAGATTTCTTGCCAGAGATTAAGTTCGTAAGAGCTCTGGTATTGAAGTGCCTCAGGAGACAAGTTATGGATGTCTTCCATTGTGCTGCTGAACTTAGTGAACTGACATTCTTCGACGATGCGGTTAACGGACTCCACCCCACCACAAGGGCAGTTGGGGTTGTCCCGCTTGCCCCATCTGTGGAGGAGAAGGTCATACCTTCCGTGTCCGGTTCTGATTCGGTTCAAGTTGCACCAGAGGTGGCGTGGTAAATGGTTTACAGGTGGCTTTGTTGTAGGATCGTTTATGAGTCCGCGAGTGAATTAGGAATATTTGAATTAGGCGACAGTTTAAAACTGTAGTACTTACTTACTGTTTTTATTCTTGAAAAAAAAAAGTTATATCCATACAAGAAAGAGATGGTCTTCGTTTAATTTGGTACTGCACTCCAATTTATTGAAATTCTACAAGTGTTGCCACTAGGATTGCCAAAAAACAACGTGCAGCGCCCTCGACGAAAACCGGAGCAAAGCATTTTTATGCTGTAATGCCAGTAGATTTTCTATAAAAATAATGAAAAAAATCTCAAGATGCAAGACACAAAATGTCATGCGCATACTTATCGCTAGTTACCCCACTGTTAGTTTCACTATAGATAGTAGTAACGTGAGAAACATGACACTGTATACTTGAAATAAGAAGGTCATGGACTATAATAGTAGTAGTACCTGATGAACCTGACTGTGGTATGGCAGATATACAAATGCATTAAACCATAATGAATAAGTAAGTATAAGTACAACAATATGCACTGATACATTCTAACATTGAAATGGTATACGGTACGTAGTTAGTTGCATGTTGCATGTGCATAACACAATTAAGAAATCAGCTTTCTTACTAGAAGATATTTATTTCGATGCATCGTGCAGGGACATACGAGTTCGCCGCATGAATAAGATCAATGGTGGACGAACAGTCGAGTATATAAGTTCGCCCTAGTGAACAACGATTTATATAATCTGTACTACGTCCATTTTTTATGTTTATATGTATTTCTTGTTCACTTAAAGATTAAATAAATAAATAAATTAAGGAGACAAGGTCAGACTTCGTTACACCCATACATCTATACTATTTTTTGACATTTTGTCATCATTCATTCTCCCCACATGCCCAAACCATCTCATCTGATTTATCACAATAATATTTAAGTACATACATAGTTTCATCTTCCTAATTGAGAGACGACCTAGTAAAATACGTATGGGGCCGACTGGACCCAAAGAGCCCAGGCTAGAGCGGCGTGGAAACAGATGGAGGAGGCCTTCGTCCAGGAGTGGACGGGAATAGGCTGACAAAGAAGAAGAAGTATTTCATCATTCCTTATTCGATCTTTCATTGAGTGAATTTTTAACATTTTGCCTAAAACTCTTTGCAGAGGTATATTGTCTCTGAGTTGAATTGCATCCCTTCCAGTGTAGTCTAGCCCCAGTGTGCACTACAATCCATAGTACTGGAGCTGATGTCATATAGGTGTGGCTCCTCCTACTATTAGTGTAGCACCATGTAGTGAGGCCAGGCATACCAGAGCAGAGCCACTTGGTAACTGACCACCAGGGGACTAGGATCTCTACAGAGACCATACCAGGATACTGACTACTGAGGTACTACACACCAAGTAAGTGAACATTGCACTGTTACCAAATCAAAGCGGTAACGGGTGTTTAATACCTTTTAGAATCTCTAGATAGGTACTTTTACCTATTGTCGGTAATAATGCATATGTACTTGTACACAGTACGGTACGAATATGGTAAGTTGTATCATAGATTCCTGTTTTACCGACCTGTTTACCTTTCACACGCGAATCTTCACAACGCTATATAATCTCGCCTTTTCTATTCAAGTTAGTATAAGCATAGACATAACATAATAGTTATTGTAAACTTTAGACTTAGAACCACAAGGTATACTCAATAGAAAGATGCTGAAATGAAGTGATTATAGAGAGATGAGTGGCTGTAAGACGTAGACGAATGTTGTTACTAGTATGAAAGTGAAAAAGTTGAGATGTTTGGGACATGTAGAGAGAATGAACTATGAAAGGATAACAAGGAAAATATGCATCGGTGGAAGATGCGTCTGAGAGCTACTTGTCTCGACAATGTCAACATAATCCTCAAAGACGAAGTAAAATGAAGGGGAGAGAGAGTGCATATGTAAGGTTGTGCTTTCTCCACCTACCCTGCAAGTGAGGTGATAGAATATAATACTGTTACATTCCAATGTTATAGGATAAATAAATAAAGGAGAATGCTCATTTAGTATGAAAAAAAACTCAGGCCCGGAGCAAACGAATTGTAACTCAAATGATAGGTAAAAATGAGTAATTAAATGCTGCATAGGAGGCACCATCGAAATCAATGGCTTAATGTGTGAAATACCTCCTTTTTAATATTATCCTTTTAATTATTTTCGAAAGTGTTCACACGAATACATTTGATTTATTAAATAAGGTGGTGGTCGGTAGCCTGGTTGGTAATGCGCTCAACTGTTAATCCAGTGGGCGCGGGTTCAATCCCCGACTTACTCCACTTCACAACACAATCTTTTAGGCTTTCTTTGAAGTGTACAAAGATGTTTATCGAAATAAACCCAGATTCATTTTTATATTGAAAAAAAAAAAGATTTTAGCCAAAAAACAAGTGTGCCAAAGAGCGCAGCTGACTTATTGCAAGGGCAATTTCTTCCAGTCATCCCGTACTATGAGAATATTAGTTGAATACTGTTATAAGTACGAAAGTAACTAATAATGGTTTTATAGCTAACGACCCGTTCCCAACGTCGGGTTGTAATAAATTCTTAATGAATGTTATTAAAATATATTACAGGTATGTAGGTGTGTACGTACATTTTATACTTTCCTTACAATAAATACAGGTTTGTATAGTGATATAGCTAAGTAGTATTGTTAATCTACTAGAATTTTAAACTCTGCTAAACATGCGTCAATTTTGACATAAAAAACTTTTTTTTTTTTTGTTTTTTTCAAAAAATTCGATATACTGACCGTCCTTTGCAGGTAAACAGCTAGTCCTATGTAAAAAATGCATAGAACATTTTTGTACGCAATTTAGTAAGGTTTATTTTTGTCATTGACAACTTTCTCCTATATCTTACTATACTCCTAAAAAATAGATATTCGGGTGGCTAGGGCGGGGTAACGCGGCAATATTTTGACAGGAGACCTTGTGGTAAAGTTTATGACCCTATTTGTAAACTTTCATTTAGATCACATTTGGATTTAATAACACATAGGTCATTTTTTTAACGGTGGGATCTAAGGCTAAAAAGGCAAATTTAAAGTTTAAATAAAATAAAATACTAATAGAATACGATTTACCGTTTCCGACATTTTTTAAAAATATTTAGTTTGTAACTTAGGTACACATTACAAATTCAATCAACGACGACATCTATTGAAATTTTAACAACGTAGGACCAAAAACGAGTGCTCAGGAGGGTCTTCCGAAAAATACCGAAGACGACACACGTACGTTAGACATTTTATATGTATTAGATTTTACAAATATTACCGTACAAAATACTAAACGTTATGTATGCATGCGCTAAAATATAAATTATGTGCTATGAGACCGACGTGAACATAGTTCATTGTAGATCTTTATACAGCCGGGGCGAAGGGTGGATTTCTGCGGAAGGGAAGCTGGGGCTAACATATCTTATGGGATTACGTCAGATTAGACACTATTATACCTATCATTTTTTCCAAAAGGTAACTCGATGGGAATCGTGTTCTTAGGTAGCTTTGCCCCTGCTATATAATGACTTAAGAAAGTGATGACGTCACATTTTACGGGGTGCTTCTTCTTCTTCATCCCTGCCTCTTACAAAGGTCTTCGCCCTTTTCTATCTCTGACCCACTGTCTACCCGCTGCCGAGGTTTTGTCGTCTGCCCAACTCTTTTATGGTCTTGTTTCAAGGTACCTACCTAATGACTGGAGTGGGTACCTCAAGGAAGCATTCTATTTCTTATTTGACGATTATGCATGAAATTTGTGGACTATGATTATGTGGAAATGGAGTGTTAGATATACTCGAAAGAGCCGCTACTGGGCTGGTCATGTTGCCCGTAGCTCAAACGACAGATAGACGAAACGCCTTTTGTGCTGGCGACCTAGAACATCACAAAGAAACCCCAGACGACCCCAAACCGCTGAAGAGATGACATTGTCAAGTTTGCAGGTGGAACATGGATGCAGAAGGCGCAAGATAGACAGGAGTGGAGATGCCTGGAGGAGGCCTACGTTCAGACGTTCAGGAGTGAACGATTTCAGGCTGAGAAGAAGAAGACAGAAGATGTGGATTAAAAAGGGTACTTCTTTTTCAGCCCTGGCCTTCCCACTGCAAGATACAGACCTCGAAACGAGCTTATCTCTAAATATTCTGCGGATGCGTCAGCTAGTGCAAGTTCATAAACACAATATTATTAAACAAATCTAACAGAATTACATTACTACCTATTGTATAAATTATCTATCTATCTGATATCTATATAGTAGGTAGGTTGACTAGAAGATATAATATAAATATAGTAGTCTAGAGTAATATGTACTGTAAAGTACATTTGATATTAAGATTGTATCAGAGAGATGCATTGCCAATTAACTTTGTAATTCCACATAGAATTTCTATCTCTTGTGAGATAAACAACTATTTTTTGTAATTTTGAAAATTGCAATTTATATTTTGTGAGAACATTGCATTTTATACGTATCATAGTATAGAACAAGTAGTTATCTCAACAGATATACAGCAAAAGATGGACACACTCATAAGGATTTTGACTGATCGTTGGCTCGTTCATGGGCGCCGTCAGGGGGGAAAGGGGCAGCTGCCCCCCCCCCCCCCCCCGATTAAGATTCGAACAGGTATATAATTTTTATACTAAATGATAAAACTTCATAAAAAATCACATTATTAACACACATTTTCTCACCATATCAAAAATATTCTAAAATTAGAATGAAATAAAATGCAGTTTTTAGTATTTTACCATGCGATTTTGAACAATAGCGCCACGGGAAATGGCCGTGACATCATAGTTGCGTCCCTAGCCAGCCGACGATAGTTCATAAGCGTCATCATTCGATAATTCAGATAATTTATATAGATAACTAGAGGTGATCGGTAGCCTGGTTGCTAACGCGCTCGACTGTTAATCCGTTGGGCACAGGTTCGATCCCCGATGCCGACCTACTCCACTTCACGACACAAGCTTTCCAAGCTTACTGTGAAGTGTAGAAAGGTGTATTTGGGTTTATTTCGATGAGCCAGATTCATTAAAAAAAATCTTGTTATTCAATTACTGCATGTGGACTATGGTTGTCGACCGCTATGTTGTGATAATGAAACGTGTTCCTCTATCCGGAGGTACTTAGGTTCGTTTCCCAGCGGGCAGTTGTGTACAAACTACAAACAGTACTGAATACAGACACATCAGTAATCTACATGCCTCCCTCCCTATAGTCACTAGTCAGTTACCTACATTGTTAAAATAATAATAAAATTAATTCATACATCCATACTATGCACGTATCACACAGTCATACATAGACATACTAAATATTACTGACCTACGGTAAATGCAGTTGAAATGTGTAGGCAGCATCAGTAATAATTATTAAAATTTGAAAATGAAAATGTAGACGCAGATAACAACAGCAAAAAAGCGTGGTAAATAGGTACTGTTATAAGCCTAAGGTCCGACCGCTAAAAATACGACCTATCTGTTTTTTATTCGAAATGTGATATAAATGAAATTTTACACATATGTAAGGTCATTATCGCCTTAGGGTGGCCCGGAAAAATCTTATGTCAAAATAAATCTTTAAGTACTAAATTCTCTACAAAAAATAGTCTATACTTTCATGGGACTAGAAGTTTACCCGCAATGGCCCGTCGTAATATCGGATTTTTTTGGATCGGATTTAGGTTAGATATATACATAATACCTAATTAATGTATTTTAAAACGTGTAGATTTCTGTATAAATAGTCATTTTTTAACTCGTGTTAATGTTCGAATCCCATTACACTAATCAAAACAAATGAACTTATATAAATACTGTAGTAAATACATAATACGTATATATTACATACCTACACTGAAAGAAATCATATTTTTGATTCTTGTTAATGTATCAGTTGTTTGGTAGAAAATCCTAGAATAACGTCGAAATAGTGGTCTTCCCCGCAGCATTTAACTACAGTTTTGCTAATATATGAGTAAGCCTGTAGATTTGAAATTATGTAAAGTCATAATGATGGGGAATTACTTTAAAAACAACAGTTTTATGTCATGTCGATGTCTATTTATTAGGGTTTCCTGTTAAAATTACATTAATAACTATTATTTCCAAAAAGCAGAATTCATACTAACAAATTATAAAATCTCTACGTACATATTAACACGATATATTGTATTCCTAACAGTATTTTCCCGTAATGTACGACATTACACGATTTCTGTTTAATTTATAATAACTCGTCACTTCAATTTAACAGTAGTATTCCTCAAAAAGATAATATAAAGGTCCGAACGTTTATAAATGCAAGAATATCATACAAAAATAACATTAATAGCTAATGCTAATCCAAAGCTAATTTGCTGTTAACTTAACATAATGAGTTTAAACGAAAATGCAGACTTAATGCTAAGTTATCAGGATTCATTACAAAATATTATGACGCGAAACGCATAATAACATTATTCTCGTGGAAAACACGGGATTATTCCTGTTAAAACTCAACGACATATGCGCATGCGTCTACAGACGCGTATACGCAGAGAGTGCATTATGACGCGATCTATCTTGTCTAACACACTTTTTACAATACTCTCGCTGTGGTGAATTTATTTAAAGCATTGTTTGGACAATTCTTAATAATTAATTTGTAATAACTATCGTGTGTATTCATATACCTACTTACTGTGCTAATTAAAATAAAGTTGACTATAAAAATGGACGCGACTACTGCGAATCTTTTGACGAAGTGGGGAATGTTTTTTGATATAATGGGAAAACGGCATGTTGTAATTAAATAATGTGATTTTTTGTGAGGTTTTATCATATACCTACTGTGAAAAATGATGTACCTATTCCAGCATGAATATTGTACCTAATTGCTTATTTATAAAGTGATAATAAATTATAAACTATATTTCTTTCCATTATTAAATATACATTGTAAACCATGTTTCTTTCTGTTATTTACCTTGACCATATTCATTATTATACCTACCATTTGGGACTAGATGATAATATTATCTAACGGTTACATTTTCTTGTCTGATTAATTCAAGTAGGCAAGTAAATATATGTACCTATATCCATAAAGCACCTGGGTGCAAAAATAATTATAGTTAGAATATATCATCTTATCCTCAAATAATCTCATTACTATTATATTTCTCTTATGTATTTGTGTGTTAATAATTCTTTTTTGCTGTAAAATATATTTATTTCCATAGAAATACTTGTAACGTGTGCTCTGATAATCCCATTTGCAATACCTACAAGTTTTTATATGGAATAATAAATTTTATTGTAAATACCTAATGTATAATTAACATTAATAATACTAAGGAAATATTAGGCCAACAATGCCGAATTTCTGGGAAAAAACGTAGAGATGATAGTATTGTAATTGAGAAATATCACTATAAAGCTGCAGATTTAAAAGGAAAGAATGTTGTTATGACAGTGCCGCAATTGAGAAATATCAGTCCTAACCTGCAAATTTAACAGGAAAGAATGTTGTTATGACAGCGTAGTAATTGAGAAATATCAGTATAAGCCTAAAGATTAACAGGAAAGAATGTCGTTACGACAGTGTAGCAATAGAGAAATATCGGTATAATCCTGCGGGTTAAGAGGAATACTTTCCTGTTAAATCAGCGGTAAGCTTTCCTGCAGAATCAACGAGAAATTCTTACGGTCCCGAATATAGCAGGAATATCACTATAACAACAAGAATTCTGGTGAATCATTTCTTAGAGTGTACTAAGTATACATATGTACATTTGTCTAACCCAATCATTTGTATAATGAAGTAAATATTATTTGATTATGTACCTAGAAACACGCTTATGTCATCCATAAATATTGAGGAAAAATACGCTAAGTCCATATTTTAGTATTTTTTAATAATTCATAGGTAATAATTATAGCCGGAAGGCCACCAAAGTGATGGACCGACGACATTATCCAAATCGCTGGAGGAACCTGGATGCGGAAGGGTCAGAACAGAGACGAGTGGAAACAGATGGAAGAGGCCTATATCCGGCAGTGGAGTTGTCCCTGGTAGGAAATCCAGAGGAAGACCCAAGCAGAGGTGGCGTGAGGTTGTGAGTCAAGATATGAGAGACTGTGGATCATCCCCGGAAGATGCACAGGATAGAGCCGAGTGGCAGTGGAAGACAAAAATGGCAGACTCCACCATCATGTGGGAATAATAATTGCCCAGGGAGAGAGAGAGACTCTGTATGTATTTTTAAACTTTTGATTATTTGATTATTGAATCACGTAAATGTACAGGTCAAATCACAATTTAATACGATATACCTTCCTTCTAAAGCTATTGCTTGTGCGAAGGAAGGGGGATCGTCTCAACTTCACAAAAACAACATAAAATATATAACACAATATACTTCGTATCTATGTAGACTATAAATCAATAAATTATTAAATAAACTTTTTTTTTTACTAAAAATAGACATACAATACTTTTCCTCCCAACTATCCCATCAATATAATAAAAATATAGTATTGTAGTAGGTAGGTACCAATAACTTGATAGTAAAATATGCAGGTAGATACCAACCAATGTGTTACTTTGAAACGAGTTAAATTGTAACATCAATCAAACGAAAAAAGTTTTGAAACCATCACGTCTGGGTACTATTGCAGGAATTCGTGTTTAATACATACATTAATCACAGGGATTGTTAATGTGTGGTACGCACCATACAATAACAGGTAGATGTATCTATAACTTTTACACGTAGGTACTTCATTAATATCACATCTGAACGCGTCACTCAATTTATTTTCCCTTCATCATTGACAGAGGTATTTTGGGCATATTGAGAGAATGAATGATGACAGATATCCGAAAGAGTGTAAGAATAGAGATGTGGAAATACGCGGTCGTCCTAGAGTCTAGACTGACCTCTACTTTTCATGTTGACCATTGCCTAATGGACGGATGCGTTTTGAGTGAAAGAAATCGGAGAGCGTGTACAACTAATTGCATGGATGTGACGGAAGCAAGGAGTGTGTCTAAGGCAGGTCGTCATCTGTCCTTTATCTTTACGTACTCATTGCTTTCGTCACATTCATATGTAATTACTATTGTCATTCACGCTCTCAGGTCGCTCAAAATGTGGTCAAAAAATGTCTCAAAGGTCCGGATGTTAAAAGCTTGAAAGACCATCTGAATAACGTAACTTGTTAAGGCTCCCGACCCAACTATGATGTCACGGTAATTTTCCACGGCATTAAGGTTCAAAATCGCGTGAACGATGGCATGATAAAATGGTAAAAATAGCGCTTTTTCCACTTTTTGGGGTTAATATCGCTTTAATCAAAAATCTTTTACGGTTATTCCCTAGGTAAATGTTCATGCATCTACCCTATTTTCTTCCAAAGCGTATTTAGCAACGGTTATCGAGATCTAAGGTCTCCCATTTTAGAAAATTTTGAAATGTCAGTATACTCTTAATCTTCGATCAAAATCTTCATTTTTGGATTCTAAGATGGCCCAAAAGCTTGACCAAAACAATTGGTCAATGAATTAGGTTACCCTACAAAATATGGGCAAATAATGGTAAGACGATATGGATGGATAATAATATATACATAATATGCAAATTGTGTGCATATGGAAATATTTTAGTGAAAAAAAATCCATCATATAATGTCTGTTGAATGCGTTTTTATGATTGAATGGAAAAGATCAATTAAAAAAGTTTAATTATAATACTACAGGGTGTACCTAACATCGCTAATGTATTGCATTATAAATCAAAATGATTCCCGTTAATATAAATAATGATTATTGTGTTGCTGTTCAAGAATATCAGGTAGATATACGGTTGGTACGACTGTGTGTGTGTAGATATCAGGGGCGAAGATAACTATGAATCCGATTCCCAACGAGTTATCTTTTGGATGATAAAATAATTTAATAATCCCTCTCTTGAGCGTTTTTTTCGGGTTTTCCACTGCGTGTTCACTTCATCCTGGGGATGGTACCAGCAACAGTATCGAAAGCTCGAATCAATCGAAACAACACAAGCAATGGGAAAACCCGAAAACACCCATGAAATGGATTCATCGCGCTGCGAAAGCATACAAGATTACCTAATTTAATAATCTTTGATCAGACATTCAACGAAAAAAAATGTTTGGTTTAGTACGGACTTCTCCGTAATCCGTATTACTGCGTAATAATAAAGCTCGTCAAGAATTATAGTGCCGATTCTGGTAATTCTTCTATGAGTACACTAGATCAAAAAACAGGTAATATAATGCGAAATGCGCTCAATCGTCAGAGAAATACGTTATAGTAAGCCGATCTATGACGGCTTTCAAATCTAATCTATTTATTTAGTCTCAAATGTTGTCTTTTTCATTGAATTATATGACATATTAATCATATTATACTCGTACTATTGGCGATCGATGACGAGAAATTTGTTAATGATGGTATCTGCTGATTTGGTCGTGATCTATCAATCTTAGAAATAAATGAATTTTTGGCAAAACATACTGATCTTTGAGCAAAACGAGTCGATAGTTTGTCAACGCTAGCTGTATATATTTTGGGCGGGCGGGAATCCGGGTTAACTACCACAAATCCTCTGCTCCGGGTTACCTACCACAAAAGTTGAACCTTCGCGCCTGGTAGATATAATAGGTATTATGTTGGTAGACTTGGGGTCCGATCCATCACCCGATGAGATCTGTCATACACTGCTAATGATACAGGCAAGATTAATGATTTATCACTAATTATAAACGCCAAAATGTTGTATTTATTATTATGTTATGATCTCACTAATCGATATTACTACATACCTAACTTACATTTTATAATTTCTCTGCATATAACACAAGCACATTTGATATTCATATAAGTATGTAGTTGTTTGTTAATTAAACTAGCGTTTAAAAAGATACGTTAAAATCGTAACGTATGGGCTTTGGTTGGTAACGCGTTCGACTGTTAATTCAGTGAGCGCGGGTTCAATCCTCGACTTACTCCACTTCACAACATAAGATTTTAAGCTTTCTGTGAAGTGTACATAGATGTATTTGGGTTTATTTCAGTAAACTTAGATTCATTTTATAAAAAAAAAAGTATGTAGTTTAAGTCAATTAAACTGGTGTTTAAAAAGATTCTACGTACCCAGATACGTTAAAATCGTAACGTATGGACTCTGGATAAAAGTCTGTTGTCCATGTCGAGAGTATTTGAGAAAAAAAACATTTACCAGCTATGTAGGTCGACATGGATTAGGAATCATACGGTTGCAAATCGGTTAAAAAAAATGTGTATGCGACTAAAATGCCGGGTTAACTTGGAAAAAAAACAAAATGATAGAATTGGGCCTTTGTAGAAAATAAAATTAAAATGTCTTACCTTCTTTTCTCATTCCCATTTTCAGGCATTTCTTAAGTCTACAGAATTGGCATTGGTTCCTATGGTGTTGGTCTATTGGACAGCTCCTATTTCCTCTACAAGAGTAAGTCAGATTCCGTCGAACTGATCTCTTGAAGAAAGATTTGCATCCTGAAACAAAATAATGAAAAACACATTAACAATCATAAAAAAATTACCCTAATGTTTTTACAAGGTGTGTATTTGACGTAAAATTTTGCCTGATCCTTTTGGAGTTTTGGCGGTTAGTGGCAATTGGCAAGAAATCGTTAAAAAAACTATCTCCATATAAAAAAAAAACCAATTAAAACGTATGATAAAACAGCAATACAATTTTAAACTGTCACCGAAATCAAATATGTTTGCAAAATTTCAAGGTGCTGGAATATTGGGAAGTTATTCAAATTTGGAGATAAAAATATAGACGAAGAAACTGACAGCAAAGATAGATGATGTTAAAAAGAGAGTGTTAATGAAACAAATGAACAATTTTTAACAACAGAACACAGCAAAAAAACAAAAGTAATCAAAAATTACATCTGCTATCGAAAAAAGAAACAAAATGGGATATTGGGTACGCAAATTCGGTAAATAAATGGTAAATACACTTTCTTTGCCATCCATATAATTTTCTTCGGATGCCCAATCGATATATAGAGCACTTTACAAATGCCATTTCTTTGACTAACTTATTACCACAATGTAATTATGTGTTAATTTATTTCGTGAATGGACGAGATGGAATTGTTGAGGTGTTGCCAGCGTGTTTGATTGGTAATTATTCTTTCACATGGTATCCCTAATTTGACACATCGAAGATGACATCTACATTGATAATATTAGAAAGTAGTGATGTATAATTGTTTACAGTAATTTCGATACTATTTGTGTCTCTGGTATCCAGTCGCTACCTTTTTGTGCGAATTATTCCAAAAATATTTTGTCTGACTGTCGAAATTACAGCCACCCTAAACAGTAGTCTGGATTTCACCAACTTCTTAGCTAAGGAATAGTGGAGATAGGAGCCGCCTAGCACAAATTTTGCATGAAAAATAATGATAAGTGGCTCCTACATTCGCTATTCTGCATCTAAAAAGTTGGTGAAATCCAGCATAAATGTCCCCGAATAAGACCCAAGCGCATCAGGTGGCGTAAAGTGGTCAGGCAGGACATAAGGGCGACCAACGTTTTACCAGAGGATCCACAAAATAGATCAAAGTTGTGGCGAAAAATAAGAAAGGCAGACCCCACCACCATGTGGCAAGAACAGTCTAAACTTCAAAACGATTCTTTGGGATTCAAATGTCTTCTAAATTTTGTGTCATGAAATTCGACGATCGAAAACAGAGTCACTTCTAGTCTCTAATAAATTTTTCACTTAACAAAATTGTAATTAATGAATATCGACAGAGTTCCTGACAAACTCGCTGAGGATTTATGAACCTAAGACCGACGCTGAGTTACTTTGATCAGTACAACTGACGTACAATTGCTTTTGTCATCTGTCAGGAGAAGAGTGATGGTCATCTAATGTTAATTTGTTACATTTAGCCATTGCGAACTGATGAATAAGACGGTGAATATTGTTACGAGGTTTCTATCTGTAGGTATACAATGAATATTTAGTTCGTTCGTATAAAATTCGTTGATCAATTTATTTTTGGCCGATTTCATCCAGCATTTCCGCAAAACGCTCCCCTGAACTAAGTTTTGGGTTTGGGAATGGTCAAGGATAGTTGGCCAAGAAAGCGTTGTTCGGCACCGCTTCTATGAGAATGAGATCAAATTCTAAAAAGTGCTTTTCTATGTTTCCACGAGGAACGTTAAAAGGCGAATTACGTAGTGGTGAATTTAGAAGAAAAACGGAAAAGAAGAATGTATAATATGTCATAAAATGTCAAACAAACCATAAGCATATTAGTCTTTTTTTACTGAAGTTATAGGAGTACCTCAAGGAGGGCTTCTGTGCCCAATTTGACGATTGTGCATTTTTCTACTCTTGAAATATGAAGATCAAAAATAGTGAGCAGAAACTAAAGGAATTCTCTGATTATTATAATAATCTGATGTCCATATTTTACACAATTTTAATAGAACATAAAACATTTCCTCAATCGTAATGGCAACAAAAACAATATGCAGGTGTATGCACAATCTACAGAGATACTAACTTAGTATAATGATGTGAACTAATGCAAAAACCGTTCACACTATAACAGCAGATTACAAGACTGCCCCATGCTTTCATCAACGGACCCCGTAATTTTTGACGAGTTATTTCATCCATAATAATAATACAGTAAATGATAATATCACTAAGGTGAAGAAAATAACATAAACTCCGTGACCAGCTGTCTGGTGCTTATAATATAATATGCCCTATACATACTTGGAGCATTCCTCTGAAGAGATTCGTATGTTGAAAAGTAAGTACTATATTCTGCATCGAGGCATACATTATTATCTTAGCAATCTACAATAACGGAACTCAACTACTTGGATTAGGTAGGTCTACTTGCATACGATCCCTGTGAAATCCTAGATCAATTGACTTTTGCAGCATCTAATCGAACCTATGTAGGTATGGACTATGTACATATTCGATTTTACAGTTTCTTATTTAGGGTAGATATGCAGACTGCAGAGAGGAGAGAGCTCCATATAATAATGTAGACTTCGATATTGAACGATTTACCAGGCCATATGATTGTGAATATTGTGGTCCCCTGACATCCTTCCAAAAATCATGTAAATTTAATTACAAAACAAGACAATAGTAGTGTGCTAAAGGGGGGACTTATTACAAAACCAATAGTACATATTATCTTACAGTCGACCCGATCAGCCAAATAGTTATGAATATTTCTTTACAACTTGACGGTGGCAGTGTACTCGTGTGATGACAGGGAGTTATGAAGGACGAAAGCGGAGGCCTACATCCAAAAATGGATTTGAGAGGCTGAGGGTAAGAGAGAGTAGGTATGCAAGCTCACTAAGCAATTCCATTATTTTTCTTCTTTTTGCAGATTGCTTGTCAAAGATTTCTGCATCTCATCCTTCAACCTAGTCGGTCTTCATGGGTCCTCTTCAGTCAGATCCAAATAGGAGATTCCGCAATACACATCTTGAAATTCTAGACATATCCGTTACTTCGTATATGCTCTGGAGGAAAAGTGTCCTCGACAAAATAATTAATCCCTCGATCATTTCGTCTAATAGAATCATGCGGGAGATTCTATCCATTTTGTTTGCCTAGCTTATAAAAGGATTATTGCTCCTTTGTTATTAAATTCCATAAATTATATGGCGTTTTAATCGAATTTAATCGCAGAGGCAACACAACTAATTAAACAAGCCAACACGTGTGACCTTTGTATGTCTCTAGCTAATTCTTGAGTTGCTTTGACCCTAAGGTTCAAATCGTCGTCTACTGATTGCGAATAATCATTTATTGTTGATTTGTTAGTTTATAATCTTTATTATATTAGCGATAATGATATTTTATCATTTATGGAAGTGCAATTAATAATAAAACCCGTTGTGTAGTTTTTTTTCCTTTACATTTGTCTGGTAAAAACCTGTCGTACGATACGTCGTTTGATACTCAATACGTTTTTTGTTTAACGTTTCGTATCCAGCAATATTTCTAACTTTTTTATTTGTAAGTAAATTTTATCAATTTACTGCATAATTTCCTTAATGATTGATAGATACATTAATATTACTTCAATAATCTGCAGTTCAAGGTAAGACACAACGATTGTGGACAGACATAATTACGTACAGACATATCGTACAGATAATAGGATTTTTTTAGAAGTTCTTAAATGCATTATGATGCAAATTTAATCAACGATTCATCAACTAGGTATATCATTGTTTATATTTCTATTATTGCTACTTCTGAACTTAATAGTACTTTGTTTTGACCTGTTATATTTCATCGATTTCATGAAGATTAGAATCGGCATATTGACATTTGAAAAAAACTAAAAAAACCGGAGACTTTAGATCTCGACAACGTTACTAAATTTGCTTTGGAAAAAATTGGCAGATACATTGAACATTTATCTAGAGAATGACCGTAAAATAATTTTTATTCTTGTACAGATTTCTCAAAAAAAAATTCAGAATCACCTCTGTTTTTTTTTCAAAAGAAAGCAACTCGTGACCCGAAATTCGCAGATTTTTTTTTGTATTGATAATATGCATCAAAATCTAGGGAATGACCTTAAAAAATTTTTGATTGAGGCGAAATTAACTTCCGAAAGTTAAAAAAAAAGGCATTTTTCTACATTTTATCATACTACTTGGAACCTTAGGTCCCCATAGTCTTAGATTCTTTACTTCTTGGACCTGTATTATTCAAACCTATACAATATTACTTAGTTACCAGGCGCGACGCTACCTATAAGAACACGATTCCCATCGAGTTACCTTTTGGATAAAATGATAGGTATAATAGTGTCTAATCTGACGTACCTAATCTAATAAGAAATGTTAGTCCCGGCTCCACTCCACTCCAGAAATCCACTCTTCGCCACTGCTACCTAGGTACTACATTACTCAGATATGTTTTACCCAAGGCCCTATTTGATTCAAGTTCATTTATCATGTCTCAGAGATCTGGGATCATTTGTAATTCCACTTGTTTAACTGTACCCTTGATTCTATGCGAGTGGCTTCCATTCTTCATTATTATTCATCAGGGCGCTTTGGATTCTTCATATGAAACCTACTATAATTCAGATGGACATACGAAAGCTCTTTATAAACCTTTATAATTTTGTATTATAAAAATTATACGTTTTTTGGACTCTTTTAGGTTATTATGTTAAAACATAGGTTTTTTCTAATTTTTAGTACTACTATTTTCTAATAGTTTTGCAACTTTTGAAGATTTTTTGGTTAATAACATTTTTTAGCTATACTTACTAATTTATTTTTCAACTACTTACTTAGGTAAGTACATATCTTTTCAAGTTGCCTGTTCGCAGAACAAGTTTTTTTTTATTAATTACAGAAAAATGCAAAGTGACTCTGATTTTTACTTTGACTCCGGCGTTTGCAGGCATTATTTTTTAAACATAATAACTAGGCTTGTCTTGCACATTTCACAGTACGTAAAAAGCTTGTGTCGTGAAGTGCATCGTCATATATCGTCAGCCTCTGGATTCGAATCCGCTATCTTTTAGATTGGAAGTCCGCACCCCACCGACCACCTGCGCCAACCATATACTCTGTTTATTATAGATGCTTATATAAGTTATATCTGCAATATTTCACTCTCCGACACGACAACTTTTAAGCCTTTGCGTCGAAGACTGTACACACATATTATCTACGTAGATAAAACAAGAAAAAATACCACTAGGTACATAAAAAATGAAAAGTACTGTAAAAGAACAACATCAGCCATTAAAATTTCTTTTGCCAAACTGTATAAAACTCAACAGCTGATATACCTAATTACTTGTCTAAATTTATAAGTCTGTCGATAATTATAAAAGTACGGGTACTTAAATAAATTAGTTATGATAATGTAGCCTTATGTCTTATCAGATGAACTAATCTCGGTACAGTGAACTAACCTAACACCTCACTGCTTATTAAAACTTAACCGTTATGTAAAATTTCATGAACACGGCTTTTAAATGCGGTGCGGTGGTCATAGCCACCCGGGCATAACGATCATGCTAGGAACATTGTACGCCATGAGAAAAGGGAAGATAAAGTCAAAGATAAATTTACCAAGTTGACTGTTTGGAGCAAGTCTTATGGCTAAAGAATTGTATACAATTGACGAAATGCTATCCAGGACAATAAGTCCAGTTTAGCATGGATCACTATGTAAGGATGTTATTATCTGCATGACAAAATGCAATCTGAGCCCTTTACACTCTGTTTGCATTGATTCTGCTTATCTGGCACATTGCCACTGTTAATTGTTCAAAACTCTTTTTATTGTTATAACTATGTAAATTTGACGAGTCCAAGTGCCCGAATAAACAAGTGGATGAGTATGTACATTTGGGAAGCTTGTTTACTAGAGATGGACGCTGTGATGGAGACATTGAAAGAAGGAAGCTGGCCGGAACTAGGACGAATGGTGCACTCGGTCCGATTGTTGGTAGTAGCAATGTGTCTATGAAAGCAAAAGTGCTAGTGCACACTGCACAATGCTGTCTTGGTGCCAATCCTATAATATTATTTAAATGAACTTTTTCCGAACGTTGAATGGAGTTCTAATATTAAAAATTGGACCACTTATTGGCGCCGTTAAGCGATAAAATCGCCCAAGGGCACCTTACATTTTTCTGAGTATAAATCACCATACAGGATCGTCATAAGCAGTAACTGAGTATAAATCACCACATAGGATCGTCACAAACAAAATAATAAAAAACAAAAAAGTTCTATATCTGGAATTGGAGATACTCTATGACGACTCTCCTGAATCGCCCGATTAATGAAGAATCATGGATCTAACAGGGCGAATGATTTAGTGGTTATCCATTGGGGTAACGCACTTAGGGGGTGAATAAATCTTAATTCGACTGATTTCTTTGCTCATTTCTGCTTTCAAACATACTCGTATCTATATTTAATGCTTGGAAAAGCAGTGGCTTAAAACAACTGTCTCTCCTTTTTTTACTGGCCAGTGACGGAACGAGCGAAGCAGAATTAGCAATGCTGTATTATTAAGAGTATGCATATCAACATTTCAAAATTTTCTAAAAACGGGAGACCTTATATCTCGACAACCGTAACTAAATATGCTTTGGAACAAAATAAGTTAGATGCATTTTTATCTAGGGAATAACCGTAAAAGATTTTTTATATCTTGTATAGGTTTCTCAAAAAAAATTGAAAAACGCCTCTGATCTTTATTCCGAAAGACGGAAACTCTTTTCCCGTAAGTCGCGGAGTAAATTTATTTTTGTACTGATAATATGCCTTAAAATCTAGGGAATAACCGTAAGAGTTTTTTGATAGACGCAAAATTAACCCCAAAAAATGGAAAATACGCTATTTTTACCACTTTGTCATGAGATTGTTCAAGCGATTTTGAACCTTAATGCCGTGGGAAATGACTGTGACGTCATTCTTGGTGCCAAGCCCTTAAGTACAATACCTATACTAAGATCCTCGTCGAGGTTTTCTCCTACCTACCCCGCAAGGGATGCGGCGTGAGGGGATAAAATAGAATACAATAAAATAGAATAAAAATTACTAATATGAAAAAATATTCACAAAGTTCATTAATTCGGTTCACATAGTTTAATCTAGATTTTAGATAGTTACTATATCTAGATTAAGAGTAAATAAATAATGTTTTTATATTTATTTATTTATTGAATATCTAATATTAAAATCGTGACTGTAATGTTATGCAGTTTTTAATTATCTATCTATTGTGAGATCTGTTAAATTGTTTCCAAATATCCGATCCATAGAGTAGAGATACATAGATCCGATCAATAGCCTTTATATATTGTTTATTATACAACAACCAAAATTCATTATAACATTATATCGATTACTAACTACTCTACTTTTATAAAATGCTAAACACTTCAACGTCTGTATGTTCTAGGGAACCTATATATGTAAATGTAGGAAGACTTTACGGATAAAGCCATTTTCGCCGTCATTTTCGTTTCTAGCATTTCCACTAGATATACGCCATTTTTCTCGATGTAAAGTACGCTAATTTACCATTCAATTACATAGGTTGTATTCCAAAGGTAATTTCCACACTGATTACATGTAATGAGTCGCAAAAATCACTGAAATATAACTAGGTTTCATACAGTACAATTGTGGACAACCAATATGACACGCAATCATATGTTTTTTAGATCCCATGGCGTCCACCATAGATTTGTCATAGATATAGAAGGGGCTCAATGTTCAGATAGTTCTTCCCACCTTTATATAGGTTCCTTATCTGTAGGTATGACGTACATGGACGTCGCCAGCTTCGAAACTAGCGGAGGGGGGGGGGACAATTAAGTTTAATAAATATGTACCACTTACACGAATTTTTTTGAAATCCTATAAAAAAAACACAAAAAAATAGCGGTGCAGTAAATTAATTTTAATATTTAAAGGTTTTCATAATAATTTTCATAAATTTTGATGTGGTACTACTTAGATAGAATTTTTGCGATGTTTTATCATTTAGTAGATAAAAGTATGTACTTAGGTAAGTAGTTGTTTGTTTATTAGAAGTATAGGCATATTTATTTTTTTATATACTTTCTCTAGGGAAGGGTAGCAACCCTCCCCCCAAATGCGCCCCTTTCGCTTCTATGCCCTTAATGACGTATACGTTGACTTGGCGAAACTTATTGCCGAACTTGAGATGTCAGTATTTCGTCTGACTATAGAATTTTCAATCATTTGACGGGCCGTCAAATTCGACGATATCAAATATAATTTTCTCTATAAGAAAGTGGGTAGGTACTTTACAAATAATAAACTTAATGGGTATTAAACGAATGTATTCAATAGCCGTTCGATTAATTAAAAAAAAAAACAAAACAAAACGTTCGTTGATTCAAATCTTAAACACATGTTTAAATAAAGAACACTTAGTACAATCGAGACCATCGTGAATTTATATAGAGGCCTTGTCCAAGAGACATTTGAACACAATGTATGGTGAAGTAAATACATGTGTATAGTATGGAGTACTATGGAGGATTGGCGATTTATCTATGAAAGATTATACGATTCAGTTTTATCTATTAAATTCACTATTTTGTATGATTTTGATACATATTTTGCTAGTTTGTTGCATAAATAGGAAGCTTGTTTATTATATTTTCGTTAAGTGTAAATGTATCACGAAAAGTAAGCAAAGTAAAAAAAATGTAGGTATATCAACATTACATAACATATTTATCGATTTTAAATATTCACTACTAAGTGAATTAACACAAAAACATATTATATAGAGTTATTTCTAATTACGATTTATGGTGGATGTCCGCCATATTGACGATGTTTCAGTGTCAGGGCTTTAATTCACGATGGCTTTGGTACAATATGAGGTACCTACCTACCATTATGTAGTAGGAGTAAGTTTGAATTCCGAACACGACTTTTTCGGCGGTAACTTATGCCATGTAGGTAAAGCAGGTATCTTCATAAACGTTGATGTTTTAATTTTGTAATCGTTCGATCAGTTCTCATGTGAAAATGCGCAATATGTTATGTTATATGTAGTACTTACATTGACCCGGTAGAGGGCAGCAGTAGTATGTAGATATACTTTAGACTTTAGTTAAAATAGTCGGCTAGCCAAATAGTCTCACCTAACTCCAATTGTCTTATGGGATTTTTTTGAACACCAGATTTTTACAGAACACTCGAAAAACTAAAAACAAAAGTGAAGGGCCACTGGTTCATTTCACTGTGACAAAAATCTCATAGATATTATATACCTAAATCTCAAGAATTAAATTCAATAAAAGAACAATTTTAATTATTAACCCTTTGGATGCGTGATATGAGTACCTAACCCTTTATTGACGCCGTTATAAAAATATTTAATCAGTTTTATTAAATGCTTAACAATAATAAATCTAAAAAGACAACCCGTATGTTATTAGAATCAGCAGTTGACAGCTAAATGTAATGACAATATAGTAATATATAAAATAAATACCCTATTTATACAAATTCTTTATATTATAATATAATCATTTGATAGAATAATAAACCATGACTCATATAAAGTGTACTTATTATAATGTACTATTAACGCCATGAAATGAGTACCGCCGAGGTGGCAGAAAATGGAACTACATGTGATGCGATTTGAAAATATTTGGAACGATTTTTGAAGTTTATTTTGCACTAGAGTTTATTAATGCCTGCCTAAGAGCTGACACTGCGTTTTTCAATCAGATCCCGAAGGAAAAAAAACACATTTTTTTTTTAAATATTAAATAATATTGAATTGAATAATTATTGATTTGTTGTGTTGAAATGGTGATGTTTTCTGAATTTTGATTATCTATTTGGGAATATTAAGATTGACACTGTGTACCAACAAGAAATTGTTAAAGGCTTTAGCCGTTGATGTAAGTATAAATAAATAAATAAATACAAATAAAGTACTATTTGTTGCTTCCAAAAGTATTTATCTTTGAAACTTGTGTCTATATATGACCAAATCACAATTTTGATTAAAACACAGATAGGTCATATTTTAGCGGTCAGATCTTAGATCTTGTGTGAGTATACGAACCTAATTCTCATGAATTCATATGGCATCAATTTATTAATCTTTCGATTGCAGCGCCACTTCTAAGTGACTCCTTTAATGGGACTTACAGTACGCTCTATTTATTTGATGTCCATTTTGTCTTGGTTCGTTAATAAAAACTCACTAGCTCATTATTATTTTATATCGGGGTTAAAATTAATACTATTTTTATAAAGACAGGGACGGATTGACCACACATCGACATATAAATTTCATAATTAAAAAAAAAACACGAAATGAATTAGTATCTTAGGACCAAAAATGTTTCTAAATTGTAAAATTCTGATGTTTCAGAAACATAAACAATAGAAATATTAAAGGCCCTCCTCTCGTCTGGGAGTAATGTAGCCAATGCAGCGAAAGAAGAAAAAAACGACCCAGAAAAATCGTAACTTTTCGGGAACTTTCACGGGTACCAACTGGTATAGAAGTCGCGCGAGTTTTAAACCTTTTTTTGTAGTGTTCGTAAAGGACGGATATACCTGCCTAACGCATCTGTGTGCATTCTTGTTCATTGTGCGCTCACTAATATGTACTACTATAACTGTGTGTACGGACTTGCGTGTAGTTACGCTGTCTCACACTACAAAAAAAGCTCTTAACCTCCCGCGACTAGTGTAAGCACGTAGGCAGGTAGCACATAATGCAATAAAAAATGTTAGCCCTGGCTTTCTTGCTATAGAAATCCACTCTTCGTCACTGGTACGATGTAATTTAACTAAGGTACTAACTACTAAGTAACTACAGTACGTACATTAAAATATATAGATATTAGATATAAAAGTCCAAAAAATCAATATTCTATTAATAATTATATAATTACTGACAGTTTATAAAATGTGTGTGACAAGTTATACAAAAAGGATACATAATTAATAAGTACCTAGACCTACCCTGTATTGTCAAATATACTCAACCTATATAGGGGTTAACGCAGGACTGTAATCAGGTCATTAGGTCCATTATTATTTTTATTTTTTAAACAGGTCATTCTCAAAATGGGCGATATTCGATGCTTTCGAGGGGCAGTAAAAGGGTCAGAAAAAAAAAGAGGGGTTAAGATAAGGAGACCATCAGAACACCTGGAGCTTAGACTCTTTTGATCAGAGCAGATGGAGAGAGAGGATCCGAACCGCCGACCCCAGATAAATGGGATATGGTGCTGCAGAGAAGAGAGAGAAGGTAATCTACGGGGGTAGACAAATCTTATCCATAAAAATCCGACTTTAAATTGCCATGTCACAAAAACCAAAAATCATTCAGTATTTGAAACTAAAATTAGGCTTCAATGATGCGTCACGGGCTTGCCTAAATTGAAAACCTCAGGCACGTAATTGATTGTGAGAAATAAACTGTTCATATGGATTGATGGAGAGAAAAAAATGATTAAATATCAGACATTTGTCATTTCAATTAAACAATGAAAATTGCCAAAGGAAAAAATAAATTTGCATTGACCAAACACTTCCCGAAAATTGGCAACAAAAGAATATTATATTAATATAATAAAAGAATATTGTCCTTGCATAACTTTGACCCTATGGCCCATCTGGACCAACCGGTTTTATAAAAATGTTAATAATTACATCTCATTAATAATTGTTTTTTAAACACCCCTTTATCTCTGTCTACCTCGCAAGAGATACGCCATGAAGGGATCTACATAGGTAGGAAAAATTTAAATTAATCACGAAAATAAGTAATTGTTATAATCCACAGGGGTTTACAGAGGTCGCAGTCACAACGATAAGCTCGCCCTAGTGAACGAATTTTATGTCTTATTGCTTGCATCAATGATAAAATATTTTTATATTTTTTTCACTTTAACACTAAATAAATAAATAAATTAATCGATTATAACAAAAATCAAAAATGTGTGTTCACTTTGATAGTACTTGTTTCCTATACAACTACAAAGTTTCACACGACTTTTAATTTTGAAATAGAACAAAATAATTTTGCGTAGGTGCCAATGGCGAAGAGTGGATTTCTTTAGGAGGGAAGCCGGTACCAACATTTTTTTATTGCATTAAGTGTTAAATTAGACCTATTATTTTATCATCCACCAGGTAACTCGATGGGAATCGTATTCTTGGGAAACTTCGCCACAGGGTACCTACCTACATAGAAGTGTACAACCACCGCCTCCTAGAGTAGGTACTCTAGCCATGCTGTAACAGTTGGCAACATAGCATAATGAGCAAACAGGACCACTACTCCTGTCAAATCTCCTAACAGAATATAATAGGTACGTGGTCTGTCATACTCTTTGTTAAGGGACTGTTATTCCATACATTTCTTTAGCGATGGTGACGGCAACCTCGCCTATAATGTTTTATGTATTAATCCTACATCATGGCTAGAGAAAGAGAGAAATGTCAAGTGATGTCAACGTGGCGGTGGTACAAGGCAGTTAGGTTTTTTACGGTAAATCCCAGATCCAAGAGATTAAAAAAAAAATGCGCATTTTCGTAAAACTAGGAAAAATGTCGGCAAAATATTTTGATATAGAAAGTACCTACCTACCTACCTATCTATAATTTAATAATACTAATGATTTTATCTACTGGCAATACTTTCCTATCCACAAGACAACAATTATGTTTTATACTTGCAACAACATAAGTTATCGTGGGAGAATTGCGGCGGGCATGTAGGAAGGTATGGTACTTACTTGCCTGCTCAGTGCCAACATGCCTGCCCAATAATACCCGCATGGGAGTCGTCAAGGGGGGAAGCTGCCCCCCCCCCCCTCTCACCCCTAGAGATTGGAATAGGTATCTATTTTTCATACTAAATGATAAAACCTCACAAAAAATCACATTATTACCATTTTTCTCATCATATCATAATTTTTCTAAAAATGAGTTTGAAAATCCATCAAAATACAATTATTTCATAAAAAATTGCCTGCGGTGCATCTTTTTTAACAAAAATTTTCACACATATTATTTTGCAAAACATCATACTTACACATTTTCAAATAAACCAAACCAGATCACGACCTTCTTCACTATGTCTCACAAAAAAAATCGCCTGCGCTAGTTGTGTGTCTTATATGCTATTTTATTCATTATGCTATTTTATACATTTATATAATTATGGACATTTAGAGTCTGTCACCCACATCACCAGGGAGTGTCCACTCACCAAGTTCAGCGGTACCATCGAGGATGTACACAACCTGTCTCCTGAGGCTCTTCAATACCTGAGCTCCCACGATCTTAAACTCTGACTCTGCCTTCTTAACGCCATACAATATACGAGTATATATTCTATACCTTTTTTTTAAATTTTTGTTGTCCCCCCCCCAGCTTCGAGGCTGGCGACGCCCATGAATACCCGTACATGAAGTGTGTGTCTTGCGCTGTTGTCTACCACAGCACAGCCGTATTATACAGGTAGGTACTTTACAATATCTTATAATGGCTTAGTGATGCCCTCACCTCTCGTAACATTTATAATATCCCAGGTCGATGCACATCACTATTTTGTGTGAACGTCTTCATAATATAACATTTTGTAATTTCCTTACATAACCCTTAAAGTTCGGAGCCTACTATAAAAAAAAATTCTAGAGAATGCAACTCCACCGCTCATAACTTGTTTTGTAATAATTATTTTTTACAAAAAGATTTATCGAAATAGACTCAAATAGACATATTTATGTAGGTACTTCACGTGACGAGCTTTAAAAGCTTGCATCGTGAAGTAAAGTAATTCAGCATCGGCGATTGAACCCGCTCTCATAATCTAAGACTCGATTGCTAAGAAATTCCCCAATCTGTTATTTAATCGAAATGTGATTTAAATTACAGTTTACAAATAGGTTCATACATCGCCACGCCTAGCAAAATCTTGCCGCGTCACCCTCCTGGACCCTACCCGGTTTTTAGGAACATTATAAGAGGTAGTGTGTGGTGGGGAGAATGTGGACAATGACAAAAATAATCCTTACTAAATTGTCCACAAAATATGTTCCAAAGCTGGCAAAGAACTAGCAGTTTACCCGCAATGGCCGGTCTAAATACCGATTTTTTTATGGGTTTGATTGCCCGCCTTTTGAGGGAGGTTGTACCGATTATCTCAGATTTAAATCTAAAATTAAATTATCCTGTGGTAAATATGTTTTATTGAATTTTTATATTTGTGTGTTGTCATTCTGCTGTTGTATTGCATATTATGCATTTGTAATTATGTATTTTAACTTAAATTGTATGTTTTATGTTGCGATTGAGATCCTCCTCAAAACAAAAGTAACTTACTCATATCCGGGGAGTAACACGGTCATTGCTTAATCATATTCTTACTATGTATAATAATAGTTATAAAATGTATTTTATGTTAAATAAATTAAAAAAAGATTAAGTTTTCCGTCACATGTGACGGGCTGCACCGTTCCCTGTAGTAGATAATAAGTGGTCATATTATATTATTAGGTGTATTCTTCTTCTTCCTCTTATAATATGTTTATATATGAGTAATACCTCAGTACCTACATAATATGAAGACTATGAAGAGGCAATCAAGATAAGCGAACACGAACTAATTTCATTATGAAATTTTAAATTCGTTCCATTTTCAAATGGAAACAAAAGAGCGTTCAAAGTGTTGCCATAACTGAGACTGAGGAATTACAACAATGTTCATAGAGGGGAACACTATATTTCACATTATACTTATTTAAAAAAGTACCTACTTATAATTACCTCATAATCTGATTTAAAACTATGAGCCTACTGATAAATTCTTGGTAAACTGAAACATTTATCAAATCTGGGCTAGTTCGGTACCCCATCCCACCAAATATTTTTAATATTGAGAAATAGTGGGCAGAAAATAATTTTTACGTTCCTTTTTTGTCAATAAGGATCGAATATTTAAGATACATTGTAAATATAGAACAAATCGTCGAAAAAAATATCTTAAAAGATTTTTTAATGATTTCTTCAGATTGTCTCTTATTTTTAGAACATTTTTAAAGGAGAATGCTCATTTTGTATGGGAAAAAAACCCAGGCCCGGCGCAAACGAAATGTAAATCAAATGATAGATAATAATTAGTAATTAAATACTGCATAGGGGGCATCATCGAAATCAATGGCTAAATATGTGAAATACCTATTCAAAGTTTTACATTGGTCACACGAATATATAAAAAAAGGAGCATTAGACAGTTACAATTGCGGTCTAAAAGAGTATAATATGATGAGTATAAGGTAGCCCGTCCTCTTCGTCTTCTTTTTCATCAGCCTTGGTCCCTCCACAGCTTGATATAAGCCGAAAGGAAAATGCTCATGAATTATGTAAAAAATAAACATGCCCGGCGCAAACGCAATGTGACTCAAATGAAAGGTAAAAATGAGTAATTAAATACTGCATAGGTGGTATCATCGAAATCAATGGCTAAATATGTGAAATACCTATTCAAAGTTTCCCCTATAAAACTTCGAATAGGTATTTCACACATTTAGCCATCGATTTCGATGATTCCTCTTATGCAGTATTTAATTACTCATTTTTACCTATCATTTGAGTTAGGTTTCGTTTGCGCCGGACCTGACTTTTTTTTACATATTTCATGAGCATTTTCCTTTCGGCTTATATCAAGCTGTGGAGGGACCAAGGCTGATGAAAAAGAAGACGAAGAGGACGGGCTATCTTATACTCATCATAATATACCCTTTTAGACCGCAATTGTAACTGTCTAACGCTCCTTTTTTTATATATTCGTGTGACCAATGTAGAACTTCAAATACGTATTTCACCCATTAAGCCATTGATTTCGATGATGCCACCCATGCAGTATTTTATTACTTATTTTTACCTATCATTTGAGTTACATTTCGTTTGCGCCGGGCCTGGGTTTTTTTTGAGCATTCTCCTTTGGAGAAGTCATTGGGCATATTATCTGGGTCATTCTGGGTTAATAAAAAATCAAAATTATCACAGTTTTTAATTTTAAGATGAGTCTTGGTTTGCGAAAATTCTATTCTTTTAAATTTCAAAATTTTTGTTCTATTCCCTTCTAATTAACGTTCTTTGGATCAAATTATTCATTTCAAATTTCGAACGAGAACTCATTCGACATTCGTATTTAAAAAAAAGGAACATCATGATTTTAAATCAATTCTTTTCTCACGCGCTATTGGTTATAGAATTCCTTATTGATGCATGAGAAGGTATACCTACCTTACCGACATACAAATTAAACCAATCAGTTATTATGGAACTAATAACCGTTTGAATTTGAAAATTATCATTCTATTAGGGTTATGGATACATTATTTTATTGCCTATTTTATCACGCCGCATTCCTTGCGGGGTAGTGATAGAGGAGTGTGTGACATGCACTGAACATGAACATTTTTTGTCAACAATTTAGTATGTAAGGATTATTTAGTCATTGATCGCTTTCTCCTATCACTTACCATTAGTATTCTTAAAAATATGTTTAAACTTTCATTTAATCATATTAAAAAACTAAACGTCATTTTTTTAGCGATCGGATCTTAGGCTTTATCTTTTAATACGTCTGTCCCTGAGTATTTTTGGTATAAATAACAAGGTGGACCGAAGCGGTTTTAAACATTCGACCTACAACTCTACATACAGCGCTACGATGGTTATTTACCCTACCTTTCACAACCTCTTACTAGTGTCACTGGGTAATCCAAGCTAGTGCAAGATATTTTTTATAGCATCTAATGCAGCGCGACGATAGCTATTTACCCTACTTTTCCACTCCTTCGTGTTACCGAGTAAATTATGCTAGTAAGTTCATAATAGGTATTATAAAATATTTCGATAATGTATTTGTATATTAATTTTTTTCTCACGGCCAATATTGCTCATCTTATTATCATAATTCATGCGCGAGGCGTTGATGTGCGCATGCGCTGGGTGATCTCAGGCAGAGCCGGCGCAGGTAGGGGGTCACGGAGATGCAAGTGCCTCGGGCGCTCACACCAACTCCATAATCAACTTACATAATTCTCGTGGGAATCGGGTATGAATGTAACGCAGGAACTTTGCAGTTTTTGCAAGTTGTTCAAACACACTTATATGAAATTTAAAGCACTTCTTGATCGTAATGCCTTCAGCTAAGGTCGAAATGTGTTCGTCTAATGCCGTCTTTCATTGACAAAACATTTATTTATTTGCATATATGTATTTACGGTTAAACCATTACAATAAAGTAAAGAAAAATACTTACATAAACACAAAAATATACATTCAAACCAATTTGACGGCTGAGACAATGACAAACTTCAAACAATTTTTATCTAACAGAATTTGTGCAATATAATACAATATATCATTTGTCCATAATCCTTCGTATTCATTGACATTAAGAGCCTACAAAATGTGTTAAGTATTCCACCATAGGTGTCAAGTTCCTTTATGTTAAATTTGCACATTTTGAACCATGAATCGAATTGGTAAATATTGTAGTACAAAATATTATTAGGTAGGTAAGTAGAATATAAAATACTACGCCAAATTAAAAAAAAAACATAAGAATAATTATACGTGTAAGGATAGGGAAGTACTTATTTTTATTTGATTCAATCCTCAGATTTTCTCTTCGTACGCCCAAACCATTTCAATTTGTTCACTTCCATCTGATCACAACACTAACCAGTCACCACGTATTTATTGATTTTATTGTTTTTTGCTGTGACCGTTAATTGATTTATCGCATTTGATTTTGTAATATTTGTTTAATATGTAAACCTGACGATTCCAAGTGCCTTAAATAAGGCCTACGGATGATTAGAGAACAATAAACAACAGCGCCCCGTATACAGCGTCCTTTTTGACGGGTTATAGCTAGTAATATAATAATATTATTACACACCTAATTATTGTTTGTTTATATTCGTATTCGGTTAAATTAACCGAGCATGGATACAACCAGCTGTGAACAATTATTAAATCCTGCCATATGAGTATTAGGTTATATGATAAATAGGTATACCTAACCTACCTATTATGCGCCTAAATTAGGTGTGAATTTTAAGGTTCCCGAACCGTTCAGAACAAATCGAACTATAGAACCAGGGTTGACTGTAAGATATTGCTATGCTACACTCTCCTCGAGCTCGCTCGACCACGTTCGAGTCGTAACCATGACGGTTCCCGGAGAAAAACCCATTTGCACAACATGAATAAATCCCAAAAAAGACTTGCCCTTCAGAAATATCTAGGGAATAACCGTAAAAGATTTTTTATACCTTGTATACATTTCTCAAAAAAAAAATGGGAAAAACACCTCTGATCTTTTCTCCGAAAAACGGAAACTCGTTTCGCGAAAGTCGCGGAGTAAATTTTTTGTATTGATAATATGCATTAAAATCTAGGGAATAACCGTAAAAGTTTTTTGATAAACGCAAAATTAACCCCAACAAATGGAAAAAATACGCTATTTTTACCATTTTATCATGCGATCGTTCATGCGATTTTGAACCTTAATGCCGTACGAAATGACCGTCATAGTTGGGTCGTGAGCTTTACAACAAGATTAAAGAAAAAAGCGATTAAGTCCAGTTAATAAGTATGAAAAACAGAAAAGAGGAAATACTCGTAGATAAATTAGTTTAGTAAGCAAATAAGTAAAGTAGGGAACACACTAATGGATGCATAATTCATCTATCTATCTGTCTACCTTAATTTGCTCAATCATTAAGAGAATCATCGCGATATGTAATCATTATTACAATTGCTCAGTAATATGTTACTCATCTGTACGTTAGGTATGGAACGAAATATTTATAACAGGTATTTTTAAGCAGCAAGTAACAGGTATGAAAATATCGGTTCTCCTATTCAATGTTTTAAAAATTATTGTATGAATTAGCGATATTATGTTTATGCATTATTGATGCAGATTTCAGCTTGCACGTTGATTTTCAAGTCAAGAATAAAATAAATAAGTACGAAACACGCTATGAAAATGATTTTGTGAGGATAACTAATTATACCCTCTTGTATGCAAAGCTGCAAGTGTCGGTTTTCTAGGCTTCACACATACATTTTTTTAGCATGTTTCGTCCGAAATCAAGTACCTACTAAAGCTAACATTTTTTTTCATTTTATTATTTATGTATTTATTAATCACAAATTCACATTAACTATAAGACACAATGGAGACTATAAACACTATTTTATTAAAAAAAGTAGGTACCTATATTATTCCAGACAGTAAAAATATTGCGGATATTTTAAAAACATATGTAGAATCCAATCACAAAAACAAAAAATATCTACATGAGTTCTGTTACTATTATTTTCACAATCACATTTTAACAGAGTAACGAAATGCTACTGTTCTTTTAATTACACTTCACTAAACAGCAATAAAATGCAACTAGTTTTTGTATGCAGTTGATACAACCTGCAAACCTCAATCTTCTTTTACTCGAGAAATAATAACATTACGATGTTAGATTACATTAGATTAGCTTGTGTTGCAGTGAGACGTAGGTTTCCATTAGAAAATTTGCATGTAATGATGTCTGGATCTAATTTGCAATTTAGCAATTAAGAGTACGCATACCGACATTTCAAAAATTTCTAAAAACGGGAGACCTTCTATCTCGACAACCGTTACTAAATATGCTTTGGAACAAAATAGGGTAGATGCATTGAACCTTTATCTAGGGAATAACCGTAAAAGATTTTTTATATCTTGTATAGATTTCTCAAAAAAAATATTTAAAAACACCTCTGACCTTTTTTCCGAAAGACGGAAACTCGTTTCCCGAAAGTCGCGGAGTAATTTTTTTTTCTTCTACTGATAATATGCATTAAAATCTAGGGAATAACCGTAAAAGTTTTTTGATAGACGCAAAATTAACCCCAAAAAATGGAAAAAACGCTATTTTTACCATTTTATCATGCGATTGTCACGCGATTTTGAACCTTAATGCTGTGGGAAAAGACTGTGACGTCATTCCTGGTGCCATGCCCTTAAGTTTGCATTTCGCAATATTAATCCAGATCGTAATTCCACAACATTCTATTTTTTTTATTGTCAGAAAACAGAATGGCAGACTTTCCAGTCCTTATACACATTTATTGCTTCTGTCACATTCACGCCTTTCGTTATACACACGGTACAATTCGTTTGACTAAAAACTGGCGACCCAACTTTGACGTAACGATAATTTCCCACGGCATTAAGGTTCAAAATCGCATGAACAATCACATGATAAAATGGTAAAAAAAACGTTTTCCCATTTTTTGGGGTTGATATCGCTTCAATCAAAAAACTTTTAGGGTCATTCCCTAGATTTTAATGCATATTATCAGTACAAAAAAAAATCTACGCGATTTTCGGAAAACGAGTTTCTGTTTTTCTAAAAAAATATCAGAGATGTTTTTCACATTTTTTTGAGAAATCTATACAAGATATAAAAATACTTAGCATAAAAAGAGTCAAGATAACATGATTGTGGTGTGATATTTTGTATGTCCAGGTTGCCGAATATCAGAACCCAAGGCACGCCAGTGATTAATAAAATGTTTCGTTCACTCAACATAAAATAAATATAAAGATATGTAGATATATTTAAGAGTGTGCATACGGACATTTCAAAAATTTGTAAAAACGGGAGACCTTCTATCTCGACAACCGTTGCTAAATATGCTTTGGATTGGAACAAAATAGGGTAGATGCATTGAACCTTTATCTAGGGAATAACCGTAAAAGATTTTTTATATCTTGTATAGATTTCACAAAAAAAAATTAAAAACACCTCTGACCTTTTTTCCGAAAGACGGAAACTCGTTTCCCGAAAGTCGCAGAGTAAAATTTTTTTGTACTGATAATATGCGTGAGAATTTTGTACTGATAAGGGAATAACCGTAAAAGTTTTTTGGTAGACACAAAATTAACCCCAAAAAATGGAAAAAACGCTATTTTTACCATTTTATCATGCGATTGTCAAGCGATTTTGAACCTTAATGCCGTGGGAAAAGACTGTGACGTCATTGTTGGTGCCATGCCCTTAATCTAAGTATTTGATCATTGAGGTAAGCCTCAGAAGTGTATTATCGAGTTTACTAAGGGAGTCTTAAACAGATATTGTTATAAACAATAATAATTAATCGAAAAGTAATAAAAATCACATAAAATATATGTTTACATGAATAGCATTTTAATATGTTGGTTTTATAGAACCACATTTACCTATAGTACCTACACAGATCTAGTACCTTCCTGACTTTAACGTAAAGACTCCTAGCGGGTATTCCAGCACCCCATAAAAACTTTAATCCTACAAACTAAACTTTAAAGAAAATATAGGTAAGTATATATATAAAAAGGATCTGAAATAAATACTTTCCTACACACTTCACACTAAAGCTTGTGTCGTGAAGTGAAGTACAGAATACATCGTCAGCATCGAGATTCGAACCCAGCATACCTCCGGTCTTAAAGTCCGCACTGCAATCAATCGCTTTTTTTACCATTAATTTTGTAGGTATTATAAGGCCCGTTGAAAACATGTGATGTTCAACAAAAAAACACAAAAAAAAATCTTTATTTTTAATTGAACCTTTATTCTGAACAAAGTCCCGCCATATGTTGTAGATCACCAAGACACACCTACTTTGAAAGTTTACAAACAAAAATTGGTACTTACATTATATTTTTAACTCCATACTTTCATGACATTTTTGTGGATCTAATGTATTCTTTTTTATAATGAATTTAGTAAATGATTTTAAATGGGGTCCTAAAACACCCCTCCAGTACTCACATATTTTATCTTGGACTCAGTCAATAGGTATTTTATATACCGAACGTCCATTTAAGGTTAAATTAAAATACTATTTAAGAGTGTGCATACCGACATTTCAAAAATTTCTTAAAACGGGAGACCTTCTATCTCGACAACCGTTACTAAATATTCTTTGGATTGGAACAAAATAGGGTAGATGCATTGAACCTTTATCTAGGGAATAACCGTAAAAGATTTTTTATATCTCTCAAATAAATAAATAAAATAAATAAATTTCTCAAAAAAAATAATTAAAAACACCTCTGTACTTTTTTCCGAAAGACGGAAACTCGTTTCCCGAAAGTCGCGGAGTAAATTTTTTTTTTTGTAATGATAATATGCATCGAAATCTAGGGAATAACCGTAAAAGTTTTTTGATAGACGCAAAATTAACATTTTATCATGCGATTATTCACGCGATTTTGAACCTTAATGCCGTGGGAAATGACCATGACGTCACCGTTGGGTCGCGAGCTTTACAAACGAGATTAGAGAAAAAAGAGACAAAAGCGATTTTGAACCTTAATGCCGTGGGAAATGTCTGTGACGTCATTCCTGGTGCCAAGCCCTTAATAGGTACAAATTATATTAACATAGTTATCTTATTACTGAGCTAGGTATTTATTTAACCATATAACTAAATATCTCCAGTATCTCTTATTAAGGTATGAAGATGAGATCACAGTGGGCTAAGAATAGGTAACATACATAGATACTTAATAATATTCAATTAATTTTCTACAGGAGAGACAAAAACTTTTGTTTTTTTCGATAATATTATTGAATGTAGATTGCAAAATTTTATTTTTAAATATTTTTATAAATACGTTTGGTATACTATAAGAATACATACCTATTATATAAATTTGTTATAAGAATAAAACCCTTCCTCTCTCCTATCCTCATCCCCTTCCCAATGCTCACTATTGATTATTGATTATTAATCGATAATTACATGAATCACTTTAACTAATTATATATATATATTAATAAGGTAACACTGTAATAGGCTTTAAGTAAGTATTTTATTATCTTTGTATATTATAAATGTTACAAGCTGTTGTGTTGTAAAATAAAATAAAAATAAAATAAGACTATGGTGAGTTGTGGAAAACAAACCTATAGGTCTAATAATTTAGTAGTTTTCTTATCTGATATACAGCAAAGAATGCACTTTCCTCAAGCCTGATGGCTGTATATCTGTTGAGCAGTGCCGAAGAGAGGATTTTTGAAAGAGGGAAGTTGGGGTTAACATAACCGGTATTTTTTTATTATCCTAATTAAGAAGATAACTCGTTGGAAATCGTATTATTAGGTTTCTTCGCAACTGCTGTTGAGGTAACTAACTACTGCAGTGGCGAAGGGTGGATTTCTGCAGAAGGGAAGCCGGGGCTAACATTTCTTATGGGATCACGTCAGATTAGACACTATTATACCTATCGTTTTTTCCAAAAGGTAACTCGATGGGAATCGTGTTCTTAGGTAGCTTCGCAACTGCTGTTGAGGTAACTAACTAGGTATATATTTGGATTTATATGTACTTAATCTAATAATCGTCCTTAATTTAATATATAATTCTATAGGTATTTCCTACATATAATACAGTTAAATTGTTATTTTGAACAGGTCAAACACTATTTATTTGATGCCTAGATCACTCGCAGACGAATAAAGGCCTTCAGAGTGAAGAAAGAAGATGTTAGAAAAACAAACATTTTGTGCATGTCTGACTTTTGCGCTTATTTGGAAAACACAAAGACAGCCTCACGAAACAAAATATACAACAACAGTACTCCCTTAAGGGCATGGCACCAGGAATGACGTCACAGTCTTTTCCCACGGCATTAAGGTTCAAAATTGCGTGACAATCGCATGATAAAATGGTAAAAATAGCGTTTTTTTCCATTTTTTGGGGTTAATTTTGAGTCTATCAAAAAACTTTTACGGTTATTCCCTAGATTTTAATGCATATTATCACTACAAGAAAAAAAAATACTCCGCGACTTTCGGGAAACGAGTTTCCGTCTTTCGGAAAATAGGTCAGAGATGTTTTTAAATATTTTTTTTTGCGAAATCTATACAAGATATAAAAAATCTATAACGGTTATTCCCTAGATAAAGGTTCAATGCATCTACCCTATTTTGTTCCAAAGCATATTTAGTAACGGTTGTCAAGATCTCCCGTTTTTAGAAATTTTTGAAATGTCGGTATGCACACTCTTAAATGCACATTCATAAAATTGTTATTGGACACTTGCAGAATAATCTGGAATAGTCCAGAACCAATTAAGTCTTTAACTAGGTATCCAATGGTGAAATAATCACTCGTAGATTGAACGACTCCTCAGAAACATCTGTTATGTTGAGCTTCGAGTGGACAATTGATTTACTTGCTTCAATTAGCAGCAGGGCAATTAACAAACAATTACTATCTATTTGTCTATCTATCTCGCTGTATCCCTTGTGGGGCAATCAGAGATATTCCCGACTCAACACTAATATATTTTTTTAATTTAGTAAGACGAAGACGCGGGAGAGGTTGTGGCTTTCTGGGAGCGGAGGGGAATCTGATGAGTGCTGACCGATACGATAAGAAAAAGAAGAATTTGATAAGGATTGTTTTTGAATTAGTCACTTTCTCCTATCTCTTTGCATATTCCTAAAAAAAGGAATACCGCGTAAGGGGACTTTTTCGAAGTGCACCAATGGGGACGCCGCAAGATTCTGATAAGCAACTATAAAATCACATACGATCAATAAAGAGAAAAGGTCTTATTTTGAGCGGCCGGAACTAAGGCTGAGTGATAAATTAGATAAATAAAATAGCACACAAACTAAAGTGTTTCCCACAAAATACATTGTGACATTGAAATGCTTATATCAACTCTCGTTTATTCGCTCAGAAGAATGCAAATTGCACGTTTTTACGATATTAAATAACACACAAAATACCTGAAGGGTTTCTGTCCCACAGCTCATTCAAAATACTTAGCTAACATTGCCCACAAAAAGAACACAAACTACACGGTTTTGCGTCTTCAAATAGCACACAAAATAGAGGGTTCCCCCTAAGGTAAGGTTTGCGACGTCAAATACTTAGTCACGCACACAGAATGAAGGGTTTTTCTGTAATTTATTTAAGAAACCACTGGACGTACCTTCACAAGTGAACTGTCCATAGTGCTTCCCTGAAGACTTGTCGCCGCAGACGACGCATTCAATATTCTGTCCTTTACTATCAGGTTGTGATCCTCCACTTTGCGTGCTGTTGGCTTGCGAAGCTGGAGTCGCCGAGTGCAGTTCTCTCGGGAGCGTACCCATGGGGTCTTCGTGGGCGCTGTGCGGGTCACGCCATGGGGCGGGCGGGGGAGCGACGAGCGCCATGCCTCGGGCAAACCCCAGCTCAAGAGCCGGGGCGCCGTATCCTGGACCTAAGTCCACGGGAGGGACACCCGCTCCCACGTAACCTCCTCCGTGTCCGATAATTGTGAATGGATTTGTGGAATTTTTCCCTCAAACCACACAACACCTTCAACAAAGATGTTCCAAGTTTTGTGCTTTGTTGCGGGCGCGCATGTGGATGCACTTTTTTTTTCTACTATCTTGATACTGAGGTCATTGAGTTTTTTTTTATCAGGACTCAAAAGATTCTCAAAATCTTAGCCAGTTAATGTGCCAAAAGGTTCTCAAAAACACAGCAAATCAACGTCCCAAAAGGTCCTCAAAAACACAGCAAATCCGCATGCCTTCGTATCATAAATTGCTTTTACTTCCGCAATACAGCAATTTCCACAATCCTTTAAAAATCCAATTTGTCAGATAAAGATCAAAGAGAATCCAAGGAGATTTTTATGAATTAGTCTCAGGATTTGTCTTGGCTTCAAATGTCCTTTCTCTGTTATCACCAGTTATCAATTTATAAATGAATGTCATTTACAAACTAGCACTGAACAAAACACTGTTTTTTTATATTAGATACAATCCACGTCTTATTTTGATTATTTTGGTAGAATTTTATAAATCAGATCCTTTTTTATCAACTATCTTATCACTAAAACATGCGTAGGTATATATCCTTAGCACAATAAGTTGCAATTAATTGCTAATTAAGAACACACAAACATGTCAGTTTTTTTGCTTAATTAAAATGTCACACTTTGAAAATTTACCCTGCGACACCGGAGACGAGTCGCTAAGGGTTAAAAGGGTTTTTTGACAGCTTAACTTATTATTGTCGATTTTTTATAATTACGATATGAAGATGGTAAGTTCAAATTTGCGACGAAATCCGAAAGCGAAATCGAGTTAAGTTTCACTGTTTTTTTTTTTCAAAAATACTCTAAACCGAAAACGTGCAATTTTATTTTTTCATAAAAAACAAAATATTTTCAGTCGTTATGTACCGAAAAAAAAAGATAAGAAGCGAAACTTGAAGTCTGATATCGCGCTCCGTTTTTTTATCGCAATAGTTCGCAAGAGCGCATAAAGGTCGAAGAGATCTCAGACGACAGTTAACACACCGCTGAACTATAGCCGTGCCGCGGCCTTTGTGACTCAAGTCAAAGGCCTGGGTGAGCGGCCCCCACCCTGGCCTATAGCCTCTCCCCCCACGATAACACCAACGAACCGAACTATGTACCCATCTCTTTCGCGTGCATACAAAACACTGAATCAAAACACATCTACCTCGGTGTGGTTCAGTTGAACTGTTCTCTCCCCCCGCCCCACCCCCTAGTCGGGGCAGGCCGCCTATTGGCCTGAACCGTGACCGGGCCCGCCCGACGGTGACGTTTCGAGTGGCGTTCCAATTTTGAACGTCTTCGAATTGGAAAAACGGTTTTTCAGCTTCTACTTGTGCAGAGTATTTAGTTTCTCCCTGAAATATTATATGAACGTATAACTACATATATTTTATACTAACTACTGAACCTTTAGCTACACACGTGTTGGTAATTGGATTTCGTCTGTTCAGTGTTCATGTCTATATAAGTACCTACCTAGTATCTACCTAGTTACACGGTAAATATTTCAGTTGTTTTGTTATGTAGATGTTTCATACTGATAGTTAGGTGACTTACCCCCGTTTTCACCAACTTTTACCTAAGAAGGAGACCCCTAAGAAATTTCCATACAAAAACAGAGATAATATTCTATTTATTGACACGCAGGCCTACCAACCACACCCTAATTCCATACAAAATGCAACACGCAACTCACCTAGCCTGGGCAGAGATATTTGGACACCTAACGTAGGTGAGTTGCGTGTTGCATTTTGTATGGAATTAGGGTGTGGTTGGTAGGCCTGCGTGTCAAAAAATAGAATATTATCTCTGTTTTTGTATGGAAATTTCTTAGGGGTCTCCTTCTTAGGTAAAAGTTGGTGAAAATGGGGGTTAATTATGTTAATTTTTAATACCAGTAATTAGGTACCTCTATACCTACGTACTTAAATATACATACGTAGGTACTACCTACTTAACTATATTTAGTTACTGCTAAGTTAGTCTACTCAGTGACGAAGGTGGATTTCTGTAGCAGGGAAGCCGGGGTCAACATTTTTTATTGCATTATCAGACATTATTGCGCATAGGTACCCATTCAGGGCCGTAGCCAGGGATTCATTTCGGGGGGAGGGTGGGGGGAGACAAAGATTTTGATATTGCCAAATGGAATAAAAAGCAGGGCATTTTTTCAATACTGCGTGAATTGATGAACCTAGTTGACTTTTTAGAAAATTAAGTCATGAAGAATAAGAAGTTATAGAAAATAAAGAATCGTTTAAAAGTTCGATTTATTTTTTGTGAACAAACCCTCGCCTTTATTTGATTAGCGCCGCAGGTAACATTTTTTAATGAAACAACTGTGATTCAATGGATTTAAACAATTAACTATTCGTGACATGATGAAAAACGATGTCGTAATTATGTGATTAATTTCTCCGATATATGGATGGGTTAGATGAAGAATTTCGGAGGGGGGGGGGCGCGTCTACGGCCATGTACCCATTATTTCATTACCCTGAACTGAATCAAGTATTTTCAATATAGGTACTTTTTGATGCGTTAGGCTGGCCACACACGTCCCGAAGTTCAGTTCCGGAATAGACCGTTTTGCAAAAAAGTTCCGATCAAAACCTCTCTCTGAATTCAGCGTCACCCCGATTTTAAATTCAGAAAGAGGTTTTGGTCGGAACCTTTTTGCAAAACGGTCGATTCCGGAACTGAACTTCGGGACGTTTGTGGCCAGCCTTACAATGAAGACGTTTAAAAAATATAAGTATTGCGCAAGTCTGACTTTTGTGCTTACCTACTAATAGCATAGGTTAACCCCATCACTGCCTATAGCGCCTACTATACTACTTAAGCAGACCATAATGTATTATTATGAATTATGATACTTCTTGATTATTAATTAAATATCTATTAATTTATTTATTTACTTTTTCTTTATTACGAACTGATCAGATCTAATTAAGTTGGAAGTTGGTGTAACTGCGGACTTATAGGTACAATCAGATCAGGGTAGGTATCAGGCACGAAGCTACTCAAGAACACGATTCCCATCGAGTTACCTTTTGGAAAAAATGATAGGTATAATATTGTCTAATCTGACGTAATCCCATAAGAAATGTTAGCCCCGGCTTCTCTTCTGCAGAAATCCACCCTTCGCCACTGGCAGGTAGCCAGGGCAGTCTTTAACTTGTTGGGGACCCTGGGCACTTTAAGAAAACGCCACCCCCTCAGGCCCCATCAGTAGCAGCCTGGTTCCAATATTTCAAGTTGCTACCTAAGAACACGATTCCCATCGAGTTACCTTTTGGATCAAATGACAGGTGAAAAAGTATCTAATCTGACGTAATCCCATAAGAAATGTTAGCCCCGGCTTCCCTTCTGCAGAAATCCAACGGTAGGTACCTCTGCACCTACACGTAGTTACCAGTGGCGAATAGTGGTTTTCGAGGGAAGCCGGAGCTAGCATTTTTTTCTTGACTAGTAGGTAGGTAGGAACAGCAAATTTAAATGAAAAAAGGAAGCAACTATTTAAAGAATAGACTGATGTCAATCCAACTCAACTATTGTACATATTCGTTCTATGTTGGTTCTATACTCATAAAAGAAAAACCTAGCCGCGAAAAGCATATTGACTATAATATATTGAAAATCCTTTCCATCTGTTTGAAAATTCGAAAACGTTCTCAATTTCAAATAAAAAAATACGGGGGGCGTGGCCAAGGTTAGAGGGCCTGCCCCTAGGACCCCTGGCGGGTTGGGCGAGGGAGACGCAAGGTGTGTGAGACATGGGGGGACCCCTTGGTGGGAAGAGGATGGAATCATCTCCTTACTCCACTTACTTCTAGGTAGTCTATAATATTGCACGGGTAGGTAATTTATAAATATTACATCTAGAGCAGAGTTTTACTAAACATTCAGTGCCTGTACCTACCAAGCAACCAATCCAGTATTTTCGATATCGATGTTTATTTGAATTCTATCTAATACATATTTATTCTTTTTTTCCTCAACAGAGACGAGAGGCATCTTCATTCACATAATGTAGCGTTATATGTGAACTCCCTTGGTGAGGAAGCAGGATGGGTGTTCCGATAAAGATGCCTCTCGTCTCTGTTGGGGAAAAAGCTGTAATGTATTTCCGTCTGTGCTTTGCAGATAAATTCCGGTTCCATAACTAAAATAATTTAGGTTTATCTCAAATCACATATTTATTCATTCAAAAGACATTTCAAAAAAGTCAAAAAACGGGAGACCTTAGATCTCGACAACCTTACTAAATATGCTTTCGAAAATAATAGATTAGGTACATTGAACCTTTATCCAGAAAATGACAGTAAAAGATTTTTTATTTATTGTATAGGTTTCTCAAAAAAAAATAATTGAAAACCACCTCCGATATTTTCTGAAAGACAGCAACTCGTTTCCCGAAAGTCGCAGAGATTGTTTTTTTTTATAATGATAAAATGCATTAAAATCTAGGGAACGACCATAAAAGTTTTTTTGAATGAATCGAAATTAAACTCAAAAAATTGATAAAATGCTGTTTTTAACATTTTATCATGCGATTGCTCATGCGATATGACCGTGAAGTCATAGTTGGGTCCTTGTTTCTATGATAGTTCTGGCCGGGGCATCTTTTGACAAGATCGTCATTTGAGAATTTAGCCAGACTCAAATAGCAAATTTTGAAAAATGTAGGTACTTTTTGCATGAAAATCTTTCTAACCGACATAATCTATAAGTACGTCTGCAATTAATAAAAACAACCAAAAGTTTGGTAGGTTTGTAGGTGAATAAAAAAATCTTTATCAATCGATATTCTTACAAAATGTTCTTAAATTTTAATGGGCTCCCTTTTCATGACAACCCATGCGCGCTGACGATTCATTTAGCGCAGTTTTGTGACAAAAAACGCTACAATTTTGGTTAACTTCCATTTTTATTGACTGGTGATAACAGGAGAACATATTTATACAGGAGATCGATTTATCATAACTTTTAAAGTTTGTTCTATGCAGAGAGGTAGGTACTCTGTATTATTATTGTATAGGAAAACTATGCGGTCAGGTCGGGCCAACGGTTCCGCCCTCTACTCGACATACAACTTAGAACATGCCACCGTCTGAGAAAACTTGGCAGCAGATTGCAGCTGAAAATATACAGACGAGTCACATTCTAAACGTCTCGGGTGAACTGAATGGAATAATAATAATAATGATTTAGATTAGATGAAAGATTTTCTCTCTCTTAGAATTTTGTCACAATGGTTCTAAATTTAAAATAAATTCTTCACATACTGGATACCTACTTAGTATGGGTAATCCACATCTTTCAAAGTTATGAACCCCTGATACTTTGATTTTTAAACATGACTAAAAGTGGCATCCTGGGTTGTAGAATTACCTCCCCCACTCTTTTTAGATATTTTTTCGAGTGTCCTGCAAGAGTCAGATTTTCGCGAAGCTTCAATAAGACATTTTAATATTTTTTTGTGTTTTTTTTTTTATGAATCTGTACAATATATTTTTTTTAATGAATCTGTTCCAAAATCCAATTACGCGTTTGTACACTTCACAGTAATTTTGAAAAGCTTGTGTCGAGAAGTGGAGTAAGTTGGCATCGGGGATCGAACCCCAGCTACCGACCACCAAAATTAATTCCCCAAATCCCCACCGATTCTGAATGTACCCTGCCTCCAATTGTAAAAATATAGGTATCTATAGCTTGTATGAAACATTGTTATTCTATAGGAAAAGAGTACCAAAGCGAACGTTAATTTTAATATACGTACATAGATAGATACATGGGTGTCGTCAGAGGGGGCAGGAAGGGGGGCAGCTGCCCCCCAGAGATTGGAATAGGTATATATTTTTTCATACTAAATAATAAAACCTCACAAAAAATCACAATACTACCACATATTTTCTCATCATATCATAAATTTTCTAAAATTAGCATGAAAATCCATCAGTTTCTAAAACAAAAAAATTGCCTGCGTCGCTATTTTTATTACTTTTTTATAAAAATCATTTTTCATAAATATTATTGAGCAAACTATTCTATACATTTTAAATAAACAAACCACATCACGAACTTCTTCACTATGTCTCAAACATAAATTCGCCTGCGGCACTATTTACGCGTTTTTTATGCATATCATTTTTCAAAAATTTTGCTGCCCCCCCTAGCTCCGAAGCTGGCGACGCCCATGGATACCTTCTATTTTAATGAATAGACCTCTAAGTATTTAAAATGGTATGAGTTTAATTTAAAAGGGTACTTAGACACCTAGCAGTAATAATAATAATAATAATAATAATAATAGGTGTCGGGTGACGAATAAAGAGGATCGCATAAAAAATGTCACCACACCTCTGAGAGATAGACGACACACACGACACATCGATCCCGAGAGACAAATGTCGCCAATTCAATTTGAGTGATATGTGACCAGCAGGGGTGGAGCTAGGATTACCTCAACAACATCGTAATTAAACGTTAATGACCATTCACAAAAATACTCCATTAACTGGGAACCTATATCGACTGAAAAATCAGAGAATACTGTTATTATAGTAGTTTTATGCTGATTTCACAGACTTTTTAGGTGAGGAATAGTGGAGATAGGAGCCTAGCACAAATTTTGTATGAAAAATAATGATAAGGCTCCTATCTCCGCTATTCCTATCCTAAGAAATTGGTGAAATCCAGCATTAATCTGTCAAATTCACTTCTGTCAACGAAGCCTAAAGAGTCTTATCATGTAATTGCGGAATTTCTGAAAACGTTTGACAGACTTGTTTTACCAAATTTCTTCTTTCCTTATTTTTCGGAACGTTATACTATATACTGGCTCTTAATCCCCCAGTTCGGGTGGACTGCCTAGAATTGTAAAAAACTGATTTAACCAATCTTTATAGATATTTTAGTCAATAAGTTCTCAGATTATTTTCCACCGCCTACACAACTAGAATATTTTGACAGCTCTCAATGACAAAATTGTGTCAATTTTTCACCAGTGTTTTCACCACGTCGAAAATATCACGACTTTACGAGAAATCTAAAATGTGTCATAAACAAAGCGTCGTTTCCAGCATTTTTGTGGTCTATTTTTGAGTCGTAGACCTCCCTTGATTATTTCCACACAACCCAATTCTGAGCCCTCTCTATCCACCGTCTACCTGCTACCTACCAAATGTCATCCACCCAAACGATGGGTGGGGTCCCACTGGACTGGTTGAATACTTCGTCTCTCTTTGATGCAACTGTTATACAACTGGCATGCAACTGGCTATCTGACCTATACCAACCTACCGAACTCTTCTTTAAATTTAGACGTTCGTTCGGCTTAGTCGGCTCCAGTTCTTGTGACAAAAATGTCCAGGTTTCTCTCCATCTTTTCTTTGTGTGGTTTATACTTTGCGCCATGATCCTTATATCCAGTGTCGTCTTTTTTGGTTGATATTAAAAATATTGAATCTGAAATAATCGGATTAAATTTCCCATTCCGACCCTTCGCGAACAAGTAGTGAAATTCCTGTGACATCTAACGCCCAGTTAACGGATTTATCGCCGTTAGATATTCGGGTAACGGAAAAAGCGATTCATTGTTCGCCAAACGGCTTATGAGCTATATCCGTCCATTGCAAAGAGTTTACAAGACTAGTAGTACGACAATGCTGTCTGGCATTTTGATGATGGACGAATGTGTTGGATTCTTTTGAATCGTTTCTTATTCATCGCACATCCAGATATGCAGTGTGCATGTGCAATGTGGTGCATGCTGCGTGCGTTTATGCAAGATAAAAAGTAAAAAAAACTGTTGAGAAAACTAAACGAAATAACAATTTCTCTATCTCATCAGGCAATTCGCTATGTAAATTTTGTACTGAAAACTACTGGGTAAGTTGAAATTTGTCTGCAATGGGTTTTAGCAACCTTCTAAATTGGAGACCTCGAGATGGGAAGCGAAGTGTGGGGCGGCCACAGCTGATATGGAGAAACGACCTGGTCCGAAATGTCGGTGCAACCTGGATGCAGTCTGCGCAGGACAGGACAACATGGAGGCAGATGGAGGAGGCCTTCGACCAGAAGTGGACGGGATAGGATTATGAAGAAGAAGAAGGGTTTTAGCAGCACTACGTTCATTTGTTGGGAGAAAACGGATTACAAGTCGCTTAGATTATTTAAGTACCTAATCAAATTATTTTTCGTCATACTGACTAGATCAGCTCAAATTCATTTTTTTCAATACAACGCTATGAAAACGTGTGTGAAGCGAACATCTTCAATATCAATGAGTATTAATTTGTTATAGTATAAGTCGTAACTCACATTTGGCGGGAGCACCGATCGTAGCGACCATGTAACTCGGCTGCGAGTGATGCATCCGTTCCGAAAATGGCAGAGGTTGTGGTGGGAGAGTTGCGCAATCTCGTGATGTCCAGATTTTGCTCATTCATATTTCGTGCTTACTTAGAAGCACAAACGGAACTTGATAAAAAAAAAACAGCCCTCGTAGTATATGTAGATGGATTATCTTCCAAGTCTAAGGCCTTGTTCACACTAGGCTAGTAGTTTAGTCGAGTACGTACTAGGTACTAGGTAGTGAATTAGTAACATAATGTCAGATATACACTCATATAGAATCTTAGTGTATATCTGGCATAACTAAGATTCTATATGAGTGTATATCTGGCATTGGTACTAATTCACTACCTACTCAGCTAAACTACTAGCCTAGTGTAAACAAGGCCTAACAGATTGAATTATAGATTTGAGATATACCTAAATTATTTTAGGCATTGAACTGGGGGAACTATGTCCATTTTGTATATTTATATGTGTTTGTTGTTTGCTTTAAGTTTAAATAAATAAAAAAAAATATCTGCATTGCACGGACGGAAATACATTACAGTTTTTATGTATGCAGCTTCCAAAAATTACATGATTGACAGCAGGTGGAATCGGTGAACGTTGCCCTGGGCATAAAGTGATCACTGAAGCCACCCAAGAAACCATTTCGGTCGCAATTTGGTCGCCGTTCGCACACGTTCGCACACTACTGTGTGCACACTAATCGGAAATTCGGTCGCTGTTCGCACACAGTTCCGAAACCGCAACCAAAAGTGGGGAACATTTGTGACTAAATCTGGTCGCATTCGGTCACATTTTGGTTACAAATGCGACCAAATCCGGTCGCATTCGGTCGCATTTGTAACTAAAATGTGACCACTTGAATGGCCCGCCGGTGCTGGCGCGTACGTATTTGCGGTTTCCCGCAAAAATAAATATATATATTTATAATTTTAACATGGATGCGCAACAAAATTCTTAACACCAAAATACTTTTCAGCCATGATATAATATTAATGAAAATAAAAACGGACGGGTATAGCTAAATAATATCCGAATTTCATTGCGAAACAAAATTTATCGTGTAATTTAGTGAAGTAGGTGGCTTATTTTTAACGCGCCTTTTTAATTATTAATTTTAACAACAAATAATAAATTAATGTGATAGTCATATTTATTTATAATAAATTTTATACAACTTCCAATAAGTCCATTGTTTCGCAGAAACCTTAATTTTGACCTATTACGCTATAATCCAAACAAATTTCATCCTGTAAAACGATTAAACATGCATTTTAATGAACATAATTATCAACATTTCGTAGAATATGGAGTAGTCACTAATGTGACCACTTATGACCACTTGTAACCAGTTGTGACCGCTTTGTGACCGAATGTAACCAAAAGCGGTCACAATGCTTTTCATCAGCTAGCCGCCATAGTTCTTGATCTACTATTCTCAAACAGTTTCCGCTCCTCATGTCAGAACGTCTTCAGTCTTTGTATAAAATGCCGTATACGCTCGTCGCAACAAAGGAAAATTCGGCAGTTGTGATTTCTGCTGTTCCTAGTGGTTGGGTGAAGGAGGGTCTTTTGTATTGGCCAAAATTTATACGGAAAACTATATTGGAAGATGCCAGGAGAAACGAGGACAGTGTGCCTGAAAGTGGTTGGAAGCGCATAAAATGCCGAATAAAAGTTATAGATATTCCAACATATGAAAAAGCCATGGATTCTATTCGCTTCAACACTACAAACACGACTGAACAAGAAACAGATTGAGAACTACTTATAGCGTGGACTAATATATTTCGAACGATTTGAACCAAATTTGTTCGGACACATTCACCACACAGTGTGTATACTCTGTGACCAAATCTGGTCGCAAAGCGTACACAATGTGTGCGCTTTGTGACCGAGTTCTGTTCGGACACATTCACCACACAGTGTGTACACTCTGCGACCAAATCTGGTCGCAAAGCATACACAATGTGTGCGCTTTGTGACCGAGTTCTGTTCGGACACATTCACCACACAGTGTGTACACTCTGCGACCAAATCTGGTCGCAAAGCGTACACAATGTGTGCGCTTTGTGACCGAGTTCTGTTCGGACACATTCACCACACAGTGTGTACACTCTGCGACCAAATCTGGTCGCAAAGCGTACACAATGTGTGTGTTTTGTGACCGGGTTTTTGTGTGCACACAGTGTCGACACGGCAACCAAATGTGACCACTTGTGAATTTGGTTTCTTGGGCATCCAAAGCATCGGTACACCCATCCTGCTTCCTCTCCGAGGGAGGTCACTTAGCGCTGCATTCTGTGAGTGAGGATGCCTCTCGTCTCTCTTGAGGAAAAAACTGTAAGATTGAGTTATGTTTTATTGGAGTATGTATACTAAAATAAAATATATAGACACTTCTTTCATCGTGAAACTAAAATATATTCTTTTGAAAAATAAAAACAAGTCCAAAAACAAATTAAAACATTCTGTCGAAAATCCTTTTAAAATTCCCCGAGCTGAATCTCGCTATAAATCTCCCAGGCTATCATTCTCACATTGACATTGATGCGTTTCCGTCATGTGTTGAGAATAGATTCGCAAACGTCTCGCGAGAATTAGATATGTGATGGAAAGACGCAATAAAAGAACGGTAGCAATTAAAACGGTCGCGACTGTTACATAGTGAAGGATGATCACAGGTTTTGAATTGTTTCTAGGCTGGCTCAATGTGATCTCTTTACCAATTCCAGTTCATATTTATTTCTCCAAACCAAAAATCAATTTTGTTAACGGATGGTATGAATGCAAACTCTATCAACTGAGTGACGTCACGCGTCGCGTTAATGCCGCTCTCCGATTGGTTGATCGTTAGACAATCACAACACGTTGGTGGAAAATGGCAGATCGGCTATTAGTTTGGTTCTTTTTAGTTCTATAGTAGAGTCCGCTTTCATAGCAACGAGGCGAAGAGTACATCAGTTGCATATAGCGTCCTCTTCGACTGCACTTCTTGGCAAAATATTTTTAAGAGGTGGGCTCAGGGTTAGCCAGGAGGGACCCCCCCCCCGACAAACCCCACCCCTAATTTACATTCCTTAGTCGAAATCGTTACATGCTATCACAGTGACATGGTTATTATTCTGTTAAAAATAGCAGTTCTTTTTAAAACAACAGTGATTACCATCGCTCATCGAACAGCCATGGCTTCCATGGTGTTGCCATCCCATCCGTGAAATTAGTTCCACATTAATGATGGGCAGGTTGACTTGTTATTGATCGTCAAATCACCATGGGCGAAGGTCAGAACATCATTATTTATTTATTTTATTACTATTTTCTAAGAATGCTTGCAACTGGACTGAGTTCTCCATCCATTGTTCTTTTGTTGTGTTCATACTTCTCTCTATTACATTATTTGCTAGACGTGCTTACGTACGTCTTTCAGAATTTTTCGTAAGACTTCGTGGGCAATCGGTTTTATTAGCTGTACCCTGCGCGCCTTGCTACACCGCAGACGTCTGTAAGTCCGTGATAAAGTACGAAATACACTTATACTCCCCCTACACCCTTTCTGGTGTAGAAGTGTTACTATTCATCTTATCGACACGAAAAACTATGAATTCGACACTAATCGCTTTTTCCCCCACCCTCCTATTAACCTTCCTAAGGCCCCGCACAACCACTCGCCAAAATTTCATTTCAATCGGATGAACGGTTTAGGAAGCTATAAAGGACAAAGAAACAGACACTCTATTTTCAAATTAGTATAAGATTGATAACATCCACCAGCATTGCAGCATAAAAATGGCTTTGGTCGCTTGACCGTTTATTGTATAAATGAATATATGCGTCTATTATTAAAATTATAAAGCAAAAGTTTGTAATCTAAATATAGGGAGCTGGCAGAAATTTCGGCATTGGGGCCAGAATAAGGGGTCCAGGAATTTTTGTCGCGGACACTTCACCGTGTACACTTAACCGCAGACACTTAACCGTACGGAAATAGTATCGCACGACACATTAGCGTAAGAATGTACGTCGCAGGTAAACATCACCGCATGTAAACTACATCGTAAGAATATTGTTCGCATGTATATTTGAGCGCATGGAAACATAATCGAAAGAATTTTGATCGCAGGTAAACATGAGCGCATGGAAACATTATCGCATGAATTTACACCGTATGTAAACTTTATCGCATGGGACAACTTTACCATTGAATTTCACACAGTATCTATGCGTAATTCACCACATTCATGAAATAATGTCTGAAAAGAGGAAGTAAAATCATTGGAAAGTGTTTTTTTTTTCTTACATTATTTTGAGTGAAGAAGATCGTAGATCGTTCTTTATACAAAAATAGTGTGTATATAGAATAAGTTCCACAATTATAATAGGCATGAAAATTGTTTTCTTATAGAGTATATTTTCCTAATTACCAAGAATAGCGATTTATGTGTTCTTTCTTACGAAAATAAAACAATGTTTGATGTGAAACCAATAATAATTTAATTTAATTTATTTAATGATTATATTGATTGGGTTGACTCTAAGATATTGCTTTTGCAATAAGTCCGCCTTTTGGCACACTGCATTGTCTTGTTTTTGTTGTTAAGCACATATATTTACTGCCCAATAAAGTTTTATTTATTTATTATAAATAATTTGCCTACAATACTATGGAACCAAAAACCTTACATCCTTACAACTTACAACAATTAAATACATAATTCCAAATGATTATTAAATTTATGTAAAACTCATACGCAAAAATAATTTGCAAATATTTGAAAGGTCGACAAAGAATATTGATTGTAAATTGCGTTTTAGAAAGTTAGAAGTTTTATTGCGGGCTTTTGATGCTCGCCGAGGAAAAAAATATTATAATAAAAGAATAGATTGCTTTGGAAACAATAGTCCACGTTGACCAGTAACCAGTAAGATGGGTGACTAATCTCTGCCACAAGGCAACCTGGTAACGCCTGAGTCCTGAATACGCTTGTGTTTTATTATATACTACTAGTGGGTCCTGTGAACACTATATTCACGAAATTTGGCATTTTTTATTAACTAACTACTCATATTGCCACTCTACCACGCCCTTCCAAAGTTCTTTGAAGGAACGTATGAGAGACTGTCTTGATGTCTTACCTACTTCTCATACTAATTCTACATGCGTACCTACTATAGGTACCTATGTACATACAGTAAGTATGATTATCTATACTAAAGAATTCGAAATGCATTCTCTATCAATAATATAATATGTAGGTCTGTAGTACTTTTACGCGGAAAATTATTTCATTCATAACTTCATTAGTACTTCATCACTTCTTAATTCCAATTTTCGCGTAAAATTATTTTCATTCATGATTTCATTAGTAGGTACATTCGATATTTCAAATTTTCATTCAAACAAAGCGAGACTTCGATGAAAATTTTTAGATACCCACGAAGGCGTCGCTGAAGGCGACATCCAACACGGCGGAATGCAATAAGGCTTGAGTTGGACAAAATCTGAGTTTCGATATGGATTTCTTTTCTAGAGTCTTTTCATACGATACTCCACCAGCCTACAAAACCCTTCTACACATCACCCTACACAACCCTTAGATGCCCTCAAAGGCTTTACATCTTTTTTTGTCCCTGGGTAAGGGTGATCCAATGTGGGACAGAATCGTAATGTCATTTATTTCACGTAACTGGTAAGATTTTCAGAACTGCAAGATTTGCAGGCAAAACAACACCTGGTGAAGGTTAATATGTAATGCGTATAATAACAAGGAGTTTTATAATAATCAGAAAGTGTCTTTAGTAGATAATTATTTTTTTATTTAATTTATTTTACTAATTTGGTTTAATAATGTTTCATAAAAAAACATATAAAAAATATTTCAAAACTTAAATAATTCTAATAATTTAGGTAGGTACTTGCCCTTTAACTTAAACATATGTTGAATTGGTTGTCTGAAGTAAATAAATAAATAAAGTGTAGGTATGTATGAGAAACCCGTCACAAAATATATAAGAAATAGAAAAATAATATTATCTCCGCGGTGAAGCTTACGTGCGATTAAATATACGTGCGGTGTTGATAACCACGGCGAAAACTCACGCGATAATGTTTCCATGCGCTCATGTTTACCTGCGATCAAAATTCTTGCGATGATAGTTCCATGCGCTCAAATTTACATGCGATCAATATTCTTGAGATGTTGTTTCCATGCGGTGTTGTTTACGTGCGACGTACATTCGTACGATGAAGTGTCTGCGGTTAAGTTTCCGCGACGAAGTGTCCGCGGTTAAGTTGCCGGCTCCCCAGAATAAGCACTTAACTGAAAATAAAAAGTTATAGTTAGGTTAGGTTAGGCAAATTCTTCCTGAGTCCCCCAAAAAAATTGGTGCATCTCTGCACCCTTTAAATACAGACGGATGCTTAAAAAATATATTTGGGTCCTTTCTCGTATCTCTCAAATTTTCTAATCCATTAAAATTTTTAACCTTTGGCACAGGGATCAACACCTCGCCACACAGTAAAAGGGTTCATGTTTTTTTAAGAGCGCACTTTTACAGTCATAAAAAAACATAAATAACTTACCCCATTCCATACTTAACTAATAGAAGGGATGCTGCTGTATCTCTCATTTCATTCATTCTTCTATTTTGTACTCAGCACGTGCTACAGAATCGAGTTTTTTTTATCATATTGAGCACGTGGATTTTTTACCTCACATTATCTTGTCAAGTTGAATAACTTTTACCCAGGGTTGCGACGGATAATGAACTTGATAATTATCAATGATATCAATGATTATTTATATGTTGGTGGTAGGAGCACATAGCAAGACAAGACGAGAATAGATGGACTCGCAGGCCATGGGAAAACAGGAGAGGTGTCGGAAGGCCCCAGAAAAGATGGGCGGACGACGTGACCTCGGTAGCGGGTAGACAGTGGGTCAGAAAGGCGAGGGATAGAAAAGACTGGAAATGAATGGAAGAGGCCTATATCCAGCAGTGGAGGGACCAAGGCTGACGAAGAAGAAGCAAGTACCACTGACTGTGGCAACTGATTCCAAGCACTGACAGCTCTATTGGTCCAGAAGTGTTTCCGTGGGTTGGATCTTGTTGTTGTCAGTTTCAGCTGGTGTCCTCTCAGGTGCTTCATGGTAAATATAGCTGGTAGAATCATAGCCGGTAGAATATACGTTGACAATTATCTCGAAGTGACGAATAAGTTTTTTCCAGGGTTGCAAGGTATACCTAATTATTAACGATATTTACAAAGATAAACAATATTACTCATTGATAAATAATTCTTCTTCTTCTTCATCTTTTCTTAGATCTTGAGATCTGTTTATTCAAGAAAGCCCTCATTCTTGGGAGGCTGAAGTCCAGCTGTCCCTCCATCGTTTTGGCAGTCTTCCGGGGGGACGGTGACCAGCTGGGATTTCGTTGGCCACGACATATGGGATTCTGGAGTCATCCATCCTGTTTACATGATAAAAACACTTGTGCCTGCGATAGATATTGCCTCAAATCACGCCGAGTCATGTTGGTGATTGACATGGAAAAAATTGATTTTTGTATATGCGTTTTAATTTTGAAATGTTTGATTCTTAAGATATTGTAATACTGTAAGATATTTATTTTGCAATAAGTCCTCCTTTTGGCACACCACATTGTCTTGTTTTTGTAATTATGCATATTTTACTGGCCAATAAAGATTTATTTATTTATTTATTCTTCGAACTATTGTATCGTTAGTGATATGATAAATAAAACAATTTTGAAAATGAAGGGTTACAATTAGATACTTTTACATTTGGGTACGATAATGATGGATAAATATTAGATTAAATTATTATCTGATAAATTATCGGATATTTATCAATAAATATCATTACGATGATAGTAATTTCAACCCTGCATTTTTTCTTACATTGTATGTAATATTTTTAAACTCTTTTTTATCATTTTTTTTAACAGAAGGGGGTAATAAAAATTTAGAAGATTAAAAAAAACATTAGAAAAACTATATATTATCTCCAGTAGCTAACGGATCTTTCTGTTTTGTGTTAAGTGGTGGAGTGTTATCTTAATTGTCACGCATTAGAGGGTTGTGTTTTTTTTATTTCTACCTACGTTGGTGTTTTAGGGTTAAGTGTTTTTTCTATTACGTTACTGTTTTTTAATTGTATGTGCGACTACTTTAAAAGTTAAGAGTCCTTCTTCTTCTTCTTCTCAGGTTTCAATCCAATGGATTTGTTTGCAGCAAAGAACACCTCGCTTTCCACTCCCCCCGGTCCTCCGCACAACGCTTCAGCTCCAAGTATGAGGAGCAGCTCATATCCTGGAGAGTCTATTGAAGGAATAAGACCAAATGTAAACAAATAGAATAAGGGATGATCAATTTCAAATATCCCACGCGACACTGGGTCAATGAACAATAAATATTTTTGAATATTGCGAAATAGAGGTTGAAAAAATGTACAGGATGTGCCTAAAGTCAACGTCATTCCGATAGACCAACTTACAACTGATCGGATTATCGAAATATGATCTTAGTAAACAAAATCACTCATTTTCGAGATACCTACTGGCATTTGGCTGAATTTAGTTATCGAAATGTGACCTTACTAACTAAACAATTACTAGTTTTTTAGATACTGTCACATTGTTGAATTCCTTGAAAATCGACACCTTTGTTCGGTTTTTCGAGTGCCACAGTCACAAAACTGCATATTCGAAGATTATAATTATAACTTACTATTGTTTTGAAATCCTGAATAATCCTGCTGTTTCATTGTAGATTACGCTGGCGATTTTGTCCCACAGGCGAACATTAAATAAATAAATAAATAATTATAGCCCAGAGAAAATATGCATATTTATAAAAACAAGACAATGTAGTGTGCCAAGCCAAGTAGTCTCTGAAGCGAGAGGTACTAGGTTCAAACCCCGACGCTGGCGATGTATTCCACACTTTACGATCCAGGCCTAGCTAGTGCAAGGTGTGCATGAAAGTATTTGGGTTTGTGTATGAAAGCCCAGATCCTTTTTTGTAAAAAAGGCGGACTTATTGCAAAAGCAATATCTTAGAGTCAACCCGAATGCCAAACATTCACCAATTCTTCAATATTACTTTGTCACCAGGTGAAAGTACGTAGGTATTATATAGTAAGGTAAGTGAACGATTGGGTAGGTATTTAGTTAGTTACTAAGAATGATATAGGTAGGTACTGTTTTACTTACAAGAGAATACATAGAAACGCAAGCATGCCGAGTACATTATACACTGTATACCAAGCTTACATACATAGTAAGTCGTACATATACCACTAACTAGAATCATACTATAGATCACGGGTTCCCAACCGGCGGGGCGCGCCTCCATGAGGGGGGCGTGGAGTGGTCCAAAGAGGGGCGCGGAGTAACTGTTTGTTAAGAGTGTGCATACCGACATTTCAAATATTTCTAAAAACGGGAAACCTTCTATCTCGACAACCGTTACTAAATATGCTTTGGAACAAAATAGGGTAGATGATTGAACCTTTATCTAGGGAATAACCGTAAAAGATTTTTTATATCTTGTATACATTTCTCAAAAAAAAGAATTAAACACCTCTGTACTTTTTTCCGAAAGACGGAAACTCGTTTCCCGAAAGTCGCGGATTAAAAATTTTTTTTTACTGATAATATGCATCAAAATCTAGGGAATAACCGTAAAAGTTTTTTGATAGACGCAAAATTAACCCCAAAAAATGTAAAAAACGCTATTTTTACCATTTTATCGTGCGATTGTCACGCGATTTCTTTTATCATAATGTATGTTCCCGAGATTTGGGAGCCCTAATACCATATATATAAAAAAAAACTTGTACGAGTATATAATAATTCACGTATTTGCAATAATAACGTGAAATTAAAAATAATTCGCCTGCGTCGCTATTCCCTTGTATATTTTACTACGTACTTTTTAAACGTACGGGTGCGTGGGGGCCCCTGGATCTCTTAATCACCCGTTGATAACGATTAAGAGATTTTATGCCTCATCCACATGCTGTCCGACCTTCCACGAGTCCCGCACGAATGAGTAAAAAGGCGTTAACCGTCGGTTACGTATACAGTTCAAGACAATCACCTCGTCCGTACATCCTTTTACTCATTCACACAAAACTCGTGGAGGGATGCCGAGCGTGAAGCGGCCGCATTAGGAGATCCGAGATACTTAGGTGGGGCGTGATTGATAAAAGGTTGGGAACCCATGCTATAGATAGAATAATTGTACCTATATTATTATAGATAGACTTATGCTGTGATGTGGAGTAGATCTGAATAATATAGCCTATGTTATATAATGCTTCTAATCATAAGCAGCATAGTATTGCTTCATTTCTGGGGTGACCATTATTTCAAGCTATTAACTGTTCGAGTTACACCGTTTAAGGATTCAGGTATGGGGCCCTATGAAATCACATAACCTCACAAAAAAATCCTAATATTACTCATCGTTTTTCGTCATATATTGAAAATTATCAAACATTGTCGTGAAAATCCATCCAATCACAATAATTACATTAAAAAAATATATTGTGTTACGCATTTTTTATATACATATCTATTTACCTACGACACTCTTCAGTTACTCTCGCAAAAACACATTTTTTAAAGAATTTTAATATTTATCGTTCATTGTGATTGGTAGAGAAACACGTAACTTTTTGTGTCTATTTTTACAAGCCCACTGCTCTGGTATACCGACACTACACAGATTGCAGTTCCAGGACTCATTTTTGAGGTTCGGTTTTGCCCAGTAGCTATAAATAAGAATATTTGCAAATTTTTCATAAACATTTTTTTGCAAATATGGAAGGGTGCTTCAGCCCCCTAGACCCTCCCCTGGATTCACCACTAATATACTAGTCGCGTGAGGTTTAATAAGACCCTTTTTTGTAGTGTGAGACAGTGTAACTACACGCAAGTCCGTACACGCAGTTATAGTAGTATTAGTGAGCGCACAATGAACAAGAATGCACACAGATGCGTTAGGCAGGTATATCCTTCCTTTACGAACACTACAAAAAAGAGTCTTAAACTCGCGAGACTTTTATACCTAGGTACAGGTAGATATTATGTGAAAGAATGATTTGCTTAGTTTTTCGTTGGTGAATAAATGAATGCATAAGTGTATGGTCACCTTATTCCAAGTCCCGGCACATTAGCCAGATTAAACGACTGAAGCAATCCGCCTGAGAGCTCCCCCAGACCCCAGACCTCTGTACTTACAACATAGTATACAACCCCTGGAACATGGATCACCAACATTTTATCCAACAGCGAAACCAAAACAAATTGTATAAGAGTTACATACCTAGCGGGGTTGACTGTAAGTTACGAATTACATGCGTAATAAGCCCGTCTTTTAGCACTATTGCTCTCGTACTTATTCCTCCACCACGGTGTTCTCTGTTGCTTCAGTGTGTAAATCCTTGCAGTGAGAGTCTCCTCCAGGGAACATTAACCCTCGTTTTCACCAACTTTTACCTAAGAAGGAGACCCCTAAGAAATTTCCATACAAAAACAGAGATAATATTCTATTTTTTGACACGCAGGCCTACCAACCACACCCTAATTCCATACAAAATGCAACACGCAACTCACCTACGTTAGGTGCCCAAATATCTCTGCCCAGGCTAGGTGAGTTGCGTGTTGCATTTTGTATGGAATTAGGGTGTGGTTGGTAGGCCTGCGTGTCAAAAAATAGAATATTATCTCTGTTTTTGTATGGAAATTTCTTAGGGGTCTTCTTCTTAGGTAAAAGTTGGTGAAAACGGGGGTAAGGGTGTTTAGAGTAGTTTCGGTAGGAGAACCTTGAGCTCTCCTTTGAAAAAAATGATTTTGCATAAAAGACTGGATGATATAGGAGCTGAAGCTCCTATATCATCCAGGGGTGGAGGTGGGTTTATCCTTGATGTTGCTTCACTTGAGAATACAAGGTTCTAGCTGACAAGATCAAAATGTTGACGAAAATGTTATAAGATTAAAGTTTCAAGCGCTCATATATTTTGCGCACAGATGGAACCTTATTAGTCTCTAGTAGTTATTTACACACACTATGCCACTTTTAGATGTTTTTGTTAATTGTACTCATAGATTATGTCGGCTAGAAACATTTTCATGTGAAAATTCCGTAACACGTACCCTTAGATATATATGTCTGACAAATCGGGTTGATCCGCCCTTTACCACACTACAATTGCCTTGCTTTGCAATTCTTGACGATATATTTATGTTTAAAATATTGTGTTTCTGATGAGAACTCACACAAAAGGTTGGTGATTTCTGTTCAGCAGAACAAAGCCCAGAGTTGGGTTTAAAGTTTATCGCCTATTCATGAGTTATGGGCGCTCATTTGTAAATCTTAAACCACTATCAGAAATACCAACCCATATAATACTTACCTACCTATCAATACCCACTGTTTTTTTCTGTTCTCCTGTTCACAATAATTCAATTTGGTACAAACACTTTGCTTTTTTTACCATATTCTACCTCTCTCACGTCTCTTGCGACTCTTGCGAGGTAGGCAAAGAGAACAAACTACGAGACCGACACATGTGTCCAATTCTACTTGTCACTTCTTCCACGGGAGTCTAGCGATATGTTCCTCTGCCTACCCCGCAAGAGACGCGGCTTCAGAGGATAGAATAGAATAGAACAATGTTTTTCTGAAAGGGTTCCCGGAGGAAAACCTACAGGAATATTGCTCAACATGAATAAATCCCAATAAAGACAAAAGCCAAAAGACAAAAAATAAATGTGCTCAAGGGATAAAAGCCCAAACTTTTTAGTTGGGTTCCAGTAGATGAATTATTTATAAAATGTTGACTATTTTACTATCTGTCCCAATTTAGATCCGCTTATTTACATATTTGTTTATTTTCTAATCTATGGTAGTTTCTAACACACTGAAATAAATGGTATACTAATAGATACAATTAATTTTATTTTCAAAATCCAATTAGATTGACCTTTTTTCTCTTAAGGGCTTTTCTGGGATTTATTCATGTTGAGCAATATTCTTATGGTTGGTTCGGTCACGTTCTGAAAGATGCCATACGGCTACAACAGGTACGTAAGCTATTGGCCTGTCTGGTCACAGAGAATTCTTACAACAAAGTACGTAAGTAGATACTTGGTAAAAGCTTGTGTTTATCAATTCCTTAGACAGATGGTGTAATTTATTGAGACAGTAATGAGATGAGTCTATAAGTGCGAGGCGAGGTATGGTGCATATACTGCATAGTTACATATGCAGGTGGATATGTACTTACGTATTATTGTACATTGATGGAAAGTTTATCTTCTTCTTTCTCGGCCTTTTAATTCCAATGCTGGACATAGGCCTCCCCTTTGACTTTCCACAGATTCCTATCCTGGCCATGCTGCATCCACTTGCTTCCTGGGATTCGCCTCACATCGTCAGACCACCTTGCCTGAGGTCTTCCTACGCTCCTTTTGCTTGTTGTAGGTTGCCACTCGAGAATCTTTTTGGTTCATATAGAATCTGAGCGTCTGGCAACGTGTCCTGCCCAACTCCATTTTAAGGCAGCTGCTCGTTTATGAATGACCAAAAATAACGAATCAATAAAACATTCCAGTAGGCATCGTAGAATAAATTCTAGAATAATTTACCACATTTCTTCAACAATGAAATAGACTTACTTTCAAGAGAAAGTTTCACGGTGTAATCTCATCCTTGGAACAATGAAAAAGTAATGATTGTTATTTTAAAGTTGAAATTAGACACAGATTTTATTAATTACGATATCTGACACTTCTTCCTACTGCTTTACGAGACCCTCTGCCTCCCTGCCTCCCTGCCTACCTAGTTAGTAGTTACTTCTTGCTTGCTGCAGCTTGGCGCCCCTAAATTACAAATAAATTTATTATATTACCTTCTGTAAGACATTATCCGCTGTGTTATTGTTCTAACGACAGGGGCGGCTCTAAGAAATATCAATTAATCAATTAATATTTTCACGACCCTCAGCAATGAGGAAACGATGAAAGAAGAAGAAGAATTTTTATGTATTTTTTTGTGATTCGATTGAATTTTCTACATATTATAGTTGAAATCCATGAAGTGACGCCAAGGGCAATAGAATACATATTTGAGAAATATTGACGCGCAGCTTCGTCTTTCAGATACTTAATGTACAACGGTCGCTCACATACGAGAGAAAAAGAAGAAGAAGTTGAATAACAAGTAGTTATCTCAACAGATATACAGCGAAGGATGGACTTTCCATCAGGCTTGATCGTCTGCTGGTTTAATGTGATAACTAGAGACCGACCGAATATTCGGTTTCGGTTTCGGTTACGGCCAGTTTCGGCCAAAATAACCGGTTTCGGCCCTAGTTTCGGTTTCGGCCAAAAAGTGGCCGAACCTTCGGCCAAACCGAAACTAGCATCCGTATTATATCGAGCATTGTCGGGAATCTTCGGAACAGGTTCATACTTTGTGTTTTGTATTCTGTACACTAGAGTCCTTTTTTATTTTACAAAAGTGAACTAGATATATATATATCACTACCCATTTTTATACACATCATTTATGTCTTATAACAAAAATTTTGCCTGCGGCGCTACTTAAGCGGCTGTTTCCCTGATACAACATAACCAAGTGTTTTAATTACCTATAACAATATTCATCACTTCGGCCATTAAACAAAAAAATTGCCTGCGGCGCTACTTCTAGGTGCATCTAAGGGAAAAATGCTCATAATGATGTTTGTATTCTACATACCTATTTTAGTTCAAAGATAATATACACATGGGCGTCGACGTCGGCAGGGGGGAGGGGGCAGCTGCCCCCACTAGAGATTGGAATAGCTATCTATTTTTCTATACTTCATGATAAGACCTCACAATAAATCACACTATTACCGCACATTTTCTCACCATGTCATAATTTTTGTAAAATTAGCATAAAAAATCCATCAAAACACAATAATTGTTTCACAATAAAAAAGCCTGCGGCGCTATTTATTTATTGCTTTTATATGAAATATTGTTCGTACATAATATTGTGCAAATTATTATGTACATTTTCAAATAAACCAAACCATATCACGGCCTTCTTCACCATGTCTCACAAAAAATTTTCGCCTGTGGCGCTATTTACGCGTTTTTCATCCTATATATATATATTGTAAATTTTTGTTGCCCCCCTTAAGTTCCGAGGCTGGCGACGCCCATGAATATACATATTAGCAAACTACACCACAATTTCCGTTACTATAATCTCCCGAAGATAAATAGCAATTTTTTATGTCCCCCCTAGTGTTACCTATGCCATGGATACCTACTCGTACATAACTGATGACATAAGTTGTAGTTTAATGGGTTCCTTTCTTTTGTGCTTACATTGATTTCCGAAAATGAAGCGTGGTTTCCTAATAAATATCTTAGGCAAACACTAGATATCAGAGCAGGGTACCTATAATGATTTTTTTTTTTTCAAAATTACAACTGAAATTCCTAAGTTTCGGTTTCGGTTTCGGTTTCGGCCGAAACTAGAAGGGGAGCCGAATATTCGGTTACGGTTTCGGTTTCGGCTAAAAATCCAGTTTCGGTCGGACACTAGTGATAACTTTACACTTAAGTAACATTCACCAATTCTAGTCCATTTCTTCTTCTCGGGTTTCAATCCAATAGATTTGTTTGCAGCAAAGAACACCTCGCTTTCCACTCCCCCCGGTCCTCCGCACAACGCTTCAGCTCCAAATATGAGGAGCAGCTCATATCCTGGAGAACCTGCTCCATATATTTCTGTCGGGGTCACCCTCTGTGAGTTGTCCCCTCGGTCATTCCCTCCATTACGGTGTGGAGGAGGTTTTCGTGTCGTATTGTGTGGCCTATCCACTTGGCCCGTCTCTCTGAGATTGTTTTGAGAAGGTGCCTTCCTTCTTCGATTCTGTTGAGAACTTCGTTATTCGTGATGTGGTCCCTCCAGTATATTCCTAGGATTCTTCTGTATGACCACATCTCGAAGGCCTCTAGTCTCTTTCGATCTCTTTCGGTTAGGCACCATGTCTCACAGCCGTACAATAGGATACTCCACACATAGGTTTTTACCAGTTGTTTGCGGAGCTTTATATCTATATTATGTGACTCAAAGATCTTTGCTTTTTTATTAAAAGCGAGTCTTGCTTGGTGTAACCGACTATCAACCTCTCTTCTTGTACGGCCATCCCAGGTGATCCTACTCCCGAGGTAGACAAACTCTTTGGTGTGTTTTAATGGGGCTCCAGACAACGCCACACTCGTTTGCTGTTCATTTCGGCTTACTGTTGTCACCTTTGTTTTGTCCTTGTTAATTTTCATATTATATTTAGTGTTGAGAACATTCTCCATGGTTTCTAATGCTTCTTGCAGTTCTTCTTCACTTTCCGCTATCAAAGCAATGTCGTCCGCAAACATTATCATGTCTATTTTTTGCCCATGGACTCTTATACCTTTTCTATGGTTCATTCTTTCCCTGATTTCATCAATTGCATATTGTATATATCCATTAAAGAGTACTGGTGATAGAGAGCAGCCTTGTCTTACACCTTGCCGTATATTCGCTTCTTTTTGGTCACTTCCGCATCCATTTATTAAAAATAAATAGTTACAAGCAGGACGAAAATGTAATTTCAGGACATATTTCAAAACAAATATCTCCACAACTGTGCAACCAACTACAAAAATATGCTTTGTATAAAAATAAGCTAGACAGACAGAAACTTTATCTAGTGCATCACTGTAACAATTTTGTTAAGTACTTATATGAAATGTGAAAAATAAAAAAGAGTGATAAATAGCTTTGAAAAAATTTCGTAACTTTAGTATGAAAAGAAATCAGGTCAGGCGATAATTAAAATATATGTCCTAGTAGGTATATTGGTATGCCTACACACAAATTCAATTGAAGTCTATTCCTAGGCACATGCTTGTAACTTTTCTTGCTTGAACCGCTTCTGGAATAATAAAATCTGTAAAAAGAGTTTTCTTTGGCAAGATGTAACTAGGAACATGTAATAAAATAATATAAGTAATTGTACCCAACATCTTCCATATTTTACGCAGAGATCATTACTATGCCAGTCTATGCAATCTTTATGGTTCCTAGTTCCTACAAGTTATACGGAACTTGGAAAACAGTGGTGGATATCTGCATAAATTATTACAATCCACTAGTCAAGCAGTGGCGTTCTTCTTTGTACCATTTTTTTTATAATTTTTAATGGATCTGGGTTTATCGAAATAAACCCAAATTGTTGTTAATTATTGTTAATATGTATATTTGTTTTGATATTTTGTTGTTGTTATAATATTTGTGTATGTTAAATATGTGTGTATATCAAAATTCATTGTTTTAGCATGTTGTTGTAGGAATATATCTGGAAAAATAAATTTCATTCATTCACTTGACGACGGACGCGTTTTAAAAAAAAAGAATCGGTGAGCATGTAGTACCTACAAATTGCATGACTGTGACGGAAATAAAACTGGCTTGCCCTAGTGGGGAGGAATAATGTGTGACGTAATATTTTATTGAAGTATTTTTTTGTATATTCATGATGCTCGGATATATTATAAACAAACAACTTTTTTGTATTACTTATGAAAATTCAAGGCATTCCTGTTCAGTAAAGTTGTAAAATAGTGCGCCATCCTTCATTAACGACTTGTACGTTGAGAATTATACCAAGAAAATTATATTTTTATTACCTACAGTTAGACCTTAAATTATTTAAGAATTATTTCCTCCCCTTCTCTTGTATAATTCACCCCCTCTCCCCAACATTATTATGCATTTCCGGGTATAATTCATAAAACATATTATTTGCAAACTTAGACCCACGAAAATAATTTGTGTAAGTTTTACTATTTTCTTGTACGCATACTGACATTTCGAAAATTTCTAAAAACGGGAGACCTTAGATCTCGACAACCGTTACTTAATATGCTTTGGAAAAAAATAGAGTAGATACATCGAACCTTTATCTAGGGAATAACCGTAAAAGGTTTTTTGATTGAAGCGAAAATAATCCCAAAAAATGTAAAAAAACGCTATTTGAACCATTTTATCATGCGATTGTTCACACGATTTTGAACCTTAAAATGCCGTGGGAAATGACCGTGACGTCATAGTTGGGTCGGGAGCCTTAATGTAAAATTTTATTTAATGTTTCAGGAGCATCGTCTCTTATGTCATCCAGTTTTTCAAAACAAAAAGTTACTATTTTTTTCACGGGGAGGCCCGGAAGGGCTCCCCTCAACAAGCTTCTAGCGAAACTACTACTCTGAACATCCTTAATGCACCTTCAGGAGACCCTTAACTGCAAGGATCTACATCACATTTTCTTAAAACTAGGATCAGGACAGTATATATGCCGGCTCTACAAGCTTGGCAAACCTCGACAAGCTTATCACAAACTATGGATAGAGCATTTGACTTGGCTTGTGTAGGCTTGCTAGCACTTGTGGTCGATCTGATCGGGTGTCAGGTTTTTTTCACAAATCTATAAGATGTTTGCGACAAGCGCTTGCGAAGCGTCCACCAGTTTGTGGGTTTGTTGAGGCTTTTCAGCAAGTATACCAGAAGTGGACCTGGCATTACAAAAACGTATACTTACTTTTATATAATTAAAAAAATATATTATTCTTATAAATAAAATATTTTTCACATTTTCGTTAGATGTTTCATCTGATCCATTTTCAATATAATTTAAAAAACGTGTTTAATCATCCGTTAATTTTCAGATAGGTACGATGCATTTTTGCATTTGATTTTTCTTCGTTTTACCGATTACTACAAAAGAGAAAAAGAGGATAAAATTGGTAGATAACTGCAGCTACATAAATTACAACACATACACCCGCCTATTTATTACTATACCTATACATGGTACCTACTTACAGATACCTGATACAGAGTACAGACAATGATGAATTGTAACATATTGATTAACTATCGGGGAAGGCAGAGAGATGCTAGTGAGATTATTGGTAATAGTGCATGATAATTGAATTCACCCCTCTGGGATTGCGGGCCTCGGATTGAAACCCCCCGAATTAAGTACTGGACGGAACTGAATTAGAAAATATATCCGCTACTTACCCACGTGTATTACATACCTATTGTTACTAAATCATGTCAGAGGTTGTCAACTATTTAATAGTGGGAGCATTCCGTAAAATTTCACGATCTTGAAAGTTATAAAATGAAAGTTGTAAAGATTGTAAAGGGATTGTGGTACTATATTACAGAGTCCAAATTATTTCCTGCACACTTTACAGTAAGCTAACAGTTTGTGCCGTGATGTGTAGAATACATCGTCAGGACAAAGATTTGAATCAGGCACTTTTGACTTGGGACATGCTATAATATATCATTCATGATTTGATGACATTGATTTATTGAAATTTTAAGTGAACAAAATACATGAATATGTCAACATTACAAGTCATATTATATACTATTTGTTCACTAGGGCGAGCTTATCGCAGTATTGAGATCTCTGCCAGCTAACTCCAATTACATAATAGTAATACTACAAAATACACAGTAAAAAAGTACATAATTAAAAGCCCGTACTTATACATGTCAGGACTGGGAGGGAGGTTGAAAAGGGATAACGTTAGGGGGTTGGTGAGAGAAGATGATTCTTTGACGACAAGTTAGGTAAAAGTCGCATTCTAGTGGAAATTCATCAAATCCTTCCACAAAATGACCGCTTTGAAATGTCAGTGAGTACCTAGGTAAAGAAAGACGTTCATGGTTGATATCCCATAGGAGTAGTGACTATGATATTTCATAGGAGTATGATATCCCATAGATAAATTTAATGCTAATGGATGAAAAATAAAAATCATTTGCCAACTGTTGTCGATGTATGATATGGACGATTCAGAAAATAATCAGAATCAGACTTCTTCAATTGGTCTGCCCATCGGTCTGCGGCCTTTGATGAAATCATCCCTTGGTCAAGTCCTCAGGGACGTCCTCAGTCCTCATACCCCTCCTCCAACTCCAATATTACAATACAATACATATTAATATATTCAATCAAATATCTGCTTTGTATTTCTCTGATTTCCTGGTTATTCCAATAAAAAAATGTGAAAATTAAATTAAAATTTTGAGTAGGGACTGACGTGAATATAACTCATATAGACCTGCACACTGAAAAATCATCAATCCATAAAAATTAATCAAAAAGGTGACCATATAGGAGATGCATTTTAGAAACACGTAATAGAAAAGTATTACGTACGTGTATAATTAATTTGTTTTTGTGAATTGTATTAGTAAGTGATTATTACAAAAAGTATTTTTTATTTTATTTTTTCTTTAAGTGATCATTAAGCAACCTAGGTACCAGCCGCGAAGCTACCTAAGAACTCGATTCCCATCGAGTTATCTTTAGGTTTAATTAATAGGTATAATTGTGCCTAATCTGACGTAAACCAATATGAAATGTTAGCCCCGGCTTCACTTCTGCATCCACTCTTTGCCGCTGGTAGGTACTTACATAAAATAAAAATAAGGTATATAAAATCGCACAACTAAACTAGGGCTATCTTACCCCATAGCTGCAATTTTTTCCGATTAACCGTAATGTTGCATTTTCATTCGGGTCTGCATTTTTTGTGATACATATAGGGTTAACAAAAAAGTTGTGACGTCATTACATTCGTTTATCACTTTGTAGAGGTCTGTAAGTTTGATATAAGGTCCAATTCTGAACTTGTCAAACGAAAATGAATGTGTTTTAAATTTAATCTGCAATAAGCAAACAGAACATCTTATTTCAGTACTACGCACTTAATTACATATGTAGTTACAAAATTGGATGTAATATTCACGTCAGCATCGGTTTCCCAAACAAAAAAAAATGAAAGTGAATAAAGGTAAAGCTACCTTGGTTTTGTATCTACTCTGTATTATATTACTTATTAATTTGCATTGTACCTATTGTTCGTTAATCCACCTACCTCCTCCAGTACAAAGGGTCCCGTTGTTGTGCAGGGATTTTATACAATGGTTGAGTGTATAAAGGGCGTTTAGCAGGGATGAACAGAAATGCCAAATAGTAGGAATTTGTTTTTTCGTGATTGCCACATTTTGGAGTTAATTCTATCGAGATCAAAAGATAAAAATTAAGGAACACGTTACGCAATATCAGTTGTAGTTGGCGCCGCAGTCATATTTATTTTTGTGTCAATTTAGGTTTAATGGATTTTTCCATTTCCAAAAAAATCCGTGATTTTTTGTGAGGTTATGTGATTTTGAAGGTAAATGTAAATATGTATCTATTCATTTTGCCAAGGGAGGGGCATTTGCCCCCCCCTGCCAATACGCTAAGAATTAATTTTTAAATGGAACGTAAGCAGACTAAAATGTAAGGAAACGGGATGGGAAAAGGAAAGGTAGAGTAAAGGAAAGAAATGAGAAGAGAATGGAAGATAAATAAATAAATCTCTATTGGCCCAAAAAAAAAAAGTATAGTTACAAAAACAAGACAATGGTAGTGTACCTAAAGGCGGATTTATTGCAAAAGCAGTATATGTAGTTAGTAGCAAGTTAGTATTCTGAAATACTCGTATTTTCATTGTATAATATAGGTAAATCTTACTTAATTGTTTCGATTTATAATGAGGTAACTAGTGAATGGTGTTTGTGTGTGCATTTCGTAATTAATTTCGGTTGGGTTTGAATGTTAATGTAATATCCACCCCTATTATATTATATAGAGGGGGTGAAGGATAATACATTATGACTCTAAAGTAGCTAAATATTAATAATCTGTAGAAAATCTCATCAAAGTATATCAAGTGTATTTAATCATAATAATAGTATGAAGTGGTGGGGTATTATAGTAAGTATAATGTAGGAAGCTATCTATTGAAAAAAGGCAGTCATTGTACTTAAAAAATGAAATAATATTGAAAATAATATTGCGTCAATCGAGAAGATAAAAAGCGGTTAAGTATTACAGTGTGATGAGGATGAAAAAAAATTGATGACAAAAGTATTTTCTTTCATGCTTGTATATCAAAGAAAATTTTTGGTTGGTAGAATTACTTATGTACACTGTTACGTGTTCCGTAGTCTTAAATTTTCTTCTTAGGAATACAGGGTGGCTAATAGACTTTCTTAACTATAACAGTGTAAGTATATGTAGGTACTTCATAAATTCAAGCGAGTCTATGATGGTCCTGGCTGGGTAATGTTTTGAGGATCCCAAATGATAGTTGGCTGAAGGAAGAGTTGTTTTTTTATTGTGACATAATAAATGTTTAACAAAAGAATAAAAATATCAAATTTTAGATATTTTCGTAAGATGTCGCTTATTTTTAAACGGATTAACCTGCTTTGTTTATAAAAAATAGGTACATAATCAAATACTTGTAAGAAACACATTTTAGAAATACGGGTATAAACAGGATTATTAAAATGTTCCTAGCATTTATTAGACAACCAAACAGACTTCGATTACATTGGATCCTTGTTTAGTCGTCTTATTTTTTAATGCAGGAATTGGTTAGGGTGTTGAGTGTATCTCCTGATATTAATTTTAACATTCTAGTGCCTTCTTATAAAAGCATATAATCGATTAACCCTATTTTATTAATTCTATAATAATATCCACAATATGATCTCTTCCTTACCACTGTGCGTTGTCAACACGGATGAATTAATCTATAGAAATGCCATAAACTTTACTACTGTAATAGCATGTCAATTTTATTATTGTCAAAATGTTAACTGTAATCGTGAACAACTGGGAGACATTTTCATGGTTCCAATGATTTTTTAAAATGATCTGATAATTCTTATATATAAACCCAAATACTTTGGTTAGTAGCAAGAAGTCACTTATGTCACTGGCTCACTCTTTGGCACTATTACCTTATAAGTATACTGTTGAGTTGTTTTATTTATTTTTTAACTTTTCAGCATACTTTACAACCCAGGCAAGGAGGTCAGACGATATCGAGAAATGTGCCGGTTGTGGATAGATGCAGTGTGTCCAAGACAGGAAGCTGTGGAGGACCAAAGAGGGAGGCCTATGTCCAACAATGGCCTAAGTGGCTGCAGAAGAAGAAAAAGGTACTTCACACTGAGCCTCAAGGTTGTATCATACAGTGCGATATTACTAATTCTATTGAAAATTTGAATTTGTAATATTATTTTGAGTTTTTTCCATCTAATTTTGAAATCCGTTAAGATTTGTTAAGATTTGGAAACCTTGGATGATGTTAGCTGTTGATTTTTATGTTTAGATTTTTGAAGTGCACCTATACAAAATTGAGACATTACGCCACATCTATGTTATTAATTATTCTGTGATTCTCAAATTAAATTTGCCCATCCAGAACAATCTGTGTGGCGCACAGTCGGTCAATTCTACGATGAAACAGGATTAAATTATATTTTAGGATTTGTATTGTTATGATTATATTATTTTGTAGGTAGACAGATTTATTCTAAAGAGGTGTTGTTGATGATACAAAATGACTAAATTGTTCCACCATTCGGAATGAAGTGTCATGGAAACGCCCCCCAACTCCAATATTGCTGTCATTATTTACGGAATTTTGGATTAATAGTGTTAATCCTTTATGTCTGACGCATGTTGAACGTTTTCCCATTGTGTGTTTTGTGATTTTGAACACAAAGTTTTTGGGTAAGATATTATGATCTATGTGTGAATCGTATTAAAAATTAAAGTGACGGAAGCGAGAAGTGTGTGAGAACTCTGGCGTACTGTTCTCTCTGCCTACCCTGCAAGGAAGGGGGACGGAATATAACGACCTTTGTGTCCAATTCCTGGCGCATCTTCGTGGGCTAAACAGAGAGAGAGGCTGCCATATTTTCTTTTGACGTTATCGTGAACTCAAGAAAATCTCCTGATTGAGAAAATCACAAATATTAATTTATTTTTTTACACTTTTGGAAAACAAAATACAGAGATATGTCAACATTACGTTGTTCACTATGGCGAGCTTATAGCAGTGCTGCGATCGCTGCCAGCTAACCCCTAATATTTTAACTAGTTCTCTTACGCAAAAACTGATTGATAACCCATTTCACTTTTTTTTTATAAATGAGCCACATTAGTACGGGCTTTTCCAAGTTAGGTGGCAAGATTATTGTTAAGTATTTGAAAATTGAGCAAATAATGTTTTTTTATTATTATTAAATAAATGCATGCATCTAATGTTTTTTGCACATATGTCCGATACAGTACAAAAGGTATTCAAAATAATTTTATTGACAATATTATTATTCATAGGGATCTTATTCTTATCCAATACGCTATTATGCCCTACCTTAGATCAGCTGTAGGCAGGAACTTTAGGAAGGTACCTACTCTAAATATTTAGATTGACAGACATAATTTCATGGGAAGAAGCATTTCAATAAGCGAATTAACGTCACTTTTTTGTTGACATTTTATAATCACAGATATACTCGTAAAATAAATTGTACATTTTTTTTGGAATAGTTGCATAAAATTTAGAGTACACGTTTGATATTTTATTATTTTAATGTCGGTATTGTCTTTTTTTTAGTGTGCACTACAATCCATAGTACTGAAGCTGCTGCCATATAGGTGTGGCTCCTCCTACTATTAGTGTAGCACCATGTAGTGTAGTAGTGAGGCCAGGCATACCAGAGCAGAGCCACTTGGTAACTGACCACCAGGGGACTAGGATCTCTACAGAGACCATACCAGAATACTGAGGTACTACACACCAATGAAGTGAAAGGATGGAATCTCGTTGATATTCTAATTTTGGATATTCGCTTCACGACTTCAAAATTCGGAACTTTAAAAGGTCAATAATTGAGGATTTCGACCACTCTTATAAATTTTAATACTAACTTATAGGTAAACCTATCATCTACTTACGTGTCTACTATATAGTAGTGTGTCATATTAAAAATCATCGGAGCGGATATCTTTATAATATTTGGTATAGAGTTTCTTCAAACCTTCAAACCGAGTTTATAAAAGAAAAGGCGTGATTTACTGGGGGCTGGGGGTAACTTCAGTACCTACTTTGATACCTTGAACATCACTATTGTGCTGGGTAAGGTCTCCCCCAAATATACAACATTCTGGTACCATCGGTACCCAACGAGATTTCGAAAATCGTCCAAGCGTTATATTCGATGAGAGAGGTTTTTCAAAAGGACGGAATGTTATTAATTTTACTGATAAAACGGATATCCGATAAACTTCTATACAAAATAGTATGCGTAGAAAAGAAACACATTATTTTGAATAAAATTCGTAGTGTGCATAAGCAAACTTAAAATGTTTAAAAAGTACAACGATTCTGTAGTGTACACTGACTTGGTGTGTAGTACCTCAGTATCCTGGTATATGGTCTGTGTAGAGATCCTAGTCCCTATCCCGATCCTAGTTACCAAGTGGCTCTGCTCTGGTATGCCTGGCCTCACTACTACACTACATGGTGCTACACTAATAGTAGGAGGAGCCACACCTATATGACATCAGCTCCAGTACTATGGATTGTAGTGCACGCTGGAACTGACAACGATGTAGTCATCTGATACTCTATACCAAAATTATTTCAAAATAATCTTAAAAAATTAGGGCAAAACTCCCCCTTTTCTACAAGATTTTTTTTATGCATCTCCGATATGAATATGGACTAATTTTTAATAAGTATTTTTATTACATTTTCATAACAACAAAATCCGATTTTTTATAAAAAAAAATAACAATAGGATAATATTTAAAAAATATATATATATTCAAGATTTAATAAATATTTGAAGCGTGAATTATGTTTTTATACTAAGTGTCAAACCATATCTTATTCTAGTTTTTTTTCTTTTGTATTTTTTTTATTCATACATACCTACCTATATTATTAGCTTCTTTTGTGCATTTTTTTTTTACTTTGCGATATTTTTTCTTGTTTAAGATAACCGACCCCCCCTGCCCTATTTATTTTTTTATCTTTTAGTGATGTGCGATCCCTTTTGCAAAAAAATCTTTTTAAAATAAGATTAGCAATTATCGAACTTGTTACATTTTTTTTTTCATGAATAGATAATGTAAGTATGTGCAAATATTGGGTGCAAACAGTGGCGTGCCTAGGTGTTCTGAAGTAAGGCAAGCTGATGACTTGAGTTTTTGTTTGTGAATAATATCAATATAAGCTTGTTTGTGTATAGGTAACTTTGTCTGTTTTGGGTGTCTGAGTCTACATTTTCTTCTTTAAATTTTCATAACTTCCCAATGTCCCAGTCCAGTACCATTAAATTTTGCACGCATATTTACACCACGCTAAATATTACTTCTCCACATAAAAAAAAATACCAACTGATACGTGTTTTTGAAAAACCAACATAACAATTTTAAACTGTCACCTCAAACAAATATGTGTGTCATAAAGGTTAGGTTTGGGATAAGTTTGGGTTTGGCCAAAGTTTGGGTTTCGAATTTGGGCAAAAAATGTGCAAAAAGGGTTTTTTCCGGAAAACTTGGGATTTTTTGGGGGTTTTTTTCGGGATTTTTTTTTGGGATTCGGATCGGGTCTCGACTGGGCTTGGGTTTGGGCCGGGTTTTTTTGGGTTCGGGGCGGGTTGGGAAGTTATCAAAATTTGTAGAGAAAAGTGTACCTATATAGGTAAAAACAACAACGTCAACAATGACAGATGAAGTTAAATAAGAGTACGGTAAATATGTGAGGATATACTAATGTTAATGTACAACCAATCTCACCCTAATAGAAGTTCTTATATACCAGAAAACATGTCTTAAAAAATAAAAGTATGTACCTACATAATGTAATACATATCTATTATGTACATGAATCTTAAGACATCCATGTTAGTACTCTGCCTATTATCTCCTTATGTGCTTTTATTATGTACTTACAATGTGTAGTACATAGGCACATGACACAACCGTGAATAGGTAACTCTAAAAATATCTATTCGACTAATATACTAGCTTAGTAACTAGTTACGTACAAAGAAATAAAAAATACAGGTCATAGATGGCAAACCATTGTTACCTGAAGTAAGAACCTAATCTAGAATCTAGATACCTAATCTAGACTTGTTTACTTTATTCACAATCGCCTGATGATGAGGGTACAAATTCTCGAATACTATAGTCGCGAAAGCTAGTCATTTTTTTGTGGATTTTAAATTGTTTAGTTTTTAATTTTCTTTTCATTAAAAATGGACTTCCACCGAGTACCAACGGTCGACAACATCGAGATTATCTAAACTAGATTGTTGTGTTGTTCCTAATTCAACCGTAGGCCTTACTTCAGGCACTAATTGGATTCTTCATCTTAAACTATATAAGAGAAAAAAATAACACAGCTTCCTTTTTTCCGTTTTTTTTATTTGTTTAATCTGACTGTGAACTTCTTCTTCTTCTTTCGTATGCGAGAACGACAATTGTGCAAATGATCTGGGAGTCTGAGTCAGCTCCGCGTCAATATTTCTCAGATATTCATTTGCCCTTGGCGTTACCTCATGGACTTCCCAAATATCCCCCTCGAACTTTTTGACGGGACGGTGCCCCACAATGTGATCCACCGTCTCTATGTGCCCGCACTGGCATTGGGGATGTTCCCTCCTGCCCCATTTATGGAGGAGGTGCCCACATCTCCCGTGGTCAGTTCGGTTCCTATTTAGGGACTATGAACTGATACAGTGAACTGATGATACTCATACAATAAATCCAATACAAAATAAAGGATATTATTTATATTTTAAATATAATCGCATCCAGCGAATTTTAGCAAATATAGATTTATAGAAAATAACATTTCTTGAGTTTTTTTTAATATAAGTAATATAAAAAAAACTGTAAAATTGTGGAGGCAGGACTTGCCATCACACTTCTCAGTATTATCTATGACATATATAAACTCATCGGCCTAATACTGGGAGGAAACATTCACCTATCCAGATATCATGGATATCAAAGGATTTGGCCCAGTAAAATATAAGCATTGTGCATGAAATATCAGTATTATTTAGAAGCCTTGAAAAATATTGAATTTTTATTCTAGCATTTTAAAATTAGATCAAACAATGGTTGTCGATACATTTTTCAAGATTAGGTATGACACACCAAAATTATGGTTAACACGAATTTTGTAGATACCCCTACCTATACATTAAAAAAACACGTATGAACATTGAACAATCAGCTAGTTTGAGACAGTTTTTTATAAGTTAAACTAATTCGGAAGCATTTGTACTACGGGTCGGGTAGATAAGGGAATGGTAAAATATAAAAGTTGTTGATGACCCGATGACCCGAGCTTTTTATAAGCTCCAACTGTAAGGAAAACCAGCTTTTTTCTTCAATAATAGTGTAGCGTAACCGTCTTTCATAGATAATACAATAATTGACATGTACTAGAAAATACTACCACGCTTCAAGTTTTGTTTAAATACTAGCTTTTTTACCCGATATGACTCAGGTGAATAATGTAGTGGGAAGTATCGTTAGTCTTGAGTGGAGCTGGGCATGAAGAGCCAAAAATATTATGGAATGGCTTAACAAGGTGGTCTGATGATGATATAAAGAAATGTTCCGGAGAGAGATGCAAGCTGTGTGCCCAGGACATGGAGATGTAGTGGACCAAAGGGGTGGCCTATATCCAACAATGGATCTGAGAGGCTGAAGAAGAAGAAGAAAATACAAAAGTGTATGTTTTTTTTTATCTGATTCATCATGCATAAATAAAATTGTTAATTGTTATACTCGTGTTTTGCTCCTCTCCAGAGCACGCGACCTCTCCTCAATTTTGAGGAGTAGTTTTAATTTAATATTAAGTTTTAATGATAGCATTTTCTTTATTTTATTTTTTGTAATATACGTAATCCCAAAAAATATATAATTTGAATATCCATAATTACAATACACCCATTCACGCTGGTATTGATGGTGAAAAATTTAAACCGATGCACTTTATTCAGTGATTCCAGCGACATACAAATAAACACATTCTAAAATAAATAATTTTTAATACTTTACTCAATACTATTTAGGAATTGGTTCAGAATCTTGTTTTTTAGTTTTTTTTTAAATAATAGTAACGGCTAGTATTATCCATGGTCTTAAGAAAACACCATAAAATTCACACAGTTGATTATGGATAGCTGTCAATTATAAAAAAAAACTGGATATTTTTGTGTTGAATATAGATTGTCATAAAAAAAAATACCTACCTACTTAAATATACAGGGTACTCGAAAAAGATGGACTTACTTACTTACTTACTGCTAGCCACTTGCGTTCCACTGCTGGACATAGGCCTCTTCTAAACCCTTCTACTGTCTTCTATCTTGGGCTATCTGCTGCCATCTACGACGTACGAAAAGATGGACACTATTTTAAAAACAAAACTTTGGAACCATTCATGTTAAAATAAATGAGTGATTCTTTCACTGTATGGTGGGTGGTAGGTTACTGATGAATGTAAGGTGGTAGATGAATAGCACCGATTGGCTTTGTCGACAGCACAGTTAGCCTACGCATGCGCTATTTTATTTTATTGTGCATCAAACAAAACTTACATTCATCTGTTACCATACAGCGATAGAATCACTCATTCAAAGTGAATGGTTCCAAATATAAATAAAATAAAAATAGGGTCCAACTTTTTCGATGACCCTGTATACCTATCTTGTAGGAAAAGATATGGTTGAAGAGATTATGAAAAATTTTGTCTAAATCATTTAAAAACGGGCCTTAATAACTAAAACGTGCTTTGAGTTCGATTTCCCACCCCTCCAAAAGCTCATCTTATACCCTATAATACTGATACATATTTTAAAATAATGACAGAAAAATGTGCGGGTAGTTGAAAATACAAAACTAAAAATATATAGGTAATCATTGTATCTCATAAAAGAGAAGATGCGGTGTACTTACGACAGAGAATGTAGAGATCTCTGAGGAAGGCCTATGTTCAACAATGTACACAAGAAGGCTGAGGATAAATGGTCCAACCAGACATTTTCGTGGACGTATAGATACCTACATGCAGTGTCTTTTAAGGAGATCGCTGTTAACTCCAAATTCAGGAAAATACTGTGACAATATATTGATAGATATTGCTTTTGCAATAAGTCCGCCTTTAAGCACACTACTACCATCTTGTTTTGTGACTCTTCTTTATTTGTCGATCGATAATTTTACGGCAGTCAGACCACACAATCACTAAAGAATCATAAAAAGTGATAAAAATGCGTTTTTTACCCTATCGTTTTACCCTTTGATCTCAACAACACTATAAACGCATCTGATGTTATATATTTATCCACACTTCTCAGATAAATAAATAAATAAATAAATAAATGTGATAAAGGAGAGATGCAAACAGAAGGGACTGGTCCAGAAGAGATTCCACATAAAAAATCTTTGTTATGGAATAATACGACTTAACCCTTGAATGTCTACTAAACGCTTCAACCGGTAAAAAAGGGATAAGTTTACATTTTACCCCATTTGTATTTTCAAGTTTTTTTTATAATGTTCGCGTGCTACGATAATAATAATATTATTATCCTTTGATAAAAGATTAAATAGGATGCTGTATTCTGTATCATTTTTTAACCCTTGTGTTAAGTTTTGGTTAAATGTTACTATAATTTAGTTTGACAGGTGTAAAAAATGTGATCTTTTTACTCTTTTAACCTCAAAAATATTTAAATGCGTTTGTCGTGTGATTCTTAAACTTGTTGGATAAGATAGCAGTGGATTCTAGTAAAACGTTTTTACAGGTATTTTAAAATTTACTTATTAATTTACAAAACGGTTGTGTGTCTCTCTTTAGGTATTTTAGTGTGTGATGAGATAGTTTGTGAAGTATTATGCTCATTAGTTTATAACCTATTGCACACCAACACCCTTGTCTCTGCTTACCCCACATCGTAAGAATTCATCAGTTATAATGATCAGGTGATGACGAAGCCCAAAAATTATAAGATAATTATAAGACCTTAGGAAAATAAGAGAGGCGTTGGAAGACCCCAAAAGAGATAGTCCGACGACATACCCGCTGTGGGAAGGGGTGAAAATTGGCTGCACGCAAAAACCGACAGAAAGTTATAGAGGGCTTAAGAAGTAGAAGAATGATCAGGAGGAAAAGATCGGTGCCTACACTTATTTTGTGTGTTTGGAATTTGGATATACAATGTTAATTAATGGGAATGCATTATTGGCAATGGGATTTGAACCCGGAATTTACGATTAAAATGTAAAAATTCAGTCCTCTAATTCAACATACCGTATCTAAATAGTTTTATTGTTTTGTCACGTGAATACGATGCCCATTGATTAAAATTGATTAGAAACGACCCCAACAAATATATTTCCCATTTAGCAGCTAGTAATAATAGCGAGTTGGTAAATTGATTTTGTCCCAAACAAATAATTAATTAGGCATTATCTGGCCAGCCCAACATAAAGGTGTTAATAGGTGTTGTGGTCAACACTAAATAGTGCCCCCCCGGGGTAAGGGCATTGTGTACACAACATGTAGGAGACCTTTTGTTAAAATCTATTACCTTTTAAGTAATGCGGGTGAATGGCGAACTAATAGCTTTGCTTATCTACTTATACGACAACTATTAACAATAGTTCGACATTCCCAATTTTATAGTTCTTCTTCTTTCTTTACTTGCCATTATTTTTCCCACTTGGTGGAAGAGCCTCCATTTCAAATTTTTCGATTACATAAACTATACTCTCTACAGTTATGGGATCAAGTGGCTATGTTAGTAGTTTTATATTTATGTTCGCAGGTTCGAATCCCAGCCACCCCACAAACCTCACATTTTCTCGCCTTGATGGTAGTAGACGAACGTTGTTAGTTGGTAGAAATTATCAAAATTATCTACTGTCCCTACCAAGTAGGCGCGAGTTAGATCCCTAAGCCGACGCGACGTTCCTAGTCCACTTCACGACACACGTTTTTCTAAGTGCAAAAATATGAACCTGTCGAAATAAACAAAATTACATTGTTCGTGAAACTAAATAAATAAAAAAATGAAACATTTGAAAAACAACAACATTTAAGTACTTAGTTCAAAAACTGTCAAAATTTATTAATTTATTCTTTTATCTATGCTAATCTGAGACAGGTGCTATTTTTTTGTCCATTTTTTAATATTAAAACTTTGTAGTAAGTAATACATTTTTAATTAAACAGTTTTTAAGATTAGTTCTTTCTGAAGATTAAGTCAGCAGACTTCGAAAGATTATATAAAAGGAATGAAAACCCTATGGAGAAAAAAACAGTGTTTAAAATATAATTATGTATTTTATTTAACTAATAATTTTGTATCATTCTACATCAGCCTGTATACAGTGTACAGTTATATGATATTGGGATACCCTGTAGGTATATTATATTTCCTAACAATATAGCGTAGGTGTGCATATTCACAATGGCTATTTGCTATTATTATATTTAAGTATCGGGTGGTCCATAATAGATGTCCGTATTGCGATACTGCGGCGGTCACTACTTAATTGTTTCGGTGACATATTTTACCCCATTAGCACATTAGGGGGTTAGAATGTTATAGTACTATTGAACTACTGCGTAACTACTGAGACTATTTAACGTTTTGTGTGATTTTGAGTGTATACAGAATAGGACTCGTTTTAATGAATAAAGTCAAATTTTGTTAATTTTAAACAATATACCAAAGTGGCTAAAAGTGAGTTTTATTTTATCATCTTTAATTCAAAGGCAAGTCGATGGGAACCGTATTTTTAAGACCCTTAGTCAGTGATATTCTACATACATCTATATAGACACGATTAAAACGGTACAATAAAATCCTACAAATGAGGTGGTCGGTAGCCTGGTTGAAACGCGTTCGACTGTTAATCCAATAGGCGCGGGTTCGATCCCCGATGATGACCTGCTCCACTTCACGACACAAGCTTTTCAAGCTTACTGTGAAGTGCAGAAATGTGTATTTGGGATTATTTCGATGAACCCAGATTCATTTAAAAAAAATAGAAAAAAAATGCTGTTGCTTATGTTCTTTGAATAAAAGTTATCCACAGTCGCTGTTCTGATGTTGTATTCTTCACAAGGCAAATGATGACACAGAAAGTAAATAGGTAGATCTGATCTCTTTTTTTTTACAAAAAATCATATTCATATAATTGTAAATGCACAATGCGGCTCTGTCTGTCACATAACTATCCTAAATCCATTGTTTGGTCACTTCTCGGTGATAATCTTGACCACCCTCAAATAAAAGATGACCGCAAAGGCGACAAAGGGTGACGCTGGTCCAGTGGACCACTTTGTCAATAATTTATGTATGGGATCACCACACCACTACACGGTTAAATAGCCGGCTTTCTGGAAAGATGGGGTATACGATCTTCCCCACTCTTATCTACACTATTATACCTACCTATAACCTGCAAGCGAAGTAAGTATGATGCCATAAAATCTATCTATCTAAATATCCCCTCACGTAACATCCCTTGAAGAGAAGGCAGAAAGAACAGAATTCCAGACTACACTATTTATTTTCTAGTCACACACAATCTAACTTCTGCCATATTCGTGCTGCCTTCAAAAAAAAATTGTGTAGAAAGAAGCATCTACTCCTCAAAAGAATATCGAAAAATTGATGCTTTGTGAAAAATTCTTAAACTACAGCAGTGTACAATTTCTAAAAATGCACATTGAAATCAGGGTGTGGCACAAGGGGTAAACGTTGCCCTGGAGAAAAGCGAATCTTTATCGAGACTGTCACATCACACCACTCCTCGAAAAGTTGCACTGGCTTAAAGTGAGCGAAAGGGTGAAATACAAGCTATGCCTCACCGTCTACAAGGCCCTCAACAGCCTAGCGCCCTTACCCATCTCTGAGTTCTGCAACCTACAGGACAACTCCTTGAGAAGGCCACTACGCTCAGCGTCCACAGCCATCAACGAACTTCGAGAGCGGAACACAGCAAACCGGGTTCTTCGAGAGAGCTACTTTCTCTGTTGCGGGAGTTATTACCTGGAACAGACTGTCGGTCGAATTCCGAAAAGATCAGCCCATCACCAGCTTCAGGAGCAATCTGAAAACGAAGAGTTTTATGACCAGCTTCCCGCGCCCTTGAGATGGAGTAGCATTAAAAGTCATCCATCATCATCATTTATTATGAACAGAACATGTTTAAGCAGTAAATTATTCTTATAAAAAAAAATCCATAAAATTCTTCCTTTGAAAATAGGAGTGTCCCTATTTTTGCTTGCTACTCCTTCATGGGACATACTGTATATTAAACTGATTAACATGTCGAAGCAGTAAATTATAAAAACATATCAATAACACCCAACAGATTATGTTTGCCTGGAAATGATCCGTAAACTTGAAGGATTTGGGTTAACGGTTAACCGATATCTCTAGGGGTTAGTCGTAAAATCATATCTATATAGATTAACTTATCTAAGTTGCTGGGTACCCAGTGGAACAATCTGGTAGTTTTTGCTGCTCCTTCATCAGTCTTAGGACGATAAGATTCGGTTCTGAGAATTGCGCAATGGGCCATATCATCGCCACCAGCCGTCGTCAAGTTATATCTTTTTTTTCCAGATAGTGTAATCTTAGACGGTAATTTCTGTGCAGTCTTGAATGATCGGTTCATGGTATGTAGAGTTAAAGTAGATAATCACAAGAATATGCCCTAAATTCAAAATTATCTTTGATATCTGGAAGTCCATCATCCTTACGACATCATCTTACGACCAATAAAACGACGATACGAAATGGAGTGATAAGAGATCTCTCTCTGAGTGACTGCAAGATGAACTACTTATATGGAACTAAAATAAAATTCATCAAGTTCAAATGGTTGAGACGTGTAGAGAGGATGAATAATGAAAGGATTACAAGACAAAGAAAATATGCATGAATCGCTTTGCTCGATCGCGCCGAGCAGAAGCTCAACGACAAACGTGTTGAGAATTGTACAAATGTGACCGAAGTAACATGAGCATGCAAGAATAGGGAAGACTAGCGTTTTATTCTTTCTGCCTACCCCGCTAGGTACTCAGCGTGAGGGGATAGAATAGAACACAAACGACTGTACATGGCTTTCTAGTTATATTCTATTCTATTATATTCTATCCCCTCACGCCGCATCCTCTGAGGGGTAGGCAGAGATAACAGATCGCCAGACTTTCGTCATCCTTTTCTTTCCGTCAAATTCATGCAATTCCTCATGCACATTCTACGATTCCTTTTACTCACAACACGCCCGTCCTTGAGACTAATGTTTACAGGAAATACATTCTCTTTCAGAAGATCCTGATAATGAAAATATCTAAAACTTCATAATAGACTTGAATTATTTTGATCTACAAATTTATTGTTGGATTTTTTCTACATTCTGTAGTATTTATACAATGCAGTATTCCTACAACAGTGTAGAAGAATTACGGATGAACATTGAACATGATCCCTACTATGGGAGACGAAGGTCTGGATCCCAGCCGGGGTCAATTGAAATGGCTAATGTTTCTCGAGTGTAGAGTGATCACTTAAGCCAGCTGAGGTCGGTCGTAAACCCGACAATGTTCATCCTTAATTCTTCTACACTGTTGTAGGAATACTGCATTCGTAATAGACATTTTAGACGCGTTTCGTAATATACTCGTATGCTTTCGTACGTACTCGTAAAATATTCGACATACTCGTATTATTCACGAGACTGAGTGTCCTCCGTCACTATAATAGTCTATTTGCTTCTAGAGAGATCAGTGGTGCAACATGCAGTCAATAATTGACTATTGTAACTTGAAGGAATATCTTTCCCATAGAAGAAGACGACTCGGATGAGTATTATTTACAACGCATTGTCCATCACTAATGTGACAATCGATATCTTAACAATCACATCACTGTAATGGGCCCGCTACACGCTCGCGAGTCACCACGACCTTTTGGTGTTCATGAGTAAAAAGGCGTCAACGGTCGGTTAGGTACACGTCATAAGACAAACGTTCCATCTGCACCCCTTTTTACTCATGAACACCAAAAGGTCGCGGTGACTCGCGAGCGTGTAGCGGGCCTATAAGACTTAAGACCATGAAAGAGTAACGCCAAAATCCATGGAATGTGTGATGCTCCGATGCTTGGTATTTTTTAGTAAAGAGATCATATCCCTATTGTCGATATCTAAAATCGGAAAAAGATTACCGATTTTGTTGCAGTGATCTCAGAAATAGAGCTGGGTGTGGAATACACATTTATCCACTAAATGACTCATCAGCATACACGTCCATATCGGATAAATCTCCTATTACAACCCTTAAAACAACCCAATATGTCAAAATAGATTTTCAAAGAGAATTTGTCCCAAGCAAGTGCATTGCAACATTTTCGCCCCCTTCTCCCCCGTCGATGAATATTTTTAGTGCATTTTTTAAATGCATCCAAAATTGGCATTGACTTTGGACATAAAAAAATTGTCTACGGGGGATGGGGGAGATCCCTAGGAAAAGTTACAAAGACTAAAGCTGTTGACCTTGGGCAAGAAAAAATCTATGACGGTAGGGGGGGATTCTAAGAGAATTTCGTGTCTCTGCCGCCTATAGTCCCCGGTCTACTCAACCTTTTGGCAAATCCCAGTCTGACCCGGAGATATACGATGCTAACCCGGAGCCCGGAAAACACCACTCAAACCCGTAGACTCCGGGTCAAATCCGGAGAGGTGGCAGCCCTACACAAAGTTAAAAAATCTCACTAAAATGTTCTAAAAAAGTTCATACTACAACGAGACAAGGCAGTCATAACATTTATTATGTGCATGGATATGTAAAATATTAATACATATTAGGTTAGGTGAGTTAAATACAAAATGAAATAATGTTATTATCACCTGACCATACTTTAGAACAAACAGCACGTGTTTCTAATATATTGGTGTGTTCATAAAATCCTTGTATTAGAAGGTACAGTAACGACTATTGTTGGTACAAAATTATTTGATGGCCAATAGTTAAAATAAGCAAATCTTTAAAAGCTTAAACTTTTTTATAGGTACACTTCCTTGCAAAGTTAATACACCCATATAAGAATTTTCTCAAAATTTATCAAATTGAATTGGGGTTAGCTGGCAGAGATCGAAGCATTGCTAAAAGCTTTCCCTATTGAACAAATTTTATAATTTATATTAGTAATGTTAACATATCTTTGTATATTGGTCACCAAAAGTGTAAATAAATAATTTGTTTTTTTAAATTATTACTTTTTTTTTTAATATTGCATCACAAAAATATGTTAGCAAACTTCGGATTCGAATTTAGCATACTCTAAAAAACATTTATAGAATGGTAGAAATCAAAACCTATATAACCTATAATCTATAACCTATCAAAATCTATATAATAAAAACTAGAAAAACTTGTGTCGTGAAGCCGAGTAAAATAGGCATCAAGGATTGACCCAATCAAAACAATCCCTCAACTTTTCCGCTTGGGAGCACAAAACGCTTGGCCTATAATCCTGTATGTTCAAAAAAAGATATAAAGGTGGGATATAAGGGTGGAGGAGGATGTCTCCTGCGATTGCGGAGAGACCCAGACTGACGAAGACCTCCTCGTATGTCGAGACATGCCAGTGAGGTGCGATACGAGGGACCTTATGATGGTCACTGACAATGCCGTTATGGCTGCTAATTTCTGGAGTGGGGTGGCCTAGTGGGGGGTAGCTCGGACCCGAAAATGAATGAATGAAAAAAAGATTTTTGGTGGTGGGTCTATTAATTTGTCGAGGAACTGTACCCATGTGGTAAAGGAACAATGAATAACGTTTATTATGATGGTAAGCACTAAACATATTATGGGAAATACACGAATGATCATATTATTATGTGGATAGATAGGAGTATGTAATATAATATGCAATAATACTTGTAGACACTAATAAGACATTGTGGGTTGCGGTCAGAATCACGTAATAATGAAGACAGTACACCAAACAAATCAATTCTGAGGAACAATGCAAGTAGATAATATTATGTTACTGGTTATGTGTTACCAAGTGTGGCGTATATAGGTTTTCATTTCGGGAGAAGGGGGGGGGTGTAGTATTTTACTTTGAGAGGGGGGGGGACTTGGCCTGACTTGGCCAGACGCTCAGATTCTAGATGGACTAAAAAGATTCTCGAGTGGTAACCTGGAACGAGCAAAAGGAGCATATAGGAAGACCTCAGGCAGGATGGTCTGACGATGTGAGGCGAATCGCAGGAAGCAAGTGGATGAAGCATGCCCAGGATAGGGATCTGTGGAAATTCAAAGGGAAGGCCTATGTCCAGCATTGGAATTGAAACGGCGGAAGATAGATAAAAGTCATCCCTACTCCTGACGATATACGTGGTTATTTAATTATAATATGTGCGATATCATCCAGTCAACCCCATTGTTCTTATTTTGTCTAGATTCATTTTGTCAGCACCCTCTCATGATGAAGTCATATTTTTATCACATTTTTATTATCTCCAACCTGAATACAATAAATCATTTCCGCTCTCTTTTTTTGTTTTGAACCTATCCTGAAGGTACTTACCCAGTTTGCTATCGTCCTACCAAGATCTCTTCATTCTTTCAGCAGGAGTTTTTTCTCTTCTTTCGTCTTCCATTTTTTCTCCTTTTTTGATTTATAGACCACTCTGAGAGGGTAGATAATTCAGAGTTGAGAAATTAACCCTTGAATGTTCATACTCGAGATTTCAGAACAATGTCGAGAATTTTTTTTTCATGCTGTTTTTAAAATAACTCGGTAGAAACGTGTTACAACACTAATCCTTCCTTTTCCCTTCCATTATTTTAAAATCTAATTTTGATTAGTTATGTACTTCATAGGTCTGATCGAAACAAAGACTTTTTTTATCAATCTGATAATTTTATCGAATACAATTTTGTACCCAAATAGATTTTCGTACATTTCGCAATAAAATAGAAAAACTTGTGGCGGAGTAAAACAGTCATCAAGGATTGAACCCGTGATACCTCAATTTTCAGTCGAAGGTGGGTTGCCATGTGAAGTGCGTTTAATAAAAAAAATATTGTAAAATACGTAGGTAATGCACTTTAAAACACGTGTTCAATCTGTGTTGTTTGGACATTTTTGTGAAAAAAACAATAAAATATTTTTCGGTGGATTATATTTCCGACAAAAATTTGTATGTTTGGTGCACAACAGCATTCTAGGGTTAAAAAACGAAAAGTTCGTATTTTTACTAACTTGAACGAATTGATAAGACACAAAGTTCTGTGATAATACTCGTACCTACCTACATATTATCACATCGTAAAATTTTTTAGTCGAAATGACAAAATAATATCTACATTTTAATCACTTTTAAGACCACCCTTTTTTTAAACTTCGTCTGTCGTAGTAGTTATTGGTCCGAATATATTTTTTTCTTCTTCAAGTTTTAATAACTTTCCACGTGACTTTTATTTATTTATTGAGACACTCACAGAGGATTGTTTTTTTTTTATTAGGTTGGTTATTTTATGAAAAAATATTTTTATACGCATGGCGCCTTATACGCATACAACAGTACATGGTTGGTGCAGTTGGTTGAGGCGGCAGTCTCTCGTGCGGGAGGTGCCAAGTTCGAACCCCGGCGCTGGCGATGTATTCCACACTTTGCGATACAGGCTTTTAGCCTAGTGCAAAGTGTGCAGTAGGAAAGTATTTGGGTTTGTGTTTTCAAGCCCAGATCCTTTTGATATACAAAAAAAACATTGCCTATAATATATTAGAAGAATTAATTCGAGGCCAACAAAACACTCATTTCACATATAGGAAAAGTGTACCTCTTTCAAAAGACTTGAATGATTTATCATCATTATAATATGAAATCCAGCCTCTCATGAGGAAGCCTGGAAGAAATTCTGTAATAAATCATGTGAATGGGTCTAATATATTTTTCCAGAGTGGAATAAATAAACCATTTGTCTATATTCTCCATATATTACTGTACTATGCCTTCATATAAAGTGACTCATTGCTCAATATAATGTGGATTCTGGAAATTTATTATTTTATGATCCCCGTGAGCATATATGTATACGAGAATCTCAGTAGTTTATTCAAATATCTATATTATTATGTCGTAAGTAGGTAGGCAGAGAGGACAAAACGCTAGACTGACCTATTCCTATCCTACACACACTCTTATCTTCACTAGTGGATCCAGGGGGGGGGGCTAGAGGCTGAAGCCCCCCACCAAAACCATGAGTGACAGTACTTTATATACAACAAATCTAGGGGTTTCAGCCCCTTAGCCCCCCCCCCAAAAACGTTTAGTACCAGTACTTTTTATTTATTTTTATTATAGTTTCTGATGACCAAAAAAACAAGGTCGACAATATTTTTTTTGGATGATAACATGTGACGACATTCAGCCCCCCCCCCCCCAAAATTGAATCCTGGCCACTGCTTATCTTCCGTCACATTAATATAATTTGTCGTAAGTATATGTAAGTATACACGCTCTACGATTTGTTTTGACGCGCGACAAAGAGCTAGGCTCATGCTACGAAGGTGCTCTTACATGATCAATTTTTCGAGCAATAATTGCGTCAACTCGTAAAAATCGTATTGATTTACTTTATTGCGCACAATGTAGCAATTATTTCGGAAATATTTAAACCGAGACAACGATATTGTCTGCAATGAGAAAGCGACAACCACGTGACCTCTGTAGCAGGTAGGCAGTGGGTCGGAACGGCGAGGGATAGAAAAGATTGGAAACAAATGGAAGAGGCCAAGGAGGGACCAAGGCTGAAAGGCTGAAGAGAAAGCATATTGTCATGATATCGGCGACACGAATTGCTAAATATCCAATCGGTTTGTACATTTTAGTCAATTCTCTTTCTCGTTGCACGCAATATCGTTAGAATTCTTATCATTAAAATTTCAAGATCAAAGTGTAGAAGTGACTATGATATTAATTTGCTGGGAAATAGCTAAATACTTACATTTGATATTTTTTGCGACTCGTCGAGTCGAATTTGCAGAACACATCGAACAATACTTAGTAAGAACCAGTTTATACAAGTTTTAATTGTCATTCAATAAATAAATAAGTGAATAAATAAGTTCAAATATCAAAACACGATAAAAAAATGTGTTCCTTGTATTCAATTCCCACGATATCCACTTTTTTCCGCATTTCGTCCCATAGTTCTCAACCTCCGAATCGCCTTTATCAGTCACAATATCAAGATTTGCAACTTTACGCATAAAAGACCCCGCAAAGCTTTCCGGTTTTGACAGGAGTTTGACATAAATAGTCGATTTTTGACATGACAATAAGTGGACACTGGTCATTTCCGAACTCTCAAGGAAGGATGACCCGTTATGGGGTGACCATCCGTCTTATAAAAATGTAGTGTACCAAAATTAAATTTTTGTAAATTATTTTCACTAACATTGTGGAATGCCACTAAAAAATAAAATTATTTAAATTAAGTACGAAAAACTTTGTTTTACTTTCATGTTTAATAATCAATTTATTAAAAAATGTGTTAAGTATATTTTATATATATTTTTTTATAAAAAAATATTTCACTGTTCTTCACGGTTGTATCTGACAAGGCCGAAATGTTGCGATAAAAGGAACCAGAGGTTTTTTTAAAAAAAATAATTCTTGTGAATATAAACCCAATATTTTCCTGCACACTTCACAGTGACCTAAAGCATGTGTAGTTATATTTATTTAAGCTTTAAGTGAACCACAAATACATATAAATTTAAAAAATGGACATAGCACAGGTACAGATTATAAAGCATTGTTCACTAGGGCGAACTTATCGCAGAACTGCGATTTCCTCCAGTTAACCCCAGAGTTTCAACACTCATATTTTTTATACACACACGGAACCTTATTATGTGGTCAGTGGTACTCATAGATTAAGTCAGTTAAAAACATTATCAGGGAATAAATTCAAAGGAGAATGCTCATTTAGTATCGATACATAGTAGTATCATTTGAGTTAAATTTGGTTTGCGCCGGGCCTGGTTTTTTTTTAGCATTCTCCTTTGTTAGTTAAAGTTTTGTCATGTGAAAGAAAGGTTATTGATGAAAATAAAATTTCTGACCGCATACGATTTAGGTAAATTGTATTAGGTATATTTTTAAAAACCAATTTAGAAAGAAGTATTGTGTGTAATAAAAAATGCGTATGTCAAAATCGTAAGGTCACTCTATGAGACGACTGACCATTCAATTGTCCGTTCATAAACGAATGACAATAAAGAAAAGGGTTGCGAATCCGGACGTGCAAAAAAAAATCGCGCCACCTTTCATGTGACTTCAAACAAAATCCATAAATCTATAGTATTATTATTTCTGGAATAATTCTACTTATTTCTGGTTTTCTTTATATCCTGGATGTCCAGCAAAAGGGTTATTTCCTCCTGGCAACATAGACAGACAATGACGTGCTGGTCTCATGAAGAATACGCAGCAACCTGTTTGGAAGGTCAGGTTTTAGATCCTGCAAGATGACCAAGTTCAAAGTGGCAACGGTTTTTTTTTTGCAAACTGATTGACAGACATTGAGATCCGGTTCCTTATAATCGAAATATTTATTGCTTAATTATTTATTCTTCGGGTCTACATTCGAACTACATTCGAACCCCGGCGCTGGCTATGTATTCCACACTTTGCGATACAAGCTTTTTAGCCTATAGTGCAAGGTGTGCAGGAATGGGTTTGTGTGTATGCAAGCCCAGATCATTTTTCATTAAAAAAATTACACAACTGTGTTCTGTGAGAACGCCTCTCTGTCCTGGGTAGTGCGAAACAGCTCCCCCACAGTCCTGATTCCGGTCCACTGCTGAATGTTTCGAAGCCAGCATCGCTGCTTCCATCCGACCCCTCTACGGCCTTCTATCTTCTCATATAAATTTTACATAGTTCTTGAAAAAAGCAACATAGGTTGGTATACACTTCCCTGAAAGAAATTAGTGTGTTTAGTGGCAAAATGGCATGTTTGTATGGAAAACTGATGGGATCGCATTGATAGATTATTTTTAGCAGGTGGGGCAAAACGAATCAACAAAGTACATGAGCGTGTCGGAATCAAAGATTCAGGAGATAGAACAATCTGGCATTTTGTTAACTATATCTACAGCTCAAATTACGCCGCTTCAGGGGATTTAATATCCTAGATATTTTCAGTTGGTTGTCAACTATGATTCACTGGTACCAACAACTTATATATTTTTTTATAATAGTATCACAAAAAGGGGGCAATTAGTAAAAAATGTTTTGTGGAGTATCAAATACCTAATACATGTAATATATTCTATTAATGAAGCAGTATGCATGCTGTATTTGTATGGTGATTAGTTTCCTATTGATATCAGTTTCATTATCAGAGATACGATCTTTATACTATGACGACTGTGATACTGCAACCCTCTTCTTGGAATCATAGACCAGCATTGTGCAACAGTCGCCGTATTCAAAATAGGACAATATCTGGCGTGTTCTCATAGTCAAGCGACTGAACCAAATACGTATAAAAAAATATTGTGTGTTAATTGTATGTTTTCGATGAAATGCTAGCAGACACTCTACACTCTATTAGCACGATGTTCTCTTTTTTGAATTTCTCCTCTAGATTTATAATTAAGGGCGTAAATTTTTAGCTATGTAAATTTGACGAGTCCAAGTGCCTGAAATCAGGGCCTTAGGACGGTAATGAACATTAAACAATAATATACTTAACTGATTTACAAAACATTATTCTTCTTATCAGCCTGTTTCTCTCCATTGCTGGGTATACGTCTCTTCCATATTCTCTCACGTTTTGCTGTCCTTCCCGCTTGGCTTGGCTGCCATATAACTATGATAAATATAATTTTTTGAACAGACTGATTCAAATTCGAACCAATTAAAAAAAAGTCAAATATCCTGAAAAATTCATGCTGCAACAAATCTTTGAACTGTGTATTGCAGTAGGTATCTAAAATCGCCGAAAAAATATGAGAACTAGAATAAAAAAAATAGAGAAAAGACTTATAGCTAGTTGTTGGTTGAAGCGGCAGTCTCTCAAGCGGGAGGTGCCATGTTCAAACTCCAGCGCTGGCAATGTATTCACTTTGCGATACGGGCTTTTAGCCTAGTGCAAAGTGTGTAGGAAAGAATTTGGGTTTGTGTATGCATGCCCAGATCCACTAAAAAAAATGTTTTATGTAGGCAATAGGCATTACTTAATTAACGCACCACTCTGCATCAAAAATCAAAACACAAAATCTGTTCATACTCGTAGATAGTTTTTTGATTAGACTAGTCAAGAGCCAACAAAAAAATACCGACTCCTTCAACCACAATGACACAACCCGCAGTCGAGATAATAAGAATCTCTGGTTACCATAGGGGGTGACCGACTGATATTATCCTAAGGATATTATTATTGAATGAGTGCCTGATAGCAATCTAGCCTGCAGCCCTATAAGGGTAGACAATGATGCTCACATTTCAAGATAAGGATCGACCCTATAGCGTTATTAATATTATTGTAACGCTGCATACTTAATTTCAAATTTGAAAAATGGGTATCACTTTCATCACGATGTTGACGTTTTTGTAAATTATTATTATGTACCTACTTGTATTATTATATTTAAGGCCCTCCACTCACCAGCGTCAGTGAGATGATTTCGATGATGCCCCCATTGCTGTATTTAATTACTCATTTCTACCTAACATTTGAGTTACATTTCGTTTGCGCCGGGCCTAATTTTTTTTCCATACTTAATAGAATTCTCCATAACATGACAAAAAAAATCTAGTAATTTTGCTTCCGAGTGAGCAAAATTGTTATTTAATAACATTGTAACACATACGTAATAAGTTCTAAAATCTGTTTGGCGAAATTTGCAATTTCGAGTTAGACATGGATAGTAAGAAAATGTAATTTTTAAAAATCTGCAGGTACATACATACATACATAAAATTTACCCATGACATCTGACATTTATCCCATGGTAAAATACGAGTATATAAAAAAAAAACTGTAAATACCTATCTAGGGACATTCTTTGAAAAAAGTTCAAATTGACAATTAATGTAGATTGGTATGTAAAAAATGAATAAAAATCACATAAAATTAATTTATATACTCGAATAAAAGAAATACACGTTACACCTAATCAATTTCAATTCAAAAATTTAAAAAAAAATTCCTTGTTATAAAAAAAATTCCTTGTTATAATAAAAAAAATTGGATTATTTGTTCAAACACTTGTGAAATTTGTAACAATTCGATAAAAAAATGATAATATTTTTCTCAAATAAACAAAATTTCACGCCTATATGTTTTTAAACTAATAAAAAAACAACTCAGTACATTCCGACTGACCTATTGAACTACGGAACAAAAAAAATATTACGCAAAACTGTCTTTTGTGATTTGAATAAATTATTATTATTCGAACAGTAAATTCAAAAATGGAATGACATTTAAAAATAAATGGAACACATCCGAATCTATTGTAACTATTCACCCTTATTTCCATAATAATTGAAAATATTTGAATTTTTCGTTCTATTTTCGATATTTAAATTATAAATCATAGATTAAGGAAATCGTCATGGGAATCGTAGAGATCCATGTTAAAGTTCTGTATTGCAATTATTTACGAAGATCTAGATTATAGATCATAGATTTATTGTCATTGTACTTTGTTTGATCCCGGACAAGACTGGACAATGGGTATTTTTGAGTTTACTTACACTGGGGTGACATATATTTTGAATTTGCACAATAGAACGTATGGAGGCTATCGCAATTATTTCTTGCGTATAAAAACATGAGGCGGTACGTGGAAATATTTATTTGGGAGGTGGATATTTTTGAATTCTCATCTTGTTCTATCCAATAGGTACCTACTTCCACGGCATTTCCAACAGTAAAATAAATAAATAAATAAATCTTTATTGGTCAAAGAAAAATATGCATACCTAATTACAAAAATAAGACAATCATAGTGTGCCAAAAGGCGGACTTATTGCAAAACTCAAAGCAAAAGATATTGATCTTACAGTCAACCCGAACAGTATGAGGTAACCAGTAAAGGGTGTACGCCTGATGCATATAATTCACATATTTAGAATTTGGGTACGTATTGGTTGGAGCGCAGACTTGCAATTTACGGGTGCCGGATTCGAATCTCAGTGTTGGCGATGTTTTCTTTACTCCACAACACAAGCTTTTGGCTCACCTACAGTGAAGTATTTGGGTTTGTGTAGGGACAGAGTCATTGCGGCGAGCTGAAGACGGACCAGGGTGGGCCAGACTGCTGCGAGAAGTACCGCATGAAGGTCACGATCCTCAGCATTGACGGACCGATTTGGAAGAAGAAGACGAAGGGACGCAAATAAAAATTATTCAAACTTAACGAGAATTCGTCATAAATTTTACAATTAAAGTTTTCACAAAGTCACAGTTTCAAAAATTTTGTTATAACCACGAGCCGCATGAGTTAGAAGACGATAATATTGCATTACAGGTAGGTACCTACTTGGGGTACAATGTGAGTAGGTACAACAATCTGATCATGGTCATGTCATCTCAGCTGGTATCCTATTGACATAATATTTATGAGATTACTTCCCTTACCCGACAATAATAATATAAAATATACCCGTTTACCTATTCCACAAAAATTCCTCACATCAAAATTACCCCATCAATATAAAAATAATCCGCGTGAAAACACCCGGGAAATTATACGAAGAACATTCGTAAAAATGGTCAACACCAAAGTTCAACACAAAATTTTGACACGTATAAATGATTTGAACCTTTTTATAAATGTTCAAAATTTTGTTGGAAATTTTCTTGCGCGGTTGGGATGTCAAGGTATTTGCATAATGTCAAAAAAGGGGGGATATATTTTCATATGAAAAAAAATGGGAAAAATATTATTTTTATTCGGTGGACATTATTCAATGTTGAAATAACTTGGGGTGACAGGGATAAGTGGACAGGACTTGGGAGACCATAAATCATAAAATTTGCGGGACACTGGATAAACAGTGTGTATCTAATCGAACCGCTTCGGGACCCTCAGCCGGGCACCCATCTATAATATTATTATTATTATCTTAATAAATTTATGCATGAGAAAAATAATTTGGTCCCTTTTTTTGCTGGTCCCGTAAAATTAATTTGTCAAACGGTCGATATCGAATCTTTTTTCATAAATTTACTGTACCTACTCAATGCTTGCATCCCCAAATTTTAGAATTAATGTGACGGAGGCTAGGAGTGTCTGTAAGGATAGGGCTGTCTGGCGTTCTATTCTCCCTACGTACCACGCAAGGGTACGTAGGGAGCTAAGATGGTTTGGGCATGTCGAGAGAATGAGGGATGACAGGATGACAAAAAAGATATATCTGAGCGAACGGAGAGGTGTGAGGAAACGCGGCCGCCCGAGACTGGCCTGGTCCGATCATGTCGACCTCAAGGATGGACGCGTTTTTAGTAAAAGGAATCGGAGAGCGTATATGACAGATTACATGAATGTGACGGAAGCTGGAGTGTGTGTAAGGATGGGGCTGTCTGGCGCTCGACAAAAAAGATATATCTGAGCGAACGGAGAGGTGTGAGAAAACGCGGCCGCCCGAGACTGGCCTGGTCCGATCATGTCGACCTCAAGGATGGACGCGTTTTTAGTAAAAGGAATCGGAGAGCGTATATGACAGATTGCATGAATGTGACGGATGCTAGGAGTGTGTGTAAAGATAGGGCTGTCTGGCGCTCTGTCCTCACTGCCTACCCTGCAAGGGATGTGGCATGAGGGTATAGATAGATAGATAGATAGACCACGCAAGAAATTCGACGCTCTTAAAATTTGATTCAAAAGAAATTTCTAACCCCTAAATGGTATGACATTATTCAAATTGACCATAAATCCACCTTAACCCGTAAATGGTTGCGTTATAATATTATAACTGTCCAGTGTCTGTAATCGGTAATGGTATCCCAGTTTCCGGGATGCAATAGTCATCATTGTTGCATAAAGGATACATTACTCCTTCTTCACGATATCCTTTACTTATTTTACAAAAAAAGCCAATAAAAAGGCGAGTCAGTAATGTGAATAAAATGCTAATAAACCTAAAATAAATGACCCAATATCCTTTATGTAAAAAAGCGATGGAATAATATTGGATTTATTTAATGTTTCGGGCAAAAAAAAAACAATATTTATTTATTCAATATTATAACATTAGATATACAATACAATATTTACAAGACTTTCTTATAATTATTACATTTACTTTGTTTTGTTTTACTACATATTAATTATTATAATAAAATTATATTTATTTTAAATTAACTTTATATTTATTTTTAAATTAAAATTACCTACCACAGACATTATGTTTTGAATAAGCAACCAATGCAAATAACGTAAGTGAAAATTGTGTACTTATGCATTATCTGATAATAAAACTGAGGTCATTTGAGTTCATTTTATTATTAACTAAATTAAATAATAATTCCATAATAAATAAGTAAATAATACAATATATTTACCCTCGAATGAGAATTAAAAAAAAATAATAATATGAATTAATTTCTTGGTATAAATGCGCCTTACAGTGACCATATAAATTTAATACAACGTGCATATTCACAGATTCAAATTTATTTTTTATTATAATTTATTATTTGAGTTCCGTAATTTCTTTGGATTCAAATTTTAAAGTTCTGTTTTAAAATGTCGCCATTGTTCTACATTATTTCTCTTATATTTTTGGTGCTATTTTGTGGCATCAATGCTAAAAATGATGAAAATCAAGGACTTGGCGATGAGTTTACGGTAATAATTCGCACTCGGCACCCTCCCCGTAATGTCACAGCAGTAAGTCGCACTCGGCAACCTGGCTTCAATTTCACGGTAATAATTCGTACTAGACGGCCTCCCCGTAATATTACGGGCCGCACTCGGCGTCCAAGCCGCAGTGTTACAGCAGTAATTCGCACTCGGAGTCCTGGCCCATTTTTTACTCTACATCCTGGCCATAATTTTAGAGGAATAAATGGAACTCGGCCTCCTCACGGAAATCATTCGGCTTTTCATCGCTTGAAACGTTCCATCGAATCAGGTAAACATTTATAGTAATTTTTATCCATAGATCAGCCTTTCTTTCTCACTCCTTCATGGTGGATGGTGCTCGTTGTTGGAATAGTCTTCCCTCTACCATTCGCACTGCGGAGTCAGTGCACTCCTTTAAGAGAGCGGTGAGAAATCGCATGTTGGCGTCGAATGCGGCATCTTAATCCGAATCTTAGGACTAAATTGTAGTTTCAACTATATATGTTTTTGTGTATGTATGCATTCTGTATCTTGTTTATTACGTATTTTTTTATTCCGTTTTTATTTGTTTTTTTTCCTCACATATGTATGTATGTATATATTTTCTACTTCGTATATTTTTTTTATTCAATTGATTAAATAAATAAATAATTTCCTATAATGTTTCTGTTGCATCATGCGTGTTTTAGGCGTGTCTGCGTCTGGATTTTAGGTTAGATAGAAGATAGAACCACTATTACTTAAGTACATAACGTTTTTAATTATTATATTTTCTCTTTAACCCTCTTCTTTTTCATCTAGGACTGCTTCCTGTCATTGCTCGGAGCCTGCTCCTGGGACACAGCTGTCCAACTATCTCGCCATCTTTTATGTGGCCTCCCTGGGAGTCTGGTACCTGCCTGCGGCTCGTTCGCAGCTACGCTCACCACTCTCTCAGAACAAGCTCTCATCATCTAACCTCTTCAGTAACCTCTTGGACAATATCCTCGGCGTCGCAAGCCGTTCGTTTTCAGAATTTCGTGTCTGACGAAAATTACGAAAAAAGTTCATTATGTGCTCGAAAAGTACAAAAATTCACTGAAAATACAGGAGGTTAAATCGATAGATACTGAGGTCCCCCCATCCCCTGTTTCGGTTGATCCACCGGTTGTGTTACACCGAGAAATAAATAAATAATAAATAAATCTTTATTGGCTAAAATGATTACAATGATTACAAAAATAGACAATCGTTGTGTGCCAAAAGGCGGACTTATTGCTATATAAGCATTATATATAAGCAATATAAGAAAACTACCCTGCTAAAACCATACGGTCCTTAGTTGGGTAGAGTGAATAATGCATAATCTATATACTTAAATAAAACATTTTTATATGATAAAAAAATATTATCATTATTAATTACCTACTCATTTCGTTTCAGTTGACGACAGCAGAGACAAAAGGGACATTGACTTAGAATTTGAGGACTTGGATGGTCTCAAAAGTTCAGAGGAAGATCCAGGATCAGAGAAAGCGTAGAGCTCTGTTTTTGGAAATTTGAGAAACAATAGTAAAAAAAATAGAAGATATAGCTTAGTAGTAGTATTATGTATTTATGTATTTGTATTAGAGACATTGTCAATGACAGGGTAATAAAATATTGTAGGAACAATAAATACTTACATTTTTTTATAATATTCATAATTATTATATTCATGCCTTTATATTCTTACATAATAATAAATACGCTTAATATTAAAAATACCGTTAGCATGTTTTTATTTTCATACACGACACCCATATATCTTACTGAAAAAATGCAATACTAGCTGTGGCCCGTCAAAAATGACACGGATTGCGGGGTGGGCAGGGAGAGCAGATTGCTAGGCTTTCCCATCCTTACGCGGCATAATACAAAAATAATTGTAGAGTCAGTCGACTGTATGTTTTTTAAGCCCCTTTTAATCCAATCCAAAGATCCCCACTAGATGGACTGACCAAATCAAGGCTGCCACAGGTACATCGGTGGTTGGAGCAATGCGTACGGCGGTGTGTCGGGAGAGGTGGAGGACAACAATCCAGAACGTAATACGGACAAGGAGAGAGGATGGTCACGACCCTCAGCAGTGAAGACATCGACGCAGAAGAAGAATCCAATCTCCAGGACTTCTTCGCCCAACTATCATCTGACATTCTCTAAGCATGTCCAAGCCGGGAGCAACGTCTCTTCTGGATGAGAAAGGTGACCGATCTAAAAATTCTAGGTGTAGATTATTATAACCTTTTAGTACTAGTAAAATTTATTACTTTATGATGAATGAGATTCATGTTTAAGACATTGGTAAAGAATGTACAGAAATATAGTTGGTAGATACCAGATAGTGGTCAAACCACCCCTCTATTGTACTGAGGGTTGATTTATACCTTGTGGTCAATATTTCTATTCACTCTTTCAATCCCCTTTCTTCAAACAAAGCTCGAATTTTACCCCTAAAGCCATTCAGAGGGTAGGAATATTTAGACATTCTAAAATATGTAGTTTGGGAGATATAGACATACCTTACAATATTATAGTCACTACTTATAGGATCAAATTTCAATTTCTGTAGGTATCTAATGGTATTGAATGCATTATATGATATGAAGGTGTATCTATTAGGATAGACATAGAGTTTAAAACAGTGACACGCGTGTCTGAAATTTACTCTTGAAATATACTAGAAAAATTACAATTATCAGACTTTTTGAACTATTCAAAAATATGGAATAGTTTCGGAGATCCTTCAAAGTTGGGGTTACTGAAAAACGCTCACCACGCAATTAATTCACCGCGTGACGTCATACTGGTATATAGGGAACCTGTATAAAGGTAGGAAGTCCTAACGGATCTAACATAGACAAAAATTGACCGCCGCCAGCATTTCCGCTAGGTATACGCAATTTTTTCTCGATGTAAAGTACGCTAATTTACCATTTGATTACATAGGTTATATTCCAAAGGTAATTTCCACACTGATGATACATAATGAGTCGCAAAAATCACTAAATAACGCCAGGTTTCATGAAATTGTGGACAACCAATATGACACGAAGCCATATGTTTGCAATGAAAATGGCGTCCACCATAGATTTGTCATAGATATAGAAGGGGCTCAATGTTCAATAGTTCTTCCCACCTTTATATAGGTTCCTTACTGGTATAGGTACATTTACATATTGTTCATCCCTGTTCATTTGCATACATTGGTACCGTTTCCTACCAAAATACGTATGAATCTATTTAAATTCAATACATACTTGTGTGAGTATATTATTTTATGTAGGTGCCTACCTATATGTATGTGGTGTACCTTTACAAGGTGACTGACTGTTATTTGCATGGAAATCACTTCCTGTTATTTTTCATTAATCTTTGAACTGTTCTTTCACAGTGGCGTACCGCCTAATTATAAAAAAAAAACATACTAAAGGAGAATGCTAAAAAAAACCCAAGCCCGGCGCTAACGAAATGTAACTCAAATGATAGGTAAAAATGAGTAAGTAATTAAATACTGCATAGGTGGCATCGTCGAAATCAATGGTTAAACCTGTGAAGTACCTATTCGAAGTTTTACAGGGGTTACATATCGGTATACTATTACATATACCTATACCGTAATGAGTCAACCGGGAGAAATCGCAGCATTGCGATAAGTTTGCGCTAGTGAACGTTGTTGTGTGGTTTGATGTGGTTATTGGTTATATTAACCGAAACTTTTTACCCGAAAATTAATGTAATATACTACCTATTTAGAATGAGTAGCCAACATCATTTCAACAAAAAATAAACTGTTTTAATTAATTGCACATTTTTTTTTATCGTATGGCATTAACGATAGCACAGGTAGATCTGAATGTATTCAGTCGCTGTATCTGTCAGTATGAAGAAGTCCCTGATACTCCCCGTATATGCGCAATTATTAGTTGTCACTTTGATATTGAATAAATCAATTTAAAAAAAAATTATCCACGATTTGTTACGTCCCTGCCTAACAAAAATATTTTTAGGAATGTATTGAATATGTAAAAAAACAATAGTATATAGTTTCTATATGTACCTACGATATTTATAGCCACCGCATTACCATTTTTTTAATTAACATTTGTAAGGGTGTGTGGTAAAAGTAAAAAATAATTATGAGGGAAAATAAAAAAAAACAAGTGACAAAAAACAGCAGAGCCGCGAGAATAAAATGTAATATTATGTGGTGTAAAAAGCCAAGACCCATTTGGGACTTCCTGAAGTAAATTGGGTTTAAAAAATACATACTTATTCACTTTTCGACTCATTTATTTTATTCAACCATCGATTTGTTATAGCCACAAACTTCTAGAATATAATATGCATTCGATTCCCCAACGCCGCGTCCCTTGCGGGGTAAGCAGAGAGGTCAGATCGCCAGACTTTCCTATCCTCACACACACTTCTTGCTTCCGTCACACCTCTGATCAATTTTGCGCAAGATAGCAACTCGCTTCCCGAAAGCAAAAAAAAAAATATTTGCTCTACGATTTTCGGGAAAGACCGTTAATTTTTTTAAATTGAAGCGAAATTAACCCCAAAAAAAGAAAAAAGCCTTTTTTTAACATTTTGTTATTCGACTGTTCATGCGATTTTGAACCTTAATTCCGCGGGAAATGATCGTGACTTCATAGTTGGGTCTTTATACTGCTGTCGTCTTACCGAAGATACGGCGACAGGATATTCCATTATTTTTAATGTTACCCGTGTTCAATATTTTAGTATACTATACACATATTCGCTTCAGTTTCTAAAAGAGACGTATGGAAAAGGGGTCGTCTAAGAACCGTTGGCTCAACCACGTCGACCAACTATGTACGACGTTTTAAATAAAATGAATCGTGGCTCTTCACATATTTTCTTCTGTAGGTCGCGATCCAACCAGCCGAGCTTAGTTTTAAAGATATTGTCACAAAATTATCAATGCGGAAGTATCAGGGTCACATAAAGAAATGAAGGTAACATCTTTCTATGTTTGATATTACGGGATGATTACAATATCTTCTTACATACAAATAACAATGCTATCGAGATATACATCAGCCAGCTTCTGCTCCCCTGGTACACACATAAAGTAATGTCAAACAATGGATGATCTTGCTACTTTCATATCTCCCTGATCTCTCTCAATCATATCGCTAGATCAAGAGAATCTTCTCTAGAGAAACAGTGCTTATAAAACTGTGTTTAATGAAATACCAATGTCATTTCTTAATAACGTACTGTTTGGAAGATGGTTTGGGCATGTGGAAAGAATATCTAAAGAATATAGAGAGGTTGGAATAATAAAGCATATCAGGCGCGAGGATACCAAAGACCACGATTACCATCGAATTACCTACCTTTTGGATAAAATAATAGTTTGAAATGCTCCGGTTTCCCTGATGCTACCGAAATTTATTCTCGGATACTGATATACAGTACATTAAGCAGCAGGTTTGACAACAGGATTTGGCGATATGGGTGTAGGTTGCTTTGGGCATAAAGTGATCGCTCAAGCCAGCCAGTGCCTGTAAGAGAAGGAAGGCCCATCATAGATACATCCTCTACAAAGGGGTTAGCACAATGCTGTGTTGTGTGAATGTATATACGGGTTCGATTTCCGATGCGGACTTACTCCACTTCACGACACAAACTTTTCAAGCTTACTGTGGAGCATACAAAGATGTAGGTAAGTATTTGGGTTTATTTTGAATGTTTCAATAAAACCAGAGCCATTTTTATGATAAAGAAGTGTTTATTAGCCTGTTTAGAAATTTAGAGCACACCGGGTACCAAAGCTAGTGAACATAATAAATATTCTTGATTTACAAATTTCATTCTTGTAAAGCGTTGGATTTTTTCTACATTCCGTAATATATACTACAATGTAGTATACAACATAGTATATACAATGTAATATACATGAAATTCGACAACACAGCCGTCGCTCCTCGTGGTGTAGTGGATATGATCCCTTCTATGAGAGACGAAGGTCTGGGTTCGAATCCCAGCCGGGGTGAACTGAAATGGCGAATGTTTCTCGAGTGTAAAGTGATCACTTAAACCAGCCGAGGTCGGTCGTAAGCCCGACAATGTTCATTCTTAATTCTTCTACACTGTTGTGGGAATACTATATTGAACATAATAATTTATGAATGCGACATACAATGCACTTAATTGCAAATTGCAACTCGATTGCAATCTTACTAATTGCTTGCTTTAATAATGAAATTGTTAGACCTGGCCTGGAGAATAGGTACAGGTATGTGTGAGCTGAGGAGAACTAAATCAACTAGGTACCAAAAAATATGCTCTGTTTTAGAAGTGAAGCTTGTATGAAACTTTGTAATTCTGTAAGAACATATAGGTACCAAAATTAACAAATTTTAGCCTATTATTAGGAGTACCTATCTCGAAAACAATTATCTTGTCTATAACGTTCAAAATCGCACGACCTTTAATTTAAAAATATACGTTAATTTTGAAAATCATACTTTATGTTTTGTGAGAACATCGGAATTTTCTACATGTCGTAGTTGAATATAACAAGTAGTTATCTCAACAGATACACAGCGAAGGATGGACCTTCCATCAAGCTTATTACAATATGTGATCACTTTACACTTAAGTAACATTCACCCAGGAAGGTCCATCTTTGCTGTGTATCTGTTAAGATAACTAGGTACTTGTTAAAAATACTTTTTTTTAACGTTTCTTGGGGTAATTTCGTTTTATTCAAAAAAGTTTTACGGTCATTCACTAGATTTCAATGTAAATTATCACTACAAGACGTGATTTTTGCGTTTTATGAAGGGAGATATTTCTTTGAAATTTTGTTTCGAATGTATTTTTTTTTGTTTTTCAGGATACTGTATATAAGATATGAAAGATATGTTACGTTAATTCACTAGATAAAGGTTCAATGTATCTATCATATTTTTCTACAAAAGCATATTTAGTGAGATAGTCGAGGTATTTGTTCTGAAGAATACTCTTTTACATACTATACCATAATGGATTATTATTTTAAACACTTTATTATTTTGATAGATAAATATTACGCGTAATAAATAAATAAATGGTTTGATAAGAGAATAATAATATATCTACAGGCTGGACGCGTGGATTTATGGAGTCTGGATAATATAAGAGAGCTCTGCTTCTAATAGCTCGTAAAATTTATCTTAGAACACTTAGAACACGTTTTGTTTTCGTTGTGTCGAGCTTTATGTACTGTCTGGGGAATAAAAGTCTAGATAGGTATTTGTTATAGTTGTAGGTATACCTAGCCGCTATAGGTATATAAAAATATGCACGGTGTATAAAAGTATATGCACGGTATATAAATCTGTCTATCTATCTATACCCTCACGCCACGTCCCTTGCAGGGTAGACAGAGAGGACAGAGCGCCAGACAGCCCTATCCTTACACACACTCCTAGCTTCCGTCACATTCATGCAATTTGTCATTCACGCTCTCCGATTCCTTTTACTCAAAACGCGTCCATCCTTGAGGATCTGGTCGACATGATCGGACCAGGTCAGTCTCGGGCGGCCGCGCTTCCTCACCCCTCTTCGCTCACTCAAATATATCTTTTTTGTCATCCTGTCATCATTCATTCTCTCAACATGCCCAAATACGACTATGTTCATAAATACGACTATGTTCATTGTTCATTGTCCAAAAGGGCGATGTTTTTCAACCCATGGAGTATTTTTGTTAGCTATTGAAATATTTTTTTATAGAAAAAATGTCAAAACTTCAAAATATTCTAGTTAGAATCTTGTTATTCTCAGACTAGCTTTTGCGCCCTTTTGGGCCTGGTTTTTTATGCAACCTTGTTCCTTTCTTATTTTATATTTAATCGTAGGTATTAGGTATTTGATTTTTAATAGCCTGTGTCTTAGCCAGGATTCTGCTCTATCATTACTCAAAATATGTAATCTGGGAGTTCTGCCGTTTAAACTTGCGACTGATTTCTGGACATAGACAATTTAGTACCTTTTTTTTTTTACACATTTTTACACTTTACACATTTTTTCACACAAAATGTTCGAATCTCAAATATGCATTTTTTTATAATTCGGCAGTCCGCCCGAACTGGGTGATTTGTGAATCCTCAAATTATGACAACAAGTAAAATGGATAAAATTAAAAAAAAATACCTACAAACTACATTTAATTATTTCATAAATACCTATACCATACACACGCCCGAATAAAAAACTATCATCATAATAAAAACGTGAATTCAACAATTAATTGTGATTCAAAATTATGCAGATCAAACACGAGTAAGTATTTAAATTATCTAATATTTATTTATTTATTCAAAAGTGTGCCTCAAGACCTCATTATTCAACTTGATATCAAATGGATTGACCCTTTTATACCAGAATAATGTCCAGAAAGATCAACCTGTCTTAGAGGTCCAGCGAGCAGAATCCCCTCAAATCAACTGGTCCAGAATGGACGAAAACCAGATATTTACAGGTGTATGGCATTCATTCGATTCGGGACACATATTGTGATATAAAATATCTCATTACAAAATTCACCCTTTTTATTTTTTGATGCCACGCGCGAATCTTGTATTTTTTTTTATTATTTATTTATATCATTGTGACTTATTTTTATCTCGTGTAGTGACATCCTGATAACGCCACAGTCTCTTTGTCATACTTACAATATCGCGTGATCTTTTATTGTAAAGAGAGATGTGTGTGCTACCTATCTATACTTTCCTTTTCAATGCATTTTTGGGGTGAATCTTTTTGTACGTTTTTTTTTAAATTACTGACATATTTATATCTTACACTCATTATTGGCACCTAGCAATCTTCAATAGGAACATCTTGTTATGTGTGTCGTGCATTCTACACAACTGCCACGTTGCATCCTAAATAGTGACATTCGGAATGGGTGGCGAATCATTGCATTATGAAAATTTTATTTATTTATTTTATTTGCTTACACTTTAAATGAACAAAATGAAGGTAAGTATAGGAAGAGGTGTTCGGTAGCCGGGTTGGCAAAACGCTCAACTTGACTTATTCCACTTCACGACACAAGCTTTTCAAACGTAGGTACTGTGAAGTATGCAATAACAAATTTGGGTTAATTTCGTTCAACGTATATTCATTTTTAGTTACGTATATACCCCAGTGGATGGGAATCCCACAGGAGCAGGAGAAGTGGAGGAGGAGAGGGGAGGCGTATATCCTGCAGTGGGCAAACGCAGGCTGATGATGATGAATGATGAATATATAACAATAGATGAGAACTATATATTTTCTCACTAGGGCAAGCTCATCGCAGTGCTGCGAACTTCGCCAGTCACTGCAAAAGCTATTTTTATAAACGTGACAGAAGCAAGAGATGTATGTATTATAAGGATTGAAATATGTGTTCACCTACTCTAAATTCACCTACCCCGTAAAACAGTAGATTTTAGAAACACATTTTGCCTCTTCTATTAAAGTACTTTCAAGTTCTTGATAGGTACCTACCGATACCGAAGCATAATAATTATTGTAGATATTATGCAGGCTGCCAATAAATCGTATTCAAATTCAATAGGTTTGACCAAAGGTTAATTTTCCCATAGAGTACAACAATGGATATAACGAACTTTTTGCAAAAATACACGTAAATTCAAACACACAATATTCAAATCTAAAATAAAATAAGTAATATTATTTTTATAATATAAATAAATGCCTACATACATTAATCTCCCAACAATGAATGACCACTTCAATATTATTATTTACTAGATAGAAATTAAACTGGAATATATTAAAGCAAACAGAATCAGGTACTAGTGACCCTTTGTAGTTGTACCTACATGAGTGGACAATACTCGATTTGCACGAATTGAATTTCGCGAAATTTTATTTAACGAACCGGGCCCGAAACAGTACCTTGGGGAACACCAAAATTATTTCAAACATTATTAACCGATTAAAACTTGTATCGATAGTTATTTTGGCCATCATCATCACATCACTAGTCCCTCTGCGTGCATTGTTGAACATAGGCCTCTACCATTGATCTCCACTGTTCCCTATCGTAAGCAGAGCGCATCCTACAACCTCTGATAACTCGTCAGCATTATCTGACCTTGTTTCAGATTTACTAATTCGTCTTAGGTGTCCGATTTTAATTTGGTAATTTTGATCTGGCTTAATCTTCAAATATAATGATCATTCACAGCAACCTATGCTTTTTAATAGTTAGCACCGCCGCGGGCAAATTTTTTAAGAATACTACAATATTTTTTTGATATTCGTGATATAAGATGAAAAACGATGGGGTAATTTTGTGATGTTTTGTAGAAAATGTAAATAGGTATAGAAGTCGCTCGAGTTTAAGACCCTTTTTTTAGTGTTTGTGAAAGGATGGATATACCTGCCTAACGCATCTGTGTGCATTCTTGTTCATTTTGCGCTCACTAAAACTACTATAACTGCATGTACGAGCTTGCGTGTAGTTACGCTGTCTCACACTACAAAAAAGGCGCTTAAACTCCCTCGACTAGTATACCTAAGAACACGTTTCTCATCGAGTTACCTTTTGGAAAAAAATATAGGTATAATAGTGTCTAATCTGATGTAATCCCATAAGAAATGTTAGCCCCGGCTTCCCTTCTGCAGAAATCCAACCTTGGTGCACCATAAAAAAAAACGTGTAAATCGGAAACAAATCACAGATTCTTTTGAGCTTACAAGTTCTTATAACGAAAGTAGTGTTAAAATTCACGTAGGTATTATCATAAGTGATTAATAGATCTGGTTTATGAAGAAAACTCGAAATACTCAACTATTACAAACATTATTGTTGTTGTGTAACATAAAAGAAAAAAATCTTTAAGGACTTGGTACCAAGAATGACGTCGCAGTCATTTCCCACGGTATTAAAGTTCAAAATCGCGTGAACAATCGCATGATAAAATGCTAAAAATAGAGTTTTTTTTACCATTTTTTGGGGTTAATTTTGCGTCTATCAAAAAACTTTTACGGTTATTCCCTAGATTTTAATGCATGTCATCATTAAAAAAGATGTTATTCCGGGACTTTTGGGAAACGTGTTTCCGTCTTTCGGAAAAAAGATCAGACATGTTTTTGACATTTTTTTTTTGAAAAATCTATACAAGATAAAAAAATATTTTACGGTTTTTCCCTAGATAAATGTTCAATGCATCTACCTTATTTTGTTTCAAAGCATATTTAGTAACGGTTGTCGGGATATAAGGTCTCCCGTTTTTAGAAATTTTTGAAATGTCGGTACGGTATGCCAGAGCTGGGCGGTACTCGAGTACAAGTACTCATACATTGTACTTTGAGTACTTTTTGTGTACTCAGTACTCAGTCACGAGTACATTTATTTATATGTACTTGTACTTGTATTCGGCGCATTTTAGACCAAAAAAAATACTCAAATACTTTTCCAAGTACTCGAGTACATTTCAAGTACTCGAGTACATTTCAAGTACTCGAGTACATTGTACTCGAGTACATTTCAAGTACTCGAGTACATTTCAATCATACTATGCAATAAGTATATTTTTATGCAAGTAGAGACTTGTCAGTTGTCGTTTCACAGTGGTAGAGTGTGGAAGTGTTATCATAATAAGGAAGAAGGTGTGCGAAAAGTTATTAAAAGAAAGTAAGTATCATTTTCATATCTAATATATCGTCACTGCGCCTACAAAATCCCATGTGTGGCAATATTTTAGAATATGACCGTTGTGTTTTTTAAATTATTTAACAACACGCATTGATTCAATTAAACATTAAGGGTACGCATACGGATATTTCAAAAATTTCTACAAACTGGAGACCTTATATCTCGACAACCGTCCTAAATATATGCTCAGACGTAGATGACATATCAATCATAGCTGTTAGGATTAGGGAATCCAATCCCGCAAACGCGGGATCCCGCAAATGCTGGATCCGCGCCTTTTTTTGCGGGATTCAAAACGAGGGATTAGTCATGCGGGATCCCGCATGTTTGCGGGATTCAAAAAGTTTATTGTTTTCCATCGTTCGTAGCCCCATCCGGGCACCTGTCGTTAGTTTTTACAATTATCAGCATATACATTCCTACAATTCATATCGTAAACAAAAAAAAATGAACAAACTCGCATCGTCACTATCAGACATAAAGTTAGAAAGCTCGGAGGTACCATTCCTAATCCAATGCTATCAGATCAATGCCAATCAGAATGTAAAAATCAATCGTTTTAACATTTCGTCAATTGAGTAGAATACTTTTCCAACGAGGTGGGTACTTCTTCACCCTTCCGCGGAAAGCAGTATCATCCAGCGATTTGAACTCTCCTGGGAGCACGTTTAGCATCCGCACACCGAGACACACGAAGCTTTTAGACATTTTCGCTAGTCTGTGCCTTAAAGGTCTTATGTCTTCTTTTGACCTGGTACCTTTTGACCTTTGAGTTGTGGTACTCTGAGTTCAGGGGAGTATTATGTATAAACACTCTAAAATGAAGATGCTAGGCATGGTGAGCACTGGTGAGAAGTTCCTTAAAGGAATCTCAACAGGAATCTCTGGGATTCATGCCCAGCGTGGTTCTCACTGCTCGTTTCTGCAATATAAAAACACGCGTCTGCCCCTCCCCCCAGATATAGGACAAAATGCTGTGGAAGTATAAGTAAAATGTACAGACTTTGCAGCATCAAGTCCACAGGTGAGCGTATTTTTTTGATAGCAAATATAGTCGGATTTAACTTCCTTCAAAGTTCCTCAATGTGCGGAGACCACTGAAGCGTTCGGTCTATTGTTATTCCAAGAAACTTGTTTTAGTGAACTGGTTCAAAAGATGGTCCAGAAAGTGTGTCCATCACTGGATCTACTCCCAACGGTCATAAGTGGTGAATATAACTCGTCTCCGTCATATTTAATTACCGCCCCCCAATGTAATGCCTCTAATGCCCTTATTTTGAAACAGTATAACTTTGGAACCATTCAAGTTAAATGAGTAATTCTTTCACTGTACGGTAACTAACGAATGTAATTTTTTGTTCAAAGCTCGATAGAGTGGTTAGCGCGTGCTCAGAATAGCTGCTTAGCAGAGAAAGCCAACCGGCGTTAACTATCTACGTCTTCCAGTATTACATATCACCATGCAACGCAAAGCCCCGTGCGTTTGGTTTTTTTGCACTTTCGAACTCTTGTTTTTGTAATTTGGTCAAGAAATTGATTTTTATGGGTTCCTAACACTAGAATTCCGGATACGTTCAAAATTCTCTTCTGACGCTCGAAGTCGACCAGTTGAATGTTTTTTTTCTACGCTGCCTGTTTTTCTATTAGGTACGGTTTCGGCTTAATTTGTTTCCACAAAGAGCCGCTGTACACTTAAAATTGACTTTGACTTGGGTAATCAAATAACGCAAGGCTTATAGTTGCACGATCACCATTACATTGCGAGGCGGTAGATAAAAAGCGTCTTTTGAGTTTGTCGACTGCGCATCCATTCTACGCATGCGCTAACGCATTATGTTATATGTCAAACAAAATTTACATTCATTAGTTATCGTACAGTATAAGAATCACTTATTTACCGGAAATGGTTCCAAAGTTATTCCATTTTAAAGTACGGGCATTCTTTTTCGATAACCCTGTATTAATGGGCCCAGTATTGACCCCTGTAGTACTGCAAATCCAAATGCAGTGGGAGCTGTTATAGATCTGACATTGTTAATTTCTGATAGATGGCATCTATTATCAAGGTATGAGTAAAAGAAGGGTTTTTTCCTTATCTCGTACCGCGTAAATATCTAGTTTTCTATTGGAATTGAGTGATCCCGCAATCCCGCAAATCCCGCGGGATCCGCGGGATTGATGATCTCAATCCCGCAGGCTTGCGGGATTGCGATTTTGATGCGGGATTGGATTCCCTAGTTAGGATCAATGAACTCACTGTAGTAAACGTCTACAAACCTCCAAGCCGCTCTTGGCCAGAGAATATGTTCCCGAACATTGTGTCCCATCCTACTGTGCTCATGGGAGATTTTAACTGTCACCACACGGACTGGGGGTACCAGAGCGAAAACCTGGAGGGGGAGAAGCTTGTGGAGTGGATGGATGTGACCAATCTGCAGCTCATATTTGATGCTAAGGAGAGGGGCACCTTCCGCTCTGCCAGGTGGAACCGCGACTATAATCCAGATCTGTGCCTTGTCACCAGGGACGGCTCGGGTAGATCCCAACCTATTTCTCGTACCGTGGCCGGGGACTTTCCCCATAGTCAACACAGGCCTGTGATGGCCACGATTGGACACACACTCACAGTCATACACTCCATACCAAAACCCCGATGGAACTTCCAGAAGGCGGACTGGGCAACTTATAAGACCATCTTAGACAACGAAATTGAGACCCTAGATCCACTCCCTACCAACTATAAAAAAATTGTGGACCTTATACTCGCCACAGCGAAGAAAACAATCCCCAGAGGCTTTCGAAAAGCGTATGTGCCGGGCTGGAATGAAGAGTGCGAGAGACTCTATAATGAATTTCTGAACACTTAAAATCAAAACGTAGCGGACCAACTGCTAGAGTCTCTCGACACAGCCCGAAAAGATCGCTGGTCTACACTGATGGAGAGCTTAGACTTCAAGCACTCAAGTCGAAAGGCTTGGGCTCTCCTTCGGAAGCTGGGTCAGAGCCCCTCCCAAAATCGCCCAGCCCGTGCATCTGCGAACCTTATAGCAAAATTTGTACAATGGTCGTGTGCATACGAAAGAAGAAGAAGAATGAAAAAATGTAATGAAATTTGGTGTTTCATTGGTCAGTGATGTACTCGGTACTCTGTACTTGTATAAGTACTCGAGTACTTATTACTGAGTACTTGTACTTGTACTCGAGTACATTTTGTGTACAGTACTTGTACTCAGTACTCGAGTACTTTTTGCCTGTACTCGGAACAGCTCTGCGGTATGCATACTCTTAATTTATTCACATATCCGGCACCGAATACGAAATTACCGGAATTCCCACGGGTCAAAACTAAAATGACCTCGGCGAAAGGGATTTTAAAAGGGTATTAAAAGGACCCCTAAGGATAATATGATGGTCTTCTTAATAAACTATCAGTATTAGAATATATTACATACGAAACTATAACAAGTGACGCAGCAGAAGAATAAGAACGATTTTGATTTTTGAGACCCTTGCGATCATAAATCAAATTGATGTGTTCGATTTTGTCGTGAATTTTAAATTAAAAGCGTTCTAGAATTCTATATTCAAATATATTTAAAACATTTTCGCTGCATATAACTGATATGCATGTCGATGTAATTAAATTGTTTGTGTCCATATATATACATCCGAGCATCAGTTTAAGAGTAGAGATTTGTAAATGTATACCCACCTACCCACCTATAATATCTTTTTTACTATAATAGATTTGTAAATGTATACCCACCTACCCACCTATAATATCTGTATATTCACTCATGCCACAACAGAATGGCCTCCCAATCCTTACACACCATAATTGCTTTCATCACGCTCACGCAATTTGTCATACGCACCATCCGATTTCTTTCACTCAAAACGCGTCCGCTCATATCTTACTGAGTCTGTAACACATGGCCATACAGGTATAGGTGCCTACTTACTGTATTGTGTATTGCATTGTACCGTAGCAATTTTTTTTTATATGGACAGTAAAATGTTCTATTATTCAAATAGCTACAGACAATTTCGCGTTAGAAGTCCCCTGGTGCAAACTTGGTTTAGTGTTGCTTGATGTGGTAATACGATATGGTTACATTTTTTCGCTACTTTCAAATTATATTTCAGAGCTGTTGTTTAAAAAAAAATACAATTGCCGAATTGTTAGAATAAACTGTATTATCGGAGTATTTTTTCTTTTTCCAACTCGCAAAACTATATTTTCTTTAAAATGATTTCTCTAGCTCTACTCTGTAATATTTTTGGCATTGTAAGTTACTTGTCAAAGATACATTGTGAGAATATTGCGAACCTTTGACAGCTCTGATGACAAGATTCGACAGTCAGGGATACCAACAATACAATCTTACCCACTTACAGCTAACCTCCGCACGGTAGCCAAGACGGAAGGAACCATCAATAAGTAAGTACTATGTCCATACTAACTTTCATATATTATGATCCAATTTACATAATGTTACGATATTTTGATTCACCGCATAAAAAAATGAATAAATCCATTTGACTCAAGTCCGAAGATTCGAGGCTTTCAAGGAAAGGCATGAGGATTTTATGCTCCTTAATCCTTGGAGGGGTGGGAGGGCAGAGGAAGGGATGGGGGATGCTTTAGCTTTAGGTAATCCTGTTGTCGCGAAACTGGAATCAAGTGAGAAATTCAAGGGGTTCGAAGATGAAATATAAATAAATACAATCTTTATTGGATATAATGGACATTATTCTACATGGAGGGTTTATTGCCGTAGGTAATGTCTGTCAACCAACCACTTGTGACATTGAAACAAGAAAAGTTGGCCATATGACATTTTCCAGCTTACGTGCCGTAATGGCAGCAGATAGCCCAAGACAGAAGACAGTGGAAGAGTTTAGAAGAGGTCTATGTCCAGCAGTGGAACGCAAGTGGCTAGCAGTAAATAAGTAAGCAGTAAGAGTAATAATGGGGTTTTGTCCAGTCCTGATACGTACATTACGATACGAACATTAGAAATCTGTCAAATTAGAATCCAAGTAGCATTTGTACTTATATTATTTTCGGTGCGAGAAGTATAGTATTGAATTTCGAGACAGCTTCCTGAAATTTCAGATTCCCACCCCCCTCCCATACCCTATCCTCTTCCCCTTCCCAACCCTTGTAACTTTTACTCCGCGATCGATCGCCTAGCAAGACGCTGAAAATTATATACTGAACCGGATTGGTTCAAACTTTACGTAGAGCTCGAGGAACTTTATGAACGGGAACGCTCCTATCACATAGAAAAGGATAATAATCACATAATACTAGCATTGTCCTTTTGACTATTTGCTCGTTTTTTCAATCACTTTTTGTTGGTGTTCTTATTTCGCAGGATTTGTTTGGGTTCTTTGTTTAAATTTTCTATGTATATATAGAAGGCTCTCTTTAAGATTGTCAAGCTATACCTTTCGCTGTCAAGAATTGAAGTATCTGGGAGATAACTTTCTTCATAAAACTGGAAAAAAATCTTTGAAATTTCCAGCTCTATCATGTCTGTAATCTACCATAACCAAACAAAAAAGTACCACTCCGTCTCAGCGGATTTTGGTGAAGGTAAACTGAACTGAGTGAATGTTACTCAAGTGTAAAGTGATCACATTAACCCAGCCGACTCTACCCGGACACGAATAAGTAAAACTATTGTACTACGTTATTATGGTACCTAAATTAAATTTTTATCTAGAGTAGTAGCCAATAAAGATTTATTTATTTATTTTCTATTCTACTTCATAACGCATTTTGTTCTACAATATTTACCAAAGCAAGGAGAATGCTCAAAAAAAACCCAGGCCCGGCGCAAACGAAATGTAACTCAAATGATAGGTAAAAATGAGTAATTAAATACTGCATAGGGGGCATCATCGAAATCAATGGCTAAATGGGTCAAATACCTATTCAAAGTTTTACAGGGGTCACACTAATATATAAAAAAAGGATCATTAAACAGTTACAATTGCGATTCAAAAGTATATAATATGATGAGTGTAAGGTAGCCTGACTGATTTTTCTTCTTATTAATCAGCCTTGGTCCCTTCACTGCCGGATGTAGGCCTAAAGGAAAATGCTCATAAATTATGTAAAAATTAAACATGTCCGGCGCAAACGCAACGTGACTCAAATGATAGGTAAAAATGAGTAATTAATTACTGCATACGTGGCATCATCGAAATCAATGGCTAAATATGTGAAATACCTATTCAAAGTTTTACAGGGACAACTTCAAATAGGTATTTCACACATTTAGCCATTGATTTAGATGATGCCACCTACGCAGTAATTAATTACTCATTTTTACCTATCATTTGAGTTACATTTCGTTTGCGCCGGGCCTGGGTTTTTTTCCCATACAAAATGAGCATTCTCCTTTATTAATCAAAATGTGCAATCAATAAACGAGATCGACATCTGTCGATGACTGCTCGAAACATTTTGTAAGCTCGATAATGTCAATGAATATCAAAGGCTGTGAACAACGCGATACAAAAATGTGGTTATTAGCCGAAAAATAGCCGAGTTGTTTTAAATTCCGTGTATTCGAACAACTTGCAGAAGTTGCCACGGCCCTGCGTTACATAGTTATCCGGTTACCACCAGAATTATGTAAGTTGATTATGCTTTTACTCATTTCTTCTTCAGGTTCATCCCCATGGTACATAAGTGAAGTATATAGCGTTGTATATAATATACTCATTTATATACTAATTCAGAATGCATCTCGTTTCAGTTTTCAGGTTCCGTATATTGACATCTCCCTCAGATGCGTGGGAGGGTTCAGAGGTCACAGTAAATGCAGTCATTTGATTGGCTGGAGCCGTAACCTCTGACCCCACCCACAAACAATTCCTATTTCAAATTCACGCGAACGTTTCTTCGTGAAACTTCGGGAAAATTTGTTTTCATATTATTTAAGAAAATCTCGTCTGTTGTTCAGGACCACACCCAAAATGAATTACGATTTCATTATTACTTTTGTAGGAAGGTAATCCAGTATCGAAGCGTCCTAGGAATACGATTCCCTTCGGGTTACCTTTTTGATTTATTCTTCTTCACTGTCGTTAGACTCAGAAGTCTGTTCTAGCAGAAGGAGCCTCCTCTTGGGATGCTGAACTCCAGCTTTCCCTCCATCTCTTTGGGGACCTTCCCGGCTGGCGTTGTCCACCTGGGATACCATGCAGCGCCACGTGTGGTATCCTTAAGGCGTTCATTCATTGGACATGTTGATGATGATGATGATGATGATGCTGGATGATTTTTGGCGCCGTGTAATGTATTCCATCTCAAGGGCGCGGGAAGCTGGTCCTAAAACTTTCGGTTTTCAGCTTGCTCCTGAAGCTAGTGATGGGCTGGTCTTTTCGGAGTACGGATACCGCCAATAACGCTTTTTGATTTGGTATCATAAAATACCTAATAATTAAAATAAATACTTAAAGCAAACTGCATTCACAAACTAGTGAAAAACGTATGGATGCTTCGCAAGTGATTGTCGCAAATTTCCACGGATTTTTATATAAAACGACCGTTCACAAGTGCTTACGATCCTACGCGAGCCAATACAATAAGTCTCATCCACACGCTAGTGAATTTGTGAACACTTGTCAAGGCTCGGCAAATGTGTGGACTGTAGAGCCGGCATAACTTTCCTTCATTTTTATAATAGGTAGAGAAAGAATCATGGGCGTCGCCAACCTCGGAGCTGGGGGTAACAAAAATTTTTAAATTCGATATATCATGAAAAAAACAAAAAAAAAATTTTTGAGACATAGTGAAGAAGGTCGTGCTGTGGTTCGGTTTATTTGAAAACGTGTGTAATTTTTTGCACAATAATATGCATGAAAAATGTTTAAAAAAAAATGACGCCGCAGGCAATTTTTTTATGAAATAACTGTATTTTGATGGATTTTCAAGAAAATTTGATTGAAACCCATGGAAAGAATCCGTGCAATTATCCCGGAATTACGGCTAATCGATAAAACTTAGCAATAATCGTCGATTGTCAGAATCGATTGTAAGTAAGTATGCCTGTTTGTATTGATGAACTTTGCATTATGTTACACTTTACATACGAGTATGTTGATTGTGTCAATGCAATTTGAAAACAACAATTTATTATGGTAATTTTATTATTATTGTTTGTATTATAAAGAGCAATAAATTATAATTATACAATCACTAATCATACGTGGGTACCGTTAATCATTCATTTAATCAACAATTCGTTAATTGAAAATTACTTCGTTAATTTTTTATTATAACGTTAACGTTAATAATTAATTATTAACACGTCACTTAAAAAATGTACCCCGGAATCTTTGGACCGTTAATTTTTAGAAAATTCGATGGATTTCACTGTTAATCACACAATGATTTTGGATGACTTTGTACTTTCTAATTCCCTAAAACAAAACTGTTCAATAAATAATTAGCACCCCTCCACTTGATGTAATTTTGTGCAATGCGTATTATTACCTTTTCCCATGTCATTCCTAAGAATCCTTTTTAACTTTAGACGGGTTATAACTACTTGACCTTAAAACGATTAAACTGACTAAAACACTAACGAAAATTAAATGTTACAGAGGGTATCGAGTCCACTAAGATTTAATGGTAATACAAGCATTAAATCATAAAGCAAAATGTTTATTTCGTTAATTAACGATTAACATATTAACCCTTTACTGTCCAGTTTTGTCATATTAATAAACTTGAATAGGTAATTATACAAATGCATTTGTATTGTATTTGCATAATATAGTATAAGTTAATCTAATATAAATTGCGTTTGGAAGTCAATTATTATATTAAAGACCACTAATGCATTCACCTAAGATAATAATCTTACTCAATTATAACTAATAACTATTATGTTTACAACATTGTATCCATATGTCTACATTACAGTTGTTGGTCGAAGCACTGTTACCATTTGTCAACTTTTCAAAGACATAAAAGTATTTTCGGTCCGAAGTATTTCGGTCATACCGAAGTTACTTTTCTAACTGCGTATGATTTTGTCGACCAAATTCTCAATAACGGGCGGGTGTATTGAATAAAATATTCGTGTTTTTACATTGTTTTTTGTACATTTATTGAATGTTGGTGATTCTTGGGCAAGAACTGCTCCTCAAATTTATGGGTGAAAGTTAGTAAAAGAGATCGGTGAGAATTTCTCCATGTAATTGTATTTTTAGAGTCATTTGAAATGTATGGAATTACTTTATGAGGATATTCACCGAAAGAACAAATGAATAAAGAGAACTATAATAGGGCATGTACATGAAATTGTTATCAATTTAATGAAGGTAAGAATCGAGTCATGTCAAATAGGATAATCTACCAAAATTTACACGTGAGTAAAAACGCGGGCTTCAACTAGTTTATCTATAATTCTACAAAATTTAGTTAGATTTAAGCTTTAAAATAGCTTTAAAAACTTTTAATCTTTAAAAATAAATAAATATTCCCATGGGTTTTTCTCCGGGAAGCGTAATCGGCATGTTGAGAGATATTTTTTTTATAGTAAAATAAAATAAGTACTAATAGTATTATTTTTGATTTACAAATTTTATCCTTGTAAAGCGTTGGATTTTTTCTACATTCCGTAGTATATACAACCTCGTGGTGTAGTGGATATGATCCCTACTAAGCGAGACGAAGGTCTGGGTTCGAATCCCAGCCGGGGTGAACTGAAATGGCGAATGTTTCTCGAGTGTAAAGTGATCACTTAAGCCAGCCGAGGTCGGTCGTAAGTCGTAAGCCCGACAATGTTCATCCTTAATTCTTCTACACTGTTGTGGGAAACTACATTTTACTTATAGTATATTCTGTATATATTCGGATATTTTTTATAGTAAAATAAAATATATATTATGTGTACATAATTTTGACCATGCACAGTAGGTGCATTCTTAAGTCACTATATGATGTCTGAGAAATGACATTTATTATGTAGGTACTTATACATTATCAATAGATGTCAGTCATTATATATAATTACATATTATTACTATATGAAACTGTAATAGGTTCTAGATGAGATTTGAACTCTGCACATGCATTCTTGTGATTATAATTACCACCTAATTGTAATTATACATGACAAATTACGTTGCAGTGGCGAAGAGGGAATTTTCGTACGAGGGAAGCCGCCGGGAGTAATTTTTTTATTGCATTGTATCACGCCGTCCAGGGGTGGCACTTTGTAAACTTTCTCACCCAAAGCACCCAGATAAAATGTTTATGGAAAATGACCCTTATAGCGATATACATAAGGGTGTTTTTAGTATGCATTTTATCTGCTTGTTTCGGGTGAGAAAGCTTTAGAAAGTTCCATCCCTGGTGCCAACACTAATGTATGCGAGTGAGGTATGACATGGCTGAAGAAGGAAGAATCAGGTATATGTGCTGTCGATATGAGATCGCTGAGAAGAATGTGTGGAAAAAACGTTGAGAGATAGGATAAGAAATGGAGTGATCAGAGAGTTAAGCGAGTCAATGTAAAACATATGCTGTGACTAAAATGAAAGTGAACAAGTTGAGATGACTGGGACACAGTGGGGATTATGTAGTACATGTACATAAGCCCGGCTTGCCCATGAGAAATACAACAAACAACAAAAAATATGTTCTAACAATATTGCTTTTCATAGCGGAGATAATTACATATTATTCAATAGAGGAAAGAAATTTAAACTTCGCGCGCGCGACGTGGACAATGTTATTATAATAATAATATTCTCTCTACCCATCACGTCGCGTTCGCGAGATCGAAGCGTCGTAGTATTAGAAGAATAATAAAATAACTATTGCCATTTCTCCAAATGTTCTACGCCTCTCGCTCTAACGCACAGGTTCAAATAGGAAAATTAGCTATTCATATCTTAGCTTAGATCTAGGTAGGTGCGTATATGTCATGTTCTCTATGGGATAAAAATGTGCGTACATTCGTTGAGAGTCTTTAATGGTATTGGTGTGAAGTGCGAATTTGTTAGTGATTACCAACACACACAGCCGCTCGTGATGTTGAAGAGTGAAAAAGATAGTGTATTACCCCGTCCTTGTCTTTTGCTCCCACTCAACGCAGTGGGTTTGTAGAAAACAACAATTTATTGCAATACAATGCATCGACTAATTTATTAAGTGTATGCATACCGACATTTCAAAAATTTCTCTCAAAAAATCTCGACAACTGTTACTAAATATGCGTTGGAACAAAATAGGGTAGATGCATTAAAAATTTATCTAGGGAATAACCGTAAAAGATTTCTTATATCTTGTATAGATTTCTCAAAAAATAATTTGAAAAACACCTCTGATCTTTTTTCCGAAAGACGGAAACTCGTTTCCCGAAAGTCGCGGAGTAATTTTTTTTGTGTTGATAATATGCATTAAAATCTAGGAAATAACCGTAAAAGTTTTTTGATAGAGGCAAAATTAAGCCCAAAAAATGGTAAAAACGCTATTTTTACCATTTAATCATACGATTGTTCACGCGATTTTGAACCTTAATGCAGTGGGAAATGACTGTGACGTCATTCTTGATACCAAGGTCTTAATTTAAAAATAATTCAGTTGTTATTGAATAATAGTATCTAGGTATGAAGAGTACATTAGTGTACTGATGTAATGTAGAGTACATAGTGGGAAACCATATTTCGCAAAATTACACAGGTACCCACTAGTATTTCCTATTGATCACTCATCAGCTTACCCGACTACAGATGACCTCCAACGCCACTGCTGGGACATGTAGAGAGAATGAATGATATGAATGAATGAATGAGTGAATGTAAAACGGATGTTGTGACTAAAATGAAAGTGAACAAGTTGAGATTACTGGGACATGTAGAGAGAATGAATGATAAAAGGATAAAAAAGGATAAATATACAAAAGCCTCATGACTTGAACATATAGACCAGATTCTCAAGAATGCACGTGTTCTGAGTTTAAGGAATCGTAGAGCGTGTATGACAAATTGCATGAATTTGACGGAAGCACGAAATGTGGGTTAGGATAGGAAAGTGTGGTGATCTGTCTCTGCCTTTCTCGCAAGGAATGCGGCCTGAGGGGATAGAATAGAAAAGAAACCGGGAGTAACATTTTTATTGCATTACGTCAGATTAGACCTATTAGTTCATCATTCTAAATCAAAAAAGTAAATCGATGGGAATCGTATTATTGCTACCCATTGCCACTGGTAAGTAGTTACCACACGGCTATATAGTCAGGGTCGTCTTGATGGTACGGCAAATCAGGCAGTCGCCAAGGCCCACTACTGATTTGGTGCGTTTTAGGTCACTATTTCTAACTGCTATTTCTATTTCTAACTTGAATAAAAATAATATCTGAGTTTATCGAAACAATATATATACATCTTTGTAGACTTCGCAATAAGCTTAAAAATCTCGTGTCATGAAGTGGAGTTAGTCGGAATCGGGGATTGAACCCGCATCTACCGGATTAACAGTCGAGCGTGTTACCAACCCAACTGCCGACCACCTGTTATAGCAAGAATTCAATTGCCATCTGGAAAAAAAGGAATGACTGATAAGTTAGAGATACGAAAATAATTTCTATAACAATCAATTATTCAAATTTAGTATCTAGGGGCCACCTGATTATCATGATGATGTATAAGTATACGAAATTTTCAATCTGTTTTCTTTAGATAAGCGATTTAACGATAGACGTGCTAAATATATGTTATTTATCAATATTAATTAATAATAATTGATAAAATCACGAGATAAGGAATGTTTTAAATGTCAATGTCACCTAATTTCGAGACGACATTGTTTCAAATATCTGAGCGAACATCTTCGCTCTTAAAAAAACACAAAAAAATAGTTTTCTTAAAACAACCAAAATTTTTAATAAACTTTAGTAAAAAATTGATAATATTAGATGACTTTGAAGATCCGAAATTATAAAAAAATAAACAGATAAAAAATATAATAAATATTTAACAATGTTCGCAAAAAACGTTTTTCCGTATCCGTGGAGTGCAAAAATCTTTTTAGTCGTGTTTCTCATAGGATCTTTCGTATATATGTCTTCATATATCATATTCTCAAAGAAAGTAATCTCAAAAATCAATTATCAAACGCGGCTGATTAAATCATTAGATGTATCGGTGCAGTCATCGAACGGAGACGATGTTAAAACTATTCTGCTGTGGAACCCATTCTTCAATTCGACTGATTTTGATTTTGGAATCGGCAGTGAACCTTTCTCCAAGAAATGTCCAGTCAGTCAATGCTATATAACGAACGATAAAAATTATCTTCCGGTTGAATATTTCGATGCCATTGTCTTTCACACGCCAACTTTCAACCCGAAAGATTCCAACGAATTTCCAAAGACGAGATTGGAGCACCAATTGTATATGATGTATAACACTGAAAGTCCCAGCACATATCCTCCAGAACCTTATGTAGACGATTTCATAAACATCACAGCAACCTACAGACTTGACTCAGATATATTCTACCCTTACTTTCACATCTTGGATAAGGACGACAACTTAATTGCTCCTGGATTGCATCCTGCTTGGTTGACTCCTGAATTGGAGCAAGGCGACCTGAAACATTATATGGACATTTACAGGAAGAAAACGAAGGAAGTCGCTTGGTTCGTGTCGAACTGCAATCCCTCCAATAAGAGAATGAAATATGTAGAAGAATTGAGGAAATATATCAAAGTTGATATATACGGAGCATGCGGAAATACAACCTGTGATAAACAACACGAAAAAGAATGTAAAGAGATGCTGAGAAAGGACTATTACTTTTATCTGTCGTTTGAGAATTCAAACTGTCTGGAATATGTAAGCGAAAAATTATCAAACGCTTACGTCAGTGATATCATCCCTGTCGTCATGAATGGTGCTGATATGAAGCAAATAGGAATACCTCATTCATATCTGGACGTTAGGAACTTTGAATCACCTCAAGATCTTGCTGCAGAAATGTCAAGGCTCATCAAAAACGCTCAAGCTTATATCGAATATTTCTGGTGGAAGAGGCACTATAGAGTAGAACAAAATATTAGTCACGTACCGTTCTGCGAATTGTGTCAAATCATGCATCAAAAGCGCTGGAAACCCAAGAGGCACGTAAATCTCAGACGCTGGATGCAAGGGAGTCCCAATAATCCGATGTGTAAAAACAATATTGGAAAATAAGTGCTTCTTCCTTGAATGTAGTGTTAGATTCTCTGAACTTTGATGGCCATTTGGAAGCAAGCTTCCCTATCCTAGACTATTTTACATAATATCCCGTTTCAGACCATTCTTGAATTTGTTTTGATAACCCTGGATTGTTCTTTGCTGAAAGCTGAAAGATCACATATTTTTCACCTCTCAATACGAGGCCAAAAATATGTTAGCTGTTACGAGTACCTTATTTTTAATTTGTGGTCATCTAACTCTTGTCCTCTGCTAAATCGAAAATATTTTTATGCCTGTTGCCAGCAATGTTGCCGAACATCTAGTTTATATTAAATTAATGTTACGGCATCTGCTTTTCAAAATCACAATCATCTATCCTTTATTCATCTACGTTTAATAATATTATGGGTATATGTTATATTTTTGTCTTAGTTTTTATTTCTAGTATTTATTCTAGTATTAATTAGTATTATTTAAGTATAATATACTTCTTTTGTACTCTGAATGCATTACTGGGTTTAATTAGCATGTGATGTATTTGATTAACTACCTAGTATTAATTTGTTTAGAATTACGTTTTTCTTTAGAAACAAATATACCTATTTTTATATCAAACCTAAATAAAATGTATTATTTACAATCAACATCCCATATATCACCTAATATTTTCTCCAGATTCTATTGGATGAAATTAGTCTCAAGTGAATTGGAAAATACCCTATGTTCTTCAATGGAAAACATTCGAGTTTCGAACGTTCCAGTTTCCTAAATAGAATCCAACCTAATTTTTTTGAAATCGTATTTAAGTTTCGATTTGGAATCCAGACGTTTTCTATCAAAATTTGATTTGGTTTCGCAGTATGCTTCCAATATGATCAGCAATATAGTCAGTAGTCAGATCACTAGCTGAACAGAATCATCTTGAATTAAGTTATTCTTGCTTTATACCATATTTTATATTTATAACGCTTCTTCTGATGATATAATTGGACAACTGCCTGGTTCAGATATTGATTGCGCAGAAAAACTTTTGTTGGTAGCCTTTTGTTGTTGAACTTGTTGGTAAACTTTTGTTGATAAACTGAACTTGTTGGTAAACTTGGTGAACTTGTTGGTAAACTTTCCTTACGTCTAGTTGGTAAACTTTTGTTCCCTCTTCATTAATAGTGTAGATAAAAGTATCATGGCTCGTGCTAACATGGCCTGGGTTTCGGGATTCGGTTAGGTTTTACAGTGTAATTTCAACATAACATGGCCTGCAATTCTATACTCACGAATGGAATAATGGAACACGAGAAATCCGAAAGGCCAAAAGTATTCAATGTCAATCAAAGGAAATCAAATTGGGACATATAAAATGACGAACAGCTTAAATAAATTTGGGTTGAAGAAACGATAAAATTTTAAGCACGCAGAATACTTATGTATAGAATATTATACTTACCTATTTCTTATCAATAAATTAAAATCAATATTACAATGACAAAAGCCCATAGTAATGAAAAAAACCCGAAGAAGGAAAACAAACAATCCTAGATTCTAATTGGATTTATTACAATAAATCCAATTCTGTAACTAATTAAGTGCGTAGGTATGAACTAGTTGATTTAGTTACAGAATTAGACCTAATGTCTCTTATTTATAATATTCACATATGGAAAACAAACATTTTTTTTTATTTATATATCCACTGGAATCCAACTAGAAAGTCCGTTGAGAATATTGTTTATGAAGATCTCTTATTCTTTTTTGGGGTTTATTCCTTATGAGCAATATTATTGTGGGCTCTTATCTGGGGTCCGTTGAAACTTCAATATCACAATTCTAATTATACCGTCTATTAGAGGATTAGGAATTCCCGCCATCAATCAGATTAATCATGTATTTAGATTTAGATTACTTTAGAATGATTTAGAATTAGATACGCAATGACGTCATTTGCTTGGTACCGATTTTACCCAATTTTCGCTACAAAAATTCTGCTCCTTATTCAGCCCTGATATCTCCATTGCTGGATACAGATCTCTTTCCAAAAATTTGCATATTCCATTCAACAGAACAACTCGCATTTTTCACCGCAGTTTCACAGTAGTTGTTCGGGGTTCCCAAACTTTTTTGGCCCACGGACACTCATGAAGAAACGTCTTAAGAATATGAGTAACTCCTCAACAAGAATAAATCCCAAAAAAGACAAAAGCTCTTCAGAAATATCCTCAACGGATTAAAGCCCAAACGTTCTAGTTGGATTCTAGTAGACAAATCTCCTTAATAATTGTGGATTTTCGGCAGCGTTGAGTATTTGACAAAACGCCGTCACAATCACATCGGAACGTTATTTTGAAAATTGTATATATACTGTTAACAAAAAACATTTCGCATTGCACCTAATTTAATTTTGTTTTAATTATATACGTACAATACAAAAAGTAGATATTCGTATACGCCACTGACTTTGCACGAGATTGTATTGATATTTTGGATAAAAATATGTGCAACAAAGGGAATTATTGATTTATAATGATTTTTTATTTCATTTCTGATTTTATAAAACATCACTACCGCCATCTATGAATCATAAATGACTCGGGAAAGAACCTGAAAAAAATGACGATTCGCGTCCGGAGTAAACATTAATACCAGACGATTTTAGACATCCATCTATTAAATAAACTTATAAATGGAATCTCGGCTTCAACATAGGCTATTAAAATATATGATTTGTATCGTGGTTTGGTAAAATTATCAATTTTCCCAAGATACTGAATTCTATCAAGTTAGTATGAAAATGAAAGAAGCCATTTAAAGTAGTCCCGTTAATATGGTTTTTAAATTTGTTTGCGTCGTTACATAATCTAGAACTAGGATATACATCTAAGGATTATTTTTATACAATGTTTTTGCTCTACAAATACTTCTGTATGACTAAAAATGTGTCTATAATAATCAAAAAATAGTTTTGACATTTGCTCCGCGGCGCTTTCTGTCGTCATCTGTTTTGACTCGCGTGGTGTAGGGGCTAGCGTACTTAACTTAAATTGAGTGTTATGCGATGCGAGGGTACGAGTTCGATCCCACTCCATACCCAACGCTTTCTTCTTCTTTTTTTTACTATCTTTTTGTGAAATTTGAATTTAGCAGAATCCTATATACATAAAAAATAATTTTACTAGGTAAAACAAATATATTCCTTCCTATATGCCAAAAATTTATTCCATTAGGTATTTAATTCTAAGACGATGTAACTTCACCACCCGTACACAATTTTAGCCGTTGCGAAGCACGGGAAATACAGCTAGTCATTAATAATATGTTGACTACTTTATTGGCCGTCCCATTTGAGATCAGCTTATTATTTTTTTTATTTTATAATCGATGGTAGTTTCTAAATAACACCCTAAAACACGTATGCTAATGGATAAAAATAATTTCAAAGGTTTTTGTCGTTTTTGGGTTTTACTCATGTTGAGCAGAACTCTTATGAAGAAGACACACGAACAAAAATTACATACAAATGAGATGAAGATGCTCAGGTGGGCTGGGGGTGTAACAAGGATGGATAAAGTGAGGAATGAACATGTCAGGGGTAGTTTCAAGGTGGCCCCAATAACTGAAAAACTAAAGGAGACCAGATTGCGCTGGTACGGCCACGTAATGAGGCATGAAAACCATGCAGTACACACAGCACTAAAGCTGCCGGAGGGAAGGCGAGGCAGAGGTCGACCTAGCGCTACGTGGTGGAATAATTTGAGGAAGGAGATGGAGGATACCCGTCTGCGGGATGTGACGACTCAGGATAGAGGAGCCTGGAGAAGGATAACAAGGAGAGCCGACCCCAAATAAATATGGGAATAGGAAGAAGAGAAAGAAGAAGAAAGAAGAGCAGAACTCTTATGGGTTTTCGTCCGGTTACAATTTTAATGCTTCAATTTAAAGTAAAACCGAGGGATTCTAGCAGATATTTTTGATTCTAGTTGTGCCCTTTTTGTACAATTAACCATAATCGGTTTTGTCCCTGATGTTATAGTTGAAAAAATTGAAGCGGCAGTAGAACGATTTTTACTCAGAGCCTCTTACGTGTTTTTCATGTTTTTTTCGGTTATTTTAGAGCACCCCTCACGCAATTCAGCAGCACAGACTAGATGACAGTCACGTTTATGAATCGTGGTACAGATTAGGAATGGCGCGACCAAGATTTACGAGGATTATTTAAGATAAAGACATTTTTGTATGGTAATCAAGTCATGACGTATGGAATTATATCTCGTAATTTTTAACATATAGAATACTTACGAGTAATTATTTTAAAAATAAACTAATTACATCAGAACAATTCAATAAAAACAGTAAAGTACCTACTACCTATACATTTTCTAAAAAAATCTTGAGATGGAGACCTTGGGAGAATAAAAGAGATGTCGGAAGACCCCAAAAGAGATGGTCCGACGACATAGCCGCTGTGGGGGGAAAAAAGTGGTTGCAAGCAGCAAACAACAGAAAGCAATTGAGGAATATGGTAGAGGCCTATATCCAGCAGTGGAGGACAGAGAGCCGAAGAAGAAGACACATTATCTGTCAAGAAAGAGGTGGTCTCGGATTTATTTAGGGCTACAGTTTGCTGGCAGCAATGATTTTTCCATTGAAATTCAACAAGTGTTGCAATATTGCTCAACATGAATAAATCTCAAAAAAGACAAAAGTTCTTCAGAAATATGCTCAAGGGACAAAAGCTCAAATCTTACTGAATTTTATAAATAGAATTAATTGTATCTATTAGTATACGTTTTCTTTCAGAAGTATGCTAAAAACTATCATAGAATAGAAAACAAATAAATAAGCGGATCTAAAATGGGATAGAAAATAAAATAGTCAACATTTTATAAATAATTCATCTACTGGAATCCAACTAGAAAGTTTGGTTTTTTATTCATAGAGAATATTTCTGAAGGACTTTTGTATTTTTTTAGATTTATTCGTGCTGAGCAATATTCTAATGAGTACTTCTCAAAGAGCCGATAAAATATGCATATTTTTCTGGCTGATAATTCTGAAAATTGTGTTGGCAAGTCCTGCTTATGTTTAATTTTTTTATCGTAAATGTTTACATACTTATAATGAGGTAATAAGCGAGTATGTGGATTGTAGATGATATAACTATAGAGATTGGAAGATTATCAGTAACTATTAGCCACCTGATTTTTTTTTATCTTCAATTAAAAAATCAACATTTTTGGTTCCTGGAGAAAAACCTAACGTGAATAAATCCCAAAAATGACAAATACCCTTCAGAAATATCCTCAACGGATAAAAGCCCAAACTTTCTAGTTGGATTCCAGTAGATAAATTATTTATAAAATGTTGACTGTTTTATTGTCTGTCCCATTTTAGATCCGCTTATTTATTTATTTACTTTCTCCTTTTCTTTTTATTTATCCTCAACGAATAAAAGCCTAAACTTTTTAGTTGGATTCCAGTAGATGAATTATTTATAAAATGTTGACAATGAAATGAAATTTTATTGTCTATATGTCTATCCCATTTTAGATCCACTTATTTATTTATATATTTCTATTCTATGATAGTTTCTAACACACTGAAAGAAATCGTATGCTAATAGATACAATTTATTGTCCCTTGAGCATATTTCTACTCTTTTTTTTTTCCAAAGCATATTTAGTAAGGTTGTCGAGGTCTCCCGTTTTTAGTTTTTTTGTTTAAATGTCATGCCTATCAATAAGCTATTTCTAGTTTCTACCAGCTAACAGATCAATCCATTTTGCTGACTGATTTCGAATTCAAAGTAGGTAATACCTACTATAGATACAGTGTGTATTGCATGGGCGTCATCACTTGGGCAGCTGCCCCCTTCCCCCCCTCCCTCTAGAGACTGGAAATATTTATATAATTTTTCATACTAAATGATAAAACATCACAAAAACGCATTTTCTCAACATATTATAAATTTTCTAAAATTTGTATGAAAATCCATTAGTGTCATAAAAAAACATTTTTCGTACATATCAAAGTATCATATACATTTTCGAATAAACAAACCACATCACGACCTTCTTCACTATGTCTCGCAAAAAAATTTCGTCTGAGGTGCTATTTACGCATTTTGTGACATATATTTTTTTTAATTTTTGTTACCCCCCCCCCCCCCCCTCTCACCTTAGGCTCCGAGGCTGGTGACGCTCATGGACTGTATTGTATAAAATATTCAACCCTCTCTCTGCCGCGGTTGGGTTAATGGTTTGTTTTATTATTCATACGACACGGTAGGCAGTGAAAGGGTTATCATATTATAATGTGGATTATTGTGGTACAATGATGGCCGCAAGATGAGAGCTATTAGTTCAATTTAGAGAGGAGCTATTAGCTGTCATTAGAGCTCTAAAGCTTTGTGAATTCTAAATTATAATGTCACTCAATAATGTCAAACGAAATACTAAATGGACTATATTCACTTATAATTGCTATTCGTATGTACGCATTTTGCAAAATTGTAAATGTAGATATTAAGAGTATGCACACCGAAATTTCAAAAATTTCTTAAAACGGGAGACCTTATATTTCGACAACCGTTACTAAATATGCTTTGGAACAAAATAGGGTAGATGCATTGAACCTTTATCTAGGGAATAACCGTAAAAAAAAATTATACCTTGTATAGATTTCTCAAAAAAAATATTAAAAACATTTTTTTACCGAAAGACGGAAACTCGTTTCCCCAAAAGTCGCGGAGTTAATTTTTTTTGTACTGATAATATGAATTAAAATCTAGGTAATAACCGTAAAAGTTTTTTGATAGACGCAAAATTAACCCCAAAAAATGGAAAAAACGCTAAGTATATTTTTACCATTTTATCATGCGATATGTCATGCGATTGTCCATTTTATTGTGGTTGTCGTTAACGATTTACCATTTTATCATTGATTGACATCAAGGTGAAAAGTGTGTATGCGTGGATATAGACTTCAATCGGAACTCGCTAAGTTCCTTAGTACCTAATCGTCAATATACTAGTATCAAATATCCATATTACGTAGTAAGGAAATCCTCTTACGCTATAGGTACTATGCTATATAAGGTATTATATAGACCTAATATTGTGCCTTTCTTGATGGTAGACACAGGTCATATATAGACACAACCAGTCATAAAATATCGGTAAGTATAGCAAAGTATTTCTTGCATTTCTATGATTTCAAATACACAGTGCCTTACCTATACTTAATTTGTTCCTACTTTGTGTATCAGACTGACTTAGGAAATCGCAGGTACAAATAGGTATCTATTTTACTTGAGAAATAATAAATCTCAGAAAGAGCCTAGTATTGGCTCTCTAACGTGATTTCACCACTATTTGGTCTTAACACTCTTAACCGTTGCCCTGGGCATCATTAATCAATTAAGCCAGCCAAAGCCGACTTGTAAACATCGGAACACCCATCCTGATTCCTTCCCAAGGGAGTTAACATAACGCTACATTATGTGAATGAAGATGCCTCTCGTCTCTGTTGAGGAAAGAACTGTAATGTATTTCCGTCTGAGCAATGTAGATAAATCCGGTTCAATACCTAAAATAATTTACGTATCTATACCTCAAATCATAATATGTACGTACGTCGTACATATAGTGTGTACCTACCTACAGGTATCTATAATATTGGGATTGGGGTGGAAATCAAAGCAAATACCGGAACCACCCTCAAATCAAGCGTGTCAATTAGGTAATAATATAAGTTTACTGTGTAATAATATATCCTAATAATAATGATTTCTTTACGACCGCGACCCCTCGGGAGACACACCTGGCCGGTAGTAAATAGTAAGTGATATATTGTAGTGGGTGACACTCTAATATAAAGACATTATAATATAAATTATTGTGTTACGCGTATCTGACATATAGTGGTGAATACAGGGGTTGTCAAGTTCCGTACCTGTACTCCCTTATAAAAGATACCTTCTTCTTCGTCTTGTTCAGCCATCCCTCCACTGCTGGATATAGGCTTCTTCTAACGTTATCCAATTTTTTCTACTTTGAGCTTTGCTCTCTCAGTTTCTTCCTGCGACTGGGACTGTATCATCTACCCATCTTTTTTTGGGGTCGTCCTACAGGTATTCTGTTCTCCCATGGTCGCGATGTTAGGATTCTGGGTGCCCATCTCTCATTTCCCTGTCTCGATACTAAAAGATACCTCCAATAGATGAATAAGTTAGCTGGCATTCTGGCAAGCTCGCCCTAGTGAACGAGTCACACGTAATTTATATTTGTAATGTTAACATACTCGTGTCTCATATCTGATGTGTATTTTTTATTAGGTACCTATATCTCAATATTCTCAATACATTATGATGAATCTCTTACAGGTTAGCCAGAGAGGACAGAATGCCAGACTACGCTATTCTTACACGTCATACTTTTGCTTCAGTTAAACTCATCCGATTTTTAATACTCGCTTTCCGTTTCCTTTTACTCAAAACGCGTCCATCCTTTTAAGGAACCGGTCGACAGGATGGATCTAGGTCTGTCTCAGACGGCTACGCTTCCCTGCACCTGTTCTCTTACCCACAAATATATTTTTAGTCATGTGTAGTCATTCATTCTCTCAACATTGCCAAACCATCTAAGCTTCTATTCACTTTCACATTCTAGTCACAAACATTAATTTGCAGTCACTCTCACTTCTCTAATAAACTGATTTTTATCCTATCTCTTAGCACTGTAAAAATAAATAAATAAAAACAAACACTGGATTATGTATTATAAGAATATATTTTTACAGTGTTAAAATGTGGTCCCAAAAAGTTTATCTTCAAAACATCACAAAGCTATCTCTTATAGTGTTCAATTTCCTCAAAGGCCCCGGAATTTATAAGTTGAATATCCCTGTTGTAATGGATACGTTTACTGCCCAGTAAATTGAGACTTACCTTACAAGTCAAATGTAAGGAAAACGTTGTATTGTGATCCTTGTTCTGGAAGTTGCTTGGTAGCATAGTGCTTAGTAGGTATACGGGTATACCCTATACCAGGAAAGTATTTGGATCGAAATAATTCAAGGTAAACTCTTTAACTATATACCGTCTCACTGATAATGTCACAAGTTGAAATATTTTCGTTTTTGTTTCCCGTTTTTTCTTGGTAATAAAGAAAATACGCTTGGGCGATGCTATGTAGTGAGACTTGGACGACGGACGTGGCTGAAGAAGGACAATCAATCAGGGTTGAATGCAGTGGAAATGAGGTCGTTAAGAAGAATGTTCTGAGGAAGCACAGCCGACCGAGACTGAACTGATCATGTCGACCAAAAACTCAAGGATGGACGCGTTTTGAGGGAAAGAAATTTGAGGGTATATATGACAAATCACATGAATGTGCAGGAACAAAGGATACTGTGCACTTATAAGGATAGGGCGATCTGGCGTTCTGTCCTCTCTGCCTTCCCCACAAAATAATAATAATAATACTTGGACAATTTTGGGCGCCGTTTAGCGATAAAATCGCCCCAAGAGCATCTTACATTTTTCTTTTCACCATATAGGATCGCCGATCGTCACAAACAGTAGCAACAAACAAAGGACGATAAATAGATAGAAGCATACCTATTTTAATCATAATTGATCAAAATGGTAATTAATTACAATGATGAACATATCTACCTTGATTAAATGAATACAAACAATGTAAACTGAACGGGTCAGTCAGGTGTATGACATGAAATGAACAATATTTGTACACACTTTAAACAAATAAATATACAACAATGAACATGATAGATAAATAAAATAAATGTAAATATTGTCTGAATAGCAAACACAGAGTCCTTCTGTTGAAAGGGGAAATATAAACATTCAACATTTGTGGACTTGGGGCAAACTGAACTGAGCATTGAACAACCAATCACAAAATTTATTTGGGTAGTAGTTTTTGGAACTATTCAAGTTTAAGAGTAAAGTACGCATGTTGACATTTCAAAAATTTCTAAAAACCGGAGACCTTAGATCTCGACAACCGTTACTAAATATGCTTTGTAAAAAATAGAGTAGATACATTGAACCTTTATCTAGGGAATAACCACAAAATAAACTCGTTTCCCGAAAGTCGCGGAGAAATTTTTTTGTACTGATAATATGCATTAAAATCTAGGGAATAACCGTAAAAGTTTTTTGATTGAAACGAAATTAACCCAAAAAGCGCGGACTTTTAATCAAAGGGTTCCGGGTTCGAATCTCAGTGCTGACGATATATTCTGCACTCCACGATACAAGTGTTTAGCTTACAGTGAAGCACGCCCCGCTCTTTTCAAAATATTTTTTCGAGTGTCCCGCAGAGAACATTCATGAAATGTTTTTCATTTTTTTTTCAGCAATGAGGATAGCCCCCTTTTCCGAATGTCACATTATATATTTAGCGCAGATAATAAAGAATGTTATGTGCTTTTATACACACCCTATAGGCGCGAGTCTATAACTTTTTGAACTAAAATCAGTGTGTTTTAAATTTATTTTACTATTTATCAATAGACAATAATCAGACAGATACTACATGCAAATAGCCACCGCCACCTTGACATTTCTCTCTTTCTCTAGCCATGCTGTAGGATTAATACATGAAACATTATAGGCGAGGTTGCCGTCACCGTCGCTAGGGAAATGTCCTTAACAACGAGTATGACGGACCACGTATTATATTCTGTTAGGAGATTTGACAGGAGTGGCGGTCCTGTTTGATCATTATGCTATGTTGCCAACTGTTACAGCATGGCTAGAGTACCTACTCTAGTGATATAGCACAATGAAAACTACGAAACAATTGAAAAAAGATGGTCTCATTTCAGTTGGCACGCACTTCGAATTGACTCCAGCATTTACTGGTTACCCCATTATTAGGATATACCGTGACAGTATATAGTACCTACCTATAATAGCAATTTATAAATGACAGATCTGTCATATTATCAGTAAAATTTCACAAATACGATGTCTGAAAATAAATAAATATTATATTCTTATTATTTCTCTAATAACCTGCCATTAGTAGAGTAAATATAAATTGAAAGTAACTGCATGCACATCTTGCGTATGCACTAATGTTCCTTAAGAAGGTTAACGTGTGGTGACCCTATCTATTTGCGGGTGTTACTGTACAGGACCAACGAAAGTACTGTACCTACTATACTATATATTACTAGCGCTAGCAATTCGTACTTACTGGGTATTTACTCAATAATGAATTAAAATTGTTGTTTGATTGAAATTTTTAATAACTATACAAGTGATAACATCGTGTATGTGGCAAATAAATTATTTAAGTAAGTAGTTAAATAAAAAAAAATGTATGTGAATTGTAAAAAAATCCTGCATACAAAATATTAAGTATTGAATTATCTAGTACTGTGTTCTTACATTTGTGCATGTAAAAAAATTAAATCATAACATAGCACCTCACGGCTGTGAAAGTATAGTTCCCAATTTTAGGTTTTTGACGCCCTAGTCGAAAAAGCCAATCCCCTGCAGCTCTTTTGCGCTCGCTATTTTGCGGTCTGCAAAATTGATCTCAACTACACGAATTTGAAAAAAAAAACTGCAATATTTCGCTTTTTTGTCAAGAAAAAATAAATTACATAGGTACCGCGAGATTTGACTAAGCTATACATGACTCCAAAGTTTCTAAAGCACTTATTCTATTTTAAAAAAATACATAGCTAAGTGGTATTTTCCATCTCATACTGTACATCAAACTTATTTTACTTGTCAAACTGAATGACATACCATTGTTCCTCAAATAGTTCATCATCTATATTCTATAGGATGTGGTAGTTTTTTCTTCCATCATCTGTACCGGGTCTTGCCCTTGGGGGTTGCATTGCAGAGCACATCCCTATTGCACTAATAGTGCGGGGCTCAGAGGTCACGCGTTCCGGGAAGTACGGAACCCAATGAATTCCTGAAATATCCGCTGAGGGATGCAAATACTAGGTATCTACTTATAATCTCTTAACTGACATAAGTATACGAATGTTCTCGTCTAAAAAATACGTGCTTTTTAGAAGAAAACACAGTACTCAGTATCCTTATAGGTAAAAAAAAACATACCTACTCACAATCGCAAAGAAATTGTCTTTTTATTTTATTTTTTTACTTTTTTAATACATGGACTGTCAACAGGTTAAAACAATAATAAAATATGATGACAAACAAATAACGCAAAAGAACCCAAAAACGGACAGACACAAACGCAATACAAACATACATTGGCAATAAACCCGCCACACGTTAATCTCTCGCACTGTATGTTTTTTGTCATTGTTAGTATGTATTTTAAAAAAAGACCCATAGACCCATCTTGTTGTTGTGATGTTTCATGATCTTACATTTTCAACGTTTCGGCAAACCTACTGCCGCCTTGTTCAAGAATTTGTAATCCGTCATCGCAGGCTGCTTTGGTAATGGATGTTAATGGATTTATTCTAGTCTAGAGTGTAGCTACAGGAAAATATATTTGAGCTGGTGTAAGTATATGGATATATATGTGTACATATAGATAGTATGTATTTATTTACGAAAATGTTTGCCATTTGTCTACCTCTAGGATCAAGACAAATGAGGTTGTCTGTTGCCATATGGTTTCTTGCTTGTAAGTAATGAATTGTAACCTCCTCGGATAAGGACACTGAAGGAACGTAATTTAGGGGTGAGATTTGCCGGGCGGCTCTAACCCTGGGCCCACCTCTCAATAAGATTTGCCTAGAAGTGCGGGTAAAGACGTCGCTATTAATGCGCCTGAGCTACCCAGGGATGTGGAGGGCCTTAAACCCACGAGATTTTTCTTTCAATGTTGCCATATATGGATATTTCAAGTCTATGACAGCATCGTGCCAAATTTTCCTCGTCCAAGAAATTAATCAATCGGCAATTTTTTGCCTTCTTCATCAACTAATCCTTGGCGACTTAGCTATTTGGCCCTAGTATTTAAATATCTTGGTTATCAATTATTGGCATAGCAATAAAAAATGTACATTATCTTATTTTGATAAATAGATTATTCTATAATACTTATGTAATTAGTAATTAGAGAATTATAGTATCATCAATCTGTAAATTTCGAGTGGATCTCTGGATTTTCCAGTGCCAACAGGTGTAAACAGATTACAGATAAAACTATGTATTTTTAAATTGTTTTGTAAATACTAACTAATAATACACTTAGCTAAGATTTATAGGTAATGATTGTGTCGTCATAGCTCCATACATTTAAAAATAAAATACTCTAGTCTACCCGGGTCAATTGTCAAATTTAATGTCAAAATAGAATAAACATTTAAATCCAAAATCCCTGTTCATTTTAATTACGTTTTTGAAATTGCCACGTACCAATGGAGACGTAGTAAAAAAATCTGTAATAGCGCCGCAGGCGAAATTTTTTCGTAAAGGCGAATGAGAAAGGTTGAGTTGGCGGTGAGGTGAGTGAGGTGAATGAGGTGAGTGGCGGTTGAGGTGAGTGAGAAAGGTTAGGTTGGCATTGTAAGCGTTTTGTTAAAAATGTAACAAGAAAGAAGCGCAGCAAGCGATTTTTTTTTGAAAAATGGGTGAAGTGATGAACCTGGGATCTTACTATAGCAGATGGCACATCATTGTTTGACATTTCGGGGGGAGCATATATGGGGGGGGGCGTACGCCACTGGCTACTAGTAATAAGTACTATCAAATACCCACTACCCAACTACCATGTTTTCCTACAACAATCAAGGTCCTAACTGCCATAGTCCACGTGTGACTTCATCCTGAAGATGGCAGAAGTATCGCTGCCGAAAGCTAGAGAAGATCAACAGACACGCGGCCAACACCCGAATAACCTGAAAGGAAGAATATAAGTATATACCATGCTGCGAAATTTGATATTTGAGCCGCGCATTCACTGCGGCAGGTCCTTCAGCCTGGAATGGACTTCCTGCAGACATCAGAGAGGCAAAAACGTTAACCGGGTTCAAAGGTCAACTAAAAACATTTTTGTTTAAGAAATCCTTCCCAACAACGTAGGGAGGAACACAGAGCGCCCTTGAGGTGGGAATACCCACAAAACGGCGCGACATAAATTATCCAAATTATTATTATTATTAACATCATTCCACGTGTGATGTTTGACAATAGACCCTTACACGCGTGCTGCCACCTAGTGGGCATTCCCGGAAGCTGCTCAGAAAACAACTCATTGAGTAATGGGTATACTGGAAGTATAGGTAGATGAAGGACTGACTATATTTTATCCTGCTTTGCAGCTCGCTAAACATTACAGCATATACGTAGTTAATTAATTACGTTTTCGCAATATATGTTTATAAAATAACATAATATTATTATGTACACGTAACAATATGATATTGTTGGTGATATGGTAATATCTCTAATTAACTATAACTCATCCCCTAAATAACAAATCTACCTACTTCATTATACTACGGCTTCATACAATACACTACAATACACACACAGTCTTTTATCCGTAACCTAAATAATAGTGATAAAAAAATCTAACACTGTTTTATCTTTACAGAGTTTCCAATCAGAAATGGAGCTGGGCTGGTCAGAGTGGTCAGTAGTTATGTAGTCAAAACCATAGATTCTAGGTGGACAAAGAAAGATCTAGAATGGCGACCTAGAACATAGGTAGGTGACAAGATGTCTGCTCAAGATAGGGAACTGTGGAGATTCATGATAGAGCACTGCCAACTAGACACTCTTTCTCTAACCATGCTGTAGAAATTTGAGACCACTTCGTTTAGTAGCGTTGCCATCACAGTCGCTAAGGAAACGTATGGAATAACACCCCCCTAACAACGAGTATGATGGACCACGTATAATATTCTGTTACGAAATTTGAAAGGAGTAGTGGTCCTGTTTGATCATTTTGCTATGTTGCCAACTGTTACAGCATGGCTAGAGTGCCTACTCTAGGAGGCGGTAGATAGAGGCATTTGTTCAACAGAGAAGGCTGAAGATGTTGTAATAAAAATATTGTTTTGAAAAGATCACATTTGGTTGTTATAATGTCTCTGAAGCAAGAATAATGGAAAAATTCGGTAAATTCACCGAAAACAAACTCGTGTTTGTCAACTCAGCTATCAACTATTTTATGATTTTTTATACCTACGCTCCCTTGAAACATGTAACAGTCTTCATTTTGGTTTTATTCTCCGAATTTAAAAATACCTGTTTTTGGCGAATTAATATATTTCACATCGTACCGAAGCCAAAAGCTTCCAGACAAACGACCCTTTAGTGTATTATTGTAATATAATGTATTATCTTACACTCCCTTATTACTTGCTCTTCTTATCTTTATTTTTCTGCTCTCCTGTTAGAGAAAATTAATCTCTTTCCTCCGTAACAACACGGTGGTGTAAACCTCCCACTTGCGATGTCTCCTGTTACCCTGATACTTATTGCTGAAAATGATTTATGATTTACGTAGGTACTACCTATAATAATAATTATGTCACAGGCCATACAATTAAGATACCTCCTATTCTCTTCTTATTTTATTATCTCCTGTTATCATCGATGAGCAAAAAGCTGGAATTTGAATGAAAGAGGGGTTGACTGGATGAAATTGCAGAATCACCGCGAAGTCCAACTGGACGTACGAGCAAATTTGTTAAAAAAAAACCATTTCAGTCAATTTATGAAACTGTAATCCGCTTTGAAACGGATTTTTTGTCACTGTATCGCAATAACGTGTTTTGTTGGGAAATACGGCGGGTTGTGTTTCTGAGCCCTAAGCAATCTTTGATTCAAAGGACTTGGGACTTGAACTGTGTCTCGAAGACGAGATCGCTCAAAGTAAAAAAAAACTGTAATATTGCAAGAAAAGTAGGAAAAGAAAAATTGTGGCTTGATTCATTAAGCTGTCACAGGTATTATCTACTATCAACCACCCTTAATAATTTAAGGGTATACGGAGGGAGGGTGGGGGAATAATAATACTTCTTGAAAAGCTATGAATAATTAGCGTCGTGCAAAAACAACGGGACGGAGTTACCAGGAGCGCAGGTGAATGAAGAGGGGGGGGGTCTATCATCATGACTTTTATAATTGAAATTTTAATTTCTGCAATATTTTTTTCGATAAGAAATTATTATGTAGGGTACTAGCATATAAATTACACGGAGACGCTTGTGTTACATACATCAATTTGTTGATGAGGTTATTTCGGACGCAACTTTGCGGTACTTCCTAAACATTTTTATAAAGCTCAGGAGTCACAAATATGTTATTTAAGACCACATATACCTAAATGAATCCACACTACAGGTTTCCTGACATTATCAAGCGCTAATTATGACAAATTGTTGATTGTTCATTTCCAAAATCACAAAATTCCTTTCATGTCTATGGAAATTAGACATGGACGTGATGAAAAAGGACTAGATAGGAATAAATGCGATGACAATGAGGTCATTGAGATTTGAGAAGACTGTGTGGAAAAATTAAGAGTTGATTGGTGGACTTATAATTAGATGGTGCGGGATTCGAATCTTGGTTCTGACGATGTATTGTGAACTTCACGACACAAGATTTTAATTTACCTACTGTGATGTATATAAAGGAAAGTATTTGGGTTTTGATGAAAAAGCCTAGTTCTGTAAGAAAAAAGAGCTCGAGAGTTTAGAAGAAAGAAATGAGGTGATTAGAGAGGTGAGTGGAGGTAAGACGAGTGTTGTGACTAGGATGAGAGTGAGCAAGTTGAGATAATTTGGGCATGTGGAGAGATTGTCTGAAGACAGAATGATATTTAAAGAAAATAGAAATCTAAAAGAGAGTGTGTGAGGAAATGTGCTCCTTCAAGAGTCACCTGGAGAAAATACTATATTTTACTGTATTTTCCTAGTTGATGTTAAATTGTAGATTTCTGATTCCCGGGCGAACATACACACAAACATGGTGGAGAATATTTCGTAAAAAAATATTTTCGCTCTCTTCCAAGATTGCTTATTTCAAGTTGTTGTATATATTTTTTTACTTAGGCTAAAGTTTTAATTTGTCATAATGGAAAATTATGAAACTGTCTCCAAGTTTTGAATGATTCATTACGAAAGATGAGAACTTAAATAATAAAAAAAAATCTGACTTACCTTCTCAGTACAGGACAGTATCTCTATAATTCTGAAAGTATGATGGTCCATTTTTGAGATGGACCATATTTAGAATTCTGTTCAGTTTCTGCTGGCTTAGAAGATCCTTTTTAGTAGTTCCGGGAGGGTTTGTTGAGAGGAACTTCTCCGGCGGCAGACTATGAGACCTCCCGTGGGAAAAAACAATATATTTTTTGTGTGAAAGACTGGATGACATAGGTGCTGAAGCTCCTGAAATATCCAGAGGTAGATATGGGCTTAATTTTAAAGCAATGTAGGTTCACATTAAATTGTGACACAAAAAAATATTTGGTAGGTACTCTTTTTCAAAATGTGTCGTAGGTAAAATGTATATCGTATGTCATTGGAGAGAGCAGAGTCAGAGATTGAGTTAATGAGAGCTCTGGTATTGAAGTGCCCCAGGAGACAAGTTGTGAAAGTCTTCCATCACCTCGTGAGCCAACATTCTTCGACAATGTGGTGAATGGATTCCACCCCACCACAGGGGCAGCTGGGGTTATCCCGCTTGCCTTGATCTGTGGAGGAGAAGGTCACACCTTCCATGTCCTGTTCTGATTCGGTTCAGGTTGCACCAAAGGTCGCTTGGTAAATGGCCGTAGGTATTTTCGAGTTATTCGGGTTTTGGGGCATAAGAATTAAAGGGTGAAGTATAGTGATAGAGTAGTTGGTATAAGGAATAAGATCTATCTATCTATCTATACCCTCACGCCACGTTACTTCCAGGGTAGGTAGAGGTAGAGAAGACAGAGCGCCAGACAGCCCTATACTTACACAAACTCCTAGCTTCCGTCACATTCATGCAATTTGACACACACGTTCTTCGATTCCTTTTACTCAAAACGCGTCCATCCTTGAGGATCTGGTAGACGTGATCAGACCATGCCAGTCTCGGGCGGCCGCGTTTCCTCACTCCGCTTCGTTCGCTCAAGTATATCTTTTTTGTCATCTTGTCATCTTTCATTCTCTCGACATGCCCAAACCATCTTAGTTTAGAATTAATAACTATTAACTAGGAACTAATAAGAAACCTATAGAATTGAGTATAATTCCATAATAAATAACAAAGTTATTAAAACACTTTGGCTGTTAATTGATTTTCCCCCATAAACCTGTTATTACAAATAATAATATTTCTAACTGAATTATTCAAAGGGCAAAATGAAGGGGGACGAAAGGCTCTACTGAAAAATACAGTCCATCATTTTCTCTCGATATAAAGGCTTTTTCGTCACTTCGGGCGTCATCTGTGCTAAGGACTTAATTAATTATTAAATAGGGCCCTGAAAGCAAAATTAATCTTTCAAAATAAGCATATTTTGTAAAAAAAAATAGCACTACTTTTTACAGAAATGTATCAGGGTATCAGCATAACACAGGATTAAAGAGTACTTATGTTGATTGTAAGAAGACCCAATCATAGAATTACTTATACGAACATACCATATATATTATTAATGCAATTGATAGAACATACATAACATTAAAAACTAAAGAAAAGCCTGACCCACTCTTTTCTGTAAGAGAATAAGATAGTGGTATGCAGGAAGGGGGTTACTATTTAGTAAATAAAAATATTAGGATTTAGCTACGTTACATACATATTACTACATATTTATATGTTGGTACTTACGTACCATACAGGTATGTTAAATTTTTTAACATATGCGTGGCAGGACAAACAATCAAAGTTCAGTCTCTGTAATCATAACAGGCTCCTAGCTTATGGTTAGAAGTCAATAGCTACTGATATTTTATTGTCTTAGCAAATTCTCCCTTCCGTGCAGTTGTAGGTAATAAAGAAAATCTTAGAAGATTTCAGCAATTAATCCAAGTTTTAAGACACAACCACCCCAAATGAATGATGGAGACTGGGGAGGGTGGTTCTTAGGCAAGGGAGTGAATTATTAATATGCTAATTGCCTGGTTTTTGCGGCTAGAGGGGTTGAAATAGGCGATTACTGCTTTATTACCCTAACTTTGTCTCTGATATACAATATGAACCTAGTATAGAGATACACCTCTTGTTCGCTCCTGTACTCCTGATAAACATTACAATCTTCTTTAAGGTTTATTAGGCTTTCAGATAAAACCGAGGTGGGGAAAGAATGAAAAATTACTGATCTAACAATTATCTACGCCCTTTTACGTTCCTGGTGGGAACACATTGATGTCAGCAGGCTTTGAAATTTAACCAGTTTTGTGTATGTACAAGATGTATGCTGGATTTCACCAACATTTTAAGCGAGGAATAGCGGAGATAGGAGCCACCTCCAGAGATGGGGAATAGTTGAGGACGCGACGTGCGACTGCCGGCAGCTGCAGGACACTGAGCACCTCCTGGCCTGCCCAATGGCTCCTGGGCCGTGCGCATGGGAGAGTCTCGCAGATTGCTACCCCTTGGACGATGACGCAGGAGAGGTTGTGGGTTTCTGGGAGCGGAGGGGGATCTAATGAGTGCTGACTGACACGATAAGAAGAAGGAGCCGCCTAGCACAAATTCAGTAACACAAATTACAGAATTTTTAAAACAGTGTCGCTAAAAAAAAAGGGTGTAACCGAATGTTTTTAAATTTATGTTTACACTAATTTCACTGTTGATTTACAAAACCCTAAAGGGCAATAACACTACACTTTTTTTGCACCTTCACCCCTCGATTTGCTTGATTTTTTTTTCTAGCAATAAGGAAGTTAAACCCACTTAACTCCCACGAATTCATCCATACTATGGATATTCGTAAAATACTTAAGTATTGATAGCAAAAAAAACTTAAGGGTATGCATACCGACATTTCAAAAATTTATAAAAACTGGAGACCTTATATCTCGACAATCGTCACTAAATATGCTTTGGAACAAAATAGGGTCGATGTATTGAACATTTATCTAGGGAATAACCGTAAAAGATTTTTTATATCTAGTATAGATTTTTGAGAAACATCTCTGATCTTTTTTTCCGAAAAACGGAAACTCGTTTCCCGAATGTCGCGGAGTAATTTTTTTTCTGTACTGATAATATGCATTAAAATCTAGGGAATAACCGTAAAAGTTATTTGATAACGCAAAATTAACCCCGAAAAATGGGAAAAACGCTATTTTTACCATTTTATCATGCGATTGTTGTGATTGGGAAATGACTGTGACATCATTCTTGGTACCAAGCCCTTAACTATTGATAATAAAAAAAAAATAACTTACAAATTTGGTAACCGCAAAGGCGTGTGAACGCTTATGGGTTGACATCTGTTTGTTTTGAAAATAATAATTAAATTTAGTATTGGAATCCGCGTAAATATTTCTAGTTTTTTTTTGTTTGTCTTTGAAAGGAAATGAGGGGTGATATTATTTATGTTTTTAGAGAAATCTTGAAATTAATACTAGTAGCCCCCAATGCGATTCGCACTAAGTGGGTTTGGCTTGAAAAATATTGAAAATAGGTATTTGCTTTGCTCAATAAATACTGATAAAAAATAGAATAGCATCAATCTATATATGTCTATTGTCTATATTTCGATTTTTTTACATCTCGTGAATGTCGATTAAATCACAATTGTTTAATAAAAAAAATGCATGCGGCGCTATTATACTTATAAAGTACGTGTAACGTATTTCTTAAATACATTTTTATTTAAACACCATAGTTAAGGACCCTCTTCACTCAGTTTCACAGAAGAATTCGGCTGCGGCGCTATTTACTCGTTTTCACTGCCATATTAATATTTCATGTTGCCAAATCTGGCGACGCACCTGATCATCATGATCTCCTAATACCACGAAAAGAAATGTTTATTTTATTTGTGGTTTTATAATTCTTCATATTTTCAATACCCCATATCCTTTAACTGATCGTAAATCTTTTTTTTTCAAGACAGTTAATTTAAAGGATCAATATTTTTGTTGGGACCGTTAAGTTCCCACGGATCCTGGTGGAATTCCAGGATATTGAGGAAACATTAAGTGGCAATGAAGGGATACAAGTGTATTAGGGTCACATGAGGTTACAGGAGGTTAAACATATGGACACACATGTTTGTTGTAATAGGCAAATACAAGGTAGATACACTTGCGATTTCCGTGTTATTTATGTATGAACCTAGATACCAAAAAAAAAAACAAGTAGCCAAAGATGTAGGTATCTGGTTCAAACTCAGATGCGTATTCTTAGGTTTTGCTAATAATTGTCGACATTTAGGCTCACCACAAACGTCCCGAAGTTCAGTTAACGGAATCGACCGTTTTGCAAAAAAGTTCCGACCAAAAGCCTCTTTCTGAATTTAAAATCGGGGTGACGCTGAATTCAGAGAGAGGTTTTGATCGGAACTTTTATGCAAAACGGTCGATTCCGGAACTGAACTTCGGGACGTGTGTGGAGAGGCTTACAATTTACAGGTACACACATATCTCCATTCATTTAACTTCCACTTTACAATCACAAGAAGGGTTATTGTTGGAGCTCAGGTTGACCTACATCGCCAGGTTCATCTTGGATATCATCACCTCTGATCAGAATATGTTCTCCTAGACATTTGCAGGAAGGTGAACCAGGCGATCCTTTGAACCCAGCTAAATGTCTCACGGGGTAGTGTTATTTGGTGGAGCTATGGTATAATCCTCATTGTCCTTTCGGAAGTATCTCCTCTGGAAGATCATTCAGAGTAATATTTTTTGTATTATATTTGCATCAAGGAATGCGTTTAGGTAACAGGAAAGCATAATTAGTTAGGAGGTGGTTCCGGCATTTGGTCGACAGATTCAAAACCCCCCAGTGTATTGAAGAAGACACTACGTATTGTATTAGGTACCTATCCAATATTGACATAAAACTAATAATATCAAGGGTGATTTCCCCAGATACGCCTACTACAATCTCATGTTACCCTAATACTTTTCGCCTCATCGAACCAACACAATGATCCATATCGCCTACATAAGTGAGTGCTTTTTGTTCGGTTTTTCAAAAAAGGAAATCTTTTGAAAAAAGGAATTTAAAAATTGCGGGAAAATAAAACAAAGTTTAAAAAGTTTTTTGATCTCAGCCGGGTTCATTAAAACAGGATTATTGCTTTTTAATATGAAGTTTTTCACCAGTAGACTACATATTGTTTTAAATTTGAATTAATACGGTTCAGATCGATTTCTCGATTGAAAGTTGTGGGGTAGTCTGGGTTTCTTTCATCCTGTACGTTTTTTGGGGTGCTGAATCCGAATCCCAGGTTTGCCAATAAAATTTCGTTAGAACATGGCGAAATATAAAGAAAATTTTCATTTTCTGGCACATTTTGGATTAGAACTTGAAAACTCTGTCAACTTGAAATGAAAATACGTAAAATTTTCTATAACGCTTTTGGACCGTAGCTGAAGGCACTCTGATTGCGACCGATTTTAAATTCCGTATATATTCCGGTTTCCCGATTTCCACCAGAATTACATAAGTTGATGATGCATAATCAAAATTGTTATTGGCTTATGCCATAATGCAATTGAATTAAAATAATTTTGCAATAAATTATAAATAGGCACCTACACCAAGCTATATCTAATCATAATAATAATATTTCTATTACAATGTAATGTAATTACTGTAAGGGTAGGTGGAGAGTAACAGGCGTGCACTCTTGTTATAATAACAATCAAAATAAATAATATCACTTATTTGCAAAAGTCCATTACCCTTATAGAGGCGGGTATATTATTTTAATTTCAAAGATAGCAGTGTTTGTGTGTCTGAATGAAAAATCACATAAAAAGAACAATGGGTGAATGAAAAAAATAGCATATTTTGAGATAGCGGTATGAATAGAAAATCGCCAGAAAAAACGTTGCGCTAATGAAAAAACAGTAGGTACATTTCGTAAAAGCTTTATGATTAAAAATTTCCCAAAAGAACATTATGTGAAAGAAAAAATAGTATATTTCGAGCTGGGACTAAAAAAATCAGAGATTTTAAATTATAGGTTATATTATATTCATTTGTATAGAAGGCAAAAAAGCCTAAAAAAATATTTGGGCGTAATATGAATTAGCTTAAGTAGGAAACTGCTGCTTTTTGAAACGTGGTACATTTTTAGTAGAAGGAAACCTGTCAGATGCTAAAAACATTACAAAACCCACAGCGTTATTAAAAAGAAAAAAAAAAACAAATATCTCCTAAGCGTTTCTATCGTTGCGAGAAAAAAAATCACAATTTAACAACACTGTGATTGTAACCTAATTGCTATGTGTTCTTTTGTAACAATATCGAGTCGACTCTAGTGGTATGACAGAGACCAAGTCTGTTGCAAGTTGCAATAGGCTAAACTAATTAGATTATTTGGCAATAATAATTGTGATGGTGTTATGTTGTATGTATGAAATAATAATATCATATTTTTATATTAGGAGTAAAGGAAGTGCCGAGGGTAAAACAGGAAACTGGACATAACCAATTTACCTACTATCACGTCTTGTAATGTTCCTCGAGGGAACACAGGAAGGTCATAAGGCCCCGCCACTCGGAGTTGTGTTAAGCCTCGCGACCAAACTATGACGTCACGGTCATTTCCCACGGCATTAAGGTTCAAAATCGCGTGAACAATCGCATGATAATATGCTAAAAATAGCGTTTTTTTTTGCATTTTTTGGGGTTAATTTCGCTTCAATCAATAAACTTTTACGGTTATTCCCTAGATTTTAATGCATATTATCCGTACAAAAAAATGTTTCTCCGCGACTTTCGAAAAACGAGTTTCTATCTTTCGGAAAAAAGATCAGAGGTGTTTTCACATTTTTTTTTGAGAAATCTATACAAGATATAAAAAATCTTTCACTCTATTTTTTTCAAGGCATATATTTAGTAACGGTTGTCCTATCGCCAACATTCGTTTCTTCTTTCTATGGAAAAATGTTGCTACTTTTTAAATATAATGAACAATAAAAACAAATACTATAAATATAATAAAATTTAGTCTATTCTTGTAACCTACCTACAGTGAGTAATAAAGTAAGATATTACATTACAGTCAGTTATAATATTTTTAATTACAGCAATTAAAAACAATTGTACATAATCTATGTACATGAAGATTTAATGAAATTACTCTAACCCTTTGCTTTCTTGTATCTACTTGATATACCTACTTGGGGTAATAAAGACTACAGACCACACAATATTACCCACCACTATTACCCCATACATAATTTGGGGTAATAATATCCACACCGCGGCATACAGCAGAGGTCGGAATAACATATATTCCAGCGGTACTCAACCTTGTCTGATAAAAAAGCTTTTGTCACGAAGTGCAGAATAAGTACATCGTCAGCTCCGGGGTTGGAACTCGCCAACTTATCTTGGGGAGGCTAGCGCTTTAAGTACCTGCGCCAATCATGTATGGTACTATATAATTGCTTATATGTATTAATTTGTTTTTTTTTTTATCTTCGTTTTCATACACTTAAATATGAATGTATTTTTTTTTATCTCAAATGAATGTCACAAGTGGTTGGTTGGTACTTTGGTAGAAATTGCCAATGGCAATAAACCCGCCATTTGAAATTTATTTATTTATTACATCGTCAATATTGAGATTCGAATCGACGACACCTATAATTTTACGGATACAGTAGGTGTAAGGTTGGCCTTAATAATTGGCCGAGAAAGAAAATAATTGACAATAAGTTGGTTCTTTCAAAAGTGACTTCATTGAGTTCATTGTAATAAGCAAAATAGTTAGAATACCTCATCAGTACTGAGATTCGAACCGACAACACTTTGAATTTTGCAGACATAAATATGTAGTTACAATACAACTGCGTGTATACAGTTTGGTAGATGTATGATTCCCATCTTAATATTTAAATGGAGGATATTAAGCCCTTTAAGACGTACAAATGACTTTAACAGCTGAAGGTCTTATAATATGCAAATGTTACATGTCATGGATGTTAATAGTGATGGGGTTATCTAAACGACGACACTGAATGGTTGGAAGAAACTTATAATATGCCCAGTGGCTTTATAGTTTATACGACCCTCAACCCAACGTACCCCATCAACCTCAATAATTATTCGAAGTTTAAATTTAACATTCGATATCGAAGGCAACGTGCAAAAAGGTCTTGTGTTTAGATATGTGAGAGGATGAATGCATGAAAAGGAGAAAAAATTTTTTTTTGGTTATAATAACAAGGGTCTGAAAGGTTGCCGACATTTATTCAGAAAAATATAGTATTTTTCAAAATGCCTAAGTTACATAAAATATAGAACACTCCAAAAAAATATAGTATTTTCAGTGGCGGATTAATACTATATTCAGGACTTCGACTTTCTTGTGGTAGGAAAAAACGGAGGCTGTAATGCAAGTCTGGTAGATTTTTTAAAAAAATAATTATAAACAATGTGTTACACTATGAAAATACATACCTAATATAGATTATTTATTAAAAAAATGCTCGAAATTTCTACACCTCAGTACCATTATATTAGGAGTTAAATACTCCATAGTTATAAAAAAATTATCGAGTAGGTCACATTATATGGGCGAGACACAAAATCCAAAATTTGATATTCCACAAAGTCTTATCGGCTGCGGACGAGGTTATTTTCAAGTTCAAAAGAACCCAAAATTCTACTGAGTAAATGTACAATGTATATGTCTCCCTTTTGCCACATATCCATTATAATAGTCCCATCCTCCACTTGTCCCAGTGTATCTTGTGGTGTTGGGGTGATGGGGTGACAGATCCCATGATCACCACCCCCTTGAAACATTACGACCTGACTGCAGCAACCCCCGAGGCTAAGGGTTGTCATGTAGAACTATTAAAATGTTATCTCGAGTATTTATTGACCATAATACATAATAACAATCTACATAAATCTATTTATTTATTGATTTTATTATGAGTTGTGAATAATGTAATGAATCACAAATAACACCATCTCACGACTAATCTCATTCTGAATTTGATACTGTTTACTTATATCCTAGTCTTTTTAATTTATCTTTTTTTTTACTGTAATAGTTATTAGTGTAGAACAATAGAATATTAAATTGACTATAATAATCTAACTAATTGTGTGCACCTTAAATAGGGCAGTAATAATACTTTTTTGTAGGTACCGTGTTTATTATCTTGTCTTTATATGTAGCTGTCCGAGTGTGTACCATGTCCCAATAAATAAATACATATTTTTTTTATCTGATATCTCAATAGATCTAATTCTGTAAATTTTGGAACTACGAGTATATTAAATGTAAGTAATTATAGTGTGAGCATTTTCCGGTCTATTGGGATTCGTGACCGGACAAAAACCCCTAAGAATATTGATCAACATGAATAAATATCAAAAAAGACGAGAGAATAAGAAGTTTTGTGTCTACACACATACCTACCTACACAATTAACTGTGTGCCTCATTATTGGGATTGGGATATAGGTATAACGTGATTGTATAGTTGTATTAAAATGTATATTAACTTGTAATCATTTTTGGTGGTAGAAACTTCTATACATTTTCCTTTTCCCTTCCTTCTCCCTTACCCCTTATCATCTCCTCAGTCCACAGGCTCCCCCATCTTTCTGAATGCAACAACTCACACGAATCTAATGCGAGGGAAATTAAATTTTTCATATCAAATGTAACAATTGTATCAAATATTTCTTCCCTCATACTTTTTTTACACAAAATTTCATTCGAATCAAGCTGAAAAACAGACTGACCTTGTATACAAGTTCAGTCAGTATCGAATCCTATTTGATATAAACGTACAATAAGATGAAGATTAAAAAGACTCTTTGTATTAGCTCGCCATGGTTGTCTATTATTTACTGTATAGTGTATAGACACTTCAATGTATTTATCTTATTCTTAGGCCGGATTTCCACCTGCAAGAAGTGTACGACAGTCTATCAGACAGTATCTTGCAGGTAAAAACTACGGTTAACTACGGAGTTTACACCTGCAAGTTACTGTTTAATTAAATACATAGCATTTTTTCAAAAAATAAAATTCACCTTGGCTGCTTACGTACGTAATATTTTTATATTTGCCTATGGGAAAACATCACTATTCAGAGCGCATCATCGGAGAAAATTTTGCCTGCGGCGTAAAACAGTTTTCGAAATTTTAGATAAGATAAATTTAAGCGGGGGGGGGGCAAACAAAACAACCGGTCAAGTCCCCACTTGACCGGTTGTTTTGTCCAGTAGGTACATCTGGCAACCTTACTCACGAGTGGATTGCTAAGGTAATGATAGGATAGAAGTACTTAGGTATAGCAGTTAGATTCACCACCCATTCTGAATGTCATTTCTTAAAAGTCCTTGATGGTACATCCAGTTTCGGATCCTTTTGTCAGAATAACATTGAGTTAGATGGAAATTTTCAAGTGTGTATTAAAGTTTGTACTCTGGTACTTACTATATACTGTTCAAGGGCTTGGCACCAAGAATGACTCCACGGCATTAAGGTTCAAAATCGTGTGAACAATCGCGTGATAAAATGGTAAAAATAGCATTTTTTCCATTTTTGGAGTTTATTTTGCGTCCATAAAAAAACTTTTAGGGTTGTTTCCTAGATAAATGTTCAATGCATCAATCCTATTTTGTTCCAAAGCATATTTAGTAACGGTTGTCGAGATATAAGGTCTCCCGTTTTTAGAAATTTTTGAAATGTCGGTATGCATGCTCTTAAGGTTGATTTATATAAATGCATATACATAATCGTATACATAATGTTACACGCTGTTTCCACTCATAGAAATGGCAATATCCTCTCTAATCTGATTTGCATTGTCACCCCAACATTGGGATTCTTGCCCAACCCTATCACAAAAAGGATGATAAAAACACTTCCACTGCCAACTAAGGTTTAAACGTCTATCTATACTTTCTATTCTATTCTATATTTACCTCAGCAACCCACTCGTGGGCGAGTGATCCTATTTATACTTTCTATTCTATTCTATATTTACCTCAGCAACCCACTCGTGGGCGAGTGATCCTATCTATACTTTCTATTCTATTATATATTTACCTCAGCAACCCACTCGTGGGCGAGTGATCCTATTTATACTTTCTATTCTATTCTATATTTACCTCAGCAACCCACTCGTGGGCGAGTGATCCTATCTATACTTTCTATTCTATTATATATTTACCTCAGCAACCCACTCGTGGGCGAGTGATCCTATTTATACTTTCTATTCTATTCTATATTTACCTCAGCAACTCACTCGTGGGCGAGTGATCCTATCTATACTTTCATCCGCTGAAAATATTTCGTTGAGAAATTACTGCGAGATTAATTCTCGATCGATCACATTGCGAGGTCAAGAATCATGAATTGGGAATTACCGTGCATTAATTGCTAATTACTGCGACCATTAGATGTCATTATTTTACTAAAAAAAACAATTGATCTCACTAATATAATACTTACTTCATTACGCCATTGTGTAATATATTAATGCTGAACTTCACTAACTTCTTAGGTGAAGAATAGCGGAGATAGGAGCCAATTATTATCATTATTAACAAAATTATATATACTAGGTAGCTCTTATCTCCGCTATTCTTCACCTAAAAAGTTGGTGAAATTCAGCGTATATCTGTTTATACTCAAATCGTTATTTATTAATTCAGACACATTTACATGTTTTGTTTTTTCGTTTTTGTTTGTATTCATTATATTGTAGGTAAAATGTAGAATCTTTGCTGATCTGTTTGTTAGCAATATGTTAATCGTTGTAAAATTTATTCTTGTGACTGTCTGATTCCTTAAGAAAATACAATAAAATTTAACAAAACTGCAACAAAATATTTGGGCAAGAACTGTACGGCAATCATCCCGTCTATGCTCTACCATCTTGAACATTTCCAAGGTAAGAAATTTGTATAAACTTGATTAATTATTCGTAAATATATTGTCCAATTACTCTCGATGTTTTTTATTTATTTATTTAAACTTAAAGTAAACAACAAACACATCCAAACAAATCAAACCATCGGCACTTGGTGGAAGTCTGTTTTTAAGGAAACAAAGTTTGTGAAAAAACTTCATTCACAATCGCCTGATGATGAGGGTGCAAATCCTCGAAAAATAGTCGCGAAAGCTAGTCATTTTCTGTGGATTTTAATCTAAATATTTAGTTTTTCATTTTTTTCCTTGTCAACAGCGCATTTAATAAACACCTACAATACACCTTAAACAATTATATTTGGGGTAATAATGACGTTAATTTTTTACACTTTATAAAAGATGAGATGTACGAGTAATTTAACTTGCTAAGTAGTACAAGATTGAAATTTGCAAAGAAATTTGTGCACACTCAAATATATTTTTTCACTTTATGGCATTGGAAGTGTTAAACACGAAGGAATCAAGGATAAACGGTTTCGTCACCCTTTTCCCGCATCGTCAGACTGAGAAGTGGAGACAGAGCTAACAGCAGATGAATTTACACCGATTAAGATAACAAGAGGGATTTTGAGGGTTTTTTTGGAATGCAAATGTAAGATTTTGAATGCCTTTTTTTACTTCAGTAACTGCCTCGAATATCTTATATGTATTTTCTTAGGTAAGCTTATAGTTTATTTAAGTTTGTACCTACCAGGCGCGAAGCTACCTAAGAACACGATTCCCATCGAGTTACATTTTGGATAAAATGATCGGTATAATAGTCTGACGTAATCCAATAAGAAATGTTAGCCCCGGCTTCCCTTCTGCAGAAATCCACTCTTCGCCACTGGTACCTACTTACATATGGTATGTATAAATACCTACCTACCAGCGGCGAAGAGTAGATTTCTGTAGCAGGGAAGCCGGGACTAATATTTTTTGTCAGAATTGTACCTCTTGTTATCGTCGCTCTATGTTATTTTGATTTGTGTTTTTTTTTTCATAATTGTGTTACCGTACAGTGGTCGCCGAAAAGGCGACGAGCTGTCAAAACGGTCGGTGCGATCCTATATTCCTACGAAATAAAGTAAATAAAAAAAAATCTATCCTGGTCGGGATTCGAACCTAGGACCCCGAACCGATATTCTATACAGCTCTATGTGGCATTGTGTGTAGTCTGTTTGATAAGTGAAACTTGTATGAAACTTTGTAATTCTGTAGAAAACAAGTACTATAGGGAACAAGTATTTGACTTTTGTTATAATGGATTTTCTATATCTGGAGAAAAGAGACCTCCAGGGATGTCGAAACGTCGATCAAAATTCAATTTACACAAGGTTCGCCAGAAAATCAAGCAATCATACAAGCAATATGTATACGGAATTCGACAACAATTCGACAAATTGTAGTGGATAAGAAAAAAAAATTATAATAATAATAACATATTTATTCTTTCAAACTCAAAGAGACACATAATATATGATACAATTAAATAAACAAAAATATATATATAGGTAAAATCTCCCCTCAGAATTGAGCAAAGCTCGTGCTCTGAGGGGAAGCTCGTTTCCAACAATATCAGCAATACAAAAATTAAAAAATACATACATACGCACACACGATACAATAAACAATAACAACAAGGAAGATATGTCAAACAAACCAATAAAGTGCCATCAAGAGCAAGACTTAAAGAGTGGCATAAATTAAAAAAAAAAGAAAAAGTACAAAACAAAATAAAAACAAACGAAACATCAAAACACAATAAAATAAGACAAAATGAAATAGAAGAGAATAAAAAATAAATAAAAAAAAAAATAAAACAAAGTAATATAAATCAGTGCAAACCAAATAAATAAAATGAAAAAAATCATTTAATCTGCTTCTTTATGTCGGATTTGAACTTAAGGTAGTCATTAGTTCCATCACACCTACTCCCAGCATTCAAGGCATTATAAAACTTCACTCCCAGAAAGGAGTAATGATGCTGGGCTGTAGCGGTTCTATGGAGGGGTATAGTTAGCATGCCTCTCGTGCGTGGTCTAGTGCTCACATTTCCTCCAGGATGTACATTGAGCAGGAAATAATCCTTAAACGTCTGGCAGAGTGCTCTTCGTTTGAATAAAACATCCACATTAGGAACCGGAAAATCTCTAAACAAATCCAACGTCGGATAATCTCTCGGCTTTCTCAATATTATTTTAATTATCGACCGCTGGATCACTCTCAACGGTGACAGTGTTGTCTTGAATGTTCCGCCCCACCCAACAATGCCATACTGGATCACCGACTGGGCCAGCGCATAATACACCATTTTCAAAGCCGCAAGCCTTAATACATCTCTCAGCCTATAAAATATGTAAAAAATCTTTCGAAGCCGGTCAACCGTTTGCTGAATGTGATCTCTCCATCTCAAGTTGGCATCCAGAGTAATTCCCAGGTACTTGACAGTCCTAGAGCGCACAATCTGTGTACAATTTGGATTTCCACAATTCGGGGACTGGTTGCAGTCCCTGTCATGAATAGTCACTACTAAATTTTCTGGGTTACTTCTATTATTCAAAGCAAATGGGATATAATATGTTTTTTCAGAGTTCAATGATAATATATTGTCGTCGAACCACTCCTTCAGGTCTGTCATTTCTTTGTTAGCTGTTCGCGTAACATCGTCCCACGAGTCGCCCTTAACGATCATCACTGTGTCATCCGCAAATGATAGGATAGTCGACGACAATTGCAGGGAAAAAATATGGTTAATATATATAGTAAACAAGACAGGGCCCAGCACTGTCCCCTGCGGTATTCCAAACTGCGAGGTTTCAGATTTACTTAGAGACGATTCAATTTTTACACTTTGTTTCCTGTCACATAAATAGGTCCGCAACCACTTTCTAGCAAGACTGCACACACCAATCGAATTCAGTCTATTATCCAATCTTGAGTGGCTAATACTATCAAAGGCCTTTCGCAGGTCCACAAATATCGCCAAGCACTTTTTTCCCCTATCAAGTTCGTTGTACACGATTGAAGTTAGTCTCGATATGGCATCATCCGTCCCCATCCCAACTCGGAAGCCGTATTGGTTATCGCTTATTATTTTTTCTTTCTCTAGAAAATCAGTTAGTTGCTTCTTTACAATCTTTTCATAAATTTTAGCTATATTAGAGATGAGAGATATAGGCCTATAATTGTTGACATTTTTGGTATCTCCGGCTTTAAATATGGGTGTTACTCGACTAATCTTATATATTTCTGGGAACGTGCCGTTATTAAGACTGACATTAACGATATGCGTGATGGGTAGTGAGAGTGTTGTACAGTTCTGCTTCAGAATATCCACAGTCACACCATCAAAGCCCGGGGCTGATCCACCCCTCATACTGCGAACAACCGTTTCAACTGTTTGCCTACTAACCGGCTCAAAGTTCAAGAGACAATTATCCGCCATATTATCGGGGTCAATTCTTTCATTCGTATAGTTTAGTTTTATTTTACCTGCTAGGCTCTTACCAACACCTGAAAAGAATCTATTAAATACGTTAGCCATTTCACGTGGTTGCCTTGAGGCATCCAATAGAATGCCATTATCCTCTATTTTATGTACCCTATTGGCCTTTCTTTTCCCACCAATAATATCGTTTATCACCTTCCACGTAGCTCTACTACTCTGATCAGCCTCACTTATCTTATTGCTATAGAAATCATTTTTAGCTCTACGAATTAATGACGTCAGCATATTCCTAAATCTCCTGAACTTTTCCTTTATAGCTATGTCACTTGGAAATCTTCTGGTCATCATGTATAACCTTTCTTTTTCTCTTATAGATTTTACCAGGCCGTGGGAAATCCAGGGTTTTATTTTTCTGTGTTTCGATCGAACCTTTCGATTGGGGTCTATAATAGTTGAGGATTTTGCAATATGTTTGGACAGTAGTTTGTGAAATTCAGCAGCACAGTTATTAGCATCAAAGGACTGATATACGGACTCCCACTTTTCATCATTCAATGTATTAGTAAGCTTAACCAGATCAATTTTAGTTATAGGAAGCGGTTTAGGCCCTGGTTTAGTCTGGGATATGCTTTCAATTTTTTGCACATGAATACACGTGCTGTGGTCGGTGATGTTGTTTTTCCACACAATTGTTTGAACATTACCGAGGTTTTCCAAGGCGACATTGTTCCAGAAATGGTCCAAGCAAGATGGAGTTTGGTTATCCACTTCCCTAGTGTAAAGCGATGAGCAGATTTTAAAGTTTAAATCAGCAATGGCGTCAATATATTCAGATTTTTCGCTACTTAGGCAGTCTTTAGAAACATTTATATTAATGTCACCCACCACAATGGTATTAGGCTGTTTATTAGCAGACAATGTATTCCTTAATTCACTAATGAATGTCATTACATCCGACTCGTGAGTCCTATAGACGGTGAATATCTGGAAGACCATTTTATTTTTAGAATATTTAATCTGTAAACAGTTGGTTTTATCAATAAGTATTTCTTCAATCGCAAGGGTGTCTCCGCCATCCATCAGGAATACAGCGACACCACTTGTCTTATTAATTCGGTGCATAGTTGAGTGATAAGTATATCCAGGGATAGAATAAGGAACAGTGTGCCTACCCAGGTGAGCCTCGGTCAACACAATGCAGTCCGGTCTGCTGTCAAGACAGTTCAGGTTTATTAGGAATTCGTCAAAGTTTCTATTAATACTCCGAATATTCAGTTGCAAAATAATGAACGAGCTGCCATCCAATCTCAAAAGACCATTCACCTCACTTGCCGTGAAGCACTTATTCTCTCTAACATTGTAACTAAGATCTATATCACTAAAGAAGAAGATCCCTACTATGCGAGACGAAGGTCTGGGTTCGAATCCCAGCCGGGGTAAACTGAAACGGCGAATGTTTCTCGAGTGTAAAGTGATCACTTAAGCCAGCCGAGGTTGGTCGTAAGCTCGACAATGTTCATCCTTAATTCTTCTACATTGTTGTAGGAATACTGAATTATAGAATGGATTTTAATTAGTTTGGAAGGTATTTTTAAACCTTTGAAACAATACATACATAAAAAAACAATATTTAAAATGATTTGTAAAAATATTTGAAAAATGTGTATCAATAAATCTTATGATATGAATGAGATGGTATGTGGTGTAATAGACCTGACAGGACTCGCCGGGGTAGTCCTGAGACCTGGGACTGTGGGATAACAAATGATGCCTGACACTCGGTACAATACCTCGTGTTAATTAAGCGGCTATTGTGTGCTACAGATGAGGTGGTCTGACCCTGATTAACAACACAGGGCCGGATCCATCAATAAAATACTCCATTTTAAGGTAAGTGTATTAAACTATAATAATAGGGAACAAATGTTATGCTTTATATTAAATTTGTAATGTTAACATATCTCTGTATCGTGTTCACCAAAAGTGTAAATAAATAAATAAATCTGTTGGTTTCTGGTGGTTCGGTCATTCAAGAATCTAAAACCTCAAGGTTAGCTAGAAGCGACACAATATGGCGATACTCTCGCCTTAAAAAACAATTTTACGTGAAATTTATATTACAAACGTTACTTGTGCGGTGTACTATTAGATAGATTTGGGCCCTCACTCTTTTTTTGGTATTATTTGTAGCGTCGTAAAATAGTCAGGTGTCTGTAAATCTCCAATTTAAGACGGTTGACATTTTTTCAGCAAAGAGTTTCACTACCCATTCTGAATGTCATACTTGTGAATGTCATTGTGTGAGATACATCAATTTCAATTTCAAAATTCTTTTAATTTTTTCTCAATATTTTACATATTCAAATATGGTTCCTTAAAACTATACATGTTTCGAGATACCTCCCAATAGAGACAAGTCTCGTGTGTGGGGAGGAAGTACTTTTTACTTTTTTTTTATTGTTATGGATTTATGGAAGTAGCTAATATTTATTAATACTATTTATGGATAAAGACTTCTCAATCCCACTCTAGTCATACAATAAAATAAAACATCTTAACCGATTTGTTATGAAATATTTTATAGATATTATTATGTAGGATATATATTAGTAAAGTACCTATGTATGGATAGCTATACATATAAATAAGGACTGGCATAGGTTTATTTCAACCTGACACCTGAGATTGATTGAAAACATAATCAGTCATTATGATACTCATATGAGCCCCCTTAAGTTCCTCGTGGGAACACAGGAATACTATCGATTGTCGAAAGCATTCACTTTTTTTAAAGGATTTAGACTTGCACACACAAACCCAAATACTTTCCTGCACACCTTGCACTAGGCTAAACGCCTGTATCGCAAAGTGTGGAATACATCGCCAGTGCCGGGGTTTGAACCTGGCACCTCCCACTTGAGAGACTGCCGCCTCAAACAACTGCGCCAACCATGTACTCTGCGCATCAGACATTAATAATATTATGACATTCAGAATGGGGGGCGAACGTAATACTGCTAGGTGTATGTGACGATATATCCCAATATTGGGGTAACCAGTAAATGCCCTGTGTGTATAAGGACATACTTACACAACATTCTCTTTGGGCTTACATTTTGTGAAATGACGTTCAGAATGGGTTACGAACCTTATCGCTGAAAACGATGTATGTGAGATACACTTAGATTTCTTATGCATGCACACCTGACTTTTACAGAACGCTCGAAAAAAACAATGAATGTCGACCAGGCGTTCAGGGACAGACGTGTTTTGACTAAAATTCATCGTAGAATATGTACCAGGTACCTAGTGTGTAGGTATGTCAAACAGCATGAATGTGACGGAAGCAAGAAGTGTGCGTAACGATATGGAAGTCTGGCGTTATGTTATCTCTGTCTATCCCGGCATAAAGGGATAGAATAAAATATTTTAATTATTACGATTTTTTTCTGTACGATAATGATTTCTATTAAGCTAGACTTCAAACGCGTAAAGAGACGAGGGAAGCAAAAAAAAAGCTCATAAAAAGCTGCATGTACGCCAGAGCTTATTATGAATTATGACATATTACTCTGTGAAGAGGATGAAAACAAAACGCACTGAATCCAAATTAAGTACGAGTATCCAGTAATTTAAAACATTCGATTTTCGAATTTGGAGCAAGAGACTGGTGGTCGTATAGGTAATGTTAGAAAATTCTAGGTTGCTTACTCCTTTTTGACAAGATTTAACCACAAGGGCTACCAACAATACAGTTATGCAACAATGTCACTTGAAGATATCTTCTGAACCACCAAATTATAGCGAATTATCAGTAAAAATATTATATTCACACAGTATGTCAAGTAAGATAGATTTCAATGAGGGCGTTGCTGTAGCTTTTTGACAACTAATTGTACAATTTCTATAGAGATGCCATTGTTGGCAGCAAACAAAAATGTAGTTCCTAAAAAATCAGGATCACCTTTTTTTGACAGACTGTTGTGAAGTTTTTTTTTAAAGGATCTGGGCTTGCATACACAAACCCAAATACTTTCCAGCACACTAGGCTAAAAGCCTGTATCGCAAAGTGTGAAATACATCGCCAGCGCCGGGGTTCGAACCTGGCACCTTCCGCACGAGAGACTGCCGCCTCAACCAACTGCGCCAACCATGTATAAACACGTACATGTACATGTACGTTTATACTCGAACATGTTCATGTACAGTTGTAAACAAACTTACTTACCTAGAAATATGAGTATGCATTCGCACATGACACATTTTGCTTCAAGCATCCCATACTATTTGCTTTGTGTTTTACTTGACTACACGGTCTCTATGAAATCTCAAAGCGAAAATATGTTTACCTTATTACGAGTATTACATAAGTAGGTACTCTTATATTTAGAATATCGTATAATATCGTAGAATGAGCAAATTACTCTGTGATCACCATGTATACAGACATACAGTCTGTAGGTAGATAAACTTATTGTAGGTACACCCTCTATATAAAGGAAAAGCAACCAATTTCAACATCTAGTTCTATTGTACCATCACGGTATATACCTACCATTAAAGGGGTAACCGGTGAATGATGTGTGTGTTTGAAACACCGAGTCGTTATATTATTACACTCTATAGAGAAAAGCTAGGTACCAATACCTAGCTTTTCCATTACCTACGAATTTTCATCCTATGAGTTTCTATGGTTTGGTTATGTTATGTTGTATGTTATTGCGAGTTACAGGAATAATTAATTGTAGGATACTTTTATTGTTTCATTGTTGTTATGATCCTCCCCGGCACAATACTCATAACCTTTTTATGGATGTTTATGCACACACAACTGTATTTACCGATGGTTGTCCCATTAATTATTCAAGTCTGTCACTATCATTTTAAATATACGATATGCATACTTTTACTACCGATTATTGAAATAGTTATCTCAACAGATACACAGCGAAGGATGGACATTCCATCAGGCTTATGACTGATCGTCGGCTGGTTTAATGTCATCACTTTACCTCACTTTACCATCACTTTACTTAAGTAGCACTTGGATAGTGTTTGCTGTTTGTTTAAGTTTATTCGATTTTACGGTTTTGACTGAAAGTCTCGAATTTTCTTTTATTGATTTTATTGGTATTAACTTCGACTTCATTTAACATTAAGAGTGTGCATACCGAGATTTCAAAAATTTCTAAAAACGGGAGACCTTCTATCTCGACAACCGTTGCTAAATATGCTTTGGAACAAAATAGGGTAGATGTATTGAACCTTTATCTAGGGAATAACCGTAAAAGATTGTTTATATCTTGTATAGATTTCTCAAAAAAATAAATTAAAAACACCTCTGACCTTTTTTCCGATAGACGGAAACTCGTTTCCCGAAAGTCGCGGATTATTTTTTTTTCTTGTACTGATAATATGCATTAAAATCTAGGGAATAACCGTAAAAGTTTTTTGATAGACGCAAAATTAACCCAAAAAGGGAAAAAACGCTATTTTTACCATTTTATCATGCGATTGTCACGCAATTTTGAACCTTAATGCCGTGGGAAAAGACTGTGACGTCATTCCTGGTGCCATGCCCTTAATTCACTTCTACATAGTTAAGGGATTATTTTTGTATTGTTTTGGTTATTTGCAGAACCTTCACTGGTCTATTAATTGGTAATATTTTATTGTATGTACTTTTTTATTGACTGCATGGTTTTTAGATGAAATAAAATAAACATTAACTAATTCTAGTCGACGTGAGGTATACATAGGGAAGATAGGATGAAAACGGTACAAAAGGTACGAATAGTTCAGTATATTGACTCGACGAATGTGTAGTGAATGTGTGTTTTATAATAGGTACATTATGTGTATGGTTTCAGTGGGTGGGATCAAAGGTCGCGGCGTCTGCGTCGCGACGCCCTATTGGCCGCAGCGTCTGGGCGTCTTCCCTCCCCCTTCACCCTGCCGCTCCACAGGCCTCCCACTCACCTCCTCACTCAGCTACCCACAGCCGAGACGTCGCTGGGTGTAAGTAAGAAAGTTTACTTATGGAATTCGGGGAGAAATTTAGATACCAATCGACTGTCGAAAGATGAAACATTGAACGTAGTTTTCTTATATTTTTTTCCTTTCTGTTGTAAAATTACTATCCCTTCATGCTTCGTCCCTTACTAGGCAAGCAGAGAGGACTGAATGTCAGACTGGCCTATCAGTCCATATTCAAATGTATCTGTCTCTACGTGCCTATGTAAAAGCCTTGCATAGTAAATAAACAAATCAATAAATCAGTTTATAAGTATTTGCTTCCGTCACATTAATCTAATTTGCCTTTATCCAAACAATGCAATCAATCGAGCTGAGTCTGAGATGACTTATCTTCCTTATCTTCGTTCACGCATTTATATACACTCTCCGATTTATTTTACTCAAAACGTGCATGTCATTTGGTCGACATGATCGTCTAGGCCAGTCTCGAAGAGTCTCGCTTCCTCACTTCTCTTTTTCCACCCATATAGGTATATCTTTATAGTCATCCTGTCAATAGTGATTCTCTCAACACGTCCAAACTATCTAAGTTTATACACTTAAATTATTCTTACTACAGTCAGGATTTTTCAATCGCTTATCTCTTTAATTATTTAGTGATAATAATGATTTCCATTTCAGTGTTTTAGTTCACGAGATCCGTAGCTTATTATTTAGTAAGAAATACGATATCATGACAGAATACAGATGTGGAGTTCATCAGACAGACGGAGATGGTTGGCTGGATGAAATGAGAGAATGGATGGAGTAGAGGAAGAAAGGTAAATAAAGAAAACAGTAGTAAACTATTCCATTCTATCTCCTCATACCGCATCCCTTGCGGAGTAGGAAGAGAGAAAAAATCGCACAATTTCCTATCCTTAACACGTACTTCTTACCTCCGTTACATTGATACAATTCTTCATACGCACTCTACGATTTCTTTTACTTAAAACACCTCCATCCGTCGACATGGTCAAGCCAAGTGTCCTTGGACGGCTACGCTTCCTTACACCTCGTCTTTCTCCCGGGTATATTTTGTTATCCGTTCATCATTCATCCTCTCTACGTGTTACAACCATCTCAACTTGTTCTCTTGAATTCTAGGTACAATCAATATTTTGAGGGCTTTCTAAAAAAATATTTTTGTGGTTTATTCTTCATGAGCAACAATCACATGGTTTTTTCTCCGAGAACCGAGTAGAGAAAAATAATATCCCAAGAGAAAAAACAGACATTATTTTTTATCTTTTTGTGATATTTATACCAAAAAATGCTGTCTTCCAGCGGTATACAAACTGTTAAAAAAAAATCATAATTATTTTATCAGTCAGAATTAGAGACGAGTCAGGTATTCAGAGTCAAGGTAATTTCGCGAACGTTTCCTATTGAATTTCAAAGTTTCATACAAGTTTCACTATAGAAATAGAACAAGAACATTTTTTTAGTACAAATTTCAAAAGTGGTGTTTTACAAAATAAATGCTCAATAAAAAAAATTAATGAATTTATAAACCCAAATACACCTTTATACACTTCACAGTAAGCTTGAAAATCTTGTGTGGTGAAGTGGAGTAGGTCGGCATCGGGGATGAATTTTCACGGGTAGGCTCCGGCTAGTTACAAATTAACTGTCCAAGGTCCATCCATCTAGCTAAAAAATAAATGAAATCTAAATCAGTATCACAAAAGTCTGAGAGGCACTGGTTGAAGCGATAGTTATTTTTATCTTACTTTATATATAGCGGACTGTATTAGGCAGTTATTCTCAAACTATTCATATAAAAAAGACAACAACATCTAATACTCCCTTGTTTTAACTTGAGATGAAAGATTAATATAATGGGGTACTACTGTACTTAGTACAGTACACAACCTGTTATTTGAAATATAATCCGGAGGGAATAAACTAAGATATAAATGGCACCATTTCTTATCTAATACATAAAACGCTTAAATCTATGTGATCCATTCTATTCTTTCCCTTTATGTCGAGTCCCTTGCGGGGTAGGCAGAGAGAACAGATCGCCAGACTTTCCTATGCATACAACACCTCTTGCCTCCGTCACAGTCATACAATCATACACATTTTTATTTAAAACATCTCCATCCTTAAGTAACTGGCCGACATAGACATTATAGACAAGTCAAATGGTTCTTGGACGGCCGCGGTTCCTTCCACTTTTATTTCTCCCAGAGATAATTGTTATATTTTCATTATTCATCCTCTCTGCATGTCCTAACTAACTACCTCCTCGTACGTCGAGACATGCCAGTGAGGTGCTATGCGAGGGACCTGAGAGAGAATTTCTGGAGTGGGTGGCCTAGTGGGGAGAAGCTCGGACCCGGAAATGAATCTCGACTTATTAGTTAAATATGCAGACAAAAAATAGGTAGGTATGACCAGATAAATAGCATTGGCTTGATGCCACTCAAAAAAAAATAAAGATTGGTTTTTAGGTTAAAAAATTGTACTCGTGGGATGTACATAATCGGGAGTGTACTGTGCCACAGAATATCGCTTCTGAAGTACATCTTATTCTACTAAATATTTCGATAATATGGGAGAGATAATATTTCCACATTTTTAGGGGATTTTTTTTACATCTCCTGGGAATATGTTGGAGGTGATAATTTCAGAGGAGTGTGATGGATAAAAATGCCATAAATAAATCCAGATATGGCTATAAAGTTATCCACATCTTTTTATAGCTTTCTAACCATAAACAACGAGGTATTAGTTAGGATGCTGGGTGTAGTGTTAACTTACTATGTGTGTAGTAAGTACCTCAGTATCCTGGTATGATCTCTGTAGAGATCCCAGTCCCCTGGTGGTCAGTTACCAAGTGGCTCTGCTCTGGTATGCCTGGCCTCACTACTACACTACATGGTGCTACACTAATAGTAGGAGGAGCCACACCTATATGACATCAGCTCCAGTACTATGGATGTAGTCCACACTGGAGCTACACTACACACACAGGGTTAACTGAAGATATTGCTTTACCACACTACTCTAACTATTTAAAATATTTATTTTATGAATTTCCCAATTATATTTTTTGTGAGAAACATCGGACTTTATACATGTCGTAATTGAAATCAACAGATGTACTTACAGCAAAGGATGGATTTTCCATCCTGATCGTGTATCAGGCTGGAGGTCTGGGATCGATTCCCGGCCGCGGCAGATGGATGGACTAGAGTTGGTGAATGTTACTTAAGCGTAAAGTAATCTCATTAAACCAGCCGACGATCAGTCATGATGAAAAGTCCATCCTTTGCTGTACTTATATTTGTTTATTGATATATTTCTACTGGAAGATGGAACATGCGGGACTCTTCTGCCTGTGACTGCGGAGATTCAGTGCAATCCATCAAGAACATTGTCCTCTGAGAGCATTTCCTGGACCATAAACAGATATCCACAATGCCACACCCAATGCCTTGAATGGCTTGGAAGCCTGGATGTTGCTCTGTAGGGTACATGTCTCCTGTATGTAACAGATATAATTTGACGTTGCCCCCCAACGGTAGCAGAAGCGATACGAAATAATAATAACTGGAAGATACCAGCTGATGACCGTGCAATCACGCCTTAACAATGTGGCCTTGTCAGTTAGAACCTTCTTATCCTCGGGTGCGGGGTGACGACCTAAGAATATAATAAGACACTACTAAGTTATAATTATATAAAGTGTAAGAAAATGAGTGGTTTATCAATCATTCTCACGCCCTGACTTCTTGTGGTATCGTCCCAGGCCAACAACAATGACCCAAGTGTCCAGTGTCAACTGAACACAAGATAGAGAGACATTAAACCAATTATTATTTTATGTATCAATATAAAATTTCATTCAAATAAACTAGCCACAAACGTTTGAAGCAAGTATAGGTTAATCTGATATAGAACGTGTTTTACTCTCTGCGAATTTTCACGGGTGGGTACCAGCTACGAGTAAAATCTGGATATAGCGAAGTTCACAGGACCAAAGATATTTTTCACTATATTGAAAATTCATTACCGATATTTTTTTCTTCATCGGTAAGGCACCTTATTACAATTTATTTAACCTATATTGAATGTATGGAAAATGACAGCAAAGTTCAGTTACCATTAAGACATATTTTATAGAAAAACACACGACAAAAAGATGCCAAATATGATATTAGAATCAAGTTTCCATATAGCAAAGTTCTCGGGACCAAAGAAAATGTTTTATTTTGAATGTATTGGGGTTGATAGATTTTCATATTATGTTTAATTACCATACGGCATCAAAACATTCTATAAATCCAAAGTTTAAGACATAGTATCTTATAGGATTAAAACACGACAAAACGCACAACACGTGATCTGGTGATGATTCGTCAATATATTGCAGTAATATACGCTGGAATATTGTGTCAAGTTGTAACTTCATTTCAATTTCAGTGCAAAATATTTCCTTATTCTTGGTTAAGATGAATCATGCTTCAGTACATTTTGTATGAATGTTTTTCATACGTTATATTGGGCATTTCGTTATTTCCGTATTCTTTACAAAGAGATACAACCTGTATTGTGAATTACAAAGTATGCTGTCAAGAAGCCATAGGCCATTTTGTAAGTCACCAAGTCACCTCTTAGTTCACAATACTGGATAAACTTACATAAAACTCAACAGACCGTAACGTATCAGTGTACAGTAGTCTATCTTATTGAAAATTGTAGAGTTGATGTTGACATGGTGACACTGTATAAGAGATAACGAAAATATTATAACATATAAAAATTATTATAATTAGGCAATTATTATTTGTAAATATACAGAATTAGCAGGTGAAATAAAAAATATTTGGCATTCTAGGTCGGTATATATAATCCCATTAGTATTATCGGCTACAGGTATAATACCAAAATCGCTAGTACATACATAGTTTGAAAAAAAATAGATTTACCGGAAAATTTATACATGAAAATGCAAATCGGTAGTTATTACCTTATGCTTTATAATATTGTAAGACGATTCCTAAATACTGATATTTCAGGCACAATATTTTTATTTTAGGCTCCGCGTTGAGTCTAATTCTGTAATATCCGTGATATCTGGATAGGTGAATTTTTCCCAGTATTAGGCTGATGAGTTTATATGTGAATCATGAATGATAATACCTATGTAGACTCTTCTGGCTGATAATACTGAGAAGTGTGTTGACAAGTCTTGCCTCCGCGTATTAACTACCTATAAGAAATATTATTGCGCAAAACCACGCAAAAAGGAAAAATAGATATTATGGAACCATGGTGATATTTATTGTTAAATTAATAAAAAAATCAGAGCTTGAATAACACAGACCCAAATATTCTCCTGTAAGCTTTACAGTAGCTTGAATCGTGAAGTGTAAAATGCATTGTAAACTCCGGGATTCGAAGCTGGCACCTCTCGCTTGGGTGATCACTGATCACCCCTTTAACCTACTGTTCTATATCGATTTATGTTAACTATTATAATGATGGCATTACTAAAATTAGTACGAATCTAATAAAATGTTGAAAACAACAGTTGGTGTGGGTAAACTGAAGTACATAGGTTATTTTGTAAAATTAATTAGAGTACCAATGCAACATCTTGAAGTAAACAGAGTAATAATAAAAATTATATCAATGAGGACAAAATAACATATTATTTATTTATTTATTATTATTAAGTGAATATAATTATCAGTATTTTATTATACCTAGTCAGCATTTTCAGTAAAGAAGTTCTTTTTTTTTGTACTAATAATGAAATCTCAGATTAATTATGTGAAAAAAAATATAATAAGTCTTCAATAATTAGTATTCTTGGTTGCTGGCTGGTGAAAAAAAATCATATGATTTCAAAAATTGTTTATTTTTCAAAAGATTTCATAGATGGAGGTAGTTGAGCATATTACTTACATTCGAAAGACGTTGCTAAAACTTTATAAGGAGTTGAAATTTAGAATTCAGTGCTTACGTAATCATTACATAGATGGCGTTAGCATAACGTTATACTCGCATATGAAAGGTGTTGTTAAAACTTTATAAGTAGTTCAATTCTATAATTCTTTGCTTGCCTAATCATTCCATAGATGGCGTTAGTGTAGCTTTATACACACATACGAAAGATGTTGCTAAAACTTTATAAGTACGTCAGATTTAGAATTCCTTGCTTGACAAATTATTTCATAGATGGCGGTAGTATAACATTGTGCTTACATATGAAAGATGTTGCTAAAACTTTATAAGTAGGTTGAATTTAAAATTCATTACATGACTAATTATTTCATAGATGGTGGTAGCTTAACAATGAACATACATATGAAAGATGTTTTGTAAATAGGCTGAATTTGGAATTGCTTACTAAATAAATTGTATATTGCGTGGGGTTCAAATCTTGCCGCTGACGATTCATTCTGCACGTAACGAGATAAACTTCTATTTTAGTTAGATATGAAGGTTTGTATTTGGGCTTGTGTGCACAGATCCAGATCCTTTTTTCATGAAAAAATTTGTCAACCAACCATTTTTCAAAAAAACAGTCATAGAGAAAAATATTAACACAATATTTATATGTATCTTTGATATAGTATTATGTTATGTTACAGAAAATGTAAGAAGAAGAAGAATACGAGAAGTTAGTAATGATAACCTGTATGATAACCTCTATTCCATATTTAATGTATAATAACAACAGTAATCTTTATATACTTACTACAGACTACAGATACTGAATAATTGTACCAAACTAAATTGTGTTAAATACAACATCAATAATTCTAAAGAGATCTTTCCTTATGCAATGATTACATATCACAGTAGAACCTATGTTATCATCTTTCCTCATCAACAGACCTTCATAGGCCATTTATTATTATTTTCGTTATTATTATCAGTCAACTTCTTCTTGAGCATCTTAGATCCATTGTTGAATATAGACCTCCACTTTGGACCTCCACAGTTCCCTGTCCTGGGGACACCGCATCCATCTCTCTCCGGCACCTTTCCTAACATTATCAGACCACCTGGCCTGCGGTCTACCGACGCTTCTTTGGTCGCTTTTTGGAGTCTTGGCATCTGGCAACATGCCCAGCTCAATTCCAATTTAAGGCTAACTAATCTTTCCACCACATCGGTTAATTTCGTTATCTCTCTAATATGTACAGTTTAATGAATAAATAATAAACTGTATATTAGTTTACTTTTTGCGCTGTGAATACAGTTATTTGTACGATTTTGATACATAATATATTATTCCTAAGCTGGTGCGTAAATGTGAATCTAGATATAATTTGAAGGTTATCACGGTGTGTGATTAACATTGTTGCTTGTTTTTTGGATGAAGCGTGTGTAGATTAACTTAATCGACACTCCTACTGGCGTATGAATAGGAAGACACCAGAAGGAGTGTCAAAACGTTGATCAAGTTAATCTACATATGGTTCACCCGAAAAACCAAGCAACGAAGGAAAACATAGTTTTAAATTATTTTCATTGCGCTGTCTTTAAAACGTTGAACGACGATTTTTTTAGACTCTGCAAAGCATGGAACGACCACACCCATAGGTCTTACTGTACCTCAGTAGGGTTATCAACACTCGACCTCTCTTCTTATTATGAAAATAAAATAAGTATATTCTCATACTGAAGCCAATAATTTTATGAGACATAATAATATTTTGATTTATGGATACAAAAACATACAACATTGTAAGAAGTAGAAAATAATACTGTGAATCCACAAATACAGTAATAGCCTAATAGGTACTATTTTACATTTTTGGGACGCAATTATGTGATGATCCTGTTTTGTCGGGCGCCAAAAGCATCCTCACCTGGTGATTTAATATATGTAATACTAACAATGTCAAGCAAGAAAAAATGTCTAAATAACGTGTCTGTTAAGAACTTAATTTACCTATGTTGTTATGATTCCTTTTTACGCATACACAAGATGTATCTACAAGTTTTTTTGCAGGGCCACAATACCAGATTTATTGAATAGGTATTAAAAATCTAAACAAAACAATAACTTCGTAGATTAATGATTTCTTTTTCGTTCGTTGTTTTTCGCCAGGCTTTTGATAACTTTGAAACTAACATTTTTTCAATAAAAGCACTCCATAATATAAAAAAAATATTTAATTTTCGTCAAGGTAGTAATTACATTACAAAAGCTCTAATAAATTAGACAAATCGTCATCTGAGAATGAGAAGGTTCTAACTAACAAATTTTGACTTTTTGTGAAAATGTTCCCAATTAAATCTGTGAGTACAATGAAAAAACTACCTTAAAGTTGTGTAGTTTTGTAAATAACGAGAAAATAAGGTAAAATATATTAATGTTTGAAACCTTGATCTCATTTTTCTCTACATTTCTATATTATAAGTTAGGACCTTGTTATTCTCGGGTGTCGACTTAGATGTACATAATACAATAGTAAATGGCATTTGATTTTAAAACATAGAGCATACCAAGATGGACCATATGAATGCAAATTGCATGCGTTTTGTCTATAGATTTCATACTTGAATGAGGCAAAACGAATACATTTTCGCCTCACTTTTGCTAGACGGCCTCCATCTATGGCAAAAACATTATATATAATAAGTACTATCTAGATGGTGTACTCAATGCAAGAAGTGTAACCCAAACTGGTGCCCACAAACTGTCAAATCGTATGGAAAATTTTGACAGTTTGTGGACAACGTTTTCGAAATCTTGCTCTCATAGTTAACTGTATTACATAATATCGTTGATCTAAGGTATCAGTTGGAAACTATGTTTTCATCTCAGTATGCACATGGATTATACAATTTATATATTTAAAAGAAGCGTATATTTTAATACAATATATCACAACATTTAGATAAAATACAAAAATATAAAATAAGAAATTACTAAAATACATTTCTAATAGGATTAATACAAACTAGGTACGCATTTATAATTCTTCATAAATATAAATCTAAATCAAAAATACAGATTCTCAAACATTAGGAATGTATATCAGAAATATAATATACCCTCATGCCACATCCCTTCCGGGGTAGAGTACCAGACTCCCCTATCGTTACCCTAAACGTTTTGCTTCCGTCACATTCACGCAATTCATCATACACACTAAACAATTTTTTTACTCAAGACAAGATAGTCCTTGAAAAATCTGGTCGACGTGATTGAACTAAGTGGTTCTCAGATCTCATCTTTCAATCACATATATTTTCTTTGCTATCCTTTCATCTATTATCCTCTACAGATGACCTAACCACCTCAATCAGTTTACTTTCATTCTAGTTAAAATATCTGTCTTACGTTTCTCATACAGATTCTTCATAAAAAAAATCTGAAATAGGTATATTTCTGAAATATTTTCAGCCTATTACTTAGACATATGCTTTTTACTGGTAAAATCTAAGTTGTTTTTTAATGAGAGCAAATGTATCATTTTGGAAAATCATATGGAAATCAATCGAGTTTCATATAGAAAATCCATCCTTTGCTGTATATCTGTTGAGATAACTACTTGTTATATTCAACTATGACATGTCGAAAATTCCAATATTCTCACAAAACATAAATCATGATTTTCAAAAATAATCCTGTAATTTCTAGTTCTGAGGCCTTAAAGGCTGAAAGGAAGACATGTAAAATTAATAAAAACTACACGGCATTCACTGGTTACCTCACAATTGGAATATACCATGATAGTGTTGCAATCTAATTGAATTAAAAATGAGACACACAGAGACATCTCTTGAAATATTTACAAAGTATTAACACATCTTGTTTCAACATTTATCAACGTTACTGCAAAAAAAACATTGTTTAACATTTAGCATGCGGTTCGTGCAGAAACTATTTAATTTTTTTTCATCCCCGGAATAGTTTGGGAAACTTTACTGTATACATTATGTGACCGGAAATAAACCCATAAGAAAATTAATAAGCCCCATGAAAGTAAAAAACTGCATGGGAATAATGCAAAATAAATTAAAGTTTAAATGTAATTCTATCGATTGCATCACTCAGCATCCCTTACAGGGTAGGTGGAGAGGCCAGAGCGCCACACACTTCTTTTCCTTCATTCACATATTCATAAAACTTTTCAAAATACAAATAACTTACTTATAGTCGTCTACAGTTTCAAAGAATTCACATAATTATACGTAAGAACATTTTTCAGAAGGTAACATGGATTGCAATTCAAAATGATACATACTTAAAATTAATTCTTAGAATAGTTTTTACGATATTCTTCCTCGAAAAATTTAAAAACAGAGTCGAAAGCTGCGTGCGATGTCATCTCGTGCTTCGGGTTACCTGAAAACAAAACCAAAAATATAAATAAAACTTTGAATAAGTAATGTGTAGCCAAATACACAAGGAGAAAGAAGAGGTGTAAGGAAACGCGGCCGTCCAAGAACCAGATGGCTCGACCATGTAGACCAGATTCTCAAGGACGGACGTGTCCCGAGTAAAAGGAACCGCAGAGTGTGAATGACAAATTGTATGAATGTGACGGAAGCACGAAGCGTGTGTAAAGATAGGGTTGTCTGGTGCTATATCCTCTGCCTACTCTGCAAGGATACGGTAATTATGTGGATATACACAATACACAACCTTTGTCCAGTAGGCACAGCTGTCACTGTTACCCCACTGCATAGCGAATCCTGTGACAGTATGTAAGAACCTACATACCTATTTGAAATGTTCATATTTGAGCATATGATTTCTTATCGAGTTTAAATATAATAATTAGGGTTAGCTGGCAGAGATCGTAGCATTGCGATAAGCTCGCCCTAGTGAACCAATGTTATAATTTATATGTGTATTGCTAACATAACTCTTTGTTCACCAAATAAAATAAATCCATTAAAATCAAATGAGTAAGCATTAGATGACTTGGCTGTTTGGAAATGTGTGTTTAGTTTTTGGAAGGAAGTTTTGAAGAATAAGGACATGAAAAGATAAAGAATCTGTGTCACTCGGTTCTCAATGCCTGCCCTGTAAAGAGTTAAGTGATGGTAAGACTGGTTACCTGCCGATACTCTTGGAATTTCATAATCTGGAGACTTTTGTGGAGTATCTAATGGATCATGACTTGACACCCAATTTCTTCCAATCTGTAAAAATAATGATAATAAATTTTCACAGTGGTTTGCATTCAGATCGTCAGCAAGAGAGAAAATCATAGAAACAGAATATATCAAGAGAGTTACAGGTCGAATTTTTGACATTCTATGCATAAGTCAACATGTCACATGTGTGGAGTTGGACAAAGAACTGTTTTTTTAAGTGAATTTTGACTTAAAATTTTTAGGTTTATATCTATTATCTGCGAAAACGGCTCAATCTTGTTGTTCGTATGGTCGCATCTAATGTTATAATAAGAAAACAATATGCATTTTCATGGGTAAAATAATTTATCCCTAACTTAAATTTGCCTCGAATAATATTAACAATATTTATAGCGGCATTGACTATAAATTAATAAGATTGATTTTTATTAATGAAATGTCAACGAAGTTAAATCTAATTCCATACAAATACTTCTCAATATTAAGATGATGGTTTACAAAATTAGGCATTAAGTGTGTTGTCAACCCTTATGCCTATGATAGCGAGCCCTATGATATCTCTATGGAAAAAAACAGAAAATCGAGGCATTCGTGACGAGCTTTCATATTGTGGAAACTACAGGCAAGCTTTAAGAAAAAAATGTAGAAACTTAAAATTTCGAAAGACAATTAATATTCGACCCCCACCTTTCGCAGTGCAGTTTCTACATTAGAAGATATTCCTTCTCGTCGAAAACTATGGACTGAATCTGTCATCGCTATAGCTGCTACACTCTTCACAAATTCTGGATATTTCTGCGCTAAACCGACAGTCACAACTCCACCGTAGCTGTGAGCAACGACTGCAATAAACTTGGCCGAAACATTCTTGATGTAGTCTTCGTATACAGAATCTGCATGCTCTTCCGGTGTAGAACTCTGTGAAATCAGAAACTGTTTGCCTTTGATTATCCTCTGGTTATCATTTGTGTTCAATACGAGGATTCCGTAGCCGAGTTCTTTGGCTTTTTCTATGTAACGTAGCTGGGTCCCTGATTCGATGTTGTCATTCACAATTAACCTGAAAATACATACTTGTGTTATTATCTGTGATATTTCTTTATGTTTGGCATCGAGATTGGCATCGAGAAAGAGCTTCCTGAAAACAACCACTGATCTGGATACCTCAATAAAACAATACAGAGAGGACCAATGGGAGCTCGAACTTGGTGACAGATTTTGGATAGCGCCGTCGGAGGGCAGTAACACTGCGCAAAACCTCGACTTTACAACCTGGAAAACCTTGAACAGACTGAGGGTGGGGGTGACCAGGTGCAGAGTGAACCAACGGAGGTGGGGCTTCCTCGAGGGAGATGACGCGAGTTGCGACTGTGGGGCGCTGCAGGACGATTTGCATTTGCTGTCGTGCCCACTGATGCGGATGGCATGCAATATGGAGGACTTAAAAACGGCAAATCACAAAGCGATATCTGTCGCTGCACATTGGAGTGGCAAGGTCTAGAGTCCGGACCCGTAAAGTAAAGTATTTCTTTATGTGTATCTGCCAACCTAGCTGAGCCATATTGGTAACATTTATTGTATGCACAATTTATGTTGAAAAAGAAAAATTAGAAAAAAGTTACTTAATGAAAATGGTAAAATATTATTTTCATTCAATGTGCTCTGCATGAGATGTAATATGAAATAATTAGTGATGGGCCGACTAGTTGGCACTCAAATGACTGATTAGTCGGCCAACTAAAATAGTCGGCATCTTTACCAGATAATCGGCTTTACCGACTTGTCGGTGACTATAATCAGTACATCTCTACTAAAAATTAAGCTTAATTAATACGAGTATAATAATTTTTAGCTCTTATATTTCCCATACTATAGTGAATTTTATTCTCAAAAATACAAAATGAACTGTAAATACTAGCGATTTCTTTTATTGCCTGTAGCTATTAGGTACCGACTATAGTCGGCATCTTTGGACGGATAGTCCGTACTTACATCTATTTTACTTTATCAGAAGGGTTTTGGTTTCCCTAATACCAGCTTAAGCTGACTGGGGACCTTTTCGTGTTTTTCAATGTTGTTTCTGAAACAACATTGAAATTGTACGGCTTTGTGAGGCTTGCCAATCGAATTCTCGCTATGTAATCTGTTTAAAGGACTTTATCTCTAGAAATAATAACTATACTTACGATCTTGCCCACTGTCCAGCCCGAACAACTCCCGAGCCATGAATGAGAATCATTAGTTTATCTTTATTAGTAAGAGCATCGTCACTCGCAAATATAAAACTCTTCAAATCCTCTTTACCGCTCGCGGGTACGGGTATCCTCTTTAACTGTGCTCTGGTTTCCAGGAGGCCATAAACGTAGTCTGTTATTGCGTCTCCCAAAGCCTCGTAATGTTTCTGATTCTCTGAATGTTTGTCGCAGATTGCAAATACAAACGGATTGTCTGTTAATTGATTTGTGTTCTTATCAATTTGTCGCAATTGTCCAGCTAGAAATTAAGTTAATAAATTTTAGGATTCAAGACACTTGCAGGCGTACAAATGTAATAATAAATAAAAACAAGGGATCCATCCTACTATTGTAACTCTACTCGCAGCCGAGCCTAAAGAGAAAAACCTTTTTAGGGCTTTCCTTGTAACAAAATAACCTTGTGAATGTTAGGGGTCTCAAAGACCAAACATAAGACATGGGTCTAAATTACGTATTAAATTATTTTTCAGTGACCTTGGCTCGGCTGCGAGTGGGGGCAGTAGTTAAGCAAGTCGTAAAAATATTGAACAAACCTGCGTTGAAATCGTATCCAAAATCTCTCACAGTTTTCTTGGAGCTATCCATGTTAATTCGAACTAATGTTGGGAAAAAACTGCAAATAAATATTACAATAACCAAATGAACTAATGCAGACTTGAATGACATATGTTTTTTCGACAAAATGAGCTAATTTTCGGTACAAAAATACCTACAAAATAAGGATTTTAGTACTCAAAAAAGGAAAGCTTATAACTCAATGTAAAATGACTACTTTATGTATTCTTGTACACTTAAACCTTACAGATTAATTACTAAGTCAAAAACATTTATCGGAAATGATTCGCGTCCTGAATTATTCACAAAAAGCAATAAAATAGCAATCACCGGCGAATCACAAAAGAAAAACGATTTGCCATTATTTGGCTCGCTTGACGTAACTCTGACAGTTGTCAAAATTATTTGAATTATTTTGTCTGTGGTAGCGTAGACAAAAAAAAAGTCATCGCTAAAATAATGAATTATAATGTGAATCGAACTTTAGATTTAGTCATAGAGAAATTCATCAGTTTTTATTTTATGGCAACAATATTATATAAACTTTGCGCCACCCAGCAGACATGAGACATAATTTTTTAAATTTCCAGCAAGCGTAGCAGTTATAATATTCATTATTAAGTGCTAAAAAGGAGTTTTTCGTCTTGTCCGACTAAAGATGCCTTTAAGCATTAGAAAAAAAAAACATTTTTTAGGGTTTAAAAAAAACTAACCTAATCGGTCAGTATGACTTTTTTATCTTCGTCTCCCGATATCTGACGTATCATGTCTGCTGCGTGGCGCTTGTGTATAAACGTCAAATATTTTGTGACTGAAAAGAAAATTTTTGTTGTGTTGTTGATTTTCAATTTGACCAGTCATTGACATTTGCTGTTTTCAAATTGTAATTTGCCAGCAAAATGGCCAGCCACATAATACTAGGTTTAAATGTGGATTTGGGGAACATAAAGAGAGTGAAAGTTGACAATTTTAACTTCGAATCTGAGATAAAAGAGTTAAAGATGGAAGCGTCAAAACAAAGCGATATTCCACCAGACACATTGGGTAAAAAACCTTTTTAATCATATCAAATCTTCCATAAATAAACCCTGTAAACCAAATTCAGAGTTTTTAATTTTGTTTCTTCGTAGATAACTGCAAATTCGACACTTTTTGTTAGCAACCATGACAATACAATTTCGACTTCAATGCTTGGAATCAGTTGCCAGAGTCAGTTGTACTTGCTCCCACCACCAACTCCTTCAGGAGTAGACTAAATAATTGCATATAAACACATTTTAACTGTGATTTGGTCTTTAACTGGGTCAAAATAGTGAAAGGCGCCCATCTACTGACAAACAATGTTTTTTTTTTTCAGAGTTAATGCATCAGGGACGCATATTGGAAGAGAATAAGACATTGAAAGACTACACGGTGAGACCTGGTGATGTGGTGTATGTTCTGAAGAAATATAAAGAACCTGTGAAGGAAACTAAACCTCCTAAGACCACATTAAGATCTTATGATATCCATACAATGGTGTTGTGTAAGGGTATCAGAACGGGGTCCCTAACTTCATTTATTAATGCCTTAGAGGTCAGTATACTATTCCTTACTATTTTATTATATACATAGTTGTCGATTACTCGAATCACTGGTTAGAATTAGCCAATTTATAAAGTCAAATATCAAGGATTTCTGCACAAATATGCATACGTCATTGGCTCAAAAAATATGACTTACGCCTCTTCTCCACGGTAACGACCTTCAATAGAGAAGAGAGAATAGGTACATAGTTGGCGCGGTTACCTGAAAATAACGCACATGAAAAAAACGCATATGAAAAAATCTCATAAGAATATAGCGCATATGAAAAAAGCGCATATGAAAATAACGCAGTATGAAATTAACGCAGTATGAAATTAGCGCATGGTGAAATTACCTCAGTATGAAATTAACGCAGGGTGAAAAAAACGCAGCATGAAAAAATCCCATAAGAAAATATCTCAGTATGAAAATATCTCATAAGAAAAAAACTCATATAGAAAATAGTGCCATATGAAAAAAGCTCATAGTATAGTATTAAATTTGGATTCTCTCTGATTCTAAATTATTGAATTACTAGCATGGTTAGCTCGATGCCTCGCTCATTAGATACGCTTTACGAGAAGATTTTTTAACTATCTTTGGGAGAATTAAAATATTTCCTTAACCCATAAAGTAATTTTGTGCGTTATTTTCCGGCCACGAGTTGGCGCAGTTGGTTGAGGCGGCAGTCTCTCAAGCGGGAGATGCCAGGTTCGAACTCCGGCGCTGGCGATGTATTCCACACTTGGCTATACAAGCTTCAGTGCAAGGTGTGCAAGAAAATATTAGGGTTTATGTATGCAAGCCTAGATCCTTTAAAAAAAGCAACAATACAAGAAAATTAGAAGTGTTGAACTGATTTCATGTAGAATTACAATTTTTTTGGGTTCTTAGTTAGGTATTACAACTAACCAGATTCGCCATACATCATCTTAGAATAACAATGTTCTGTCGGACAAATTTTAAGATTTTGCCTTTTTGTGCATAAATGTTTCCAGCCGAAATATTCTATGAGTAGCCTAATTAACAAAAACAGCCCAAAGTGGGGATAGTTTTGTAAATATCGAGACTAATAAGGTTCCATCTGTGTGTAAAAGATATGACATTTGAAACATTGATCGAATTTTTTCTGAACATTTTGGTCTTGTCAATTAGATTTTTTTTTTGTGTTTTTCAGCCTGTTTTCAAGCCGGAAAACATTGAGAAATTCTTGTCAATAGCCCCCGAATTGGAGAGTGATCCGGTGGCCATATCCTTCCTGACTGCTCCGGAGCTGCTGTTCCTCCTGCAAGACCCAGACACGTTTGCCAATGTCAACAAAGATCATCCCGTACTTGTGCCTGCTTTTGTAAAGATTTACAAAACACTCTTAGGTACGGGACCGTCGAGTAAGTAAACCAATTAATATTGTCTATTTTTTGTTTTACCATATTTTTAATTACTATCAGCAAACTTAGTTTAGTATTGGTTGATGTGATAATACGATATGGTTATATTTTTTCGATACTTTCAAATTATATTTCAAAACTGCTATAAAAACAATTTTTGGATTGTTAGAATTAACTGGCGACTTTGTTTTTCAAACTTGCGACGGCGGTTTAAAGGGATTATCGGAGTATTTTTTCTTTATCCAATTCGCAAAACTATTTTGCCTTAAAAATGACTTCTCTCTAGCGCCGCCCTATAATATTTTCTTATAATGTAAAAGATACAATGTGAGAATATTGCGGACCTTTAACAGCTCTTATGACAAGATGACTCGTATGACTGAGTCATGACTGGGCCATGTCTTGAGTCTCACTAGCATACATAGGAATCAGCACCAATACAGCATTATGCACTAGCACTAACTTCCGTTTTCGGAGACACATGAAAAAAATGTGTAGAATATGTTTTGTAGAGAATTAAGTAAGGATTGTTTTTGTCATTGACCACTTTCTGCTATCTCTTACCATATACCAAAAAAAATGGAAAAAACCTCATAGGGGGACCTGTTCATGGAGCCAGGGGGTGACACGGCAAGATTATATTGGTCAGCCCTGTGGCAATGTACGTTCCTATGTGTAAACTTTAATTTAAACCACATTTCGATTAAAAAACAGATAGGTTGTATTTTTAGCAGTGGGCGCTTACATATTATTATAATTTATTTACAGATGACAGTCTGCCGTCTTACGTCCAGCACATGGTGGAGTCTGAGGAGGAATACGAAGACGTGGAACTGATGGATCCCGAAGAATATGATGACGACAGTGATAACCAAGGAGGGGAACGTCTCATCACTGCTGAACAGCTGTCAGCCGCTCTTGCAATGGCCAGGGCTGCATCCAGTAACAGTAACTCCAATAGCAACGCCGCTAGTAATTCAGGTATTCTAAAACCTAATTTCATCAAATACTCTTTTTCCTTCAGCCATATCTCCTCTGCTGGATATAGGCCTCTTCCATTTGTTTCCATTTTTCTCTATCCTGAGCTTTGCCAATCCATCTTCTACCCGCGACTGGGATAATATCGCCAGCCCATCTTTTTTTATCCCACGGTCTCCATCTAAGAACTCTGGGTGTCCATCGCTCTGTCCCCTGTCATATAATAACGTCAGCGACAATTAAAATGTTTACTATCAACTAATAATGAAAATCACTTGGTATTTATCGAGGTATAAAAATCGGATTTGTATCATGATACTATATATCGTCGAACCCTGTTTATAAAGTTACAATAACGAATGAGGGTTGATGAATTAGTTGATTGTGTTTTACAGGAAGTGGACCCAGTGTATCTTCTTCTTCATCAAACACCGATATGGGACTTCGGAACTTTCTCGGTTCCCTTCTGTCTGGTTCTCCATCCAATAGTGGCAGTTCAAATACCGCTAGTAATTCAGGTACAGTAAATTTTACTAGTAATTCTAGTCTGTAAGCTAGTAATTCAGGTACAGTACAAGTTAGGTCCATTGGTCCGAGCACAGAACCAACTAATCAATCCTGAGAGAGCTCGGTGTCTCCACTCGCCTGTCCACAGTGTGTGAGCAGCGTACGCTCCGTTTCTTTGGCCATATTGTGAGAGCGGGTCCAGACAGCCTGGAGCGCCAAATCATGCTTGGGACGGTTGACGGTAGGAGGGGAAGGGGACGACTACAGATGAGGTGGACAGATGTGGTCAAAAGGATCACGGGGGCCAATTTGTACGAATCCACAAGGATGGCGCAGGACCGAGAAGGATGGGCGAGACTCATCCGTGAGCATGGGGGTCACGATCCTCGTAACCGAGGGACCGACTGAGAAGAAGAAATTTTAAATTTTACAGACGCTACGAAGATTCGTACAAGTATAATTTAATTTAAATAAACCGTGAAAAGTGTAAATCCGGCTCTGGTGCACAGCCTTAATTTGGTGTGTTTTTATTATTTCTTTCTCCTGTTTTTAGCTCCCTTTTTGAAGTATTTGGTGTTCAGCCGAATTGTAACCAGTATTTGGCCGAATGCCGAATAGTAACCCAATACCGTTACTACTCTAGTAATAATGTTTTATCATTTATCAACAGATGCACCGCTGGGTTCGCTAATAACCGCCGATATGGTCAGCAGCGCACTGTCAAGCTTTATTCGTCCTGGGTCCAATACATCCACGAGTGATTCCAATAGTGGAGAGTCTTCACAACGTCTAATGATGCCGACGTTCACACCTTCCGATTCACCTACGTACGTCCCTACACCAACAGAAAGCAATTACTCAGATCAGCTGACGAGAATGCAACAAATGGGATTTACAAATCATCGAACCAATCTAAGAGCACTAATTGTTAGCAATGGAGATGTGTATTCCGCAATTAATTTAGTTCTAAGTGGTGCTATTGACGATTGACATCTAGACGGTGATGAATATCATTATTGTCATTAGGAATCGACTTTCGAACGTCACGATTTAATATCAATGGGTTAGTGTATAGATATTTTAGGTCCAGTTTAGTGAGTTTTGAGAAAATTAGGTTTTGTTGATATTTTTTTTTACTCACCCAAATATTTTCCCGCACACTTTGCGCAAGGCTAAAAGCCTGTATCGCAAAGTGTGGAATACATCGCCAGCGCCGGGGTTTAAACCTGGGATCTCCCACTCGAGAGAAGAAAGCTGTTTCTCCAAAATTAACTTATTTATGTTTTTACAGCATAAAGATATGATGCAGATGAACATTTGTGTATCCTAACTCAATTTCGTCAAAAATTGGGCATGCAATATTTGTGCACTAAAAGTTCGCTTACACGAGGAAATAAATTGCTCCACTACTGGCAATTTCACGTCACAATGACGACGAGTATATTACCTCATTTTGACGTGAAATTGCCGTGAGTGGAGCAATTTATTGCCTCATGTAAGCGAACTTTAAACACTAACTCATTGATACATGCTCATAAATTGTACCATGTTGTCAAATACTCGCATATTTTTTATATCATTGATTTGAATGAACCAAGAAATATAATGAGCTCTCCTCTCTGCCTACCCTGCAAGGGATAAATAGATTTATTCCTCAGTATTCATTATTTGTGTATAGTGTGTAGGAGATATTGTTTACATATTTTACGTATTTAGAACATGATTATTACAATGAATAAATGTTCATATGATATACATAATATATCGAATAAATGTTGTAATTATCAGCTAATAAAATTCATACATGTATATACTTTATTGTTTTATTTATTGTTTAAGAGTAGGCATGCATATTTACATTTCAAAAGTTTCTAAAAAAAGGGAGACCTTAGATCTCGACAACCGTTACTAAATATGCTTTGGGAAAAATAGAGTAGATACATTGAATATTTCTCTAGGGAATAACCGTAAAAGATTTTTTTTATCTTGTATAGAAGTCTCGAAAAAAAATTGTGAAAAATTCTTCTGATCTTTTTTCCGAAAGACAAACTCGTTTCCCAAAAAATGGGAAAAGCGCTATTTTTATCATGCGATTTTGAACCTTGATGCCATGGGAAATGACCCGTGATGTCATAGTTGGGTCGCGAGCTTTAAACCTAAATACATAATTTACGGACGCTGAGAAGGTATCTTTTTTGGCAATGTAACAATGAAATACATTAAATTAACCTAACCTGATTCTATTATGTTACCTACCCTTTGTGGTTACCTTCCAATTTACAGATAATTTGAATTAATCTGTAGTATAATTTTGTTTGCTGGCAACAATGACATTTCTATTGAAATTCTCAGTGTTGCCAAAAAGCTACATACATGTAGAGCCTTCATCGAAAACCATCTCTTTCTGGACAGACTGTAAATATCTAAGTGAATATGCTTAATGCATAATTCATTACATAATATCATGGGCGTCGCCAAAAGGGGCAGCTGCCCCCCCTTAGAGATAGGAATAGGTATATTATACTTCTTCACACTGAATGATGAAAATCACATTATTATCACACATTTTCCCACAATATCATAATTTTTAGTACGAAAATTTATTAAAATGCAATTGTTTCATAACACTTCCATTTTTCTTTAAAAAAAATGCCTGCGGCGGTATTTATTGTGATTTCTATATGTGAAACCAAACTACGTCTTAACTTTCTTCATTGAGTCACCCAAAAATTTCGTATATGGCGCTATTTATGCATTTTTCGTACTATATAAATACTTCAACTCCTATTTGCTTGTTCATTGCCTGATCTCTACCGAGATCCCGACGTCATACAAGAGATCAAAATAGCTAGATTACGCTGGGCTGGGCACATAATACGAATGAACGAAGAGGCACAGCCCAGACGCTTAACCCTCACGCATCCCGAAGGTCGTAGAAGAGCGGGAAGACCCAAGCTGCGGTGGATGGACGGTGTCAACGCAGATGCGGGTGCCATTGGACTGAGGAGCTGGAGGTCAGCGGCCCTCAGAAGGACGGAGTGGAGGAAGGCTCTTGACTCAGCCAGGGTCCACCCAGGACTGTCGTGCTGATGATGATGATGATGATGAGGGTGGACCGCCTAATTATTAAAAAAAAAAAAAGATACTTAAATTTTGTCTGCCCCCCCCCTCCCCTAACTCCGAAGCCGACGACACCCATGTATAATATGCTAATCAGTTCTAGGACACTATTTATTATTGTATTATGCTTGTAAATAGGTTCATAATAAATATTCTTTATTCATAAACGTCTTTTAAGGTTAGGTTAGCACTCATCATTAGTGCTTGATTTATAGTTTGTGCGGTGTTATCTCTGCTTACCCTGACATGCACAGCACAATGCATATTAATATGAAATTAATTATGCCGATTTATCACAGTGAATATTACCGCATAACATAATGAATAGAAAATTTGCATACCGTCATCTGAAAACAACGAGGTACTAACTGGCACATTTAGATGTTTTTGCGTGAAAATGTGCGTAACAGATACATTATACGAAACATTCTTTTACGAGGGCATGCGCACTACAATCTACAATTCACCAAAATCTTGTCTCAATCGGATGAATGGTAGGAAGGGATAAAGGTAGGGTTGCCAGACGTCCCGGAACTGTCACCAGTTTTACGCCTCTTCTCCCAAACAAACCTTTCGGGACGCCTAAATGTCCCGGTTTTCGGAAATGTTGGTATATTCATACGATTTTTATCATGTTGTGTTTTTGACAGATTATGTATAAAGTAAGGTAAAACAAAGTTACGCATTTTTCGATTTGAAACTTCTCCCCAGTGACGTAACTATGGAGTGCGAGTAAAGACCAGGGTTGCCAGATAATTAACTAAAATTATTAACAGCTGACATTCAAACCCCTCCCCCCCTCCGTGTATGAAATTTTTAAAGAAGTATTCAAATTTTCTTCGTCGACTTGGGGGGGGGGGGCTAGGAAAAGTTACAAAGACTAAAACTGTTGACGTTGGACAAGAAAAAAATCGTCGGCGGGGGGGGGGGGGGTGCAGTGACCTCATCAACAACCATCCCTCTCTTGACGGACTGTAAGCCTTATTCTTAAATCTGAGAGGTTAAAATAAAAGTACACACGTTTATAATCAATGTTTATTACAAAAGTTGAAGATAAATCACAGATTATTAGAATATTTGGTCCTTTTTAGCCTAAAACAATCTTATAATATAACTGAGTAACAAAATATTAAAATCTCTTATTTATGGACTAAATAAATGGCTTAATAATAAAATAACATGAGACATGTACCAGAAGCAGAGAACTAAACTATCTTAGGAGTAATTAGTAGATGAATATGATAAGTATACAATATAATAGAAGGGAAATGTTGAATATATTCAAGTGAGCGACTGGCAGCCATTGGGAGCACAAAGCTGAATTAAACTCTAATAAATCTGATTAACACTTTACTATATACTCTCACTTGTAATTCAATTATAATAATGATGCTTCCATTCATAAAATAACTCAATCAATAACACATTAACATTAGTGTGTACTGTGTGCATGTTAAATGTATTTTCATGTCAATGAGTTAACATTCTCAAGTCTTCATTACTCAGGTAACTCAATATTATGTCAATACAAACATCTGGTAATACAGGAAAGAGATTGTGCAAGACTTTATTACATTGTTCAAGTAACTCTTGTTGTACCATCCCATGTCTGATATTCCTTTCTATCATGTCAGCGTATATTGGGAATGTTGCTTTATACTCGTCTGATTTTAAAGCACTCACTATATTTTCATTCCTCGTACATATTGCTAATGAGTTTGTATCTTTTGTTAAGATATTATGAAATGTAATGTTAGTCATATCAATCTTCTCAATCTTCATGTTTGCTATTTCTACTTCACATTTATTCTGAAAGTCACTAACTTCATCATTTATATTACTCATCGATAGTAAATTCTCTTCACTTACTAAACTATGTGGCGTATAAGAACATCAACTAGTTCAGGTTTCTCTTCACTTACATATAAGCTAGCAGCTTTCATTTTAACTATGTGGCGTATAAAAAAATCAACTAGTTCAGGTTTATTGCACCAAGCAGCAACCGCAGTATGAATAGGTGTTAGATTATCAAAATCTGTGATATTAATATCGCCCCCATACTTCAGAAGTGTGATAACAACTTCTGTACGTCCATGTCCACAAGCAACGTTAAGAGCTGTTCCTCCACTGTTATTTCTAGAGTCGATATCAGCACCCAATTGCAGGAGAGTCTCAACAGCATCCTGATGCCCGCTCATAGCACCCAAATGCAGTGGTGTGCTGCCATCATTATCTCTAGACTCAACATTGGCACCGTGTTCAAACAATACTTTTACAATCTCTTTATGATAATTTACAACTGCATGGTGCAATGCTGTTCTTCCATATTCATCCCCAGCATTAATATCAACAGTATCAGCACCATGTTCCAATAGGGCTTTCACAATATCAATGTGTCCCTGTAGAACAGCAGTATTTAGTACATCAGGATTCACGTGAGCTCCATTAGTTAAGAGTAGTTTGGTCATTTCTAAATCATCATTGTCAATAGCGTTTATCAGAAGTATGCCTCCTCCTCCATACACATCTCGAGCATTAACATCAGCTCCATACTTCAATAGTTCTTGGACAATTGTAAAATATTTTTTACCAACAGCAGCATATAATAACTCAGAATTATTTGCATCTTCTGGATTAATAACAAAACCATATTTTAAAAGAGCCTGGAAAATCTTTTTACACTCTCTTCCATAGCCGAGCACTGCGGTTATTAGAGATCTTCTATTACTTGGATTATTAATATCCGGACGATACTTTAAAACCTCCTTAACAATAATTGCATTTTCTGTTTGAACAGCGTGGTGTAGTATACTAGTGCCATCCTTATCCTGATTATTAACATTGGCTCCGCGCTGTAAAAGTAATTGTACAACTGTATGGTGTCCTGCTCTGATAGCACAGTGTAGTGGCGTATGCTCTTCCTTCAATGTTGAAGAATCAATACAAGGCTCATAGCTCAGAAGACAACGCACAATATGTTCATTTCCTATCTCAGCAGAAATATGAAGGGGAGTTATATTATCTACCCCTTTAACATCAATATTAGCTCCACACACTAAGAGTTCTAGTACAACTGTAAAGTGTCCTGCTCTGATAGCAGAGTGTAGTGGCGTATGTCCTTTTTCCAATGTTGAAGAATCAATACGAGCACCACAGTTTAGAAGATCTTCCACAATACTTTCATCTCCTCTCCCAGCAGCAACATGTAGGGGGGTTATATCATCTTCCCCTTTAACATTAACATCAGCTCTATGGTTTAAAAGCAATGTGATAATTTCTCTACTGCCTGCTTTAGCAGCAATGTGTAGTGCTGTATAACCTCTACTGTTCCATGGATCGGTACACACATAATTAATATCAGCTCCATGGTTTAAAAGTAATTCAACAACTTCGACATTCTTAGATTCAATTGCGCAGTGGAATGGATTTCTACCATATGTATCTTTAACATCAATCTTAACCCCTTTGTCTAGAAGCATCTTGACAATATCTCTGTAGCCATTTATAGCAGCGAGATGAAGAGGGGTATTAGAAGGTTCTACATTTTTACTGTTAACTTTAGAACCACTGGTTAAAAGTAGTTTAGCAACCTCTGTATGTTTATTATTAAGAGCATCACAAAGTAAAGCATATCCTCCTAACCATTCTTGTGAGTAAGACAGTCCATAAGAATTGATTAATTCCCTTACTGTTTCTAGTCTTCCTTCTTGAACTGCACGAATTAATCTGTAACTTATTTTCCGTCTACCGGCCATAACTGTTAATATAACACTGTGTTTTATACAAAGGGTTTAATAAATTTAAAATGTACTATAAGCGTTAGATTTCTAAAACAAAATAATAATGTTAGATTACTAAAATACAGCGAACCCGAACCACACCGGAACACAAACCACCATAAACCACAACTGATCTCAACATGATCTCAACCACAGAACACTTTGACAGCAAACTAAAATGTCATCTGTGACCATAGAAGATGTCAAATACATAGAGTAGATATTGTTACTAGAGTGCAGCTTGTTATAAGGAAGGCACAACTGCGCGGCGGTCGCGCGGGAGTTTCAATTTCAGCGCATAGTCATGAAATCCTAATTAAATTATAAAATATACGGCGGATGATTGAACATAGTTATGATGTGAACTAATACAATAAAGATTCAAAATTATTTTAGTCCAGTAATATGGTGTTTTCGAGGAGAAAAAAATTCAGAAGTATTTTTTCCCATCGTCCCGTATGCCTTTGGGAGGCGCTGAATCCGAATTTCAAATTTGCCACCTCGTAAATGTGATGCGTTCTGAGATATCTCAGAAAGAAAGAGAAAAAAGTGTTTTTTTTTCAGACTTTGATAATTGAAAAAAGCATTCATTTTAGAGAAAAAAAGCTCAGGACAAGAATAAACTTCACTAAATTTCCTATAAATTAACTTATAAATATTTTTTGTGGCATAAACCGTTCAGGCGTCAGAGCGAGCTAAAATAGGGCGTAATTTTCGCCCTACAGCCAAAAGTTATATTCGTTTGTCTGCGTTGTCCGCTAAAATGCTTAAATCAAAAGTTACAAAGGCTGTTGACCTTGGGTAAGAAAAAGTCGTCGACGGGGGGTGGGAGAATTCCGTGAGAACCAAAAAGTGAAACGTGGCCGGCCTCCGCCCTCTAAATCTCAGCCCATAGTCCCCGACCTACTCAATCTTTTGACAAATCCCAGTCTAACCCGGAGATATACGATGCTAATCCGGAGCCCGTAGAACACCATTCAAACCCGTAGAGGTGGTAGCCCTAGCGTAGAACAAGCATTTTGTTTATTTTACATTTTCATTCTTTCACCCTCTTAATCTTTGATTATTGAAGTACCTAATCAAATTATTTTCGTCGTACTGTCTAAACAATGTAATGAATTTCTTGGTTTATTTTTTGTTTTATTTATTTTCATTCTACATTGTATCACTGACTCGTCATATTTTGCAGACCTTATCGTCACTCTGGTTATCTCAAATAATTCCTATCATGAAAAATTACTTCAAATTTACATCTAGATTAATAAATTACTAAGATGAAATAAAGTTATTGGACAAAATGTAAATACAACACTATAAATAATTCACACACAAACAACAAACACAATTCTGATGGCATTAGCTTCAAGTGTATAACAACAGTACAACCCGATACATTTGTTTAAATAAGTGTCACTCCATTGGCATGATGATCCATGTAGAAGTCCGTATCTGGATCTATACGTGGTATATAATCACTGTCTTTCAGAACCTGGATTGTGCACATTCCATTACCTGTAGACCCGTGGTACCATTCATGATAATTGGCGTAAGAGCTCCTCTGCCTCAGTTCTGTTTCGGGTGAGTTCAGAAACTCACATAAGCTACAAAGAGGATCTTCAAAGCGATGTGAAGTCCAATAACCCGTCACATAGTAAGTCTTCCTCCACCAATGATACTTCAAATACTCCATTGGATTCGCCATCAGAAACTTGAGATATTCAGCCAAGTCCTTGGGTTCATATTTCCTGGCATCTATGTAGGAATATGGGGGAGCCATTCTATTCATATCAGCTCCATTCATTACAATTGGAATCAATTCATTTTTCAGTGCCTTGTATACTTTCTCTGTCACATAATCAACACAGTTGTTATTTTCAAACGACAAGTAAAAGAAATAATCATTTTTAAATAGATTATAGCAGGACATATCGCCTTCCATAGGACAACTTAATTTTCCACACTTTCCATATATATCCACGGATAAATACTTCTGTAATTCGTTGATGTACTCAGTTCTCTTGTTATGGAATGCCCAAGTATTTGACGAAAGCCAAGCAACAGGTTTAGACTTCCTCTCATATAAATCCATAAATTGTTTTAAATAGTTTGTATCATGGATTGGTTTGATCCAATTCGGTATCAACTTTGGTGCCACATATCTGTCTTGTGAATCATAAAACCTGAAGTATGGAACAAATATATCGGAATCCAAGCGATAAGTAATTGTTATGTTAAACAGATCAGGAAATCCGAAGAATGGAAATTTGATCGGACATTCGTGGTTCAACACTGCATAATATTGACTCGGAGATCTTATAGATGGAAGTTCACTTACGTTTTTTGGACGGAAGAGAGGTCCATGAAAAAGTACTGCATCAAACTTATCTAAACTTTGATATGTTCTGTTTTCTGTGGCAAAGCAGTTGTTTATTCTGCATTTATTCACAAAAGGTTCCTGTCCAAAACCAAATTCAAAACCTGACCTGAAGAAGTATTTGTTCCAATACAGAATTGTTTTGGGTCGCACTTCACTATTTTGAGACACTTCTTTTATTTCCTGTCTGATGTTCTGTATTTTTGTGAGGAAATATATTCCAAACAGTAACAGTAAAACTAACCACACAACAGGAGAACAGATAAACTTATTCACTATTCTCGGTGTTTTTATCATTTTACTATTCCACATTTCGCTAAACTCGCGTCAATTTCACGTGGTCAATACTGGCTGTCAAAAAGCAGGTTACGGTCACAGAAATACTTTAAACTTGGTGAATAGGTTAAGGCATGGTTTAGGTTATACATGAATGTATTGTGTTATAAGAAGGATTTGACGAATTTTATGGGAGTCGGATTTTCGAAATCTGTAAACGTTAGCTGAATTGCCTGTTTCCATGTTATTCCAGACTGACGCAGCTTCAGCGTGGATTGTGTTTGCAGGACCGTTCTTGACTTCTGTTGCCTTTGGGGTTGTATCACAGATATTTTGTTCTTTCTTTTTATCTAACTAATGCATTATCTATAAAGTTAAAATCTAAGGATTATTTGGAGTACAGAAAGCCCTCCATAATTATAATAACTTATGTTGTATTGTTGTACTTTTAAATCAACTTACTAATCTGTGTTTTAAATGAAACAACAAAACTGAGTTTATTGGACTTACACATTTGTTGATCGCAAGCCCTTCGAGCGACCATGCTAAATAAAACACAATTTTCAAACTAAAAATTTAATGATTTGAAAATATTTCCAGCGTAAAGTTCATTGACAGTTATTTTGCGAATTCTTTACTCTCCGACAATATTTTTTTTCTTTATAAAGCAAAGTGAATAGTATCTGGGTCGAACCTCTTAGTATATTTTTATTTAAATGCCTCATCCACCTGTAATTTTTTGAGATTCGTGTCTACATTTTTACGAATTAAAATTGGTGGGTTCACAGATGTGTCCACTATCCAGGGTAAACAAAAATCACTCGGTGAACAAAAATAAATATAGACAAATAAATTAATGAATGAAGAGATGGTTCGTGAAATATAAGGCACAGCTTAACATAAGATCTCCGCTCGTTTTTACTTAAATTGTTTCCAAATGTGCTATTCTAGCTGGGCAAACGAAAAAACGACGGACAAAAGTTAAGGCTCCCGACCCAACTATGACGTCACGGTAATTTCCCACGGCATTTATGTTCAAAATAGCATGATAAATGGTAAAAATAGCGTTTTTTCCATTTTTTGAGGTTTATTTTGCTTCAATCAAAAAACAATTACGGTTATTCCCTAGATTTTATTGCACATTAGCATTACCAAAAAAATTCTCCGCGTCTTTCGGGAAACGAGTTTCTGTTTTCACGGAAAAAAAATCAGAGGTGAATTTCACAATTTTTTTTGAGAGATCTATACAAGATATAAAAAAATCTTTTACAGTTATTCCCTAGATAAATGTTCAATGTATCTACACATTTTTTTTCCAAAGCATATTTAGTAAGGGTTGTCAGAGAAGTTCCAGCCCAAGGTGAAATAAAATCATGGGAGTTGGGCGGGGTTGGCCCAGGGGCCTGGAGAGAACAATTTGGATAAACTTGGAGTAGACCGCAATACGCTCCATAAAGTAATCGGTCGTGGTGACGAATTTGAATGTAGGTATAAAATGCTGAATCAAAATTACGTGGAAACTATTTTCATGGCACTCTGTTGATATTTTTCGTTTATTTATACAGGTGCACTTTGAATACTATTCCTAAGCACTCTTCACATAAATAGTCAATTTACAATTAGAAAATGAAATTTCAGGAAATAATAAAAAATATGTTTTTAGATAAGCAATCGTTGATAGGATGATAGCCACCTACTGATGAGGCCACTGATGGAGGAGGGCTGTACGCCTGGGGACCTGATTGTGGCCAATGACAAAGAGATGAAAAGTCGCGGCTTATTGGAGTGGTAGACTTTAGACCGCACATGCAAAGTAAGTAGGTAAGTATAGTATTTTTTTTTGAAAACTTTCAAAAAAATATATGACTTCACATCTTAGAATCTTAGAGCCATTCGAATGGTGCATCCCACCAAAAACGGCCAGAATCAAAATTTGTAAAATGACACATGAGTATCTGTTACTTATTTTATGATCTTGTCCACAACTAAATTTAAACAGGGAGATGCTTAGACTGTCCCCTTATCCAATTCTAATGGCTGAGGAGATTTCTTTGGTTAATTCACGAGTATAAGCGTGTTTCTTAAGAGTACGCATACTGACAGATCAAAAATTTCTAAAAACGGGAGAATTTAGATCTCGACAACCGTTACAAAATATGCTTTGGAAAAAATCGAGTAGATATATTGAACCTTTATCTAGGGAATAACCGTAAAAGATTTTTTTATATCTTGTATAGATTTCTCAAAAAAAAACGTGAAAAACACCTCTGATCTTTTTTCCGAAAGACAGAAACTCGTTTCCCGAAAGTCGCGGAGAATTTTTTTCGGTACTGATAATATGCATTTAAATTTCGAGAATAACCGTTTTTTTGATTTAATCGAAATTAACCCCAAAAAATGGAAAAAAAACGCAATTTTTACCATTTTATTGTGCGATTGTTCACGCGGTTTTGAATCTTAATGCCGTGGGAAATGACCGTGACGTCATAGTTATGTAGCGAGCCTTAAAAAGTTTTTTTTTTAAGATTAGTTATTCATTGGTAAAAGTGTTTCCTCGACTAGAAATTGGACAGGTAATTGGCAGTTGACTTAAAATACTGACAGTTTCAATCTTCATCATCATTCAAAATAATATTATAATTACTAGTTTTAGGCACTTGGAATAAATTGGGTTTTTATAATGGCGATATTAATTATTAATATTGTTGCGATCATGCGAAATTGATCCACGTAGAGATTAAGATCTCATCTGTTAAAAAATATTAACGTACTAGTTGCTGACTAACCCGGATTTCTAAGCTAGAAAGAAACTTTTTTTTTATATTGATATCGTATAAAATGGTACAAAATCCTGACGATTCCAAGTGCCTTAAGCGGGGCCTACGGATGATTAGTGAACAGTAAAAATAAAAAAGTAGCGCCGCAGACGAAATCTGGGTTAATAATGCCCATGGATATGAAAGTTATTTTTTTACAGTGTATCCATATTTTCCAACTCAATAACTCCACACTTTTTAATAACAACTTACTTACCAATATTTTGTTATTAAATAAATTTACCTGAGTGTCGCCTGGCATGATATGTAGCTAGTATCAATTAATGATTAATCGTTAATTTATTAACTTGTTGATCCTCTAGAATACTCTAGATCCAAAATAAGGGTGCGGTCCATCAATCACAGCTTTGTGAATATTAATCAAGTTTTTAACGATAATTAAATTTTAGAGTTTGCCATAATTTTTAATGTCATATTTTTATACTATATGTATCTGTATCTGTGTTAGATTTTTAACTTTAGAAATCTATACCTACTAAGAATTATTAGACGACAGAGAATCAAAATCGAATTAGTTTTTATCTAGCATCCGTACGTTACCATTTTAATATAACTGGATGGTACATACGTACAATTAGTGAAGTTAAACCCCCACACTTTTTCGTACTAAATAGTGACATTAGTGACCCCCTTTTTCCATATCGCTGTCTTCTTCCCAAAAAGACGGCGATAGGATTTTTCCATTACTTATTTTGATTTTATGCATGTTCAATCAAATTGTATAAATATATATAGCAGCATGGGCGTCATCAAGGGGGGGCAGCTGCCCCCCTAGAGATTGGTACATGTTTTTGTAAATGATAAAACCTGCTGCACAAAAAAAATATGTACATATAACAATAACTATATGTTTATACATTAGGTATGACATATGCATAGTGATATCGCTATATTATGATGTTGCACTCACTAGTGACCTCATTATCTTGCTAATTAGTTTTAAAACACTTGTTAATCATTTAATTACCAATAGAAGAATACACAATACCAATAGGATGAGGTATTCTCAATAATTACAGCAAATACCTAATCTTAATTAAAAGGTTTGATTTTAAAAATAAGTTAGTGATAATTCCGACTATACCATATCGTACTTGTTGGGCAATGGTGATCTACTGTCTGTCCGAAACTACGAGTATGTATGGTTTTTGGGATTGTATAAAAGGCATGGGCTAATGATTTTTTATAGGTCATTGTTATAAAATGCGACGTTTTTATGCAATATGCAATATAGATATAGGTACTTCAGCGTGCATACTAATAACTTGTCAATATATAATACTTATGTTCTTACAATGTATGTATATTCGTATTCTAGCTATACCCTCATGCCGCGTCCCTTGCAGGGTAGACAGAGAGGACAGAGCGCCAGACAGCCCTACCCTTACACACACTCCTAGCCTCCGTCACATTCATGCAATTTGTCATACACGCTCTCCGATTCCTTTCACTCAAAATGCGTCCATCCTTGAGGATCTGGTCGACATGATCGGACCAGGTCAGTGTCGAGCGGCCGCGCTTCGTCACCCCTCTTCGTTCGCTCAAATATGTATTTTTTGTCATCCTGTCATCATTCATTCTCTCAATATATTCGTATTCACTTAAAATATTCGGGACAACTGTAGGTAGAGAGTACATATCCCCATAATTTTAAGGTTGCGAAATTAAGTTTTTGCTATTTTTCTTGCTCAAATATTTAATTGTTTACCCGTGTTACCCCAGGTGAGTAAGGCTAGTGCTAATTGTATATATGTCTGTTAGCACGGTATTGTTATAATTTACCCAGGTAAAGATGCATAATTCAGTTTACATAGCTCACATTAGTCGCATAACTGCTGTCGGTATAGTTGAATAAATTATCATACATACCTATAACCCACATACTACTACTGGTAATTAGGGTGTTGTCAAATGCATATAAAATCGCGCATAATTTTCCCACTGATGTGGACACTCACGGGTTCAATCCCCGACTTACTCCACTTCACAACACAAGCTTTCTGTGAAGTTTACATGAATGTGATTGGGTGTATTTCGATAAACCCAGATTCATTTTCCAAGAAAAAAAAAGAAATGTTAAAATGTAGTTAGATTGAATCGTGGTTCTTCAGGCGTGATGGTCTGAGTTAATCAAGTCGACCATCAGATCCTGAAGAGTGGACTGGACGTGCTGGATGTGGACGTGTTTTGAGTAAGAGAAAAAAAGAACGTGATAATAAATAAATAAATAAATAAATATTGACCAAAGAAAAATATGCATAGTTACAAAAGAAAGACAATGGTAGTGTGCCAAAAGGTATGACTGACTGATGCCAAAGCAATATCTTACAGTAAACCCGAATGGCAGTCTGAATTTCTGTCCCTTCTACCTAATCCGCAAGGGCCGTCATCAGGCGTTTGACGATAAAGTTAAATTTATTAGGTGGATTTTAAACAAGTATATGCACAGTATTTCATTTTTACCTTAGAAAATACTTCCATTATGTACCTCGTTCGAAAATCTTAACTATCGATTTTTTTCGCTCATAAGTTAGAATTCCGAATGGGCATCTCATCTCAAAAACTGTGAGATTTAGTACAAAAAAGATTCCACAAGACCTCTCATCTATTGCCTCTGAAAAGATTTGCATCTACACATCAATCAACCCGTATAATACGCACAACTAAAACAAAACTGTAACAACTCAAAAATTGTTTTTGTTCAGAATTGTTACAATAATTGCTCAAATAATTGCCCAAGAAAAAGTATAAAGAGAATGTGATAATTGCCATACACTTAGAAGTATAATTATGTAAGTATTTCTGTTATGTTATATTTGTTTACTATTGTACATAATATGTTTACTAATGTAGCGTCCTTTGTGTCTGCCTCTGCCTCTGTATCGACGCTGAATAGTGATGGCCTCAACCCACATTGGATTACTGAATTTTCTGGGAAAATAATCCATAATTATTACGTGCTAAATAACTCATGTGTCCTTTTTCTTTTTGCGGCAAGATTTTGAAAGGCAACCCTAGTGCGATGTAAAACCCAATTGGTAAGCTATCATTTGTACCACATTTCGATCAAAAAACAGATACGTCATAAATTAAGCAGCGGGCTCTCGGACTATTAGCGTTTGTACACTTTACTGCAAATGTTAGGTTAGCACAGATTTCTTAAAAATGCTAAATTAGCACGATTCTCTTCAAAATATTAAATTTACGTGATGAAATTTTGGCTACCATGGGTATGCTCAAATTAAGCTTTATTATGATTCTATTTAAGCTCTGTGACACTAACCCTAGCATGCATAAAAATGTGCATTTTCAAAATACCCGATTAATAGGTATTTAATATTTTGCACATCACTAAATCTGAATCTATCGACATATATCGACTATCAAGTAGTATATTATATAGGTAACATGGACACTTATTACTGTATATAACGTAAGTATATAAAAGTACATTAGGTATACCTGTAAACATAGGTAATAGGTACATAATAGATTAGTATACCTACATGAGCAATAACAAAGAGTTATATTATAGGTAAGTATTAAAAAAAAACTGAAGGCTACGCGTACTAAGGTAAATTATACTATATTAAATTATTTACCGATTTTTTCTGTCTATAATTTTCGTAATGTTTTTCAAATACCCGCACAAGACGAAAATAACATGTATGACATCACAGTAGATAATATAATTAACGGCAGGTATCTTTTAGTTTTTTTTTATCTTTCATGGGAATACCTATACCTACTGCCGTTCTAAGCAAGAACCGCGGATACGCTACCTTCAGGTATTTTGAGTTTTTCATAAAAAATGGGTATTTTTATCTTAGATCCATCTGTTTCAATCATAAAAAGTCTGAGTTTCCATACGGAACTCCCATTTTATAAGCCATCTATGTCATGCAAATGTATGGAGTTATATGGGCGATGCAAGACGTTTTTCGCGATTACCTCAGTTTCAACATTTTGGTTTATACGCGGTTCTTCCGTAGGACGGCAGCACGAGTATAATCAGGATGTTCTCACAAAAAATAAATTACTTATAATACCAATCAAAGAATTCTTATTTTCCTTCCTTCATATGTGACCAGTTCGAATCCCTTATATTAAGGTTGACCATTCTTTTGCGAAGTAGGCCGGACTTACGTCTATTAAAAGTTGTAGGTATCTGAGCGTAGTTCTGGAAATTCTTCTTGTCTAACGATGCGTATTACGCACTGCACAAAACACCATGGAATAGCAGGGTTTTGTGACCTCCCAGTGTTCACTTTGAATAAAGTACACAAGAGTTCACAATGAATAAAGTAGAGGGAATACTAAAGTATTTTCACAACTGCGTCAATTTAAGAAAATCCTCGTAATTTGAAGGTGTAAATGACTAGAGCAAACACCATTAGGTATCCTTTAAATTAGTGAAAATTGAGAAATCACGCTTCTTATTTTATAAGGTTAAGTTTGAACTGAAATTCCAAATCATAAAAAAAATGTGACAAAGCACTTCTTGACGCAAGGCTAAAAAAATACAATTCGTAGGCACTTGTAGTCTTTAGTATTTTTTGGACAAACTGTCGGAGGGACGAACTGTCAAGGAATTTATTTATTTATTTATTTAATCACATGGGCACAAACAGTTATAACAGCACATATCAACAATTAAACAAAAACAGAAAGCAAACCAGTGAAGGCCCGTCAATTTTACCAGAAAAACATTTCTAAGTTAAAACAAATTAAATTTAAAAAACTAGTTATAAGTAAAGAAGTATTATATGTATGTATAGACAAAAAGAACAAATCAGGTAAAATGATATTCAATGATATGTATGTACGATAAATTAATAAGGGATGCACACAGATACTCCCTCCCTCACACACACAATCCACACACAGACACACACACACACAATCCACACACAGACACACACACACAAACACACACACAGAACATGGACACAATATTAAAAGACAATTAGACCCTGTAAGAATGAAAATGGGGAAGGGGTGAACGAAACAGATCCGATAAAAGGAAAAAGGGGAAAAGGTGAAGAGGGGAACGGTCATCATAGTCGTTCAGGGAACGGTGGAGGAGCAAAGTGCTCGCATGACTTTGGTCCTGAAATCGGCCTAGTCAAAATGAACATATCGAGACTCCGAAAAAATACGTTGTATAGAGAACATTTGCGCTGCAGAAAGGAATTCTGCACATAATTATGTAGTACTACACCGTGGCAAGCGGAACAAGTGCTTTACCCTAGAATTACGTGTGGGGCAGTGAAATGGTATTTTCTCCAAAAGCCTAGTCGAGTTAACTTCATTGTTTATAATCTTAAAGAGGTAAACCATATCGCATTGGGTTCTCCTGCTTTCAAGAGAAGGAATTCCGTGATGACGAATCGCTCGCTTATAGTCGTCGATGTCCAGGCCCATAAGGCGATTGAGGCAGTCCACAAACCTCGTTTGAAGTCCTTCAATCCTGTCAATGTAAGTAATATATTGAGGACTCCATACCACAGACGAAAATTCCAGCTGGCTCCGCACAAATGAGTAATACGAACAAAATCACGAGTCATATATCAATTTTTTCAAGTCCAGGGTGGTTTGGATCAGAAGAGGAGGGGCCTTTTCAATTTTTCTGGCATAGATTCGACAGTCCTTAACCCGACGAACTGTTGGAGGGACGAACTTATTTAATTATTTATTCTTCAACTATGTATATAAAAATGGACATAGTACAGATAAAGGATTGTTCACTAGGGCGAACGTATCGCAGAACTGCGATTTCTTCCAGTTAACCCTAACTGTCACCCAATCGATGAGATATGGAGAAACATATCCACATTCACACGAAACACACACGTACTCAAACACACACATCCATACACACAACTAGATACCCATCAGGTATTACATATTGTGGTAGATATGTGGTTATGTTATGATTAGTAGATGTGCAATGTTTTTATACCCATTTTTTGCTATTAGTGTATTTTTTTCTCTTAGCGTTATAATCCTCTTCTAAGTATATACCTACTCGTAAGTACCTATAATCAAATAAAAATATAAATCCACTCGTAAGCGGGCGATTAATAGTTACTTAGGTATACTGAACAAAAAAGTTCGTTGTCCAAAATTTCATAACATTGTAGATACCTATATCTACTACAGAATATAAAAATGATATCATATCTTAGACCAGTATTCTAGGTAGAAATTTTTTCCTAGTTTTTCCAAGATAGCAGGGAGTCAACCTAGAATCCTGAAGTGGAAGCCTTGGGACAACAAAAGAAGAGGCGTAGGAAGACCATAGAAAAGGTGGACAGATGACATTGTCTAGCTTACGGGTCGTAGATGGCAGCAGATAGTCCAAGATAGAAGACAGTGGAAGAGTTTAAAAGAGGCCTGTGTCCAGAAGTGGGACGCAAGTGGCTAGCAGTAAGTAAGTAAGCAGTGGATCAATTCTGTAATTAATTAAATGCGTGCTAACTAAAATAAGACTTTTTTAGAGGTTGGCCGACTATGGATTTGGCCGACTAGACGACTAGTTGGCACTCAAATGGCTGATCAGTCGGCCGACTGAAATAATCGGCATCTCAGCCGGATAGTCGGCTTTCCAGACTAGTCGGCGACTAAAGTCGGTACATCTCTACAAATATGAAATTTAATTATGAGTACTTATAATATATTTAAGCTCTTGTATTTCCCATATTATAGTGAATTTTATTCTCAAAAATACAAAACGTGTTGCAAAAATGATGATTAATTTCTTTTATTTCTGTAGTTATTATGTATCGACTATAGTCGGCGTGTTTTGCCGACTAGTCGCCGACAATAATAGTCGGCATCTCATCTGGATAGTCGGCTATTTCGACTAGTCGGCGACTAATTTGTACATCTCTACTTTTTTAGTTCAATTATTTGATAGTAAAATAAATTCAAAACACACTTATGGTAGTTCAAAAAGCTATACACTGGACCTATCCTCATACCTACAACAGTTTCATCTTAGTGCGTAAAGTGAATTAGTATTCGAAGGTAGTTACATAATAATATTTAGTAGGTACTGTGTAGGTATACCTGGTAACTATAGGTACTATACAGGATGATTGGTTCCGTATGTCAAATATTTGTGATAGAGGATGAAAAACTTTAAAAAAGGTTCAATGAATTGTATGCCGTTTTGGAGATAATATGGGCTTAAGAAAATTAAAGTGCGTTTTTTTACAATATCTACTACAATATCTATACTAACTTGATTTTGGCAAAACATACCATAGCGAACATTTGACGCTTTCGGTAATGACCTTAAAAGTGTTAATAGACATGTTTCTCGTAACAAAAATTAATTTAAATAAACAACAAATTTAAAAAAAAATATCCTCAAAATAAGTAACTATTTAATTATTAAAATAATTCATTCTTTCTTCAATTATTTCATAGTGAAATAAATTTGAAACACACTTTTTTTATTCAATAAAGTTATAGAGTTGAACCTAATGTGTCAATTTTACATACACACGATATTCACGTGTGTAAAACGTTAAAATGGACATATATAAACACGATACTGCTAACGATGATGTCATGTTTTCAATATTTTTTCATTATTTTTGGTGGACTGCCATTTAAATAAAAAAAAAACAATCACCCTGTATGTATACCTAGTCATATATTATTATCAATCACACACACCTATGCGGAATCTTCAGATTATTTTACAACACAAACATCTAGTTTGTAATTGACTATCAATCGGTAAAGTCGATAACGCATTAAGGTACACTTACTATCAACATACCTTCAATACGGTAATTACCGAGTATTGTCTAAATTGATAACAATTATACCTATAAAGTGTTTTGTCGTAAAAATCACGGGTCGTACGTAATCCAATATTCGATCAGTAGCGAGTTATAAAATTTATAATTGTCGATTTGTTTTGACAGGAAATTATGTGTTTGTTTTGTAATAATTATTTAATGATACAATAATTAAATTATTGTATGTAAATCAAATATCAATAACAAAACCTGTCAGTGTATTTTCTATGAAACGCGTAATCGGTAAAAACGACGATCCTTCGATTATTTTCTGTTTTTGTGTTCAATGTGTTCTAATAACTGCATTTATAGAAAGATTGATGTGTTCTGTAGCCTAAGCCGTTCCTCTTAAAAATACAGTGAATCTTCTAATAATTTTCATTCAAAGCAGTTTTGTGCAATGTGTACTTTATCTACTATAAAATATTTTTCTCGTATTTTGATGAAACGTAGCCCTTTACGATTTCTTTTAAGTAACATGCGAATGTCACCAACTAGTTATCTCGACAGATATACAGCAAAGGACGGACCTTCCGTTAGGCTTATGAATGATCGTCGCCTGGCTTAATGTATGATCACTTTACACTTAAGTAACATTCACCAATTCCAGTCCATCCGTTTGCCGCGGCCGGGAATCGAGCCCAGACCTTCAACCTGACAAACCGCTATTCTACCGTTGTGTTATGATGGTTGGTACTAGCCATCATAGGGTTGAAGGTCTACTCCCGCGGTAAACGGATGGACTGGGATCGGTGAATGTTTCTTAAAAGTAAAGTGATGACATTATAAGCCAGCCGACGATCAGTCATAAGCCTGATGGAAGGTCCATCTTTTGCTGTATATCTGTTGAGATAACTACTTGTTAAAACCAACATAACATGGTTTTGGTTTTTCAATCAGTATTGGGTAGTGATGGAAAAATCGGATCCATAATACAACTAATTATTAGACCAAAAACCAAATCCATTTCTTCGTCTGTCCTGTAAAAGTTGGGATTTCGTATAACTTTCATCTTCTTCTCTTCTTCACCAGCCTTCTTCCCCCACTGCTGGATATAGGCTTCTTCCAACTGTTTCCACTCGTCTCTGTTTTGACCCTTCCGCATCCTGGTTCCTCCAGCGATTTGAACAATGTGGACTTCCATACGACATTTCTATCTTGCTCAGCAACGAGGTTCGCCACCGTTCCGGAATAGTTATTTTAACTAGAGCATATGATATCCATATCACATTGTTATATGTTTGTCCTCGATAAGAATTTTTTATCAGAAAACCAATACATATGTACATTAAATAATGAAATATCTAAGAATCATAATTTTAAACTGCATTTTAATAGCGTCATGTTTGTATTCTTTAAAATACATTTTTTTACTATCATTTCGTACTGTAATGTTCCTTAAGAGAACACAGAGGGGTCATAAGTTGGAATGGGTCTAGCGAAGATGATTGTACATTTAAGGAAAAACCCGCGGGCTTAAGGCCCTCCACATCCCCGGGTAGCTCAGGCGCATTAATAGCGACCTCTTTATCCGCACTTCTAGCAAAATATTACTAAGTTGTAAGATTATTGTACATGGATATATTCGCCCTAGCAGTGGCGTATATAGCTTTTCATTTCGAGAAAGGGGGGCGATCCGGACGAATTAAAAAAGTAATAGCTCTGCAGGCCAAATATTTTATGAAGGTGAGTGAAAAAAAGGACATGTAATAGATTGGTGTTAAAATTATTGTGTAAAAGGAAAAATAGCGCCGCAGTCATTTTTTTTAATGGATGAATTGATGGCAAATAGCTGTTTTAGGCAGTCGATCAACATCATTATTTTTCCTAGAGTTTATGTAAATGTTTTAAAAAATACATACTTAACGTACATATATTTTACTTCTAACTAATGTCATAAGTGGTTGGTTAATAGACATTGCCGACGGCAATAAACCCGCCATTTGAATATGCTATTTTTATTCAATAAAGTTTTATTTATTTTTCTATTTATGTATTTATAACGTTTTTTAAATAATTTTTTTAATTTAGGGGGGGTCCTCAGCCTCCCTTATTTACCCCCTTGCGCCCTGGTAAACATTTTTTATTGATTAATGATTATGGATCAACTTCATTGCAATGTTCACTTATTCACTTCACTTGTTAACTCATCTTGTCTTCCTATGCTACAAGTGATCTCGCGATTGTCATGTTCACTCTATTGGAACGGGTTTGACAGAGAGGATTGTCCGCTATTAATAATTTATAGTTCTGATATGTACTATTCACATAAATAATACACGTATTGCTTATTGCTATGTCATCCCTAGCCCCCTCTCAGGCAGTTGAATACAAGTTTTTTGCTCCTCATCGATGTACTTCTCTGTTGTCCAAACCATTGTAGATGCTCGCAAAGAGAGTCTCGTCCAAGGAACTTAAATTAAGGGTGTTCAGAATGGTTTCGGGATGAGCTAGGGGTTTCTTAAGGGGAGCCCTTCCGGCGAACCTTGAGTCTTCCTCGAAATATATATATATATTTTGAGTTGAAGTTCTAAAACATCCTGTGTTAATGTAGGACAGGGTGTCCGGTCAATGTATGGACAATTTTTTTTTTTAATATTTTTAAGAGTATCGAAACAGACAAAATATTTTTAAGAAACGAAACGAAACTACTCGTAAATACCCAAATTTTGACACCTCTGTGTTCCGATATTCGTTTTTTTTTTCCATACATTAACGGGACACCCTAAATTGTAGACCTACCTACCTGTACCTCCTGAAGCCTAGAAACGCATACTTTTAGTATTTTTTTTAAAATTGTTTGAAATCATTTAAAACAATGCCGAAAACCGTCATTTTTTGTATATTGTAACACCCGGACACACGCGTTCCATAAATTATAACAATGATTGTCATTAGGTAAAACAAGTTGGTATGTCACCGGGCGAAGTAACATATTATTAATATAAAGTGGCCGCATGTTTATTGATATGGTATTATGGTAATCAATAGATTCGGCCCGGAAAATTCCGCTTTGCAATTCATAACGTACCGTGTCATATTGTGTTATTTAACAAATTATCAACATTTTTTTTTACTTAATTTACATAACAATTGTTCATACATATTTACTAAGTATATTGAAGCGCATACTTCATTCTACCTTTTTGTAATATATAAACAGCTATTCTTCATTTTGTGCCGGTTCATCTGTTAGCGACCATCACTGGAAACCCCTGACGATTCTGATTTCATCTGATGAGTGTCACTACCGCACGGGGTATTCCAAATTACTGTCAAAGATTCTCGAGCCAAATAACTCGTTTGAGACCCGATCTTCCCCTCTGGAAGCCGCTGTAAAATGAGACGTATTCTCCGAGGAACTGTGGCCAAGTATGCGGCCTTTTGACAGTAGTCAAAAGTTCTCTTTCTTTTTTCATTAAACTAAGTTCTCTTTCATTGGAGACTCGATCAATCCATGAATGTATAATATTTCTAGTATTGGAAAAGTGTGGATTATTGAGGCAGGCAAGCCGGTGAAAACATTTTTATAAGATATACATTAAGTCAGATTAAACATTAGTATTTTATCATTCTAATTTAAAAAAAAATAACTCCCAGAGAATCGGATTCTTAGGTATCCTCTCGCCTGCTTGCTAGACAAATTAGACACATAAATAAAACGTAAGTTATTGTCAAAAAACCCAAATGAAAAATTTTCATACACCTGAATTTTCAAAAGGCCAATACTCCAAAACGGTTGATTTTTTGACATACATTTATGATACTTTTTTTTCATCCTCTATCACTTCCATAAATATTGGACCTAAGGAACCTATTACCCTGCGTTAGTTTTTTTTTTATAATGAGCTCTTCTTGAAGTAAAACAGCAATAACTTTTTTCGGAAAGGGATCTATGTCCAGTTTTGTACCTTTTTAAAAACTACACTAAATGAGGTAGTTTTTAATATAATTTATCAGCTTAATGTGATACAATTTTTTTACAGTGTAACAGAGTCTAAATTTGCCAATAAAAAGCAAAAAACTCGAGAGCCGGAAACTATGTCCTTTTTTTCAAAATTGTGACATAGTACGTTTTATTTTGGAGTATAATCTAATAGCTGGATTATTCAGGATTACGAATCAAAAATTATAATCTTAAAATATTGAATTTTGTGACCATGGCGATCGAAATACTGAACAAAGGTGTCGAATTTCACGAAAAACAAAAAAGTGCCGATATCTCGAGAATGAGCGATTTTTTACTAAGGTCATATTTCGATTTTCTGGTTCGTTATGAGTTGGTCTATCACCTCTCCACGGGATATCGTTGACTTACGGGACACCCTGTATAAACATAAAAAAATTGACGTAGTACAGATTATATATCTTTGTTCACTAGGGCGAACTTATCGCAGAACTGCGATTTCTGATGGCATTTCTATGATGGCAGTTTATCTTCAGTATCAACAATATTGTTGGGAGGGTCTTGAAACAACAAGACACTTCTGACTTTCTGCGAAAATAATAATTCATTTTTGATAGTTCCTTGAAAATCTATCCGTTGGCGTTTGTCCAATATTTGTCCCATACAGTCGTCAGTCGAGTCAACAAACTGCCAGTAATAATATTATTTTAAATAATACTCCAGTTACATCGACAATGAACCGAGGTGACGTCCGCACTCTAATTACTCGCCTATTTTTATAGTTATACGACAAAACATTTAAGAGTGTGCATACCGACATTTCAAAAATTTCTAAAAACGGGAGACCTTCTATCTCGACAACCGTTACTAAATATGCTTTAGAACAAAATAGGATAGATGTATTGAACCTTTATCTAGGGAATAACCGTAAAAGATTTTTTATATCTTGTATAGATTTCTCAAAAAATATCTTTAAAAACACCTCTGACCTTTTTTCCGAAAGGCGGAAACTCGTTTCCCGAAAGTCGCGGAGTAAATTTTTTTCTTGTACTGATAATATGCATTAAAATCTAGGGAATAACCGTAAAAGTTTTTTGATAGACGCAAAATAAACCCCAAAAAATGGAAAAAAACGCTATTTTTACCATTTTATCATGCGATTGTCACGCAATTTTGAACCTTAATGCCGTGGGAAAAGACTGTGACGTCATTCCTGGTGCCATGCCCTTAAGATACGATTGTTTTGTGAATCAGCTTTTGTTTATTTTCGTATTAGTAAAAATAGTATTTTAGCAATGTGTGATTTACTAGTAATTGCTAAATTCCGAGAGAACGCGTGCGTTTGTTTTGTCGGACAAAAAACACAATCAAACAAATTAGTCAACGTATATTTGCGTAATTTTATTCAGTTTTTTTTTGGACTTAATAGGTTCAATTCTTTAACTAATTAAGTGCGTGCTAACTAAAATAGGAACGTTCTTTTTTTAATTATTTCATAGTAAAATAAATTTGAAAACACACTTATTTTTAGTTCGAAAGGTTAGAGACTTGCAATAGAGCGTGTGGAGCGTGTGTTAAAACTCAAATTAATAAAATTGAATTGTTTATTTAAAAATCTAAGTCCTGTTTTGTAATTACGAAAATAATAGTGAAAGACGGACGCTGTTTTGTGTAAAATGAATCGTAAAGTGTGTATGACGAATAGCATGAATGTGACGGAAGCAAAAAGTATGCAAAAGGATTGAAAACACCTTTGAATTTTATACCGTTTCTACGGAAATGTCAAGTTAAAATCGTAATGAGTGACAAGAAAAAACGCATTGCACAAAATCGTTCCGAGTGGCGACGAGGCTTGGTGACTTCCATGTGTTTTTAAGAGGAACGTTGTAAGGGCGAAGTTAGTTACAATTAGTGTATGCTATGACGATAGTGTTTATTTATTTATCTATTTACGGCATAAGCCATTAACATTTCATTACAATTAGTGTTTAATTATCAAAACTATATAAGTAGATACACAACACAATACAAAAAATTAAAATTCTAGATATATCTACATAAACAAATACTCTACAAAGCGTTTTCAAATAATAATAATTATTATTAATTGTCAAAAGTGGTGTTATCAAGTTGTCAGCCTAGAAAAACAAGATTCTAAACTGACAAGACCAAAATTTTGGAAAAAAGAGATTCGAGTTTCAAACGCTCGGATCTGGAATCTTATTAGTCTTGTATTTACAAAAACTACTTCAATTTTGAGTGTGTTAATTCATTAATTTTGAAAAACATTTTCAGACATAAAGTCAAATTTCTTTAAAATACCTATTTAGAATCTTGTTATTCTCAGCTGCCGAAAGAGTGTTGAGTGTCAAAAACTATTAATTTCCAGGAAAAAATGAAATAAGTGCAACAGTGTAGAAAAACAAACAGTATCAGGAAAACATGAATCGCAGAAAGGCATCTGATCTCAGACTCAAAATACCTGATCCCGAAGAAGGTAGTGTTCCTCGAATCATCGTCCAAGCTCCCTCCTGCAGTAACATACCTTACTTTGACGAAGATGTTCCTGACAGTCATACTCCCCTAGAACCAAGTCCCGCTAATGGATCAAAGGCTACAATTGTGAACAGTACTGATGGTCTGTTAGGCGATGAGGACTTGGACGCGAAGATAGCTCCCCTTCCAGAATCTCCTAAAAGGAAGAACTCTGCTTTGAGGAGGAATTCTGTGTCTCTTCCTGCAGGGTTGAATACTTTGGAATTGGAGGCTTTGAGACAGCAATACCAAGATACGGTGAGTACCTACTTGTTTTTTTTTTACTTTATCTGTTGTTGTTGTTGATGTCTGCTTTTACATTTTATTTATTTATTTATTCTATAAATGAACAAAGTAAATATATAAAAAAATGGAGATTATAAATCGTTGTTCACTAGGACGAACTTATTGCATAACTGGGATTTCTTCCAGTTAACGGACCCATGCCCGATCCCACCAACTACCACCTAGGAAGCAGACCCCTAAGGAATTTCCATACAAAAACACAGATAATTTCAGTGAATAAATAATAATGTACAGCTAGAGAGCAACAAATCCATACAAAATACAAGCAGCAGCTCTACTTAGTTAGGTGGCCAAATATCTCCGCCCAGAATCTCCCTCACTTAAGTAGCTGCATGTTGTATTTTGTATGGATTTGTTGCTCTCTAGCTGTACATTATTATTTATTCACTGAAATTATCTGTGTGCATTGTATGGAAATTCCTTAGGGGTCTGCTTCCTAGGTGGTAGTTGGTGGGATTGGGCACCAGTCTGCCAGTTAAAATCAGTAATAGATTTTTTTCGTGGATGTGAGTGAGAAAGGTTGGCATTATAAGTGTTGTGTTAAAAATGCAACAAAAAAGAAGCGCCGCAGGTGAAATTTTTTGAAAAATGGGTGAAGTGATGAACCTGTGATCTTTCTATAGCAGATAGCAAAACCATTGTTAGACATTTCGGGAGGGGGGGCTCACCCTGACCCCCCCTATATACTCCACTCCCCCCCTGTGATTCAAGATGAACGTGCTTGGCTTGTTAATTGCAGTTAAGTACTCGTATAAAAATGATGAACGCCTAACATTAACCTTAATAAGATTCCACGAAAATTATAACGACAAAACAATAGGTCCGTTTAGTAACGATGCACCTACCAGCTACCTACATATGTATATTATTCATAATTTGACTAGTATAGACTTACCCGCGAAAATTCACGGATAGTTGAACACGTTTTTATTTTTTACTAGCTGAGTTACCCGTGTTTCGCAACGGCAAATTTAACAAACTCACCCGGCATACTTTATAGGCTTGAGCTGGACAAAATGTGACTTAAGATTTAAGAACTGAATTTCTGATAGTGTAAAGTGATCACATTAAGCCAGCCAACGATCAGTCATAAGCCTGATGGATGGTCCATCCTTTGCTGTATATATGTTGAGATAACTACTTGTCAAAAATGTGTATTTTATTGTGATAAGTTACCGCCATCTGTTGTAAGTATTTGATTCTTCTAGACACAATACTTTTGAAAATTGTGCTCGAAAAAATGTTCTGGTTTCGTTTTAAAAGCGAAACTTGTATGATATTTTGTAGTTGTTAAGCAGAGTGGATATTTTGTGGACCTAGGTCAAGGGTGGCCAACCTTTTTCAGCAGCCGGGCCAGATTCTAAAAGTGAGATGGCTTACCGGGCCGCACAACCAATTTTTTGAAACAAAAAAGAATAAGACATAGGTTCGTCTCGGAGGGGGGGGGGGTTGGCAACAGAAATTAAAATATGTTATGACCTAAAAAAGTGAAGCAGCGCCGCAGGCGATTTTTTTCTTGCAATATTGACTGGAGAAGGCTCGCAACAAAATGTGTGAAAAACATTTTTTATTATTAAAAAGATTACCCAAAATAGCGCCGCAGGCGAAATTTTTAAGGGAAAATGGGTGAAGTGACGAATCTGATTGTCTTTCTATAACAGGCAATGCATACGGTTATATTGTAAGACGGCTTCGCGGGCCGCATTTAGAACCTCGGCGGGCCGCATGCGGCCCGCGGGCCGCGGGATGGCCACCTAGGTAGTATTTATTTTATAAATTCATGACTGTATGCCAATAGAACACTTTACATTCCAATGGCATGTATTTTGTTTCATTATTTAATACTGCATAATAATTAATACGGATTTTAACCAACTGACGTGTCCAAGTGCCCGAATCAGGGCCTAGGGATGAAAAAGAACAATAAAACAATAATCAAAGATACGAACAACGAACATAGATTTGCATTTTGTTATATCAGATGCAGATCATACCTGATACTGAACCCTGACCTTGTCCTTACAATGCCACATACTACAGGTAGATCTATTGATATAGTCTGTGCTGTATACCTACATGATAATAATATCAACTTCTAAACAGTGTCTCCCAAACTTCTAAAAATGTTTCTTTACGTAAATTAATATTTATTTTTTAATTTCTATGTATAATATAACCCATCTACTTCTCAACTCCCTTGTCCTTCATCCCATCACCCACTATTTCTTTTTATCTTTTCTTTTTGGTTTTCCATTCTTTCCTAAGTATGTGTACAAATTTTCTCATTTCTATATGTCACAAGTGGTTGGTTGGCAGACATTGCCAATGGCAATAAACCCGCCATTTGGTATAATGTTTCTTTATATCCAATAAAGGTCTTATTTTATTATAAGTTGTAACACGCACGGCAGGAATACCCTAGTGCTTATCTACTCTAACATTCCTCGTCCCGTCTCTCTCACACCAACCCCCAAAGCAACATAGTTCCGCTCTCCTCTGAGACTTGCCGTCTCATTCACACAAACCCCTTTTCAAGATGGCCGCCATCTAGAATCAAATAAAAGGGACGGAGCTGCAACCAAGAGATCAGTTTCGAGTGAACTCTGGTAGAGTGAACATGTAACCACTATACGCCCAATGTGTTGGACTGTAGTACAGATGCTTCCCTCAAACCAGAATACTCATGCTAAGCTAAGATACGCCCAAAAGAGTTGGACTGTCTTCTGCTTCTTTTATTCGCCAATTGTATTACATACAACGCGTTCAATGTGTTGAGCCGTTGCTGTAGTTGATTGAGATGATAGTACTTGTGTAAAGGACCCATTATTTTCAATAAACGACATTTTTTGTACAGTATATCGTGTGTTTTAAATTCAAAAGCCATATACTACGTTACAAAGTATATTTTTTCCATTCTGTGTGGAGTCTATAAATCAATTGAAAACACTGATTTGAAACAAACCCACCTCAACCGCAAACATGATTAATAAAATATACATGTCTGAGCTACTGGTTGAGAAGTCTTCAAATTGCAGTACAATCCCTGTTATTCGAATCCGCAAAGTGTCTTATTCCATTATACTATACTGTACCCTCACGCCACTTCCCCCTTGCGGGGTAGGCAGAGAGAACGGATCGCCAGACTTTCCTATCCTGGCACACACTTCTGGCTTCCGTCACATTCATGCAATTCCTCATACACATTCTACGATTACTTTTACTCATCCACGTCCGTCCTTGAGGATCTGGTCAACATGGTCCAGCCATGTGGTTCTTGGGCGGCCGCGTTTCCTTACACCTCTTCTTTAACCCAGGTAAATTTTCATTCTTTCATCGTTTATTCTCTCCACATGTCCCAACCATCTCAACTTGTTCACTTTCATTTTAGTCACAACATTCTTTTTACATTAATTGTACCACAATTAATTTAGTATGGATAATTATGTCTGGTGCCACTTATCTTTTCTATCTCATCTATAGAAAGTTGATGAATTTCACGGCTAATGCATGGCTTTGATGTGTCGTGGTCATTTCTTAGAAATTTATTTGTGGCACATATCTTCGATTTTTTTTGTGGGACATAGTGAAGAAGGTCGTGATGTGGTTTTGTTTATTTGAAAATATAATAAATACTATAATACTTTGCACTCGTAATATTCATGAAAAATGTATTTTATTAAAAAGCAATAAAAAATTGATGGATCTTCATGAGAAAACGTGTGGTACCTAATAATGTGATTTTTGTGAGGTTTTATCATTTAGTATGAAAATATATATACCTACCTATTCCAATCTCTGGGGCAGCTGCCCCCCCCGACGACGTGACGTCCATGCTACCAGTATATGATGTATAGTATACTATATTGGTACACGATGTCATCATTCATTACACATATTATTTTATTACTCGTCAACGGGTGCTTTGATGTGTCATAAAAGACGTGGGTATACTTCTTCTTCTCAGCCGTTTTAATTCCAATGCTGGACGATTTAAGTATAATCATAATAATAAGGTATTTTCATGATTCGACTGCCAAGTAGTCGATGTATGACTGATGAATGATGTCAGTTCCAACTAGTTCTATAATTCTATAGACAGCAGGCCAGATCAATATGACAGATATGGATATTAGGCGAAGGGGGTTATCTTCGAAACTATGGGGGAGGTGGGCAAGAAATTGTCTTGTTGTGGTGCAAAAACCTATAGTAAAATAGTGCCGCAGGCGGTTTTTGTGGACGTTCGTGATATAATAGATCTGGTTTAACGTCTTTAAATAAAAATATAAAGAATACGCTATAAATACAATATTTTTTTATAAAGTAGGTACTTGTGATTTTTGAAAAGTTGTGGTACATGACGAATAATATTGGGGTCATAATGTGACTCTAGTGAGGGGAATGCTGGATTTCACCAACTTATTAGGTAAGGAATGGCGGAGATAGCCACCCAGCACAAATTTTGTATGAAAAATATTAATAAGTGGCTCCTATCTCCGCTATTCAACACCTAAGAAGTTGGTTAAATCCAGTAAGTATAGTGTTTTTGTGGGTAAATGAATATAAATAAATACCTACTTATTAATTTCTCTTTCCACCTGCCGACGTTCATCAAAACCTCCTTATACATAGGCATCCACATGAGCACATTTCTTGAAACGTTATACCTGAATGGAAAATCAGGCGATTATTAAGTAACTAAAACAACTATAGTTTAAAAGTGGATTAATGATAGGTATAGTCATGGGCGTCTCCAGCCTCGGAGCTAGGGGGGACAACAAAAAAAAACATATACTTATAGCGTAAAAAACGCATAAATAGCGGGCGAAATTTTTTGTGAGCACAGTGAAAAAGGTTGTGATGTGACTTGTTTATTTGAAAATGTATCATAATACTATTCTTACAATATTATGTAATAAAAATATTTTTTTACAAAAAAGCAATAAAAAATAGCGCCGCAGGCAAAAGTTTTTTACGTAACTGATGAATTTTCATGCTAATTTTAGAAAATTTCTGATGTGATGAAAAAATGTGTGGTAGTAATGTGAGGTTTTCTCATTTAGTATGAAAAAAAATATAACTATTCCAATCTCTAGGACGACGACGCCCATGGATATACATAGTGTTGATGTTTGATATAGGTACCTAGAGTGTTGTATAAAATTAGTAAGTTTTGTTCTAATCCTGACAAAGGTCATTATTGTTGGACAGGATGAGGACTAAATTGGACGTAATGACTCAAGGTATGTCTGGAGATCAACTAATCAGATGTTTGCAATATTTATTTATTTATTTATTCTTAAAGTGAACTGTACTTGTAGAATAATAAGTTAGATGTTCACTAGGGCGAGCTTTTCGCTATACAGCGGTCTCTTCCAGTAAACACAATTAATGTTCTGCATTAGAGAATCCTGATGGTATCCTATGGGACTCCCAGGTTGTGGAATAGGCACCCACTATTTTTTTTTGAGTTGTAAAAGCCAGTTAAGTATAAATAAGACATTTCACGCCTTTGAGAGTCGCAGTCCATTCCGAATGTCACATAAATGTTTGTGCAAAGATAATGTTTAGTAGGTAACTATGTTTTAATATTCAAACAGCATTCACTAGTTACCCACTTGATGGGGTAATACACACAATCATTCACTGTATCCAAACATTTTTATGACATTTAGAATAGGTGGCGGACTTCATTGTTGAAGAAAATGTCTTACGGAAGTTTTATGAACAGCTGACTCTTGCAGAACACTCTAAAAATACTAAAAAAGAGTGAGGGACTTGGTACTCTTTATAAAGTAAGTACCCAAAATCTTTTCCCAATAATACGACTTGTTTTTCCCACATAATATCCCTGATTGTCTTATACATACATACTTTGTACAGTGTATATATCTGTGCAGTGTCAGTAGATGATTTTATCTTCATACAGTGCCGGATAAAACAAAAACTAAAATATAAACGTGCCTGGGGAATTGAGGGAGGGAGGGCGTCACAGCAAATAACCAAAATCCATCAACCTACTGAGTTCGGATTGCATTGCTTTGACTATAAATACCTATTTGCTAACTTATGGAGGTGGTCTATTAAAACATGAAATCTTGTGTGTGTGTGTGTGTGTGTGTGTGTGTGTGTGTGTGTGTGTGTGTGTGTGTGTGTGTGTGTGTGTGTGTGTGTGTGTGTGTTGAGGGTGTGTGTGTGTTGAGGGTGTGTGTGTGTGTGTGTGTGTGTGTGTGTGTGTGTGTGTGTGTGTGTGTGTGTGTGTGTGTTTTTTTAACATCTGACAATCTTCCTCTTCTGTGTTTTCTTATTCTTTGTCGCTCTGTTTTATCTACAAATGTGTCACGTCCATTGATATCTTATACTATACTAGTAAGTAGAGTACTTTCTTTGAATGGAGTTTGTGTAGAAAAATAATTGTAAGGAGTTTGCCTAACAGCAATTAATGTCAAATTCCATACATTTTGCCCAGCAGCTGGGAACAAATGTGTCGGACTGCGCCAAATGTATGGATGGAAAGAGACGTTGCTTATTCATCAAGGTGCTATTATAGTATAGAATATCACTGGTCCTGTCATTTCAAAAAAAAAAAATCTGGATTTGTTTACACAAACCCAAATAATTTCTTCCACACTTAGCACTAAGCTAAAAGCCTGTATCGCAAAGTGTGGAATACATCGCCAGCGCCGGGGTTTGAACCTGGCACCTCCCGCTTGAGAGACTGCTGCCTCAACCAACTGCGCCAACCATTGCTCGGAGCCTATTCCTGGGATATGAATGAACAACTTTCTCGCCATCTTTTATGTGGTCGTCCTGGGAGTCCCCCCTACATATGACAAATATCTAGCCCTAATTCGGCTCTGTTACATAGCTACTAGATGATGTGCTAAGAAAATGATATAATTTCCCAGTATGCATCATACTAGCTTATAGAAACTAGAAGCATCATATCATTACTATATTGCTGTGTTAGTGTCTAGGTTATATACCATCTTCATCTTACACAATGGAATAGACTCTGATAGATGTACATGAAATTAATACGACCATACAGCATACGAGTCCTGGGAGAAGACTGTCATTTGCAATAATGAATAAAAAAATCTTTCCTAGTCACAAAATGTTCACAAGTTACAATGCAAGAATATAGTAGCTAGTGGGCAAAGAGGCTGACTTATTGCTTAAAAATATTTAATAGGTGATACAATTAATAAATTAATAGATGTCGGTTTGAGGAAAAACATGCTTATCTTTTATTATGGAAGAAAAAATCGTACCTATGATAATTAAGAAAGAATCATTAAGGTAATCATTAATTATAGAAAATACTTTCTCAAGAGGTAGTGCTTAAATTTTCGACTTAAAGTGTCCCGAAATAGGGTAATATTGAATCACACGGTAGGGAGGGATTAGATTTATCGCCTACCGCGTCAGAAGACCTGGAATGAAACGTCACTTCCAGAATCCGTTTTCCGTTCTTGCCTGTACACATATTACATACTTATAGGCAAATTGACAGAAGTGTAAAGTAGATTTTTTGACAGAAGTGTAAAACACATTTTTTTCAGCTAAAAGTACTCTTATTTTAGTTGTGCTAATCTTTAGCTAAAAATGACCAATGTTTCTAGATCATTATGGTCACCTCAGTGATCCATCAAAGAGATTAACCCGACACGTCCAGCGTATAGTGTTATTTCGGGATAGATTAATGGCAACACAAAAATTGAAAAATCTTGTTTAAAAAAAAACGATTTTTAAAAAACGCTGTGATTTTTAATACTTGTGATTGTGATGTGAATTGTTGTGAACTCTTTCACTGTATAATTAATATTGATGAGATAAATAATGAATGCCCAACACTTTAATTACACTTCACCTTTGTGGTATGAACCTGATAGTGACGGAAGTGATAGTAGCGTTAGTGTCAACAACTTTTTAGATTTGCAGGATTTGCAGGTAATAATGATAATTATGTGTGTTTTCGTTAAGAGTAGGTACGCATGTTGACATTTCAAAAATTTCTAAAAACGGGAGACTAAATATTTAAAGAGTTACTAAATATGCTTTCGAAAAAATAGGGTAGATCCATTGAATATTTATCTAGGGAATAACTGTAAAATATTTTTTTTATCTTGTATAGATTTCTCAAAAAAAAAAATGTGGAAAACACCTCTGATCTTTTTTCCAAAAGACGGAAACTCGTTTCCCGAAAGTCGCGGAGTATTTTTTTTTTTGTGTTGATAATATGCATAAAAAACCAGGGAATAACCGTAAAAGTTTTTTGATAGACGCAAAATTAACCCCAAAAAATGGAAAAAAGGCTATTTCCACCATTTTATCATGCGATTTTGAACCTTAATGCCGTGGGAAATTAGCGTGACGTCATAGTTGGATCGGGAGTCTTAATAGAGGTGTGCATTTATTTACCAAAGGATACAATACGCACACAATCGGGTTAGCTGGAAGAACATACACTTTTATTTAACTTCTCTGCCGTTGTTGTCTGTGTCTAAATTTTCCTCTTTCAATTTGAATAACTTCTCAATATCTCACCTCGTCTAAAATTAAAATTGTAGTATTGTTGTGTGTAATTAAATTACTTATTAGTATTTTAATTAAAAACCTAAATAAAACAATACTTTTATAACTATAGGTAGCGAAGTAGACAACATCAGTATGCTAATTAATGATATGTTTGTTAATCTAATTAGATATTCATCATCTGATGGGCTATACGAAGCTTATTGATAGAAATTATTGTAGATAGGATGCAAAAAACCGGTCCAACGGATCACTGGTCAGAGATTAGGTATCTACCACACAGTGGCGTAACTAACGTTAGTTCCCAGGGCGTAGTCTGAAAATGAAGCCCCATTACCGACACAAAATAGGTATAATAAATAAGTGCCTATACCAACTCAGCGTCGCCAGCTTCAAGGGGGCAAACTATCATTTAATTATAGACAAGGCCATGCCCAAAGAGAGGGGGGGTCCAGGGGGGCAAAAAAGTCCTGAACACGAACTTAATTTCGTCCTGGTTGGTCCCCCCTCCCCAGAAAAAATCCTGGTCACGACTTTGAATACAGTTTTGATTTAAAAATAAGCTCTGTAGGCGAAGTTATTTAATCTGAGGGTCAAACAATAAGAAATAGCGCCTCAGACGATTTTTAGAAATTTTAAATTGAATGAATGAATGAATGAAATAATTTATTTTTTCCAGAATATATACACATAACAAAGAAACAATCAACACAAAATACATATGCACATAAACAAATCATCAATGTGGCACAAAGTTACCTCAACTATTCGGGAAAAAAAATTACTGCCTCACTAGTCACTAGACCGAAGTCTGTTCCGAGGCAGTAGACACTGAAACAGTTTGTGTACAGAGTGCAGTATTGCAACAACATTCATTAATTATTCATGTCACTGGACACACAGAGTCAGTCAAAAACACGTGAGGAAAAAACTGTAGAAGACAAACTTATGTTTGAGTGGAAATAAATAATAAATTCTATAGGTATATATAAAATAAATAAATTCTATAGGTATTACTCATCTTTGACTTTTTAAAATTGTGTTTTTATCAAGATTTTTTAATGTTGTCCCATTTTGATGACTTTGCGATCTGGTGCCCGGGGCAGGCCGCCCCCTTTTACGCTACTGGTAAAATGATGAGAGGAGTACCTATCATCATCATAACATCACATGTTCTTAGGGCTGCCACCTCTCCGGGTTTGACCCGGAGTCTACGGGTTTGAGTGGTGTTCTCCGGGCTCCGGGTTAGCATAGTGTATCTCCGGGTCACAAATTTTTGGCATGACAAAAAAAGGAAAATACCCGGGGTCCCGGTCTCCCCGATAGAAAGACCGGGGCTCCGGGTCAGCATACTATATCTCCGGGTTAGTAATTATGGTGTGGACCAAAAAAAAAAGGTCAACTATAATTACAAATTCGTTTTTTTCGAAATCTCCGGGCCTACGCTCTTACAAAGGTGGCAGCCCTACATGTTCTCGACATCACGTGCTTTTGTTTTGAGGTTAGGTAGGTACGTGGATATGGATTTAAATAATTATTATGGTAACTGAACTCACGTGATACAGGTGAAAACAGGTACCTGCACTAACCAATTACCTACTTGTTGTTATTGTGTTGCGTCATAAGGAAAATGTGAACAGTATTCATTAATTGCCTAACAATCACCTGCCGGCCATTACGGGTAAACTGCTAGTCATACGAAAAAATGTAGTAGGTATAGAACATTTTTAGTAGAGAATTTAGAAAGGATATGACCACTTTCATCTATCTCTTACCATATTCCTAAAATATGTGAAAAACTGAGTAAAACTTTTCGGGGGAGGCTCTTTTAGGCTGTATGATTATAAGTTGTTCCAGTAAATTAAAGGTTGAAATGCATTGCACTCCATTCTATTCCATTGCATTCCATTCTATTCCATTGCATTCCATTCTATTCCATTGCATTCCATTCTATTCCATTGCATTCCATTCTATTCCATTGCATTCCATTCTATTCCATTGCATTCCATTCTATTCCATTGCATTCCATTCTATTCCATTGCATTCCATTCTATTCCATTGCATTCCATTGCATTCCATTCTATTCCATTCTATTCCATTGCATTCCATTGCATTCCATTGAATTCCATTGCATTCCATTCCGCCTGCTCGAATCTTAGCCTTTGCAGGAAATTAAAATGTTTATAGCAAAATGTATGGGATCTGCCGTATTTTTGTTAAAGTATTCAATCCTACTAAGGTCTATGACACTCGTCCGGAAGTTCAGTTAACTGAATCGACCGTTTGCAAAAAAGGTTTCGACCAAAACTTCTCTCTGAATTCAGTGTTACCCTGATTTTAAATTCAGAAAGAGGTTTTGGTCGGAGCTTTTTTGCAAACGGTCGATTCAGTTAACTGAATGTCTGTGGTTCAAACCAACTGCGCCATCAACAAAAACACTCCACGTATTACTTCATTAATCCGTATGAAGAAAATGCCTGCATGTATTTGAAGTACCCAACATTACTATTTATACCGGGTTATTCCAAACCAGGTGGTAATTGCGTCATGTTCTTGGAATCCGTTCTTAATTCAATTTAAAAAAAAACCCTCCATTGTTGGTTTGTTCCTTTTTTAAAATCTTATTGTGTCTATGTACGTGTGTGGCCATAGATTTATACTAATGTCACTAGATGGAGTACAACGGGAAGACATTTAAATAATTGAAAATCATGAATTATTTCATATAGTATAGTAATAAAGTTAATTAAGGGAAAGATGGAGAGCCGTAGAAGGGTTGGAATGAAACAGTTTTCTTGACTTGAAACATTTGAGGGCGGACTGCAGTTAGAGAACTGTGTTACGAGGTTACCGTAATCGTCGGAGGGGGGGGGGACAATTCACGTGAAGAAGTTCAAGTTGAAGAAATTAATAAATAAAACTTTATTGAAAAAATAATAATTTTCAAATGGCGGGCTTATTGTCATCGGCAATTTCTGGCAACCAACTACTTGTGACATTCATTTGAGATAAAAAATACATACATATCTAAGTGCATGAAAACGAAAGATAAAAAAAAAACTAATTAATAAATAAAAGCAATAATTACAATACATATACACGCATAAACATATACATAAATAAATATACTCGTACATACAAATAAATAGGTGGATGGGATGAAGAACAAGGAAGGAAACACGGGATTGTCAGTTACAAGGATTATTTATGGGAAAGTAATGATGCCTCAGTTTACTTTTGAAAGAGAGAATAGTTGGAGCTAGTCTGATATGAATTCAATCATGATATTGAAAAATGTTCACCAAAGCGAGCTTATCGCGACATTGAGACCTCTTCTATATAGTAGCAAACCTTGACAAACATAAATTCGAGACACGGTCCAGCAATAAACGAGCAAACATATAAAATTATCAATAGAACGACAATATGTCGCATTACTTCATTTTTTTATCAACATCAGGCTTCACTTAAGGGCTTGGCACCAAGAATGACGTCACAGTCTTTTCCTACGGCATTAAGGTTCAAAATCGCGTGACAATCGCATGATAAAATGGTAAAAAAAGCGTTTTTTTCCATTTTTTGGGGCTAATTTTGCGTCGATCAAAAAACTTTTACGGTTATTCCCTAGATTTTAATGCATAATTTCAGAACATTATACTCCGCGACATTCGGGAAACGAGTTTCCGTCTTTCGGAAAAAAGAACAGAGGTGTTTTTAATATATTTTTTTGAGAAATCTATACAAGATAAAAAAAATCTTTTACGGTTATTCCCTAGATAAAGGTTCAATGCATCTACCCTATTTTGCTCCAAAGCATATTTAGTAACGGTTATCGAGATATAAGGTCTCCCGTTTTTAGAAATTTTTGATATGTCGGTATGCATACTCTTAATATCTTCTTTACTTATTACGGCTTTGCACCCGATTTACGGGTGATGCTGCATACTCTTTATATTAGTTAGAAGATTATACGCCATCTAGGTACTTTATAAATCTGTGGGTTTGACCGCAATGCACTATGCAATGTCTTCGAAATACCCGCTGTAATTAAGTCTGTAGTTTTTTTTTCATATCATAATTTAATTTGTATACCTGTCTTCAGATATGATTATTGATTAGGCACCGTGACCGGACTAAAACCCACAAGAATATTGCTCAACATGAATAAATCCCAAAAAAGACAATAGCCCTTTAGATATATCCGCAGCGGATAAAAGCCCAAACTTTCTAGTTGATGAATTCCAGTAGATGAATTAGTTATAAAATGTCGACTATTTTATTGTCTATCCCATTTTATATCCGCTTATTTATTTGTCTATTTTCTAAACTATGATAGTTTCTAACACACTAAAAGAAAGCGTAATTATGCTAATAGACACTTTTTTTTTTCAAAATCCAGTTAGATTTTAGCTATTGTCCCTTGCAGGCGCGAAGCTATCTAAGAACACGATTCCTATCGAGTTATCTTTGGATAAAATTATAGGTATAATAGTGTCTATTCTGACGTAATCCAACAAAAAATGTTAGCCCCGGCTTCCCTTCTGCTGAAATCCATCGCCCCTGGTTCCTTGAGCAAAATTCTAAAGGGCTAATTTGGGATTTATTCATGTTGAGCAATATTCTTGTGGGATTTTGTCCGGTTACGAAGTGAAACATACATAAATAGGCAACATAGGTCAAAGATCGCAGTATACTTTCATTCAAGTATGCTACAAATCTATTATTTTGTTTAGGAAAAACGACCTTATTTCCAACAAAAATTAGGTTCATAATTGCTTGAATAATTTAAATACACGTGGTTCCGTTTGTAAACTCGTCCGTCACATTCTAGAACTTTCTTTATAGGTACGATAAAATCAGCGATTATGCATATACGATTTTTTACGTCAATTGATATAATTAATGCAGCAATAAGTGTCAGATTCCTCCGCGCTTTGTAGTCGTGAGATGGATTTAGTACCCACTTTTAATTTCTTTTAAGTTCTATTTGCGTCGGGAAATACGGTATTCGATAAATTGTTCACCGAAAACAAATCGTACGAATGACAAATTCACCGAATACCGCCAAAAAACTTGTGTAAAAACGAATTTTTAATTCAAATGAAATACTCGTAAACGGAGTAGGTATTTACCTAGGTATCTATATATTTTATTTTTTTTATTTGATAGTTAGGTATTCGTTTATTTTAAAAACAATAAAATACCTACTCAAATTATGTACAGATATGAGTAGGTACCTAATACTTACTTGTGTTCCGGCCTCCAGGGAGGATCTCAACAACAACGAAACAATAAAAATATCATAATAAAACTATTGTTTTATTCAGATTTTTAAGACCTATCCAAAAAAACAAAAATCTGGCACAGTCTTGTCTCTGACAAAATATGTGAAAATCCGTTTTGCAAAGAAGTAATCATTTCTTATTTACTGGTTCTGCAATATTTTCTGCCAATATAATTGAGTCGAATTGTGTATTCCTTTGCGATTCGACCAAGAAATTATTTTAGTAGGCAAATTCCTGTATTATATGTCGAGATGATATTGTATACGATATTGTGAAACCATTTTATGTACAAAAATACAGTATCACAACAAACTGTGGCGCGCGCGCATGTTGATGCAATCCGGCAAAATGTACTTCACACGGGAATTTAATAATAAATTTATAAATAATTCATTTAATTTACTGCCATTGTTTATATTAATATTCTAATAAATTATATTAAAATAATAATAATAAATTGTATTGATAATAAAGTTCGCCTTAGTGAACAATTTTATGAGATGAGATTGTGTCCATATTGTATTGTATTTTTTACATTGCATGCTGAAAAAATGAATAAATAAATAAATAATATATTGGGCAAAAATATATTTAAAATAAATAAAAAAAATATTTTTATAGTAAGTACTAATATAAAAAAATCAGTGCTTAATTTTTATTCAGCCATATTTTATTAAGTACGAATAAGTGTTTTTGTGATAATTGTATATGTGTATAATATGTACATACCTTCTCGTCTGCGAGTGATCTTGGATAAACATACCTATGTGTATATAATATATTATGTTATACTTTTTTTTTAAATTGTGGAATTCGGGAATTTTTTGACAGTTGTTATATATTGTTACAATTCTAATAATTTTTTAAAATTACTATTTTATAATTTACTTTATAGTACTTAATTGATAATTAAGTAAATAAACAAACAAATATATTTTCTAAGGGGGCTATAAATAATAAAAAAAAAACCTATTGGTTTATTTATATGCATTTTTGATGACATTTTAAAATTTGTGATGGAGCTGGTCCTCCATAGTCAACTGGTAAATTCAAATAATAACGAACACAAAAGGATAAGGTTCGATCCCAGTTTGGGTGATGTGATTCTTGTGCAGAGTGTTATGGTAGGTGTGGTGATCATTAAAAATTTGCTTTTTTAAAATAGGTAATCAATTATAGCAAAAACAGTAATTGACAAATCAGAATAAGTATTTTGAAACGTTGAGAAGTGGAAAAACGCGGTGATAGGTATATTGTTAAATGTGGGTTGACCATTGTAACTATAAAAAAAATAGGATGAAAGCGAACAATCCGAGATGGTTAGGGTATTTTGTGAGAATGTCTTAAGAAAGAATGACATATAAATATATGAGTCTAAAACCGAGGGTGTGGGGACTCAAGACTCAAGGACGAACGCATGAATTGAGTAGACGAAATCGAAGAGCGTGTATTATGAGTATTATGAAGGTGTTGGACCCAGAGATTTACTTACGTCAGTAGCGTAGCGTGGAAGGGGGGCGGGGGGGGGCGGTCCGCTCCGGGCGGCACTTTTTAGGGGGCGGCATTTTTAGGGGAAAATTTCAAAAATCCATTAAATCACAGTTGTTTCATTAAAAACTGGAAAAAATTTCGCCTGCGGCGCTATTTTTCTCTTTTTATACCATATCAATATCTACATTTTAGTTGTCTCACTTCAAAAATCTTCGCCTGCGGCGCTATTTCATCGCTTTTTAGGCCATATCAAAATGCTAGTTATCCCACTCCAGCCTAGAAGTTTTTTATAATTCCTGTAAATTTTCGGGATTTTGGATTTATATGCCTAAATAAGGTGGGCGGCGGATTTGATCTCCGCCCCGGGCGGCAAAAACCCACGTCAAAAATATATTAAGAGTATGCATACCGACATTTCAAAAATTTCTAAAAACGGGAGACCTTCTATCTCGACAACCGTTACTAAATATGCTTTGGAAAAAATAGGCTAGATGCATTAAACCTTTATCTAGGGAACAACCGTTAAAGATTTTTTATATCTTGTATAGATTTCTCAAAAAAAAAAAAAATAACAACTCTGATCTTTTTTCCGAAAGACGGAAACTCGTTTCCCGAAAGTCACGTAGTATTTTTTTGTACTGATAATGTGCATTAAAATCTAGGGAATAACCGTAAAATTTTTTTGATAGACGCAAAATTAACCTATTATAACCTATAAAAAACGCTATTTTTACCATTTTATCATGCGATTTTGAACCTTAATGCCGTGGAAAAGGGCAGTGACGTCATTCTTGGTGCCAAGCCCTCAACTGTTGTATTGTCTGTTCCGAGACAGAAGTCTCACGGAAACAATATTGGTATTGTTGGTACTACTGAATGTAGTGTTGCCTGAAGTGTTAATAAGTCATGGTTACATTTTAATCGCTACTTTCAAATTATGTTTTAGGAGTGTTGTTTAAAAAAAAACATTTTTTGGATTGTTAGAATGAACTGGCAACATTGTTTTTCAAACATGTGATGACGGTTTAAAAAGGGAAAAAAATATATTTTTTGGATTGTTAGAATAAACTGGCAACATTGTTTTTCAAATATGTGATGGCGTTTTAAAAAGGGATTGTCGGATTATCTTCTTTTTCCAACTCGCAAAACTCTCTATATTTTACAACGTTTCTCCAGCGCTGCTCTGTAATATTTTCAGCATTGTAGATTACTTGTAAAAAATATAATGTGAGAATTTTGCGGACCTTTCACAGCTCCTATGACAAGGTTCGACTATCAGGGCTATCAACAATACAATTTTGCAACGTCGCTTGCCGGTTCCTAAGAAAGAGGAAACGATCTTGTAAGGAAGGTAGTCATTGTACTATGTGTTTTACCTATGCTACAAAGAGAATGTATGGTGCACGGACAATAATTGCCCCCCCATAGATAAGAGATATAATCATTACGGTACGAGTGACATAAAAAATCGACATTAGTGTCGAATCTATAGTGATAAATAGTGTAACTTTATCACTCGTATATGAGCGTAATGATTAAGTTTAAGGCGTAGCAAGCCGTGCAGGGTACAGCTAGTTTTCAGTAAAATATTTTTATACGACATATTATTCTAAAATTATTGTTAATGATAAAGATTTTATTATTGACATTTACCTTGAACCAATTTCGTGTCTGTACTTAATTAAAAAAATATAAAAAGTAGGTAAATATAAATGATGTCAATGAAATTCTCAAACACACATTAAAAATATCATGTGTGAGTGAAACAATGTCATGTTTACAAAACATTCATGTTTTATTTGTTGAATCAAATACTTGTATGATGACTGAGTCATAGTGATATGATAGTGACAGTATCTCACTTGAAAAAACTTCGCCTACGGCGCTATTTTGTCTCTTTTTAGGCCATATCAAAATGTTAGTTATCCCACTCTAGCCTAGATGTTCTTTATAATTTCTGTAAGCTTTCGGGATTTTTAACCGCAATTTTTACAATTTTTCGTGCAATTGTTTATGCGATTTTGAACCTTTAATGCCGCGGGAAATTACCGCGACGTCATAGTTGGGTTGCAAGCTTTAAGTGCATACCGTTTTTACTCGTCTTGTGGACGGTTTTACAAAGATGATCAGAAAATCACATTATTACCACATCGTTTCCTCATTATGGCATGAATTTGGTAAAATTTCATTTTTTTATTTTTAGGGGAAATTAATTAAACAATATCACAACCCCTTCATAGAATAGAGTATAAAAAAAGAATCGCCTTCGACGCTATTCACATTTTTTTATAAGTACCACAAGGTCATATGACCTATATATTTTATATTATTGCAGATATATATAATATTTATTACAGACACTGAAGAGGGGGGGGGGAGGGGGGGTTGACAAGTCATTGCATACCTAGCTCGGCGAAACCGACTCTCAGCTCCCTTAAAAATGAATCCTAGATTCTTAATTTCTTTTTTCTCTTTCTAGTCCGAGAGCCCGCTGCTTAATTTATGACGTATCTGTTTTTTGATCGAAATGTGGTACAAATGATAGCTTACCAATAGGGTTTTACATCGCACTAGGGTTGCCTATCAAAATCTTGCCGCAACCCCCCCTGCCCCCCCCGAAAAGGTCCCTCTTCGCGGTTTTTCGCATTTTGTAGGAATATGGTAAGAGATAGAAGAAAGTAGTCAATGACAAAAATAATCCTTGCTAAATTCTCTACAAAAAATGTAAAGGCAATTTTTTCATAGGACTAGTAGTTTACCCGTAATGGCCCGTCAAAAAACAGGATATTTTTTGAAAAAAAAAATTTTATTTTTTTATTTTTTTTCTTTAACTTTCTTCCACCCATTATCACTAACATTTTATGGAAAAAAAATTTTGGCCTGCGGCGCTATATCGCTGGTTATTTTATGAAAAACTAAATTTTAAGAATTTTCGTCACTGAGTTTTATTGCAATAACTCCTAAATTAATTGATGTATGAAAATAAGTTATAGCTCGTTTTGTAGCTAAGACTATGGTAATTAATTCGTTCTTTGACTATTTTCCTGTAGCTCTTATCAATTTTCAACCAATTTAGTTTAAATTATTTTTTTTAGTTTTTTAAATGAATTTCGGTTTTGGACCGGCTATTGCGGGTAAACTGCTAGTTCTACGAAAAAATTGACTTAACATTTTTTGTAGAGAATTTAGCAAGGATTATTTTTGTCATAGACTACTTTCTTCTATCTCTTACCATATTCCTACAAAATGCGAAAAACCGCGAAGAGGGACCTTTTCGGGGGGGGGGGGGGGGCAGGGGGGGTTGCGGCAAGATTTTGATAGGCAACCCTAGTGCGATGTAAAACCCTATTGGTAAGCTATCATTTGTACCACATTTCGATCAAAAAACAGATACGTCATAAATTAAGCAGCGGGCTCTTGGACTATTCGGCAATGCACCCGATCGCGAGTGATAAATAAGTCCACTGTTCAAATAAGTTAATTTATGTATTTTATATGAAAATATTTTTGCCGTGCTCCCCATTTGATTTTGAACAATTTTCAATAGGTAACTAAATGACTGTTTTTTCTTTCAGATTCATGAAAACAGAAATGGGAGTGAATCTACGACTTATACTGCAGATCATGATGATTCCTTGGAGAAACTCAATGAGATCCTCGCCGAAGAACAGTGTGTCAAGTAAGATATCTTCATTATTTATACTTCAGATTCAAATATTCCAGAAATGTTTTGATTTTTTGCTAGAAACACCACCAAGGAAATATTAAATTGTTTATTGCCATCTATTGAAAAGTGATGTAAATATTTAGCAAAGATTCTGTACGCGCAGAAAATAATACGTAAGGTTGGGAACTTATCTCAGCTTCGTCACGCGAATAACGTTTTGTCTTGACATTTATTTGCATGAATTTTAAGTGAGATATTTTTAAGTGAGATATTTTTATTCCACTTGCTAACTTTCGGTAAAATGTCTCAAACAAGGAAAGTAAAAAAAAAATCATTTTTAAAATATATAGTGCTATCTGTGCAACAACAGCGTAAACATTTAGCAAAGATTCTCTATAAGTTATAGGTACAAACTTCTTAGCGCGAATAATAATGTTTTTGACATATTACTACAGATGTCTCTGTCATATTTAAAGGTGATTTTAAAACTAATCTACGCAAGTTACATCTTATAAAAATATTTTAGCCCGTAACATTTTTGTTAAATTTTGGAGAATCTGATTAGTATGTGAATTTTATACCAACGTAATAATGATATTACGAAGTTTGAATTTTAAATTTACTTAATACATTCAGATTCAGATAATACTTAGCTTATCTTTTTATGATGCTTTAATTAAACATTTTGGATTAAACTAAAATAATAATGTACTTATTATAACCCATACCTTTAGATAACTCGATGCATTGGATCGCAGGAAATATTCTAAGATCCAACCACTAAAAAACTGACCTATCTGTTTTTTTTAAATCGAAATGTGATTTAAACGAATGTCATGCATCGCCATTAGGGCTGCATTTCTGTAGAAGGGAAGCCGGGACTAGCATTTTTGATTGAATTATGTTAGATTAGACCTGTAATTTTATCATCCTAAAACCGAAAAGGTAACTCGATGGGAATCGTGTTCTGAGGACCCTTTCTCACTGGAGGTAGGTACCTCAAGCCACGCTCAAGTTAATAAGGAAATTATTGATAGTGACCGTTGGTCTTAGTACATGTTCAATTCAGAGTAAGTCATTGTATTGATTTGCAATTTTAACCTAAGTAGAAAGGGCCTTTGACTGATCCAGGGCCGATATAAAGTCAGCATTCCTCTTCTTCTTCACCAGCCCTGCAGCTTCCACTTCTGGATATAGGCCTCCCTCATTCGTCTGCATCTCTCTCTGGATTTTGCCTCGGATGTCCATTTGAGGCCAGCTGTCAACTTCAGGTCGTCTGTCTAACGTATCTGTGGACGGCCTCTAGAGCTTTTTCTGAGCCACGGGCGCCAGAACAGGAGCTTGTTGCTCCATTTGCCAGATATCCCATAGATGTCAAGAGTGTGCAGATCATTCTAGATTAACTTTTGGGGTTTTCCATTATCATACCTAATCAAAATACGCTACTTCTAAAGATACCTAGATTATCGTAAAAAAACATGTGTACCTAATAAAAAGACTAGACAAATATTTAAAGAAGACCCGATATAAAATAATTACGAAATAATAAAACGGAGATAAAATTCATTGCGAAATACAAATACTTAATGTACCTAAAACTAATATATAGTGTTTTATATTGGAATAGATGACATTGCCTAACAATTATAATTAGTAATTACACATTTTGTTATCTATAATACCTAACAGCATGGCGGTCACCAGCTTCAAAGCTGGGGGGGGCTGAGGTTTTATTTATTTAATGCCAAGAGCGCAAAAACAGTTGTTATACAACACATATAAACAATTTAACAAGAAAATAAAATAAACCGGCGCGCGGCGCCGGTGGAGGATCCCTCATTTTACAGAGTAGGTAGGTAGGTACGTAAAAAAACACTGAAAATCAAAACAACGTTAAACTTACAAATGAATTTTTTTAATGCTGATTTGGCACAGAAATCGGTAAATACCGCAGCAAGTGAAAATACGCGTATTGAACTCATCTAGTTATATTGTACAAGACAAACGATCGCATAAAACTAGTGCCGCAGGCGAAAATTTTAATATAAACACAACTAGATAGTAGGTACATAAAATGTCAAGGAAAAATCTGATTTATTTCCGTTTAACGCTGCAGGCAATTTTTTTAACGTAGGTACCTACTATAATACATAATTGACATTTAAAGAATTTCACAAGCATTAAAAATATCACGATTTATGACAAAAAAAAAAACAATGTCGTCATAATACTTTATTTATTTGTAATTTTGTAAGAAAATTTAGCATTTTCTAGGAATGGGGGCAGTTAAAGGGCAAAAGCCCCCCTGCCCCCTTGACAGCACCCATGCCTAACAGTGCACATTATTATTATGCGTCCTACACAATACACACAATACATACAATACATACAATATGTATGATGATTAAGAATCAATGTGTACATTTCTCATTAGTTTATCTGAACAAATGTTCAGCTCGGCCGGTAATAGATAGTTGATTGTGTATCACGAACTGATTAACAGTTAATTAATTAGGTCGAAAATAGAAGTGATTTCAGAATAAAGTGCATTTTATAGTCTATGACTAAATTGAAATACTTATACAGTTGGTAAGAAGGTCCAATTTTGTAAATAAAATCACACTTATTTTAGTTATTTTATCTTTGAAGCATGAGGACGGTAATGTTTTGAGTAAAAGGAATCGTAGAGTTTGTGTACCATGGGTTTCCAGCTAGGGGGGGGCAGCAAAAAATTAAGTATTTATATAGTAGAAAAGACGCGTAAATAGTGCCGCTGTCGAATTTTTTTTGGGCGACTAAATGAAGAAGGTCAAGATGTAGTTTAGTCAGAAACCTGATGATAATAAGAAGCGCCGAAATTTTTAAAGGAAAATGGGTGAAGCGAATTTTTATTTAACAATTGCATTTTAATAGATTTCATACAGAAAATGTATCATATTATGGGAAAATGAGTGTTAATAATGTGATTATTTAATGTGAAAAAGTATGGACCTATTTAAATCTCTGACGACGCTCAGGTGTGATTCATGTATCTGACGGAAACAACAAATGTTTGTAAGGAGAGGAATGTCTGGCAATCTGCTCTCAATGCCTACCTCGCAATAGAATAGAACACTACAGAAATCGAAACTATATTGCAATATATGCCCAACATATGCCAACACAAAATAATACTTCCTAATTCAAAAGGTGCTGACTTATTAGAGTCTGGCCTCAATATCTTTAAGTTTGTGGTATGACCAATGACCAGAGCTGGGCAGAAAAGCGATAATCCGTTAATCGTTAATTAACGAAGTAAACATTTTGGTTAACGATTTAACGCTTTTCTCACCTCCAAAAATTGTTAACGGATTATTTAACTTCCGTTACTTCCGTTAATTGAGTCCGTTAATATTTGATTTTTTGCATAGACATCATCCATTGGAGGCGCTGGCATTAGATAATCCAATGGTTGTATGGGGTTATTTGTGGTATCGGATGTGGGTTGGGAGTTGCAAAAGAAATTTCACTTTGTTAGGATACATCGCAATAGTGTAAATGTGATAGTAGTTGTACTTACGTAGTTCTATTTCATGCCATTTAACTGCGATTTTTTACATTAACGCTTTAACGGATTAACGTTAACTTCCGTTACATTTTTCAAAATGTAACGCTTTAACGATTAACGAAGTTAACTTTTTAGTTAACGGATTATCGATTAACGAAGTTAACTTTTTGATTAACGGTGCCCACCTCTGCCAATGACCATCTCATTATATTGTGTATTACTGTATACCTCCATACATAATATCACATTGATAACAACGCATGATGATTTGATTTGCCTACATTATAGATTACAGGACAACCGGATGATTCATTTGAACGAAATCAAGTATCTACCAGACGCGAAGCTATCTAAGAATACGATTCCTATCGAGTTACCTCTTTGATTAAGGGCTTGGCACCAGGAATGACGTCACAGTCTTTTCCCACGGCATTAAGGTTCAAATTCGCGTGACAATCGCATGATAAAATGGTAAAAATAGCGTTTTTTCCATTTTTTGAGGTTAATTTTGGGTCTACTAAAAAACTTTTACGGTTATTCCCAAGGTTTTAATGCATATTTTCGGTACAAAAAAAAATTTTTCTCCGCGACTTTCGGGAAACGAGTTTCCATCTTTCGGAAAAAAAGATCAGAGGTGTTTTTCAATTTTTTTTTTGAGAAATCTATACAAGATATAAAAAATCTTTTACGGTTATTCCCTAGACAAAGGTTCAATGCATCTACCCTACTTTGTTCCAAAGCATATTTAGTAACGGTTGTCGAGATAGAAGGTCTCCTGTTTTTAGAAATTTTTGAAACGTCGGTATGCATACTCTTAAGGATAATAAAATAATAGCTATAATAATAATGTCTCATCTGACATAATTCAATGGAAAAGTTAGCTCCGGCTTCCCTCCGACAGAAATCCTATCTTCGCCACTGATATCTACTTACCATGCTGGTCAGTGGTCAGGAATGGTCAAATGATCTATCTATCTTTATCCTCACGCCACGTCCCTTGCAGGGTAGGCAGAGAGGACAAAGCGCCAGACAGCCCTATCCTTGGGCACACTCCTAGCCTCCGTCACATTAATGCAATTTGTCATGCAATTGTCAAATATGACCAATTGAATGTTTTTTAGATATTTTACTGGGGTAAAAAAGACTGCTAATCAGGCGATAATATTGGCATAAAAGCTCCGTGTTTTGGAAAAGGGTTCTGAAGGCAAAACAACAAAAAGTTAAAAATAAAAAAAAGTACAAACGAGTCACCATCACTTCCGAAATTGTTTTAACATTGTGCTCATAATTTAATAATGGATGACATCTGTTCAATTGTTTTACAACGAACGAAAAGCCAACGAAATCTTCCGAAAAATTCCGTAAAATACGAATCATAAGATTGGGTCAAATTTCAAAATTTGTTCTTTGGTCAGACTACTGGAACAACTTAAAATTAAAAACAGCATTATGTCCAATTTAAATTCCCGACGAATAATCCTTAAGTCCACGATTGTCTTTTCCTTACTATTTACTAATCATTGCCCCTTGACTTACAACAAAGTTGGTACGTGTTATGTACTTGGTACGTTGTGCCATTATCTTATTAGGAATCATAATAATATGAGACATACTGTAAGTACTCAACGTATGAAGAAATACATCCACTCATACACATACATGAGAGATAATAAAATAATATGTAGTTTATTGTTTTCAGATCAAATCATAATAGGGTTGTAACTTGTAACTTGTAACGTAACATAACTTTCCGTTTACAATTAGGTACTCTTGTGATGAGTATCCTGCAAACTTTTCCGTTGTCTATATAACATAATTTTAGAAATACTTAGGGTTTTTTAAGTTAAGTTTGTTAGATTATAATGCATAATATCACAGCGTCTTTGCGACTTTCGCGAAGGAAGTCGCAAAGACTGAATTTGGAAAAAAAGAATTAGAGGTCTTTCACAATTTAAAAATTATCTGTACACGATAAGAAAGACCTGTTAAGGTAATTCACAAGATGAAGGTTCAATGTGTCAGCCCTATTTTTTACTAAGCAAATTATTTAGTAAGGTTGTCGAGATATTTGTTCTCAAGAAAACCCTTTTAGCTACATCAATGATACATATTTATTTTAAAAATTATCCCTTTGGCGAAACAATGAAAAAATGTGTTAACCCTGTTAACTCACTACAATTTTCTTATCACGAGAGAAGTGAATGCTCCTCGGGCGGTACTTACTTACAATATTGTTTGTAGGTAGGCAACCTACCCAGTGTTGTCATGCTTATCAGTCGATTTTAACGTTGTGACAGTAGTGTGCAGGACGTGACACGTGACGTTAGAAATGGAGGGAGTTTGAATATTGCAACTCGTAAGAAGTTGTCGAAAGTAACGGAGTAGTCGAAATTTAGGGTAGATGTGCTGTAGTCGAAATGAGTTATGTTTTTTAATGTATTTTGTAAATAGTGCAGTGTCTAACTACTTAACGACTGTGCAATGAGTTGAACGATTCATCTAGTGTTTTTTTTTTGTGCCCTTGTAAGTACCAACAAATTTTGTATTAGTATTCAAAGATGTTTGATTCTAATTGTGCCATTTAGGTAGAATATTTTTTTCCTCACGCTTGGAAGCAATTCTTTTAACAAGTAAAATTTTAACGAAAACATAAACTAGATTTTTATAAAGGTGCTGTCATCCGGCTACGGCGCTCTGAATTGTTCTCAGCCAATACTGGGAGAATCGTCTTGAAACTGAAGACAGTGATAGATGAAAGTATAGACTACAGATTGACTGTTTTAGAATTACAGTATTTGGAAATTCCTTGAATAAAAGAATATTCCGAAAGTATCCCAGAAATTTACGAGATCCGAGGGTTTTCCGTTCAGTTTTTCAGATATAAAGTATAATTAAGTTAAAATACTCGTAATAATAATCTTAACAAATTGACTGTTTTAGATATTTAAATTTCTTTCCAGGTTTCTTTTAAAAAGGTATAATTCACTTTGTCTATTACGTTATTCTTATTTCTCGCAATTCTCATAGAAAATTTGATAAAGTTGAAGTGAAAATAGAACTATTTTTGATCAGTGCATTTAAACTCTTAAATAAGCAAGAATACAATTCCATACAAAGATTGGACGATTTTCCTCACGGCCTGTATCTGCTATCTATCTAATTTGCACTAGGTTGGTAAATACTAAAGCAAATAGAATTTATATAGGTATTTATTTAAAACATTATTACGTATGATATCACGATTTTCATTATCTCATACCATATTGAAAGATAAATAATGAAAGAATTAATGGAAATCTTACAGACAACCTCAATATTTATTTAGAATTAGTCTTGTTGCATATGTAATGTGGTCCAAAAATAGTAAAATCTTTGACTGTTAAGCAAACGGTAGCAATTTATTAAAATTCTTAAGTGATAACTACGTGTATTTTTTTTTATTTTGTGATAAAAAAACTATACTTAATGATTACATAAAAAAATCATCGACTAGATACACTAATCGACTCGTGGGTCGGTCAATTCCTTTTTGGGTAATTTTCAATTTGGGGAATACAGTAAATGCGAATTAGCAATGCCAAAAAATAGACAATCGTAAGGTAGTCCAAGGTACTTGATTCGAATCCCATCCAAAGATTTTTCAGAGTGTAATATACCTCATCTTAAAAAAAGGTATTCGTCAGTGTAAGATTGAATGTTGAACTCTTCAGGAGTATAGAGTGATTACTTAAACCAACCAATCACTGGTTGTAAGTCCAGTGGAAGTCCATCTTACGCTATACATCGCTTAAGATTAAGGGCTTGGCACCAAGAATGACGTCTCCGTCATTTCTCACGGCATTAAGGTTCAAAATCGCGTGAACAATCGCATGAAAAAATGGTAATAAAAGCGTTTTTTCCATTTTTTTGGGCTTAATTTTGCGTCTATCAAAAAACTATACGGTTATTCCCTAGATTTTAATGCTTATTATCGGTACAAAAAAAAATTACTCCGCGACTTTCGTTAAACGAGTTTCCTTCTTTCGGAAAAAAAACAGAGGTGTTTTCAAAAAAAAAAATTGAAAAATCTATTCAAGATTTAATTTTTTTACGGTTATTCCCTAGATAAATGTTCAATGCATTTGTTCCAAAGCATATTTAGTAATGGTTGTCGAGATTTAAGGTCTCCCGTTTATAGAAATTTTTGAAATGTCGGTATGCATACTTTTAAGTAAGTATGAAAACAAATCGACATGTTCAATTAATTAAACCGTGATAATGGAAAAACAAATATATATATATATATTGTACTGGTGGTATTTGTACTGTTTTATTATCTAGTTCTATGTACTGGAATTAACTTTATTGTTTTGTGGTTTATTGTGCTATAAACTATGTGTCACAATCATAAACAATGTTTATCGTTAATTACCTGTGTTTATGTCTTATGTTATGTCATAATCATAATGTTATTTGCATTTATTTATTTATCGTAAGGCCAACATCACAATAATAAGAATTTACTATGTCTTATAAATATGACGGATCTTACTAAGTGAACTTTCTCCGTACATTTTTTATTATCACAATTTAAATTCATAATACGAAAATTTGGCTAGTTTTGGAACTTGACAGCTCCGTTTCTATTTATTTTAAAGAAAAATGTCGTTCGCCAAATTTGTAGGAAATTTTATGTACTTTCATTTTGCATAGAAAGATAACATACTTACCTATAAAAAAATATTGTTTCCAGTTATAAAAAAATATCGCAATTTTTTAGCGCCATATAACACCATTTATTTTGTATTTTTGCCACGTTTCGTGGCAAAATTTTGTTGGCAAATCTTGGATTCGGTTTCAGCACCCCAAAAACTATGGAACGAAAGAAAACCAGACTACCCCACAACTTTGTATCGAGAAATACATCTGGCTTCGATTATTCATGGAAGTCTCTATTTTGTTTCAGAATACCTCTTCGGAACTCCCGAAGAAAGTCTGTGATGCCCCCACCTGTGAAGAACCCCGATGGAGACAGTTCTACTCTGGAGAGTTCAGACGATGACTCTCCAGTCAATTCCATTACTTCTATCAATTCCTTGGCAAGTCTTTTAAGAGAGAAATTGCAGGTACGTGCTACTTTCATTTCCTGCAAGTCTCGTCAGTGGAGGCTTTTAGACCGCTTTTGCCCATTGTCGCTTTCAAATCATACAAATATTAAAAAAAGATCCATTTTGTTTTGTGTATTTGTAGGATTTGAATAGAAAAATGGCCAAAAGTGGTCCAAGAGACTTGCCGGAAATGAAAGTATATACTTTTGTTATCATTCTGGCAAAATACTATCTAATTGTGTCGTTATGATTATTTGCATCCTAGATCTCACGAAAAAATATTTTTATGTTTTTACATTATTACAACATGGTTTATGTTTTGTCACCTATGTATATGTTACTGAGTGTAAAAAAAACATATACTTTCATTTCCTGCAAATCTCGTCAGGAGAAGTTCTTGGACCAAGTACCATTTTTTTGTTTTTGGTCATCCCGTTGTCATTCATAATTATCTAAAGAGTACATGGTTGTCGCAGTTGGTTGAGGCGGCAGTCTCTCGTGCAGGAGGTGCCAGGTTCAAACCCCGGCGTTGACGATGTATTTCACACTTTGCGATACAGGCTTTTAGCCTAGTGCAAGGTGCGCAGGAAAGTATTTGGGTTTGTGTATGCAAGCCCAGATCCTTTTATATATAAAAAAATAGGTATGCCCAAACCATCTATGTACTTAAAATCTTATTCACTTTTATTATAGTCACTACACCTCTCTGACAGTCACTCATCTCTCCAAAAGCTTAATTTCTTATCTAATGTCTCAATGTTTTATACTATTACTAAACAATACACTGTATTAAAAAACAATTCTTATTTTTTTTCAGTCTATTCCAAATAAGATAAAGAAGAGGCCCAGTGATTACAAGATTAAAGCTTTCGTGAGCTTTCTATTTCTCTGCATTATTTTCTTTGTAAGCTTTGCTTATGTATTGTACCACCAGCAAGTGTTGGCCAGAGCTTACTTTGACAAGATAAAGTTCAGCAAAGGAAGTAGGCTTATGAAGATGTACAATAGTGAAGATGTGGAGATTCTTAAGGGACATTTAGGTATGGAATACTTTCTTTTTCAAAGATTAGTTTGATAGAATAATTCACTGAGAGATTTTCAAATATATAGTGTGAATTTTTCACAGGTAAAAAATTAGACCGACAAATACTATGTTTTTACAATATTGTTATTTAACATCACTGTAGTGTTTTTGCTATATTTTTTTTTGTTTTTTGTCTGTGCGCAAATCTTGTAAGCAATCGGTCTTTCAACCAGTTCCTGACTACTTGAACTTTGCAAACAATTCTATACCAAATTAGATCAGCCTACTCCAGAGGCAAAAAAAGATTTGGAAAAGAAATCTGGATCGTAAGTTAGATTTTGTCTAGCGCAAGCCTTAGATGACACCAAGCAATCGAGAGGATCCAGTCACCGCATCCCACTGTGTTTGATATCTCACTGTAGTGCTTCACGAGTAGAACTCATTATCTTTTTACAAATTTTGATTCTGACTATTCTTGGCGTGAGGCGCCAACGGAACGAGGGAATCGAAGCGCCTCGGAAGGGCGTGTTTCGTATCGTTTTGAAGACTGCGAAAAACAGTACTAGGATGTGAAGTCTGGAAATTTTAGAGAATTTTTTCTTTTCACGAGTTGAGTGAGTCCATGTTTTTCAGAAAATTATGGCTGGAAGACAAGGACAAGAATATCCATAGATAAGATTTTTTAAAACCTTTGGTAATACTGATAGAATCCAAGTACTGTATGTATGTAACGCTGGGCCGTTGACAAATTTTGCAAGTTCTATAAATATGTATGTAAATTTAAAGCAGCGACGCGTTCATGGGTGGCTAAAAAATTTCGTCGAAGTCTCACTTTTTGTGTCGCATGTTTGCAGAGCTTGATAAAATCGAATAGGCACGTTGTTTACAATGGAATTAATATCAGTTTTTTGTTTGAATGTATGGAATATTTTTGTAATAATGTGGTTTTCATTGTCTGTTGCAGGTGCTTACCTGGGGAAATCCAATGCTTACACATGTTTAATTGACGACTACTTGGATGAGAATGCTTTATGCTTCGAATGGTTAAGTGGTGCTAGGCTGTTCTTCAATAAGTTTAATTTTGTGGACTCTGCAGACTCGGATATTCAGTGCTATTCGGTGAAATGGCAAGCGTTACGAGATGGTAAGCACTTTTTTTATTTGTTTCTTCTAAAATTTACACCCAAAATGCATGTTGGATTTAATTGCCACAGTCATAAAGCGGAGAACTGGGGTGGTACTTTCTAAGCTTTCTCTTTATATAAAATTTATTTCTATAAAATGTTTGTGGAAAATGACCCTTTCAGAGATATACATACTCAATGGTGTTTTTAGTTTGCATTTTATCTGCGCGTTTGGGGTGAGAAACCTTAGAAAGTACTACCCCTGATTATTATATCCTTATAGACTTTGCAAATCTAAATATTTTATCCACCACCCACACCTTAATATTTTCATGTAAGTATGTAGAATTACTCGTAGTATAGACCGTACTACTTCGTACTTACTACCTACCTGTTTTCTATCCGACGAAATGACGGTGACAGGACTTTTCCATCATTTTGAATGTTAATCAAATTCTATAATTTGTAGTAGTATAATATAGCGATTAGCGTTCCTGGTTTTATGGCCCAGAAAATGATAGTCTGTTATGGCTGCTCCCGTCACACAATAGAGATATTCAGAATGGGTGGTGGACTTCGTTGTTGAAGACTTCGAAACTCATTTAATGAAAAAAAAAAACAACCAAACAGCAAGAGTTTCATTTCACGTCAGTGGAGTATATAGAGGTGGGGCCGAGGGGGCCCGCCCTCCCCCCGATATGTCAAACAATGATGTGCCATCTGCTATAGCAAGATCCCAGGTTCAACACTTCACCCATTTTTCAAAAAAATTTCGCCTACGGCGCTTCTTTTTTGTTACGTCTTGAATACAACACTTATAATGCCAACCTAAAACACAACCTTTCTCACTCACCTTCACGAAAAAATTTTGCCTGCGGCGCTATTACACATTTTTTTAATAAGTCTATGTTAAAATTTTAATTGTCTTTCCTAGGAGTTTTTTCGGCCCCCCCTCGAAGTGAAAACCTATATACGCCACTGTTCAATAAATTTTTAAGACAATCTCATTTTTACAGGTGTCCATCCCACGGACTGCTTCGACTGGTCAACACCTCAAGACCATTGGTACGGAGGAGGACAAGCCGCCAACATATCCTGGCCCTTGGGGAAATCTTCCCAGGACTTCGCTCCATTCATCACGGGAGATATCAGCCGACACCAGTGGGGGAACGTTCTCATGAAATATTTCATCAGCTCAAAGGGAGTGGCGATCATTGTGGACGAGCATACACCACTGTATGTTTCGTATAACAAAAATAATGATAATAAATTTTGTATAAGGGCAAAACACGATGATTTTGCGTACGTATACCATCATTCAAAATATCCTGAATTGAAATATACCATATGCACGTCATCCAACATCAAAACATTACATTCAGCTTTGAGCCAACAGTCACTGTGGGACGGTCTAAAACAGGAAGACATAAATGTTCTCCATTCTTTGCTATCAGAACCCGTTTGGCACATTGCGCCAAGATGGAAAAGCGAACTGACCGAAAGTTTAATCTACAATTATACCGAAGACGTTATTGCATTAGGATTCTTAAAACAAGGCCACGTATTAATCAACGAATTCTGGCAGGACCAAATCGGTGATTATACTTTGGACGAAAAAAGATTTCCGACATTGCAAGAGATCGTCCACATAATCCACCGTCGAGGTTTTAGAATCGTATTCACAATCCAACCTTTTATCAGTACAGAAAGTATTAATTTTGCCGAATGCATACAAAAGAATTTGTTGATTTCTGAAAGATATTCTGAACAGAAAATCCCCGCGTTAACGAGGTACAAATCGCTACAAAGTGCTGGAGTTTTGGATATCACAAATAACAGAACTTTACCGTGGTTGAATGAGCAGTTGAAAAAAGTTGTTAGCACGTATCAGATTGATGCGTTTTTCCTTGATTTGGGCATAGCGTACAACATGCCTCATTACTATCAATGTGAAAAGAAGTTGATCAATCCCGATGAATATAAGACAATATTTACAAACAGTTTCGATAAATCTCTATGTCTTATTGGCGTATCGTCTGCGATCACATTACCACGTCCGCCGATATTTGTTTCATTACCACCCTTCGAATCATCCTGGGATGCCATAAAAAACGTCATACCGACGGTTTTATCTTACGGTATAATAGGATATCCATTCTTGATGCCTGGAGCAGTCGGCGGCGACATCTATTGGCCTGGAAGTGAGCAATACGTTCCAGGTTCTTCGAAACAGCCCGTCGAACCTGCGAATGCTAATGATACTGAGACTGTGTTGCCTGAAAAGGAATTGTATTTGAGATGGCTGCAACTGGCGACGTTTTTACCTGTAATGAAGTTTACTCATTTGCCGAGTAAATACAATGATGAACAAGTCTTAGAGGTTGCAAAGATATTAACCAGCTTACGCCTAAAAACTGTAAGTATTGCAAATTGGTTCAAATAAGAAAATCCCACTTTCTGAGAGAGATCGGTGACTGTATTTTCTGTAGTGAGTTCACCCATGCACCTCTATATTTTGAGACTGTGTGTCATCTCTGTACAGCTCCTCTAATTTTCCCATTCTGTGTCATTCTGAAATCAGCATGTGCTGTAAAATAACTCTTTTTTTTTTCTAGGTGACTCCGCTTTTGATCAAATACTCCGAGCAGGCCCTGGATGCCGGACTACCCTTGATTCGTCCCCTGTGGATGTTGGAGCCCAATGAGCCAGCTTGTTATACAGTGGATGATGAGTTTTCAGTCGGAGACGAGCTCATTGTGGCTCCTGTCTTAGAAAAAGGAGTAACGCATAGAGAAGGTAACATTTTGTATTACCATATTGCTTTTCCCTCCAAAATTCCTCTTGCGAATATATTTTTCTTCTTCATCAGCCCTCTACTGCTAGATATAGGCCTCTTCCATACCCTTCCATTTCTTCTGTCGGTTGCTGCTTGCAGCCAATTTTTACCCCCCACAGCGGCTATGTCCTCAGACCATCTCTTTTGGGGTCTTCCGACACTTACTACTCTTATTTTCCCAAGGTCTCCATCTTAACATTTTTGGAGTCCATCTTGTGGGGTCTTGTATTGCAACATGTCCTGCCCATTGCCATTTCAGTCTTGCTACGCGATCCATGATGTCTGCTTCTCTGGTTCTGTTCCTATTTTTTTTTTATTTCTTATTCTGTCTCTTAGGTTTATACCAAGCATGGATCGTTCCATGGATCGCTGTGTGCATTTGAGCATTTGAGAATTTCTGCTTTTCTTTTTTGCAAGGGCTATGGTATTCAATGCATATGTGACTACACTGGCTGTATTTTATAACCAACTATTTATAACAATCTATTCATTAACATTTATTTTTTTCAGTATATTTGCCGTCCGGCGTTTGGAAAGATGGAATAGATGGTTCGCTTAGAAAGGGAAGCAGATGGATACACGACTACAGAGCACCTACTGACAAAGTGGCGTACTTTGTTAAGATGCCGGACAATACCAGATTTTAAGATCACAATGTTTACAATATTTGTGAATAGAAAAATTTAAGAGATTACACTTCAAATTGGAGTAATTTGTATTCCGAATGACGAAAGACGAGTTAGACTAGCCGGAAGGTATTGTAAAATATCTTAAATTGTTTTTTGTGTGGAGTTGATTGGCTGTGGAATGTTAGGGATTATATTAGGTCCAATTCTGTAATGTCACGAAATAAAAAAAGTGTGCTTTAAATTAATTTTGGACGTCTGATTTTAGTTATTACGCACTTGATTTGTTACAGAATAGGACAAATTATGTTCATCGATCATCTTGGGCATATTATGTCATTTTCATTTATATTTTTGAATTACGAATGGAATATCAGAGTAAAATGCTAAAACACCCAGGCCCGGCGAAAACAAAATGTAACTAAAATGATAGGTAAAGAAGACTAATCAAATACTGCATAGGTGGCATCATTGAAATCAATAGCTAAATATGTGAAATACCTTTACTTATCATAATTGTAACTGTTTAGTGCTCCTTTTACTAATAAATTAATGTGACCGCTGTAAAACTTCGAATAGATATTTTACAGATTCAGCCATTGATTTCGATGATGCCACCTATGCACTATTTGATTACTCATTTTGACTTATCATATGAGTTACATTTCTTTTGCGCCGGGCCTGGGTTTCTCTCGAGAATTCTCCTTTATAAGATAACCTGAATGCTGTATCAAAATTGTAGCACGCTTGGTCACAGAATATCAGCGGATTTTGTGCATGCCCATTAGTACGAGTATTTAGCAAGCAATTTTTTACATACTTATAGTTTCTTTACTTTATTTGATCGAAAATTAAACAAATCATTGAATAATTTTAAGACAAACATTCAAGTATTATTATTACTATTGCGTGGACGAACTGAATGAATGTGGTGGAAGAAGAAGTGTGTGTAAGGATAAGAAAGTCTGGCGTTCTATTCTCTCTGTCTACCCCGCAAATGATCGCAGTGAGAGGGGATAGAATAGCTTAGAATTATTCGTTTTCAGAAAATAATATTTCACAATTAAAATGAATATAACGTATATATACGTACGAATATATGTATGTACAATTTAGTGATGTTTTATAAGCTTTACATTATTTATTAAGTACATAATAATATACACGTATATTACTAAGCTATGTATATTTTCAAAATTTAATTTATTGTTTATTAAACATTAGTTTATTGTTATTTTGTATATGTTTATAATCTATATCCACCACTTTAATGAAGTTTACAATTTATAATCCGCCTTTTTGTTGAAGTTTACAAGTAATAATCTTCCTATTTATGAAGTTTACAAGTAATAATCTTCCCATTTGTGAAGTTTACAATTTATAATCTGCCTTTGAAATGAAGTTTACGACTTATAATCAGAATTTTTAATGAAGTTTATAATTCATAATTTGCCCTTTTCCTTTACGTTGAATACGTACTTTTATATCCATCAATTTACCCATTTGGTTTTTTACACACAATGAGTCAGCATTATTTTCTTTATTGTCTGAGTATTAACATATTTTAGTGTGGAACTTTTTATTTATTTTAAATCTATGTATTTACACATAAGTGTTATCAAGTGATATATTATTAGTAGCTCAATGCATACAAAATATTTATATACATTAGTATTTAATATATAATTATTTATTAAGCATTACAAAGCCATATAATTATTTGTAAAAGACTGTAAATAATGTTACATTCCGAATAAAAAGACATCACATATTATAATTATTTTTCATTTTATTTCCTTTATTGCAATTTTTTTATTAATGGATAAAGGTGCTTGAGAACATAAGATGGAAAATCCTTGAAACAATGGGAATCATAAGAAGATGACCTTCCTATTTGGTTGAGCAGCGTTTTGCAGTCTGCGATCACAAATCATAAATGCTATGAAATGAATCATATAGTTTTAAGAAATATTTCACTGTAATAAATAAATAAAAATAAAAAAAAAAATCTAAAATTTCCAGCAAAAATTTTCTCTTTCGTAACCACGGTTCTCTTACACACATGCTTTCGTTAATTGCCAAAACAGAATGTTAAGAGTGTGCATACCGACATTTCAAAAAATTCTAAAAACGGGAGACCTTCTATCTCGACAACCGTTACTAAATATGCTTTGGAACAAAATACGGTAGATGCATTGAACCTTTATCTAGGGAATAACCGTAAAAGATTTTTTATATCTTGTATAGATTTCTCAAAAAAATAAATAAAAACACCTCTGTACTTTTTTCCGAAAGACGGAAACTCGTTTCCCGAAAGTCGCGGAGTAAATTTTTTTTTGTACTGATAATATGCATCAATATCTAGGGAATAACCGTAAAAGTTTTTTGATAGACGCAAAATTAACCCCAAAAAATGAAAAAAACGCTATTTTTACCAGTTTGTCATGCGATTGTCACACGATTTTCAACCTTAATGCCGTGGGAAAAGACTGTGACGTCATTCTTGGTGCCAAGCCCTTAACGAGAGTTTTTGTAGTATACATAATTATGTAATCCACCCGAAGTCATCAGGTCTTATCTAGCTCAAGCCTTGGAAGATAGCGAGCAATCGGGAGGATCCAGTCACCGCATACCATCCTGTAAGGTATCTAACGAAAGTGCTTCACGAGTAGAACACAAATCTTTTTACAAATTTTGATTCTGGCCATTCTTGGTAGGAGGCGCCATTGGAATGAAGGAATCCAAGCGCTTCGGAAGGTAGTGTTTGGTATACTTTGGAAGAAAGCGAAAAACAGTTCTAGGATGAGTCATAAAATCTTGTTTAAAAAAATAAATGCCATTACTTTTTCCTATCAAGATCCCCCACTAGATGGACTAACCAAATCAAGGCTGCCACAGGTACATCAGTGGTTGGAGCATTGCGTACGGCGGTGTGTCGGGAGAGGTGGAGGACAAGAATCCAGAACGTGATACTGACAAGGAGAGGGGATGGCCACGACCCTCAGCAATGAGGACATCGACCCAGAAGAAGAAGAAGATCAAGAAACTGAAAATGAAATCAGGTTAAATAAATAAAAGATCATTTGAAACATTTTATTCATATTTTTTATTTAATTAGATCAAACATACATACGTCACGCATACAATGAGTGGTCATGATGCAATATAATAGTAATATTACCATATAATTATATAATTATAATATGTAACTATGACCTATCAATATTAGGTATATAATATTAGATAGATAGATGACAGGCTAAATACCTTCGGTATAAGGGACCCTACCTACAAAAAAAAAAGATTACAACATTTTTCAAGCGCATTACATTTATAATAATAAGTTTAATATATATTTTTTTTAATTATACGAAATAATAATAATACTCCAAAATAATAATAAATAATCCAAAATCATAACAAATAAATATGCATTTTCTTTCTCTCTTTTGCATTAGTTCTCAATTTTTAATCTTTTTTTTCTAATGACTAGAGACTTTTTTTTTTAATAAATTAATTACACATAAAGAAAAGTTTTATAATATCAAGCATAATTTCATTTAATCACTAATAATAAATTTTCTATTACTTCTGAGACTCTTCTATATGTTTTGTAAACAATTTCTCATAATATTATTTTTGATTACTACATATTATTATTGATTACTGTCGAGATTTGTGTACTCCAATTAATTACTTGGTATTAGTACTGATGCCGAAATTCTGGAATATTAACTCTTCCTGTTTTGAGCAGATTGCAATGGATCCATTCAGAAATAGTGATAGGAATTGATAATTACAATTATTGGCTACTTCCGTGACCAATATTATTGTGGATTTCTTTGGAAATAATGGTGATAATGCTAGTATTCAATACCTACATTTAACAGAAAAAGATGACCTAAATCTGCTTTTATGATATTTGATTACTAAGAACACGTGGACTTATTCATAGTAATCAAATCAAATTCACTGAAAATATTATCATGGGATTAAATCACTAGGTTCTCTGAAGTTGAAAATTTATTATATTATTATGACAGTAATCGGTAAGTATCGGATACAAGTAATCCAAATGAATAGGAAAATTCAAGTAATCCAACTGTGTAGAATTATCTCAGAGTAATAGAAAACTTTTATCACATTTCTTTACATCCAAAATAATTAAATAAAAACTTTTTTTTAAAAGTGATGATATTCATTACCAAACATGTAGGTGAATTGGAGATTCCAAAAAAGTATATATTTATCTATTTACTCTTCTAGAATTATCTTCATAAGCCAGTAATCAAAATAAATAAAAAAATGTTAGGTGTGTAATATTTTTTATTCGTGTCTTGTTTTTGTACTACATTTAAGAGTTGCTGCATGTTTAGTATAGCCATCTGATGGTGAAAAAAGTACATAAATGTCATATTTAATTTTCTTCATTTGGATTACTGGCAATATGAAGACATTTAATAAATAAACAAAAGAGCAATGTTGAAATTTTCAATTGTTTTAAAACAAAATGGTGGAGATTATTGTATATTTACATTGTCTTGGATTTGGCATATAAATCGGTAATATTTCTATTTGAGCGGCACATTTTATAGTACAATGTAAGGAAGAGACTTACCTATAAAAAAAAACAAAAAAAAAACACAAATTGTGGTTACCCCAATTTTTATAAATACATATCAGCATATTAAGCGATACAGTATTTTAAATAAGTAATTTATAAGCATTTTTTAGCATGCACATTAATAATCATTTTGGCGCTTAGAACCAAAATGATTTTGTAATCCTTAATTATTTTTTAGTAATGATGCCAATATATTTAGTAAAATGTGCGTAGTGGCCAAAATTTTAACAAACTCCTAACTTTGTTAAATATATATCGTAATATTCATTAAAAGACATTGATTACATTTAATAATTTTATAAATTGATTACAATATAACACGTAATTATATTTGTGATCAAAATAATCAAAATTTATGTTAATTTAAATATTTTTATTACCGTTGTGTAGACAGTTGGCCAAATCTGGGGAATTTTATTGACTCATTCTTAAAAAAAATAACAACAATTCTTTTTACAAAAAGACTACTAAAATTGATGGAGGTGTTTAATTAAAATTCAACCAATTAGAAATCGTTGAATTTTGTGGCAAAAAGGAACATTTTTTAAAATTTCTACAGTGCTTAGTAAAAGAACAACCTATCTCGATGATGAAAAACGTGGCCATTTTCTATTTAGCTGTCAAATTTTAAATTGGTAGAATATAATTATTTACAAGTTTTTAAATTGAGAACAATAATTTTAGTCGGCCATTTTATGAATCTGTGATGCCAATTGGTAAAATGGAGGCATATAAATTGATGTGAATTGTATTTCTTTCCATTTTAGGTTTTCGACCACACTACATTTTCATCATCGTGTATAGAGCTAACCCTCGTTTCTTTCCTCTCTACATTTAGAAAAACACACATTTTGCACCTTGTCAGTATTTTTTTAAATTATACTAACATCGCTATCACCCCACATTCAAAATATACTAAAAATGTTTAAGTAATCTACCTACCCAAAGGATTTCGCCAATTCACTTCGCTCTGTCTTTTTCAATCTCTCTTCACAATTTGTTTCAATTCTAACCTAACCTCTAAAAACTAATGGGATATTTTGAAATAACGATGCCAGTATAATTAGCAAAATACGCAGCATCAATTCCACAATTTGGTATATTTCATACATAGATCTAGTATATTTCCTCTTTTCATTCTGATGTTTAACACATTCGATATTCAATTTTTTTATAAAATTCACAATCCATCAAGGCAATTTATTGTGTAGCACCATACATAATATATATTATACACTACATTTCAAAATCAGTGTAGTATTTTTTTCTCTCTACGTAATATTAGTTTAATAATCTCGATATATTATTTTCATTCTCGCTTCGTACTAACAATTAATAATTGAAAAGCTCTGATTTATACCAGGGATTATGCGGTACTAAAAAATACTAAAAACGAAAAAAAAAGTCTCATTCTAAGGAGATTTTATGGTATATTTTCAGGTATATTTACGCCATTGAATGATTCAATATAACGGTTCAAGGGATATTTAAGTACCATTTTAATCATGACATAATATTATTACATTTTTTTAAAAGTAAATTCGTAGTAATTAAAGTTAAGTTCATTCTTACATGATGGAGTAAAACCAAAATTGGTTCATTTTGCAAAAAAGCAATCAGTTTTGCGTTTAGATATAACATTTTTCGCTAACAACAATTATTTAGTAACGTTTAACTGCATGATTGCGATTTTTTTTTTTTTTTTTCAGAATGAACTAAATAATATTTTATAATTATTATTAGATATCATTATTATTAAAAATGATCGACAAATTAGATGTCAGCGACCTTAGATGATAAGATAGGTACTTTATATATTTTTTTATAATTAATAAATATTTCAAATTTCAACAAAATCGATGAAAATAGAATATGGATGAGGAAACAGCGATAAAAATAAGTTGTATGATGAGGTGAATACTTATTATGGTGATGTTTAAATAAATAAATAAATAAATAAATTTAAAACTTTCATAAAACCCAAAAAAGCCCATCCCGTGAAAGCCTTTTAGGATAATAAAATATAATGATAAATATTTTAATATTGTAATAATACATATTTATCATATTATTTGATACCTACATTATCATATGCGATATACAAATATATTTAAAAACAACAATAATAATATGTTTATTCATTTAAGTATTTATGATCACTATACCTAAAAATTATAAAAAAATCTCACTTATTGGTACTCATTCCAAATAATTATAAAAGAACTCCAAAAATTCTATTGGCTCGCTTGAAAATGTGTCAGTTTTTGAAATATACCAAAAACGAACGCGTTTTGTAAAAAAAGTATAATTTTGATATTTGTGACTTTCTTTATTTTTTTCAACGTGATTTTTGTCAAATATTATAAATATTTTTACAAAACGTATTTTTTGGTAAATTACAATAATTGTCACAATTTTTGTAGCCGCTGTTACATAAATCATAAAAATGATTTAGGAGGTTATGCAAAATATTTGCAGTATATTTTACCAAACATAATTTTTTCAATAACGTTTCAACGGAAAATAAAAAGTTTTTTTTTTATGCTAAAAAATCAGCTAGATTAACAAAGATTTAAGCAATATGCTAGATTGGGAGTTATTATTTATAAATGTATCTTAAAACTTAGTGATGTAGGTACACAAAAAATAAAAATAATAGCATTTTTTTTTCATTAATGATAACATACTTTCAAACTTAATGTTATAAAAATTATTTGACGTTTGTAAAAGAAAACTCAAGCGTCCCAACAAGCATTTTATACCTAACAGCTTCGCATAATAATTATTATACTTAGTATTTTTTATTAATTTCATTATAATTATACTTAACCTACTTGAAACTAATAAACAATTAGGTATTTTTATATAATAACGTAGTAGATTCTGTCAAAAATTTGATGAAATATGACAAAAAGCGACAGAAATAAAGTTGTCATATTTAAACACATTAGGTATATTTTCTTGTCATAATTTTAAACACAAGATATTTTTAGTATTTTTTAACCTATAAATTTGTCATATTTCACACAAACGGAGTGTAGTGATTGTATTTATTTTTTGTAAGTAATAAATTTTAAAACAATATACTCAGTATTTTTTTTACTGCAAAATAAAATCAGTATTTTTCAGTGGTTGTTTTTTTTTTGCTGTTCATTTTGTTTAAATGTCGTACGTTTTTAAATACAAAGCTAAATAATGCTGAAAGTTGTGCACAATAATATAATAGATATAATTAATCATAAAATGTCCATGTCTCACATGCATACATTATTATATCTTAGTATTATGGACTATGCAATTTAATATTGCAGTTGTAACAAATAATTTTGAAATACAATCGTCTAAACATTTAAGTAAACATAATGTCTCCACCCACTATACCAAACTATGTCTAAATTAATGTAATTAGTAGCTGATCATTTCATTATTTTGCTGTACGTATAGGTAGATTGAATTCCTAAAAGCCAGACTACTTTTTCACTGAACTGCATATACATAAGTGAGTGTATACATATGATTTTTTTTCTTTAGTTTTTAACACAGTTTAGAACAGTGGGTTAAGATTTGAGTTTATAAATATGATTATATAATGATGTACCTAGATTTATGCTACAGTAAATAATTAACAAAAAATAAACATAAACTAAAAACAATAGCTAGTTTAAAAGAATATCTAAAATTGAGGATTTTTTTAAAATAAATTACATGAAAATAAATAAACTTAAGTAAATTACTATAATGATTGTGGTAATTTTGAAGTTACTTAAAAAAAATGGTTGACGAATATTTTACTTTTATGACATTAAATTCAGTGACAAAAACATCAGTAACTTCAAAATCATGTCAAAATCTATAATACAAATAATAATTTTAAACGAAATAATATGGCAGACATAAAAAAGAAAGGATAGAAAAAAACAGAAAGATAGAGAAATACATCTTGAGTTATATTTTTCATAATCTCTGTGTCAGTTCTGCCCTTTTATTTTTCTGACAGCTTTTGATATTTTTTTACAAGACATTTTTTTTTCAAAAATTTATCTTGTAAAAATATAACAATTGATAAACATGACAATGCTTTTTTTGTGTTACTCGATTGAATAAATGATTAATTGTTGGAAATAATGTTATGACAGTTTAGTAACATTTATAAATACGAGTATTATGTAAGTAACTATATTACAATGCGTCTGCGTAGAAAAAGGTATAATCTGAAAACTAGTTTAGAGTAAATTGGGGCTTGAAAATGAGTTGCCAATATTCGATTTTGTAAATATCATGATTTTAGCGAACGCCTCTAGCCAGCAATATTGAATTCTACTCTGTGAGTATTGCCATGTTATGGAAAATATTATCAAACTGTACACAAAATGAGTTGGATATATTTTTTATCACGCGGTTAACAAACATTTTAGTTTTGTCAACTCGTTATTAATATCCGGTTAACAAATATTTTTGTTTTGTCAACTCTTTATTAATACGGGGTTTATAAAACATTTTAGTTTTGTCAACTCTATATTAACACGCGGTTAACAAACATTTTAGTTTGTTAAACTTTGTATTAACACGCGGTTAACAAATATGTTAGTTTTGTCAACTATTTATTAACACGCAGTTAACAAACATTTTAGTTTTGTCAACTCTTTATTATTACGGGGTTAACAAATATTTTAGTTTTGTCTACTCTTATGGATATTATTTAGTGAATAATGGCAAGAATGACGTGTATGCATATTGAGCTGTAATAAGTTATTGGTGACGTAACAAAAAAAGCATTGCTGTATTTATTTTTAAGAGTTTTTTTTAGCTAAAAATAGATAATCATTAGTATATCTTTATTAGAAAGTGACAACATTTAAAACAAATTACTATTCATTATAGACTTCACGCGATCACGACTAGCAAATGTCAGATTTTCCCTATTAAAACAAGACAAAATATTGCCAGTAACCGAGCATTTTTTTAAGAACAAATACATTTCACATTTTAGATACTTAGTTAATTTCATTTAGAAATTTAACATGAATATTAATCCTCATACCTAAAAAATGAAAATGAGAATTAGCAGACAACGCTTAATGCATTTTAAAATGCCACCATTTTAATTTCGTTCGAACCACCGTCTTGAAATTAAGATAGAACATATTTTGAAATTTGTTCTAATTGAGAAATCTGACATTACACGTTCACTTGTTATTGGACTATTCAAATTTCAAGAATCAGCATTCTAAATTTTAAATTACAACAGACCAATTCGCAAGCAATGATCATTCATTATTTGACACAACATTTTCAATCGTTTTCTACATTTTTCATTTCGTTAATGATTTTTGTCAAAGTCTAAGTTTTTCTTACATTTTTCAATACTCATTTAAACATCAATTATCTATGAATATTTTGAATGAATTAAGTTTAGATACTCGCACACAATAATAGTCTCTAAAGACACAAGTTTTACAATGATTAAATAATTATAATATATATTTAAACTTTAGTTTTTTAAAATCTCAATGGACAAAATGTTTTGCGAAATATTTTTCCGTCTAAAGGCCCAATTCCACTGAGGCAACTTTAAAACAACATGTAGTAGCACGCGACATTGACGCCTGCTACACATAAACTTTCCGTTGAATAAACAAGAAGCGACACAAAACAAGTCGCCTTGCCGCATGCTACAAGTCGAATGTTGTTGCTCGGAAGCATGCGTCACCTTTCGAAATGATCTAACATGTCAAACAGTGTTCGATTGTAACAAACTTTTTCGACAATATTGTATCACATTGTCGCCCGCCTATACTCAGACGACACTAAGTAGCATCGTTCAGTGCCGCCACAGAGGAATTGCGCCTTTACGTTATTCACGTTGCAAGCTGCAACACATTACAAGATGAAACAGAAAGCATATTTCCACACTGAGAATTTAAGTAGTACTTAAGTATTACTTAAATTGCGGACATTCTTAATTAAAAAAGAAATGACAAGTATAATAAACATTCGATACAGAAATGTCATATTTTATCCACACTGACATACTCGTAGTTAAAGTCAGAATAAAAAAATTGCCACTAATTGAGAGAATATTTTCACTAGTGTATTTTGATACAAAGATGTTCATTGGAAAATGTTGTTTTAACTGCGACTGGTCCATTCAAAACAAACAAGGACGCGCAACAACAAAGCCGTCCATCTCAGAACGGGTGTGGCATTTTGTAACTCATACTCGCTCGCTACGCGACGTGCACGCGACTCACAATGTTTGTACGGCGTATAGTACACGCCGCATAGCGAGCGAGTAGAGTTACAAAATGCCACCCCTGACCATTACAGAGAAGTCTAAAACAAAGCGTAGAGGTATAGTTTGAATTGACCGTTCTGAGATGGTTGATCTGTCGTGGTGTATCCTCTGAGTCTGGGAATCTTTGTGATTTACTCTTTTTGACAATTAGTGTATTATAATTTTGTGTATTATACTTGTCATCTCAGCGTAAATCCTTAGTACATTATGCACAGCATCTTCACTACATTCTATTCATAACCCTGTTACTGCAAAACGACTAAAAAATTCTATCACTGGCATTACTGAACCAGTGAAAAAAAAATGCATTTCAGCAGACACTCCATCAAAAAGTCGTCATAATTCACTTTACATTTTAATCGACACAATATAAATATTATGTAATTTTTTTCACTGATTCAATAATAACCTGTCACTATATCTTCGTTTCTACGTCTTAAATCTTTAATATATGGTCGATTTTTCTTCAGGGAATGTTTTGATATTAATAATTAATTTATGCGTAAATAAAAAATGGACGATACGTTGCATTTTTTTTATCTATTGTTTGAATTTTATAATACAATCAGTAAATAGTATTGGACAGTATTGTTTTGAATGTAAAATATTAAAAAGCGAAAATGTAATTCCTATATTAATATCAAATAGAAAATTTTACTATCATATTGTCAACTACACTGAAAAAATCATAGTCTAAATATATTTTTTTTCATTAATTATTTAACATCAATATGCCACGATTTTTGTATCCTGCACCCACCACTGAGCTTATTCGTGCGTTGAACTAGAGACGGCCCTGTGTATCATCGCAAAGGCATCGAAACAAGCACATAAAAATAATGGCACTCAGTTTTGAAGCAAATTGAAAAATCCAATAGCATTTATTTTCCAGTTTTCGATAACTCATTCTAAGACACCAAATCTTCACCCAAGAATAACAAAGTTAACGATCTAGCAAGTTTTGAGATTTTGACTTTCGGAACAAAAACACCAGTGGCGTAATTTTGTAAATAACGAAGGTTCCATTTGTATGTAAAAGTTTTGAGTGTTTAAAACTTTGGTCTCATCTATCTCAAGATTTTGGTCTTGTTGCTCTAAGATGACGAAACAGTATTTTTTTTAAGGAAAATAGCACTCATTTTTTTTTCTTGTGAGAGCATAAGGTAAGTGTTATATGTCAAAAATACGCAAAGCGAGGCACTTTGGGTGGACAGTTGCTTAAAACGCGGATTTCTAATTTGGTGGTAATGGTTTCGACTCCTGGTGCTGATGATTACCAATTCTGAACTTCACGATGTAAGTTTTTAACTTATTGTGAAGTGTAGAAAAAAGATAAAAACGTGACATTGAATATTAAAATCGTAAAATTATTTAGACTGAATATTGCAGTGTAGTTGACAATATAGTACTGTATAAGATTGTTGTCGATTTTTGTAAATTTTAATATGTTAGTTATGTTTTTTATATTAAAATGTTTTGTGCCTAAAAAACATTAGGAATCATCATATTAATTATGTATTTTTACTCCTTTTCTTAGTGATCAATGATCAATAATATTTTTTTGATCATATTTGTCGATGGTACACATGTGCATAGACAATATTTATCATGTGTTCTGATGTCAAATGGTATTTATCTTTTAAAGTGATATTTAATACCTAGAGCTGAAATTTCTAATGCACTCCTAACCCACAAATGAATTTGCATTTTTGGACATAACCTCAATTTGGTATTTCAATGACTAGAAATATATTTATCTCGTTATGTTCTCGAATAGAGTGTCAAACATATTTAAAAAATGTTCCAAAAAATGGAGGGCTGAATAATAGGAAAAAATTCTGGTCGTAGAATGTTCTTAAAAATATCAAAAATCTACAATAGAAAATGGTCTAAAATTTCAAATGTACGTTTTTTTGAAAGAACAAGAAATACTTCTTTTTTTTAAACCAGAATTATCAGAAATATTTGACACCCTAATTCAAGATTTTGTAAATCGTTTTCATATTTTTTTAAAGTATTTAAGTATATTATTTATCACACATGGCAACATTGTTCCATAATAATTTCACCAATCAAATCACACTCGATTATAAAATGTTCTTAAGTTTAAAATTGGAATATTATTTTTAAAATTTTGCAGTTGTTTACATAGCTGCCTCATCATAAAAATACATTTGGTTTTTATAATTTTTTTTGAACAAGAAATCTCAGTTTAATTTGAAAATATTCAGTCAAATTATAGAAAAAACAAGAAAATATTGGGGCCTAAAAAGATGTTATTATGTACCTATATGCGAGCATTTGAAAACATCAATGTTGTCGATTTGAGTTTGAACTTGAGACTTTTTGAGATTATCTTCAGTATTCTAACTATTCATGTAATTCATAATATGAAAAATTAGGTTTACTATAATATTCTATAGTAAAATAAATTCTTTTCATTACAAAATGAAAATTTTTATTAGAATACTTTGATAAATATCAGTACAGTAAATTTTTTTCTTCAAACCATCTCAACTTTTTCACATTCATTTTAGTTAAAACATCCGTCTTTCTGTCACTCATCTCTCTAATTCTCATTCATTCTACTTACAACATCAGTTTTTCTGTCACTCATTTCTCTAATTCACATTCTACTAGTTACATCAGTCTTACTGTCACTCATTTCTCTAATTCACATTCATTCTAGTTACAACATCAATCTTCTTACTGTCACTCATCACTCCAGTTCACATTTATTCTGGTTACAACATTTATATGAGAGTCACTCATCTCTCTAATTCACATTCATTCTAGTTACAACATCAGTATTACTGTCACTCATATCTTTAATTCACATTCACTCTAGTTACAACATCAGTTGTACTGTCACTCATTTCTCTAATTCACATTCATTCTAGTTCAACATCCATCTTACTGTCACTTATATCTTTAATTCACATTCATTCTAGTTATAACATCCGTCTTACTGTTACTCATATATTTAATTCACATTCATTCTAGTTACAACATCAGTCTTACTGTCACTCATTTCTCTAATTCACATTCATTCTAGTTACAACATCTAATTCACATTCATTCTAGTTACAACATCAGTCTTACTGTTACTCATTCATCTAATTACTCACCTTATAGATGGCGGTTTAGAGTTACGACAACTTTCGAGTGAAATTTTAAGTTTAATAATGTGGCCGCCAAACACTGACATTTTGATAAGTCTGTTATTTAGTCTATAAAATGATTGTTAAACTGTGTTTTCTTGTTAACCCAAATGCCGATTTACTTTTGCAAGTTATCCTTTTGTGATGAGAAAGCTATAAACAACCCTGAGACCTAGAACTCCAGTCTGTAAGCTGAACACGATGTTTCGTGATCTTGCAAGTTGATTGTGCACCTGGACGCGGATGGTGATAAGTCTATTTTGTATTTCTCCAATTGTTCCTCATTCTCCGTCACCCAGTAGCCCAGGACGTCTGTGTCGTATGTTGGGATGATTGTCACTTCTGGAAAATTAAAAAGAAATTTTAGATTGCGTTAGTCGGCATGTGCCAAGAAAATTTACAGACGGATGTTTATGCGTTTGCATAGAATTAAGAATGCTATAATTGACAGAACAGATATGACATTCCAAACTAAAGAAAGGTAAGAACACGAGTGGTATAAAGAGAGGAGGTCATTATTTAGTATAAAGGATATGGGAATTTAACTAGGTTTTTGACTGCCACATATTTTAAATTGCCTAGCCACACTACTTTTGAAATCCCTACTACAAAAATTGATTATTGCTATAACAATATGTTAGAATATATGGCCTGACTAATAATAAAAAAATGTAAGGTCTTAGTTTATTAAGTTTAAAAAATGCTGTAAATGTGTTGTTGTATTAACATTATTAATAAAGATATTTTTTATTTACCTAAGTCTTTATCTTCCCACGTTTTCTTTGCTTCCAACAGAGCATTGTAAATCTCCTTTGAAGGTTCAGTTCCAGAAAATACATAATAACGAGCTCTCACCCTCTGGAAGAACTCCATTGCGGAGTAATATGAATTACCGTGGTGAGGTACGTATGTTAAATCCATATAAATTGGTTGAATCTTTTTTCTCCGTGTTGGAGAATCATGTTTTCTGCTTTCTCTAGATTTCTCTTGGTTGATTTTATTTTTATTGGCGACAGAATTCGCTGGAGGTCTCCTCTCCTTTTTGGGAGTGGTTCTGTTTGAATCGTAACCAGTCGCAGGGGGTCCTGGACTTGGTAATCCTAAAGGTTTGCCCCAATCGCCTATAGGGTCTTTTGAAAGTGTTTTTTCTTCGGTTTCTTTACTATGAGTGGTTTTCTTTTCGTCTTTAACTAGTTTGGTCAGTTTTACTGTTGCTGTTGAGGAGCATGAACTAGATGAGGATGACTGTGATTCAGAAACATGTATTGAATCTTTTATTGACTTGAAAGCTATTTCATGATCTTGGCTACTTGCTTGTTCTTTACCGTTGACTTGATCTGCAGGATATTGATATTTGGATGTAATACTTGACATTAGATCAGCGCCTCTGGCCTGTTTGTGTTCTTCTAACGCCTTTTCAAAATGCATATCGGCTTCGTCTAAAAATCCGTGTTCACTTTCATGCTCGTACGCCATTTTCTTATAAGATTTTGTGACGTTCTCTGAAAACTTTGATGATACTTTTTCTGATTCGGTCACAAATTCGTCATCTTCTGGTAATGCTCCATAAATTGACGAACTCATGGGATCGAGTTTCATTTTCAATTTCTTAGTTAACGTTTCAACATCTTGCGCATCGTCTGTTGCTGTTGTGCGAATTTCTTCATCTTTGTCGTATGTTTCTTCAAATTCTTCCGTAAATTCGCTTATCGTGGTTTTGGTGGATTTGGTAGTTTTTGTATATCCATCAGAGCTCTTGCTAACTGTTGTTGTCTCTACTGTGACTTTGACTTTTTCGGGGGAAATAACTTCTCGAGTCGTAACCACGGTAATTGTTTGCACGACTTCTATTCCATTTTCTTCGATAATGTTTGTAAAGACTTCAGTGTCAGTCTTGATGTCGCCAACGGGAGATCTGACCTTTTGCTTTGTTGGTTGACTAGATGACTTTTTAGGTTGTTCTTCTTCTTTACTAACTTGTTCTTTACTAATTGTTTCCGTAGGTGAATCAGTATGACTTTGTTTTTCATCAACTTCTTCATCTAATTCCTCGGCCAAGGATTCAAATGTTGAATCAGATGGAATGAAAGATATTTGTGTTTTGATATCTCTAATTGTTTCAATTGATCCAGATTTAGTTTCATTTTGAGTAACAGTTTCAATAGTTGTCTTAATTACACTTTGTGATTGATGTCTGAGTTCTTCCATGGTTGTATTTGTTGTAATGGTTTGTTTAATAGTTTCACTAGCTTTATTAATAACTTTGGTTTCAGTATTTGTACTTCGCTTAACTTTACCTGTTGGTTTGTATGTCTTTAATATTTCATTAATATCTTGTGAGTGCTCTTCTTCCGTTTCCGTTTCATCTGATGTCTCCTTAAAAAGTTCCGTTTGTTCCTCTACTAGATTATCTGTGATATCGTCTAATCCTAGACCAGGAGGTAAATATGTAATTTGTGTTTTAACATCTTTGATAGTTTCTATAGATCCATCGGCCGATTCGTTTGTAGTAGTTGTTTCAATGACTGTTTTTATAGCCACAGTTTCATCAAATTGATTAATCATTTCTTCTCTTGTCGTTTCAATGACAATAGTTTGATTAACAGGTTCATTATTCAGTACTATTTGATTAATTTGAGTGTCAGTTTCTTTCTTAATTTTACCGGTTGGTTTAAAGTTTTGTAATAATTCAGTCAATTCGTTTGACGTACTGATTTGTGATTCTGAAACAGTTATTTTAATATCTTTTGTAGTTTCTACAGCTCCATCTGGATACTCATCAACCGTTGTAGTTTCAATTGTTGTCTTTACTTTCTTCATTCTACTGTCTGAACCTTTCAATGTATCTTTTGTGGTAACTGTGGTTATGGTTTGTTTCACTTGTTGATTATTTTTAGTGGTGATGTTTGTTACCACGTCAGTGCTTGTTGTGGAATCTTCTACTTCCTCACCCTCCCCATTTTGATCTAAGCTTTCTTCAGGTGTTTGTTTTACATCTGTAACAATAATCTTTCTATCTTTGGTAGTTTCTACTGTACCGTCTGGATATTCATCTACTGTAATTGTTTCAATCGTTGTTTTAATTTTCTCAACCTCTTCATCATTGTTACAATATTTTTGATTACTCGTGATTACAGTTATTGTCCTTGTAACTTCTATACTATTTTCTACGAAAGTTTCTACATTTTTCTCAGTAAATATTTCTGGACTTCCAATAGGTTCCAGATCTTTCAAAACACTATCTAAGTTATTCACAGCCGATGTTTTATGTTCTGATACGGTTACTTTTACATCTTTAGTTGTTTCAATTGCTCCATCAGGATATTCGTCGACTGTTGTAGTTTCGACTGTAGTCCTTAATTTTTTACTTTGTCCATCGCTGGATGCCAAAATATCATTTGTCGTTACAGTTGTTATAGTTTGTAAAATAGTTTTGTTATCCTTGACAACTTCTCTTGTCACAACATCCTTGTCAGTTTCCGTATTTTCTATTGTTAAGTCTTCATCAAGAAGTTGATCTGAAGGTGAAACTTCAGGTGCTACATCAATGACTGATATTTTAGTGCTAACAGCTGTTTTAATAGTTCCATCAGGGAAACGATCTGTTGTGATTTTTTTCACAGTTCGCTTTATTTTCTTTAAGACTCCTTCATTATTGACTAAGTCTTCCTCCGTAGTTATTGTAATGATAGTCTGATTGATTTCAACCCCTTCGATTATAATAAGATTTTCTGATTTTTCTTCATGAGTTCTAGGAGCGCCAGAAGTTTTGAAATTTTTCAACATATTTTCTAATTCAATTGATTCTCCGGACTTTACTTCAGAAATTGTAACCTTCACATCTTTGTGAGTTTCGGTAGTTTTGTCCGGATTCTCATTGACAGTTGTGGTTTCTACAATTGTTTTTATCCTCTTTGATTGATCTTTAGCGATTAAAGTTAAACGTTTTGTTACAATTGTTATGGTCTGTTTGATTTCCCCTAATGAAGATTTAATAATGTTAGTTTTTACATCTGTTTCGGTGGAGCTATCTTCAATAATTTCCCCATCTTCTTCAAATTCGTCAAGATCACCAACATCTTCGTCTTCAGATTTATTTTCATCATCGATATCTTCCTCCACGGATTTGTTGATATCGCCTTTGAGGTCAACTTCATCGTAGATCATAACTTTAACATCAGTTTGAGTTTCACTTGTACCGTCAGGATATTCGTCTGTTGTGTCTGTTTCAACAGTTTTCTTTATTTTTTCAACATTTTCCTCATCATTATAAAACTTTTGAATGGTTGTGGTTGTAATAATAGTTCTGATAATTTGAACACTCTTTTGAGTAATCTTTTCAGTTATTTTTTCTGTAGATACATCAGCATCACCCAAAGGAGAGAAATTTTGAAGAATATTGTCTATGTCACTTGCAGTGTGTCCATAATCAGAAAGTGTAATTTTCACATCTTTGGTTGTCTCAACAACGCCATCGGGATATTCGTTTACAGTAATAGTTTCGACAGTTGTTTTAAGTTTTTTCTTATCGCCAGTATACCGAAGAATTTCCTTAGTGGTAATAGTGGTAATGGTTTGCATGATAGTGACACCTTCTTTACGAATGGTATTTGTTTTGATACTTTTATCCACAGACGTATCGTCAATAATGAAGTCTTCAATATCTTGCTCATCTTCGGGAGGATCTTTTGATGCAATGGTTTCCTTACTGGGCGAGTGTTTTAATTTCAAGTCACTCACACTAACTTTAATATCTTTAAATGTTTCTACTGTCTTATCAGGATTTTCATTTAAAGTGGTTGTTTCAACAATTTTCCTCAACCTCTTTGTAGAATCACTTGTTCTAATATATTCACGTCTTGTCACTGTGGTGACGGTTTGCTTTATTTCTTGATCATTTAATTTGATAATGTTAGTCTTAACATCTTCGTCAATAGATGTATCTTCGATTTCTTCATCATCTTCGTGTATTTTTTCGGATACATCGGAACAATCATGAATAAGCACTTCTCTATCATATTTCGTATCTTTCGTTTTATCAGGATATTCATCTTCAACAGTAGTTTCAATAGATTCCTTAACTTTTCTGGGAATGTTGTTAAAATCACAATAAAACTCTTTAGTTGTAATAATGGTCGTGGTTCGTTTAACATCTGAGCCACTAATAGTTAGATATTCTGTATGTGTATCAGTACTGCATATATTTTCACCTAACGGTTTTAAATCGATTAAATCTTCGTGTTCATCCTCCTGTTCGTCTCCAGATATATCATCGGCTTTAACTTCCTTCTCTGTATCGATATCAAGAACTTTCTCACTTGTTAATGACGAAACCGATGTTGATTTTAAGGAGGTTGAACATTCAGATATCGTAGTTTTAGTGTCTTTGGTAGTTTCTGTTGTGCCGTCTGGGTTTTTACTAACCGTTGTTGTTTCTATGGTTGTTTTGATGCACTGCGGTGTGCCATCTTCCTTAGAAACAATTTCTCTTGTGGTCACAGTGGTGACTGTTTGTGTTACGACATTCTCTCCTTCTTTAATAATTTTTGTAGTGGTATCAGTCTCAGTTGTAAACTTGCCAACAGAATGTTGAACTTCACTAATCATTCCTGCGTCTTCCATTGCAAGCGAGTCGGTATATTTAGATTTTTCAGTAAGTGTGGATATTTTTTGAGCAACATAATCACCACCAATACTTACTGACTTTGAAACTGTGTCACTATTTAATACGTAATCCATTACACTTTTAGAAATGCTAGACGTTTCAGTTAATTCATTTGACTTCTTATGAATCAGGAAGCATTCGGATGCTTTGTCGCTACTATCTTGAAAACTAATTTTGTTCATTGGACTGACAGGTGCAGTAGGTGGAGTAGTGCAACCAGTTGAATATTTTTCTGACAGATGATGATCATCAATATCTGTATCATCTTTGACATGTTCCGGGGAACCTAAATATTCAGGAGAAAATCTCTTTTCAACATCGGGGTTATCGTATAAAAGTCCACTCCTGTTTTCAATAACTGAAGCTTCAGATAATTCATCCGAATCAATAGACCTATGCTTCACATCGCCATTCGCGAAAGTGTCTTTTTTTGCAATAAAGGTTAGTGAAGATTCCTTTGGAGAAACTATTGGTGATTTGAGTTTATCATCAGGAGTTGGTGAAACTGATGGAGACTTATGTTTGTCATCTTCAATCGGTGAAGGTGCTTTAATATCCTTTTCACTTGGAGCCGGTGAAAGTTCCTTTGGTGATACTGAAACCGATTTAGGCTTATCATCAGGGGATGGTGAAACTGAAGGAGACTTATGTTTGTCATCTTCAATCGGTGAAGGTGCTTTAACATCCTTTTCACTTGGAGCCGGTGAAGGTTCCTTTGGAGATACTGAAACCGATTTTGGTTTGTCACCAAGGGTTGGTGAAACAGAAGGAGACTTATGTTTGTCATCTTCAATCGGTGAAGGTGCTTTAACATCTTTCTCCAGTTTTTCACTTAGAGCCGGTGAAGGTTCCTTTGGAGATACTAAAACCGATTTAGGCTTATCATCAGGGAATGGTGAAACTGAAGGAGACTTATGTTTGTCATCTTCAATCGGTGAAGGTGCTTTTATATCCTTTTCACTTGGAGCCGGTGAAGGTTCCTTTGGTGATACTGATATCGATTTATGTTTGTCATCAGGGGTTGGTGAGACTGAAGGAGATTTATGTTTGTCATCTTCAATCGGTGAAGGTGCTTTTACATCCTTTTCACTTGGAGCCGGTGAAGGTTCCTTTGGTGATACTGAAACCGATTTAGGTTTATCATCAGGGGTTGGTGAAACTGAAGGAGATTTATGTTTGTCATCTTCAATCGGTGAAGGTGCTTTAACATCCTTTTCACTTGAAGCCGGTGAAGGTTCCTTTGGTGATACTGAAACCGATTTAGGTTTATCATCAGGGGTTGGTGAAACTGAAGGAGACTTATGTTTGTCGTCTTCAATCGGTGAAGGTGCTTTAACATCCTTTTCACTTGGAGCCGGTGAAGGTTCCTTTGGTGATTCTGAAACCGATTTAGGTTTATCATCAGGGGTTGGTGAAACTGAAGGAGATTTATGTTTGTCATCTTCAATCGGTGAAGGTGCTTTAACATCCTTTTCACTTGGAGCCGGTGAAGGTTCCTTTGGAGATACTGAAACCGATTTAGGCTTATCATCAGGGGTTGGTGAAACTGAAGGAGATTTATGTTTGTCATCTTCAATCGGTGAAGGTACTTTAACATCCTTTTCACTTGGAGCCGGTGAAGGTTCCTTTGGTGATACTGAAACCGATTTAGGTTTATCATCAGGGGTTGGTGAAACTGAAGGAGATTTATGTTTGTCATCTTCAATCGGTGAAGGTGCCTTTACGTCCTTTTCACTTGGAGCCGGTGTAGGTTCCTTTGGAGAGACTGAAACAGATCTTGGTTTGTCTTCAGGGGTTGGTGAAACTGAAGGAGATTTATGTTTGTCGTCTTCAATCGGTGAAGGTGCCTTTACGTCCTTTTCACTTGGAGCCGGTGAAGGTTCCTTTGGTGATACTGAAACCGATTTAGGTTTATCATCAGGGGTTGGTGAAACTGAAGGAGATTTATGTTTGTCATCTTCAATCGGTGAAGATGCTTTAACATCCTTTTCACTTGGAGCCGGTGAAGGTTCCTTTGGTGATACTGAAACCGATTTAGGTTTATCATCAGGGGTTGGTGAAACAGAAGGAGACTTATTGTTGTCTTCTGGTTCCACCAGTAAAGGCGCTTTAACATCTTTCTCCAGTTTTTCACTTGGAGCCGGTGAAGGTTCCTTTGGTGATACTGAAACCGATTTAGGTTTATCATCAGGGGTTGGTGAAACTGAAGGAGATTTATGTTTGTCATCTTCAATCGGTGAAGGTGCTTTAACATCCTTTTCACTTGGAGTCGCTGAAGGTTCCTTTGGAGAAACTGAAACCGATTTAGGTTTATCATCAGGGGTTGGTGAAACCGAAGGAGATTTATGTTTGTCATCTTCAATGGGTGAAGGTGCTTTAACATCCTTTTCACTTGGAGCCGGTGAAGGTTCCTTTGGAGAAACTGAAACCGATTTAGGCTTATCATCAGGGGTTGGTGAAACTGAAGGAGATTTATGTTTTTCATCTTCAATCGGTGAAGGTGCCTTTACGTCCTTTTCACTTGGAGTCGTTGAAGGTTCCTTTGGAGAAACTGAAACCGATTTAGGTTTATCATCAGGGGTTGGCGAAACCGAAGGAGATTTATGTTTGTCATCTTCAATGGGTGAAGGTGCTTTAACATCCTTTTCACTTGGAGCCGGTGAAGGTTCCTTTGGAGAAACTGATATCGATTTACGTTTATCTTCAGGGGTTGGTGAAACTGAAGGAGACTTATGTTTGTCGTCTTCAATCGGTGACGGTGCCTTTACGTCCTTTTCACTTGGAGCCGGTGAAGGTTCCTTTGGAGATAATGAAACCGATTTTGGTTTGTCATCAGAGGTTGGTGAAACTGAAGGAGATTTATGTTTGTCGTCTTCAATCGGTGAAGGTGCATTAACATCCTTTTCACTTGGAGCCGGTGAAGGTTCCTTTGGAGAAACTGAAACCGATTTAGGTTTATCATCAGGGGTTGGTGAAACCGAAGGAGATTTATGTTTGTCATCTTCAATGGGTGAAGGTGCTTTAACATCCTTTTCACTTGGAGCCGGTGAAGGTTCCTTTGGAGAAACTGATATCGATTTACGTTTATCTTCAGGGGTTGGTGAAACTGAAGGAGACTTATGTTTGTCGTCTTCAATCGGTGACGGTGCCTTTACGTCCTTTTCACTTGGAGCCGGTGAAGGTTCCTTTGGAGATAATGAAACCGATTTTGGTTTGTCATCAGAGGTTGGTGAAACTGAAGGAGATTTATGTTTGTCGTCTTCAATCGGTGAAGGTGCATTAACATCCTTTTCACTTGGAGCCGGTGAAGGTTCCTTTGGAGAAACTGAAACCGATTTAGGCTTATCATCAGGGGTTAGTGAAACTGAAGGAGATTTATGTTTTTCATCTTCAATCGGTGAAGGTGCCTTTACGACCTTTTCAATTGGAGCCGGTGAAGGTTCCTTTGGTGATACTGATATCGATTTACGTTTATCGTCATGGGTTGGTGAAACTGAAGGAGATTTATGTTTGTCGTCTTCAATCGGTGAAGGTGCTTTAACATCCTTTTCACTTGAAGCCGGTGAAGGTTCCTTTGGTGATACTGAAACCGATTTAGGTTTATCATCAGGGGTTGGTGAAACTGAAGGAGACTTATGTTTGTCGTCTTCAATCGGTGAAGGTGCTTTAACATCCTTTTCACTTGGAGCCGGTGAAGGTTCCTTTGGTGATACTGATATCGATTTACGTTTATCGTCAGGGGTTGGTGAAACTGAAGGAGACTTATGTTTGTCGTCTTCAATCGGTGAAAGTGCTTTAACATCCTTTTCACTTGGAGCCAGTGAAGGTTCCTTTGGTGATACTGAAACCGATTTAGGTCTATCATCAGGGGTTGGTGAAACTGAAGGAGATTTATGTTTGTCGTCTTCAATCGGTGAAGGTGCTTTAACATCCTTTTCACTTGGAGCCGGTGAAGGTTCCTTTGGAGAAACTGAAACCGATGTTGGTTTGTCATCAGGGGTTGGTGAAACTGAAGGAGACTTATGTTTGTCATCTTCAATCGGTGAAGGTGCTTTAACATCCTTTTCACTTGGAGCCGGTGAAGGTTCCTTTGGTGATACTGAAACCGATTTAGGCTTATCATCAGGGGTTGGTGAAACTGAAGGAGACTTATGTTTGTCATCTTCAATCGGTGAAGGTGCTTTGACATCCTTTTCACTTGGAGCCGGTGAAGGTTCCTTTGGTGATACTGAAACCAATTTAGGTTTATCATCAGGGGTTGGTGAAACTGAAGGAGATTTATGTTTGTCGTCTTCAATCGGTGAAGGTGCCTTTACGTCCTTTTTACTTGGAGCCGGTGAAGGTTCCTTTGGAGAAACTGAAACCGATTTAGGCTTATCATCAGGAGTTGGTGAAACTGAAGGAGATTTATGTTTTTCATCTTCAATCGGTGAAGGTGCCTTTACGTCCTTTTCACTTGGAGCCGGTGATGGTTCCTTTGGTGATACTGAAACCGATTTAGGTCTATCATCAGGGGTTGGTGAAACTGAAGGAGACTTATGTTTGTCATCTTCAATCGGTGAAGGTGCCTTTACATCCTTTTTACTTGGAGCCGGTGAAGGTTCCTTTGGAGAAACTGAAACCGATTTAGGCTTATCATCAGGAGTTGGTGAAACTGAAGGAGATTTATGTTTGTCGTCTTCAATCGGTGAAGGTGCTTTAACATCCTTTTCACTTGGAGCCGGTGAAGGTTCCTTTGGTGATACTGAAACCGATTTAGGTCTATCATCAGGGGTTGGTGAAACTGAAGGAGATTTATGTTTGTCGTCTTCAATCGGTGAAGGTGCCTTTACGTCCTTTTCACTTGGAGCCGGTGAAGGTTCCTTTGGTGATACTGAAACCGATTTAGGCTTATCATCAGGGGTTGGTGAGACTGAAGGAGACTTATGTTTGTCTTCTGGTTCCACCAGTAAAGGCGCTTTAAAATCTTTCTCCAGTTTTTCACTTGGAGCCGGTGAAGGTTCCTTTGGAGAAACTGAAACCGATGATGGTTTGTCATCAGGGATTGGTGAAACTGAAGGAGACTTATGTTTGTCATCTTCAATCGGTGAAGGTGCTTTTACGTCCTTTTCACTTGGAGCCGGTGAAGGTTCCTTTGGAGATAATGAAACCGATTTTGGTTTGTCATCAGGGGTTGGTGAAACTGAAGGAGATTTATGTTTGTCATCTTCAATCGGTGAAGGTGCTTTTACATCCTTTTCACTTGGAGCCGGTGAAGGTTCCTTTGGTGAAACTGAAACCGATCTAGTTTTATCATCAGGGGTTGGTGAAACTAAAGGAGACTTATGTTTGTCTTCTGGTTCCACCAGTAAAGGCGCTTTAACATCTTCCTCCAGTTTTTCACTTGGAGCCGGTGAAGATTCCTTTGGAGAGACTGAAACCGATTTTGGTTCTTCATCAGGGGTTGGTGAAACTGAAGGAGATTTATGTTTGTCGTCTTCAATCGGTGAAGGTGCTTTAACATCCTTTTCACTTGGAGCCGGTGAAGGTTCCTTTGGTGATACTGAAACCGATTTAGGTCTATCATCAGGGGTTGGTGAAACTGAAGGAGATTTATGTTTGTCGTCTTCAATCGGTGAAGGTGCCTTTACGTCCTTTTCACTTGGAGCCGGTGAAGGTTCCTTTGGTGATACTGAAACCGATTTAGGCTTATCATCAGGGGTTGGTGAGACTGAAGGAGACTTATGTTTGTCTTCTGGTTCCACCAGTAAAGGCGCTTTAAAATCTTTCTCCAGTTTTTCACTTGGAGCCGGTGAAGGTTCCTTTGGAGAAACTGAAACCGATGATGGTTTGTCATCAGGGATTGGTGAAACTGAAGGAGACTTATGTTTGTCTGAAACCGATCTAGTTTTATCATCAGGGGTTGGTGAAACTAAAGGAGACTTATGTTTGTCTTCTGGTTCCACCAGTAAAGGCGCTTTAACATCTTCCTCCAGTTTTTCACTTGGAGCCGGTGAAGATTCCTTTGGAGAGACTGAAACCGATTTTGGTTCTTCATCAGGGGTTGGTGAAACTGAAGGAGATTTATGTTTGTCGTCTTCAATCGGTGAAGGTGCTTTAACATCCTTTTCACTTGGAGCCGGTGAAGGTTCCTTTGGTGATACTGAAACCGATTTAGGCTTATCATCAGGGGTTGGTGAGACTGAAGGAGACTTATGTTTGTCTTCTGGTTCCACCAGTAAAGGCGCTTTAAAATCTTTCTCCAGTTTTTCACTTGGAGCCGGTGAAGGTTCCTTTGGAGAGACTGAAACCGATTTTGGTTCTTCATCAGGGGTTGGTGAAACTGAAGGAGATTTATGTTTGTCGTCTTCAATCGGTGAAGGTGCTTTAACATCCTTTTCACTTGGAGCCGGTGAAGGTTCCTTTGGTGATACTGAAACCGATTTAGGCTTATCATCAGGGGTTGGTGAGACTGAAGGAGACTTATGTTTGTCTTCTGGTTCCACCAGTAAAGGCGCTTTAACATCTTTCTCCAGTTTTTCACTTGGAGCCGGTGAAGATTCCTTTGGAGAGACTGAAACCGATTTTGGTTCTTCATCAGGGGTTGGTGAAACTGAAGGAGATTTATGTTTGTCATCTTCAATCGGTGAAGGTGCCTTTACATCTTTTTCACTTGGAGCCGGTGAAGGTTCCTTTGGTGATAATGATATCGATTTACGTTTATCATCAGGGGTTGGTGAAACTGAAGGAGGTTTGTCATCTTCAATCGGTGAAGGTGCTTTTACATCCTTTCCACTTGGAGCCGGTGAAGGTTCCTTTGGAGAGACTGAAGCCGATTTTGGTTTGTCATCAGGGGTTGGTGAAACTGAAGGAGACTTATGTTTGTCATCTTCAATCGGTGAAGGTGCCTTTACGTCCTTTTCACTTGGAGCCGGTGAAGGTTCCTTTGGAGATACTGAAACCGATTTAGGTTTATCATCAGGGGTTGGTGAAACTGAAGGAGACTTTTGTTTGTCATCTTCAATCGGTGAAGGTGCGTTTACGTCCTTTTCACTTGGAGCCGGTGAAGGTTCCTTTGGAGAGACTGAAACCGATTTTGGTTTGCCATCAGGGGTTGGTGAGACTGAAGGAGACTTATGTTTGTCATCTTCAATCGGTGAAGGTGCTTTAACATCCTTTTCACTTGGAGCCGGTGAAGGTTCCTTTGGTGAAACTGAAACCGATTTAGGTTTATCATCAGGGGTTGGTGAAACTGAAGGAGACTTATGTTTGTCTTCTGGTTCCACCAGTAAAGGCGCTTTAACATCTTCCTCCAGTTTTTCACTTGGAGCCGGTGAAGGTTCCTTTGGTGATACTGAAACCGATTTAGGTTTATCATCAGGGGTTGGTGAAACTGAAGGAGATTTATGTTTGTCGTCTTCAATCGGTGAAGGTGCCTTTACGTCCTTTTCACTTGGAGCCGGTGAAGGTTCCTTTGGAGATACTGAAACCGATTTAGGTTTATCATCAGGGGTTGGTGAAACTGAAGGAGACTTTTGTTTGTCATCTTCAATCGGTGAAGGTGCCTTTACGTCCTTTTCACTTGGAGCCGGTGAAGGTTCCTTTGGAGAGACTGAAACCGATTTTGGTTTGCCATCAGGGGTTGGTGAGACTGAAGGAGACTTATGTTTGTCATCTTCAATCGGTGAAGGTGCTTTAACATCCTTTTCACTTGGAGCCGGTGAAGGTTCCTTTGGTGAAACTGAAACCGATTTAGGTTTATCATCAGGGGTTGGTGAAACTGAAGGAGACTTATGTTTGTCTTCTGGTTCCACCAGTAAAGGCGCTTTAACATCTTCCTCCAGTTTTTCATTTGGAGCCGGTGAAGATTCCTTTGGAGAGACTGAAACCGATTTTGGTTCTTCATCAGGGGTTGGTGAAACTGAAGGAGATTTATGTTTGTCATCTTCAATCGGTGAAGGTGCTTTAACATCCTTTTCACTTGGAGCCGGTGAAGGTTCCTTTGGTGATACTGAAACCGATTTAGGTTTATCATCAGGGGTTGCTGAAACTGAAGGAGACTTATGTTTGTCATCTTCAATCGGTGAAGGTGCTTTAACATCCTTTTCACTTGGAGCCGGTGAAGGTTCCTTTGGAGATAATGAAACCGATTTTGGTTTGTCATCAGGGGTTGGTGAAACTGAAGGAGATTTATGTTTGTCATCTTCAATCGGTGAAGGTGCTTTTACATCCTTTTCACTTGGAGCCGGTGAAGGTTCCTTTGGTGAAACTGAAACCGATCTAGTTTTATCATCAGGGGTTGGTGAAACTAAAGGAGACTTATGTTTGTCTTCTGGTTCCACCAGTAAAGGCGCTTTAACATCTTCCTCCAGTTTTTCACTTGGAGCCCGTGAAGGTTCCTTTGGTGATACTGAAACCGATTTAGGTTTATCATCAGGGGTTGGTGAAACTGAAGGAGATTTATGTTTGTCGTCTTCAATCGGTGAAGGTGCCTTTACGTCCTTTTCACTTGGAGCCGGTGAAGGTTCCTTTGGAGATACTGAAACCGATTTAGGTTTATCATCAGGGGTTGGTGAAACTGAAGGAGACTTTTGTTTGTCATCTTCAATCGGTGAAGGTGCCTTTACGTCCTTTTCACTTGGAGCCGGTGAAGGTTCCTTTGGAGAGACTGAAACCGATTTTGGTTCTTCATCAGGGGTTGGTGAAACTGAAGGAGATTTATGTTTGTCATCTTCAATCGGTGAAGGTGCTTTAACATCCTTTTCACTTGGAGCCGGTGAAGATTCCTTTGGAGAGACTGATACCGATTTTGGTTCTTCATCAGGGGTTGGTGAAACTGAAGGAGATTTATGTTTGTCATCTTCAATCGGTGAAGGTGCTTTAACATCCTTTTCACTTGGAGCCGGTGAAGGTTCCTTTGGTGATACTGAAACCGATTTTGGTTCTTCATCAGGGGTTGGTGAAACTGAAGGAGATTTATGTTTGTCATCTTCAATTGGTGAAGGTGCTTTTACATCCTTTGCACTTGGAGCTGGTGAAGGTTCCTTTGGAGAGACTGAAGCCGATTTTGGTTTGTCATCAGGGGTTGGTGAAACTGAAGGAGACTTTTGTTTGTCATCTTCAATCGGTGAAGGTGCCTTTACGTCCTTTTCACTTGGAGCCGGTGAAGGTTCCTTTGGTGATACTGAAACCGATTTAGGCTTATCATCAGGGGTTGGTGAAACTGAAGGAGATTTATGTTTGTCATCTTCAATCGGTGAAGGTGCCTTTACGTCCTTTTCACTTGGAGCCGGTGTAGGTTCCTTTGGTGATATTGAAACCGATTTAGGCTTATCATCAGGGGTTGGTGAAACTGAAGGAGATTTATGTTTGTCATCTTCAATCGGTGAAGGTGCTTTAACATCCTTTTCACTTGGAGCCGGTGAAGGTTCCTTTGGAGAGACTGAAACCGATTTTGGTTTGTCATCAGGGGTTGGTGAAACTGAAGGAGATTTATGTTTGTCATCTTCAATCGGTGAAGGTGCCTTTACGTCCTTTTCACTTGGAGCCGGTGTAGGTTCCTTTGGAGAGACTGAAACCGATCTTGGTTTGTCATCAGGGGTTGGTGAAACTGAAGGAGATTTATGTTTGTCATCTTCAATCGGTGAAGGTGCCTTTACGTCCTTTTCACTTGGAGCCGGTGTAGGTTCCTTTGGAGAGACTGAAACCGATCTTGGTTTGTCATCAGGGGTTGGTGAAACTGAAGGAGATTTATGTTTGTCATCTTCAATCGGTGAAGGTGCTTTTACATCCTTTTCACTTGGAGCCGGTGAAGGTTCCTTTGGAGAGACTGAAACCGATTTTGGTTTGTCATCAGGGGTTGGTGAAACTGAAGGAGATTTATGTTTGTCATCTTCAATCGGTGAAGGTGCCTTTACGTCCTTTTCACTTGGAGCCGGTGTAGGTTCCTTTGGAGAGACTGAAACCGATCTTGGTTTGTCATCAGGGGTTGGTGAAACTGAAGGAGATTTATGTTTGTCATCTTCAATCGGTGAAGGTGCCTTTACGTCCTTTTCACTTGGAGCCGGTGTAGGTTCCTTTGGAGAGACTGAAACAGATCTTGGTTTGTCATCAGGGGTTGGTGAAACTGAAGGAGATTTATGTTTGTCATCTTCAATCGGTGAAGGTGCCTTTACGTCCTTTTCACTTGGAGCCGGTGAAGGTTCCTTTGGAGAGACTGAAACCGATTTACGTTTATCGTCAGGGGTTGGTGAAACTGAAGGAGACTTATGTTTGTCATCTTCAATCATTGAAGGTGCTTTAACATCCTTTTCACTTGGAGCCGGTGAAGGTTCCTTTGGAGATAATGAAACCGATTTAGGTTTGTCATCGGGGGTTGGGGAAACTGAAGGAGACTTATGTTTGTCATCTTCAATCGGTGAAGGTGCTTTTACATCCTTTTCACTTGGAGCCGGTGAAGGTTCCTTTGGAGAGACTGAAACCGATTTTGGTTTGTCATCAGGGGTTGGTGAAACTGAAGGAGATTTATGTTTGTCGTCTTCAATCGGTGAAGGTGCCTTTACGTCCTTTTCACTTGGAGCCGGTGAAGGTTCCTTTGGAGAGACTGAAACCGATTTTGGTTTGTCATCAGGGGTTGGTGAGACTGAAGGAGACTTATGTTTGTCATCTTCAATCGGTGAAGGTGCTTTAACATCCTTTTCACTTGGAGCCGGTGAAGGTTCCTTTGGAGATACTGAAACCGATTTAGGCTTATCATCAGGGGTTGGTGAAACTGAAGGAGACTTATGTTTGTCATCTTCAATCGGTGAAGGTGCTTTAACATCCTTTTCACTTGGAGCCGGTGAAGGTTCCTTTGGAGATACTGAAACCGATTTAGGCTTATCATCAGGGATTGGTGATACTGAAGGAGACTTATGTTTGTCATCTTCAATCGGTGAAGGTGCTTTAACATCCTTTTCACTTGGAGCCGGTGAAGGTTCCTTTGGAGAAACTGAAACCGATTTTGGTTTGTCATCAGGGGTTGGTGAGACTGAAGGAGACTTATGTTTGTCATCTTCAATCGGTGAAGGTGCTTTTACATCCTTTTCACTTGGGGCCGGTGAAGGTTCCTTTGGTGAAACTGAAACCGATTTAGGTTTATCATCAGGGGTTGGTGAAACTGAAGGAGACTTATGTTTGTCATCTTCAATCGGTGAAGGTGCTTTTACATCCTTTTCACTTGGGGCCGGTGAAGGTTCCTTTGGTGAAACTGAAACCGATTTAGGTTTATCATCAGGGGTTGGTGAAACTGAAGGAGACTTATGTTTGTCATCTTCAATCGGTGAAGGTGCCTTTACGTCCTTGTCACTTGGAGCCGGTGAAGGTTCCTTTGGAGAGACTGAAACCGATTTTGGTTTGTCATCAGGGGTTGGTGAGACTGAAGGAGACTTATGTTTGTCATCTTCAATCGGTGAAGGTGCTTTTACATCCTTTTCACTTGGGGCCGGTGAAGGTTCCTTTGGTGAAACTGAAACCGATTTAGGTTTATCATCAGGGGTTGGTGAAACTGAAGGAGACTTATGTTTGTCTTCTGGTTCCACCAGTAAAGGCGCTTTAACATCTTTTTCCAGTTTTTCACTTGGAGCCGGTGAAGATTCCTTTGGTGAGACAGAAACCGATTTTGGTTCTTCATCAGGGGTTGGTGAAACTGAAGGAGATTTATGTTTGTCATCTTCAATTGGTGAAGGTGCTTTTACATCCTTTGCACTTGGAGCCGGTGAAGGTTCCTTTGGAGAGACTGAAGCCGACCTTGGTTTGTCATCAGGGGTTGGTGAAACTGAAGGAGACTTTTGTTTGTCATCTTCAATCGGTGAAGGTGCCTTAACGTCCTTTTCACTTGGAGCCGGTAAAGGTTCCTTTGGTGATACTGATATCGATTTACGTTTATCGTCAGGGGTTGGTGAAACTGAAGGAGACTTATGTTTGTCATCTTCAATCGGTGAAGGTGCCTTTACGTCCTTTTCACTTGGAGCCGGTGAAGGTTCCATTGGAGAGACTGAAACCGATTTTGGTTTGTCATCAGGGGTTGGTGAGACTGAAGGAGACTTATGTTTGTCATCTTCAATCGGTGAAGGTGCCTTTACGTCCTTTTCACTTGGAGCCGGTGAAGGTTCCTTTGGAGAGACTGAAACCGATTTTGGTTTGTCATCAGGGGTTGGTGAGACTGAAGGAGACTTATGTTTGTCATCTTCAATCGGTGAAGGTGCCTTTACGTCCTTTTCACTTGGAGCCGGTGAAGGTTCCTTTGGAGAGACTGAAACCGATTTTGGTTTGTCATCAGGGGTTGGTGAGACTGAAGGAGATTTATGTTTGTCATCTTCAATCGGTGAAGGTGCCTTTACGTCCTTTTCACTTGGAGCCGGTGAAGGTTCCTTTGGAGATAATGAAACCGATTTAGGTTTATTATCAGGGGTTGGTGAAACTGAAGGAGACTTATGTTTGTCGTCTTCAATCGGTGAAGGTGCATTTAGGTCCTTTTCACTTGGAGCCGGTGAAGGTTCCTTTGGAGATAATGAAACCGATTTAGGTTTGTCATCAGGGGTTGGTGAGACTGAAGGAGACTTATGTTTGTCATCTTCAATCGGTGAAGGTGCTTTCACATCCTTTTCACTTGGAGCCGGTGAAAGTTCCTTTGGAGAGACTGAAACAGATCTTGGTTTGTCATCAGGGGTTGGTGAAACTGAAGGAGATTTATGTTTGTCATCTTCAATCGGTGAAGGTGCTTTCACATCCTTTTCACTTGGAGCTGGTGAAGGTTCCTTTGGAGAGACTGAAACCGATTTTGGTTTGTCATCAGGGGTTGGTGAAACTGAAGGAGACTTATGTTTGTCTTCTGGTTCCATCAGTAAAGGCGCTTTAACATCTTTCTCCAGTTTTTCACTTGGAGCCGGTGAAGATTCCTTTGGAGAGACTGAAATCGATTTTGGTTTGTCATCAGGGGTTGGTGAGACTGAAGGAGACTTATGTTTGTCATCTTTAATCGGTGAAGGTGCCTTTACGTCCTTTTCACTTGGAGCCGGTGAAGGTTCCTTTGGAGAGACTGAAACCGATTTTGGTTTGTCATCAGGGGTTGGTGAGACTGAAGGAGATTTATGTTTGTCATCTTCAATTGGTGAAGGTGCTTTTACATCCTTTGCACTTGGAGCCGGTGAAGGTTCCTTTGGAGAGACTGAAGCCGATTTTGGTTTGTCATCAGGGGTTGGTGAAACTGAAGGAGATTTATGTTTGTCGTCTTCAATCGGTGAAGGTGCCTTTACGTCCTTTTCACTTGGAGCCGGTGAAGGTTCCTTTGGTGATACTGATATCGATTTACGTTTATCGTCAGGGGTTGGTGAAACTGAAGGAGACTTATGTTTATCATCTTCAATCGGTGAAGGTGCTTTAACATCCTTTTCACTTGGAGCCGGTGAAGGTTCCTTTGGAGATAATGAAACCGATTTAGGTTTATCATCAGGGGTTGGTGAAACTGAAGGAGACTTATGTTTGTCATCTTCAATCGGTGAAGGTGCCTTTACGTCCTTTTCACTTGGAGCCGGTGAAGGTTCCTTTGGAGAGACTGAAACCGATTTTGGTTTGTCATCAGGGGTTGGTGAAACTGAAGGAGACTTATGTTTATCATCTTCAATCGGTGAAGGTGCTTTAACATCCTTTTCACTTGGAGTCGGTGAAGGTTCCTTTGGAGATAATGAAACCGATTTAGGTTTATCATCAGGGGTTGGTGAAATTGAAGGAGACTTATGTTTGTCATCTTCAATCGGTGATGGTGCCTTTACGTCCTTTTCACTTGGAGCCGGTGATGGTTCCTTTGGAGAGACTGAAACCGATTTTGGTTTGTCATCAGGGGTTGGTGAAACTGAAGGAGATTTATGTTTGTCATCTTCAATCGGTGAAGGTGCTTTTACATCCTTTTCACTTGGAGCCGGTGAAGGTTCCTTTGGAGAGACTGAAACCGATTTTGGTTTGTCATCAGGGGTTGGTGAAACTGAAGGAGATTTATGTTTGTCATCTTCAATCGGTGAAGGTGCTTTTACATCCTTTTCACTTGGAGCTGGTGAAGGTTCCTTTGGAGAGACTGAAACCGATTTTGGTTTGTCATCAGGGGTTGGTGAAACTGAAGGAGATTTATGTTTGTCATCTTCAATCGGTGAAGGTGCCTTTACGTCCTTTTCACTTGGAGCCGGTGATGGTTCCTTTGGAGAGACTGAAACCGATTTTGGTTTGTCATCAGGGGTTGGTGAAACTGAAGGAGACTTATGTTTGTCATCTTCAATCGGTGAAGGTGCTTTAACATCCTTTTCACTTGGAGCCGGTGAAGGTTCCTTTGGAGATAGTGACACCGATTTTGGTTTGTCATCAGGGGTTGGTGAAACTGAAGGAGATTTATGTTTGTCATCTTCAATCGGTGAAGGTGCTTTTACATCCTTTTCACTTGGAGCCGGTGAAGGTTCCTTTGGTGAAACTGAAACCGATCTAGTTTTATCATCAGGGGTTGGTGAAACTAAAGGAGACTTATGTTTGTCTTCTGGTTCCACCAGTAAAGGCGCTTTAACATCTTCCTCCAGTTTTTCACTTGGAGCCGGTGAAGATTCCTTTGGAGAGACTGAAACCGATTTTGGTTTGTCATCAGGGGTTGGTGAAACTGAAGGAGGCTTATGTTTGTCTTCTTCAATGGGTGATGTTGCTTTTACATCTTTTTCACTTGGAGCCGGTGAAGGTTCTTTTGAAAGTATAGATGGTGTCTTATCTCTAGAATGTTTGTCATCGGGAATGGGTGACACAGATGGCAATTTGTCATCAACTTCACCTGCTTCCATTTCCAATTCTTCTTTGAGTGAAAGCGTTGGAGACTTTTCTTTATGTATTTCATCAGATTCCAATTCTCTTGTAATAAAGGCTTCTCCATTTACTTTGTGTGTTGTTGATATTTTCTCCTCTTCGATGTGTGCCTTCTCCTGTTCTTGTTTAATTTCATCTGGAGAGAATTTTATACTTCCTTTTGAACATATTTCTATTTCGTGTCCTCCATCTTCACTACTTGCTGTTACTAACATTCTTTGGACAGTTCTGGATTCTGCATGTTCTTCTATGTCTTTCTCACTTTCTTTGCTCTTGAATTCGCTTGTGTCAATATCTTTATCTTCGTCTATAAATATTTCTCTCTTTTTGCGCGTGTGGGTGTCTTGTGGTATACTTGGGCTTGTTTTACCTGATAAAATTTCAGGAATTATTTCTTCTAAACTCTTCTCCGATTTTAACACCTCTGCAACGTCTGCTACAATTTGGTCTACATTTTTCTCAGAATAAAATGATGATGTCATCGTTTTAGTTAGTTCACTTATTTCTTGTTGCTCTTTTGATATAAACATTTCTGTGCTGGTTTTTTCTAGTGTAGTCGATGTTTCTGTTTTTTCTTTTTTAATTAATTCCGTCGAAATATCGATGAATTCTTTTTCTTCTATATCTTCAGGAATCGATGGTATTTTATCTGGCATCGTGTGGAAATCTTCAAACTGTAAATCTTCTTTCAATGGTGAATCTACAGTAGTTATATGTGTTTCCCTTAATTCTGTCGTGTACGGATATTCAAATTCTGAGTATTCTAGTATCTTACTTTCTCGTTTTTCGCTGTCCATTTTTTCATAACTTTGGGTTTGAGGAATAAATGATTTAGGAAATGCTGGAGATTCTGGTGCGGATCCTGGCGTGACCGTCACAACTTCTGGATGTGAAGGATGTTGCAACATTTGAACAACTAATTCTTCTTCAACCCCTTTGTCAACATACATGCTTGTTTGCATTAAATCTAATTGTTCTTTTTGATTTGGTGGCTTAATGTCTTTCAAGAAGTTTAGTTCGGGCTTCTTCTTTGATATTTCATCTGTTTGTTTGATTTCTATCGAACTGGTTTGAGACTCTTCTTTTGTTATTTCTAGCGAAGTTTCAGTGAGTTCTTTTAGTTTTTCAGACTTTTTGATATCGGTATAATCATCGAATGAGTCTACTTCTTCGTGCATTGGCAAATCTGCTACTTCATCTGGTGTTTTGACAATATCTCTAATGGGTTGAGTTTCAAATTGACTACTTCCAACTACTGACTGAGGGAATGGTTCAAGTGTACTTGGTGGTATTATTACTTGCGTTTCCTTTTTCTCTATAGTTTCAATTGGTTTCTCTTCCACAATTTTATCCTCTTTAATTTCATCTAAAGGAATTCTTTCATCTTCTGGAAGAGTCGGCGCGGTAGTAGTGGCTCCCGATTCTAATGTCGTTGAGAACTTTTCCTCAGGCTGGGATTCTTGCATTATGTTAGGCTCTGTAAACACTTTTGGCTTTTCATCTAAATCTTCTTTACTATCTGTCATCTTCTTTTCACTGCTTCCATCAATTTTATCTTCAATACTGGTGGACAATTCTTTGGATAATTCTCTTTGTTTGGATTGTGAAATATCTATCTTTGATATTTTAGAATCATCAGATTTTCTTTGAATAATGGATGTTGCTGATGTAATTATACTTTCGACTTCTTCTTGCGCTACTTCTTTATGTTCAAAAGCGCTTAATTTTATGCTAGATATTTTATAATCAACAGTTTCCTTTTCACCGTCCACTAATTTTTCCTCCAATTCTCCATCGCTGGTTTTTCGCTTTTTCTCCGATTCTTGAGAATCGCGGACATGTTTTTGTAATTCTTCTTCGTGTGTGTGACTACTTTCTACTTCATTAACTGAGTCTTCAGTATATTGATCTACTTCTTCTTTTTCAATGATAAGATACTCTTCTTCGAATTCACCTTCGACCGTTGTTTCTGTTTTAGCGTCATCTCCAAGTCTTTCACCGTCTGACTCAACGGTATACTTTTCTTCAGCTTCACTATCTCTATTAAATACTGCTTCAATTTCCCTGACAATTTCTTGTTCTTCTCTTAATTCATCTAATTCTTGCTGTCTGACTTCATCGATTGACTTGGAGCTATCGTCGTCTAGTTTCTTTTCAGTTAGTGACTGAGTAATAATTTTCTTGTCAACATTGTCTATCCTCTTTACCTTTTTCTTTTGTTTGTCTTTTTCTCCTTTGGTCGTTTTTAATAGGCGACTAGGACTGCTAAGCAACTTGGCACTTTTCACGGGTGATGAAATTGGTTTTGGTCGCCTAGAGATAGGTTCACGTTTTGCTTTTGTTGTATCTTTTTTATCTGTCGATTTAGATATGTCCCTTCTAGGGGACGCTGGTTTGTATTTAGATTCTACAACTTTTCTATTACTTGCATCTTTCGCACTTTTAGCGGGAGTACTTCCGGGGCTCATTTTTCGTACCCTATTGGATACTTTTAATTTACCTACATCTCTGTCCCTGAATTTCATTGGAGATGATTTAGGGGATGGTTTTGAATCCACACTCTTCTTTGGACTAGTTGGAGAGGATTTGACAATTTCATTTTTAGTTTCAGTACTCTTGCGTTCTGATGATTTCTGACTTCGTGTAATACTTCTGGTTCTTCTTGATGCCGACAAGTTTGTGTCGATTTTTGATTTGTGTTCAGTTCTTTTACGGTATGTTTGAACTTTTGATTCTACTTTATCTAAATCTTTAAGTTTTAATTCTATTTGTTTTATACTGGAGTCATCATCTTTTTTTCCTAGTTCAGCCTTTTTCTTATCACTTGTTTCTGATTTCTTAGTTCTCCTATCGGTAGTATATCTCGTGTCTCTTCTTCTCTTTTCTGAAAATTTCTTTTCATTACTAACTTCAGTAATACTCTCAGTCTTTTTTGATTCAGTCTTAAATTTCCTCTCGGACAAGGTTTTCTGTTTAGTCTGAGAACTCATAATCATTGCAGATGTTTTACTCACTACATCACCATCAATTAATTTATTATCAACCATTTCCTCTTCCTTCTCAGTCCGCAATTTATTATCAGTGATATCTTTTATAATATCTTCTTTTTCTTGTTTAACTTCGTCTATTAATTTATTGTCATCTTTAATTATGTCTTGAATATCTTTAGATTGTTTGTCTATGACGTCAGCTATTGACTTCTCAGGGGAGAGTTGCCTTTCGGGCATATCTTTTCTTTGCTCTCGTTCTTGGGTTGCTTTGTGAACAGTCCTTGTCACTGATGATTCCGTTGATACTTTTTCTTGACTATATTTCGCGTGTGTCGTTTGTCTGTATGTTTTCAATGTCTGTGGTTGTGGTGCGATTGATCTTGCCGTGCACGTCGGGTATTTCATAAATTCTAAATGTCTTAATTTTTCTAAGCCTTCGAATATTTTATGCTGCGGTGTACTTCCTGGGAACATTATTCTAGTGATTGTGTCGTCTGGGTTCGCTGGTTGCCAGACAAGTAACGCACATATTGAGACCATATTTTGTACAGGGAACATGAACTCTTTTGAGTTACTTCTACTTGCGAATAATTTGTGATCACTATTATGCCATTTGTGTAAAAAATCTTTAACATATTTGGAGTCTTTGGATGGATTGAGGACGTACATGTCCAGGGTACCTGTAAAAAAAATAACAACAATCAGTTCACACGATTGTCACAGTAATACAGCTTATTTTTAGCATTGAATGAAAATGATCTCGAAATAATTTCAGGTATGAAGGAAACTTCTTGAATAAAGTGTATATAGAATTGTCTCTACGAAGCTGATGTCATATAGGTGTGGCTCCTCCTACTATTAGTGTAGCACCATGTAGTGTAGTAGTGAGGCCAGGCATACCAGAGCAGAGCCACTTGGTAACTGACCACCAGGGGACTAGGATCTCTACAGAAACCATCTCCATATGAATAGAGTATTACTTACCATGGCCAACTTTATGGTAAAGATTGATCGGCTCGGAGTCCCTGTAACATGGCTGTGGCTTCAGGTTGATACCTCGAAGATTGGACATCATTTCTTGGCCTTCACTCAGCAAGCTGACGACTAGGGGATCACCTGAAGGATCAGCATCGGTAGATAACTGACTTCTGCGATCCTGCAAACCAAAACGGCAAAAGATCGAAGATGTTAATTACATACATCGATAAAATCACAATCGCAATGTAATAGAATTATATACATAGAAATCTCTAAAAGATTATTTAACGTCTTTGAGAGATTGTGTAAAAAAATATCAATTCACGTGGAAATTTGAAAAAAAAAAAAGTTCGAATCTCTTTGTAACGAATGCCTAAATAACGAAATTCCGGGTATAACGTATATTTTCAATTTGTCCCAGAAAACCATTCATACAAAATGTTGTAAAGCATAATTCACTGCAACAAAGTTTCCTAGAATAATAGAAATTTGAATGATGTCACAAACTTGACACAATATTTGCACTTATAATACCGCAATATATTGACAAAACACCACCAAATCTACGCGAAGATCTTTGCTGGATATTCCTTAAACTTGATCACAGAAAGGATATTTGGATGCAATATTGTAATTAAGAAAATCTATCATTATCTATACTACAATCATTACGTCACGTCCCTTGTAGGGTAGGCAGAGAGAAGAAAACGTGCACTGCCCTATCTTTACACACACATATTTCTTCTGTCACCTTCATGCAATTCGTAATAAACGCACATCGATTTCTTTTGCTCAGTACGCGTCCGTCCCCGACTAGACATCTGGTCGATAGGATATAATAAATGTGTTTTATTTTAGTTAGTACGCACTCAATTAATTACAGAATTGGCCCCAATATGAGGAATTTTCAGTATAGCGAAGCATTTCCTTTTGGTCCAGTGAACTTCGCTTTATCCGGATAAAATTTCACTTGAATTTAATACTACTGATCAAATGCACTAATTATATGACTATTATATAAAATAAAAATCACTTTTTTAATATGCTTTTCGAGGTGTTCGGTAGCTTGGATGGTAAGGCGCTCGACTGTTAGTCCAGATGGGCGCGGGTTAAATCCCCGATCCCGACCAACTCCGTTTCACGACACAAGGTTTTCAAGCTTACTGTGAAGTGTAGAAGGGTTTATTTCATAAACCCAGATACATTTTATATAAAAAAAACTTTAATTATTAATACGCAGTTATAAATATTTAAATTAATTTGTAAGTATTACAAAATATACAAGCAGCAAACACAAGCAATAGGTTTACAATAAATTAATTATATTAATCCTTCAGAACGTTCAGAGAAATATGATATTTGGTTAACAATTATATCAAATATCTATCAGAATATGTCGATACGTGGGAAGTTCAACTTGACTCAACCATAATCACCATATTAGAATGTGAATAACATTCAAGATCAGAGAAAATACTGTGACCATTATTTTGCCTAAGAAGGCTTAAAGCTTTTCAAGCTACTGTGAAGTGTACAAAGATCTATTTGGGTTTATTTCGATAAAACCAGATTCATTAAAAAAACAGCTGTACGGAGAGGGGGGTCACTATTTAGTACGAAATAATATGGGGACTTAACTATGTACTAATTCTACGTACATAGTTATGTATCACCCCGATACGTTAAAATACTAACGTAGGTATAGGTGATCATGAAAAGAGTTCTTTATTAATTTACCTCCTGACACTCGCCTCGCAGGAATTAAGGAGGGGGCGGGGGGGATAAGGAGGAGGGGTGGAATGCAAAAAGCGATATTGGTGTCCAATCCAAAATTTTAGTTTTCAAATAAACAAGTAGGTAAATGTATTTCATACTTTTTCAAGGATTTACTGATGTCTGTGGCGTAGCAAGGCGCGTAGGGTGCAGCTAGTATTTAATAAAAAAAATATGTGCCAATTTCTAACAACAAACCCAATCAAAGAGATTCAACAATTTTTCATTTGAACAACCCTTTTGTGCTATATTGTAGGTATGTTTACACATATCAGTGACAAGGCATAGTAGTACGTATCATATTTCCTCCCATATTGGCGCCATTCACTTGCATTGCTTGTATGACAATTTAGTATGTATGTCAGTAGCTATCCATGCAAGTCGTTCGAACGTAATTTATAATTAGGCCAGTGTGCATACAGTAGCAACGCAATTTCATGCATAGTTTGAATAGAATAGTCAAACTGCAAGTCGACTATCCCATTGCATTTGAATCTATTGCTTTAAAAAAAAACTACTTCTATTCACAACAAGACTTCGCCTCTCAGTCCTGTATGATGCATATTATTCCTTTTCATGTTATTTCTACGAAGAGTTTATAGTAAAACAGTGTTTTTCTAAGCATTGAAGATCCTGTGGGATGAAAAGCTGCGCTCTTTTATACTCAACTATCGTCCGGAATACTCGAAATGGAAAAATAATTGAGTATGATTTTTTTAAGTGGTACAATTTAAGTCTTACTTGTAGAGTGTCCAGCTCGTAGAATAAAAGTATTTTTTCGAGTAAATAGGATATTTAACTTGAACTTTTGAATTTCAGTTTTCTTACATCTATACTGGCAGAAGTCATCCAGTTCGGGTGGACTGCCTGATTAAATAATATTAAAAAATATATTTTACAATTTTTTTTAGCAACGAGGTTCGATATGTTCCCAATGTCTTCCAAGCAAAAAATTCGATTTACCTTCATAATTTACGTTAATTTAATAATTTTTGAAGAATTTTTCCATAGCTTATTTAACAGACACTAGAAAAAAATTAACTTAATTTTGCACTCTTTTCCTACATATGTACTTTGTGTGGTGAATCGCTAGCCAAATAAAGGTCAAAATTACCTCAGGGTAAATTGTTGTCACTATTGAACGATAGTAACTTGCATAGTGTAAACACCCCTTACGAAGTCTTTACAAAATGACAGGTGAGGTCACAGATTATGTGACACTTATACAGGGTGTTTTATTTACTGATGATTTCGAAAAATTCTTGAAGGACGGACACGTTTTGAGTTCAAGGAATCGAAAACTGACCTAGACTAACTGAATGAGAATTGAGTCCTGAAAGAGTCAAGTGTTCGTAAAAGTTCCAAAAGTCACTACACATATTTTTCAGCAAAGAGTTTCACCACCCATTCTGAATGTCACATTTATGCAATTCGTCATATATATATTTTTTTTAATATATACAGTTACAGAAACAAGACAATGGTAGTGTGCCAAAAGGCGGACTTATTGCAAAAGCAATATTTTACAGTCAATCCGAAACACTCTACGATTCCTTTTTCTCAGAACACGACCGTTCTTGAGAATTCCTTACACCTCTTCTTTCTTCCAGGTATACCTTAGTAGGTAGATATATAAATGCTGGATTTAACCAAATTTTTGGTAAGGAATAGCGGAGATATGAGCCACTTAGCATAAAATTTGTATGAAAAATAATAATTAGTGGCTCCTATCTTCGTAATTCCTCATCTAAGAAGTTGGTGAAATCCAGCATAAGTCTTTCGTTTACTGATAAAAAAACATAATTGTGTACCTGTAAGTTGCAGAAGAAATGTCCAAGCTGTGGATAGACAGAGGCGTTCTTCTTGCGATGGATGACAGATCCAAGGCCTCTGCCTGAGCAGTTGTTTAGTCTCGTCAGTAAGACAGCATCCACTCTGTCTAAATGTCTCACAAAGTCCCAGAAGCAGGCCTTGCGCGCAAAGCCGCCATCGACTGAAAAAAAAAATAAAAATTAGGTTAAGCTAGACATTTAAAAATTCTAAAAACGGGAGACCTTAGCTGTTCTCGACAAGCTTATTAAATATGCTTTGGTATAAAATAAGGTAGATACATTGAACCTTTATCTAGTAAATTAAAGTAAAAGATTTTTTATATCGTTTATAGATTTCTCAAGAAAAAGTGAAAATCACCTCTGATCTTTTTTCCGAAAGACAGAAACTCGTTTCCTAAAAGTCGTGGAGATTTTTTTTTGTATTGATAATATGCATTAAAATCTAGGGAATAAAAGTATTTTTTTAAAAACCGACGCGAAATTAACCCCACAAAATGGAAAAAAGCTATTTTTACCGTTTTATCATGCGATTTTGAACCTTAATCCCGTGGGAAATTACCGTGACGTCATAGTTGGGTCGGGAGCTTCAAGAAACAGACCAGCATAGTCTATACAGAAGAAGAAGACAATGAAATTCCTCGAATAGCATGAATCTTCGGTCAAAACACTCACTATTTAAAGATGTATTACCTATCCTACAATATGTATGTCGAGTACGTATAATTCAGAAAAGCTTCTTCGCTCCATTTACTGATGTTCTCAGTAAAGTATCAGCTTTCTAAAGTGCCCTGTTAGTAACAAATAATCTACATTAGTAATACCTATCTCGGTATTATAATGTTAAGCTTGCTAAAAGCTACTTTAGAGTATAAACCTACCTAGTTCATATAAACTACAATGTATAGGGTAATATAACAAAGAAGCTTAAAGTATTTATACATTAAGATGTTTCACACTTCGTAATCGATGCCAACGTACCTTGTAATCGATAATTTTATCTCGTAATCGATATCCCTAGTTCTAAAACTTATCATAAGAGTGCGCATACTGACATTTCAAAAAATTCTAAAAAACGGGAGACCTTAGATCCCGACAACTGTTACTAAATATGCTTTGGAAAAACATAGAGTAGATACATTGAACCTTTATCTAGGGAATAACCGTAAAAGATTTTTGATTGAAGCGAAACTAACCCACTAAATATAATAACCATTTTAGTTACTTAACCTAGTTTTTTTTAATAAATCAGCATTTCTCGCATAAAAAACTAGTGATCTCAATAATTACTTGTAATGTCTCGAATAATCCACCATGTCTGCTTACTGATAAGGTTAAAGTTTCTCGACAACTCGAGAATCATGTTCTATAATTTTCAATTGCGTGACAACATAACGTACAGCGCTTAAATGTTCTCGATTTAGTACACACTAAAATTGTGCAATTGTAGAGTAAAATAGTAGAATAAGATCCAAGAAAAACAATAAATAACTTCCACTTTACAAGACAAGTAATCTGCTCACTAAAAATTATGAAAGCATCTCGAGTTGTCGATATTTTCAGAACGAGTTTCTCGAAATTACGAGAACACAAGAATGTATATTATGAAACACGTAGCTCATTTTATAAAGGTGAATTACCACGTTCCATTATATGATGGACCGATGCAGAATTTTGTATTCAATATGTATCGAAAATACTACGTCCGTTTTCAGAATCGAGGACCGTGGGAAGTCACCTTTATAAATACAAAATGCTATCGTAAAACGAATATATAAAGCATATCTGCAGTAGTTTCACTCGAGTTTAATGGAACTATTTATAAGAGTACCTCGCATACTTTCAATCCTCAAAGACTCTCTGATATTTGCAAAGAATTCCTACTACTTTTTTGTTAATCTCTTATGGTGTCCATTACCCCGCGATAAAAGACTGAGCTATTTCAATATTAAATACTGCAAATAACAATGGGAAAAATGTATGGAACTTAGTCCAAGTGCCTCCACTAACAAGACTTGCAGGAAATGAAAGTAGATACTTGTCTTATCATTCTGGCAAAATATTATTAAATTCTGTCCCGGGAGAGTCTCGCTATGGTCATTTTTGTCCCAGTTCCCAGGAACAATTAATATGGGGTGGTCGGTAGCCTGGTTGGTAACGCGCTCGACTGTTAATCCAGTGGGCGCGTGTTCAACCCCCGACCTACTCCACTTCACAACACAAGCTTTTAAGCTTTCTGTGAAGTGTGCGAAGATGTATTTGGGTTTATTTCGATAAACCCAGATTCATTTACTAAAATAAAAAAAAATATTAGATGGGGTGTATTATGTACTGCGAACTATAAGATCTATTGTACTCCCCCTACTTTGCCCATCTGGTAACTACCCAGTTAGAGCAGCCCCTCTAGTCCTAGACGTCTTACGAAGTTCAGCACTCGGAGGGGGTCTAGGGTGCTTGCCCAATGTACATTAAATTTGGATTATATTTTCTCGCTAAAGAAATGTTACCGCTTGTGAAATGAAGTAAACAAGAATAAATGTTGTCGAGATTAGATCGCCCAGAAGAATGCGTGGAAGAGCGTTGAGAGATAGGATAAGAAATGAAGTGATTAGAGAGTTTAATGACTGTAAAACGCATGACATAACTAAAATGAAACAAGGTGAGTTAGTTAAGCTATGTAGAGAGGATGAACGATGACAGGATAACGAAGAAAATATATACGAGTGAAATAAATCTACCTTTAAAAAGCTGACGTAGTTAAAGGTTACAAAAACACCAAAATACCATTTAAAAATCAAATCGAAATATTGAAGGTGTTGCCAGAATGCGAAATGAAAACATTTTTCTCCCCAGGGCTATAAAAACTAATTTCGCAAACACGGGACTCCCATAAAAGTCATTTAATGCCACGAGACGGAGACCCCCCCCTTTCGAGTGGTGAAAATTTAAGGTCGGCACGCGATATCTGATACGGCGAAATGTGTTAAAAACGAGTTTATTTTTCCATTTGTAAAATGTCAAATGTGTTTTGTAGATGCCAATCCCAGTGGACTTTTGTAAAATAGAAATATTTGATATGACGACTGTTTTTAATTAAGTTGTCGACACTCTTTCATAAATTGTTTGATTTTCATCTGTTAAATGAAATTTAAGTTATTTAGTAGGCTACGCTATATTCCCAGCCATGTACATACTTTGCGGGGTAGGTGGAGAGTACAAAGAGTTAATACAATAAGTCAAAAACTTGTGTCGTCAAGTGCAGAAACATCGTCAGCACTGAAATTCTAACCCAAAACCTCCTGATTAGAAGTACACGATCCAATCAACTGCGCCTAGTCATTTTTATTGTCCTATCGTCACTCATTATTTAAATATGTCCAAATCATCTTAGTTTATTCATTACTGATCAGATGTTCTTTAAAATAACACGTCGCAAAAACCCTATCCTAATATCCCCTCACGCCTCAACACATGCGGGGTAGGCAGAGCGAGATCAGATCGACAGACAGTAAAAAAAAAATGTATAAAAAATATAATTTTTCAGCCATGCGGTTTGTCTCTATATTAACTAGGGCGAGCTGTGCAATTATTTCTTCTAGTCAACCTAAAAACCTCATTATATTGAAGGAGAATCTCTTAAAAGTATAAGGAGCACATAAACTCACCTAGCATATTAAATCCATTGATCCCGAACAATGCGGCGTCTCCTTGTCCACCAGGAAACACGTACAGAGTCGGGTGTGTGAATCTGATGTTGCCCACGATGTCACTGGACTCCAGCAATTGCTCAATGCTGGCGGGCGTAATGTATGGCTCGACATAGGCTGAAAAATACAAAAACGTTTAGAGGAGATTCATACGTCATAACTACTTTTAATACAGAAGAATCCTAGGAATATCCTGGAGGGACCACATCACGAATGACGAAGTTCTCAACAGAATCGAAGAAGGAAGGCACCTTCTCAAAACAATCTCAGAGAGACGGGCCAAGTGGATAGGCCACACAATACGACACGAAAACCTCCTCCACACCGTAATGGAGGGAATGACCGAGGGGACAACTCACAGAGGGCGACCCCTACAGGAATGTATGGAGCAGGTTCTCCAGGATATGAGCTGCTCCTCATACTTGGAGCTGAAGCGTTGTGCGGAGGACCGGGGGGAGTGGAAAGCGAGGTGTTCTTTGCTGCAAACAAATCCATTGGATTGAAACCTGAAAAGAAGAACTACTTTTATCTTCGCTTCTACTGTGCTGTGACCATACCTTGTAGTGTATTAGAAGCCCAGTTTAGCACATACAGAATGTAGCCTCTAGAGAGGCATTGCACCACATCAAGTAAGTACCACTCTGTGCTACAGTATAGTCCACATTCATAGTACTGGAGGCGGTGGCATAGGACTTGCTCCTCCTACTATTGCACCATGTAATGAATCCAGGAGGCTCCATGCATACCAGAGCACAGGCACTTCACTGCAGACCACCAGACTAGCAACACTTACCAGAACCCAGGACAGCTTTGGGAGCTAAGTGAACACCACAATAACGACGGATACTTTACAGGGTACGCAGAGAGGACAGCCAAGCGCATACTTCTATCCTTACACTGCGGCCCCAGAATAGATATATCGTGACAGCTTTTTATTTTATTATCTTCTTAAGTGCGTAATGTAACTCTCAGTGCAAGAAATCTTTCCCTTTTATTATTATTTTTTTTTTATTTAAACTTAATGTAAACAACAAACACATATAAATATACAAAATGGACATAGTACAGATTATAAAACGTTGTTCACTAGGGCGAACTTATCGCAGAACTGCGATTTCTTCCAGTTAACCCCAGAGTTCGACACTAGCCCTTCAAGAGTGTGACTACTTTTATGAGCGAATGCCTCTCAATTACAGAGGAGCTCTTTCATACTTATGTACATATTTTATTTCTCATTATATCCTCAGAGATTCTCTCAACACATCCAAGCTGTCCCAACTAGTATCTTTCATCCTAGTCACAACATTCATCATACTCATGTCTCTAATTATCCTATTTCTATCACCCGAACAACCTAGAAGGAAGAGTATATATCCTATTTCTATATTTATTTCTCTGAGTTTATTCTTCAGCATTCTGTCAATTAATGAAGATACGAGTATAAAAACTACAACATTCTAAAGTGGAAATTGCACGATGAAATGGATATCATAAGAAGTATGGTAAGTAAATATTTCTTAGTAAGATCATCCATCATACTTACTGCTATTTGTTTTCTTCCGAAACCCTTTTGTAGTTAATTAGAGGGAAAGTCTCGCTAATAATATTTAAGAGGTATTATTAAATAAAGTGCTTTATATTCTCATAACAGAGTAATGAATAACACCGAGAACTAATGGGAATGGGAAATCTGTTATCAAATTATGTTTTGTACTTTTTAACACGTATACATTTAGCGACATTTTTCTTGAAACTTTATGCACGAGTAGTTAAAAAAGTAGATAAAAGAATTAAAAAAGCGGGAGACTTTACACCTCGACAATATATGCTTTGGAAAAAATGGGGTAGATACATTGAACCTTTATCTAGGGAATGACCGGGAAAAAAATGTGGAAAACGCCCCTGAACTCTTTTCCGAGAGACAGCAACTCGTTTCCCAAAAGACGCAGAGATTTTTTTGTATTCTAATATGTTTTAAAATCTAGTAGAGAATAACCGTTAAAGTTTTTTGACTGAATCGAAATAAATCCAGAAAAATGGAAAAAAACGCTTTTTAGTATGCGATTCTGAATCTTAATGCCGCGGGAAATGACCGTGACGTCAGAGTTGGGTCCCCAATTTTAAAATAAGTTATTGTTTAATTCTCTTTTCACTACAAATGTGACGTTCGTATGTTACGTCATTTTCCAGGTAAAGCGAAACTTTTTTACCTTTATATTCATTATTATATTATTTATAAAACAATTTTTCCTAATTATTCCACTGGAACATAAACATAACCTGCATGCTTCCCTGTACCAGAACCCAGTTTAATAATGAGATTAGCCTACGTTGTTGTTTAGTTTTATGAAACAACTTTATCTCACAAAGCCCACAAAAAAGGATGTAAATATTTGTCATAAAATTATGAACATAATTGAACAACTCATGGTGTTCATCCATAATTTAAAGAGCTTATTCATTACGAGAGAGAGGGAGCTTTTGAAAGTTTCATCTCATCATCAAAAGAGAGAGTCAATTAATTAACGTTTTACGGTATTTACTTACATCAATTCAAAGCAGTATTTTAAAGAGTATGCAGTATGTGAAAGAACCCAGAGGTATTTAGCTTTTGAGGATAGAAGGACGTATAGTGTGGAATACATCTTACGACTTTTAAAATTTTCTAATAATATAAAAAAAATAAAAAAAGCAGAAATAGCCTTTCGAGATTTATAAAATTGAGGATGATTTTCAAAAGGATTTGTATGTGTTATTATAGTATTCATCTACCCAAGGCCCTTTTCTGATCTACGAGTGATTTAGAACTTGATATTCAAAAATCTGACGGGATTTTAAATATAAACTGGATGTAGGTATAGCTATATGAAGGTCATATTTCTAATATTGGTCTGTAACATGCACCCTGTCCTTCCACTCATCTCTGTCATCCGACAGCCTCTGATGTAAAAGTTGCTTAATTAGTGTTACTTACTTATAAAGTTTTGTATGGCTTCGCATTTAGGATCCAAGACCTCTGGTGGGTTGATCCTTATGCGGCATTGTTTGGCAAAGAATTTGTCAGGTAAACGGTTCCATTCTCCTCCAACTGTGCTGCAGTGGATGTCAATGGAAATTGAGTTTTCGTAAGCACGCACGACACGCTGCACCTCGTTTTCTTGGAGAGCGTCGCAAAAGTCTGCCAAAGATAAGGTTCCATCCTGGAAAAGAGACAAATAAGATATAACAACGCAGAAAACGCAACGTGCTTACTGCTTAGTCATCGGCAGACCATCCATCAATGAAAATCTACTGCTCTTGCACGCTTTATATATACATGCCGACCTACACTGGCGGCAGCGTGGCGAACGACAGCAGCGTAAAAATGCATACGTTCATACATGCGTGGCGTTCAGGATTGATATTTATTTATTTATTTATTCACGGCGCAAGCCTTTAACATGAATAATAATAATAACAAGTACAATATAAGCAACAACAAAAATAAGTAAGTTAAGGTACATCTGATCTGAAACATTGACAAAAAAATATAAAATATGAGATCAAAAGTACATGAGAGATGGTATGACATATACCTAAGTAATTCTAACTTTACCAATTACTTTCTCAAGATATTAAGTCAAGAATAGGATTAAGATAGAACAATAGTACAGTACTCAAGACAATGAGAGAAAACATTTAAATTTAAAAAATAAATAGCTTTTCTTTTTTTTTATTCCCGGGAATTTTAATTGTTGGCATTTAAATATGATGCATAGTTATTATCAAACTTTACCTGAAATACTGCACCGGGATGTTCTAGCAAAAACTTTAAAGCACTCTGGTAAAGTTTATTCTACTAACGAGAGAATAAAATTCAAACAATCTGCATATATAATGGAACGTATTCTATTTTTGTTAAACGCTGAATTCGAAGAAATTTGAATAATTATATACTTTGAGCCATCCAATTTAGTTTATTATTTTCGATAATGATGTTTGGCTACTGGTTTAGAAATATTCCCAGAACTAAAGTATTGTTTTCGAGCGCCCGGTCAAGTCGGAAAATAGAAAATATAAAATTGGATGAAAAAAAAACGAAACCTATAAATTCTGATTCAATTTCTGACCTAACCTAACCGAAATAAGAATGTTCTTGTTTGAATGTTTGGGGAAATGTTTTATTTATGAGGAGAAAAGAGAGAAGGATACTATTTAGTAAGTAACAAGTACTTTTCGCAATAATTCCATGTAGGTACCTAAGTATGTAGGTAGTATCACACAGATACGTTAAAATTTGTGAAATTACAGAGTACAGGAAATAGGTAATAGAAAGACAAAAATGGCAGACCCCAGCATCATGTGGTAATAATAAATGCCCAGGGAGAGAGAAAGAGAGAGATGTAATATGTATACTAGGAAATTCTTGAACGTGGTAGAAACAAAAGATAAAAATAAAGATATTGGAATACCTAACGTATATTAATTATTTGTTTTTTTTTAATGAACGGATGTTCGCGCTTATTGCTTGTGGCAATCAAAACGAAGTTTTTAATTAAATAATAATGCTTCATAAATTCGCAACATTTCATCCGCTCCAGGCGATTGGTTAAATATATTAAAATAACTAATTTCAATCCACCAATCAAGATGGGAGAAATCAAAGATTTTCTTCTGTTTCCAAGTTTGAATTTGAATTCCAATAAAGCGATATTGAAAAAGAACGCGCGGAATGGAACTTTACGTTTGAATTTATTACAAAATAAAAACAAAAGAATTCCGTCAGTTTAGAACAATACCGATTTCAATAATGTTAAGAGCAGTAAAGAAACATCTTTCTAATTCATTTCGTTTGTGGATGAATGGCCACAAAAGCGGACGAAATTATAACTGCTTTCTTTTTCTAATAAATCTTGAAGATTTTATGTTGCTAATTTGTAACTTTTTACTGTGTTATTAAAAACAATGATGAAAGTTTTAACAATTCCAGATATATAATTTAAAGACCTACTTATCTTCGCCATTTTTGAAAAGAAAAACCACCATTTTACTACAAATTCATATTCAATTTGTCTTTCAAGAGATTCTTATATGTCAATGGAAAACTATGTGCCTCAGTGGAAATGGGTCTTTAGGCTAGAGTCGCTATTTTTTTGTAATTAATATTTTATTAACCACTTTATATCTGTTTTAGCGTTTATCTTTATAGGTTAGGTTGTGGTATAAGTGGTTTTTATGATTATAATATTATAGGCCTTAATTATTTTAATATACCTGCATGATCCAGGAACCATTTCCGGAAAAGGTGTATCCGGCGTGAATAATATGGCGGTGTCTCGTGAATGAGCTGAGAAGGTTTCTCATACATTGCAGTAGTGTGTTCATCTGGGGGTGAATCAATACTTCTGTCACCAAGTTTTCTGTCGCATATTGGATAAGTCTCTCTCCTGTAATGAAAAAGAGATGGAAGATGTAAATATCACATGAAAATTCATTTTATTGCGATCTGCAGTAATTAAAATATCACACCCTGTTTGTTATGCCGCCCTGATACTTCATAATGAGAAATTTTACCGCACTTATGTTAAAATAATATAATGTTCACCTACATTCTACCCTCATTAACACAATTTTAATTAAGGGGTCAAAATTACCCCGGATAATGTTTTAATTCTTAATTATCTTTTCATACGTCCTTGTTGGTAAACAATTTTGTCACTATCGCAACTCCTTTGAGCATTCCTGTCCATACATTTTATGACGCTCGCCCAGTGATCACTAGAGAGGAATTGAGCCAGAAAACTAAGATCACAATATTTAGATCTATATATAGACCAATACTCACCTTTGGTCACCAGATATGGATGCTTCACGAGAATGTAAGGTCAAGAGTACAGGCAGCTGAGATGAGGTACCTCAGAGGAGTGGCAGGAGTAACCCTGAGAGACCGTATAAGGAACGAGTATGTTCGGGAGGCTCTCGAGGTGGAACCCACACTCCTCTTCATAGAGAGGTCTCAGCTAAGATGGCTCGGGCACGTCATTCGGATGCCAGAGGAGCGGCTTCCGTTAAAAGCTCTGGAAGCCGAGGGTGCAGGCAGAAGACCGGTGGGCCGCCTCAGAAATAGTTGGCAGAAGCAGGTGACAAAGTTGTGCGAGGAGAGACTGTGGTTGGAGTGGCCAGAGGTCCTGGAAGCTGCGAGTGACAGGGGCCTCTGGCGAAGATATGCAGATGCTTTGGGCCCCCGACTCAATCAAGGATAGACGGGGAAGAAGATGTATGTATGTATTATTCCAAGTATCGCACACCCTGATGCTCTCTGACTGGCCCTCTGAAATAAATCGCCTAGAACTTGCCAATATTTGACCGTTAAAAACTGAAATTCATATCGGTAAGAAATAATTGATCTTTGATAATAGATAGTACTTACACCATCCCTTACATTTACAAAATCTATTATGCCACGAATATGATTTTTTCTTAGACATGGTACACAGCCTTAATTTTGTGTTTTTATTATTTTCCTTGCAGTAAAAAGTATACAAAAACTGAAATGCGCACATTCATGGAACGGCAGATGCTTGGTGTTAGTCTCCGGGATAGATTAAGGAACAAAGAAATTAGACGGAGAACCAAATATCATGAGCCGTGTGTCAAAACTCAAGTGGCAATGGGCAGGACATATGGCCAGGCAGGGTGACACCAGATGGGCGCCACGAATATTGAAGTGGATAGAAAATCGGAAGGCCACCAAAGAGATGGACCGACGACATTGTTGACGACGCTGGAGGAACCTGGATGCGGAAGGGTCAGAACAGAGACGAGTGGAAACAGATAGAAGAGGCGTATATCCGGCAGTGGAGGGAAGAAGGCTGATGAAGAAAAAGAAGATTATTTCTTTCTTCAGTTTTTAAGTAAGTATTCGGTATTCGGCCGAATACTGGTAACCATGGCCGAATACTAAATACTCCAAAAAGGGCCGAATACCGAACAGTAACCGAATATTCGTTAGATCTCTCAATTATGTAATGTTCACTTAGAGAAAAAATAAATACGTTAATTATAAGGCGTATTTACGCTTAAATAAACAGCATGAAAAAACGGAATTTTGTTTGGTTTGCTAGCTAGATGGGTCAGTAAACAAATTAGAAATGAGGGCAGATACGATCTCCGCCAGATTTATGGGAAATTTTATACCTTATCTACTTTATAGTGGTATGTATGTACACTGTACAGGGTCATCGAAAAAGATGGACCCTGTTTTAAAAAAGCTACAACTTTGGAACCATTAATGTTAAAACATATCGAGGTGGTCGGTAGCTTGGTTGGTAATGCGCTAGACTGTTAATCTGGCGGGTGCGGGTTCAATCCCCGATGCTGACCTACTCCACTTCACAACACAGGCTTTCTGTGAAGTGCACTAAGATGTATTTGGGTTTATTTCAATAAATCCAGATTCATTTTTCGAAAAAAAATGAGGGATTCTTTCACGATGGAAACGGATGAATTGAAGTTTTGTTTGAGGCGCAATACAATGCAATAGCGCATGGGTAGAGTATAATTACTGTGCAGTCGCCAAAGCCGATCGGCGCTATTAATCTACCAACTTCCAATATAATGGTGATCGTGCAATAGTAAGCAGTGCGATATTTGATTCGCGAAGTATACGTCAATTGTCTGTGTGCAGCGCCTCTTCGTAGAAACTTATCCAGGTGAAACTGCACCTGATAGAGAAACAGGCACCGTGGAAAAAGCACATTCCACTGACCGATCAAGAACAATGGAAGAAAATGTTAAAAGTATCCGCCGTTCTTTTATCAGGAACCCAAAAAAAACAATTGCTTGATCTGATTCTAAAAACAACAATTTGATATTGCAAAAGAATCAATGCACTGTGGTTTCCGGTGCACGATCAACATTATATTAGAGGTTGGTAGATGAATGGCGCCGATTGGGTTAGTGGGGTTATTGGGCAGTTAGTCTGCGCTCTATTCTGCTATATTGTGCATCAAACAAAACTTGAATTCGTCAGTTATCATACGATGAAAGAATCACTCATTTAACATGAATGGTGCCAAAGTTATACCTTCTTAAAATAAGGTCTATCTTTTTCGATGATCCTGTATTTAACGAAATTTTAGTATGAGAATAATATCAAGGAGATTTATATTATGACGGCATGTAGTATGAAAAGCTTAAAGTTCAAAGGTTCTTCGTACAACGAATATATTATCATACAAAAGAGATTGAAATTTATCCTCCAAAATTCTTCACCTGAAATATAGTGATAATACCCGCACAGTTTGAATTTCTAAATAGTTCGTGTTTCAGTTTCAAAAATTCAACAAAATAAACTTCTTCTTCTTTAGCGTTCCTCTGCTGGATATAGACCTATTCCAACTGTTTCCACTCGTCTCTGCTCTGACCCTTCCGCATACAAGCTCCCCCAGCGATTTGGACAATGTCGTCGGTCTATCTCTTTGGTGGCCTTTCGACACTCCTTCTATCTGTCCAAGGCCTCCACTTCAATATTCGTGGCGCCCAGCTAGTGTCAACCTGCCTGGCCTGGTATCAATTCGATTTCTATTTTTTTCTTTTATTGTAACTGTTTCCTGATTGACTACATTTGATTTTGTAATGTTTGTTCTATATGTGAACTTGAAGATTCCAAGTGCCTTAAATAAGGCCTACTGATGATTAAAAGACAATAAACAATACGACCAAACCAAAATACTATCGTGGCCAAACGGCAAACGGGCTGGAAGAGCGAATAAAAAGGCGCCTAACTGTGTGTTATTCGGGTGTGCGGAGGACCCTTAAATATTAATTAGTACTCGCCTGCACATCCTTTGCTTATTACTCCACTTATTGGTAATGCCGTGATGATAATACGGATCCGAGATTTTTTTTATTAGATCCTAAAAGTTTTTCTTCCAGAACTTTGTTAGATAGTTTCCAGAGCTTATCTCGAAGCGAACTGTAATAACAATTCCAAAAGTTCCATGTATGTCAATCGACTTTTTAGTTTCCCCCTTCCTGGAAGCGCAAACACTTCCTTTCACATAGGCTCAGATATAAGCTCAAGTTTTTCCGTGATCTAGTTGCCAAAAAAGTTTCACTTCAGCGCTCGCTTATATCTTGACAGTACTTGTCCATATTATATTAGATATCAAATCAAAAGAGTGAATAGAGAAATATTCAGGATTTACGTATAAGGAAATGTTTTTACATCTTTTCGAACCATACTCGTCTCCATTCTTCTCGGGTGAACCGTGTGTAGATTGTCGATGTTTATTTATTTATTGGGACATGGTACAGTATGTTGTAGACCTTTCGGCCTACTTTCTGATCCCATGTTCAGGACTAATGTAGACATTAGCTCAGCAAGTAGGCCGAAAGCTCGACAACATCGACAACCTACACACGGTACACCCGAGAAGAATGGAGAAGAGATTAACAAGGATCGTGAAAATTTACAAAGCTATCTCATAAAACTCGTATTCCGTGTTTGACTTTGTATATATTATTGAGTGAAAAATGTTATTTCGTCAGTGTGGTACATTTTTTGATATTGCAAAACTGACATCAAATTCTTTATCTTTTCTTTCCCATCTTTTCCTTGTACATTTATGTAGTAGGCCAAACCGTGTACAAAAAATGTACAGTCTCATGTCGCCCCCAGACGCTGACGAGCCACCTCAAAATTTTGTGTTCATGACTAAAAAGGCGGTCGGTGACGTACACTACCCAAGACAAACGTTACATCCACACGCCTTTTTACTCATGAACACAAAAAGCTTGTGGTGGCTCGCTAATATAATATACCGCTGTTCCTAACATTTTTAATTTATTTTCGAAACCCCAAACGAGTTTGTGATGAGGAATGAGGATTATGTTTCATTTGATTTAAAAAATCTCCATAAATTCTAATTTCAGACAGCGTAGAGGATTTATTATTTCAGCGCGTTCGAAGTCTCAGACATTTAATTCTTATCGGATTGGCAAATAACAAACATCGCTTGAAAATTACTTATGTACTTACTAAAAAAACAGTGTTTTTTTTACACATAGACGTGACGTCAGACGGCACAGTATTACGGCAAAAAACGTGAAAGAGAATTCAGTTTGTTGCATAAGTTTGCTAATTTTATTAAATTCTCTTTTGGGGTTTGCACGCAACACCGTTGTCTCGCTTTAAATATTGCCGAAATAATTGCTATACAAGTATATTGCGATATTATTACGAGTATTATCGTTTGGCGTCAGCCACTGAAAGGTGGCGTCGTCAGAAGATAAGACAGTCAAGGAATTTTTGCTGTTACATCCAAGAGACACTAAACAGCAACATCCAAATCATCATTTGTAAGCATTGAATTGTAGCCTCCTTGGATAAGGACACTGAAGGAACGTAATTTAGGGGTGGGGTATGCCGGGGGGCTCCTTTAAGGCTTACCCTGGGCCCACCTCCTAATAAGATTTGCCTAGAAGTGCGGGTAAAGAGGTTGCTATTAATGCGCTTGAGCTACCCGGGGATGTGGAGGGCCTTAAAATCCAAATCATCAAGCCATTGCAAAGCGTTAATAATGTTAATCAATACGATTTGTATGAGTTGCCGAAAATTTGCTTGTGTAAGAGCAAGAGCAAATTTTCCTGTGTTTCAATCCTAAGAATTGGAAGGCAGAAAAACTGCTACTCCACTTCTAAAAAAAACTGTTTTACATTTTGAAAACAGTTTTTCAGTCAGACATAATATCATTAATATTATTTATGATGTTAAGAGTACGCATACCGACATTACAAAAATTTCTTAAAACAGGAGACCTTTTATCTCGACAACCTTACTAAATATGCTTTGAAACAAAATAGGGTAGATGCATTGAACATTTATCTAGGAAATAACCGTAAAACATTTTTTATATCTTGTATAGATATCTCAAAAATAAATAAATTGAAAAACCATTCTGATCTTTTTACCGAAAGATGGAAACTCGTTTCCCGAAAGTCGCGGATTATTTTTTCTTTGTACTGATAATATGTATTAAAATCTAGGGAATAACCGTATTTTTTTTTGATAGACGCCAAATTAACACAAAAAAATGGAATAAACGCATTTTTTTTCAATTTTATCATGCGATTGTTCACGCGATTTTGAACCTTAATGCCGTAGAAAATTACTGTGATGTCATTCTTGGTACTAAGCCCTTAAATTTTGAAAACAGTTTTTCAGACATAATATAATTAAGTATTATTTATGAATGCAAATATTGTACTCAATTGTATTACGGAATAAGCTTACAGAAACAGTATTTTGTGATGAAACAATGGGATGGATAAGACTGCTTTATCTGACTGGAACAATGGAGTGTAATCCACAGAATAATCTAGCAAACGTTCGTAGCGACCTAACCCTCATACGAGGCATAATCCACGGCTCATCCGATTACAATGCGAACTCGTTACATCAGACCTTATATTCGGGAATACTAAAAAACTGACAAACATTGAATAATTTAATCGTATATGTATCAATTACATACCTACCAAAATTTATTTTTTGTTAAAATTTATGATTAACGTTTCGTAGTTAAATAATAGGATAAGAAATGAAGTGATTAGAGAATTGAGTGAATGTAAAACGGATGTTGTGGCCAAAATGAATGTGAACAAGTTGAGATGGTTGTGTCATGATGAGAGAATGAACGATGAAAGGATGACAAAGATTTAATTACACTATACAGACATTTGTTTCATAGATTTATCTGAAGAAAAAGACACCAGCAGGGGTGTCGAAACGACGATCAAAACAAAACTACATACGGTTCTCCCGAAGAAGCAATCCAATCATATCAAATTGGGATTTGAGAAAGCGATTTCGTAGTTATATTTTTGCCTCACTCCGTTGCCAATAGGAACATTGAAGAGCGAAAGATGAAAGGGATGGGTGTAAAGAACATTAAAATAAGCCATTTTCAACGTTAGGCATTATCTTGGGTGCACAGGAAAATATATCTTTAAATAATAACAATATTTAGACGCTAAGAGCGTTTTTCCTGTTACTGGATAATATTACGGAGGTATTCTTCGGTTAATCGTTCATAAATGTCTCATTTAAGGGCATGGCACCAGGAATGACGTCACAGTCTTTTCCCACGGCATTAAGGTTCAAAATTGCGTGACAATCGCATGATAAAATGGTAAAAATAGTGTTTATTTCCATTTTTTGGGGTTAATTTTGCGTCTATCAAAAAACTTTTACGGTTATTCCCTAGATTTTAATGCATATTATCAGTACAAGAAAAAAAAAATACTCCGCGACTTTCGGGAAACGAGTTTCCGTCTTTCGGAAAAAAGGTCAGATGTGTTTTTAAATATTTTTTTTGCGAAATCTATACAAGATATAAAAAATCTATCACGGTTATTCCCTAGATAAAGGTTCAATACATTTATCCTATTTTGTTCCAAAGCATATTTAGTAACGGTTGTCAAGATAGAAGGTCTCCCGTTTTTAGAAATTTTTGAAATGTCGGTATGCACACTCTTAACTCGGATACCCAATTTTCGTGTATTTTGAAAACGTGCAAATAAATTACTTCAATGAATATTGCTTTTAATGTTTAAATTATGGGATTATAGTGGGGAAATATTACCCAATTTTCTAAATATATTGTGAAATAAGACTCCGTGGGTGATATTTACCATATTAAATTATACCTAATAATGCCTACCTACCAGCGGCGAAGGGTGGATTACAGCAGAAGGGAAACCGGGGCAAACATTTCTTATGGGATTACGTCAGAGTAGACACTTTTATACCTATCATATTTTTTTCGGTTTGGGCATGTTGAGAGAATGAAAGATGACAGGATGACAAAAAATATATATTTGAGTGAGCGAAGAGGGGTGAGGAAGCGCGGCCGCCCAAGACTGACCTGATCCGATCATGTCGACCAGATCCTCAAGGATGGACGCGTTTTGAGTTAAAGGAATTGGAGAGCGTGTATGACTAATTGCATGGATGTGACGGAGGCTAGGAGTGTGTGCAAGGATAGGGCTGTCTGGCGCTCTGTTCTCTCTGCCTACCCTACAAGGGACGTGGCGTGAGGGTATAGATAGATAAAAGGTAACTCAATGGGAATCGTGTTCTTAGGTAGCTTCGCGCCTGCTACCTACCAACCAACCCGACACCCACAACGATCGGTATTTTTACACACTTTTAAATTCTTTTAAGTTGTCTCTAAAGAAATAATCGTATTTTTACTTATTTCGAGACTAGATGTAAGTCATGCACCCTTTGCATCAAATAAAATAATAATTCACGAAAAATACTTTTTTTAGTATCGTTATTAAATTTTTTAAAAGCAATTAGGTAATTATTAAACGAACATCAGCAATATTTTTGATATACAAAGTTTTTATGGATAAAGTTATTATCGTTTCATATAAAACTCGATATGCTGAGTTGCGAAAAATAAAAAAAAACTGTTTTATATATTACTTTTTTTATTTATTTATTTCATCGTCGTGTAGGATTAACGAGCTATGTTGGGGTGAAGAGTTGGATAAATAATAAATTTAGGGAAGGATATGTTTTAAATTGTTGAGTTCAGGACTTTTACGATACGCTTTTACGATAGGCTAAAAACCTGTTTATTTTCAACCCTGTTATTCGATCTAATTAATCCTACATCTTCTTGCGCCGCAGGCGAAGGTTTTTTGTGAGAAACAGTGAAGAAGTTTGGTTTATTTGGAAATGTACATAATACTTTGCACAATAAAAAAAATATATCTAGGGGGCAGTTGCCCCTCTGCCGCCCTTGGCGACGCCCGTTGTAACGGGTCTTTTGGTCGGGAAGCGCTTGTCTCAAATAAAGGAAAAAGAAAAGAAAAAGTTCGTTAAATAGTTAGCGTCGTTAGCGAGCATTTTCTATGGTTCAACAGAATAAAAAGTCGTACCTATTATAATTTTCTATTTTCAAAATCTCAGGGAACAAATTCAAATCTTATTTTTCACGCTGTCTTGTTTTTACTGTTTTTTTTTTTTGAGACGGTTCATCCATAGTTTTGTCGCCCTGGATTTCCCTGGCTTGTTAAAACCAGTGAACCCAGTGAATCTCATTTTTCAAAAAAAGGCCGAGTGGCCGAGGAGATACTGTTACACCATGCCTATAGATACTTATGTCTAAATGTAAATGTCTATAAAATATTGACGTAAGTGTCTGAAACCTGTCTGATGTCATGTAAAGCACAGATTACGGATTACAGGTTAAGGTAAGACAATTAAGGGTTTTTAACCTGACTCTACAGTGGCCTTGAATTTACTAATACACATTCATTAGTATCGATCTGGTATTTATAATTCGATATAGTTCCTATTATAAGCTATCTACTAAAACTATTGTGTGTACACTTTATTATACTATTGTATACATAATTATTGTTTAATGTTTAGTCAGATATGCTTTGTTCGTATTAGGACAGTAGTTCAGTCGAGTAGGTGGTGAATTAGAATACTTAATTACGTAGTCTCCCAACTAATGTACAGTGTAAGATGGGCATGCTGGACTTACGCCATCGGCTGGTTTAGGCGATCACTACCATTCAGCCCTTAACACGTGTGTGTGTATTCTTACACCTTTAGTATAATTCGTACCTTAGGTGGGATTCGAACCTACGCCCCACGGCTGTGAAGCAAGGATTCTACCCACTAATCCACTCTACTGAATAATTTATTTATTTATTATCACATGACACACAAACCAAGACAATCTTATATTTTATTTCAAAATCCTTTACCCTATGGTTTCGTCCTTTCGTCAAAATTTTCAATAGATGTCGTCTTCTATATTTAATTCGTAATTTAAAAAAATATAAAAAACATTGCCTCTAATCGAAGACATACGTATTTTTAAATTATTTCAGAAGATAATCCATTTCTCTCTCTATCTCTTCAGGCAAAGCACCCGGACTCGAGTGATACACACAGAGGTGGGCACCGTTAATCAAAAAGTTAACTTCGTTAATCGATAATCCGTTAACTAAAAAGTTAACTTCGTTAATCGTTAAAGCGTTACATTTTGAAAAATGTAACGGAAGTTAACGTTAATCCGTTAAAGCGTTAATGTAAAAAATCGCAGTAAAATGGCATGAAAAAACTACATAAATACAACTACTATCATATTTACACTATCGCGATGTATTACAACAAAGTGAAATTTCTTTTCCAACTCCCAACCCACATACGATATTACACATAACCCCATACAACCCTTGAATTATCTTATGCCAGCGCCTCCAGTGGATGATGTCTATGCAAAAAGTCAAATATTAACGGACTTAATTAACGGAAGTAAAATGTAACGGAAGTTAAATAATCCGTTAACAATTTTCGGAGGTGAGAAAAGAGTTAAATCGTTAACCAAAATGTTAACTTCGTTAATTAACGATTAACGGATTAACGCTTTTCTGCCCAGCTCTGGATACACATAAGGTAATCCATGTGTGGAGATTTTTTAACTTTTACTTTAACAATTAAAAAGTCTTTTCGCCTTCAGGGCTATGTTTAATAATCATGTCACTAGCACTACATAGTCGAAGTCCATTTTTTCGAAAGCAACCATGAACGTCCAATACTTCCGCCTATTTAGCAGACTATTAATTAATTGGTAGTCGAATAATAACGATTAACAAAAAATATATGGAAAAGTCAAGTCTTTTGTCCCATTAGGGGAAATTTACATTTAAAAGTTGAAAATGCTTTGTGCATTATTCCTTTGTGAGTTTCAAATAAAATATATAGTCGATATTAACACTGCATAGTATAATGGTCTCTATTGCATTTTCCATCTATTGACTTGCTTCAATAGGCTTTATTTTTAGGGAAGAATAATCTCACATAATAGCATCGAATAATCTCACATTAAAGCATCGAATAATTTCATAGCGTTTTTTAAGAAATGATTTGGAATAATGACAAAGTTGTATCGAAAATACTCTTTCTAAAATTGTTCTAAAAAACAAAAAAAAATAAGGCTTTTAATGGGTTTTTTAACAAAATTGCTTGGGTTGGTTGGTTGATATTTAGGGAGTTAAAATATCTAAAAAAAACCTGTCTCCATTTTTGTTTATTGATGCATATCACCCTTATGCACGTCTGGGTACTTGGAATCGTCAGTTTTATACTGATTCTACATACGTTTTTTTTAAAGCATCTGGGCTTGTGTACACAAACCCAAACTTTTTCCTGCACACTTCACAGTAACAAAATCTGGTCCCGTGAAGTGCAGAATACATCGTCAGTACAGAGATTCGAACCCAGATACTTTAAATATTTAAACGTATGCATATTAGACAAAATAATTTAATGTACTATCTCTGGAACGTTAAAATAATATAAAGATTCCTAATTTTATAAAGATAATTCATCGATTCTTCGCACATTTTTTTATCGACGTATCGATGAAACATCGTTACGTCTTGTCCACCCCTATAATACTCCACTATTATTAGGTAGCAGTTTGAAAGCACAGAAAAGCTCTGGTGAACTATAAAAGTTATATGAGACCAACATTCTCTCTCTTATCGTAAATCATTGGCAACGGAACCAATAACTTATAATTTTATTGGGCGCAATAAAACACTTTTCCTGCTCTGTGTATAAAGAACCAATATCATGTATGTCTACCTGACAATATTACCTATATAAAGCCTTCATAAATTGAAGGAAATACGTAGACGAAACAGACTTATTTAAACATATACAGAAATAAAGCTAAATATGAAAGACTTGTACGTACTACGTACATAGCTTTTAAAATCCGCGTAGTTAATGTGGGCTACTTGGATTTTAAACTATATGGGTTTGGTACCTAAGAGGTATACGATAAGATACAGATACCGAAGGGGTAATACTCGTAGTACTGATAGTAGAGGACATTTGGAATCTTTTGAGCCAAACTTATAGCGTAGTTCAAAATATCACAGTTTTTGAGATATTCGAGATTATAACTTTTAACCGAGGAAAAATAGAACTATTCAAGTTTTAACCCAATATCATAATAAAATCTACTAGAAAGGTACCTACTTAGTTATATATCCTTATATTTTGCTACTTGAGTGTGTTTGTTTAGTCTATTTAACTCATTATAGTTTTTTTTTTTTTTTAATAAAAAGGATCTGGGCTTGCATACACAAGCCTAAATACTTTCCTGCACACCTTGCACTAGGCTAAAAGCCTGTATCGCAAAGTGTGGAATACATCGCCAGCGCCGGGGTTTGAACCTGGCACCTCCCGCTTGAGAGACTGCTGCCTCAACCAAGTTTCAATCTGATTAAACATAAAATGATAAAAAAAAACAGATGGTTGAGAAACAGACTATTTCAATAACGAGTTGCGACATTAGAGAGAATTTTTCTTAAATAATGAAACACCTTCCAATTCAGAAATCAACAGTAAAAACTTATCTTTCAGATATATATAAAAAACTAAAAAAAACTAAAAAAATATTGATTTATGTACGTACAAGCTGCGTTAAATTTTCACCGCAGATTTAGGCTGGCCACACACGTCCCGAAGTTCAGTTCCGGAATCGACCGTTTTGCAAAAAAGTTCCGATCAAAACCTCTCTCTGAATTCAGCGTCACCCCGATTTTAAATTCAGAAAGAGGTTTTGGTCGGAACCTTTTTGCGGTCGATTCCGGAACTGAACTTCGGGACGTTTGTGGCCAGCCTTAATATTAGATATCGTGATGAAAATAAACGAGAATGTGAAGAAAAAAACGTGTTTTATATTTTTTCAGTTTATTATTAAAAAATCCATATTTTTAGATCAGGTTTTCTCTTATCGCATTACTGACATGTCAGCTCATTAACCTATGTAGGTTACGTACTCTGACATACTTACATACATACGCTGCTGAAAAAATACATAAATAATGATTCCATACCCTCATAAATCATTTTCATATTAATCAACGGCTGACACAAACGGAGGCTATGCGTAAAAATGTTCAATCATTATGAATAAAAAACTTTTTTTATTTGATGTCAGACTCGTTAAAAGTATCAGAAAAAAGATACAATTTATTAGATGCGAATAATTTTATCTCACCATAATATGTTTTCATTACGCGTTTAGCAGGTATGTTAAAATTCTCCGCGACTTTAGGGAAACGACTTTCTGTTTTTCGGAAAAAATATCAGAGGTCTTCTTCACATTACAGTGTAAACAGTAGCAATAAAATATTAAGTAATGAACTTACCATGACGAGCTTCTTCGCCCTCTGGAGCGTGTGAGACGAGGGACTGGAGCTCTTTCTCCAAGTCCACGTGGCAGTCGTTGGAATCCCATGATAGGAAACCTGAAACAGAATAAAAAAACACATGAAATTTTTTGAAGACAAGAACATTATGTCAGACAAATGCAACCTTTGTGTTTATGAAAGTTTTTGATTTTTTTTTCAAAGAATGTTGATACAAGTTTTTCTTTTGAATTAGAACGTGTTATTGTAATAAACCCCCCCTTAAAAAATAGTTTGTCTGTACGATTTACAACAGATGACAGTAACTGCACAACTAGTGGTAATTTAATTAGATAATTGTAATCAATGCAACAAAAAGTAAATAAATAAATAAATAAAATGTGACAAACTGACAAACGATTGTGGTTCTTTCAAAAGAAGGATGAGTGTTAGGAGAAAAACAAATATTTTCCATCGTTCAATAATATTAAATTTAGGCAAAGCAAAAATATATTCACAACCCAATCCACAATTCCATTTCAATCTCACCGAATAATAAAAATTTTCTCGCTATTTGCGGAAAATTTCCGGCTTTTGACGCCGAGTTCGCTGAGGCTGCAAATGTCGTCATTGTGGCGAGGCACAAAGGCTAAATTGCTGAAGCGGAATGGGAAAAAACTTTCTTTGAGACCTCTTTGAGACGTAATCCTCTACTCGGGTAACAAAGTGGTTCAACTTACACCATTAAAAGTGGAGCACTAGAGTTTAACAACATCTATTGTTCTGTGTATATAATACTCATGGTGATACGATACAGAACCACAGAGCTTTATAATAGAGGTTTACTCAGACATTCTGACAAAGTATTGCATATTCAGTCAGTCAGTCATTTTTAGTGCACATACAAACATAGATGGGTATTACAATTCAAAATATAGCGACATACAAGTACACAATTTAAAAAAAAGTTGTTTCTGTTTTCTTTGGTCTTCACGACTGCAAAAAATCTGGTGACAATCCACGATTCAAATGATTAATCTAACCAGGATTCTTCATTCAATGTCTAAGGCCGGGTTTCCACCTGCAAGAAAAGTTCTGCAAGAAAACTTCTGCAAGAAAACTTCTGCAAGAAGTGTCCGACAGTCTGTCAGACTTTACACCTGGAAGATATTGTCTGCAAGTGTAAACTCCGTAGTTTACAACTGGAAGATATTGTCTAACAGCTTTTTGACAGACTGTCGGACATTTCTTGCAGAAGTTTTCTTGCAGGTTGAAACCCGGCCTTAGAAAAAAGTTAATAATTCGGCAACGAGGAACAAATAAAGACATTCAGGACGGGTGGCGAACCTCATATCTAAACTAAATAAAATGTTTTTTTTTTCTCGTGCTTTGCGATTTCCCAGAATATTATTATTTTCTGTGCCTCAATAATTATACCAGTTCCTCTCTGGCACAAATTTACCTGGAAAAAACAATTTACGTACCTGAATTTTAATCTGTCAAGGAAAACGGAGGCTTGAATACGTAAGTATATTTTTTCCTCATTTTTTTTAATGGGACACTTCTGAGCGGGTTAATTATGTTTATTCTTCTCCCCCTCGTTAGGCGTTTTATACGGAGTAATGAAAATATTATTACGTACGGAGCAGACGCGATTTTTTTTATTAATTCGCTTAATTAAGTATGTTAGACCTTTGAGGTTAATAAATATTTGAAAATGACTTCTATTAAATATAATATTTCCGAGTCATTTTGGAAAGTATTTTAGTAAGTACGTATTTACTCGATTTTGGGAATGTCTTTTATTATCCAATCGACGCGACGTTTCAGCAGCGGTAAATTACCCCAAAATGGTTAAATTTAGGGGCAATTTATATACTTCTAAGCGAAGAATAATATTATCATTGGCATAAAAAAAAACTTTATTGGATATCTTCTTCTTCTTCTTCTCAATATAGGCCTTGTGGTCTGTTATGAAGATGGATTAGCCTCCTGCGATGTCGACTCCCAACTGTCAATCCATCTCTCTGGTGGTCTGCCCGGGAGTCGTCTACCCTGGGGTTGGTCGTGCAATGCAATGTGAGAGAGTCTGAATGGCTCCATTCTCCTCACATGTGCATACCATTGTCTTCTCCGTTGGCTCCCCCATCTAACGGATATTGAATATAAATAACATTATACCAAATGGCGGGTTTATTGCCGTATTTTTATAAATATATTTTTAAAATTAAAACTCAGTACTAATTTTGTTTAAGATTTTTACTGTGCAAACTTGACATGGCTGGTTTGTTTTCGAATCGTGTGTAGATTGACTTTTTATCGACGTTTCGACATTCATGCTAGTGTCTTTTTCTCCGGACAAGTGTTTTGACCAAAATCAAAACAGCCATACAAAATTAAAACGGTTCGAAATGAAACGCCATCAGCTAATGATTTTCCCAAGATATACGGAAAGCATGGGTTCTACGTATTACCTATACATTTTTGATATTTTGAAGGATGATCTACCTATGACTTTTAAGGGCTTGGCACCAGGAATGACGTCACAGTCATTTTCCACGGCATTAAGGTTCAAAATCGCGTGAACAATCGCATGATAAAATAGTGAAAATAGCGTTTTTTCCATTTTATGGGGTTAATTTTGCGTCTATCAAAAAACTTTTATGATTATTCCCTAGATTTGAATGCATATTATCAGTACAAAAAAAAATACTCCGCGACTTTCGGGAAACGCGTTTCCGTCTTTCGGAAAAAAGATCAGAGGTGTTTTTCAGTATTTTTTTTGAGAAATTTATATACAAGACATTAAAAATCTTTTACAGTTATTCCCTAGATAAATGTTCAATGCATCTCCCTATTTCGTTCCAAAGCATATTTAGTAACGTAATGTGTATATCAAATTAATGTCACAAGTGGTTGGTTGGCAGAAATTGCCTACGGCAATAAACCCGCCATTTGGAAGATATGTTTTCTTTTCAATAAAGTTTTTATTTACTTATTTATTTAGGTCGAGATTTAAGGTCTACCGTTTTTAGAAATTTTTGAAATGTCAGTATCCCTATACTCTTAACTTGTAAAATGTCAGACAATTGTTATCCAAATACAAAAGCAAGCAATGTTGTGCTTGCTTTACCTCGCCTGAATTTGTTCCATCTACAGTAATTGAGAATACAATGAAAATACTGGAGAGATTGAGAGTTCGCAGAGGAAATATACTGGTACATGGGCGTCGTCAGGGGGGGCTGCCCCCCAGAGATTGGAATAGGTATGTATTTTTTCATACTTAATGATATAACCTCACAAAAATCACATTATTACCACACGTTTTCTCATCATATTATAAATTTTCATGAAAATCCATCAAAATACAGTTATTTCATAAAAAAAATTGCCTGCGGCGCCATTTTTTACTACTTTTTATAAAATATATTTTTCATCCATATTATTGTGCAAAAAATTGTCAACTTTTTAAATAAACGCAAACAAATCACGACCTTCTTCACTATGTCTCAAAAAACCTTGGTCTGCGGCGCTATTTAAGCTTTTTTCATGTTATACCTAATTTTATTTTTTTTTTGCCCCCCTTAGCTCCGAGGCTGGCGACGCCCATGTACTGGTATATATAATCACTTGAAAATATACCAATATATTGAAAATCTTCAGCCATATTCCAAATAATGGAAAACTGCTATTCAATACAAAACAAATATCTATGTATACTGTATAGCGAGATGGATAGTGGTTAACGATGTATTGATTTTGTGGTTCAAAAAGCATATCCTATTGTAAGTAGAAAATAAACTAACGTATAGAAATATCAGACCTTTCGATAATCCGTTGTTAAAAAATCGTATTACTTTATTTTCAATAGCTCTTATGCCCAGCGGGCCTGCATCTAGATTTTAGGTTTGATTTTGTTTTTATTTTAGTTTTTAGACAACCTTACTATATACGCTTTGTAAAGTGATAGGAGATACATTAAATCTTTATCTAGGGAATGACCGAAAAAGATTTTTTATATCTTGTATACATTTCTCAAAAAAAAGTGTGAAACATCTCTGATCTTATTATCCGAAAGACAGCAACTCGTTTCCTGAAAGTCGCGGAGATTTTTTTTGTATTTATTTACATTAAAATCAAGGGAAAGATCGGTAAAGTTTTTTCATTAAAGTGAATATACCTCAAAAAATTGAAAATAAAATCATTATTTTTTTACATTTCATCATGCGACTTTGAACCTTAATGCTGCGGGAAATGACCCTCATAGTTGGGTCCAGAGGCTTTACATGTACAAATATATTTTTAAATAAATAAATAAAAATGGAATATTTTACGGGGCTACCCAGGATATTGAAGTTAGTTTTATATGTACGTATTTACGTACGATGAGAAAATTTAATTATTTCGTAACAAATTTCACGAGGGCTGCACTTCAAACAGAATATTACAAAAACTAATTAAACTTTGTTAGTTGAAAATGGAACTGAAAAACCAACTTGGGTCAAAATGAATGATGGAAGCTTCGAAAACAATGTTGTATTATTTTATAATGTAGTGTTTATTTTCTGTGTACCCTTTTCAGAATGGTTCGTTAAATAGCTGCTCTTAAAATACTTGAAGCAATTTCCAGGAAAATAATGTGTTAAACCTGGAAAAAAATATAATCATGGGAAGTGTTCCAGGCAAAAGAAGTAGAGGTAGACCTCCTGCAAGGTGGTGCGACCAGATTAAGGAAATGACTGGGAGAGACTTGTGCTCGGCGGTGCGGACTGCGGAGAATAGAGAGGACTGGAGGCGTCTTGTTTTGTCCGTGGGTAGCTCCACAAATCACGACCCTCAGCAATGAGGAAACGATGAAAGAAGAAAAAGAATGTGTTACCTGTGGGTTTTTTCTCATTAAGGTATTTCCATATGATCATGTAATGTGTCCAATGTATCTGTTCTAGTGCAATTTGGATAATAGGTATGACTGAAATGAAAACTCGGAGTAATACAATATATAGAAATGGCACGTTGAAGCCCTGCATGAGTAGACTCGAGCTATCTGCCTTTAACTACTGCTAACAATACACTATGAGAAAGAGACAAACATAAGTTTCACTAGCTGGTTTCCCCTTGTCCCAGGATATGTAAAGGAGAGCGGAGAAGTATGGGAGGGGAATGTCATACTTCAGTCTCTACCACTTTCGATGTGTTCTGTAAGTCTCAACCACTTTCTGTGTCGGCCACTTTCCATACTTGTTGTCCAGTCTACCTTATGTTTGTCTGAGGTAGAAAATGTGTGGAAAAATTGACGTATCGGTTAGGTTTTTAGATAAGAGTGACTGTAAGACCAGCGTTGTGACTAGAAACATTAACAATCTGAGATGGTTTGGACATGTTGAGAGAAGAAAAATTAATTACTGAATGACTGATAAATGGATTCAAATTCATTGATTAATTATTTATGTACGAAAATGTATAATTTCTAGATCAAATGTGTGTATCGCTAGTTTTCGCCTGCAAGAAGTGTCCGACAGTCTGTCAGGTAGCTGTCAGACAGTATTTTGCAGGTGTAAACTCCGTAGTTTACATACCTGCAAGATACTGTCTGATAAACTGTCGGATACTTCTTGCAGAAGTTTTCTTGCGGGTGGAAACCCGGCCTTGTTCTGATGTGCGAAACTATGTACCTACCTACGTAATCTCCCTAGTAATACGTTCTTAAGAAGAAAAATAGAGCTCATTAGATTAAATAGATACCAATAATGGTTTATTAGATAAAATTATAACAGTTTGAAACAATTTACAGAAATAAGTGTTCAAAACATGCGATTGCGTTCGATCAATAGGTACTGGTACATTACCACAATGTTAGTAGGTACATGCTACATGGTACATGCTAGTTTCAGATAGTAATTATTAATATTATTATTCCACAGCTCCACAGCCAATAATGGAGGATCAATAATGCTATCTGGGAATGTCAACAACAATTATTACATACTATGTACTACCACATCACTACCATGCAGTAAAATACAGCACACCCGGGGAATGCTTATGCACTCCTGGTACATCAGATAATGGAAATTGCAATTTAATTTAATACTGTGCTTTCACGTCAATAGTACAAACCATGGGCGTCATCAGGGGGGGCAGGGGGGACATCTTCATTCCACAAATGCACAACAAAAAACAAAATAAAATATGACGGTTCTCATTATGACAAATTAGTGAAATAATATATGCTGGGTGTTTCTCCTAGCGGACAACCTCTAGCGGATTCAGAAGGGGGCAAGGGGGCTGAAACCCTCCTAGAGATTGGAATAGGTATATAATTTTACATACCAAATTATGAAACCTCACAAAAAATCACATTATTACCACACATTTTCTCATCGTGTCATAATTTTTCTAAAATTGGCATAAAAAATTCCATCAAAATACAATTGTTTCACAAAAAAAATTGCCTGCGGCGCTATTCTTTTATTAGTTTCTATATAAAACATTTTTCATACATAATATATTGTGCACATTATTAGTTACATTTTAAAATAAACCAAACCACATTACGACGTTCTTCACTTTAACTTCACTTCTTCACGTCTTACAAAAAAATTTCGCCTGCGGCACTATTTACGCGTTTTTCGTCTTATATCAATTTTGTAAATTTTTGTTGCCCCCCGCTAGCTCCGAAGCTGGCGACGCCCATGGTTCAAACAGAACAGGGCTTATTAGATAGAATAGAATGTGTTACACCATTTAGCGTCTCTGTGCTCCTAATCCATTATTGCAAAGATAAACTCAGCTAAAAGCTATTTGATACTCCTTCAGAATCTAGAATCCTTTAGAATGTAGACGGAATGCTGACACGAACCTTTTGAATTCAACGCAGCATTGAATTGATTTAATGAAACTGTTTATTGCACTTGTAGGTGAATGCTGTACGTGTGTTTCTAACAAAATGCTAACAGAATCTTTTACACTCTATTGGCATTGATATGATTGTATCTAACACATACTGGAAAATGTATCTCTGTATACAAATTACTAAAATCATATTGACGAAGAACAATAAGGAACGATTACAGTTTATTCATCTGTAGTACTTTATGTTCGCCTATTACTACATATATATTGTTCGTGATACGCATTGCATTGTACATCAAACAAAACTTAAATTCATTAGTTACCATACAGTGAAAGAATCACTCATTTAAATTCAAAAACTCACACATTTTGCGATACAGCCTAGTGCAAGGTGTGCAGGAAAGTATTTTGGGTTTGTGTTTGCAAGACCAGATCCTTAAAAAGAATGAATGGTTCCAAAATTATTATTTTTTTTAAATAGGGTCCATCTTTTTCGATGACTCTGTATTTAAAAATGAAATTACTTAAAAATTACCTGTTTATGATAAAATAGTATTTGTATTTTAAGCTTTCATCTAAATAGGTGTGCAAATATTTCAAGATGCTGGTACATAGGTAAGTTATCAAAATTTGAAGAGGAAAATGTAGACTCAGACACCAACAAAAGCTAGATAAAAACGTGGAAAAATAGGTGAGTGCTTTTATCTCATGAGAACAACAAAAGTACTGAGTACAATAAATTTCAGAGTAGTACACTAAAAAAAATATACAGATATAATTTACATACAAAAAATACAATGCTTTTAGATTCTGGAGAAAAGTTATTAAAAAGAAGATAAAATCATTTATGTAATGTTTAGTTACACAATTTTATTCTAATGTTACCTTCAGGTAATCCACCCACAATGAATCTAAAGAAAAGATTGAATACAATGAGAAAAAAATTTAATTGTATAAAAATGTTATAGGAAGAATGTCAAATCAGGTTCTTATAAAAAAAACGAGAGGTTATTGATCAAAAAATAAAATTTGTGTAGTGGACTCTATTGATCTGAGAATGTATCTCATAAAACGGTATCTCAGGAAAGAGATGATCTTAAGGGATTAATTTGGAACCTCAATTTTATTTTATGTACCGGCAACAAAAATTACATTTCTATTGAAATTCTGCATGATGTTGCCACTATGGATGCCCAAAAGCTACAAGCAGCGCCCCCTAATCGAAAATCGCATCTTTTTTACAAACTGTAAAAGCATGAATAACGAATAAATACAGGTTTTATACGTACACACCGACCATCTTATTGACTCCCTAACGTCGACTCTTTACTAAGGCATACGTAAGATGGCGGTAATAAAAAATATATATTTTCAAAGAAGTATAACTCAGTCCTTTATTTTTGATTGATGGTGATGTGGTTGCAATCTTGCAGATTGGTTTGCACCAAGGATTTTCGTTCTTTCATTCCACGCCGTCCTGTCCCTCGCCAATCTCTTAACTTGCTTGTAGATGCGCACGCTCTTTATAATTTGGTCCATATAACTTCTTGGGCGACCTCTCATATTCTGCCCTCTACTAATCCTGATTTTTTGATTGATTGATTTTGATGTAATTTTGATGTAAGTCTACTATTTAAGTAAGTAGTGAATTGTAACCTCCTTGGATAAGGACACTGAAGGAACGTAATTCAGGGGTGGGGTTTGCCGGGGGGCTCTTAAGGCTAACCCTGGGCCCACCTCTTAATAAGATTTGCCTAGAAGTGGGGGTAAAGAGGTCGCTAGTTATGCACCTGAGCTACACGGGGATGTGGAGGGCCTTAAGCCCGCGGGATTTTCCTTCAATGATTGATTTTTACATAATATATATTTGTCTCAATCCGTTCAAAAAAAGTTATACAACAAGCCCAAACATTCAACCAAATCCTTAATTGTTTATTTTGCTGGTAACAAATAAAATTGTGCACAAGAGAATTCAATTGCGCGTAGTTGTATCCAGAATGTATACCTTTGAGAAGGCTAAGGTACATTCTGGTTCAGTGAATGTCTATTATCTCTTTGTACAAAGAACGACTCTATTATGTAAAGAACACAATATTGAAAATCTCTTCTCCAGTATTACGCGGAAACACGAAATTGAAATTTTTCTGTGAGGTTCTGAGAAATTTTGCTAAAATGAAATTTTTGGTAGTACAATTTTCTTTTGAATTTGAAAAGCTATAGATACATATCTTTCAGATACGCCGGATATTTTTCTTTTAGGTAATGAACTTTTATGGTTCTGGAACCGATCAAGTAGCTAGATTGTTACCCGGGATATGTACCATATCAAATAACATAATTCTGGTGGAAATCGGGTGTGAATGCAACGCAACTTGTAAGGAAACTTTTCGGAATTTGAAACACTTCGCGATCTCAACGCCTTCATTTATAGTCGAAAAGTATTCAGACAATAACACTCTTTATTGGCATAATATTACGTACAGTACAATACATAATAACTTCTCCACACCATATCCCATTTATTTGGGGTCGGCGGCTCGGATCCTCTCTCCATTTGCCCCGATCGAGGCAGTCCTCTCGAGTAAGCTCCAGGTGTTCCTTGTCCCCTCTGATGGTGGTTTTTTTTTTCCTATCCTTATACACACACACTCCTAGTTTCCGTCACATTCATGCAATCTGTCATACATTCTTCTCTCGCTCTCCCATTCCTTTTTGCTCAATACGCGTCCAACCTTGAGGATCTGTTCTACATGATCGAACCAGGCCAGTCTCGGGCGGCTGCGTTTCTCCTAAAAACAGGTTATATACGTAGACAACGAAAGACGAAGGTAAATGAAAGCGTGGTAAATAAGTGGGACGAAATGTATGTAAGTAGTGTTGTTTAGGTGAGCTATATTGTGTTGTAGTACAGGTTGGAAAAATCAATACCTACCCCTAGTACATTGTGTGGTGTATTATTATTCAGACCATAAAATAATGTGGCACACAGTCTTACAATACACTCCTGACACGAAATTTGTAGGTAAATAAGTCGGGCTGTATTAGTTATATTGATGCCATTATTTCGTTATAAGTAATATACGTTTTGCCGTTGGATCAAAGCCGTTTAAGTCGTGTATGATATTTTCCATGTAAGCATTGTAAGTATATGTGAAACTAGTACTCGTAAATGCCCGCGAGTCGCGGTTTCAATGGCATGCGTTAATTTTTGTCTGATTCTGGTTTGATTCTATTAAAGTATATCAGTTCTTTGTACAATGCACAGAAAGCTTGAAAAGCTTGTATTGTTAAGTGGAGTAAGTCGGCATCGGGGATTAACCCGCGCCCACCGGATTTTCGGTCGAGCGTGTTACCAAACCAGCACCTCATAACGTTGATTTTTTTTGTATTACCTTATAGTTTTTCTCGCTTAACACCGGTGCCTGCGGCGCTAAACGCTACGATGTCCACTAGTCTTCTGCAGAAATTGCAACAAAATCAATGAAAAAAAATAAATAAAAAGCACAAACCTCCGCCCACACATAACTTTCGAAAAATTCATCTCAATCGGATGAATGAATTGTACAAGAATTTACAGAGGACGTAAAGATTTATAATTGAAAATTTACTTTTTATCTAATATTTTCGGAGATAATAGGTAGATAGGTAATATATAATTTTAGTCTTAGAAATCACTCAAAACGAAATTTAAAAAAAACGCATTACTATGCTAAATTTGACTTAGGCGGTTTTGATAACATTAATCTTCGGCAAATCATTTCATTTTGAAAATATCAACGTTAAAATGTTAATTCAGGAAATTTACCACATACACCATTATCTTGATTTGGTAATTTATTTTGATGAGTAAATTTTTGAAGTTAATGATATCAAAAAACTTATGACAAATCGCTTCATGACATGTTATAACATTTTATGATACATACTTGTAGTTAATGTGATGTTTTTTTTCATGTATAAAAATAAGCGACCCTGAATTACAATTTTTTTGGAGATCTCTCCGTCAAACTCTTGAATGTTTTGATGAATCCTTTAAATTAATGATAAAAAGATGACAGAGTAATAGAATTTGGGTGAAACGAGGGGTAAGTAAAAAAAAGACCATCCAAGAACCAACTTGGCTCTGGAGTTTTGAACAAAATAAACTGTAGAGTGTCCATAACTTCATATCTTCTCCTGAATTGATACAATTGCCTGTCTCTTGAATTTCGAATAGTTATTTCACACATTTAGCCATTGATTTCGCTGATGCCACATATGCAGTATTTAATTACTCATTTTTACCTATCATCTGAGTTACATTTCTTTTGCGCCGGGCTGTTTTTTTTCGTATTTTATAATCCATGAGCATTTTCCTTTAGGCTGATGACCAAGGATGATGAAGAAGAAGACGGGCTACCTTATACTCATCGTATTATATGCATTTAATTCGCAATTGTAACTGTTTAATGCTCCTTTTACTAATATTCACGTGACCCCTGTAAACTTCGAATAGTTATTTCACACATTTAGGCATTGATTTCGATGATGCGACCTATGCAGTATTTAATTACTCATTTTAGCTATCATTTAAATTACATTTCGTTTGCGCCAGGCCAGTGTTTTTTTAACATTCTCCTTATATTAGAGACAGAGTGGCCTTCAAAAAAGAAATTAAGAGACACATGATGGAGGCACTTGGTCCAGTAGTCTCCTGAAATTTGCTCATTTGTTTCGCGGGATGTAACTTTGTTGCTATGTATGATGCTTGCCATGTATGAATTTGCTATGTATATGTAGATGCAGGATCCCTCCCCACACACGAGACTTGTCTCTATTGGGGAGGTATCTCGAAACATGTATAGTTTATTTGTATGTGTAAAATATTGATAAAAACAAAAAGAATTTTGAAATTAAATTTAATTGAAAATTCCTTTACGACAATTGTTTATTATTATATGTTACCGTATGACCTTCATATCCTCGTTAGTATAATTATTTATTCGACATTGAAGGTATATTTTGAATTCATATAACGATAATCCACGTAATAAAATATGAAGGACACGTACGAATTTCAAGGAGCAAGTTTTGATTAGGTGCCTACTGCCTACTTACACAGATGTCTCTTTGATCAAAGTCTCTCAAAAGATAATAATATTATGAATATGTATCTTATAATATTATAATACAAAAGAATTGAAGATTGAAATACGTGACAATAATGTTAACTTTTCAACAAATATTATCCAAAATTGTATACGCAATTAAAAAAAATAAAAGTTTTTTAATATTTGGAGCTATTTACGTCCGTCGAAACGCATAAAGAAAATATTTCAAAATTCAAAAGAATAAGAAAATATACGATGAACTCTGAAGATGTTATGTGGGATTAGACCCTCAAACAATTATTTCACCTAATTTACAAAGTTACTCAGGCGGCTCCAGCGTTAGCCGGAAGGGCACCCCCAGCAACACCATCCGGAATGACACCTTCAATATCCCTGCTACAAGGAGGATAACAAATAACTACAGATTACATAATAACTTAAGACTAATTACAAAAAGATTCGACCGAGCTAGAGACAGCAAAAATAAAGGACCCTGAGGATCTGACTTAAATGACTGGTTTCAATGCCGTGGCACCAGGCGTCAGAACTCGAATACAATGAAATAATAATAAAGGCCTTGGACAAAGAACAAAAGTGTTGGAAGACATTCTGAAAGGTGATCTGACAACATTGTCCACAGAGTCGGCAGAACCTGAAAGTTTAGGGAGAAGATTAGGGATGAATGGAAGGGGATGAAGAGAGCGGATAGAAAAGACAGCAGAAGAACTGAAAAAAACAAATCCGAAAGGTATAGGTATACATGTTTAGTTTTATTACGATTTGCTCGACATTGTAATAATTGTAATACTAGGTATTGCAAAAAAAGGAAAAAATGAGGATGACAAAAAGAAACTTAAAGCCATCCAAGAAAAGAATTAGTGAACTAAAAGAGAACTCATTATTTAAAATTACGCTGATGTCATCCTCGCTTCAAATTATCTGAACAAGTTAAAAAATTAGAACTGGGTTAGCAGTAGCCACGATGTAATTACAAAAAAAAATTTAGAGCACGAAAAGTGAAATACTTATTTCAATAATTCTCGACGGAGTGACATAATTATCCAGAGATGCTAATCTTTACCCCATTCGTTTGGGGACGATAACCGTTCTTGACTTTGGACTTAAAATACAAAACCAAGCGGTGAATTAAAAAAAAAAAACTAAACTTAAAAATGATTTGCATATGCGGCATAAATGAATATGGTCCGCTAGCACGATAAGTTTAAGTTAATCTAGAACATTATAAAATGCAATTCATTGTACGAATGCACGCGAACATTTTGCTGCAGTGAACTCTTTGCTGCACTACGAGTATACATTCACAGTTCAAACAACTAGGTTCTATTCTCATTTCAAATATTTGAAATTATCGTGGAATAAAATTCAATTAATGTATTGTTCTTTTTTTTAAATTATGATAAATTTCATTCTTTTGTTTTATATAAAGAATTTCTACTATTGTAACTGGTACAATATGGTTTTTTTAAAGCAATATTTTCCATCATGTACAATGCTATATGTATCATGTACAATTATTTTTTCTTTCTAATTATACATACTAGATAAATGTCAGATATGACAAGAAATTCAGGAATTGTTTCACATAAGGTCGATCACAATACCATCGGCTTCTGTTAGCAGTTTCGGCTAAACCGCTAAACATTTGTAAGCCGATTATTAGCCGGAATTTTCGAGTAAATCAGTAGGTAATTAAAATATATTAGGGTAAGGCGTAACACGGTGCAAAAAGAATCTACGTAGATGGGGCATAAGTGTGGATGAGGACATCTCCTGTAGCTTTGGAGAGACACAAGATGACGAATACCTCCTCATCTGCCGAGATATGGCGGAGGGGTGTGATAAAGCGGACCTATATAGGGCTAACGACAAAGCAGTTGCTGCTGCAGTGTATTGGGCTGGGTTGGCCTAGTGTAGACGGACTCATTAAGTAAGTAAGTAAGTAGGGTTAGCTGGGGCAGCATTGCGATAGAACAATAATTCTTGTAGGATGTTGTATATTTCTGTTTTTTGTCCACTTTATGTAAAATAAATAACGACTCTGAATTGTTAATAGAATTTTATTAAATTAAAAAAAAGTATCAGGAAAGCATAAATACCCCCGGATGGCAAATTTTTTGCAACATCATTTAAAATTTAAAATGAATTATGACCAACGACGAACAAAACATATTAATGCTACACATTTTACCAGTAAATTTTATTACTTAATAATAATTACGTAATAATTTCATAATAATATTATGCCGTAGAAATAATTTTCATAATGCACAGTGCAATCGTAAGTAATTTATAAACGTGGTGTGGAAGATTTACGACCGCGTGCACATTTTGTAGAGCCGCCACTGATAAATTTCGTTCGCTCCTATTCTTGCTGAAAATTTATATGGAAGTTTGCTAGTGTATTTTTGTTGAGCAAAAGTAGTAATATAATTATTGGCCCTGTGCCAAAAATGTATTGTAATGTCATACAAAATGATATCAAATTTTTGGCTCGATCACAAAAGGTTTTTATTCTGCTTTTCTTTGGAAAGAGTATCGACGCCAATACAATATTATGTATTGCGCGTTGTATGTAAATTATTCATTTCTGCTATACAAATAATAAAATTTTACAACATACATGGTATTATTTTTTCACAGAATAACGAATGGAAAAATTTCATCAATGAAATGAGACATTATTTTTTAAGATACTAGTATTTGGGCCCAGCATAGCCGGATAAATTGATAATCTACAATGGGATACATACAAATACCTACAAATTTGGGGGAGCAGTGAAATCGTACCTTGTTGAAAAATCGTTTTACTGTGTCGACGAAATGCTGGAATGAACCATTTACATTCACTCCAGCATATAATGGACTATATCACAAATCGTTTATTGTACTTTCATTATATAGTTATCTTGCTTCATATTTATGTTACTGTGTCTGACGAAATGATAACAGAGCCCTTCACACTCTTTAGCATTGATATTTTGCATATAATTACTATTAGGTACCTACTTTAATTGTTGTATGTCTAATTATGTAAAACTGACGAGTCCAAGTGCCCGATATAGGGTCCAAGTCCAAGGACCATAAAAAACAATAAACAAAAAACAGAATGCAGAAAATTTTCTTGAAAATTTGTAAATTGCGAGACTAATGAAGTTTTATCACTGTCAGTTAGAACCTTGTTACTCTCAGTTGGCGAATAAATAATGTTGAATATGATACGAACCAGTCATAATAATTACATAAGTCACATCAATGTATTTGTTGCTCTACGTTTAGGTATAATAATAAAATAAATATACTTGGAAACTTCATTTGCATGTGTTTCTAATAAGTTATATTTTATTTTTCGCCTTTATTGTTATGTTCTGGAAAATAATCAACAAAAGTGCGTAGGATTTTATATGATTTAGGTATGTACTTAACAATATTGCAGCTAAATTTCAAGGGCATCCATACATTTTGAAGATAATATCGGCTGAATGTTATGTTTGAAAATGGATGTGGCTTATCGGATGTTGAAAAGATACCATCATGCGGTAGTCTGGACTCTTAAATAGAGACATACAGCAAGGGTGGTGAGCCTCGTTTCTGAGCTTAAGGGCTTGCACACACAGCATTTACTAGTTACCTCATTACAATTATAGTGCAAAATCTAGTGGTTTGCAATCATGCGCTCTACATTTAAGAGTAAAACCATTATTTTTACCATGTTATCATGCGTTTGTTCATGCGATTTTGAACCTTTTTTTATTAAAAAAATGAATCTGGGATTATCGAAATAAACTCAAATACATCTTTGTACACTTCACAGAAAGCTTAAAAGCTTGTGTTGTGAAGTGGAGTAAGTCGGGGATTTAACCCGCACCCACTGATGGATAAACAGTCGAGCGCGTTACCAACCAGGCTGCCGACCAATGCCGTGGGAAATTATCGTGACGTCGTAGTTGGATCAGGAGCTTTAAGTTCGATTTGGCACTCTAAAGTTTCCTTATTGTCGGAATAACCAACGAATACTGCATTTTTAAAAGGTAATAATTGCTGTGGAAATGAGTGGGGTTATCGAATAACCATCAGACGAGCAAAATGGCGGACACAGTAGGTAAGTTTACCATTCTACACGGCCCCCCTTTTTCCTTTAGTGAATTGGATCAGACTAGACGGACATAGGTACCATGTTGGTAGATGAAGGGGTGGTAAATGCGGAAGAAGCAGGGGTGTGGCGCCAGACAGGGTAGGGCACGAGTCTGTGACGTCACTTCCTGTGAAATGTCACTCTGCGAAGAAGCAACTGTATCGTGTTATCGATCAGCTGAACTTTCCACTTATAAAACATATGGTCTGCTCGCTTCTGTTCTGACATTATGTACTTAATGTTCAACAAACTGAAATGTTTACACTACAAAGTGTACGGTGCATTATAACTTGTCTGTTTTATTATTGAATATTGTATCAAAACATGAGTTACAAAACATATATACCTAAATGTATACAACCTTTTTAGTGTTATTTCTTTCCCGTGAAATTCTTTCCAGGTGTTATTTCTTCCACGCGTTATTTTTCCTGATATTATAATTTTGTTTTATATCCGCGGATGAGCTTAATAATTATGTTTTGATAAGACACTGATACTGTACACATATGCATGCGTAGTGCATCCTTAAAACAACGTTATGAACCAAAGCAGGCTTATTGCGATCTAGAAGGTGAATTTGGGTTTATCGGATTAGATTTTTTCACCTTTGTGTACTTCACAGTAAGCTTAAAGAGCTTGTGTCGTGAAGTGGAGTAGGTCGGCATCGGGAATCAAACCCAAGCCCACTGTATTAACAGTCCAGCGCGTCACCAATCAGGCTACCGACCACCTCAATCTTTTTTTTTTTTTAATTTATTTATTAGTCATAAAATATATACAAATTAAAACAATTAAGTCACGCCAAACCTAACAAGTTTGTCAGCGTGTGCTCTTAAACAATAATCTTAATAGATATGTAACAATACTATCCTAATTCTTCTATATATGTACATTATCTTATATACATGTATAATACATACTATCATACACAACACAATAACAAGATACTTATGTATAATACAATCCTATATTACTACACCTTACTTATAAGTTATCAGTGTTATCACCAATAAATACAAAAGGTATCAACTATATACAAAACTACACTTCAACAACCAATCCTTGATAAGTCCCTTTCTCTTCAACTTTCCTGTGAATCTGGAGATGAACATTGACCATACCTTAAGGAACCTTCTGCATTATAATCCTGGAGCTCTTTGGAAGACCAAGGCAGAGTTTGATATTGATGGCAACATTATCCGGGATCTGGGCGTGGTAAAAAGGTCATGAGTTATTATTAGAGTCTGAAGGAGGGCTTGAAAATCCATAATTTAGAAGATTAAAACTTCAGGAGGGTTATCAGAAGTACAAAAAGAAATTGATTGAGGAAAAACGGTTTAAGAATAAGTACATACGCAATATACCTAGTTTGAGAAAAATTCTTATAGATTTTCATCAGTGGCGTTTATAGGTTTTCATTTCGGGGGGGGAGCCGAAAAAACTGCTAGGGAAGGCAATCAAAATTTTAACATAGACGTAGGAAAAAAATCAGTAATAGCGCCTATAATCATAATCTTTTTTTTAAGGTGAGTGAGAAAGGTTGTGATTGAGGTTTGCATTATAAGTGTTGTGTTAAAAATGAAACAAAAAAGAACCGCCGCAGGCGAATTTTTTTTTTGAAAAATGGGTGTAGTGATGAACTTGGGATCTTTCTATAGCAGATGGCACATCATTGTTTGACATTTCTATATACGCCACTGATTTTCATAACCCCCAATTAGCCTTCAGATAGACCTTTTATATTAATGATGATAATCTAAATCAAGATATTTGAAATTCAATTACCAGAAGGCTTATAATAACATTAAGATAATTAAGACGAGTCTGCAAATTGATTTGATTTCAGATTCGCTCTTCTATGAAATTGCCAAGTGTTAATTATACGATTTACAGTTCGATATCAGTTCGGTTACGTGACGTAATCGCATGGACGTAATTACAATGATGGACGTAATCACAGGGAGACTTAATCACACAATAAAAATTATATGTGTACAAAAAAGTTTTTGTCTGATGTAATTTTAAAAAAAATATGCTGAATCAGTATGCGATTGCGGATATAAAGAAAATGTATGGAGCATTTTTCATTGTTGACAGGATTTTATATCTCTTTGACAAGTCTCGTCTCTGACAAGCAGTTCACTCTGCGCTTTTAACATGTTTTTTACACTTTGAGATAACGAATGTTTTATGATATAGGCGTGATGTTGGCCATAAGATAAATAAAAAAATATATCTCTTTTCCAAAAGCTGCATAGGGGATACATACTGATTTCTCTCTCAAATTCTGTTGTCATTGACGTAATGTAGTTCTGGACAATTTAGATCCAGACATGCATTGAACTAAACCACACTTGTTTTAAGTTTTGTTTTGTCACCATGTGTTTATTGATTTCATTCTTGTTTGCTGTAACTGTTTATTGATGTATCGCGCTTTATTTTAATAATATTTGTACAATAAACAGTATGTCTATGGGCTGGGCATATGGCTCGACAAGAGGATACTAGGTCTACAGTGGAGGCCCTGGAACGAAAAGAGAAGCGTCGGAAGACCTCCCAAAAGGTGGTCTGATGACCTAGTCCAGCAAGCCGGAAGAACCTGGATGCGGAGGGGGAGAAACAGAGATGAGTGGAAGGAAATGGAAGAGGCCTACGTCCAGCAGTGGAGGGAGGAAGGCTGAGGAAGAAGAAGTATGTCTATTATTCGGGGCCAGGGAGGTGACGAGGTAAAATTTTGCTAGACAACTTTGATACAAAGTTTGATTTAGTCACAATATGTGATTCCGTCCAAAAATAGTTGTAGGGTGCAGAATCGTATTAGAATTATTAGAACACTCCGATCAATACAAGCTGTTTCACTGTATTCATTATAGTATGAACTGCTCTCTCTCTAGTTCAATAAATAATTAATAAATCACCCGTAGGAAACTCATTTCACAGGTGTGGTTTAATTATCACCACGTAGATGTAACACAGAGGGAATATAGAAATATTATGGGAAAGTAGAGATGTAGATGTTATAGGATATGGGCTAGGCGATTATATCAATTATAAATTATATGCAAGTGTGTCAGAGGTATACCTATGCCTGGAGTTTTCAAGTCAGGCTATTGCCCTTTAATAAAACACAAGCTTGCCAGCTTACTGTGGAATGATGAAAATCTATATATAATACAATCATTATTATTTTTTATTTAATTAAGAGTAGGCATACCGAGATTTCAAAAATTTCTAAAAACGGGAGAACTTAGATCTCGACAACCTCACTAAATATGCTTTACAAAAAATATGATAGATACAATAAATCTTTATCTAGTGAATGACCTTAAAATATTTATTATATCTTGTATAGATTTCACAAAAAAAAAATTGAAAAACACCTCTGATATTTTTTCCGAAAGACGGAAACTCGTTTCCCGAAAGTCGCGGAGCAAATTTTTTTTGTACTGATAATATGCATTTAAATCTAAGAAATAACCGTAAAAGCTTTTTGATAGACGCAAAATTAACCCCAATAAACAGAAAAAACGCTATTTCTACCATTTTATCATGCGATTGTTCACGCGATTTTAAACCTTAATGCCGTGGGAAATGACTGTGACGTCATTCTTGGTACCAAGTCCTTAAATTATTGAGAGGTTGATAGAATCCTCTAGAACATGAAAGGAAGATTGAGGGTGTAACATCTTCTCGGAAAATTATGAATTGAACACTAAAAATAGAATTCTATAGTCGATATATAATACCATATGTCTTGTTAAGATTGGATGTCAGGTTATAGCTGTAATTGGGGTGGTTATGATATCGGAAATCTGTCAAATACTTGAATAGGTTCTCCCAGACAAGCCTCTCCACACGTCTGGACAATATTTAGACAATATGTCTGATACAACATGGCTTATATAAGTGCCAACCCTCGTTATGATGTCCTCGAATACATCCAATTATATTCTAAAAATAATTGAGGGGATGAGAGCAAAAGTGACTTTTTATATCTATCATTTCACCAACTATACTATATTTTCTTTGTCCATCTGTCCTCAGACATTCGACAAATAGTTCAAAACTTTAGATTTTATCGACCATAATATCCTCAAGGATGGAAGTGCAGGTATCGACTAAAGGGAATCGGAGAGATTATTATTGAAATCACAATTTCTTTTTGAGGTCAACGGAATTTTTCTACATGTAAAAAATACCTGAAAAATATCTCAATAGAGGGCCGTGGACAGTATATATACATGTTTAATGGCGCCTCTGATACCAACCTTCATAGCACAGCGGTAGAATACTTGTTAGGTTGGGGGTCTGGGTTCGATTCCCGACCGCCGCAGACGGATGGACTGGAATTGGTGAATGTTACTTAAGTGTAAAGTGATCACATTAAGCTAGCCGACGATCAGTCATAAGCCTGATGGAAAGTCCATCCTCTGCTGTATATCAGTTGAGATATAACTACTTGTTAGGAATCAGAGAGCATTTATGACAGATTTCATTGATGTGACGGAAGCAAGAAGGGTGTATGTAGAGATAGAGTAGTCTGGCGTGCTGGCATCAAAGGGACAGACATGGTTAGACTATATTATTATATGTGTAACATCACAAGGGTGATTACCCTAGACGTGTAATATAATGTACTCATGCTGATATTTCTGGAATTTTTATAGCCCTTGTAACATTAATACGGGTAGTACTATAGCTGGCCCTACTATTCATAAACTACACAATAATTCGCTTCGGGGAAACAGCCAAAGCTCGCGGGGTATATTTTTATGTTAGAGCGTGCCGTGAGCATATAATACAAAAATATATTGTATAGGTACGCGCTGTAATACACCTATAGTGGTTAAAATCAGGATGTTTTACTTGATCAAAGCTTATATTGTACTCGGCCGAGAAACTTATATGGCTGTAAGATGGATATTGCCTCGTATATGATGAAAGTGAACAAGTTGATACGACTGGGAAATGTAAAGAGAATACATAGGTGAATGAAGATGTGTACATAAACGCGGCCGTCCAAGAACTTGGCTCGACCATGTCAACCTGATGCTCAAGAACGGACATGTTTTGAGTAAAATGAATAGAAGAGTGTGTATATGACAAATCGCACGAATGTGGCGGAAGTGTGTGTAAGAATAGGGATAAGAAATTCTGGCATTCTTGGTTTTAGCTTGTGAACTGGTTTGCAGCAAAGCCCTATGTCTCCTTCTCCACTCATCCCTGTCCCGTGCGGTTCTTTTTAACTATCTATATGAGTCAAAGTCCATATCCTGGTATAGGTCGTCCAGGTATTCTTTCCTTGGTTGTCCTCTGCAGTTTGCCCCTCGTTTATTCCTTCAATTAATTCAAATAGGAGACCCTCTTGACGAACTATGTGGCCGATTCATCTGGCACGTCTTTCTGCTATTGCACTGAGCAGGTGAAAATAAAGGCTTTAATTGCCTCAGAAATGGAGGAAAATTAGACATTGAGGCTGACAGATGTCGTAATCGTATCATTTGTGGATTTGTGGGTAGGGTACTTAAAAATTAGGGGTATACATCAAAATCTTGCAATTTGGAAAAAATATAAGTATTCGTTAGACATAATGTTTAGAAACTGAACACGTCTTTTGTCAAAAGATCCATTCCACACACACGCAAAGCTTCGCCTTGTGGGAATATCATATAGGAATATTAGGTGCAGTATATCTTCTGGATTTTATACCCCAAGGGTATTCCGTGAAAATCCTCTGAAATCGAATAAGAGAAGAGTCAGGTAAGAACTTCATTTGACAGCGGATTGGGTTTTATTGAACGAGAAATAATGTAAAAATATTCGTATATCTAAAAATATCCGCGTCTTTCTTTATTATTATTTTGTTTTACCTACTGTTATTAACGTATCTATAGGTATGTATTAAATCTCATTTAATTTGTTTATTAGTTTTTCCTCAACAGAGACGAGAGGCTTCTTCTTTGCATTGTTTATTGTTCTTCATCGGCCCTGGGCCGTTAGGCACTTGGATTCATCAAATTTTCATAGTTTTACTAATGCATGCATGGGCGTCGGCAGATATTAGAATAGGTATCTGGTATATATTTTTTCATACTAAATGATAAAACCTAAAAAAAAATCACAAATTACATGTTCTCATCATATCATACATATTCAAAAATTGAAAAAAAAAATCTTCAAAATACAATTGTTTCGTAAAAAATTGCCTGTGGCGCTATTTTTTCTTTACTTTTCATAAAAATCATATTTCATACATATTGTTGTGCAAAATATTATGTAAGTACATTTTCTTATAAACCAAACCATATCACCATCTTGTTCACTATGTCTCATTTCGCCTGCAGCGCTATTCACGCGTTTTTCGAGCACAACGCGAGGGAGCCTGGATAGTTCCATTCTCCTCAATCTCCTCACATGCGCGTACCGATATCTTCTCCGTTGCCTCCCCATCTGAAGACATCCTCGACCTCGCACATCTCTCTAATTCTCGTGTTTCTTATTAGAAGGATCTCAGAGTTATAGTATACAAATATACGTTAATACTCATACATTATCTTGTTTATTATTATTTTTCATTATTACATCATCTTGTTTATTATTATTTTTTTATTCCGTTTTTATTTGTTTTTTATCTCACATATGTATGTATGTATATATTTTCTAGTTCGTATATATTTTTTTTATTCAATTTCTTTTTTTTATTCAATTTTTTCTGTTTTTTCCTATATTTTTGTTCAACTCCTTTTTTTTTCTGTTTTGTCCTGGGGTTAACTGGAAGAAATCTCAGTTCTGCGATAAGTTCGCCCTAGTGAACAACGTTTTATAATCTGTACTATGTCCATTTTGTATATTTATATGTGTTTGTTGTTTACTTTAAGTTTAAATAAATAAAAAAATAAATAAATTATGTGAGAAACATATCGTTACCCTGGAGGCTTACAATCCACATGCGGGATGTTTTGCAAAAAAAGGGCAATAAAGTTTTCATGTTTAGAGTTATGTAACCACTTAGATCTTTTCACCGTTCTATTCTCTGTGGTTTTCCGAACAAAACTGATGTAGGTATATCCCATTTTCTAACAAAAAGTTGCTTGGGTCTGTTCACCTTCACGGGAACTATATATAGATGGGTCAACTGAAGGTTTGGATGAACCAGTATAATAATATATATTATATAGAGAGTGATCCAGAATTAATTGTCAATGAATTACATAGAAACGTAGATAGAAGACGACAAATACATTTGTTACCATTTGTTGAGAAATCCATCACTCACTTCAGGACACGCTGTATTTACATGTCACGCAAACCATTGGAGATATATACGAAAATTAATTATGTTTTTACAAATATAGTCAGTGGTTGCTTCAAGCGCTGTGAACCGCGATTTTGTTGATGTATTCTGCACTTGACAACACTTACAAAATACTAAGAATGGGTAATCTGGAAAAGATCGCTGTTCGATGAGCGATGAGTTCGCCCTGAATATTAATTATTATTCTCAAAAAAGTGTGTTATCTTGTTTAATCATATTGAAGAATAAATAAATAAACAAAGTATTCGGAGTTATAATCAGTGAGTACTTAAGTGAAATATTAGTTACATTGATCACTGATTCTGTAACGCTGTGATGGCGCTAGCTTCGCTATCATGCATCGCAGCTACGAGATGGTAATAATCTGAAGATGCGGGACTATGGATCGTGGGGGGGGGGGGGGGGACACCATAAATATTTCATTTGTTTATTATCCAAAAAAAAACATTAAACACAGTACACAATAAGCAAAGCAAGTACTGGATTTTATTGCCCCACTAGGCGATAGCCTATTCTGGGGCAATACTAACCAAAATATAATAGTTCAAGGTTGAATGTTCATAAATAACAAAAATACTGAAGAATCAGCAAATGATTAAAGAATTCAAATAAATTTATTAGTAACTAATATCTTACATTTAGTACATACATACATATAAAACTAATTACAATATTTACAATTTTTCCATACTACCCTCCAATGTGAGGAGACCTCGTGTATTGTAGACTGATGACGGAGCAATGGTTAAGGATTTGTGTATTAGGTTAGGACACAGGTGCACAACCGCACAACCATAACTCGCGGTGTAGGTATGTTTAATTAAATTATTTGTTATATTTGTTATTTTTTTATGAACGCCTTAACCTTACTAGAAATTTATCTCTGAAAAGTGTTTAATAATGCCGAAAAGTAATTTTATGGACAAAAACGTTTACCATTTTTTCTTTCGCTCCAGCGAGATGATAATGTCTTTTATCTTTTCATAATGATATTAATGGGTAGTATTTTACATTCAAAAAACATTATCGACGATTTGGTACTTACATAAATAACGAAAATTACCAACATTATTTTTCTGGTTGATTACCCCTGGGAAAGATTTATACGTTTCTATAGAATGTGTACTAATTCAGATACGAAAATGCGGTCTCGTGATGGAGGACAAATTGGGGATCAGATTCTAGCGGTCAGGGACTTAAATTGTCAGGTCTGGAATCTGGAATTGTCCCATTATAATACATACCTAGTTGTTTAAACCTACATATACAAAAATTTATTATTCTTTTCCCATGTTTGCTCCTTTTGTGGCGCAGATGGGCCAAAAAAATTCTCCCCGAATTCTACCTACGGTATTTAGGGGATCTCTTCGGCTCCCCCAGGTGAAGACGTGTAGGATTTACTAAAAAACACCCAATGAATGTCTACTGATGTAATGGTGCACTTGCACGAGCAATTTTTCGAGCAATAATTGCGGGATGTCGGACAAATCGTGTTGATTAACATTTTTTTACAATAGTTAGCAATTATTTCGGCAATATTTAAAGCGATATAACAATATTGCGTGCATACGAGAAAGGGAATTGACTAAAATGTCCAAACCGATTGGATATTCTGAAATTCGCGTTGCCGACAGCATTACAATTATGCATTGCTTTTGCATCACTCCGTGTTTCCGGATTCAGAATACTGAATGTTAGAGTATAACTTTCCGTGCGTGTGTGATCGCCCTATGAGACGTTTTCGGGTAGTATTATGTTTATCGGGTTGATTTTGGACGTTTCGGTCAGTCTTACACTTACTGTTATCATAGAATCATCAAAAATAAATAACCTTAAAAAAGCTAAACATGAAAACCGACCACATCTTTTGACATGAATGTATTTAATCCACACTACACTGAATTTGAATTTCTATATCTAAAACTGTGACCTCCTTATGATCTAAAATGGAAGATAAAAGGGCGAAACAGTACATTTGGTTTATCAAATTGAAATGAATGATTCAAATGTCACCCCTGTCTATAGAGAATTTAATCCCATTTGATAGAATGTATTGAAGGTACCTACTAAGTAATTAATATGCGCACAGCGAGTTGACATTTGATATTATGAATACTTACAAAATACAATAGGTAATAGGTATAACCTACTCTACAATCTATATACTGCCACATTTTAGCAAGTATGTTTCAGGTATACCTATTAGTATCTACTACGAAATTAGAGATGTCAATACAACGATCGATACATCGAAAATAAAAAAAATAAAGCTTACATCCTTGTGTCTTGAAACTATGTCACACATTGCCACAAAATTAAGCACACAATGAAGAATGATCAAAAAAGATGCCGTATGAAGACCATCGATATCGCAGAAGAGTACGAGGACAAAAAATGACAGTGGGATAAGTGTAAGAATAATGTGTTGGACAAGACATACAAGAGAGAAAATGGAACCTCGAAATTCTAAACTGACAACCCTATAAATATACAGACATTTTTAAGTGTGTTGATTTTTAAAATTCTTCTTCCTCAGACTTCAAGATCTATTGTTGGCTCCCCTTTGGTTTTCCACAACCATCTTGGGCACATTGCATCCATCTATCTACGGTACATTTCTTTGCAACATCAGATCACCTTACCTGATGTCTTCTGATGCTTCTTCGGCTCGTTATTGTTATTGGTAGCCATTCCATTACCTTTTTTAATACATCACGAGTCCTGGCTTTGGAATTTATTAACTGGTTTCCAATTATCAATTCTGCAATCATCGATTGTGTTATCTTCTACTTAACAGCTCCAATATTTTAGTTAGTACTTTGAGATAATTAACGCAAACTTTTTTGTAGGCTTTGTAAAAACTCCTACGTTCTCGGATTAAAATATAACCTGTATGTAATTATAAAACCTTGTACTCCAAACGTTGTAAATTGCGTTGTAATTGTAGTAATTACTTATTTCTTTTCATATGCTAAAATATATCAAATTACTCTGGATACGTGAAATCATATTACATACATACATACATCTTCTTCCCCGTCTATCCTTGGTTGGGTCGGGGGCCCAAAGCATCTGTATATCCTCACCGGAGGCCCCTGTCACTCGCAGCTTTGAGGACCTCTGGCCACTCCAACCACAGTCTCTCCTCGCACAACTTTGTCACCTGCTTCTGCCAGCTACTTCTGGGGCGGCCCACAGGTCTTCTGCCTGCACCCTCGGCTTCCAGAGCAGAGTAACCCTGAGAGACCGTATAAGGAACGAGTATGTTCGGGAGGCTCTCGAGGTGGAACCCACACTCCTCTTTATAGAGAGGTCTCAGCTGAGATGGCTCGGACACGTCATTCGGATGCCAGAGGAACGGATTCCATTAAAATCATATTATTTTATGGAATCGCAACACTCTCTCTCTCTCTCTCTTTCGTGTGGGATATAACCATTGTACAAAATGATCTGGGAGTTAGAGCTCCACATCAATATTCCTCAGACATTCAATTTCCATTGGCATCACCTCATAGATTTTCAAAATATTGCATACTACTCCAAAATTGCAAGAGAAGAGGAAAATAGATTGACACCCAGACTCATAAGTGGAGGCCATGGGAAAACGGAAGAGGTGTCGGGAGGTCACAGAAAAGATGGGCGGATGACGTGACCTCGGTAGCGGGTAGGCAGTGTGTCAGAAATGCGAACACAAAAAACTGGAAACAAATGGAAGAGGCCTATATTCAGCAGTGGAGAGATCAAGGCTGACGAAGAAGAAGAAGAAGACTCCAAAATGTAATCAACCGTATCGACCAGGCCGCACTCACAAAGTGGATGTTCCCTCTTTCCCCACCTATGGAAGAAGTGTCTACATCTCCCATTGCCACTTAGAGTCTGATTTAAGGTTGTCCATAATCGGTGAGGCAGGTTAAACCCAGGCTGCTTTATTACGGGGTCTTGGACAAGTTGTCTGTGATCAGGGTTCTGGGCATTTCACTTGTCTTGACAGGGTTGTTTGGTGTACCAACATAAATGTTAGGATATGCTGTAATCGCATTGATAGAGGGATTTTTCATAATTGGAATCCTTCATAACTTATAAGGGAATTGACACGTCTATGCCTTTTTCAGATGCGTCTGCTTTAATTATTTCGGTTACTTAATCGAAACAACAACCTTATATGTAAGATATGGATCTAGCTAGGAAAAATACGTCATTGTGAATCTGCTAAGAAAACGTAATATTGAAGCTGACGTAATTTCAATAATAAATATAGGTACTACCCATATTATCCAATAGAAATTCGATATCACACATCAATCTAGAAGTTCCATTAACTTAGTACGTCAATATTAATATAAGAAGAACTACAAGAAGAAGGATGACAGTCAGAGTATTATAAAAATACACAATATCCTCTTGACTTTATCATAAACACACAGATATTCTAGAAAGAAATGAGTGGAAAGACGCCTTGATATAATAATTCAATAATTTTATGTGTCTAAACTAATTTATCCCTTTACGTCGCGTCCCTTGGAAAGTAGGCGGAGAGAACAGCACACAAGACTTGCCTATCCTTAGGCCGCGCGGGTATCCACCTGCAAAAAAACTTCTGCAAGAAGTGTCCGAGTGTCAAGCAGCTGTCAGACAGTATCTTGCAGGTGTAAACTACAAAGCTGTCAGACACTTCTTGCAGAAGTTTTCTTGCAGGTGGAAACCCGGCCTAACACACAATTCTTGTTTCCGACGAGTTCATACAACTGGGCGACATGCCTGAGCCAAGTTGATCTGGGACGGCCATGTTTCCTTTCATCTCTTCTTTCAACCATGTATATTTATTTTCCTCGTTATCCTTTCATCATTCGTCCTCGCTTCATATCCCAGTGTCACGAAACCATATATGTGGGATCTTCCATCAATTTGTTTTGAGTTTAATGTACAATTTCACGCTTGAAACTAGATAGCTTCTTTTATAACTGAGTCAACCCTGGACTCACTAACTTACCAAAATTAATTTAAGAATAAATTAGTCTGAAATCTTTACCAAGGAATTAATTAGAACGTCTAAGGTAAAACATGACTTTGTTTATGTAAATAAATATTAATGAAAAAGGTAAGAAAAGAATTAACAAGGTATTAGAGACTTTGTAAATGTTCCCGTTATTGTTCTTTGCAAAACAAACTAAGACCCGAAGGCACGACCTTATACTTAAAAAGTCTTATATTGGATTCGGTAGAAAGTTTCTGATTTTACCAAACATTTTTTGTGTGTATAATCGGTCAAATTTTTATCGATTTATCGAGAATCAAGACATCTTAACTCTCTGTAATTTAGTAATTTTTACTATGATTTGAGATATATCTAAATTATTTTAGGCATTGAACCGGATTTATCTGCATTGGGTGAACGTTGCCCTGGGCATAAAGTGATCACTTAGGCTAGCCAAAGCCGACCCGTAAGCGTCGGAACACCCATCCTGCTTCCTCCCCAAGGGAGTTCACATAACGCTACATTATGTGAATGAAGATGCCTCTCGTCTCTGTTGAGGAAAAAACTGTAATTTATACTATTTTTTGAAATATAGATTGAGGGTAGTCACGATGTGGAAATACCTACGGTAGATATCCTAGCTAAGAAGATCAGAGAGTGGACCGGAATTCAAAGGGTCGGGGAATTGTTCCAGCTAGCATAGGACTTCAGGGGGACCTTACATGACACTTTAAGAAGAAGAATATGAAAACATTTTTTTTTTTAATTTAGCACAAGTATTCGAGACAATAGATATGACATTTTTACTATATTTTAATAAATTTATATTGTAGTTTATATCATAAGACGCCGTACACAGATCATCGACGCCTCAAAAAGGGTCGCAAGTTGGTCGACCTTCAAAATTTTTAATGGTTACTAGAGAAGAGAGGAACTAATGGCATTGCGGAACTCGCGACAAGTGGCAACAGAGGTATAACCAAAAGAATCAGAGACCTCAAAGAATAAGAAAGAGGGCTATGTACGACAGTGGTGAGAAACAGGCTGATAAAAAGAAAAGCGAAAAATAACATTCTCTTTATAGATTCTCATTTCGTCGACCACTTCACATTATGGGTTCAGTTTTCCAGGTTTTCTTCTCACATCACGTGCCTACATAATCCACTGTAATTTATTATTTGTGACGTAACTAATTACGTACCTGTAAGTATAAGAGAATTTATTACGTCTTCAACGTCTTATTTTTACGTAATAATTATTATTTTCCACCCGATATTGAACCGTACTTAAAAGGTCAGCGATAACAATTAATACCAGGTATTTAGTATACTTAAGAATAGTTTTTCGCTCCCTATATTTACGTGTTTTTAAGTATCTAACCTACATCTTTTCTTCTTATTCTTCTCAGCCTTCTCGCGTCCAGTGTTGGACAAAGGCCTCCCCTTAGACTTCTAAATAAATCTACTCCTAAGTAGTATTAATTATTATCTGTAGATATTGAGTGTGGGTGTGTTCTGATGCCGGCGCCACACGCACGTCGAGTCTCGACAGGTGTTCACACTTGTTCACGAGATAAAAGGGGTGTGGATGTGCGTTTGTCTTGGCTCGTATAGGTTAGTGGACACTCGTGAACGGTCGGTTTCCATATAAAATCGTTTGTCACTTGTTTGTGAACGCCTGACTAGCGTGTGGAGCCGGCATTGCATAACATTTTATGTACTTATTGTAAGACTGTCTGTGCTCTATGAAAATTATTTAACACTATTGTAGTAATTAGGTATAAGACTGGACTGGACTGGACTGGTCCGATCATGTCGACCAGATCCTCAAGGATGGGCGCGTTTAGAGTAAAAGGAATCGGAGAGCGTGTATGACAAACTGTATGAGTGTGACGGAAGCGTGTGTGTAAGGATAGGGATGTCTGGCGCTCTGTCCTCTCTGCCTACCCTGCAAGGGACGTGGCGTGAGGGTATAGTAGTAGTATAAGATCTAAATTGTTGACAGTTGGTGAAGTGAGAGATATAAAAATCTGTCATTTTTGTGCTTGTAAATTGGCGTCATGTAGAATACTGTTTGTATATTGAAACGATTGAATTACTTCATAATCTAGTTATATGGATAATAATTTTCAGATATTTCTATTACCTAAGGTGACCTTCAAAATATAATGGTAAACTCTGAGTTATGATTATAAGTTACAAAACTCTTATATTATTTACTGTAATATGAATATCTACCCACATCACAATCAAACAAGAAGCCCAAACTCCCTAGGGCAATACAAAAAACCTGCGCAAACCAACTCACATTGGTTAAGTCAAGAAGAACTTTGTTTTTATAATAATTTTCGGCGTACTAGTAAAACAAAATGATATTACAAGTAAACAAGATATGTTTATCTCTCTCAGAAAATAATGTAATTATTATATTACGTATTAGCTGTAGTGCCTGGCGTAGGGCAGATAAACAAGATACATATCTCTTCGTCAGCCTACTCCCGTCCACTCCTGGATGAAGGCCTCCTCCATCTGCTTCCACGCCGCTCTATCCTGGGCTCTCTAGATCCAGTTGGCACCCACGTGTTTTACTAGGTAGTGGTGGTCTTCCTACACTCCTGGTAGTCGTTCTGGGTTTCCAGGTTAAGACCCTCTTCGACCACTTATCGTCTGGATCGCTAGCCATGTGACCTGCCCACCGCTATTTGAGAGATGCGATACGCCGGGCAATCTCTACAGAAACGAAAGGTGTCTACATTCACGAACTTTTGGGATTATGTGAAATCCCTTGGGGAGGAAACAGAATGGGAGTGACGTAGGCAATAAGTGTACGTAAGGTTCGGAAATTCTAGCGATTTGTTCTGCCTGCCTATCCCGCAAGAGATGCGGAGTAAGGGAAAAGAATAGTATGTGTGCTACAGTTAGATAACATTTTACAATTAACCTATTTTTCGACCCTAGCGCCATCTGTTGAGAAGTGGATGCCACCTTAATTTGATTTATAGCATGAACCCTGTGGTTATCATATACTCCGTGCAATACATAATCATAAAACGTGTTTAGATATAAGAAATTTTGCCGCAAACAAACATATATTCAAACTCTTAAATATAAATATGATGGTCTGTATTTTGCCAGTGATTTATTCAACGTCCAAACGAATATTTTTGCAAACAATTGTCGACTCTATGCCTCGTGTATTCTGTATTTTATGACATGCTCATTTTTCTCCGACAGTCTGATGGATATTGAATGAATATTATATTATCCGTGAAATACTATGATAACAACATTTGCTATGAAAATAGTTTTTATGAAAAATTGGTAAAGTTGAAATGGATTACAAGGGTTTTTCATGAGCTCATACCCGAGAAATTTTCTCCTGTTGATAATGTTACAAGAAAATAATAAATGGTAAATATTTTTATTAAAATCAAAATTTTATGACTTCACATCCTAGAACTGTTTTTCACGGTCGTCCAAACGATACCAAACACGCCCTTTCGAGGCGCTTGGATTCCTTCATTCCAATGGCGCCTCCCATCAAAAATAGACAGAATCAAAATTTGTAAAAAAATATGAGTTTTACTCGTCAAGTACGTTCGTGAGATACCAAACACGGTGGTATGCGGGGACTGGATCCTCTGGGTATCTCATGATGGCTTGAGCTGGATAAAATCAGACTTTTGATTCGAATTCATTTTCCAACGCCTTTTCATACGATACCACACACGACCCTACACAACAGTTGAATGTCCTGAAACGCTTTACATCTTTTTTATCTCTGGAGAATGCTGATTCCAATGTGGCACAGAATCGTAATGTCATCTAGTTTACACAATTGGTGAAAATTTCAGAACTCTAGCTAGTCTGTAAATGAATTAATTATATATATGATATCGAACAAAAACGTGAAGGGATAGAAAAGTGTGTTAATCTGTTCTCTCTGCCTACCTTGAAAACTACGTCATTTTCGACGGGTTACAGCAGCTAGTAATAAAATAACACTGCAATGGGTAATTGTGTAGGTCAGCATTTAATAGGTAAAGCCAGGAACAAATTACCAAGTTTTCAACAGCTTATACCAGAGACGGTAAACTTTCTTTAATTATACTTGTTATTTTAGAAGTTATAGGTAGGTACAACAACCTTCTCAGATTGACCCTAATGCTCTTTTTGTACACGTTTTTACTAGCATCTAGCGACGTAGAGTGGATTTCTAGAGCAGGAAAGACTGGGTAAAAAAAATATTGCTAAATTAATTTTTACTAAACAAATAATTTATACATAGTAACTTAAATGGTTGTATCGGTAAGTACAGAATACACCGTCAGCGCTGGGATTCGTACCCAGCATCCTGCATTAGAAGGCCCGTACTCTACCCCACTCCACCAACCATGTATTCGTTTCACTACCTGATGAATTATGACATAATGAATAGTAAATAGTTTGAACGTTGCACGCTAGGAGTATCAGAATAGTAGCATGCCTGTATAATATTTACTCAAGTAACACGATTTTATGTAACAATGTAACACACCATAGGTTAATATTAACTACTATTAAATTCACTGTAACCTAATAAATAATATGAGATTTTCTAAAAAAATGTATTCCAAAGTAGTCTCTATCGACCCCTTCGCGTAAATGGGGGTTCATGAAAATGCAAGGAAAAATTGAAAATGCAAGGAAATTATATTTATGCAGGTCGTGACCGAAATCTTATGTAAAGATTTTTTATAATATTATGTCTTCTTCTCCTTCTTGATGTGCCCTGTCAGGTCCTCCCGACGTTGGCAATCACTTTGGCGAAGGCTTCTCCATCTTGTGCGACCCGGAACAGCTCCTCCACACGTCTCATTCCGGTCCAGTCCCTTATATTACGTATAAGACGTTTGCCTTCTACCTGGACCACGTTGTTTCTCGATCTTCCCCATAAGTATTAGCTAATATGTATAAGACATATGAATTAACCATGAAGCATTTTTTTTACAAAATATAATAAATGTTTATGAAACATGATGAAGATTTGGAGCTAGATTTGTAGCTGACTTTGTTGTCGCGACACTATATGTAGGATCATGAAAAATATTGAGCACTTGGTGGTGCAAGATATTAGTATGTAACTATTGGAATTTGGAAGGGTGACGCGAGAATAAATAGAAAGTTCTACCGAAACCAAAAAAATGGCACGTGGTTTACTAGCCAAGAAAGTTTGGAAACCTTTGATGTAAACTAGGTAAACTGTACCAGAAAAAAATGATCTTACGATCCAAAGATACTTACCGCATTTGAAAAACATACTGCTGTAGTCTTTATTTAAACATTAGAAAAAATATATTAAAAATGTACCTACATAAATAGTGACGTTTATAATCGTGCTTATAAGCATACAGTATTTGATTATGAAGAACATGCATGTTGACATAATAACTCGCTGCCCCGATTCGTGCTGTATGTAAATCTCACATACATCCTTATTGCAGTGTGCATGCGATATTATATGACGTAAAATAATACATTCCTATGAATGTATTAAGCACCACCAACCTATGTTAAATTTACTACTGTATGTAGTTTATAATAATGTGAATTAAATAGCTTTCCAATGCGGAAGTTTTAATTCTAGGGAAAAATATTAAGGGCTTATATGCACTGAGCAAAAATCGTTCCATTTTCGCTTCTACTTTGTATGAGAATGTTAGCGCGAAATAAGAATAACGTAAGCGACAATGTGAATTTTACCTTCTTGAAGAGCCTGGAAACAAATTAAAAAATCTAAAACAACCAATTTGTTAACATTCTAATTACCAGTATTTTAGCTAAACGGAAAATCCTCAGATCCCGTAAATTTCAGGGGTAGTTTCGAAATATTGTTTTATTCAAGGAATTTCCAAATATTGTAATTCTAAAACAGTCAATCTGTAGTCCATACTTTCATCTATCACTGTCTTCAGTTTCAAGACGATTCTGTCAGTATTGGCTGAAAACAATGTAGGTCGCCGAAGCCGAATGGCATCATATAGGACCTTAACTAATACGGCACTCTTCAAAGATCCTAATAACAACATTGGGATGTCAAAAAGTTTCAACGGTTTTGTGTGATGGGAATAATGATGATTTCAATTCATAGACAAACTTCATACGATAAATTCTATCCTTTTAAAACCTTCACGTCGCGTCTCTTGAAAGGTAGGCAGAGAAAAAAGAACGCCATTATTCCGCATCCTCACACAAAGTTCTTGCTTCCGTCACATTCATGCAATTCGTCAGACACAATCTACGATTCATTTTGCTTCAAACCTGTCGAACATTGACAAGTGTTTCTCGGGTGGTCGCGTTTCCTTAGACCTCCTCTTTCACTTTTTAATTTTTGTTATCCTTTCATCATTCATTCTCTCCGCATGTCCAAACCATATATCAACTTGTTCACTTTCATTCTAGTTACGACATCCGTCATACATCAGTCACTCATCTGTCAAATCACTTTTATTTCATATCCTATCTCTCAATGTGTATTCTAGCAAGATAATATCCACCCATTGATAATAATAAGTAATGCTCACTAGGGCGAGCTTAGCGATGTACAGCGATATCTTCCAGCTAACCCAGCAAATGGATGAAATAATAAATAAGAAAAGGAGAAAAAATTGACCACGTACGAAATCCAAGTATCAGGCTGACATAAAAATCAGGAGGTGTGTCTTACTCCGAAAATAATATAATAGGCTGTCTAATTTAAAAACCTCTTAAGACTGAATTTATTGATCGAGTCGTCGTCTGTGTGTTTTGGGTAGATGTATTAGTAGTAATAGAACCTACCTAGTTGGTCACATTTTCGGGGCGTATCTAAAACAGCTGTTTCTTTCACTCTCTCTGTCTGCGCATGACTTTCTTCATAAGTCTATCCCACTCTGACTGCTCCAAATCCCACCCACAATGTTGCACGTAGGTAGGTACCTACTGATGTACTGCTCTGTGCGTTGATTGATATTATTATTATCTTATCTCTTCATTTTCGTGTTACCCTAATTACACCGTTTTCACATTTTCATGGTAGACAAACAGGACCATAAAACGGAAACGGCATAATACGTACAACCTCTTCAATCATTCTGTTTTCCTAGTATATACAGACTTTCATTAGATACATCCATTCTACAAGGTTTACCAATTTGAGGGTAACCAGCGAGAGGAGCAGTGGCATGTATTATATCGTTATCGGAAAAAACCCGACAGAATATTGCTCAACATAAACAAATCCTATATATGCTCAAATATGCTCAAGGGACAAAAGCTCAAATCTAATTGGATTTTGAAAATACAATAAGGTGCGTTGGGGTAAGTCCGAATGGTTTTTTGGTGAGATGGCACATGGTAATTTGTATCTGCAGTCCACCAGGATTAGCACATATTTTTTTAAATATTGGTAAACATAAGGCTTCATTCTTCGTTACAGTATATTTTTTATCATCAGAATCGTAATCGTTAATTAATAAAAACCAGGTATATTTATGATTTAAATAAAACTTCACTTGGGGTAAGAACGGAAAATACTGGGGTAAGACCGGAGTTCATGCTAAAATCACTATTAGACACTTTAGATCACTGAGATTTAAGGACAATAATGGCATATTGTCCTAATGACTAAATACATTAATTATTTCTTTATAGGAAACAATTTACTCCCGAATTTAAGAAATATATGATTTATGAATTCCGGTCTTACCCCAAACGGCCTTGAACTACCTTGACATTCCCAAACTGTTTGCAATAATATTTTATTCACATGAGTAAAAAAAAAAGTAAAACTATGTCATTGAAAACGAAGCTTTAGGTATTTTAATATTTACTACTGTGACAACATTAGCTACGACATATAGGTGTCCTTTAATGGGTATACTCATATAAATATTTTCGTCATTGACCATTTTTTCCTATCTCTTACCATATTCCTAAAAATGGGGAAAACTGCGAATCGGGACCTTTTCGGGGGGCGGGGGGTGAGGGGTTGCAGCAAGATTTTGATAGGCAACCTAGTGCGATGTATTACCCTATTGACAAGCTATAATTTAAACCACATTTCGATCAAAAAACAGATACGTCATAATTTAAGCAGCGGGCTCTCGGACTATATATGCATGTATTTGGTACAGAGCAGAGCATAACACTTTTCGAAGAAATAAATGTTTGTTAATATTAGTTTAAAAATAGTATTTCAAAAGTAGGAAGTTATCTCAACAGATGGTCACATTTTAACAAAAATAGCAGTTTTATTTTTTGATGTAGAAAAGATAGCAATAGTTTGGAAAGCTATGGAATTTAGTATGGAGTTCCAAAATGGGGAAAGAACGGATAATTTGAATTCCGATCTTTCCCCTTACATTTCTGACGGGGAAAGATCGAAAAAACACGTACAGCTTAAACTACGACAGATAACGGGTTGTCATTCTACATACATTGACCTTACAGCTATAAAATGCATGAATATCAATAATATAAACACATAACTTACCGGGAACGGGAACGATAATATAGCCGACCGGGAAAGACCGGAAATCTCGATTTTCGCGGAAAAATTTGACGTTTACAAAATCACTCACTACACATCCTCTCTGCTCAAGAGACAAATCGGACTGAGCTGAGGCGGGGCGTAACAGAATAAAGTTTCATATGCAAATGGTCGGTATAAACAATGTTGCCAGAGTTCATCACAAATTCAATTTTTCGGTCTTTCCCCATTTCCGATCTTACCCTAACGCACCTTAATTAATTGTATCTATTAGTATACGATTTCTTTCAGTCTGTTAGAAACTAGCATAGATTAGAAAATAAACGAATAAATAGCTGATCTAAAATGGGATAGACAATAAAATTGCCAAAATTTTATAAATAATTTATCTAGTGGAATCCAACTGAAAAGTATGGAGTTTTATCCGTTGAGGATATTTCTGAAGGGCTTTTGTCTTTTTTGGAATTCATTCATGTTGAGCAATATTCTCATGGATTTTTTTCCAAGAACCGAATTACCTACACAAATAAATATTTTTTTAATAGACCTTGTTCGCTGACTGAACTAAATACTGAACTGAGACTGAACATACCTAATAAAAACAGAGAATAGAAAAGGTGGAAAAGACGAATTTCTTATATTCTTTTTCTTTTTACAAAATGATGTACTTTTTTCAGGATAGAGATAGGATAGGATACCATAATACCTAACAAAACCTTTGTAGTTATCTATCGCATCAATATCTTTCAGAAACGTTGTAGGATCTTGTAGAAAAAGGTTCACACCTCATTTCCTTTCCCTGTCCCCTAAAACGTACTTCTTTTTATCCATTTTTCTTCCAAAGAACGACACTTTATGGACGATAAGTTTCATACTAGACATTATTTTCCCATAGATTGTGGACCGAGCAAAGACACAATGACATGTTTAAGGCTCACGACCCAACTATGACGTCACGAACATTTCCCGCGGCATAAAAATAGGGTTTTTACCATTTTTTTGAGTTAATTTCTTTCCAATAAAAAAATTGAACGGTCATTCCCTAGATTTTAAGGGCTCGGTACCGAGAATGGCGTCACAGTCATCACAGTAAGGTTCAAAATCGCATGAACAATCGCACGATAAAATAAATGGTTAAAATAGCGTTTTTTTATATTTTTTTAGGATTAATTTCTCTTCAATTAAAAAACTTATACGGTCATTCCCTAGCTTTTAATGCATAATATCAATCCGAAAAGAAATATCCGCGACTGTCGGGAAAAGAGTTGCTGTCTTTCGGAAAAAAGATCACAGATGTTTTTCACACTTTTTTTAATCTGTACTCGTAAAATAATAAGAAATGTTTTACGGTCATTCCCAAGATAAAGGTTCAATGTATCTACATCCCAATATTGAAATTTTACGCCAATTTTTATCGCGGAATTGGTTTAACGGTCAATCAACTGTCTTATTGAGTAGATAAGTATGTATCTAAGTAATTTAATTAACCCAGTATCTCTTAAAATTTTCCCTGTGGTATTTAACGTTTTTTAAACAATTAGGAAAAAAATGCTGAAAAATATACAACTGGGGTCGAATTAACTGGTGGCGTTTTTCACTTTTTTTCAAAAACCTATACAAGATATAAAAAATATTTTACGGTCATTCCCTAGATAAAGGTTCAATGTATCTACTCTATTTTTTTCCAATGCATATTTAGTAACGGTTGTCGAGATCTACATATAAGGTCTCCCTTTTTTAGAAATTTTTGAAATGTCAATATACTATATACTATACCCTCACGCCACCTCCCTTGCAGGGTATTCAGAGAGAACTGATCGTCAGACTTTTATGTCCTAACACACACTTCGGGCTTCCGTCAAATTCATGCAATTCGCCATACATGCACGCTCTACGATTCCTTTTACTCAGAAAGCGTCCGTCTTCGAGAATCTGGTCTACATGATTCAGCCATGTGGTCCATGGGCGGCCGCGCTCTCTTGAAACTCTTTTTTCACCCAGGTATATTTTATTTGCTATCCTTTCATCGTTCATTCTCTCTACATGTCCCAACCATCTCAACTTGTTCACTTTCATTTTAGTCACAACATCCGTTTTACAATGAATAATATCTCTTCAATTAATTATTTTATACGGTAAATTTAAAGCCAAAGTAAACACAAAAAAACAAACAAGGAAGCTAATTCTTTTCAAGGAAGAAACTAAACGTCAAATACAGAAAAATTTATGACCAAAATATTATACAATTTTCTACTTTCAAAGGCCTCTCTTCTGAGAATAAGATTGTTTAGGTATTTCAGACGTATGCCAAGAAATCTCAGGACAATTATGATATAATATTCTGTTTGACTTTGAGCAAATCGAAAACAGTAAGTACTACTGCTTGCTTGAAATGCTCGCTTGTGTAATAAGAGCAAACAATACTGCATTGCAGAGAACTTGAAGGAAGAGGAAATTCGAGCAATCATTTCCAGATTTCACATGAAAAATCAAATATATCATTTTGCCCGATATTTCTCAAAACTATCTCTCATCTCCTAAGTAATGTTGTGTCAAGAAAAGCGGTCACGTTTTCGATAAATCACGGGAAATAATACCACACGTATTTCCTGTACAAAATATTAGAATATCTTTGCATTGCTGGATCAGCAAAAGCGCTTTGAGTTTTGCAATACGAAGATTCGGATTAATTTCGATGTTGACAGCTTGATACAGGGAATTTGTTGTATTTCGTGTAGTATAAAGTCGTCAATGGTTCATTATAAAACGTAAAATGACATGTGCACTTATGATGCAATATCAGATTAAAAAAAAAACGTTTTTTGGACCAAAGTTTCTAATTTCTCATGAAAATATTTAGATATTTTTTAAAAGTCAGATGAAGTTCGAAACACAATACAAAAACTAATGGTTGACGTTATGTTTTGATTTAAAACCTGATTGATTTTCATATGGCATCCTCTTTGACCTTTCAAATTGAGACTCTATTTTCCGAACAGGAAAGTATTTGGGTTTATGTACATTTTTTGTGTAAACATTTTTATTATTATCCTAAGCCAAACAAGTACTTATTAGTTTTTTGCCCCACTATGTGATAGCCTGTTCTGGGGGGCAATACTAACAACAATAAAATGATGCCGCCACAGGCGCGCGATCCATCACAAGCTTTTTGTGTTCATGTGTAAAAAGGCGTGTGGATGGAACGTTTGTCTTGACGTGTACGTAACCGACCGTTGACGTCTTTTAACTCAAGAACACAAAAAGCTTGTGATGGCTCGCGCGCGTGTGGCGGCACGATAATATTTCAAGGTTGCATGTATAATGCCTCATCCACATGTTCGCCGACCCTCCACGTTTTTTGTTTGAATGAGTAAAAAGACGTTAACCGTCGATTACGCATACAATCCAAGATAATCACCCCGTCCGCACGTCTTTTTACTCATTCACACAAAAAAACGTGGAGGGTCGGCGGGCATGAAGATGAGGCATAATAAATAACAAAAATACTGAAGAATAATCAAATGATTAAAGAACGTTGTAAACTTATAATTTCTCATAATAATCTATCGAGATGACGAGATGTTTGATTCGTTTCCCAAATTATCGAGAAAATGGGAATAGAAAGGGTTCCTCAATAATAATATTATTATCCTCTTACATTATTATGATCTCTTGGAGTAATAAAACAAATGGCTTCCAGAACCGCCTCTCAAAAATGGACTCAGAAATATTATGTAAGAAGAACTTGAGAGAGGAAATTTGCTATCTTGGATGATACGAGAGTATGCATACCGACATTTCAAAAATTTCTAAAAACGGGAGATCTTCTATCTCGACAACCGTTACTAAATTTGCTTTGTAACAAAATAGGATAGATGCATTGAACCTTTATCTAAGAATTACCCGTAAAAGATTTTTTATATCTTCTATAGATTTCTCAAAAAAATAATTTGAAAACACCTCTGATCTTTTTTCCGAAAGACGGAAACTCGTTTCCCGAAAGTTGCGGAGTAAATTTTTTTTTTGTACTGATTATATGCATTAAAATCTAGGGAATAACCGTAAAAGTTGTTTGATAGACGCAAAATTAACCCCAAAAAATGGAAAAAAACGTTATTTTTACCATTTTATCATGCGATTGTCACACGATTTTGAACCTTAATGCCGTGGGAAAAGACTGTGACGTCATTCCTGGTGCCAAGCCCTTAAGGAAGAACTTTTTTTTATTATCCTGGCGATTCTCATTCTATATTTAGATTAGATATGCCACTATGCTAATATCAGTCTCGGGGGATTCTTAACTTCACCGCAATATTTTAGTTAGTTTGCTTATTAGGTACTAAATCGCCTATGTCCAGGAATCAGTTTTACACGGGTGAAATCTCAGACTACGTATTTTGAGATATACAACAGAGCATAATCCTGTCTAAATTTTTATTTTTATCCTGCTATTAAAACATCAAATGCCAATAAAGAGAAAAACGGCTTTAATTTCAAAACGGCATGTGAGCAATTTTTAATAGCCCTTATTCTAGCCGGGATTCTGCTCTACCTCCACTCAGAATAATATTATTAGGTCTAAGAGTTCTCTCATGTAAAACTGATTATTGGACATAGGCGATTTAGTATATTTACCTAACTATGCAAATTTAATAAAATAAATAACCTGGTACATGATGCCGACGACTTCGGCTCTCGACAAAACAGGACCTTGTCACTCTTTTGTACCTTGTTCTTTGTATTGTGTAAATAAATAAATAAAATTGTGAGCCTCGTTTACGGATTACGTGATAATTTCTGTTATCGGTTAACACATTTTTTCAGAAAATGATGCCTCTTTTAAAGTAGTTAACATTCTAGCAACTTTTTTCCCTTATTTACGGCCAAACTTTTCGTTGTGTGCTCCATGTTTTTTATTTTTTTCATTTTACTTAGGCCTTAACGAATATTTTATTTTAGCATTTTTTTTTCAAGTGCTATTTCTTGTTTCTTACTCAAGTTTCTAGACATTTAAAATATAAGTAAGTACATTATTTAGTTAGATGGAGGATTTTTCCTTTTAATTTTTGTTTTAACAGAGGTCAAATGAAAGTTGTAAAAAAAACTAAGGATTTCTTATGTAAGCACATCATAAACAATGTAAGAAACAGGGATGCACAGGATAACTATCGTGTTAATTATCATGATAATTCACGATAATTATCAAGATAATTAGCCTCATCAATAAAATGATAATTTTCCAATAATATTTCACACTCAGAAAAATGTTTTTTAACTGATTAAAAAAATGCTGAGTTAATGACAAACCAGTAAATTTTACTGATGAAAAAGTAAGTTCTACTTCTTATTTAACCTAGTAAAACAGTTGTTTTCACTGTTTTTTCGGTTAATTCAACTGGTTATTTCTCTCTAAGAGGAAAACTAAATTTTGTTGATGGGTTTTAATTTTTAAAACGACTGATTTTTCTAACCGTTGTATCCTTAGTACAAACAAAGGGAGGAATTTTGAAATAATAGGAACGACAATTACTTTTTACTTTTGGGGACATTGTTGGATCAATCGGATAATTACGTGATAAGTATCGGGTAAATATCAATGAATATACATAAATATCTTGATAATTTCCAACCCTGGCAAAAATAGGTACTTAATCGTAAAAACTTTTTTTAAATTGTGTGGGTTTTTTTAAATGGTTGTAGTATGTTGTCTACTCATAAAAATTGTTATATGTTCTGCGTAAAATGAAGATACACAACATATCAGAGAAGATATAATATATACATGCAAAATCATACCAGTATACTTGTACGTGCATACTTTGTCTATGATTTCCTAATCCTACCTATCCTAATATAAATTCCATTCCTAATTCAAATCCTTTTGTTGTCACTGAAGAAATGGAACAAAGGAGTGAGTTTTTGTTTTTAAGAAGATTGAGTTTGACGTTGAAAGAACATGGTTGAAAATAATTGAAGATTATAGTTCGTTGTTTTGTGAAAATCGTCGTATGTTGAATTGAGAGAATTCCCGTAGGGGAAATGTTACGTTTATGTTATAATGGTGTTAATTCCCGTAGGGGAGAATAATAATATTGAATTGAAAGTTGAATTGAAGATAATTAAATGATCAAATCAGTGCACTGAATGACTATGAAAGAAGACCGGGAATCAGCGGCAAGGTAAGTGGCAACAAATCCTAAGTTCCTACAGTCCACTTGTTTCCAACATCATTATTTTTCACTTACCTATCCTAGTTAAATGTGCGTACATAATTTTGGTCCTTCGAGCCGGATATATGGTTTTCTTGTTGGTTTTTTAGTGTACTGGAGAGAGGTCTGTGTAGGTACATACTTGTGGTACTTATATCGAAATAGGTCAATGAACTAATATTAATAGTTGAACAAAGATTAGAAATGGCTACTATTTTGCAAGTAAAATTAAATAATGTATTTTTGCGAGTACAAAATACATCTAAATTGATTGAGTTTTGTGTGAATGAGGAGAAAAAGAGTTATTTTTTGGCAAGATGCGAGCGTATAGATGCGTGGCGTATTGAATTTGAAGATTTGTCTGATAAGTTGATTGATAAATATGTGGAAGAAAGCAATGATAAAAATTTGAGTGAATTGAACGAACTTGTAGAAAAATTCCATGATATTTATTTTGAAGTAACATGTTATAGGAATATATTAATGAAAGAGAATGAAACAAGTTGTCGTGAAAAAATATATGTGAGTGACAAACCCAAGTTACATTCTATAGATATACCTAAATTTGATTCGAAGATAGAGAATTGGCGTGCATTTCACGATTTGTTTTGTTCATTAGTACATAATAATAAGGCATATACCAATGTGGAGAAATATCAATATTTGCGTTCATCAGTGAGTGGATATGCTGCGTGTTATTTGAAATTACCTATTTTAGATGAAAATTATTCCTTGGCATGGAATTCATTAGTAGATCATTATCAGAATGGTCGAATTTTATTCAACCATTATATGGATACGATGTTTTCAGTTAAACCTTTGGGAAAAGAAGGACTGAAAGAATTATCTCATGTGTATCAGATATTTTATGAGAATATTGGAGCTATTTCGAATTTGAAAAATAACGAAGTACTTGGCCTTGTATGGGGGTATATATTTTTGAATAAGTTAGATTCGCATACACGAAGAATAGTAGAATCTAAGTTGGAATTACAGGAAATTCCTACCGTTGATAAGATTTTTGAGATTGTGAAATCTCAACTTCAAGTGTTAAAGTTTTCTGGACCAGAAGAAGCAAGTACATCTGGTGAAAGTAATGTGAATTATAAAAGTAAGACAAAATTTGTCGGAAATAATACTGTCCAAACATTGTGTTATTATTGTAAAGGGGAACACAGATTACATCAATGTAAAGAATTTTTGAAGTTGACTCCACAAGAAAGGAAAAATCTGACTTCAGAGTTGCGTTTATGTTTTAAGTGCTTTGGAAAGCATCTGATCAGTGCTTGTAAGTCGAAATATAATTGTGAAAAATGTGGAAAGTCTCATAATACGCTGTTACATTTTGAGCACAGCCCTGTGGTTGGAATTTGCAGTGAGATGGGGAAACGGGGTGTGGGTCAGAATGTAATTTTGGGAACAGCAGTGGGTTTTGTTTCCGGAAATGATGGGAATGGAAGACAAAGAGTTAGATGCTTATTAGACTCTGGAAGCCAAGTGACATTGATAACGAAGCGGTGTTGTCAAGGAATGGGTTTTAAAATTAGTAAGTGTGATACGACAGTAAAGACATTATCTTCAAAAATGAATATACAAGGTGTGGTCAAATGTACATTGTTTGACAAAACAGGTAATAATCGAATTGACTTAAACCCAGTCGTAGTAAATGAATTACCAATATGTTTACCTACTCATGATGTGTCGCATTGTACTCGAATGATGGTATATAAATTGAATTTGGCCGATGAAATGTTTTGGAAATGCGATAATATTGATATAATTATAGGAGCAGACGTATATGGTAAAATATTTAATGGAAATGTAAAAGAAATTTCAAATGAATTGTTCGCATTTGCGACTATGTTTGGATATGTTATATTGGGTAAAGATAGTATTGAAAATCATAATGATGTGTTTTCATGTTTTGTTGCTACTAGTGATTTGAATGATTTAGAAGAGGATTCATCATTAGGAAATAATTGTAACATGTCATCGTCAGAATCACAATGTGTCGAATTATATAATAAATCTCATTATAGGAATGAGGAAGGAAGGTATGTGGTACCTCTTTTGAAAAAAGAAAATGAAATTGTTAATTGTAATGGATCATTTGGATTCGCAATGAAAAGACTATATAATGTAGAAAGAAAATTGTCCAAGAACATAGAATTGAAAACTCAATATATGGAGTTTATGAAAGAATATGAACGTTTAGGTCATATGACTCTTGTGGATTTTCGAGGTAAATCTGATATTTATTATATTCCTCATCATTGTGTATTGAAGTTGGAAAGTGTAAGTACAAAGTTACGTGTTGTATTTGATGCAACTTCAGGCGAAAAGGACAAATCGTTAAATAAAGTTCTTCATGTAGGACCGAAGTTACAGGGAGACATTGTTGAATTGTTATTAAGATTTCGGTACTTTCGAGTTGCGTTTACAAGTGACATTACAAAGATGTATCGTCAGATTTTGGTAGTACCAGAAGAAAGGAAATATCAGCATATTTTATGGAGAAACGATCCCTCAGAACCAATGCAGGAATATGAATTGAATACATTAACGTATGGTTTAGCGAGTTCTCCCTTTAACGCTATTAATACTATTCATCAGCTGGTAAAAGATGAAGGTTCGAAATATATATTGGCGTCACAGGTTCTGTTGGAGAGTTGTTATGTGAATGATATTATTACAGGCGCAAATAATATTGAAAATGCTGAAATTATTAGGAATCAGCTGATATTATTGTTAAGATCAGGGGGTTTTGAACTGGCTAAATGGTCCAGTAATTGTTTGGATGTTGTAGAAGATGCAAATAGTGACAAAAATTCGTTGATAAGTTTTGATAAGGATAATCAAAAGAGCAAAATTTTAGGCATATTGTGGAATTGTGCCACAGATGTTTTCTCATACAAAGTGAAAGTTATGAGTATCAAATACACAAAGCGGTGTATACTGTCATTGATAGCAAGTATTTATGATCCAGGAGGATGGATTTCACCCATCACATTTTTACTTAAAAGTTTTATGCAAGAATTATGGAATGGAAAATGTGACTGGGATGATATAATTCCAGACGTGATGAAATTGAAATGGATTAAGATCGTTGAACAATTGCACATGTTAGAAAATTGTTCTTTATGTCGTTTTTTAGGAACTGATCCTAAAAGTGAGTGTTATTTTGTTGGATTTTCAGACGATTCTGAGAGAGGATATGGTGCGGTGTGTTATTTAGTCACGGAAAACCAAGTCTCATTGGTGGCTGCTAAATCGAAAGTAGCACCAGTATCAAAGATTGAAGATCGTGTTAAAGGACCATTGAAGTGTATAGAGATAGAAGTTAGTTTGAATTTGATCGTAAAGTATGATCAAAGTTTTCATTTTGCAAAGGATTTGCATGTATTACGTACGGAAAATAAATGTGAAGATTCACAGTTTTTTTCTTTCACAATATTGAATTGTTTTTTGGATAGCCGTGGTTTACTCAGAGTGGGCGGAAGATTGCGACATTCTACGCTTCCAGAAAATACAAAGTTTCCTATTTTATTGAGTAAAAATAGTGAATTGGTATCAATGATTATTAATTATTATCATGTAATGTATTTACATGTGGGTCCAAGATCTTTACAGTTTTTGATTCAAAGAAAATATTGGATAATTTTTGCTCGCAACAGAATTAAGTCATGTTTGTCTAAGTGTATTATTTGTAAGAGATTTAATGCTGCTCCCGTGCCACCAAAGATGGCTGCATTGCCAGAATATAATTTGATAGAAGTGAAAATGAATCGTCTAGATAGATGGCAACATTTATCAAGAATGTGTCAAGATTTCTGGAAAAGATGGAGTTTAGAATATTTGACATCGTTACAACAGCGCCAAAAATGGTATGATTCAAATCCTAACCAGAAGGTTGGTTCACTAGTTTTAATAAAGGAGGATGGCCTGCCTCCATTGAAATGGAAAATTGCTCGAATAATTGAAATCATGCCAGGAAAAGATGGCGTAGTCAGAGTAGTAAAAGTCAAGTCTTCAGATGGTATATTCGTAAGGCCTATAGTGAAGCTTTGTCCTTTGAATGTAGAAAAAAATTTGTATATAATATATCGTATGCTTAGAATTAAGATATGTTAAGATTATTTAGTTTTTAAGTTGATTGTTTCAGTGATGATGGATGGGAATGATTATTAGTGTGATGAGGTTTGGATGGGATGCTAGATGAATTTGTTTATTGTATGACGTATTTATTTTTTTGTTTTAGTTGATCATAAGTTTTGAGTAAGACGTGGTGACTTGTATTTGTACTCGTGAGAGTTTTTTATTGTTTTTGTTATTGGTTTGTATACAATGCTAATGCATATGTTTTATTGTTTTCGTTATGGGTGTCACAGTTTGCTCAACAGATCTCTTTTTTAGTTACTTATTGCAAATTTTGTTAAAATTTGAGTGGGCGGTTATGTACGTGCATACTTTGTCTATGATTTCCTAATCCTACCTATCCTAATATAAATTCCATTCCTAATTCAAATCCTTTTGTTGTCACTGAAGAAATGGAACAAAGGAGTGAGTTTTTGTTTTTAAGAAGATTGAGTTTGACGTTGAAAGAACATGGTTGAAAATAATTGAAGATTATAGTTCGTTGTTTTGTGAAAATCGTCGTATGTTGAATTGAGAGAATTCCCGTAGGGGAAATGTTACGTTTATGTTATAATGGTGTTAATTCCCGTAGGGGAGAATAATAATATTGAATTGAAAGTTGAATTGAAGATAATTAAATGATCAAATCAGTGCACTGAATGACTATGAAAGAAGACCGGGAATCAGCGGCAAGGTAAGTGGCAACAAATCCTAAGTTCCTACAGTCCACTTGTTTCCAACATCATTATTTTTCACTTACCTATCCTAGTTAAATGTGCGTACATAAAGTTTATGGTCTTGTTTTAATAATACCGTTAGAGAAATAATATTTCACACAGACAAACATTGGGATCCGGACGGAGCCAGACGACTTTAGATCCGGATCCGAATGCAGACCGGTTCTAGGATGTTTAGAGAGTTATCAAAAGAAATCCATGAAAATTTCAAAAATACGGTGCTCCATAACTGTAGTGAATTATGTAGATAATAGTTTTTTTTTTAAATTCGCTGCCCTTTTTCGGAAAAAAAAAATACATACCTAAACAAAGGCATAATTTTCTTCCCATTATTTCTCAATAATTATGTACTCATGAATGGTCGAATGTCACGTAGGATGGGGAGGGGGGAGTTCGTTTACCCGATTTGGTAAATGTTTCGGATCTACCAACCCTCGTCTGCCGAGAGAATTTTCACACCTCATCAGTAAAAATTTAGATTCATAAATAATTAAAGAAAGATACCGATGAACGAAGAAATATTGTACATGACTATATCTTTATTATGCATGACTAGAAAATAACACAGATATGCAATAACAAAAAGTGAATTTCTTTCTTAGTGGTGCAATAAAATCTTTAGTACCTATTGAATAAAATTAGTGATTCACAAATATTAAGGTCTTGGCACCAGGAATGACGTCACAGTCTTTTCCCACGGCATTAAGGTTCAAAATCGCGTGAACAATCGCATGATAAAATGGTAAAAATAAGTTTTTTTTTCCATTTTTTGAGGTTAATTTTGCGTTTATCAAAAAACTTTTACAGTTATTCCCTAGATTTTAACGCATATTATCAGTACATGAAAAAAATGGAAACGAGTTTCCGTCTTTCGGAAAAAAGATCAGATGTGTTTTTCATTTATTTTTTTTGAGATATCCGTAAAAGATATAAAAAAATCTTTTACGGTTATTCCCTATATAAAGGTTAAATGCATCTACCTTATTTTGTTCCAAATCATATTTAGTAACGGTTGTCGAGATAGAAGGTCTCCCGTTTTTAGAAATTTTTGAAATGTCGGTATGCATACTCTTAATACTAAATTAGTAATAAAATATATCGCAGATATAGTCAAGTTATACCGTTAGCTGCATCATATGACAATAATTTAAGATACATAGAAAGAAAGATGCGAAGTGCAACGACAAATTTAAAAGTATCAGGCGCCTATGTCAACACACGGGTGTTTGTTGCATTTTATAAGGAAAATGCAACAAACTAATATATTAGATACATTTCATCAATATTTTGTTGAGAGGAAATGCATTTTGCATGACAAAGACAACGGTGAAATTTTACCTCGTTTTGTATCGAAGCGGCAGGTGTTTTGATCAGGTAAATATCGCCGCTTGAATAGATTAATACTATGAAAGTGTTTTGCATATACTCGTATTACGCATATTTTAAATCTGATCATGATGTTTTTCTTAAAGAGTTTTAACTATGCGAAAATTACAATGTGTACCTATAGCAAATAATGGCACTAGGATCGGTTAAGAGGAGGCATTTGGCATTAAAAAAAACTGAGAACCTTAGATCTCAACAACCTTTCTTAAAATATGCTTTGGAAAAATCAGGGTACATACATTGAACCTTCATCTGGGGAATGGCCGTAAAATTTTTATTACATCTAGTTTAGATTTTTTAAAAGAAAAAATGTGAAAAACACATCTGAAAGACAGCAACTCGTTTCCCGAAAGTTGCAGAGATTTTTTTTGTATTGATAATTTGCATTAAAACCTAGGGAATGACTGTAAAAGCCTTTTAATTGAAGAGAAATTAACCCTAAAAAAAACGAAAAAAACGCTATTTTTACGTTTTATCGTGCGATTTTGACCTTTAACGCCACAGCAAATGACCGTGAGGTCTTAGTTGAGCCCCTAACGTTAAGAAAATTTTAAGAACTATATTTTCTTTCGATTTTAATTATTATTTATCATTGAAAATCGAATAATAAAAAAAATATTATAAAATACACTTTCATCCACAGGCAATCAGGTAATGTTCATTCGCACTTGTAGGTACTTGTTTCCTATAGAATTGCAAAGTTTCATACTTTTTTTATTGTTTCTAGACCAGTAAACTTATACTGTCCGGGGGCTTTAAATTTAATTTGATGTAATATAATATAAATAATGTTCTAATGATACACATACCTTGTAAGCCATATTCTTTGAAAATAAATTGAATTGAATTGAATTGAAATAGACGATTTACACTTATTAGAGAACAAATCATCAATACCTACGTACATAAATAGAAAAAAAATTAGATAGGTATTTCCGTTAGATCACAAATACTATATCCACTATTTGCGCATCCAATGAATTACTTCGAAGAAATTTAATTTTCTTTTTTTTTTTAAAGCGCCTTTGTATTATGTAAGTAATAAAAAATTACACTGCTCTTGAATGTAACAAAAGGAAATAAAAAAATATTATCTACGTACATAATTTTTTAAAAAGCAGATTTAGAATAGGCAAGCACGTCAAAGTAAAATTTCAAGCTGAAAAAGTGACATTGTTACAAAAATATTTTTATCTCTGAAAACTCGGGGATTAAAAGTAATATTATGTATTTGCCTACAAAAAACTGTTTCTGTGGGAGAGATTTAATACACCCATACCTAAAAACATTCATGAATGTCGTTCTATATATCTACATTTGTAATATTCATTCAAAATCTTTTAAATCCATCTGGTGAACGTATGAATCTAGTTCCATGATGAAACATTAATGTTTCATATTTGCTATTAAAAATTGCAAAAGGTTCCAAATATAAATGCCGAAAACGTACAAGTAGATAAAACGGTAGCATTTGCACGTCTTGTGACATTAATATTTCGTTGATGGTGTTAGTAACTACCAGGCGCGAAGCTACCTAAGAACACGATTCCCATCGAGTTACCTTTTGGATAAAATGATAGATATAATAGTGTCTAATCTGATGTAATCCAATAAGAAATGTTAGCCCGGCTTCCCTTCTGCTGAAATCCACTCTTCGCCACCGGTAACTACCAACCAATACTACAAATAAAAGAGTAAGCATATGAATATGATTCGAATACGTACAAAGATGCTTTTAATTCATTTGAGTCTTATTTATTACTAACACCATCAACAAAATTTCAAAGTCACAAGACATGTTTATATTTACATTATTTTAACTAACAAAAACTAACTGACAATTCCAACTACCCCTGTAGGGGTTTGGAGTCCATTGACCACATTGTTGAAGAATGTCGACTCACGAGGTTCAGCGGCACAATGGAAGACATTCACAACTTATCTCCTGAGATACTTCAATACCTGAGCTCTCATGAACATAACCTTTGACTCTGGTCTCTCCAATGACATATGATATACATACTAACTAACGATTATTTTCAGTACACAGCCTTAAACCTTCTAAACAAGCATCTCTTACAAAATCATTAACACAATCCTAAATTCATCTACTTCTTTTTAGCTTTCTTGCTTGTATACTGCTAGAGGATAACCTCTGTGGGCATTATATACAGGTGTAAATTTCCTATGTTTATTTTTTTATAAACTCATAACCGACTTACAACTTTGTAAAATGTTAACTGGTAAAAGTTCTGGTGTCCAATGGTAGAAACTCAGTGCTGATCAAACATACCTGCAACAAAGAGAGAAAACATATTTAGATTTTGGTACTTTTTTTTGGTATTTCAAGATGTCCAAAATGTTGAGAAATGTGGGATCAATGTTTCAAACATTCATATCTTTACACACAGATAAAACCTTATAAGTCTCTAGTAGTTATTTACAAAACTATCACACTTTAGGGTTTTTTGTTTATTGTACCTAATTTACTCATAGAAGTCATAGGTTATTTCGTCTATAAAAGTTTTAACACAAAAATCTCAATTTTGCTGGTTTCAACCTTGTTAGTCGTCTGAGAAGAAGAGATAATAGCGTTAGGGTTATGCATAGTCAAATCGAGATTTAATTTGTTGAGACCAGATAAGAAAGCGAGGCAGTTCAAGAATCACGTGGCTTGACCATGTGGACCAGATTCTCAAGGACGGAAATGTTTTGAATAAAAGGAGTCGTAGAGTATGACGAACTATATGAATATGACGGTGACAATAAATGTATATAAGGATGGGTAAGTGTGGCCAATAGTTATCTCTGCCTAGCCTGCAAGGAAAGCGACGTGAGAGGAGATAATTGAAACAAGAAAATGTACTGTTATTTCTTTTTATTATTTTTATGACATGTCATGAAATGTAAAATATAAAATTTTTCATAAATATTTAAATGTATGTTACATATTTCCATAATAATAATTGTTCTTCTGAATTATTCTCGTCAGGTTTTCCAGGAATATGTCAGAGCGTGCTGATATTAAATTTTCCAGCGTCTGAATTCTCAGAGCTTGATTTAAGTACTATGTAAAATATACTACTTGAATTGCAAATGGCTTTAAAATATTATATATTGAAACAATGAAACTGTTTTTCAGATATTATAATAACTCAACAGAAAATGGAATTCCTATTATAGTCCGAGAGCCCGCTGCTTAATTTATGACGTATCTGTTTTTTGATCGAAATGTGGTATAAACGATAGCTTACCAATAGGGTATTACATCGCACTAGGGTTGCCTATCAAAATCTTGCCGCAACCCCCCCTGCCCCCCCCGAAAAGGTCCCTCTTCGCGGTTTTTCGAATTTTATAGGAATATGGTAAGAGATAGGAGAAAGTAGTCAATGACAAAAATAATCAAGACCTTTTCGGGGGGGGGCAGGGGCGGTTGCGGCAAGATTTTGATAGGCAACCCTAGTGCGATGTAGTACCCTATTAGTAAACTCTGTCTCTCTGTCTCTCTGTCTCCCTATTAGTGAACTCTGGCAACACCGAATTTTCGGAAGGTTATGTGTTTGACACGGGAGAATTAATTTGAGTATTTTTTTAATTAAAATCGTTTTGAAGTGGCTGTAAAGTGTTTCAGACGGACAAATTATGCTTTTTTTTGTGATTTGTGAAGAAAAAATATCACTGTGAAGGTTGCTCTGTGAATAAACTACGCCATATACATCGTGCATTCGATTGCGTTAAATACAACAACTACAATATTTATAAATATTGATTTGATTCATTATATTGTGAGAAATGCACTGAAATAACAATACAAATGCTAAATATCGTTAATATTCAAGATCATATTCTTTTAAATGCTTTCTGCTTGACAATTACAATTATAAAAATTACAATACTACCCCACTACCTACTTTAACTACAGTGAAGTGCAGTGAATCCATTATTTAAGTGCAAAAAATTGGTATATCTTCACTGCTGCCAAGATATAATTGCTTGGATGATGTTCAACCGTTACAACTTCAACTGCTGACTGATTTAACCTAGAAACTGCAGCATCTCTACTTTAACTACAGTGAATCCATTATTTAAGTGCAAAAATTTGGTATATATTCACTGCTGTCAAGATATAATTGCTTGGATGATGTTCAACCGTTACAACTTCAACTGCTGACTGATTTAACCTAGAAACTGCAGCATCTCTACTTTGTACGCTCTGTGCGACGCCACGCGCCACTATTTTGATGCGACTGGAATGTGAGGTACCTGCTGCCATGTACTTGTGGAAACATATGCTGCAAACTATAGCTAGTTTCATGACATCAACGCTGCGATTGGTAAGCCTGCTTGGATCAAGTATTTGACAGCCAGGGAGGGAGTGCAATGTATATTTTTTTTTGATGAACTTTATACATGATTGAATGACTGCATGATATGATAATCATATATTCTATCTCAGATCAGCTGTCTAATTATAGATGCCTACAGGTTTCGTTTGTGTATGTTTGTTGTATTGATTTGTTGAGTTATTTTGTTGGTTTTTTGGTTGTCAAATCTTTTTATCTACCACTGACTTCCATTATTTGGTGTTGACTAACTTAGTAACGTACATCATTTGATCATCATATATTCAAGCTGCATATTGACTTCTATTATTGCTGCTATACTGTTGTTGCTTTCAAGTACATGATATTATCATACTCCATATGTTGTTATATTGACTGATTTAATATTTTGCTATCTTTTTTTTCTTCTTACTTATTTATTGAATCCTCATACTTTTTAACCATTACCTTCAATTATCTTTCTAACTACACTGTCGGGTACATGATTATCTCATGTTTTGATCTGTGGTTGTATTGACTAATTTACTTATTTGGATCACCATCACATTTGGATCATATATTTTGACTGTTATCTACTACTGTCTTTCCTTCTGCACCTTCAAGTACATAATAATCTCATCTTATGTATTGTCATATTGATTGATTTATTGATTTGATATTTTATATATTTGGAACATCATATATTCTAACTATTATCTTGTGAGTACTATCTTTCTTTCTACACCTTCAAGAAGGTACATAATAATCTAATTTTATTTATATTGTTGTATTGACTGATTTATTGATTGGATATTTTATTTTTATTTATTTGGAACATCACATATTCTAACTATTATCTTTTGAGTACTATCTTTCTTTCTACACCTTCAAGTAGGTACATAATAATCTAATTTTATTTATATTGTTGTATTGACTGATTTATTGATTGGATATTTTATTTTTATTTATTTGGAACATCACATATTCTAACTATTATTATCTTTTGAGTACTATCTTTCTTTCTACACCCTCAAGTAGGTACATAATAATCTCATCCTTCATATTTTCTATCTTGTTTTTATTTATTTATTTATTCATCTGGATCATCTCACATTTTATACATTTTAATTATTGACTTCTATTATCGCTTTCAAACGCATAATAATCTTATCCTTCATCAATTCTGTTCTATTCTGATTGCTTTCTATTCATCATTATTTTGTTTATCTATCAAAACTGTGAAAATGCCTCCCATTGCAACAAGGAGCAAAAGCAAAAATTTGTATGTAACTTTATTTGATAGCTCGCAAGAAAGGATTGCCCAAGATGACGTCCCTGATGCGAAAACCCAGATTATGACTTAGCTAGAGGAAGTGGAAGCGGAGAGGGAGAGAGTGAGGGAGGAATTGGAGGATAGGAATAGGGAACTTAGGTTAAAGAATAAAGAGATAGGGCTCCTCAAAAGGAGAATAACGTTACTTACTAAACATGAAATTGAATTAAACCAATATAAAAAGGCAAACTCAGTCCTGAAACTTAACGTGGAAGCCAACACTCAGCAGCTTATAAATATTAAAAGGGACTTCGAAAGAAGTCAAGAGGAAAGGGAAAGGGATATGCGGACATTTACAGAGAACAATGGAAAGTTGATTAATAAACTAAAGGAGGCTCAGGAGACAAATAAAGTCCTGAGAATTGCATATGACAATATCTATGAGAAACTGGAATGTCAGATTAGCAACCCTGACATGCCCGTAAGGACAGGAAAAGGCTCGGTTTCCCACAGGTCAAAGGTTCGGAAGCCAGAGGATAACAAGATATCTACATGCGGGGTAGGAATCAATAGTGCGCAGGGCAAACCTAGGCTTTTCATAGTAGGAGACGAGGGTGCTAGGGGCATGGGAGCAAGACTGTGTGGGGATATTAATTATAGCGTCCAGTGTGTGTCTAAACCAAATTCAAGAATAAGAGAACTACAGGTGAACATATGTAATGTGTTGGAAACGGCGAATGATTCAGATATAGTTGTTTTAGTCTATGGGGGAAACGTAGGAAGCAAATATAATGACAACTATATAAAAAGTGTGCATAAAGTTATCCAGAAGGCACACGAAAGGGGAATAGCTTTGTGGATGCCTACTATGATGTACCATAGATGCAGAAACAAAAGGGATGAGGTTAGTAATGGTATTAGGTATAGGATTAATTTAAGGTTATATGAATTATCAAATGTGTATGAAAACGTAAAAATTATTGAAATTAACAATGGCAGGGGAGTGTCTCTGGCGGATAATATTAAAAATATGATAAAATATCCTCTGCAAAGCAGAAGTACCCTAATAACAGTTCCTATAACCGTGTCAGGGACGTCATCAGGGATAAATGTAAACATAGATTCATCCAGTGGTAGTAATTTTTTAGACAGAAATCAAAACGCAGAGTCCAGTTGCACAACGAAAATAATATATCGGATAGCTCCTTAAAGTTGACTATCGCTCATCAGAATGCGCAAAGCCTACGTGGAAAGTGTCATGAACTCCACACTTCTATCATAGATACCGAACATATTGACGTGCTATGTATTAGCGAAACTTGGCTTAATGAACTCGAGGTACCCACTTATGTTTTATCTAATTATAATATTGTCAGTAGCTTTTGTAGAAAAACATGTACCGGTGGAGGTACTCTTATTATGGTAGAAAAGAGTCACAAGTCCAAGAATAGACCTGATATTGTAAATTTGTCTATAGAGAAACAATGTGAGCTCAGCTGTGTAGAATTTGATAGCTTCATTGTTCTTGTGGTTTACAGGTCAACAGCGGGTACCCTTGAAAATTTCTTTCCTGTTCTAGAGGAAGCTCTAAATAGATTAACTTATAAAAATAATAAACGAGTTGTGGTGTGTGGTGATTTTAACATTGATTTGTTGAATAGCACGCTTTCGAGGGACGGCTGTTGTCTTGTGGACTTAATGAATAGCTTTATGTTGACACGTAGCATATTTTTTGCTACACGAGTAACTCCAACTTCATCGACATGTGTAGACAATATGTTCACAGATCTTGTATTCCAGGATGCTAGGCCTGCCAACTTTTTTAGATCCGATCACGGTGGTCAGGCTATTACAGTGCACGTAAAGTCTAACAAGGCTACAAATAAATCAAAACCTACTATTGTTACTAGAAGATTGTGTACTGAAAACAGGATAGATAATTTTAAGCAATCTGTTCAATTATCTTTGAATCATTTGACAACTCTAGATAAAGACGCAAACGCACTATTTGACGATTTCTTCCGAACTATCATTTTAGAACTAGATCAACATCTACCATTAAAAAATAGTAAATGTAAAACAAAGAAAACATTTGAAAACTGGACTACGCCGGGAATCAAAATATCTAGGCAAAGGCTTTTTAGTTTATACGAAATAAGAAGGAATGATGGTTCGGAGGAATTGAAAAATTTTGTAACTTTATACAGTTCGATATTCAAGAAGGTTTGTATTGTGGCTAAAAAAATATTTTTGACAAATATGATTAAAAACTCAAGTAACCCTGTAAGAACTACGTGGAATGTCATAAAAGAGGAGACTGGTAGGTCTAACAAAAATAAAGATAGCGATGATGATCTTGATTTACTGTGTAGGGATTCAAATGGATTAGATGTAGCCAACCAATTCAATAATTATTTTGTAAATGTCACAGCAATGCTAACCGGTTCCTCAAACTCCTCTGTTAGCACAGCCCTAAAACACATGGACTTAAATAAAAAAGTAACTGAAGCTTTCAGGTTTAAAAAAATTACCGAAAAAGATATAGTTGATGCTTGTAAGAAGATCAAGAGTAAACACTCCGCTGATCTGTGGTATGTTACAACTCATTTGCTTAAGCGTATTATATTGGAGTTGGCACCTTCAGTGGCCAGTATTTTAAATGCCTGCTTGGAAGAAGGAATTTTCCCTAATCAACTAAAAAAAGCAAGAGTCATCCCCATATACAAAAATGGTTTAAAATCTGATCCCAGTAATTACAGACCTATTTCAATACTGCCTGTGTTCAGCAAAATTTTCGAGACTATTGTCGCTGGACAGCTCACTCATCACCTGGTCCATAATAATATCTTACACCCTCAGCAATACGGTTTCCAAAGGGGGAAAAATACCACTGATGCCATTGCATCGCTCTTGGAACAGGTATTGGAGGCATTTGACCGGGGTTGGGATGCTTACGGGATCCAATGTGACCTCTCTAAGGCCTTCGACTGTGTAGATCACTCAATTATTATAGAAAAACTAGATTACTACGGGGTAAGAGACAACGAAAAACTCTTCTTTCAGTCATACCTTAATAGTAGATCCCAACTAACGGAAATTAACAATGTAAGATCTGCATCAGCTCCTAATGCATTTGGAGTACCGCAGGGGTCAATATTGGGTCCATTATTGTTCCTTATTTATGTCAATGATCTGCCTAACAGTGTTGATGAGAATAATATTATTGTAATGTTTGCTGATGATACCTCCCTGCTACTAAAGAACAAAAACAAAACGGATGCGTCGATGAGGGCCTTAACATTGCTGAACGGGGTGAGAGGGTGGTTTGGCGACAATGGCCTCGCACTAAATATGACGAAAACGAGTGCTATTCACTTCTCTCTTAAGCGACCGTTGGGGGGGGATCCGGTGATGGAAACACTTTCTGGTCAATCTTTAGAAACAGTTGACAAAAATAAATTCCTCGGGATAACAATTGATCGGACGCTTCAGTGGTCTCCGCACATTGAGATGCTTTGTAAAAGATTAAATTCGGCTATATTTGCCATAAAAAAAATACGCGAAACCTGTGGACTTGATGCTGCAAAGTCTGTATATCACGCATACTTCCACAGCGTTATGTCATACGGTATACTATTCTGGGGGAGGGGGTCTGACGCGAATAGAGTTTTTATATTGCAGAAACGAGCAGTGAGAACCATGCTGGGTATGAATCCGAGAGATTCCTGTCGAGATTCCTTTAAGGAACTCGGAGTGCTCACCATGCCCAGCATGTTCATATTAGAGTGTTTACTTTTTGCCCGCAAAAATATCCATAATACTCCCCTGAACTCAGAGTACCATAACTACAATACCAGGTCAAAAGACAATATAAGACCAATAAGGCATAGGTTAGCGAAGACATCGAAGAGCTTCGTGTGTCTCAGTGTGCGGATGCTAAACGCGCTTCCCGGGGAGTTGAAATCACTGGATGATACGGCCTTCCGCGGAGGGGTGAAGAAGTACCTCGTTGACAAAGAATTTTATTCCGTTGACGATATGTTGAAAAATTGATTTGGTGTATGACGAAATGTCAATCAGAGCCCTTTACACTCTGATTGGCATTGATCTGATAATGATATTGTTTATGATACTTACTTTGTTTAATGATATGCTATGAATAATGATACATATTGTAAAAATTGACGAATCCAAGTGCCCGAATGGGCCTACGGACGATAGAGAACAATAAAACAATAAAACAATAAGCTATCGTTTATACCACATTTCGATCAAAAAACAGATACATACGTCATAAATTAAGCAGCGGGCTCTTGGACTATTAGAGTACGAGTAAAATATAAAAAATGGTTGGAACGTACACTAAAATATCAAAAATAATCTCAATAGAGGGCCGATGTACAATAAATACTTACACGTTTGTTTTCGACTTAACTACCGGCGTTACACGGTGCAAAAAGAATCTACAAAGATGGGGCATAAGTGTGGATGAGGATATCTCCTGTAGCTGTGGAGAGACACAAGATGACGAAAACCTCCTCGTCTGCCGAGATATGGCGGAGGAGTGTGATAAAGCGGACCTATATAGGGCTAACGACAAAGCAGTTGCTGCTGCAGTGTATTGGAGTGGGTTGGCATAGTGTAAACGGACTCGTTAAGTAAGTAACTACCAACCATCATATACAGCTGTAGAATACCGGCTTGTCAGTTTGGATGAGGTCTGGGTTCGATTTCCGGCCGCAGCGAAAAGATGGACTGGAATTGGTGAATGTTACTTAAGTGTAAAGTGACCACATTACGCCAGCCGACGATCAGTCATAAGCCTGATGGAAGGTCCATACATCAGTAATAAGCGCCCAGAGCTGCTCAGGATCTCGTCAGACGAGAACTGCCTACATGCTTCTTGTGGGTCCTACGGCCACATGGGTCGACTCATGTCTAAATAGTAACATCTCAATTTCTTTAAACCGGTTGCTGAAGTGCCTTCCCCCACTGATTTTAATATTTTTAGAGTGTCCTGTAAGAGTCAGACGTTCACAAAACAGCCCAAACCCCTTCCCGGCCTGCTCCTTACTTCCATCACATTCATGCAACATGTCATACTTATTATTTTTGTTCAGCCGTCCCTCCACTGCTGGATCTTCAAACGTTTTCCAATTTTTTCTACTTTGAGCTTTGCTCAACCAGTTTCTTCCTGCGACTGGGACTATATTATCTACCCATCTTTTTTGGGGTCGTCCTACAGGTCTTCTGTTCTCCCATGGTCGCCATGTTAGGATTCTGGGTGCCCATCTCTCATTTCCCTGTCTCGCAACGTGGCCTGCCTATTGCCTTTCGTACACTTTCTTTATTTAAGTCAAAACGCGTTACTCAAAAAGTAGGCATTAAAACATTACTAATAACAATAATTCATTAGAATGTTAAAACGCAAAACGTGTAGAAGAAAGTTCATCCAAAAATAGACGTGACATTCGCTTGAGAATTATCCATTAACCGTAGCTCTTAATGGTAATTGAGGAAGGCAGCTGACAAGTTCATGTCTTTTCCTACTCAATTAAGCGGATAACTTATAGATATTACTCTAAGCTATCTGGAGAAGTATTCGCCGGATCACGAGAGCGCTCTCATTAAATAGTCAACAGCTTCGTTTCAACCTTTTCATAATAAGTACAAAGTACCTTTCCATGTAGATACAGACCAGACACTCAAGTGTACTAGTAATGTTGCAAGGAGGGAAACGAATAATTAAAGTGCGGTTAAGCGATTCGGCGGTTCACCGGTTAAAAATATTACAAAGAAGGGACAGTTTTCTAATTAAATGTTATCGCCACATCTGGTGTTGCTTTTTACTGTGTTAGATTTTCCATTTCTTTTTTTTTTGTTTTCATAAGAAATTTCTTATGTATAAAGATTCAGATACTGAAGTCTACTAGTGATGCTGTAAGCAGACGATCAGAAGAAGTTGTAGTAAATTTACGGTTAAGCGATTCAACTGTTTACCGGTTAAAAATAGTACAAAAAAGAAAAAGAAATATCTTATAATTCAGTCGTGTACACCTACAATTATTGCATTCTTTGGTGAGAAAATGTTCACCAGCACAACTCACACTTAAAAAGCAACATGGTAGCAAATACGTTTTCGATTTAACTTCTACTGCTGAACACGGTACATCTCAATGATGGGGCAATCAGCAAATGCAGTACGTGTATGAAAACTCCGACTAAATTCTCTTTATGCCATCATGTAGGTATATTATTACATTTACTTCGTGACGAAGTTCATTGCTAAAATACGACAATTACCGTATATGGGAGTTTTACGAATATACCGCTCTTACAGGACACTCGATAGAATGTATTTAAAGAGTGGAGGCGAATTCTACAACCCGAGATCCCCAAGGCGTAAATACAGAAACAGTGAAAAAAATACAAATAAAAAAAATTCCTTTGGCACGCCACAGGCATAGGTAGATTTCAAGTGATTTATTAATTTTAAGAGTACATCTGTACAATAAAAACAATCACAATATTATCAGCAAATAAACCAGCGAAGTGATGAAGTAGTATGGATGTAGTTTATTCTTTGATTATCGAAGTACCGTATGACGAAAAAATATTTGATTAAGTACTTCAATAATCAAAGGAAGTACCTAATCCAATAATCAAATTATTTTCATTCCACACATAATATGGATTGGTACCGGTACCTAATCACTAGAAATTTGAAAAAAGATGTGAGTTCTACTCGTATCGTGAAGCACTTTTCTAAGACAACAAACACGCTAGTACCTATGCGGTAACTACTTAACTAGATCTTTCGATCGATCAGTGTAGTCCGAGGAATTGAGCTAGACAAAATCTAACTTTTGATCTGTATTCCTTATTTAATGCCCTTTCATGCGAAACCAGACACAGAACCTCACAATCATTGGATCCCCTCAGAATGATTGTTTTTTAATTTAAAGCCTTAAAAAGTGAACCTTCCTCTTAATGGATTTCACCCAATCTCCTATCAGTTCATCTACCCATTACCAAAAATCTACCACCCAAGTTTCACGTTTCTGCGACGCATAGGTTGGCCGCAAACGTGCGCACAAGAAAAGGGACATATATATGGCTTATATATATAAACTTTTAAACCAAGGTCGGATTCGGGTTCTCCTGGTCCTAATTAGTGATACTGAGTAGAAATTTTTCAATTCTGCGACAACACGGGAGAAACGAATAGGTAGAGTTCCTTATGGAAATCTACCTAAAAATTGGTAACGATACTCCTTCTGCCTTAAGTCGAAAACTTTTTACTCCGCCCTCGTATAAGATTCTTCTTCTTCTTGTTAGCCTACCCCAGTCCACACTTGAACGAAGGCCTCCTCCATCCCCTTCCACGTCTATCTTGGGCTTTCTGCATCCAATTGACCCCAACATACGTGACTAGGTCATCTCGCCGTCGCAGCATTCCTACCCACCAACCTCAATAAGATTAATAAAATGAAACTAGACATTCATAAATGAATGGCGGGATGGTAAGTTGTTTACCAAGTTTGATTTTGGTAAATTTACTCCAACCTTGGGCCTCAATGCTGTGTAATGTTGTGATTTTAAACCAATATGTAATTTTGGTGTAATATGAAAGTTGTCGTTGAATTCCAGTACATTTACGCTGTCCCCGTCGCACATGTAAACGACTATGGCCTTTTCTAAAATGTATGTCATCAAAATCACCTCAAAAATTTCAGCATAGTTTCCATCTGACTTTACAGCATCAACGTAGTCAGCAAAACTTGTGTCAATGTAACCCACGCTGAGAGGAATTTCATTGATAAAATTTTCATTGATAGCCAAATGTTGAGCTGTAAGTTCCCTCAGTCTGACTGTGAGTGACTCATTTCCACACAAAAGTTGGGAGATGGCATGGTAAAAACAGTTTCCATCGGCGGAGGTGACAATCGGATGAAAACTTGTTTTAATTTCTACAGGCCATGTGCTGAGATCTTCTTTACCGATTGATATGACGTTTGGAAATCCCCGGCGAATGGTTTCTAGAAAATCAGATTGTTCTTTTTTGTCCTTTTTTGTCATTCTTGGCGGGAGATGGGTTTGTATAGGGGAAGACAGTGGTTTAACCCTTTGAATATCAGATACCATGGTGTTCGTAGTTCTTAATGGAAAAATAGCCGGGATAGAGGAGCAATCAACATTCGCAACGGCTGCATCGTCCGGACATCGGTCAGGAACCAAAATTAATTGCTTATGATAGCTGTACAATGTTTCGCTGACTCTAGAATAGCATGGGAAGGAGCTATATACCACGTCTATCCCAGTGTTTCCATTAGTTGTTGAAGTACCAGCTGGCAATTGATTTATCATCCCGAAGTTTTGTAGGTCTTGAAAGAGAAGATGGTTACCATACTGCAAGCAGTCGACGTTGAAGTCAGCTACAAATACAACTTTATTTGTTTTTTTGTAGGCAAGACTGAGGGCCTTCATAAGATGAGTTCGAACGTCGTTGTATGATGTCGACGGTGGCTTATACCCAGAGCACACAGCTACGTCATCTTCAGTCAGGAAACACACGATGCAACATGCTGATTTAGTGACGTCATTGTGATAACTGTGCAGGTTTTGCAGAGTGATTCCAGTTTTTGATAAGACCAGAAGTCCATTGGCATGCCGAGTTCTAGGAACATCCAAGCGAAATATTACGTTATACCCATTTATAGTTAAATTATCGGTTGACAATGTCCATGTTTCCGCAGCAATAAAAATAGTCGGTTTCGTGATTTTCAAGAAGTTCTGGAAATCACGCCAATGAGCAGAATTATTTATGCTCTGAACATTTTGATATACAATAGTGGTATTGCCTTCGAAGTCTGCGGCAGTTTTGTTTAAAAACTTAACTGGACACGATTGCAGCCGCAATACTTCCAGCACCACCTCGTCTGTTGGTAGTGGCGGTTTTGGCGGAATAAACGTTCCCGTAATATACAATCCAGACAACTGGGTGCACCGACTTAGTGCGACGTATATCTCACTCCTTTTCATGCCTGGTTTAAGGTGCGCGGCCACATAGTTGTATGTGCCGCCTTGGCTTTTACATAAAGTAATACTTTCAGCACAACGAAGAGGGAACTGCTTCCTGATAACATAATACTTGCTTTTGGAAAGTCTTAAGTTTCTATTTACCTTTTCAATGGCAGTAAGATTATCATCACTTCCATGGGTGATTTCTCTCCGTCTCTTTCTTCCAACTTCACTTTGTGGGAATTTCATCCAAACCCGCAACACTTCTCCATTATGAATGTCAATATCTTCAATAGTCCCAATGGCTCCATTCACTAAACCATCCCCGACGTCTATGTTAACTGTTATCATGTACTTTACGGCAAGGCTAATCTTAAGTTCGTATGAAAGGCCTTGAGTTTTTTCAGGGGGACTTTCTTTTGCTAATTTAAGTAGCTTAGTTTTTGTCGCGTCATTGGGTTGACCAGAAATTTTATCTGTTGCATGTACCACAACCTTATTTTTATCTGGATCAACTACACTATCGTTGTACGTATTAACCTCATTATTGCTCCTGTATAGTCTCAACGCATGCTTGGGGATAGCCTCTTCATTTACCACGCGGTTCTGGAAGAGTTTAATTTGACTGCTGTCGAGACATCCACGGGCCAGGCTGTTTAGTGCTTCCGCGAATTCAGCGTCATCTCTTTGACGCATAATTTCTGTTAAAGTGAATGATGTGAATAGGTTCCAAAGAGGATTGATGAGAATTTTTCTGATCTCTGATTTCTTGGGAAACTTGAATATATAGCTGTCACCAATGGGTCCTAGTTGATTGAAGTCACCAAAAACTATAACGGACAATCCGGCAAATGGTACGTCATCGCGTTGAAAAATTTGCTGTAATCTTTTATCTACGTTTGATATAAGTCTCGCTCCTACCATACTAATTTCATCGATAATAATTAATTTCACATTCCTCAATTTGCTGTATAAGGTGTTTTTTGTAGCTGAACTCAAAGGCACCTGGTCTGATGAGTTTTGAGTCACGGCTAGTGCAAAAGCAGAATGTAATGTAGTACCCTTTATGCCGAAGGCGGCTTTACCAGTAGGCGCACAAAGTAAAACTTTCAAGGTGTCCATGGATCCTTCTGTTGTGTTTAGGTATCTTGTTATAGCTTGATTTATACCTTCTATGAGACGAGATTTTCCCACGCCAGCTCCTCCCATGAGACAATGGTAAATTGGCATTTGATTGGTTTTGAAGCAGTGTAGAACATGTAACAAAAATTTCCTTTGCTTCGCATTTAATGTACAAACAATGTCGGCATACTTTAGTGTAAGGCGATACTATATAGTTATCAGAAGGTTGTTATAAGTAAAATGCGTGTTGTTGGGACCAAGGTTTATTGTAGACTAATTTATACAATGATAATCAGAAGGATATATACAATACAAATGTCTTAGGATCTATATGAGTACCTAAATAGTTATACCTAGGTAGGGGGTGTTCATACCCCTACAATCCTCCCTGCCTAGTGATAACGTTACATAAAGTTTAGAAAAAGCATGATTATAAAATAGATTGTATGAAATATTAGTCGCTCAAGAATAAGCTAACTAACTTATCATAATACATTGTTTAGTTCAGTATTCATATTTGTATAATAAAACATCTTGTTGATATCGTATAGGTACATAACATATAGATTTGAGATCCGAAAAACATAGTAGGTAATAAATAATTCAAAGATAAACCATTAGAAAAATATTCAGTGTAAGAAATCACATGTTAAGAGTCCTAAAAATATAATGTAGGTAGGTATTTGTAACACATGGCAAAAAAATAACTTGAAAAGATTAACATTGAGGTTAGAATGGTCAAATTATAACATTATTTTGTAAAGACATATGACATAAAAATATTTGTACCCAAAAGTAGGTAATAAAGTTGCATCACATTTGAGAAAGATAATAAATTTTGTAGATAATTATTAACAGATCAAAACATGTAGTTCCAATATAAACATATGTGTGGTCTTTCTGACCTTCCAAAAACAAATTGATTTATAAAACAAAATAGCAAAAAATCGTTGAGTGTAACATAATACATTTAAAATCATATAGCTCAGTCCTTTTGCAGCACGAAGTCGGCAAAATTAATAACAGATGGGACTCTATGCAGTATGATACCTTAGGGTGGGATGTTTCAGAATATCAGGCGTCCCCCCCGCCACACCTGACGCGTCACCCCCCTGGCCCCCCGAATAGGTCCCCCTACGTGGTTTTCATCTATTTATCAAAAAATTGTAACAGATAGAAGGAAAATGTTAAGGACAAAAATAGTCCTTAATAAATTCTCTACAAAATAGGTAAAGCACATTTTTTGATAGGACTAGTAATTTACCCGCAATAGCCGGTGAAAATATCGTAATTTTTTAATAAGAACCAAAAATTTTTTATTTTACTCAAATTGCTGAAAATTCATAAGAGCTACAAGAAAATGGTCAAAGAATGAATTAATTGCTATAGTTTTAGCTATAAAATGAGCTATTATTTATTTTTGCACGGCTCATAGTTTTTGAGTTATAACATAAAATTCCAATGACAGAAGTCTTAAAAATGGAACTTTTCATACAATTTGTATTGAAATGCTGTGATATTAAAATTTAGGTTACGCCTGTTTTTCACAAGTATGTGAAAGATAAAAAATGTATTGGAGTATGACTGGATTTTGTAAGTATTTTAAGGTATAATTCTTTAGAAGTTCAATACACTTTTGCCAGCCATATTTCAAAGCCGTATCCCAGTTTTGCAGAAGGATTCGTCAAGATCATTAAAGAAGAAAATTTAGTGTATGTCTGTGTAAGATACGAGGTTCGGCTGAACACTTCGTAGCCCTGAGAAAAAAATGTACAGACCAGTTTAAGTTCATTATTGATATAGATAATTTAAACTTCATTAGGGCTATTTACAAAATTTGAGATCGATAGGACGACGCTGGCACTCTTGGCACCATTTTTATTTCAACGTGTTTGACATTTTTGTGAAAATGTGAAATTGTCAGCTGCGATCCGTGATAAAATATTATTTTATCTAAGGTCATAGACCGACACGAACCATAAAAGAAATATCGGGTTCATTAATGGAGTCTGTTCCATCATATGCCATGATTAGAAAGTAAGTGCCAGATTTTGAATGGGCACAGCAAGGTGTCAAACACAACCCTTGAAGCGGAAAGCAATAAAATGCAGTAGTTCTGGAGAACGTCGATAAAGACATGGATTAATTTTTCAAAGATCGCGGAATTATTAGTTAGGTGATAGCAGAGATTCCAGTGATCTGATTTTAATCAGTAGTGTTCATCTTAACTTCAGAACAGGACTTGTACAAACCCTCGAATCGCCGGGTGCCAATGCTTTTGACCCATATCCTAACCTTGAGGAATCCTTCTGGAAAACTGGGATAATGGCTTTGAAACATGACTGGCAAAAGTGCATTCAACTTCGAAAGGATTATATCTTGAAATACTAAAAAGACCCAATCATACTCCAATACATTTTTTATCTTTCACATGCTTGTGAAAAACAGGCTTAACCTAAATTTTAATATCACAGCATTTCAATACAAATTGTATGAAAAGTTCCATTTTTAAGACTTCTGTCATTGGAATTTTATGTTATAACTCAAAAACTATGAGCCGTGCAAAAATAAATAATAGCTCATTTTATAGCTAAAACTATAGCAATTAATTCATTCTTTGACCATTTTCTTGTAGCTCTTATGAATTTTCAGCAATTTGAGTAAAATAAAAAAAATTTGGTTCTTATTAAAAAATTACGATACTTTCACCGGCTATTGCGGGTAAATTACTAGTCCTATCAAAAAATGTGCTTTACCTATTTTGTAGAGAATTTATTAAGGACTATTTTTGTCCTTAACATTTTCCTTCTATCTGTTACAGTTTTTTGATAAATAGAGGAAAACCACGTAGGGGGACCTATTCGGGGGGCCAGGGGGGTGACGCGTCAGGTGTGGCGGGGGGGACGCCTGATATTCTGAAACACCTCACCCTAAGGTATCATACTGCATAGAGTCCCATCTGTTATTAATTTTGCCAACTTCCCCATACATTGATTTCCTAAAGTGACTGAACTAATAGTTAAGATGAAATAATATAATCGATACACAAATTTTAAGAATAGCACATAAAAAAAATGGTGTATAATATATCAGTGTATAATAGTTAACATAATGCGTAGGTATAGTTATATCGTATGTTAAAGGACATAGTTTGGTCATGTTGACAAAATAAGGGTCAGTAATAATAATAATAATTCACATATGGTTGCATAATATCCCGAGTTAGATACTAGGAAATAAGCATTTTAGTTAACATTATTAATATTAGGTAGATTAAAAATGTTGGAAAACATATTAGTTATACAAAAAATTGAATTTGATACAGTATTATAAATAGGCCTTAGATAGGCATAATACAAGATTAAATCGTTAGTATATCTTACGCAATGCAGTTTTATATATTTACTTTATAACATAAGATTTAAAAATAGGTTTTATACAAATTATTAATTGAAATATTTAATTTTTGGAACTGGATTAAAGCGAACTGGGTGTCTGACGACTCTCCCAGAGCGTGTAGTTGTCTCCCTTGGCGTCGCGGTTCCATTGTCTGAATGTGTTGTAAGATTTGTAGCATCGTCATCAGTAGAATCTGGAAGTTCCATATAGGCTGGTTTCAGTCTGTCTATAGAAATATTAGCTTCTCGATTGTTCATTTTGATTTTAAAATATTTATCCATTCGTTGCAGCACTTCGAAGGGTCCTTGATAAGGTGGGACCAATGATCTTTTTACTTCGCGTCGGATGAAAACATGGCTTGCTTTTTGTAAATCATCTGGTAGATAGATTTTTCTGCTATCACAATGTTTTCGTCTTGCAGTTGGTGTCAAGTTGTCGAAATGATCCATTAATCTAGAAGTGTAGTTTGTGTCATTTACGTGTCGTTTCGTTGGAATGAAGAAATCTCCAGGTAAACTTATTGAAGCGCCGTATGTCATCTGAGCAGGGCTGTATCCAGAGTCTGTTATTGTAGCTCGTAAACCAAGTAGTATTAGTGGTAATTGTTTTACCCAGTTGACGTCTCCTTGACATTTCGCCATGAGAGAAGCTTTGAGAGTCCTATGGAATCTCTCTACTTTCCCATTACATTTTGGATTATAGCCACAAGTTCTTCGTCTTTCAATTCCAAATTTTATTAGTAATTGTTTGTACAATATTGACTCTAGCTGAGATCCCTGATCGGTGGTTAAGAATGATGGAGATCCAAATCGTGAGATCCAGTGCGTTAATAGAACGTCAGCTATTTCTTCGGCAATTATGGATTTAACTGGTACGCATTCCATCCATTTACTTTCTCTATCTACCATAGTGACGAGGTATTTATATTCTTCACATATCGGTAATGGTCCAACAATGTCCAAATGAAGATGTTCAAATCGTTGAACAGCTGGAAACTCTCCTAAGGGTGATATCGTATGACGGGTTACTTTTGCTTTCTGGCAGTTAACACAAGTTTTAACCCAATTTCTGACATCACTGTTCATACTCTTCCAAATATAACGTTGTGAGATTAACCTTTGTGTACCTCTTATGCCGGGATGACTGATTTGATGTATGTGATCAAACGCCTGTTTACGTAGCTGAGTAGGTAAGTATATCCTGCAGTTATTAGTAGAAACTTCACAATATAATTCAATATTCGTATTTGGCATCAATATTTTCTTGAATTGAAGATTATCTTGCTTCTTAAGCTGTGTTAACTCTTCGTCTTCTTGTAAATTTGCAATATCTTGATGTTCAAACAGTGAAGGTAATGATATCGATTCTATTCTGCTGAGTGTATCCGCCACTATGTTGTCGTCTCCTTGTATGTATTCTATTTTGCTGCAGAATTGTGAGATGAAGTCGAGATGTCTTAATCTTCGTGGTGTATCGGATGGCGATATTTTCTTATTGAGAGAAAAGGTGAGAGGTTTATGGTCGGTGTAAACAATTAAATCTCTCGCTTCGACGGAATGTCTGAAATGCATTATCGACAAATATATTGATAATAACTCTCTGTCGTACGTAGAATATCTCTGCTGTGTTTCACTTAACTTTTTTGAAAAGAAACCTAGTGGTTGCCATTGATTGTTGACTTTTTGTTGAAGGACGCTGCCAACACAGGTTCCAGAGGCGTCGGTCATAAGCGATAAAGGAGCGTTTGATACAGGATGAGAAAGTGTAGTGGCGCTTCTAAGGCTATCCTTGCACTTCTCAAATGCCTCGTTTGCTGTTGGAGTCCAATTAATTTGAGTCTTATCCTTCTTCTTTGTATTATGCAGATATAAATTTAATTCGCTTTGTATTTGGGCAGCTTGAGGAATTGAAGTACGGTAGAAATTTATCATTCCCAAAAATCGACGTAGTTCTTCGATGGTTTTAGGTCGTGGAAAATTGATGATTGCTTGAGCCTTTTCTTCAGACGGAGTTATACCGTTGCTGTTAATAGTATATCCTAGAAAATTGAGTTCATTTTTTCCAAATTCACATTTGCTTGTGTTTAACGACAAGCCATAATCATTAAGGCGAGTAAATACTTGATGTAAATGTTGTATGTGTTGTTCTTCATTTTGTGACGCGATCAATATATCGTCTAAGTACGAAAATACAAAATCCAGTCCGCGAAGCATGCTGTCGACGAATCTTTGAAATGATTGGCCAGAGCAACGCAAACCATAATTCATCTTCGTGAATTCAAAGAGTCCAAAAGGGGTTATAACAGCTGTTTTAGGTACATCTTCAGGAGCAATAGGTATTTGGTGATATGCTCTACATAAATCAATTTTTGTAAATATTTTCTTATCATTCAGCATGTACGTAAAATCTAGTAATCTTGGAAGTGGGTATCGATCGGGCACTGTGATTGCGTTAAGCCTGCGATAGTCTCCCACTGGTCTGATTTCACCAGAACTTTTGGTCACTACGTGTAAGGGGTTAGCCCACGGACTTTTTGAGGGCTGGCATATTCCCAAATCCATCATTTTCTGAAATTCATCTTTGGCAGCTTTATATTTGGCCGGGTTTAACGGGCGTACTTTCTCGTGTACAGGTGGTCCTGTAGTAATTATATGATGATAAATTTCATGTTTGGACACTTTATTCAATTTATTAAAATTATTTGGCTTCGATATGTCGGGATATTGCGATAGAATTCGATGATATTTGTTGCTGTTATCCACGACATATATAGATGGGTCCGTTGAAATTATCGTGTAAGCCTTGCGGGATAAGTTGGTTTCCTTGTCTACTAATTTTCTTGAATCCAGGTCGACGATGAGTTTGTGTTTTCGTAGGAAATCCGCGCCGATAATCGAATGTTTCACGTCGGCTACCACGAACGTCCAGCGATACGGTCTACGGAGACCGAGGTCGAGTGCAAGAGATTGTTCGCCGTATGTATTTATTCGAGTTCCGTTCGCGGCGTATAACTGGTAGTTAGATTTATGTACTGAGCTATTGTTCGATTTTGTTTTTGCTAAGACAGATATTTCCGCGCCCGTGTCGATTAAGAACCGTGTACGACTTTTTCGGTCCGTCACGATCAATCGAGATGTCGCTTCGGCGCCAGCTATCTCGTTCACCGGCGTCGACGTTAGTTTTCCGAATTTCGAGTACTGTTACCGGCGAATGTACATAGGTCTTGGCATTTCGTCGCGTTACGCCCGAATTTAAAATGGTAATAACATAGGTAATTCGCGTCGCCCGGTTGCGGTACGCGACGATTACCGCTGTATCGGCGTCTATACGGCGATCGGCTGCGGTTACGGCTTCGGCTTCGGCTTCTGTTTTGTTGCTCGGCTTTTAGGGACGCTACTTCCAAATACAGCCTTTCAATGCTCTTAGCTAGTTGCGCCAGAACATTGTGCGTCGGTTCTTTTTGAACTTCTGCAACTTCAGCGGTTCGAGTAGAGTCTACTATTTTATCCGCTATTTGGGCCAGTTTTTCGATGTCCTGGATCTCGCTGACGGCTAAAACCGCGCGTGCCGTCTGTGGAAGCCTTCCGATAAATAATATTTTCAATGTGTCCTCTGTGAGTTTATTTGTCGCAAGTTCCCTCATTCGTCGGAGCAATTGCGACGGTTTCTGGTCCCCAAGTTCTAGTTCGCTTAACAGTTGCTGAAGTTGTCGGGCCTCTGATTCTTCATATGTTTGTAAAAGTCGTTTTTTAGCTGTATCATATTTTTTTTCTTCTGGAGGGTTGGCCAGAATATCAGATATTTGGCGTAATTCGTCCTTCCCTAATTTTGCAATTAGTACGTGGAATTTAGTTTCGTCTGCTAATTTTTGTGGCGTAGTGACGGCCTCGAATTGATGGAACCATAGGCGAGGCTGGTCCCTCCAGAATTCCGATATTTTGGCATTCATGGTGATAGGCATTATCACCCCGGTTACGTTGGTTGTCTTGGATGATTGAGGCATTATACGGATAGATGTGTATGATTTTGTAGGTCGATATAATATAACACTATGAACATTTGCACACGCACACTTCACTATTGAGTTTAGGGTCAGAGTCAGGTATAAAGTTCGTCAACACTTTTTTTGCACTATATTTTTTTTTTGTAGATCACGTCGGGATGTCACCACTTTAGTGTAAGGCGATACTATATAGTTATCAGAAGGTTGTTATAAGTAAAATGCGTGTTGTTGGGACCAAGGTTTATTGTAGACTAATTTATACAATGATAATCAGAAGGATATATACAATACAAATGTCTTAGGATCTATATGAGTACCTAAATAGTTATACCTAGGTAGGGGGTGTTCATACCCCTACAATACTCATCATCGGGTAAAATATTAGGCACAGGGATATGTACAATGTCGTCAGGTTGTTCTGTGCCTTTATTCATATGTTTCTCGACCTGCATGTCGGGGTCGCTTGCATTGTCGATGTCGGAATCAGCCGCACCCAATATTTCTAGACTGTGTGGTCGTGTTGGCATGTCTTCATCATCATCATCATTGTTCTCAATTTCTCGTCTTGCTTGAGCATTCACAATTTCGGTCATGATTTCCTCGTTATAGACATATCTCGCTCGATTAGCCTTTATTTCTTGAATGTGTGTCTCAAAAGTCCTCTCAACATGTAAGATCATGTCATGTTCCTCCCTCCAAGGGTAAAATAACATGACATTTTCACGTTTGTAATCGTCATGATTGTCATTGTAATTTACGAAACGTATTATTTTAGCTCTTGAGCGTCGCTTGATGAAACCGGCATTTTCCATCAAACGAATAGGAGCTTCTGACCATTCTGAATCACAGTCATAGTCATCGTCATTGTCATTGTTTTCGTCATGATTTTTGCTTTGCATTGCAGTCTTAGAATAATTATACAATGCCACAAAATCGGCGAGGCATATTGATTCCATAGAGCTTGGCCGTAACGCGTATCGCTCAATGTCATTACTCGCATATACATTTGTAGAATCTGGATCAGTCTCGCGCATTTTTTCAAGTTCTTTCTGAGGCTTCAACATTGCAACCCGTTTGTCTGGATGATTGGTGTTGATAAATACAGTTGTGCGGGAACAGCGGGAGAGCGGCAGCCCTAGTATGTAATAGACTGCCTCTTGCGCACTAAACTCGCTGCCGTTTAGAAAACTACTACCAAGAAGTTTGAATTGTTCGGCCATGGAGTAGTTGCCGCTGCGAATTTCGGCTTCAATATCACGTAATAATTTTGACATCGTGTTATTCGATTTATTTAAGTAATCCAAAACGTAAGTCGCGCACGAATAAATATCGGTTATATACATAATATCCATATTTGCCTCGTGAAGTTGGAGAAGGTCTGGATTATAAAAATTAATCATAGCTTCTTGTGGTGTTCGCTGTAAGTAAACAGTAACTCTTTTCAGGCCGCTTCGAATGATTAAAATATATTCATCATACGAAATATTCAGTTGATGCAGAAGTTCATCCAAAGTAGTGGCATCCTTATTTTTTACAATGATACATAGTTTTTCTTTAATATCTCGCCGGCGTGCTTGCAATTTCTTCTTGCATTCGACATCCATTTCATCTTTTGCCACTGGATGCAATATCATAGTTTCCTTTAGAGGCATGAAAGGAATGTCGAATCGGCACTTGTCATTTTTTGTTCCTTTGCATGTGAATGTATGCCGATGGGATTGAAGTTGTATGTACTCCTCTGGCATGAGAGAAGAACATGAAATAAAATCATCAATAAATTGTATGCATTCAGTGTTGTCGCCCGCATCGGAATACTTTGGCGCGTCTTTTAGCCATAAGATGCAGTGCACGTGAGGTGATCCACGTTGTTGGAACTCTGTCCTTATGTAAAAATCTTCGACGGGGTGATCCCTGAACACGCTGCCAGGCTTTTTTAGTATGTTGAACAAGCATCGCATTCTGTACTCAAAATACCTTGCCACTGTGACTGGGTCTGATTTTACTAACCTCACTCTTTCAGGATAGGGTAGGCTGGCTGCATCTTCGGAAGAAATATTTTCTTTGTCCAAAAGCAACTTGAGAATTTTCAACAGTTCCCCCCAACGAGTTTCAGCGGGTGACAATGTTAAAAATATTGAGCAGGGACCCAGCTGCCGAATCATGGCAAAAACCTAAAATAATATCAATGAATACATATATTAAATTTTTATACCCAAATTAAATTATTGTACTAAAAATTGTAATTAATATGGGCTAAAGAAAAGAGACCTCTTTCTTTTTGGCTTCCCAGAAGGCAGGAGACCCGCGGTCGCCTGCAAAAATCTTGAAACCGCTGTCGTGTATCTCGAGATTCCTCAAAAATTCGGTGTTCAAAGCTTGCTTGACGGTTACATGTGCAATTTTGCTTTTTGCCTTTCGCATACAAAAATGGATTCCGGACGCCACTTTCGAATTTCTTAACTTTAAGGCAACGAAAAACAGGAAAGGCACGTCCGCACACCTCCTATCCTCCCGCATTATAAGAGATTTAGACCAGTTTTGAAAGCTAATTCCATCTGGGGCTTCGATAAGTTCCCCTCCGAATATGCGAAGGAAACTCTGTGACTCGACAAATCGACTGAACAGAGATTCTGGTTTATTCCCCTCACCTGGGGCAAACACTGTAGCATTAGCCAACATAGTCACGTCATCGGCCACATTAACAGGTTCATTTTCTTCATCATCATCTTCAATGTTACCAACATCATTATCATTCGTGTCATCGCCATCAATTACAATGTTAGTGTTATCTTTTGGTAGGTTAACATATTCCTGAAATCGACTAGAATCAAACTTTATATCGCAGAACTTGTATAAAGGCGAATTTACAAGGTAATTAGCTGCATCCTGAACAATCTTGGGTCTCACATTTTCAAACGCTACATTACTCTTAAAAGCCCTCTTTCTTTTAAAACATATGGGGATACATTCGGATTCGCTCATGGTTCTAGGCAAAATTTTAACAGAGGTATCTACGTTAATTGGAATGTTTATAGCGCGCCCTTTTACAATGTATTGCTGGTCACTTCTGGCCGCCCTAATAGCCATGAAAGGGATCCTCGGAGAGAGAAAGCGACTCTCTAACTCTGTTAGCTTTTTAATGACTTCAGGAACATGAGGTAATTCCATACCACGATTTATTGAAAATGTTGGTAACTTGTGTTTCTTGATAGAAGTTGAACAATGGCTGCACAGCTTGACAGTATCTCCTTCAACTAAGCCACATGCAGCAACTAGCGTAGCGTGATGAAGTTTTGTTACATCGTAGTTTCGTACTGATGATTTAAACCAAAGCCTTCGGCAGCAATCGCAAGTTATCGAAGGTCCAAGCTTCTTGTCACAAAGGAAAGCTTCATAAATTTTCTTGCGACTTTGTTCAGACTTGTCTTCGTTTCTTTTTCGACGAGATTGTAGCACTCTGCTGATATGAAGGATTCTTTGAATCGGGTCTTGCAATTTATTTTGTTGCGCCTCGCGAAGTCGCGCAAGATGTTTGTGGCGTAGAGATGCCAAGTTCATTCGAATTTGTTGATTGTCTCGAAGCTTTTGTAGATGTGCTTCTCTTTGTAAGGGGTCACACAACCTCTTCTTCTGGCACTCATTTCTTCTCATTTTACTAGCCGGACCCCGTATTGGACTATCATTACGGCGTTTCCGAACTATTTTTTCTCTTTGTCTCTGCTCTATACGTTTCGCAGGATTAGCTAGTCGTATTTTTTGACACTGACTTATTCTGATCCTGTGAATTGTCCGTTGTTTGGGATCGGCAAGTCTGGTAGATTGACACTGACGCACTCTGGCCTTGTGACTTGTGCGCTGTTGTGAATCAGAAAGTCGGGCCGCTTGATATAAGCTATTCCTTTCATTTCGTTTTTTCCGACCGTTATCACAAACCTCTTGACATTTATTTTTTTGGCTATTTTCCCCCGACGCTCTCTTATTCTCGAGTCTTTTTCTATTTTCAATGTTGCGCTGCTTAGCACTCATTGTCTTTCTACTTACTCGCGGCATTTTTTGTGGATTTCTAGTTCTAAAAAATGAACAATTATTATTTTTTGTCACAATACCAGGATGAAACTGTTAGTAGTACCTATGTATATTTCATTTCATTTATTTATTATCCAAAGCTTTACAAAGTAAAAACAAACAAACAAAAAAGTACTGGATTTTATTGCCCCAATAGGCGATAGCCTTTTCCGGGGCAATACTAACCACAATGTAATAGCTCAAGGTTACCTACATGTATGTACAAAAAATAAATAACATAGTGACAGAATACTGGGTGATAAGCAAACGATTCAAATTGATTCGATTTCGGTTCGATTGATCGTGTGAAATTATAATTTATTCAATTTAAGGAATGAAAATTAGTAAGTAAGTAATTACTTACCTACTTATTTTATATTATGTTGCGTACAGGTTGATTTATCTGTGATAATTATACTCAACAAGACTATTTGAAGCAAATTTGTGGAGATGTCCTCTGCGAGTCGTATGCAGAGCTAAAAAGAACTGCAGAGGACCGAACGGACTGGAAAACGAGACATATCTGCTTATAGGTCATTTATTACAAAATGGATATTTATATACCTATGAACTTTTGGAAATAGTAATTACTTACCTACTTCTTTTATATTATGTTGCGTACAGGTTGATTTATCTGTGATAATTATACTCAACAAGACTATTTGAAGCAAATTTGTGGAGATGTCCTCTGCGAGTCGTATGCAGAGCTAAAAAGAACTGCAGAGGACCGAACGGACTGGAAAACGAGACATATCTGCTTATAGGTCATTTATTACAAAATGGATATTTATATACCTATGAACTTTTGGAAATAGTAATTACTTACCTACTTCTTTTATATTATGTTGCGTACAGCTTGATTTATCTGTGATAATTATACTCAACAAGACTATTTGAAGCAAATTTGTGGAGATGTCCTCTGCGAGTCGTATGCAGAGCTAAAAAGAACTGCAGAGGACCGAACGGACTGGAAAACGAGACATATCTGCTTATAGGTCATTTATTACAAAATGGATATTTATATACCTATGAACTTTTGGAAATAGTAATTACTTACCTACTTCTTTTATATTATGTTGCGTACAGCTTGATTTATCTGTGATAATTATACTCAACAAGACTATTTGTAGCAAATTTGTGAAGATATTATGCGTACGAAATATTTGTTATTTTGCGATCAATATTCGTCGCTTCTATGATAAAAACTTTCTTCTGTCAAATGTGATGTAGTTTATTACAATAAACTTTGAATTTGTTCGAATCCAGCCATATTCTTTTTTTTTGATCTGAATATTTAATATTTGAAATTTGGTTTTGATTCATGGTACGTTGTATGTGGATTTATGACATAATATAAATGGGTACCTAAGCGCTTTAGAAATTTAAAAAAGATGTGAGTTCTACTCGTATCGTGAAGCACTTTTCTAAGACAACGAACACGCTAGTACCTATGCGGTAACTACTTAACCAGATATTTCGATCGATCAGTGTCGTCCGAGGAATTGAGCTAGATAAAATCTGTAAATTGATCTGTATTCCTTATTTAATGCCCTTTCATACGATACCAGACACGGACCCTCACAATCATTGGATCCCCTCAGAATGATTGTTTTTGTATTTAAAGCCTTAAAAAGTGAACCTTCCTCTTAATGGATTTCACCCAATCTCCTATCAGTTCATCTACCCCTTACCAAAAATCTACCACCCAAGTTTCACGTTTCTGCGACGCATAGTTTGGCCGCAAACGTGCGCACAAGAAAAGGGACATATATATATATGGCTTATATATATAAACTTTTAAACCAAGGTCGGATTCGGGTTCTCCTGGTCCTAATTAGTGATCCTGAGTAGAAATTTTTCAATTCTGCGACATCACGGGAGAAACGAATAGGTAGAATTCCTTTTGGAAATCTACCTAAAATAAAAATTACGGTTAACCGAATAAGCGGATATTTCATTCGAGTAAAAGCTTTTGCGGGCTTAATAAAATAGCTTCAAAAGTTACCCAATTTCAAACTCTAGGGAAAACTTGTGCATATATTACTTGTATATCGGCGCTGGAAGTTAATTTTCATGTAACATTGCCTGTATCAATTCAAAATAAATTGGGTTTGGTCATGAGACTGTTAATAATGCGAAACTAATGACGTATACGTGTATTGAGGTGAAACTAATTTAGAGATACAATGATAAGTGGTTCAAGGATAGCTGGAAGATATTGCTTTTGCAATAAGTCCGCCGTTAAGATTATACTTGTTATACGAGGGCTGTTTTTTTTGTATTTTTATTTATTTATTTAATCTTTAAATGAAAATGAAATACATATAAACATAAAAAATAGACATAGTACAGATTATAAATCGTTGTTCACTAGGGCGAACTTATCGCAGAACTGCGATTTCATCCAGTTAACTCCAGGGAAGAAAAAAAGAAATTGAATAAAAAGGTGCAGAAAATATTATACAATATAATATTATACAATAAAAACAGAATAAAAATAAGAAACAGAATGCATACATGCATGAAAACAAGTCAATCAAGATCCGTTTGTGTTTCTAAGAAAACACGAATGAGAAAGATCTGCACATCACGAGATTGCGCAACTCTCCCACTACAATCTCTGCCATTTTCAGATCGAATGCGTCACTCGCAGCCGATTTACAAGCAATTGATCATGGCCGCTATGATCGATGTTACCGCCAAAGTAATGTATGGTGATGTCAGGTGCCAAGACTCAGGATGGACCAAGAAGATAATAGAATGGCGGCCAAGAACAAGCCGAAGAAGCGTCGGTAGACCCCAGGCAAGGTGGTCTGACGATATCAGGAAATGTGCCGGTGGTGGATGGATGCAGTGTGCCCAAGACAGGAGCCTGTGAAGGAGCAAAGGGGAGGCCTATGTCCAACAATGGACCTGAGTGGCTGCAGAAGAAGAAGAAGAAGCCGTGTCGTGATGAATTCGTCTTGGTGATAATTTTTTCGCATAGAATTGGATTTCAATATTATTTTTAAGATAGATGAAATTTAATTCTTGTAAGCCTGCAGGGGATTGACAATTGACAAGGGACCAATTGTCGGTGATTAAGGGCATGGCACCAGGAATGACGTCACAGTCTTTTCCCACGGCATTAAAGTTCAAAATTGCGTGACAATTGCATGATAAAATGGTAAAAATAGCGTTTTTTCCATTTTTTGGGGTTAATTTTGCGTCTATAAAAAAACTTTTACGGTTATTCCCTCGATTTTAATGCATATTATCAGTACAAGAAAAAAATTACTCCGCGACTTTCGGGAAACGAGTTTCCGTCTTTCGGAAAAAAGGTCAGAGGTATTTTTAAATATTTTTTTTGCGAAATCTATACAAGATATAAAAAATCTATTACGGTTATTCCCTAGATAAAGGTTCAATGCATCTACCCTATTTTGTTCCAAAGCATATTTAGTAACGGTTGTCGAGATAGAAGGTCTCCCGTTTTTAGAAATTTTTGAAATGTCGGTATGCACACTCTTAATATTGGTTATCTAATCAAATTTGACACCACAATGTCACGGTAAAGAGAAGTAGATTCCAAAACAACAAACAAACTAAATAATTTTATTTTTTGTAGTTGACTTGGAAAAACTGTGGTAACTACCCGTTGTTGGGAATTTCCCAATATCACATTTCCCAAAAACTAATTCCCTAAGGGGCAGAGTGATTGATTAGCCCATGTCACAAAAATAAATACGCATACTTGTATTATTCAATAAAACTTTGCGACACATACATTGACGATCCATGTATGTAGTATAAACCCTTGGGAAAAAGTCTGTACCTATAATACAACCTTCCCTGTCGGTTTATGCGAAGCCTGCGATAGTAGAGTACAAGCCTACATCCTCGAATTCCATCACCGCCACGAGTGGTGACGTCACCTTGTATCGGTGACAAACACCTTGTCTCGGTGACAAACACTTGAACTACGGAATATTTTTTCGCATACAATTTAGATGGCGTTATCATCGTCAAATGTCAGTTGGGCCCGGCCTCCATAAACAATATGGCGACGGCCTCGGTTTATGTGATCTGTTGCAAAAAAATACAATAGATGTCGTTATTCTTCCATATTTAAATTTAGTAACGGTGTATTGAAAAAGAAAACTGTCTGTATCCAAGATTGACGTTTTTTTAAACTACTTTAGAAGAAAATCCATTTTTTTATATAATATATTTATTCACAAATAAAATATACCAATACAATATCACCGGGATTGCCCAAATAGGTATAACCTGTATTTGGGTCAATCCCACATCCCACATATAACTTGTAGTTTAACTATTTTATATTTTTTCTAATCTTTTGCTTACTGTGTAAGTAATTTTGTAATTATTTTCTATAAAAACAATTCAATTAGATTAACCGCAATCACGGGCAAGGACGGAATACTAATTAATTCTTATTTTAAGTGTAATTTCGGACCTGCTCTAAAAGTAAAAAAAAATGGTTAACACGCTATTTTTAACACTTCATCATCAGATTGTTCATACGATTTTGAACCTTAGTGCTGCGGAAAATGACCGTGAAGTCATAGTTGCTGTTAAATTTACTGTGTGTGAAGTAGGTATCAGAAAATAAACACATGTTGTCAACACGTTCTTTTCATTTACAATCCAGCCTTATACAGCCCATATTTTTCCAGTTGGGTCCCTAGCTTTTGGATGAAAATACTGAGAAGTGCGTTACAAATAGTAGGTTTCTTACATTTTAGTAGGTATATTAAATATATTTACCTATCAGGAATAAGCTATAATTATTTTGCTTACGTTATCAGTTAATTAATCCCTAAAATATATGTCCTTTCAAATACTAATATAGATCTATTAATAACATCTTAATTAATGACTTTGATTTGAATACAAATAACTTGGGGGTTTGATGAATGAACTAATTAGGTATCATGACCTTTAAGGGATTGGTACTTTGAATGACGTCACAGTCATTTCCCACGGCGTTAAGGTTCAAAATCGCGTGAACAATCGCATGATAAAATGGCAAAAATAGCATTTTTGGGGTTAATTTTGAGTGTATCAAAAAACTTTTACGGTTATTCCCTAGATAAATGTTCAATGCATCTACCCTATTTTGTTCCAAATCATATTTAGTAACGGTTTTTGAGATATAAAGTCTCCCGTTTTTAGAAGTCTATAATAAAATAACAACATAACATTTGTTCACTAGGGCGAGCTATCGCAGTGCTGCGATCTCTGCCAGCTAACCTCAATTACATAATAGTAGTAATACAATAATAATACAAAAAATACACAGAAAAAATAATACACCTACAATAAAAAGTCGGTATACATGTCAGGACTGGAAGGGGGGAAGGAATAGGAAGGATGGAAAGGGACAATGTCAGGAATTGATGAGAGAAGATGCTTCTTTAGATGAGACTTGAAAGACGGCGAGTTACATGGGTGTTGCCAGCCTCCTGTTAATCCAGCGAGCGCGGGTTCGATCCCCAATGCCGACCTACTCCACTTCACGACACAAGCTTTTCAAGCTTACTGTGAAGTGTAGGTACAGAGGTGTATTTGGATTTATTTCGATAAACCTAGATTCATTTAAAAAGAAGTCAATTATGAGTTACTATATTCGACGATTGCTATTTTCAATATCCTACGGAAAATCGCAATCATCAAAAGTAGCATTTACAAATAGCAACTAATAATGCTATTTTCAAATCATATGATTTTCATAATGCTACTGGTAATTATTATTCCTTCACTACCTCTGCCTATTGCCTAACTAGTACAGACGATAGACCAATTCTGCCAACATTAAATCAGGTAGTCGTAATTTTTTGGTATGTTATGTAGAACAATGAGGTAGTTAAGAATCCAAATTTGCACAATTTTCCTCCCTCCGCCCCCTTTACCATCTTGAAAAAACATTAAAAAATCGCCAATTTTTGTATATTATGCACTAAAACTTCGTTATTTTGCGTTTTAGATCAAAAAAGTTATTTGCCGATTTGTACAACATAAAATTTCCTACAACTTTTCCCTAAAATATTTTGCACTAATATAAATGCCAACGGAGCTTTTAAGCTCCCAAAATTGGTCAAAATTCTGGATTTTTTAATAAAATTATTAAAAACGCTTGGTATTGGTAGATAAGTGCGTCTAGAGCGGGTCTACTCGTACGTCCGATCAGCGAGACTATGACATCATTACTGACTGGAGTGATTGGGTTCATACATACGATTTCGTCTATGTTCCGGTACAATAGGTACCTACCCACTCGGCTAGACGAGTTGAGGACATACGTACCTATCTAGTGCTATTCCGCTAGCTTTAGACGGCCGCTAGACAACAATTTATGTATTGAGTAGGTACTTATCTGCCGAAATAATAAAAAAAAAACCTGCTCGTAATCGCGATGAACAAAAGATATCGCTATTGTTTTGTTCGTACGACCGTTTCGCACGATATTTTTTAAGTAATGCTTAAGTAAGGAACACTTAAAAATGGCGTTACAAAACTCACAATGTGCTGACCCATTTTTGCTGCATACGAATGCTTTCTTCTTTTTATTTCAAGTTTAGATAAAAAAAAATTAATACATTTTAATATAAATTGTATGTAAGGATTTTTTTCACAAATGTTGAGTGTTTTAGTCTAAAGATTACAGGCTAAATACGAATTTTGTCATATTATATATGTACTAATAATTGTATAAGGTATCTTATCAGCATTTATATTTTGTTGGCTTGCGATTCTAACATTTTATTTCTAACTATTTAAATAACGATCTAAATTAAGACAGACAAAAAAAGTGCAAAACAACCTTCAATTTTTGGATTGTTATAACGTTAAAGAAAGACAAATTGAGTATCTGTTAGGTAAGGGAATTAGTTTATTTTAAAAAAAAGAATTTGTTTAAGCGATGCTTTTACGTCTTTGCCTCGGAAAATTTCACCGTACTAGCCAAACTGTTTATTGACGTTAAGTTAGGATTCATACGAACACCTGAAACGACATTTAAGTTAAGTACGCGTTAATTTAGTTTTCATATTTGGTGGAACGCACCGTTTCGCTAGTACTACAACTGCAGCAAAATTTGCTACCTATTTTACCAGGAGGCCAGAATGATAGAGACGGTGCTCCTAGCTTTAGCAGATGGATAGGTACCTAGCTATAATACCTACCCAGCATTCGTTACGTCATCACTAGTTATAGTAGTAGTAGTAGTAGGAACCTACCCACTAAATTATAGGTACACTAGCTGTAGATGAAACCCATCAAAAATGCCGCTGTTTGCAGGGTAGGCAGAGAGGACAGATCGCAAGACTTCACAGATAATAAAATTATTGCACATACATGTTAATGGTAGGTAAATTCCATTTTAAGCATAGTATTTTATGTTCTAGTTGATAATATTTTTACTACAATATTAACCAGCTCACTTGATAAATCAGAATGTACAAATTAAATATAAATGAGCTCAATGATTACCTGGTAATTAATATTAAGAGTATGCATACCGACATTTCAAAAATTTCTAATAACGGGAGACCTTATATCTCGACAACAGTTACTAAATTTGCTTTGGAACAAAATAGGGTAGATGCATTGAACCTTTATCTAGGGAATAACCGTAAAAGATTTTTTATATCTTATATAGATTTCTCAAAATATTTTTTTAAAAACACCTCTGACCTTTTTTCCGAAAGACGGAAACTAGTTTCCCGAAAGTCGCGGAGTAATTTTTTTTTCTTGTACTGATAATATGCATTAAAATCTAGGGAATAACCGTAAAAGTTTTTTGATAGACGCAAAATTAACCCCAAAAAATGGGAAAAAACGCTGTTTTTACCATTTTATCATGCGATTGTCAAGCAATTTTGAGCCTTAATGCCGTGGGAAAAGACTGTGACGTCATTCCTGGTGCCATGCCCTTAATAATAAATTATAGACGCGAATTCTAAAAATGTCGACATCTATCGATAACTATACTCAAAACATTTTGTTGGGAAATGAAATGGGAAATTAGGCAAATATGTGAGTGACTGCAAGACTGGTGTTGTGACGAGAATAAAAGTGAATAAACTGAGATCGTTTGTGCATGTTGAGAGAATGAAGGATGACAATAAAGATATATTTAAGTGAGCGAACAGGTGTAAAGAAACGCGGCCGCCCGAGACTGACCTGGTCCGATCATGTCGACCAGATCACCAACGATGGACGGGTTTTGAGCAAAAGGAATCGGAGAGCGTGTACGACAAATTGCATGAATGTGACGGAGCCTACCCTGCAAGGAACGTGCTGTGGGGGTCAAAATAGATTTTCTATGCTAGCTGAAGGCGCAGCGATCGTGCAAAATTTCGAAGAGAGTTACGTAAGTTGATCGAATCGAATTTATAATAGGTACCTAGATCTATATGTTTGATGCTTTTGCATCTATACTATAGAGGTGTGTTGAGGACCCATACTTATGTACTGCTAGACTCGGAGACGCTTAACGTTGAGTAGGTAGTACCTACTTATCTACATTGTATCAGGTAGGTACTCACTTTAATACTGCAAGCGCTGTGCGATTTGGCACAATTCCAAAAGCACGCTATAAAAAGGTGGATGTATAGATTAGAAACACGATATATTGATCAATCGTTTTTTTTTCTATCAAATATAAAATGGGAACATGCATTGGACTGAATACATGTTATCTACTCCGCCCACAACACAAGCTTTTATTTATTTATAAACGTAGGTATTATAAGTCTTCTACGTCAATGCTGTCCTTCAATTTCTTCAATACAAACTTGTATGTAAGTAAAGAATTGTTAAAATTATAAGAATTTGTTCAGTATTATTTTATGCCAATAAAGTTGCAATTTGTCAGTATCTGTGTGGACGTGGATATACTAAAGTCTAGCAAAATCTGCTAGTCAATAAGGTCAGTCTCCAACCTGCTGGACTGAAGCAAAATATCAATCTTAACTTAGAAGCAATTGGAGAAAATTTAAGGACTCGGCTAGAAATCGAACCCGTGATTTGATGAAATATAGAGGCAAGTGACTCCACTATTGATTATGGTCAGTAACATAACATTGTCGGTTATCAAAGACAACATGGTTGGTTCAGTTCGTTGAGGCGGCAGTCTCTTAAGCGAAAGGTGCCAGGTTCAAACCCCGGCGCTAGCGATGTATTCCACACTTTGCGATACAGGCTTTTAGCCCAGTGCAAGGTGCGCAGGAAAGTATTTGGGTTTGTGTATGCAAGCCCAGATCCTTTTTATTAAAAAAAAGTAGTAATGTGAAGTTAACTAGGGCGATCAGCAATAGGTATCACTTTTTTGATATTTCCTTAGTGACTTGTAAAGGTCGAATACTAGAAAAAATCTTCCAGCTAATCACAACTTATCAATTACCGTCAGAAAGGGTCAAAAAAATTGGTGATTTTATCACCAATTTTCCAACTTTTTCCTCAATTTTTTATTACCTTTATAATACGAGATTCTCTACGTACGAAAATCTAATAAAAATTCGAGTAGTTTATAACTGAAACTGTATTAGTTTCTTTTTATAAAAAAACGAACTAACCACCAAAGTCAATAAAAAAAAAAACAATGTGGAAAATAAAGAGAAATTCCAGTAATTTAATGTGGATGTTTTTATATCTCCAAAAAGCTGGAAATCCTTCCTCTTTTAATATCTAATTTCATCCAGAATCCAGGCAAGCGTATTTAATTTGTTATCAAGGCCGAGCGAGCTAGGTACATGTTGACGGATCAAGGTATCAGGAGAACATGAGATGAAAAGAGTAAAATTTTCACAACACAAAATATTAGGTAGGTAAGTAGGTACCTACTTATCCAACCTAACTATATATAAAAACGACTATATAGATAAATATAGGCAACGCTTCTAAATCTCGTCATAGTATGGCAGACACTATGTTATAGAACCTATAACAGAAACAGAGGTTGACAACCAAAAATAAAACATAGGTATACCGTACTAACAATAAAACGCATTATGAAAATTCACACTTATGTAGACAGCAATAATCGGACGACTTAATGGCGCTGTTTAGCGATAAAATCGCCCCAAGGGCACCTTACATTTTTCTAAATATAAATCACCATATAGGATCGTCATAAGCAGTAAAAATGATAGATTAAATCACCACACAGGATCGTCACAAACAAAATAATGAAAATAAATCTTATCAGTTTTGGCTAACTTCCGTCATTGACTGACAAGTTACCGATTCGAAAGTACGCATAAATACGTATATATTCCCATTCCTTTTTATTTCCCTTTCCTTTTCTCTTTCTTCCCTCCCAACTTTCATACTTTAAGGTTAACCCAAATAACAATTTTGTATTCAGGACCCTGTTGAACAATTATGCCTCTAAAATCTAAATGAACCTCATGAGGCATGCTAACACTATACCCCTCCATAGAACCGCTACAGCCCAGCATCATTACTCCTTTCTGGGAGTGAAGTTTTATAATGCCTTGAATGCTGGGAGTAGGTGTGATGGAACTAATGACTACCTTAAGTTCAAATCCGACATAAAAAAGCAGATTAAATGATATTTTTTTCATTTTATTTATTTGGTTTGCACTGATTTATATTACTTTGTTTTATTTTTTTATATTTTTTTATTCTCTTCTATTTCATTTTGTCTTATTTTATTGTGTTTTGATATTTCGTTTGTTTTTATTTTATTTTGTTTTGTATTTTTTTATTTTTTGTTGTTTTATTATTTTTTTAATTTATTTTTTTAATTTATGCCACTCTTTGGGTCTTGCTCTTGATGGCACTTTATTGGTTTGTTTGACATATCTTTTTTGTTGTTATTGTTTATTGTATTGTGTGTGCGTATGAATGTATTTTTTAATTTTTGTATTGCTGATATTGTTGGAAACGAGCTTCCCCTCAGAGCACGAGCTTTGCTCAATTCTGAGGGGAGATTTTACCTATATATATATATATATATTTTTTTTTTGTTTATTTATTTGTATCATATATGTGTCTCTTTGAGTTTGAAATAAATAAATAAGTTGTTATTATTATTATCTTAATTTAACGCAAGGAATCGTGTGTGCACTCTCGCAACATATTTTTTTTATTTAATTATTAATCATTCTTAGTAATTATTTATTTGACCACTCTGATGATCAGGGCCGTCTCTCCCATTAGCCACGGTGGGCACTTGCCCAGGGCCACGCGATCCAAGGGGCCCCCAAGCTAGTATATTGTATTATTTTACGAAAATCTAACAATTATTACTGACTATAAATTATAATTCTTATCAGATTTTTTGGTATTCTAATGAACAGGGGCCCCAACAAACAATGCCTGTTTTCCTCATTACGATATACCGCGGGGCCCCTTAATTGCTGCTAGATCACGAATTGATGATATTACTCATCAGATTTTTTTGTATTCTAATGAACAGGGGCCCCAACAAACAATGCCTGTCTTCCTTATCCACGGGGCCCCCTAATTCCTGCCTAGATCATGAATTGATGATATTACTTATCAGCTCGGTTAAAAAAATTCGCCTGCGGCGCTAATGTTGCGTTTGTATTATTACTTCACTGATTTTTTAAAACAATTTACTGTGTGTTTCATATCGCTTCGTCCATTTTTCTGAAAAAATTTCGCCTGCGGCGCATTATTCCAATCCTGTTGAATGATCTAAAATTTTGTTTACTTGCGGCCCATCGCTCATTTATAATTTCAAATGCCCTTTCATCCAAAAAGTTTGTCCGGCCTGCTATAGAAAGACAAGCGGGGTAATTATTTCACACATTTTCTAAAAAAAAGTCGCCTGCGGCGCTATTCACATTTTATGTAACACAATGTCATATTTCACCCCCGCCGGCAGTTTTTTCTTGCCCTAGGTCAACTGTTTTTTAGTTTTTGTAATCCGGCTCTGCATGGGGGCCCCATCAGAGTAAAGTGCCTAGGGCCCCCAGTAGGTTAAAGACGGCCCTGCTGATGATATTAAGAAATGTGCTGTAGGGAGATGGATGCAGTGTGCCCAGGACAGGGAGGACCAAAGGGGAGGCCTATGTCCAACAATGGACCTTAGTAGCTTCAGAACAAGAAGAAGTAAATATACACTTGAGAAAAAGGAACTAAATGGCCGAATTGGAAACATCGCATGAACTGGGCTGCATTTGGTAAATTAAACCTATTTAAATCCTAACGTGTAGATATAAAATGAAAAGTGTACGACTCATGTATCTTGCCAATGTTTACACAATTTTTTTATTTATTTATATAATGTTTACATTAGTTTACATACTTAGTAAAGTTCGCCTCTCCCACTAGGAGCGCCCTGTTTCAGGAGAAGTAAACATACACATTTTTTTTACTTTATTCAACACAAATCACAACTACATATCCACACCACTTTACTATACTAAAGAAAAAATAATCTCAATAGAGGGCTAGCAACCATCATAGCAAAGAGGTAGAATACCGGCTTGTCAGGTTGGAGGCCTGGGTTCGATTCCCGGCCTCAGCAGATGGATGGATTGGAACTGCGGAATGTTACATAAGTGTAAAGTGATCTCATTAAACCAGCCGACAATCAATCATAAGCCTAATGGAAAGTCCATCCTTTGCTATATATCTGTTGAGATAGCTACTTGTTATATTAAAATGAAAGTTGTTATTTTAAACGTTCAAAACCGCAGGTGTTTTCCCACTGACCTTGATCTAATAGACGGTGCGATGCACCTTTTGCAAAATCATGTTAATGAAATGCTAATAGGTAATTTTGTAGATAACAACACCAGACCTGTACCTCCATTACCTCTAATAATAATAATATAATTAAATAATATGTTGCTAGCAGCAGGTAACAACAAGACTATTAGAATAAAGTAGGTGATTAGTAGGTAACTAGTAAATACCTATTGCAAATATTAAAAACCAGAAAATACTTCTAAGTCTCATAGGCACGGCACAGCGCTGTGGTCACACACATACACTCTTCCTTTTTTTTTTAAATTTATTAACAACAAACAGGTACACTACATAACATATAAGTACATAATATTACATAACATCAAAACAATATACATAGTGCCCCAATTACTTGTTGTCTGTCCTCTTGATAAAATAAAGAAGTCTATGAGGGTATGAAGATTCTTTTGAACCATTAAGACCTTGGTACCAAGAGTGACGTCACAGTCATTTCCTACGGCATTAAGGTTCAAAATTGCGTGAGCAATCGCACGATAAAATAGTAAAAATAACGTTTTTTTTCATTTATTGGGATTAATATTGCGTCTATCAAAAAACTTTTACGGTTATTCTCTAGATTTTAATGACTTAGACTTTCGGGAAATGAGTTTCCGTCTTTCGGAAAAAAAGATTCAAAAAATTTTTTGAGATAAATATACAAGTTATAAAAAAATCTTTTACGGTTATTCCCTAGATAAATGTTCAATGTCTCATACCCTATTTTTTTCCAAAGCATATTTAGTAACGGTTGTTGAAATATAAAGTCTCCCGTTTTCAGAAATTTTTGAAATGTCGGTATGCATAATACTCTTAGCAGAATTCGAAGTCAAAAAGATACCAGCTAATGCTGGCTGGGGGCCTTTTTTGAGTTTTTCAATGTTGTTTCTGATCCTGTTGCTTTATTGTTTATGTATGTATTTATTATTCTTTTCAATAAACTCAATTTCAATTTCAAGATTCGGACAGTTGAGAATGGAGTAGGAATAGACCAGTCTGGCGTTCTGTCCTCTCCGCCTACCGTGCAGGGGACGAGGCGTGAGGGTATAGATAGATAGATAAGAATTTCTAGTGGAAGAGGGCCTCAATGCCTCAAGCCAATCTATGAAGCATAATATTTTTGTTTCAGATTCTGTGTCATCAGCTTTCCTGATTTCTGAATCATAGACACTCCAAGACACTGCACAGTGAAACAGGATCTTCCCAAATCACCTACTTACATACTTAACGTAATTAAATTTTTAGTTTTTGCTTACACCACAGAAACCCTAGTTTTTTAGTATTTATTCTGTACTAAGTCATCCGTGACATAACAATACCCAGCTACACTAGCTAGTTAGCACTAAAATCTTAGGTTTACATTTATTATAACTAAGTACTTAGGTGTACACAATTATTTTTCTAGACAACTAAATTAATAGGAATAATTTTTACAAACCAGTTTGAAATACGCAACAAGGTACGAACTATATTGTATTGTTTTTACGAATATTTTGCGAATAATTTTCGCGATATTCAATATCGTTATTCCGCCGATAAAACGAAATAATTGGATGTCATATCTAAATCCCAGTTTTATTAAAATGTATTTTTTATTTATCGATCTGTCGCCTCGCGCTGTTCTTGCGGGGTATCCAGAGATGACAGAACGCAGAATGTTTTATTCCTATAAAGACACTCCTTGCTTTCGTCACACTCATGAAATTGGTCAATTAGTCGCACACTAATCGCTTAACATTTTCTGATATCCAAATACTAACTATTTTTGCACATAGGTGCTATAAAGATAGAAGTGACGATAAAAAAACAATTTCGAAGAGCCTAATCCTTTGATATCTGATAGGTGAATGTTTCCCAGTATTAGGCTGATGAGTTTATATGTCAATTATGAATGATAATATGAAGACTCTTCTGGCTGACAATACTGAGAAATGTGTTGGCAAGTCTTGCCTCCGCGTAAAAAAGAACTTCTATTCGGAAAGACGCTATTTAAACACAGTTGATGAATTATATTTTTATGCTGCGCCCTGTACAAATTTTACATTTGCTTCTCGATAAAAATAGGTTCATTCATTTCATAGTTTAAAAAGCTTTTTCGTAATGAATGAAAAGAAAACTTGAGAAATGCTACGTATTTGAAAATTAAAAGCCATTGAAGAAAGCACTATTGACAGAGTACTGATTGAATATTGATTTTAAAGTAGTGCTTTTTATTATTACTGTGAAATGATTGAAAAATGGTGTTTGAATAGCTAGTGGATTATGGGGAGTTAATCAAAAGCTTCTTAAGAGTCTGTAAATTGAAGTACTTAGTACGAATACTAATTGAGTAATAACGAATTATTACTAGAGCAGGTGCCAAGGGGGGTTTCGTTTGCATAATATGAGGGCCGAATTCCATCAATTGATTATTGTTGGGGATAGATCAAGAAACAAGGATCCGGTTCTTGCTCTTCAATTTTTTCAAATTAAAACGTATATAATCATTAAAATTACTTCATAGCATATATCCCATCCACCACCTTTGAGGGGGTGTAAAAAAAAATTGGACCAAAAACTTGAAGGGCAAGAACCGGATCCTTGTTCCTTGACTTACCCTCAACAATAATCAATTGATGGAATTCGGTCCTCATATTATGCAAACGAAACCCCTCTTGGCGCCTGCTCTATACTCGTAACGTTTCCCGTTGAAACAGCGGGACGTGTTGCAACGATATTTTTAAATTATAAAATTTATGAACATCTTATGAATTTTGAGATAACGGAAACAAACCCAAATGCGTCTCTGTACCAACATTTTGTAGAAAGATTGTGTTGTGAAGCGGTGTAAGTTGGCTTCGCCGATCGAATCAGCGTTCACCCAGTTGACATCATATGGTGAGTGATTGGAGATAGCGGAAAATTTTATGAATCGAATACGAAGGGCCTTTGTAAAAACTACTCCATCGAGATTGATATTTTCGTATAGTCCTAGAGCCCGCTGCTTAAATTATGACGTATCTGTTTTTTGATCGAAATGTGGTATAAATGATAGCTTACCAATAGGGTATTACATCGCACTAGGGTTGCCTATCAAATTCTTGCCGCAACCCCCCCTGCCCCCCCCCCCCCCCCGAAAAGGTCCCTATTCGCGGTTTTTCGCATTTTATAGGAATATGGTAAGAGATAGGAGAAAGTAGTCAATGACAAAAATAATCCTTGCTGAATTCTCTACAAAAAATGTTAAGTAATTTTTTTCGTAGGACTAGTAGTGAGAATCGTTTTCTTATTAGGTCACGTGACAACTGTCAAATATTAATTGGGCAAACTATATGTAGCGTGACCACATGACTGATGCGAGTAGGTCTAATATAGGTAGTTTGTCTATACACTATAGTACTGTGTCTATACAGACTAGACAGTGGACGCCTACCTGTACTAGAGTATCTATCTAGACATCTACCTACACACAATCATATGTCACGGTCAATGACCTATCTCACGTCATTAACATGTATGTACCTACCAGGCGCGAAGCTACCTAAGAACACGATTCCCATTGAGTTACCTTTTGGAAAAAAATGATAGGTAAGTATAATTTTTATTTTATTTTATTTTATAATACAACAGCTTGGGACATTTATAATAAACAAAGATAATAAAATACTTAAAGCCTATTACAGTGTTACCTTATTAATATATATGTATATAATTAGTTACAGTGATTCTTATAATTGTAAATATCGATTAATAATCAATAATCAATAGTGAGCATTGGGAAGGGGATGAGGATAGGAGAGAGGAAGGGTTTCATTCTTATAACAAATTTAAATAATAATAATAGTGTCTAATCTAACGTAATCCCATAGGAAATGTTAGCCCCGACTTCCCTTCTGCGAAAATCTACCCTTCACAACTGGTACCTACCAGGCAAGAGGAGTCATACTAATCCGATTCCCAGCGGCCTTCAATTTCTTTTTAAGATTTATACACGGTGTAACACAAGCGGTGGATCAACCGAAGCAAGATGATAGAGGACCTCAATACCAATTGATTTAACCCCCGTGTATGTTCAGCGATTTTTTGTAGTTTTCGAGCTATTTATTTTATTTGTATTTTTTTCCCGACCCCGAAGCTACATATTTGTTTTTTTTTTCTATAATATGTGAATAGTTTGCCTTGCAGGTATAAAAACAATTATGGGCCTACCCGATCATGTCGACCAGATCCTCAAGGGTGGACGCGTTTTGAGTAAAAGGAATCGGAGAGCGTGTATGACAAATTGCATGAATGTGACGGAAGCTAGGAGTGTGTGTAAGGATAGGGCTGTCTGGCGCTCAGTCCTCTCTGCCTACCCTGCAAGGGACGTGAAGTGAGGGTATAGATAGATAGACAGACTGATACCAACACGCCATAAAAAAAATTGTATCTCAAAATTATTCCCAATTCATAATTTTAATAAATTGAGGACGATTTAAAAAAAAACAGTCACAGAATATTTTTTAATGACTTTTTTTTAAAAAAAAACTTGCCAATTCTAATATAAACTATCTACCCTGTAAACTTCATTGAGCAATCTTTACGGAATCATACCTAAAAATTGTTCCAAAGCAAGAAGGGCGGAAACTCACGAAAATATTTTTTTATGTCTCTCAATACAAAATGTATGAGGAGAGAATTTCCTAAAAAAAGCTTGCACCTATTTACAAAATACTATAAGCAGACTGAATGTTTACCGGATTACCTATTTCTTCTTCTCAGCCTTCTCGCGCCCAGTGTTGGGCATAGGCCTCCCCCTTATATTTCCACTGCTCTCTATCTTGTGCCGACCGCATCCATCCGCCCCCGGCAACCTTTCTTATGTCGTCCGACCATCTTGCCTGGGGCCTCCCAACACTTCTTCGGCCTGTTCTTGGTCGCCATGAGAGAACTTTTTTGGTCCATCTAGGATTACCTATGAAGATAAGTAACTCTTCGCTTCTGAAACCTACGAATCTAGATGTCCATATCTACACACACATCTACGTAGCAACGTAGGTAGGTACTATGTCGCAATATACTGGACAGAATCTTCTTCACACACGTTTTTCCACGAGATCAGCTGATCCGGTTTTCTCTAGAGTGACAATTTTTAAGTATCATCTTCGTTTATCATGTTTGCCTGATACCGAAAACTGTTTTTTTTTATAAAAATCACGATTTTTTGGTCACATTTATCATAAAATCGAGACAGTTTTATTACATTTTAATGCATTTGATAAAATCGTGAAACTAAAAGATATAATTTTGTGTCAATTTTTTACTATAAAATTAATATGTAGGTCATCTAAATTTAGGTGTTTTAGCGACATCTTTGTGAATAATGCGAAAACTTTTTTTATAATGAATAGGAAAAAATAACACAAAGTAGATAAATATTTTTACAATGTTTTTAATAATTTATCACGCCGCATTCCTTGCAAGGTAGATAGAGAGGACAGAATTCCAAATTGTTCTATCATTAGTCAGGTGAGGACGCGTCTGATGTCCTTCCCGTGTTCCCTAGAGGAGCGTTGTAGTGTGAGATTGTAGTTGTTATATTTATATGGAAAGCAATTTAATACAATCTGTGTAATTTTATACCGTAGCCGATAATACGAGTATGTTAAAATATAAAACTCTATGCAACATTGCTTATTATGAGCTTGCATAATGCATATTGCATGTTGCAAGTACCATCGTCTCATTGCAGCTGAAAAAGATAGCAAAAAACGTATCCTGGATGATGGGAGATTGCCCAAACCTGATTTTTACAGTATAATCGATAAATATACCTAAATATAGTAGCCATCTCATCAGATATACTTACAGCAAAGGATGAACCTTCCATCGGGCTTATGACTGATCGTCGCGTCGGCTGGCTTAAAGTGATCACTTAACTCTTCTCTATCTCTTGCTATTGTAATCAACCAGGTTCATCAATTCATAAATTCATCCATTTGTGAATTTCGCCTGCGGTGCTATCTGGCAGTACTTATCTAAATTTTAGTTGTCCACCCTAATTGGAAGCTGGCGAGGCTCATCTTCCTTATGTACTTATTGTCTTTGGTCCCGCTCTAACCCCCTCCCCCCCCCAAAGAGAATTCCTTGCTACGGCCTTGGTTCCAATGATGTAAACCAACCATGTTCTTTTTATAGACAATTTAAAATCTTCTGAATTTGTCTCATAAAGTAGCACCTACAGTTCGAGTTTTGCATGTTTGCATATTTGAGTGCATATTAATTAATTCAATGATTGCATATTTGTCTATTACTTATTGCCAGAATGTTGGGTGTGATATATTGCATACGCCCCCGTATCAATTACCATAACGATAAGAACAATGATGAAAAATAACTTCAGTAATTTTCAACATCGGTTGAAAACACGTTAAAAATATTTAAAATCAATGTGTCTCATTCAAAAATGATTATTTTATTTATATTTGCGATTCTTTCGCTTTTTTATCCGAATTCCGGGCAACATATCGCCACAAACGCTCCACGATTCATATCCGATAAGGGCAATCTTAGGATTTATCCGGGGTATAATAAAAATATAAGTTTTGAAGTGGTCGGTGACAAATCATGGATAAATGTAGGACAGTATGACATATTGCACGTATTAGGTGATGTAAGTATAAAAAAATATGTTTCATATAGTATCCTAAGATCCGACGCTAAAAATGTGACCTATCTGTGTTCCTAATCCAAATGTGATTCAAATGAAAATTTGCACATAGGGTCATACATTGCTTCAGGGTTGCCTAGCCAAATCTTATTGCGTCTGGCCCCTCCGAATAGGTCCCCCTACGCGGTTTTTTGCATTTTTTAGAAATATGGTAAGAGATAGGAGAAAGTGGTCAATGACAATAAAAATCCTTACTAAATTCTCTACAAAAAAGGTTCAATACATTTTTTTCATAGGACTAGTAGTTTACCCGCAATGCCGGTCAAATTACCGATTTTTTTTTAGTACACAAAATTAACACGAAGGTCACTATTTTAAGCGGTCAGATCTTATGGTGACGCCACACGCTTGCCGAACGTCCACAAGTTTTGTGTTATTACGTAAAAAGGCGTGTGGGTGGGCGTTTGTCTTGGCTCATGTAGGTAACCGACCGTTAATGCCTTTTCACTCATGAGCACTAAAATTGTGGACGCTCGGCAAGCGTGATGTTTTGGGCCATACAGTTGAGTGTATAGTTTGGTTTCGAGCGCGGTCTAACTGAAATCCACGGGGTCACTGCTGACGCTGCCAATTGGCTAAGAGATTTACCTCTAAATTTGTAATTGCCGGGTCTTTTGCCATATGCATTAAAAAAATGTTTTAACATCGATTGGAATCCTCTTTTAGTCTTTTTTGTTGTTTTCAGGCGGTGAATGCGACTTACAGCATTAGCAGAGTGTCCACATCACTCAAAGAGACTCAGTCTATGTATATGCAGGAATACACAGAGAAGTTCATTGGAACTTGGAGGATAATGGAAAGATTGACTGAACTGGAGAATCAGAACCCGAATGTCACAAATTACATACTGTCCTCATATGTGCAAAGGGTGAGATATCTAATCTGAATATTGATCTATCTATCTATCCCCTCAAGGCCTTATCCCGAGCAGGGTTGGCAGAGAAAACTGAATGCCAGAACGCTCTTTCCTTACACACATTGACAACTTGACATGCACGCCCTTTAATTTCTTTTACTCGAAACGCGTTCGTCCATGAGAATCAGCTGGTCTATCGATCAAGGCCATTTTTTAAAGGAAAGTAACCGAGCTGAGCAAAATATAGCCATTTCCTTAAATAAAATAACTTGTAGGTTGTCGTGTAAAATCTACTGTCATTTTGCTAGATGTGTTCTATGATTTTCGCTGTCACATCTTTGCTCGGCTGCGGGTGGATAGAAGAGTAGCTAACGTCGGAGATGAAAATGAAATAAGTAATATAAAATATGGATCAGTAATAATTAGAATTCTCAAAAGGAAATCTATTTTATCGAAGTGATTTTTCGTTTCCAGAGACATTTCCAGCAGCTGAAAAATCGTGTTATGAGTCTGAGTCGGAGATCCTTCAGTTTACAGACGAGAATAACCAGTCTCTTGAGGGTTGATTTGTGTTCTAACACCCCTTGCCAAAATGGTGGAACTTGTGTTGCAAATTTTAGAGGATTCACCTGTATCTGTCCCAAGAACTGGGAGGTAAGGATTTTTCTACTTTATACAATAACTAGCTGAGTCACCCGTGCTTCGCAATGGCACTTTTAACAAACCAACCCGGCACACTTTATAGATGAACTGGACAAAACGTGACTTAAAATCTGAATTTCTTTTCCAACGCCCTTTTAGCAGGAAAAATACTTTTTTTAAATACTATTTGATAATCTGTGTGAGCGTGATTAAGTGTGAGTGTGTGAGGCGACCCAAATGAACACTATGTGTTTTAATTTAACTGTGGCGCATGTTTGTGGGTGACACCTGAAACATGAATGGACTAATCGTTTTATCTTCATGTTCTTACGAGATATTATTGTTGTTGACTATTTTGAATATTATGGTATGTGTTTTTGTGTCTTTTCATGGCCAACTTGATGATCTCTCACAGTTGTACACCGGTGTCCTAATAAACATGTTGTGTCACAATAAACAAACCTACTAAACAAATCATTAATCAGTCTACAACATTATTTAATCTATTGCTTTTTCTTCGGTATTTTTTGTACTTGCATGTAACCTTGAACATTGTCGTTAATATTGCCCAAAAGACTCTGTAGCCTAGTGGGGCGATAAAATCCGGTACTAGTTTTTTGCTTATGTTTTACTTTGTTAAATGCTTTTTTTGGATATTAAATTAATGCAATGAAAAAATATTTAGGGTTCTACATGTGCAAAGGATGTCAATGAGTGCACAAACTTTGCTGGAACTGATCTTGGGTGTCAGAACGGAGCTGCGTGCGTCAATACACCAGGGAGTTACGAATGTCGCTGTACTTTGGGATGGTTTGGTTTGCATTGTACCAAACGCTCTGGAAACAATTGTGCTAACACTACCAATGAAGAAATCTGCGGTCACGGAACGTGCTTTCCACAAAATAATGTTGATGGATACAAATGCTTATGTGATCAAGTAAGTGGAGTTGACATAATGTGAATTTAAATGCAGGATCCGTTTTTTAAATTTACGTCAATGGCTCTTGGACGGACGGAACAAAGGAGATATTTGACTTAGTCAAAGTGCGTCAAAGTGCGCTCAAGAGTGTCGAAATTGAATGTGAAAATGTCACAATGGTTCTATATGTTTCATCTTAAATTGCCATGTCAAGTACTTCCGAAATATTCTGCTGTCAATCTAATATAAACTCATCTCTCATGTGCTAGTCGGAACAACTCCCCCACCCTCTGGGTTCCGATCCATTCTCCGATATTTTTAGGCCAAAACATCTTCCGACTACCATACATTTTTCCTTCCATGATGTGGAGCAGCAGACCCTACTTTCCGTTGCGGAGAATGTATCCCAAATACGCAATTTTTGTAAATATTTTTTTTCCAGGGATGGACTACAAATGGATTAACACCACCTTGTACTGTTGATGTAAATGAATGCCAAGGAAACCGCTACCCTTGCTCCACCATGCCAATGGTACCATGCATCAATGGTCCTGGAACGTTCTATTGTGGAGCTTGTCCCGCAGGTAAATTAACATTATTTCTAGTTCTCATTTTGCACCATAATGCAAAGTGTAACAGAGTGTACATAGTCACCTTCAGTGGTATCGTTGGGAGGACCAACAACAACCTGGCAGCGATTCTTCTGAGCAGAGACATGCTCGGCAACGGGCTCTTGACATTATTATTTAATTTTCAAGTAATTTGTGGTGTACGTACAAGATAAATGATGATGATACATGTCCTTGATTTTAGGATATAGTGGAAATGGTTACTATTGCGCAGATATCGACGAATGCCTTACTAATAATGGAGGGTGCAGCACTAACCCGAATGTAGATTGCATCAATACTATAGTAAGTAAAGATAAATCAATTATTTCCGCTCAGAAAGAATCAAGAGTTAGGAGACCCAGAAATCCAGAAGCAGAATCATCTTCATGGTCTATTTTGTGAGAAATCAATAAAACGAAAACAGCATTCGAGGACAACTCTAGTAAAAAAATATATCATTGATGGTCTAACCCAGTGGTCCCCAACCTTTTTGTCGCCGCGGACCGGTCAGCGTTTGATAATTTCACCGCGGCCCACTGAGGGTAGGGTGTTACATTAAGGGGGGGGGGGGGGCATACACAGAGAAATATAAAAATTAAAAACAAACAGTAAAAAAAATGTATTAGTAGTAGGTTTTCATTACGGGGGGGGAGGCGAAAAACTCCTTGGGGGAGGCAATTAAAATTTTAACATAGACGTAGTGAAAAGTCGGTAAAAGCGCCGCAGGCGAAATTTTTTCGTGAAGATGCACTCAGAAAGGTTGCGTTTTAGGTTGACATTATAAATGATGGGTCAAAATGCAACAAAAAAGAAGCGCCGCAGGCGAATTTTTTTTGAAAAACGGATGAAGTGATGAACCTGGGATCATTCTATAGCAGATGGCAAATCATTGTTTGACATTTCGGGGGGGGGGGGGCATATACGCCACTGATAGAGATATTACAGTTTAATTGGAGCAATGTGAATCGGCTACATATCAAAGGGAAGGAAAGTTTTTAAACGCGAGAAAGTAGGTATACCTGTAAACAGATAGAAGAACGATATACACCTTCTCTCCACCGAAGATACATACTACTGATCAGGTACAGTGTACGTAGATGGTAACTTAGCGTGAAGGCATTTTTTACGGAAAAAATATTTTAAGCTATATAATTGACGATTTTTTCAAAAAAATATTTTGATTTTAAAGCAGGCGGCGCGGCCAGTACCATTTGGTCCACGGCCCAGTACTGGGCCGCGGCCCACAGGTTGGGGACCACTGGTCTAACCAGTCAAAGAAAAGTTTCTAGAAATCTGCTGCTTTTCATAGTCAAAGGGATAGATAATCTCGAAAAAAACAATCTGAGCCTTTTCTGCCTTTATTGATTGTCTCCCAATTTTAAAAATATACTGTTTTTTAGGGTTCTCGCATGTGTGGTAAGTGCCCACCTGGTTATCAAGGGAACGGCGTAGTTTGCACCTTTGTGGGTTTATGCCACATCAACAATGGAGGATGCCATTTGTTTGCAGATTGTTTCACAAATCCAAGTAAGTAATGATAAGACCCTCGCCATAATTGGTAACCTTCAAATAATTTGGACAAAATCTAATACAAAAATCATAAGTCGTGAAATTCCCCTAACGCAAATTGGAATTGATTATATCATGCTGATAGACATGCGATCGTCTGAAGAATCAAGTACTCCAATCTAGACCACAAACAAAAAATAGAGGACAGTATATACCTGGACTCTTGAGGACATTCTAGCAATGAAAGAAACTTTACAGTATATGCGTTAAGAACAATTGTTGTTTCAGTGATTGGTCCAGCGTATGTCCAATGTCGTTGTAAAGTGGGTTATTCAGGGTCAGGCTACGGACCATCAGGCTGTGTTCCAACATCAAACACTGGTATCGCTCCACCGCCCAACGCTATTGCATCAGTCAACTGTGTTCCTAATCCATGTGTGCATGGCACTTGTCGTCAAACGCCCTCCGGCAGAGAGTGCATTTGCCAAACTGGATATATAGGTACGCAGAAATATTTATTTTTTCGGTCCTCTTAGTTGGTCAAAAAGTCACCTGCGCTTAAGTGTGCAAGGCACATTGGTTTGAACTCCACAAGCAAAACTTAAACGGATCCGATATTGAATGTCAATTTTCAGAATTGCAGACGTACAAATTGACATAATTCTATGTTCAATTTCTGTGTATGAATCTGGTGTTATTTTCTTTATAGGTGCACTTTGTGATCAGAGAATGGACCCATGTAATTATCAGCCTTGCAAGAATGGAGGGACCTGTGTTTCGGATAAAACTACAGGGAGTTATAGGTGTGAATGTACATCTCGATTCACCGGATATGATTGCACTACTAGGGCATCAGGTGACTCTTTTTTTATAAATCACCCTCAGGAGAAAGATAATTACTTCAATTCTGTGCAGCTAGGCAAAAGTTTTCTTCGGTGACAGTCTAAGTTCCTGTATTTCTAATGGATAGCCTTATTGCTTTATTGGTGATGTTTCAATTTGAGCTCAGGAAATTTTTCTCTATTAAGTCATGAACATTGAACAGGTAATATGACTTAATAGAGGGAATAGTTAAGGGGACAAACCACAGGGGGCGCCCCGACGGCAGTACCTGGACCAGGTGTACGAGTATATAAACTGCCCCATATATGTCGAGCTGAAGAGAGCTGCAGAAGTTAAAAAATAATGGAGATCGAGATGCAAAAAATGCTTCAAATCAATACGCAGGATTTAAACTGGAGAAGAAGAAAATAATAGGTATTTTAGAACTATTTTTTCAATGTTTACTTCTTTTTTAGCTTGTGGCGGAGTACGTGAAATGCCTGAGGGACGAATTTCTTATCCAGATACGGATTCTTCAAACTATAATCACAATTCAAGATGCGTTTGGGTGATTGATACACAAAACGATAAAGTCCTAAACGTTACGTTCACAAAATTCGATTTGGAATTATCAACGGAATGCCTTTACGATTGGTTACAGGTAATTGGACCCAGTAAATCATCTGCGCAAACCAGAATCTATTCCATTGAATTTATTGAATAAGCATCATTATTGTTCTTCCAGATTCACGACGGTCGTAATTCTGCCAGCCACAATATTGGCAGATTCTGTGGCAATGCGCTACCCATGGGAGGTAACATAATAACGACATCAAATTCTTTATACTTATGGTTCAGATCTGATGGTACAGTCTCCAAGAATGGATTTGAAATATCTTGGACGAGTATTGATCCGATTTGTGGGAAACACATTAACGCTACGTCTCATGGAATCATTGCGTCGCCTGGAACTCCTGGAAAATATCCAAACAATAGAGACTGTATGTGGGTCATCAATGGACCTTTGGATAAAAGGATTGAACTGCACTTTTTCACCATGCAAATTGAATTGTCCGCCGATTGTGAGAAAGATTATCTAACCGTAAGCTCTTTTTCAGAATAATGATCTTCAAATTCAAAACAAACAAAAAAACAAGTCTATGAGATGAACTGCTTTAAAATAATACGATTCAGGGGTCAATTTCTTTTTCTGTTTCAGATTTACGAAGGTCCCACATTGGATGACCAGCAACTTGCGAAATATTGCGGATCAATTCATCCGACTCCCTTAATTATTCCTTCGCCATCTGCTTTGCTTCATTTCCATTCGGACAACACGAATAACGAAGCTGGGTTCCAAATTTCATATGCTATGGTGGAAGGTAATAACAATATTCCGTAAATCTTAAACGATACCTGAATTTTTCAATGTGTTTCCAGGACCTTTTATTGATTTTTTTCAAATATTTATACACACCAGACGCTTATTCTTCACACATTCTAAAGGTCGGAGACGAACTAGAAGACCAAAACTACGGTGGATGAACGGTGTCAACGCAGATGTGGGTACCATTGAATTGAGGAGCTGGAGGTCAGCGGCTCTCAGAAGGACAGAGTGGAGGAAATTTCTGGACTCAGCCAGTGTCCCAGGATTGTCGTTCTGATGATGATGATTTAATGTACATCAATTGCCTCAGAATTCTTCTTTCTGTTTTATTCATTTCTGTTCTGCCAAATTCAGTATTCTGGACTGTGTCGTGAATTTATTACTCTATACCATCACTCCACTTTTCTTTCAGGGTAGACAGAGAGGACAGAGCGCCAGACAGCTCTATCCTTACAGACACTCCTGGCTTCCGTCACATTCATGCACTCTGTCACACACGCTCTCCGATTGCTTTCACTCAAATTTTGTAATTCCAGAACTATTAATTTTTTCTATTTGGGATTCTAGGTGAAGTTGGTTGTGGAGCGACGTACTCTCAAGTGAGTGGAGAAATATCTTTGCCAAAGATCGATGGGAAATACAAACACCGAATGACCTGCGAATATAAGATCGTTCTTCCCCCGGAAAATAGAATTAAACTGACGTTTACTGAATTCTCCTTAGAGCGCTCGGAAAACTGTATATTTGATTATGTGGCGGTACGTACGACCACATTTTATAATGTTTGTACTCTTAGCAGTGTAAGCAGAGTGGATTTAATATCACTATTTTCAGCAGAAATTCATGCTTTATTTACTATCTGAAGATGGCGAATTTAGCTGAATATACAAAGTTGCAAAATACCGTGGTTCCTTCCTTGTCCTTCATCCCATCCACCTATTTATTTATATACGTATTTTTATCTAGGTATAAGTATTATATTTATTATTATTATTTATATTTTTCTTCTTCTTTATACACTTGTATGTAAGTATGTATTTTGTATTTCAAATAAATGTCACAAGTCGTTGGTTGGCAGACATTACCTACGGCAATAAACCCGCCATTTAAGATTTTATTTATTTATTTCGAAATTCTTCTTTAATCGAAGAGTTCTTCCCAGAAAATCATGCACAGATGGAGCTTTTCTATGAGTTCCCGGACGAATTAGGTTTTTAGCTGGTGGGACACATTTGGCTGTCCAATATACGGGTGTCCCGTAAATCAACGTCATCCCGTGGAGGGGTGATAGACCAGCTCATGACCTACCAGAAAATCGAAATATGACCTTAGTGAAAATCGCTCATTCTCGAGATATCGGCACTTTTTTGTTTTTCGTGAAATTCGACACCTTTGATCAGTTTTTCGATCGCCACGGTCACAAAATTCAATACAATGAGATTAAATTTTTTGATTCGCAATCCTGAATAATTCAGCTATTTGACTATAGTCCAAAATAAAACCTATTAATTCACAATTTTGAAAAAAAGAACATCGTTTCCGCCTCTCGAGTTTTTTTGTTTTTTATTAGCAATTTTCGACTCCTTTATACTGTAAAAATTTAGTAAGACATTAAGCTGGCTAATTATATTAAAAACTTCCTCATTTAGTGTAGTTTTTAAAAAGGTACAAAAATGGATATAGTTCCCTTCACAAAAAAAGATATTCCTGTTTTACTTCAAATGGACCTCATTATAAAAAAAATCAAATGCAGGGTTGTAGCTTCCTTATGTCCAATATTTGGACAAGTGATAGAGGATGAAAAAATATGAAAAATAGTTTAAGAAATGTATGTCGAAAAATCAACCGTTTTGGAGTTATGGCCTTTTGAAAATTGTAAAGTATGAAAATTTCTCATTTGGGTTTTTTGACTATAACTCATAAACTACCATCTCGATTTTGAAAATATAAATTAAAAATCATTTTAAATAATGTAGGCTTGCGATAGAAATCCTAATTTGCGGCCTTTTTTCAAAATTTTGTGAAAATTCTGTAAAGAAACATGTATTTTTGTGAAATAATTATATTTTTTTACAGAATTTTCACCAGATTCTAAAGAAAAGGCAACAAATTAAGAACTTTATCAAAAGCCTATTTTATTGACTATAATTTTTAGTTTGTTTTTTCAAAATCGAGTTGGTAGTTTATGAGTTATAGTCAAAAAACCCAAATGAGACATTTTCATACTCGTCAATTTTCAAAAGACCTTAACTCCAAAACGGTTGTTTTTTCGACAAACATTCCATTAACTTTTTTTTCATAATTTTTTATCCTCTATCACTTGTCTAAATATTGAACATAAAAAAGCTACAACCCTGCATTTGATTTTTTTTTATAATGAGGTCCTTTTAAAGTAAAACAAGAATATCTTTTTTTGTAAAGGGAACTATATCCATTTTTGTACCTTTTTAAAAACTACACTAAATGAGAAAGTTTTTAATATAATTTGCCAGCTTAATGTCATACTAAATTTTTACAGTGTAAAGGAGTCTAAACTTGCTAATAAAAAACAAAAAACTCGAGAGGCGGAAACGATGTTCTTTTTTTCAAAATTGTGAATTAATAGGCTTTATTTTGGACTATAATCAAATAGCCGATTTATTCAGGAATACGAATCAAAAAAATTAATCCCATAATATTGAATTTTGTGACCGTGGCGATCGAAAAACTAATCAAAGGTGTAGAATTTCACGAAAAACAAAAAAGTGCCGATATCTCGAGAATGAGCGATTTTCACTAAGGTCATATTTCGATTTTCTGGTAGGTTATGAGCCGGTCTATCACCCTTTCACGGGATGACGTTGATTTACGGGACACCCTGTATTTACTATTACTGTGGCATTATTGATGTGGCATTATGAGGTGAAATTTGACGCTGCTGATTGGCTAAAAGACCCACAGCTCAATTAAAAAATACCATGAATGCTATTTTCATTAAAAAGACCTGTGAATGATGATGTAGACCCGTGTCTTACATAACGAGGGAAATTAGGATTATTAAGTGAAGTGATAAATATTCTATCTATCTATACCCTCACGCCACGTCCCTTGCGGGGTAGGCAGAGAGGACAGAGGACAGAGCGCCAGACAGCCCTATCCTTACACACACTCTTAGCTTCCGTCACACTCATACAGTTTGTCATACACGCTCTCCGATTCCTTTTACTCAAAACGCGCCCATCCTTGAGGATCTGGTCGACATGATCGGTCCAGTCCAGTCTGGGGCGGCCGCGTTTCCTCACACCTCTTCGTTCACTCAGATATATCTTTTTTGGCATCCTTTCATCCTTCATTCTCTCAACATGCCCAAACCATCTCAGTTTGTTCACTTTAATTCTAGTTACAACACCAGTCTTGCAGTCACTCATTTCCCTAATAACCTCATTCCTTATCCTATCTCTCAGCGTTTTCCCACACATTCTTCTTAGCGACCTCATTTCCACTGCATTCATCCCGGATTCATCCTTCTTCAGCCATGTCCAAGTCTCGCTTGCATACATTAGGGTCGGCACCATAAATATTCAAGTTTTATATTTAATCTTGCATGGGCTTTGTTCCAGCATTTCAATTTCTTTTATTTTTTTTTATTTCCAGATTTATGAAGGAGACTCCAGAGAAACTGGAATGATTGGGAAGTACTGTGATTCAGGGTTGCCACCTGTAATATTGACCACATCAAACAAAGCATTAATCGTTTTTGTCTCAGACGAAACAAAGAGTGGCGAGGGATTCAAAATCGTGTACGAAAAAGGTACGAGTATTACGCCTTTATCAAATATTGTACATACACGATTGTTTTTTAAATTTTATTTGGACCCCTGGTCAATCTAAGCCCTAGGTATGCCAATACTAGTAACTTAAATAAAATAACGCAAATATAAATAAATCAAAATAACGAGCCTTTTTATGAATAAAAAAATAGGATTCCGAGCACGAGTTTTTTTTTTAATAAAAAGATCTGGGCTTGCATACACAAACCTAAATATTTTTCTGCACACCTTGCACTAGGCTAATTTATTTGTATTCTATTTTAATTAAAAGGGTTTATCCAAATACGTCTTTGTACACTGCACAGTAAGCTTGAAAAACTTGTGTGAAGTAAGTCGGGTACGGGATCGAACCCGCATCCACCGGATTAACTATCGACTACCTCCAAAATATTTTAGTACTGAGAATTGCCACAAGTACTACATATCGATAGACGATCATTTTAGTACCGAGAATTACCACAAGATGAAAACAAGCGTTGCATACATAGACATTAATTTTAGTTCCGAAAATTGCCACAAGATGGAAACAAGCGTTCACTTTAGTACTGAGTATTGTCACCAAATGTAGACAAAAGTTCCGTTTTGAAACTATTGCGCTATTTATTTTCAACTTGTTTCAGTTTGTCACTTTGTATATGAAGGATTATTTGGGACAGTTCACTCTCCTGGCTACCCTAAAACATATCCATCCCAGAGTGATTGCAGTTTTCTAATCAAAGCGCCACCTGGGTATGCTGTCACTCTTAATTTCACTGATTTTGATTTGGAAGATGCATCACCTGATTATTCCGAAGAAGACGAAGAACGTTTAATATGCAAATATGATTACTTGAAGGTTAGTATATCTGGTTCATAACATCTATGTATATTCAAGTAACAATTTATCCCACCCATTTACGAATTTTATTTTGCTTTACCGTGGGCCTTAAGGTACATCAAGGCATATTGGATATATTTGACCATGCCCGTAAGAGCCGAGAAATCGAAAATTCGAGAGACAAGACCCCAATTGTAAATGATTTTACATGGTTGTCGTATTTGATTGGAGCACGGGTCTCCTAAGCGCAAGGTGTCGGGTTTGAATCCCAGCCCCGACGATATATTCTGTACTTTATGATACAGCCTTTTATCCTGTATCTAAACTAAAACTCCATAAAGTATCTAGGCTATAATAAACCATCATTTAAAAAAATTGTTAACAATGAAGTTCACCACGCATTCTGAATGTCTGCAGGTATTCCGACTGTTTATCCTGCCATATCGTCAGTGATATGTCTATAGGTCGACTTTTTATGGCATAAGGTCAATTGCCATATCGCCGACGAATAGCCCTTAAACGTTCCTCATGAGAACATAGGTTGTCTCTAAATCATTAGTGTTTTTGTAGATCTTTGACGGAGAAAAACCGATAGAAGAAACCAAGATTGGAAAATATTGTGGTAGCATTGAAAATAAACCCCCGGAAATAATTTCAACTCACAACATATTATACATGGAGTTTGTAACTGACCACTCCATAGCTGGAACTGGATTTAAAGTGAATTATACAACTGTGGATATAGGTAAAAAAAAAATCAATAAAATACTCTCTATCCTTACTTAGTCCTCACCAGGCAAGACTAAAATGTCTGACAAGACCGAAATGTCGAGAAAAATAAAATCGAAGTTCCGAACACTCATATCTATTACACACAAATGGAACCTTATTAGTCTCTTATAAGTCGCGGCTTTTTGGAGTGGTAGACTTTAGACTGGACGCAGAAAGTAAGTAATTACGAGTAAGTCTCGATTTTTCCAAAGCCACCCTCGGTTTTTGTTAATTAAACTAATAGTTTTTCTATTCAGGGTCCTCAATTAAGAACCTTATTAGTCTCGATATTTACAAAACTATCCTTAATATAATGCCGGCTCCATACGGTTGGCAAGAATTCACAAACTCGACAAACGTGTGGATGCTTCGCAATCCCTTGCCGCAAACTTCCATTGATTTGTAAAGAAACCGATCTTTCTCAAGTGTTCACAAACCTACACTAGCCAAGACAAATGCGCCATCCACACACACGCTTGTGGACTTATGGTAAATTTTTGAGGCTCGGAAATCGTGTGGAGATGACATAAGATGTTCTTGTTAATTGTACTCATAGATTACTCGTATGTCGGTAAGAAATATTTTCACGCAAAAAGTCTAAATCGATAAGATGTCGACGTGGCAAATTCCATTTTGCTACAATGCTTACTTATTTATTTATTTAATCTTTAAGTGAACAACAAATACATATAAATATAAAAAATGGACATAGTACAGATTATAAACTTATCGCAGAACTGCGATTTCTTCCAGTTAACCCCAGGAAAAAAAGAGGAAAAAAGAAAGTGAATAAAAAAATATGAAGTAGAAAATATATACATGTACATACATACATATGTGAGAAAAAAAGAAACAGAATGCATTATATACATAAAAACATATACCTATAGTTGAATCTACAATTTAGACCTAAGGTTCATGCTCAAGTAAAAATATTAATTATTTTCCACAGGATGCGGGGGAATACTCAAAAGCAAGTCTGGAACAATAATCGAATATCCAGAATCATTCCAGAATCGTGAAGCTGGACTAGCTACAATATGTCGATGGGTCTTGTCGGCGCCTGAAGGCCATGTCATACAAGTTTCCAAGAATACGTTTAATCTGGAAGAAAAATTCAACTGTGCAATAGAGTACTTGGAGATGTCCAACAACGATACAGTAGCTGGAAAAAACGAAGTTCTTGGAAGGTAGATGGAATATTTTACAGCGTCTTTTCAATAGGAATAAAAAATCTTTACAATATAGGGTGAATAATGATTGTTGACGTGGTTGCATTAAGGGTAGAATGTCAGTTAGCCATGTCACGTTTGAAACCAAAAGCAGAAATGTGACCCCAGCAACACCGAACAATTTGAGTAAGGCTTGTCTCGAAGGGTTATTTTGGGATTCGATATGATTTCTACAAATTACTTTGAGGAAGAATCTTGATCACGCCAGAAATAATAAAAAGAACTATGAATCTTCTGAGATGAAAGTATTTGTCTTTAAAAAATGGATACCACAACTCCATGGAAATATTCCAATGGGTCATCCATCAGACGTACAAAAAACTTGGGTTTTTCTTACATTAAAATAATAGAACTTTACTAAATGAACGAAATGATTAGAAGGTTGAGTGAATGTAAAAAAGGATGTTATGGCTAAAATGAAAGTGAACAAGTTGAGACGGTTGGGACATGTGGAGAGAATGAACGATGAAAGAATAACGAAGAAAATTTACCTGGGTGAAAGAAGAGGTGTAAGGAAACGCGGCCGTCCAAGAACCACATGGTTGGACCATGTTGACCAGATACTCAAGGACGGACGCGTTTTGAGTAAAAGTAATCGTAGAATGTGTATGAGGAATTGCATGAATGTGACGGAAGCCCGAAGTGTATGTCAGGATAGAAAAGTTTGGCGATCCGTTCTCTCTGCCTACCCCGCAAGGGAAATGGTGTGAGGGTATAGTATAGTAACTTTACTAAATACAAACTCTATGTTTTTGGACGTATTTTAAACAACTTTTCGATGGTTTTACAGATATTGTGGTACTGATTTCCCCCCATATGTGACTAGTACTTCAAATATGATGACAATTACACTAAAACGCAGTTTGAACAGAAGGCAGAGTGCAATCTCTTTGCATTACATATTTTTGGATACCAAAAAGCGTTCGTATTATACTTTTTATATAATGAAACATTTCTGAAATCCGTTCCGAATTCCGAAGTTCAATACATTGTGACCCTCTGGACGGGTTGTGGCCAAGGCTGTGGCCACCCTGAGGACCCTAAGGCCATTCTCGTTAATTTTCCAATTCATATCGTAATCAATCATTTCGTAGTGCCTTTGAATGTTGTACAACTTCATTGTCTTTACCAAATTTCGTAATAATGCTAATTAAGTTTTGATGTCAGTTATTTGGGCTCATCCTGGATTTAAATATGCTACTTACTTTCTTGGAGATCTTGAGTAAAAAAATATAGAATATTGATAAAAATTACGTAAATTACAATCGGAACTCTCGGTACGAATAAACAAAGGCTGCCAAGGCTGTAAAAACGCAGCATATCGATTCAATCCCAAAATGGTCAATTTCACTCATTTTGTCTTTGAGCACGAGAAGTTTATTAACTGCAATTTTTTTAGAATGTGGAGGAAAATATCTGTCATCGAGTGGAGTTATAACATCTCCAGGATGGCCTGACAAGTATCCAGCTGAAAAGGATTGTACCTGGACTATCAGAGTACCAGATGGACAGCAAATATCATTAAATGTTGTAAAGTTTCAACTGGAAGAATGTCGTGTTGTCGGAGACTATTTGGAGATAAGGTATGCCTCATAAGGATAAAATATACCTCATCTGTGGTGCCACAAATCGTCATAAATTCATACCATACTGAATTATGTTCTTCTTTTTATCCTTGTCTGGGCGCTAGACATTTTTTCTATAGATAGTGTATGTTCTATCATTGTCATGTCTCTTTCACGTTCCAGGACTTTTAGCTCCTCCAGCCATAGTTGAATACCTGAATAAATGAAAACATGCTTCGCAAAATAGATTCGCTGGAGATTTTAGGAATATCGAAGAATGAAATTTGAATTCTGAGCGTGATTTTATATTTTCAGAAATGGTGGTTACGAGAATGCCCCCCTAATAGGAAAGTTCTGTGGGTCAAATATACCCTTGAGAATTCCGTCATTAACCAATTCAATGTATTTGCACTTTCATGCTGACAGAACGATGAATGATATGGGTTTTAATATAACGTGGGAAAGCACATCTACAGGTATAATATTTTAATCACTTAATTATTTGAGACACAAAATACCGTCTATAAACTTAAATTTTTCCTTTATAATAGTCACCTAACGAAAAATTCACTTGTCCTAATTCAATTTACTAAAATACTGGATTGAAGTCAATGCCAAGACATGGCAACTATTGAACCAATCGTTCAAAAATGTGACTGCTTGTAGATGATCTAAGTACAACGTGACATACTCGTATCTGGTCATTAAAGGGACCATGTCGTTAAGTAGCTCAGTTAGAACGGGATCTCGATCACTTTGTATGTACTTAACATAATTTTGATGTTCACTTATCCAACGTCTTCTAATTTACAGGATGTGGTGGAGTTTTAACCAGCTCTAGTGGTAGTATCATATCGCCAAATTATCCCAACAAATACGGGCATAATGCCGAGTGTCTGTGGAGAATATCAACGAGTGCTGGTTCAAGAATCCAACTGAATTTCGTCACACTAGATTTGGAGTTGATCAAAGTTTGCCTGTTTGATTATGTCGAGGTGAGTTGTCTGAATGCTGGCTTGAAAAGTTGCCCAATGTCAGTTGCCTAAAAATCGAACGAGTGTGCGAGTACCAAATTACTGAAAAGACGAATAATTAGCAAACTCTCCAGCATTCCAGGAGTGAATCCTGTTGGACCAAATGACTTCCATCAATGAAAGAGCAGACCCGTGCCGGTATGGCTGGCATCTGTTCTGAATTCGTGAAGAGTCATATTCCATAGTTTTCCACATTTTTCAGATATACGAGGGTTTCGAAGGCTCTGACAGAATTGGTCGCTACTGTTCTATTGATCGTATACATGGACCTATTTCTTCTAAAACCAATCACGTATTTGTGAAGTTCCGCACTGACGCTGAAACAGCAAGTACAGGCTTCATGTTGAATTACAATATTTGTAAGTATTTTGAGTTACGAAGATGTCAATATTATCTCTGGTGCTACAGTCTTCTGTGAGTCTTAGAGCCTCCTCAAGAATTCTTTAGTTTTCTACCCCGTTCGTCGCCCTTATGTCCCTTTCTTTGTTATCTAACCATCTCAGCAACAGTCTGCCCGTACTTCGAAGTCTTGTGTTTCCGCAACCGATATGATTTAGATGCGATTAAATCAAACCAGATTTCTTTTCTGTTCATTTTTGAAGGATCCAGGCTTGCTACACAAACTCAAATACTTATTGTACACACGACTAATTTTTAATTCGTTTCTTTTTCAGTGTGCAACTTGAATTTGACAGGATACCATGGCGTCATAGAATCACCCAACTTTCCTGAACAATATCCTAACATGGTGGATTGTAATTGGACAATAAATGCGCCAATAGGAAATAAGATCAACATATCCTTCACGCACTTGGATTTGGAAGAGGCTGGTCCAACGAGTTTTTCAACTGCAACTCAGTTTGATTACATAATGGTAGGATTCCAAAACGGTCAATATTTCCCAAATTCCATCTGATTATTGAAAAAAATATTTATATTATGCAGGAACTTTAAATTCATCTATCCATGCACCACGGATTTCCTTCAATGCGGGTAGTTAGTGAAAGACATACGGTACATCAACAAAAGATGCTGGTTGAAATAATTCACCCAAATGGCCGGTTTACTGCCTTAGGCCCAGTTGCTCAACGAATAGTATTGTCGGCTGGTAACGGTAAAGAGACAGAAAACGTTGCCCAAAAAAAAATAATATGCTATCGTAAGATTTCTTCCTATCCGTTTACCGCTGCCCCCAGGTTCAGAAAACGTAATGTACCGATGTGTACTGACGCACTATACTGCTAGATGCGTTCTCTCTTATCTAATATTGCCATCTCGCTTGCGCACGTAACAAAAAGCGAAACGGCAAACAAAACGTCCGTGCTTGTTAAAATAGTTAGCTATTTTTTACTTGGTGTCATCGCTGTTTTGAAGCAACCCATTTAATACGGTCACTGGTCAGTAACGGCAATGGTATTCTACTGTTCCTATCGTGTTTCGAACAACCGAGCCTTAGGGCATTATTAAATAACAACCGATTTCTTCCTTTAATGATGGATATGTGGTAGGTATTCAATAATTTCATTTCAATTTCAGCTTTCAGATGGATCAGAAGCCAATAATACAAAAAAGTATTCCGGAAACCACATTCCTCCAACATATCAGTCAGAAACTAATAGCGTTCTGGTTCACTTCCATACAGATCCACATCTAAGGAAAACTGGATTTAGACTTCAATGGCTTATTGTCGGTAGGTGTCATCTCTACACAGTTCAGACTTAATTTTTTAAATAGATACCCTCGAGCGAGTAAATTCAGTCTATTTAGGCTGATGAGTTTATATGTCAATCATCTTCTCCTTCTTCATCAGCCTTGGTCCCTCCACAGCTGGATATAGACCTATTCCTTTTTTTTTAATAAATGAATCTGGGTTTATCGAAATAAACCCAAATTCATCTTCGCACACTTCACAGAAAGCTTAAAGCTTGTGTTATGAAGTGGAGTAGGTCGGGGATTGAACCCGCGCCCATCAGTCGAGCGCGTTACCAACCAGGCTAGCGACCACCTCACCTATTTGTTTCAAATATTTTCTATCCCTCGCCTTTCTGACCCGCTACCGAGGTCACGTCCTCCGCCTATCTTTTCTGGGACCTTCCGACTCCTCTTCTGTTTTATCATGGCCTCCACTTTACGAGTCAATCCATATGTCAATCATGGATGATGATAATTATGTAGACTCTTCTGGTTGATAATACTGAGAAGTCTGATGCCAAGCCTCACCTCCGCGTAAAAATTCCAGCCTCAATTACCTGAATCTACATAATTTTGAAATTATGTCCATGAGAAGTCATTTCCAGAAATTGACTGACATTTTACATGTACTTCTATTGCCGTCTAAAAATTGACATTGAAGGTAAGTTTTGATCAATACGGTTTCAGCAAAAGTTTGAGCGATTCCAAAAAAAATATTGTTCCAGAGTTCCTATTCATATTCAGCTTTTTATCATCCACCCGAACCTAGGCCTCTTCTATTTCTTTCAATGCTGATGATCTCTGTCTACTGAAATCCATACTGTTCTAAAGTAATTCGTCATCCATCCATAGAAACTGGCTTCGTCCGGGATTTTTAAAATTATTCGTAATTTTTGTTCATATCTTTTAGGTTGCGGAGGAGATTTACGTCAGTCCACTGGGACATTAATGACCCCTGGATATCCAAGACTACGTCAAGGAGAAACTGAATGCCATTGGCGAATTGAAGTAGATCACGACAAATCAGTGTTGTTTAAGCTAGAGGATCTGGATGCTGACAGTTCATTCTTCTGTGACCAAGATTATTTAAAAGTGTTCAATGGTCCATCAGAAGCTTCTCCATTATTGCTCCATTTACAGTGCAGTCACGAGAGAAACTCTACTCGCGTCACTTCAACTGGCAATTATCTATATGTCATTTTCTATTCACACGTATTGACATTTGCAAGGGGTTTGAAAGCAACCTATACTAGCGTGGATTCTAGTAAGTATTGCATTAAAAACGACATTCTTTCTTCTAAGACGTTTTGCTTCCGATGCAGGGGCCTGAGTCAAACAATGAAACGTGATAAAAATCATTGGCGTTTTTCCCGTTGTTGCCATGGTGATATCGTTGTTTCCACGGTTATTACCATGGAAAAAACGCGTAAAACGCCAACGTTTCCGTCACGTTTCGTATTTTGACTCAGGCCCCTGGACATGAACTTCAAAACGACCTAATGTTCCAAATTTGCGTGTTGAAAAATTTGACACAGTTCAATCTAATAGCAATTGAGCCTGGGCCACTCTGATTCCTCTGACATGTGGGGAAAAATACAGAGCGATAGGACTTCTTAAAGACAATGTCAAATTGTTTGGTTTGTCCTTTATGCTCTATCACTCTGGAGAATAATTTTCAAGCAGCTTGTCAAAAAGCAGTGGGGATTTAAGTGATTGGTTTTCTGAATTTCGACACGCTAAATAAATTATGTTTATATTGTTAGCCAAATGTCGTGAAATTAGTCAAAAACGAAAACAGTCGCATGAATGCGAATGTCATCCCCAAAAAGTCGCTAAGTGAGCCAAAGTCGAAAACGGTCGCAGAATTCGAATAGCCTGTCCAGATATTGTCGAATTCTGCTATTTTTTACTAATTTGAACTTAGAATAATAGAAAAATTGCGAATATTTTCTGTTACAGAGTGTGGTGGGTCGTTTGGAGGATCTTCAGGGTTAATCACTTCGCCGAATTATCCAAGAAATTACGGAAATGACGTGGAATGCTTTTACTACTTAAGTGTTCCGGAATTCCACACAATGACTCTAAAATTTGTAGATTTTGATCTCGCATCATATGGTGGAACAAACTGTTCAGATAGTGTGAAGGTAATCCTCAGAATAAGTCTTAGCTTTTCTACAAAATACTACAAAATGACTCCATTTTTACCTTGAGGTAGTAGGTGTCGCCAATAGACTATTTTTTTTAAGTAGTACTTGATAACCTGACTTCATATGCTGCGTAAAATCTACGGTAGATACATTGAATGAATTACTGTAACAGATCTTATATCTTGTAAAGACTTCTTTTAATTCAAGGAAAATAAAAACCTTCCCAAATGTCACGTAGAAAAAATTCTTGCTTGTAGTGATAATATGCATTATAATATATACTGGATTGCCAAATTAAAGCAAAATTGTCCCCAAGGAAATGCAAAAAAAAAAACTAGTGGATTTCTAAAAACTGATCCACGAGTATAGTCCGTAATTCCGTACATGCGATTTTGAACATTAAAGAAAAGGAAAGTTTTTTTCTGAGACAGAAATGAGTGCTAGAAGTTGACCAATATTGGACTCTGTGTCCAATATTTTTCGGTATATGAAGATATTATGAAATTTTAATTGTACAATATTACAGGTGTATGACGGAGACAGTATAACATCCAACTTAATAGGAACATACTGTGGAGAAGATAGCACCGACTTGATAACTTCAACATCTAATAATTTGACAGTTGTATTCAAATCGGATAAACTGATCAATGCAAAAGGTTTTGCCGCAAATTATTCTATGGTAAGTATGTAGATATGTTTATATTTTTGATTAATGCAAAATCAAAGGAGGAAGGCACCTACTCTATACAACAGCAAAAAACGTGCCAGATGGATCTGCCACATAGTGCGTCAAGACTTTCAAGAGGGTCTCTTATATGAATCATTTGAAGGAATGAACGAGGGGACAAACAACAGAGGACGACCAAGGAATGAATACCTGGATGTTCGGGAATAGTTATTATTTATTTACGCTTCTTCTTCCTCTTGTATTAGGTCGGGTGACCTGTTTGTGACAGCGGGCTGTCTTGGGATGAGGAGGTGCAGCTGTCCTTTCATCTCTTGGGTGGCCTTCCGGGTAATCTTCTTCCAATGGGGTTTTCCGTTTTGACTATCTTTGTCAGTCTGGTGTCATCCATTCGGTCGACATGGTCTCCACAGAAGCGTCTTCTACTTCTCCCCCCACCTTACTATATCCTCGACATCGCAGTCAGAGCGTATAGTCTCATTTCTGATCCTATCTCTAAGCCCGCGATGGATCGTAGGGTTTTCATCTCGGCTACTCTGAGAAGACTTTATTTATGCATGTTCATTAATTTCTTGTTTCAGACATGCGGGTCCAAAATAACAACCAGCAGTGAAGGTATCATATCCAAGGAAGTTCTTAATCATAATTGTACTTGGACGATTGTTTCAGACAAATTAGGTAAGTAGCCTACAATAGTAACATTAAAAGAGACATTCGGAATAGATAGCGAACTTCACTGGTTGACGACAATCATCTACAAAATAACTGAAGAATATTTGATTAAATTTTGCCCTAATATTTTTTTATTAATATTTATTCATTTATTTACAGATGAGAAAATATCCCTAACTATGACACACATGAACCTATTCAATTTTGAAAACTGTTCGTACATCTTCGTCGAGGTATTTGTTATTTATACTTACGAGTACTTCTTATTATTACTTCGTTGAGATTCATATTTCTTCAAATTTACTATTACTTCATACGTTTATTTATATTTCTTCATATTTAATATAATTTCGTAGAGTATTTATTAAATTTATACTTCTTCACATTTAGTATTACTTCGTAGAGCTATTTATATATATTTCTTCATATTTAGTATTACTTCGTAGAGGTATTTATTTATATTTCTTCATATTTAGTATTACTTCGTAGAGGTTCATATTTCTTCATATTTAGTATTACTTCATAGAGGTATTTATTTATACTTCTTCATATTTAGTACTACTTCGTACGTTTACTTATTTTTCTTCATATTTAGTATTACTACTTAGAGGTACCTATTTATTTATAACTCTTATTTAATATTACTTAGTAGAGGTATTAATTTATATTTCTTCATATTTAGTATAACTTCGTAGAGGTATTTATTTATATATACATCTTCAAATTTAGTATTTATTCGTAGCGGTATTTATCAAAGTCGTGTAAGTACTTAAAAATGACGTTTCTTTTCCAGATATTCGGTGGAGATTCAGTCTCAGCTCCATCCTTAGGAAGACACTGTGGGCGTATGGTTCCTCCCATGATTGTGAGCCGAGGCAATGCTCTTACAGTCCACATTATTCCAAGAAATGTCCGTGGTGCCATCACTTTCCATTACTCCGTTATGAAAACTGGTGAGTTATATCATTCTTGACAGAAAGAAAGAGCTCCATGACATCTTTGTTTTAATTACGAGTAGATATATCCATGGGCGTCATCGGCGGGGGCTAGAAAATGGTATAGGTATATATTTTTTCATACTAAATGACATAACCTCGCAAAAAATCACAATACTACCACACATTTTCTCATCATATCATAAATTTTCTAAAATTGGTATGAAAATCCATCAGTTTCAAAACAAAAATTGCCTGCGGCGCTATTTATTATTATTTTTTTATACGAATCATTTTTCAAGCATATTATTATTGTGCAAAGTATTATATACATTTTCAAATAAACCAACTACATCACGACCTTCACTACGTCTCGCAAAATAAAATTCGCCTGGGGCGCTATTTACGCGTTTTTTTATGCTACATCATTTTCCCAAATTTTTTGCCCTTCAGTTCGGTTCCCCGCAGCCCTTTCAGCTCAATTTATGGAGTTTGCTTGCAAGGGATGGACAGTTAGCCGGTATCAGAGTAAAGAACAGGTCATATGGACCTAATATCAATACTAGCAGGGAATCTAATCTCCTGGTGCATAACGCCGTCCTGGTACCAACAATGACGTATGCTAGTGAGACATGGATATGACTCAAGAAGGACGAATTATGTGAACGCTGTTGAGACGAAATCGCGGAAAAACCTTGAGATATAGACTTAGTAATGAAGTCATTTTACTAAAACATTTTTGTGCTTGAAAGGCATCTTAAAGTTGACGATTTTAAAATTTCAATATTTTTAGCTTGCGGTGGAAATTTAACATCAGAAGCTGGCGAATTCACTTCACCAATGTATCCAGATTCATATGCTGCAAATTTGAACTGTGTTTGGACCATCAACGTATCTCCCGGTAAATGATTCACGATTTTTAACATCTTTTTGATAACTACGCCTATCTTCTATATTGACTTTGATTCTTGTATTTTTCCAGGCAACAGTATCACTTTGGCATTTGAAAAGTTCAAAATTCAATCTTCTGAAAATTGTTTTCAAGACTATCTTGAAATCAGAGAGGGAAGTGGCGTTGGACCTCTGATTGGTAAGTATGGAAAATTTTTCAAACCTACTATATTTGGTCTTTATTCAGAAGAATCTCTAATCTCTTTTAAGGACCTGCCGATATTACTTTCATTGTATGTAAGGTGTGCATTTTGCACTTTTTAGGTGTATACTGCGACGAACCTCCACCTCAAATAAAATCGACTAAGAATATATGGGTCAAGTTCTCCAGTGATTCTGAAGTTGGCGATGAAGGATTCATTGCTCAATACTCATACGGTAGGAATAAAAAAATATTTTTCCTAAACGACAGTTTATAACAAGGATATTATATGATACTGTTTGATGGCATGAATACCCTGGAGGGTACTTCGAAGAGCTTTTCCAGACGGAGTTATCGGGGGCTACCCATCTGGTAAACCTGAGGCTGCCCTAGTAAGAGCTGGAAATTCATTTCTCAAACAATTCTCAAGCGTAGAATACTACATGGTTTAAGCGAGTTCAAGCTGATGCAGCATTCCAAATAAACTGAGCCAACTGCGCTCTGCTACCACATTTTTAGCAATTCATGATTGGCACCAGACGATCATGACTTCTTCTTTCCCCCAGTAACCTCCTTAGGCGACATGTTTTTCAGTTTTTTCAGCTCAGGTATTTAGTCAGACCCAGGGCGAAACTCACTTCTATATACAAGGCAAATACCACCAAATCTTTCCATTTTATTTCTCTCCAGTTTTAATGGTTAAGATTGGTTTGCTGTAAAGCCCCATGTCTACTCCTCCACTCATCCATATCCTGTGCTTTTTCTGTTTTTATGAGGCAAAGCCCATATCTGGCACTGGTCGTAAATTTCAGTATAAGTGCAATTGAAATTTTATTTTATTTACAGATGAATTCAACGAAATAAATACAGATGAAGGGCAACTGACATCTCCTCTGTATCCACAAATATTTATACGTGGTTCAATATTCAAATGGAGAATCGCAGTGGCTTCTGGGGGTCGAATCCTTATAAATTTCATTGACATGGACATTCGGCGATTTGATGACACTATTTGTATCGATTCACTTGAAGTTAGTACGGATAATTTAAAATTTTATGTCAGGAAAAATCATACAGCAAAAAATATCACGGAAAAAGTTTCACACGGAAGAAATCTCCTATGCAGAAATATCACAAGAAAAAAACAACATATTTTTTTCAAAATTTATTTATGATTTATAAGACGCTAAAATAATTGATATTTAATAGTCAAATTTAATGACCTATCTAATCAACCGTTATAAAAATCATAAATTTTATCAATACCTACTTAAATTAAAATGTCTTCTTTTTGAGATATTGTTGCGCGTGAGATTTCTTTATTTATTGTATTAATTTATTTATTGAAGTATTCCCACAACAGTATAGAAGAATTAAGGATGAACATTGTCGGGCTTACGACCGACCTCGGCTGGCTTAAGTGATCACTTTACACTCGAGAAACATTCGCCATTTCGCCTTAAGCCAGCCGAGGTCGGTCGTAAGCCCGACAATGTTCATCCTTAATTCTTCTATACTGTTGTGGGAATACTTCAATGTATTTACTACGGCTGTAGAAAAAATCCAACGCTTTACAAGAATAAAAATTTGTAAATCAAAAATAATTCGAGTTAATTTATTTATTTACACTTTTGATAAACAAAATCCAGAGATAAATCACAAAAATTGTTCACTACGGCGAGCTTATTGCAACACTGCAATCTCTGCCAGCCGAACCAATTTCTTCCGTGTGATATTTTTTCCTGTGTTATTTTAACATGTAACCTGTTTTTATGTGACTGACTCACGTCATCTAATTTTACCTCAGCATATTCTATTCTTATTCGTTTAAAAAACCAGGCCTTTCGTTTCAGATTTACGATGGCTACTCTGACGATTATCCCGTCTTAGGAACTTATTGTGGTGCCCAAATTCCAGAGAGCGTAAGAAGTACATCAAATGTCGTTTATATAAAATTATCAATGAGTGTATTAGCAACTCATGCATTTTTCAAACTTGAGTGGACAAGAATTACCGAATTTCCACCAGAACAATTGTTAAACACGAGTAAGTAATATTATGCGAGTATTCCAAACGCTATAGATTGCATGGATTGATCAAAGCGCGGCATACAAAATTTGAAAAATTGCCGACGTATCCCTTTCCACGGTCGAAAATCCGTGCACATCCATAAATTTACAGACCGTTGGTACGCACCTTTATAGAGTTATCTGTACTGAATGATTTTGTAGAGACATTCTGTGGTCACATCCAGGAATTGCATAAACTCGATGGTAACTATTGTTTCAACAGTTTATGAAATTAATATTTTTATTTGTTTTTTTTTTATTTTATTAATGACAAGTAGTGATCTCAGCGGATGTAGAGCAAAGGATGGACTTCCCATCAGGCTAATGATTGATCGTCGGCTGGCTTAATGTGATGAACATTCACTTATTCCAGTCCATCCATGTTTCTCGAGTGTAAAGCGATCAAAGCCAGCCGAGGTCAGTCGTAAGCCTGACAATGTTCAACCTCAATTCTTCCACACTGTTGTGGGAATACTACACAAAAAGAGATTTTCGTTCTTTTACCCGAAGTCAGCAACAATTGATCCTCTAGTCCATCTACCGATAAATACTGTAAATACTTATTTTTATGGCGGCCAATACGAAATTCTAACAAACGTATTTTCTACCTTTTTTTAGATTGCGGAGGAAATAAGACAACGTACATTGAACCTGGAAAGTATTTGATCCTTAGATCTCCAGGTTATCCTGGAGGATACAACAATAGTCTGTCTTGCGAGTGGATATTTGAAACAGCCCCCACTCAGCACTTTATTCTGAAGTTCAGAGAAGTGTCCTTGGAAGATGATTTTAATTGTATTGCTGATAAGGTAAATTCCGTTATGTTCATATTTTTGATATCCAACATAACCTGGATGGGGAAGGGTCAAAGCAGAGACGAGTGGAAGAAGTTAGAAGAGGCCTTTATCCAGTAGTGAAGGAAGGAAGTCTATAGATGAAGAAGATATATCCTACGATTTTATTTATTTATTTATGCCGAAACACTATTGTGAAATCAAGGTGCAGGTTGACCAATAAAAATATTTTTTTTACAGGTTCTCGTAATATATTAAAATACGTAATGTACAAGATATACAAAAAGAGTAGGTTTTAGTTTAGCTTAGCGTTTAGACAATATGAATGAACATACTTACAAGGGTGAAAGAAGAGGTGTATATATGGAAACGCGGCCGTCAAGAACCACTTGGCTTGACGACAATGTTGAGCGCACATGCTCAAGGATGGGCGTGTTTTAAGTAAAATCGAGCGTGTATGATGAATTACTTGAATGTGGTGAAAGCAAGCAGTGCGTGTATGGATAGCGTTATCTAACATTCTGTTCTCTCTGCCTACCCAACATAGGTATCGTGAGGAAAGAGAACATAATAGAATAGAAAAAAAAAATGATTTGACTAAACGCTTTTTACTAACTGTGTTTTTAACATTTTTTTTTGTTTTCAGATAAAAGTGTATGAAAGAGTAAAGGACACAGAAAACTGGAGACAAATCGGTTCCCCAATTTGCAGTCCAAACGCAACACTAATGGATGACATCCTAGTCAACACGTCCCTGAAAATTATGTTTGAAACTGACTATAGTACTAACAAATCTGGTTTCGCTGCATACATATTTTCAGGTATGTTAATGAAATCTCAAAACTCGTCCGTCAACACTACTACCGTCAACTAATAATTTCCTAATTTACAGATTGCGGTAATTCCATGACTCAGAGTTCTGGAATCATCCAACCATTCCGTCCCGGGCTGCTACGTTTTGGGCCCAGGTATTTGACAGAGTGTGATTGGGACATAAGTGTAAACCATGGCAGAACTATGAAAGTGGAAATTTTGGAATTGAATATAACAACTAATAGAAACAATACGTGTGGAACTTATGTTGTGGTAAGGTACCATTTTTTTATTATTCTTTTTTTTTTTAAAGAAAAGGATCTGGGCTTGCATACACAAACCCAAATACTTTCCTGCACACCTTGCACTAGGCTAAAAGCCTGTATCGCAAAGTGTGAAATACATCGCCAGCGCCGCGGCTTGAACCTGGCACCTCCCGCTGGCACCTCGACCAACTGCGCCAACCATGTACTTTACATGCAAACTAACATCTTTAGTCTTCAAAGTTAGGTATAAGTCTTTACCCTTCGAACGGCAAGATTCGAGGCCATCATTATCCATGATACTGTAGTAATACCGTAGATTCTTTCACTGTACACACGTACATACATATCTACGTCCGCTCCCGATGTGGAAAATTTGTTCATCGCCCAGTTTTTCCAGGCTTTGTTGTCCTGGGCCAACTACGTTGTCTGTTTCCATGTTAACGTAAATGGTTCCAAAGTTATTCCACTTTAAAATATGAGCCCTGTATTTATAGGCGTACCCTGTATTTATAGGCGTCACGTGGTGTATTAATTTTTGACTCAAAGTAACGGTTTAAAATTCTATATACATACCAAGTTACGAATCTCAGAAATAATACAGGTAGATGCAAAATTAGGGTACGAAACATACCTGAAACAAGAGAAAATAAAATATCATCAGTACTCTGGACTCAGTAAACAAGAGAAAATAAAATATCATCAGTACTCTGGACTCAGTAAACAAGAGACAATGAAATATCATCAGTACTCTGGACTCAGTAAACAAGAGACAATGAAATATCATTAGAACTTTTGACAAGATAATATGTTTTTATTTTATGATTTTTAGCGACTTCTCTTCTCGGCCGCGGGTGGGACCGCAATAGTGGAAGAGTTCCCAATTTTCAATTTGCTTTCAGATTCGTAACGGAGGAACAATACACTCACCACTGTTGGGTAAGGGTAAATATTGTGATCGTGGTATACCACTGGATGGTAACAATCTTACCACTGCAGGAAACAGATTGCACATAAATTTCCATTTACCTGTGACGCCAATGACTATAACGAGTAGAGACGTTAGTATAATATAATACCTTATCAACCTTATTATCATACTGCACTTTCCATTTCATCGATACCAAAAATCCTTCAAACTGATTTTTTTTACAAAATATCTTGTAGCTTTTCCTGTGTATAATACCTCATCAGAATTTAAGACTGTGATTTGCTCGCCCTAGTAAATATTTAACAAAATAATAATTTATGTAAATTTTGACGGTAGAACTTGACATGACTCTTATCGTGTTGCGTTATTTTATCAAAGTTTCGATACTCTTGCTGGTGAAAATGAGACCAGCATGAATGTCGAAACGTCGATTAAAATAAGAAGCAGCATGTCATACATTTAAAAAAATATTAGTTGTCACTCTGAAATTCTATAAATTTCAGAATATATTATAAAAAAATACCTTTAGATTCTTTTGGCATTGCATTTACATTAAAATAACTATAAATAGTTATTAGTTATGACCTCATTAAGGATGAGCGTGTAGCGTCATAACTAATAACTATAAATAGTTATAATAATATATTAATAATAATAAGTTATAATAATACTATGTTATGACCTCATTAAGGATGAGCGTGACTATACGGTAACGGGGCTTTGTTGGAAAACTCTTAACCATAGATTTTTAATTGTAAAATTTTCATTACCCCAAATTAACAGTAATGTTGATTATTCAAGAAAAAAAAATCTTGGGGAGTTAATGATATGATTAATTTCCAGACATTCAGAATAAGATTCACGGAGATTCCCCTGATTTGTGGAGACAAGATAATTCTGAACGACGATTTCAACAGCACAATTATCACCTCTCCCAACTATCCTGACATTCCGAATCCATATACTGAATGCTCATGGGTATTTGTGGGGCAAGCCACGCACAGATTAAGTCTAAACTTCATCGACAGATTTGATTTGAAAAAATCGAAAGGGTAAGTTATCTTTGATTCATAAATTCTTCCATCCCATTAAGGAATTCCTCAAAATGTGCAGTAGCAAGCGACACGTGTGCCGTCTTATTAAAAGATCCGCAGCACGTGTGGGCAGATATGTGCATATCTGCCCACACAACTACCCCATATCACCATAAGTTGGGACATTTTTATGAAGATCATTGCTGAAATTCAGGAGTTTTTTTTTTACATTGTCTTTATTATGCCAGTGAGATTTGAGTATTAGAAATGAGATGAGGAAAACAAAATGCGCTTTGCAAAACCTTATTTTCTAGTGCAGGTTTTTTTCTCTGTATTCCATATATCGAACGTTAAGGGGTGGATTGGGTGTTTTAATAATTGTGTGATATAATTTTTTTTTTTTTAACGGAATATGAAAAAGGTATATTATAGATACAATGAACATTTTGACACAGAGAAAGATTATTCACAATTGTTTCCGCACAATTGCGTATTATTTTAGGTGTGAAGATGAATACGTTGAAGTGAGAGACGGCGGTACAGATTTTTCTCCACTGTTGGGCAGATTTTGTGATAAAAATATTAACACCATAAAGTCCAAAGGCAACATGCTGTATCTGAAGTATTTCACTGGCATTCCAGTACCTCAAAATGGGTTCAAAGTTCAAGTTTCGATAGGTAAGCAATATTTTTTTTCGATAGTCATAGATAGATACTGTAGAAATGAGTAATTTTGGCGTGTAATCACGGTATGGGTCATATATGACCCGTTGGTTAACAAAGTATGGGTCATATATTACCCGCTAGTTAATAAAATGTGGGTCATATATGACCCGTTGGTTACTAAAGTGTGGGTCATATATTACCCGCTGGTTAATAAAGTGTGGGTCATGTATGATCCGTTGGTTACTAAAGTGTGGGTAATATATTACCCGCTGGTTAATAAAGTGTGGGTCATATTATTATGACCTGTTGGTTAATTAGCTTGATGGTTGGTGCTTAATTAATATTGGTATTCATAAATTACTTAATTGTACATATAATATTTTGAGAAATAAACCGAATTAAATTGAAATTGGTTAAGAAGCAGTGGGTCATAGGACCCATTAATTAATTTGGTACGGAGTATAAATGATTCCAGTATTTTCCCGTTTAAACGTGTATATTTCGTATATTTCCAGATATTTGCGGCGGTGCCATATATGGGTCAAAGGGTACAATTGTGTCTCCTAAAAGAACCAGCCTCAGTTTTGTAAAAGGAACGGTAGTATGTGACTGGTACATAATTGGTCCAGAAGATCACAATGTTTATATCAGCTTAGTGGATGTGAAAATCGTAGCTTCGGAAAATTGTTCAGAAACATCTCTCCAAGTCTTTGATTTGGTTACCAATCCTTTCACGAATGCAACGCGTAAGTCACGTTTTTAAACATTGTAAAAATGAGGTTTTGCAGGATCGTCGAATTCTTCAATTAGGACTAAGAATAACTATGAATGATGGTCAAACTTAAAGATTTTTTTAACAATTTCACTTTTATTCTCTTTTCAGATCCGCCCTTAACGGATAAAATATGTTACGGAAATTCGGACAATACAATTGCGTCAAGTTCCAACGGTGCCATGGTTAGATTGACAATTCCTAATCCGTCAGTGCGTATGAACAATTTCAATTTTGTGATCAAGTTTAATACCTCGAGAGAAAGTGAGTATTTACATACCGTGGTTTTATTTATTTTTACTCAAGAGCATCAATATCTTAAGCAATTCATTCTAACCGCCATTATGATCGGAGAGTTTGAAAAGATATTGAATATATTGGGTAAGAAATACTACGCCTAATGAATACATATATGGCAAATCTAGTGCACCTAAATTACTATTTATGAAATAAACTGCCGCACTGAGAATTTGAAAAAATATTAAAACTACGAAACGAGTTACTTAAAATACAAGTTATTTGAAAATTCAATCCATTTGCGGGGTAGACAGAGAAGACAGAGCGTCACACAGTTTTATCTTCACAAACATCTCTCGCTTCCCTCACGTTATTAACGTTCGTCATACGATTTCTCTCACCTAACATTGGACTTTAACTTTATAAAAATGCTATTTCTAAATGTAAAAATGGACAAATTACTGAATACTATTTCCATTTTCCAGCATGCGGTGAGAGAATTAACAAACCGAGCGGTGAAATACAACTTCCAACATATTTTAGAAACGTTTACCGCCAATGTTACTGGAGAATTACCGTTCCTCTGGGAAGACGGATAAAGTTGACTGTGGAGCAGGAAGCCACATTGCCCTTCGGTTTTCACTCTCCCGTAAATTACTGGATGAGCGTAAGTATCGCCGAACTTTTTTGCGTAACTTCTTCTTCCTCTGCATCGATGTCCTCACTGCTGAGGCTCGTGACCATCTTCTCTCCTTGTCCGTATCACGTTTTGGAGTGTTGCCCTCCACCTCTCCCGACACACCGCCGTACTCATTGCTCCAACCACTGATGTACCTGTGGCAGCCTTGATTTGGTCAGTCCAGTCTAGTGGCGGATCTTCCTCTACCTCTTCTGCCTTCTACTCCTCTCACGACCATTAGTATTTCAAGGCTATTGTCATATCTTCTGGCAATGTGTCCGAAAAACTAAAGGACTCGCTTTAGACAGACAGAGGACAGTCTGTCGTCTGCTTTTAGCTCCTTTAGCTTTGCGTAAACCTATATTTATTATCCTCGTATTAATAAACGATCCGCTGGTTCATAAAGTGTTGGACATATATGACCCGTTGGGTGGTAAAGTGTGAGTCATATTATGTGATCTTTTGGTTAATAAAGTGTGGATCATATATGACCCATCGATTATTAAAGTGTGGGTCATATGACTCATTAACATAGTCAAATTATTATTAACATTTGTGTGTTTGATAACGTAGTGTGGGTCATATATGATCCGAACTTTGATATGTCATATGAGACACTATTACATTTATTCTACTCACATTATCATTTTTTCCAGGTATTCGACGGGCACATATTGAACTCATTTTTGAATTCATTTATGAACACTAATGAAACCAAAGTATCCAATGTAGATTCATCTAGCAACAAAATGATGATTGCACTTCAAGCCAAGGCAGATGGATCCATGAATTTGCCATTTAAACTCAAATACTCGTCGGATGAACTTTCGCGTAAGAATAAAATAATTCGTAATATTTGTATACTTTATGAAATTCATTGACAGAAATAGACGAACTTACGAAGTAACCACTGACAAGCGTAAGGTCTATTCTACACAAAAACAAAATTAGTGGCGAAAATTCGCATCCACTCCTCGACAGATGGCGATAGGATTGAAAAATTTGTTGCATTGTGAAACGTTCTTGTATTTAAACAGCCTCCAAAAATTACACTTTTGACGGCAGAATGCGACGGAACAAATGCCCTTTGCCCTGGGCAAAAAGTGATCATGTAAACCAGCCAATATCGATGGATGTATCCTTTCTTCTTCCCAAGGGAGTTCACACAATACAGAACATTCAGAGCGCAGACACCTTACGGTTTTGGAGAGAAAAAAAACTGTAAAATAATGATCTTTTTATTTCAGTGTGTGACGGAGAATTTAAGAATGCCGAGGGAATAATTTTACCGCCAGTCGTAAATCAAACAAAAGTTTCCTGTGAGTACGAATACAGGCCCCCCGGTGACATATTCGAAGGAACATTAATGATAGAACATGGTGGAGAGAACATCACTGATTGTGCATCAGGAGCAACAAACATTGACTCTTTTAGGTTTAATGTTTTTGTGAATGTTCGTAAGTATAAACTATTGTACCCCTGTTATAGCTTCGATGCAACTGCTCACGCTGCGCCAGTTAATATTTGATACTTCTATACAAATTCGAGAAAACTCTACTTCGAGATCTGAAACGTTGCAAACTTGTACGTTAAGAGTATGCATAACGACATTTCAAAAATTTCTAAAAACGGGAGACCTTATATCTCGACAACCGTTACTAAATATGCTTTGGAACAAAATAGGGTAGATGCATTGGACAATTTATCTATGGAATAACCGTAAAAGATATTTAATACCTTTCTTTTTATATCTTGTATACCTTTCTCAAAAAAAATAATAATTAAAAACACCTCTGATTATTTTTCCGAAAGACGGACACTCGTTTCCCGAAAGTCGTTGAGTAATTTTTTTTGCACTGATAATATGCATTAAAATCTAGGAAAAAACCATAAAAGGTTTTTGATAGACGCAAAATTAACCCCAAAAAACGGAAAAAACGTTAATTTTACCATTTTTTCATGCGATTGCTCACGCGATTTTGAACCTTAATGTCGTGGGAAATGACTGTGACGTCATTCCTGGTGCCAAGCCCTTAAGTCGATAACAATACAATTCTGTATCACTTCAGATCAGCTTACTCCAGAGACAAAAATATGTAAGGAATCTAAAGGTCGTGTGGGGTCATGTGTGGTATGAAAGGGCGTTGGAAAAGATATCCAGATCTTAAGTCAGATTTTGTCTATCTTGAGCCTTGGAAGACACTGAGCGATCAAGAGGATTTAGTCACCGCATACCGTCGTGTTTGGAATCTCAAGAAAAGTGCTGCACGAGTTGAACTCATATCGTTTTACAAATTTTGATTGTCTATTCTTGGTTGGAGGAGAGATCCATGCACCTCGAAAGGGCGTGTTTGATATCGTTTGGAAGACGGCGAAAAACAGTTTTAGAATGGGAAGTCATAAAATCTAGTTTAAAAAAAATATTTACGATTGCTTATTTTATTATTCCACTCTCTCCACCTTCTGTATATCATCGTCAACCAAAATACTTTGATTCATCATTTCTTAGCTAACCCAATTAACTGTACTAGCTGAATTGTTTCTTTTAGCTTCCATAAGAGAGCGCATGGGAACGTTCTGTTCAACCACTAGAATTTTGTCACCATACGCACGTACAAGACTCTATGTAAGTACACCATCTTCAATTATAATACTTTAGCTTTTCTGTGAAGTGTGTAAAAGTCCAGATCTTTAAAAAAAGGTGCATTCCTTCAATGGTCAAAGTTGATATTCCGATCTGATTTTTAATTGGATGCAGTGTCTTATTAGTCGTTAGATTATCACAAATTACAAATTTAACACAAAACATCAGATTTACAATTAAGGAAGAAATAAATCTATATTATAGATATTATTTCAATGGATGGACTGGAATTGGTGAAGGTTACTTAAAAGTAAAGTGATCACATTAAGCCAGGCGACGATCAGTCATAAGCCTAATGGAAAGTCCATCCTTTGCTGTATATCTGTTGAGATAACTAATTGAGATATTATTTGCACTATTGCCATGCAATAGAAATGTCAAATACGTCTCTCTTAATATCGAACTGTTTCGTTCATTCGAGATTTGAGAGAAAACAGAATAATCCTTTGGCACCAATCATGATGTGGTCGGTAGCCTGGTTGGTAACGCACCCGACTGTTGATCCAGTGGGTGCGGGTTCGATCCCCGATGCCGACCTACTTCACTTTACGAGACAAGCTTTTCAAGCCTACTCTGAAGTGTACAAAGATGTATTTGGGTTTATTTTGATAAACCCAGATTCATTTTAATAAAAAAAAAAAAGAATTTAATAAATATTTTCAGATGGAAAGACATAAAAATACAACAGCATTTTCAATACATTTCAAATTATACAACTGTGGTGGAACCATAAGTGATATTGGGGATGGATACAACATATTTACTTTACCCGCAAATCACACTGGACCTTTGAGATGCGTCTGGGTTATCATCATTCCTCAGGGTCACTTTTTACAGGTAATTATTGATGTATTGACATCAGTGATAAAAATCTGTAATCGGACGTAAATAACAACAGTTAAAGTCAAAGTTGAATTCTACCGAGTCATCCTGGTATGGCTCCGGTCTCTGTAGAGATCCTAGTCATCTGGTGGTCAGTTACCAAGTGGCTCTGCTCTGGTATGCCTGGCCTCACTACTACACTACATGGTGCTACACAAATAGTAGGAGGAGACACACCTATATGACATCAGCTCCAGTACTATGGATTGTAGTGCACACTGGAGCTAGAGTACTGGAAGGTGCCAAATACACCAACTAACTGTATGTTTTCGAGATTGAGGGAAAGAAAGCAAAAAAAACTAATGACCAATTCGAATTTTAGGTGACACCAAATCAAATGGTTTTCAATTCAAAATCCTGCAACGATGAATATGTACTTGTAAAACTGGGGCAATCACAAGACTCCAAAGTGAACACCAAGATCTGCCACAATCATAATATTGGAGGAGTCGTATATTTACATGAACCGCATACTTGGATTGAATATCAAACTGGGAATTTTTCACCAAACACTCAACTCAATATGTCCCTAGCAGTTACGAGTGAAGGTAAAAAAATTCTTAATTTTTTTTCCGGCATGAATATTTCCACAGTTTTTTCTTCCGATAGTGGCGCTGGTGGATTTCAATCCAAAGGATTTCTTATAATTAAAACAATATTAGTTTGTTTACACCACTTTTATTTTGACCAGAGTCAACATGTTTCGGGAACAATGTTCCCTTCTTCAGGACTTATACAAGAATCATTCTTGTATAAGTCCTGAAGAAATAAAAGTGGTGTAAACAAACTAATATTGTTTTAATTATAATAATATAATGTCGCTACAAAGTAAAACCTTCAAAATCAAAGAAGCAAAGGATTTCTAGGTCCTTGGGAGACTTTCTTCCATAGGTCGATCAAGACGTAATACTGGACGAAATAGCTTCGAGTAGCGAAAATCCATGACCCATTCATGATTTCATAAGGAAAGTTAAAGAGAAAATGCAGCAGAGATATTAGAGATTTTTAGTTTAATCAAATCCTCACGCTCCTTTTCCCGGGACTGAAAGGAGATTTTTTGTGCCATTTTGACATTTGTAATCATAGTATTTTATGTTTTCAGAACCATACCGTTGTGGCGGAGAACTCAAATGGAGGATGCCGTCACAACGTACCTTCACGACACCCAATTTTCCGAACCAGTACACTGAAAATACTGAATGTGAATGGATTTTGAATGTTCGACCAGGATATGGAATTTCACTGTCGTTCGAACACAGATACTTTATAGAATCATCACCAAACTGCACAAAAGATTATGTTGAGGTATACTAAATACTATTTAAACTTCTTTAACCAAATGTTCAAATCAGAGTCCCACTTATTACCAGTTACTTTTGTTACAGGTTTCTGATTTCAGAGATGGAAATTGGGTATCAAAAGGGAGATACTGTGGTCGCACAGTTCCTCCAAGTTTTAATTCCAGCGAAAGTAAATTGAAAGTTCTGTTCCATTCTGATGAAGCAGTCAATGGAGATGGTTTTCAGGTGAGATTTTTATCCATCGAAATGCAGAATGTTAGTCACGGCTGAATCATATTTTTGGAGAGCACAGAATAGTATAAATTCAAGAGATTTCTGGTACTGTGAAATATTTAGAGCTTTCTATGACATTTTTTGATTGGTAGTGATCAGAGAGAAAAATATGCAAAGACAATGGCATAAAATCTCATGTTTTAAGTTCAATTTGTTTTAGACTTATCGCTCGACGGAGTATCAACTTGTCATTTTGACAGAAAGTCCATATAAGTATGTGGGACAAATTAAGAAATGGACAGAGCACTGCCATAACGAAAACGTCCTAATTGGCAATAGCCAAGTTATGAAATTTCTTTCCAGAAATTAATCTTAGAAACATTGAAATTTATTCCAGGTGCAATGGAAGAAAATTTGCAGTGGAACGTATGAAGTAACATCCACGTCGAAAAAACTTCGATCCCCTTTAGCAGGATTTCTCGAAAATCTGGACTGTACTTATACATTTACGTCTGAACAAGGAAAAATGATCAATCTCAACTTCGAATTTATATTTTTGTTCAAAGGTATAGGACCACTGTTGCATAAATTTTGTTTTGCAGTTAAATTCATTTTTCTTTTTGACCGTAGGAGGTATATGATTTTTAACAGCCTACGTCTTGGCCAGAATTCAGTTTTATTTTTACTCGAAATCCATAACATCGATGAACGATGGTTTGTAAAGTATACATGAAGTCTGAGCGTTCTCTTGTGTAAAACTGATTCCTATTTAGATATTCAGTGCCTATTACCAATATCGTTTAGCATGGATCAAGGCATTTGGAGTAGCATTATGTATGTCATTACATGTCCCAGAGAACGCTTTAGTACCTATGCAATCTTACTAAAATATTGTGGTGATTTCAGGTAAGGATACTCCATGCGACAGAGATAGGCTGACGATAATTTCAATTGATGAAGATGAAATTTTCTGTGGGGATAAACCACCAGGTCTCAAGAGGTATCCTGGACCGACAGTTTCATTTCACATAAAGACTGTGCGTGGCTCTTTTGGAAGGAGTTTTAGGATGTCATACTATCTGGACAGTAAGTATTCAAATGGCAGAGCACTAGTTAAATAAAAACTAGACTCCAAACCCTGTATTTTTGCTTTTGTTATAATTTCGTATGGCTTCTGCCACCAATACGTGGCAACGTCAACTACATAGAGAAAACGTGTACCCTAGAGAGCAACATCCAGGCTTCCAAGCCATTCAAAGGCATTGTGGATATCCTTGTGAGATCCAGGAAATGCTCTTCGAGGACAATCTCGTCTTCGGTAATATACTAGATGGACTGCACTGGCTCAATAACAAGTATAATACAGTAAGGAGGAACTTCTCGTAGAATCTTTGGTTTTGAATATATGTAAATACTTTTTCAGATTGTGGCGGAAATATAACAAATTCAGGCGAGGTTATTACATCGCTAGCAAAGGACACTGCATACTTAGATTCACTTGAATGTGTATGGTATATCAAAGCTCCAACGGACAAAGTGATAACTTTAAGGTAGTAAACTTTTCTTTCAATTATTCAACCTATGTAGTTTTGATTGCCACTATTTATATGTAGGTGCCCACGATCGACCACCTTGATTTTGTTGGGTATTGTTAGACTATTTTTAAATTCATTTCCACTTACCATAACAAATTTCTTACCAAACTGACCATCCCATATTTGTTTTCAGTTTCCGTAATTTTACATTGGAATACAGTGAGCAATGTATGTCGGATTCTGTAAAAATATATGAAGGTTTTGAAAGAATTGACGAGAGAATACCCTTGGCGACACTTTGCGGGGACTTGACACCATCACTTCCAGTATTCAAATCTAAAGGAAACGAAATGATCGTGACGTTAACTACAGATGAAACTATCGAACATGAAGGATTTTTAGCCGATGTAATGTTCACGTATGGTTAGTAATGTATTTTCCAGAACTCACCAGCCAACGTAGAAGTTCCTATACTCGGATTTATGGCTTAAGAGTGTGGATACCGACATTTCAAAAATTTCTAAAAACGGGAGACCTTCTATTTCGACAACCGTTACTTAATATGCTTTGGAATAAAATAGGGTAGATGCATTGAACCTTTATCTATGAAATAACCGTAAAGGATTTTTTTAATCTTGTATAGATTTCCCAAAAAAATATTTAAAAACCACTCTGAACTTTTTTCCGAAAGACGGAAACTCGTTTCCCGAAAGTCGTGCCTCTTTCAAACTTTTTTCATTCTTCACTCTCACTCGCTCTTCTGATCTATTGTTTACCCGCTACTGAGGTTATGTCATCAGCTCATCTTTTTTGCGGCCTTCCGACAACTCCTCTTATTTGACTGTGGTCTCCGTTTTAATATTGTGGGTGTTCATCCGCCCACCGCCACTTTAATTTGGGCGATCCATGATAATATGTACGACTCTAGTTCGACGCCTAATTTCTTAATTTTGTATTCTATCCATCAGGCTTGCAATGAGCATCTTTCTTTCCGTGGAACCCACAATAAACCAACCAAAACTGGCACAAATCACCCAGATTATTTAGATGGCGGTCAATGTTGTTCTTTTGCTGTATTTTAAATTGGTTTTGTTCGTTATATGTATGTATGTGCTCAAACTTGTCCAAGCTTGCACATTATATTGTCATTGTCCACATTGTCTGACCCGAGGGAAGAGATTATCGATGGGTGAAAAGATGTGACGGGCACGACTAAATACACATATTTTCTTTTCAGGCGAAGCTCACGGTTGTGGCGGTTCCATAGACGTTTCTGCATCACCAAAACCATACCATATATTTTCAAATGAGCCAAAGTATCGTCCATATCTCGACTGTCACTGGGTAATCAACGCGCCTATGGATAACACAGTGAATATTAAATTTAAGGAATTCAACGTTTCTAAGTGTTTCAACAACACTGTCACTGAAAATTGCGATTGCGATTATTTAGAGGTAAATTTAGATAAAAAAAATATAAAAACTCAAACTCAAGTTAAAAATCTTACAACTTGTAAGCAATTTCGCTCAGGGAACTAACGATTACTCACGATACCATGTAATGAAAAGGAAGATAAAAAGGTAGATAGTTTAGGGCACGTAAAAGACCATTTTGGCTCGAGAATCTTTGACAGTGGCTTAGAATATCCGATTCAGCGACACTCCCAGGATCGTGAAGAGATTGGAATGATCGTCACAAATCTTCGATAGAAGCGGCTCAAGAAGAAGATAATAGTAAAATTCTCATACTTCCTATTTTATTGATCATATTTTTCAGGACACGTGTTACTAATTTTTCGAAAGAAGAGGTTTCGTATCTCCTAAAACATCAAATGGTTTACTGATTATAGGATTTTATGTTTTCAAGAATATGATTCTAGATTTTTCTTCTGCCATGCCCGCTCCATAAGTGGAGCATATTGACCCAAGAATGTCGCTCCAAAATCTATCGTTTTGAACAAACCTATTTCCATCTTGGCAGGCAATCATTATTCATCGGCTTCGATCATACAGTTTTTTTAGATAGTTTGGTTCGGCCTGCCCAGAATGATTAATTGAAGTTAACAGTAAAAATTTGCACATGAATGAATTTCTAACTTAGAATAAACTGCCATAGTGTACGTACAGAATTTACCGACTACATAATTTAAATGACAAAATTACCTAAATTTTTCAGATACGTGACGGTCCCAGTTTCCAAGCTGAGTTGATAGGAAAATTTTGTGGTGATGCAATACCTGAAACTATAACAGCTTCTAACAATTTCTTATGGATGAGGTTTTTCTCAGACGGCACTGTCGAGAGCAATGGAGTTCGAATGGACATTTACGCAGCACCGTGTAAGTTTACCCACTTTAGGAGGTGTTGATTATTTCTTATTTTTTCTGCATCACCCATAGGTTTATCTTTAAAAGGAGGGTCAAGAGACTGAGAATCCCTTACGTCCCTTGGACCAAGATAGATCTATTGTGACATAAAATGGTAATTCAATCGTAAGTGTGGTTTTGTATTATCAATGCCAAGCAGAGTGTAAACGGCTCTGGTAGCATTTCATCGGACATTGTATAAGAACAGAAGTTAGAAGAATCGGAAGTCCGCAAAAAAGATGACCTGATGACATAACCTCAGTAGCGGGTAAACCATAGATCAGAAGAGTGATTGAAAGAGAAGAATGAAAAATATTGAAAGAGGCCTATATCCTGCAGTGGAGAGAGCAGGACTTAGAAAGAAGAATATGGGTTGTGTTTTAGGCTATAAATCCAAGTATAGGAACTTCTACGTTAGCTGGTGAATTCTGAAAAATACATTACTAACCATAGGTGAACATATTTAAATGACAACACCATGAAATTATAAAAAGTTTAATTCAATCAAATTTAAGTGTAAATGGTTCATGTCAGCATCTTGTATGGCTGAAGCGGATTTATCGACAAATGCCTTATGCTGATAGCTTTATTAATTAAGCCAGTTCTTTTTTCATTCTGTTTTTGTATTATTTAATTTTCATGCAATTGACTGCTTCCTTTAGTTTTTCCTCTTACAGATATTCTAAAATTCACATTTTTCTTTACTTGATTAGGTATTCCTTTTTTTGCCTAATAATATTAGTTAATTCTTTTCAACAAGTTCATTTCCTGTTATTGCATACGAGTATAATCTTTTAAGTAATTTAATTTTACTTTTGGTATACACCATTTATTTTCCTACATTAATATTAACGCTAATTGTCAGCACTCCTCTTTCCACTGCTGGATGCAGGCCTCATTCATTTTCTTCCACTCATCTCTGTTTCTCCCCTTCGCATCCAGGTTCTACCACCTTCTGGGAGGTCTTCCCACACTTCTCCTTTTCGTCCATAGACTTTTTTCTGACCTATTTTATCTCACATTTCAGCAATTTGTGGTCCATCGATTTTGAACATGACGAAAGATATACAGGTACTGGAATCTCCAGGCTTTTCAAGCGGAGCGCTTCCAAAGAACATTAAGTGTGAATGGTTAATTACCACTTCCTCCAGAAACTATCACATCCACTTCACTGATTTTGATGTCGGCTCGAGGACCCCTGAGGACAATCAATGCGTTTCTGATTATGTGACACTCAAAACTGAAGGGGTGAGTTATGAACCACTTCATGTGCATAAATTCTTAAAAAGTAATTTTGCCTAAAAACGGAATACGTATGAAAACCAGAATAAATTGTTTCAGGTTAATCCATACGGACCAGTTCAAGAACCGCATATACTAAATCTGCCAACAAATAAAGGATCTGAGCGTTCACCATTACATAACGTAATTATTCGTCAACCTACATTTATTTACCACATATTTTACCCATTCATAAATATCGAAAACATTTAATTTAAAATATTCGTTTTTTCAGACAAATTTTGGAATTCAACAAAAAAAACTTTGCGGAAATTTCCAACACTATGAAGAGTTTCTATATTTAAAGTCCGCAGTTAGAGTAAGACTGGTCACGTCAAACACTGCTGCGCAGTATAAAGGGTTTAGACTGCAGTTCACAGAAATCGGTAAATCATTGTTCATTTTAAAGCAATAGCTGGGTAATTTTGAAATATTTTTGTGTTTATATCCGAGGCAGCATTCTCTAAAAATTTCTAAAATATTTTTGTGCGTAGTCAGTCCATAATATTGTTTTTTGTATTCCAGGATGTTCATGGAATGTGACCAAAGATTCTGGATATATTCACATGTTAAATGCACATGAATATTTACAAGAAATGCAGTGCAAAATAATTATCATAGCCCCACCTAACCATACGATATCGATCTATTTCCTTAGATTTAAGTCAGCCGATACCAATTGTCAGGAAAATAACCTCAAGGTAAGTAAAATGGAATATTTCATCTATATTTCTAAGTCTGTATCTTTGGTAAAAAAAAAAAAACATTTATAAAAACATTGATTGGGGTGTGTGTTAATTTTTAACTAATATTTCTATTTTTAGTTTATCGATGGCATCGCAAATGATTCTCCAGTACTGGCCACATACTGCGACGATGCACCAAAGTCTGCCGTATTTTCTACTGGAAATTATTTAACAGTCAACTTGACCCTGAATAATAATTTCTTCTACGAATATGTGTTCAATTACCTCATCACAGATAAAGGTATTTACGAATAAACTGTTAAAATATACCTAATAACATTCTAGAACTAAAGCGAAAGTAAACAATTTGAGATGGTTTATGTGAGAATAACAAAGATAATCCACAGGGTGTAAGAAAAGGGGACATAGAAGCGGGGCCGCCTAAGAACCACTTGGTTCGATCACATCAGCAATGCGCGAGAACACACATACATATTTTAAGTAAAACGAATCGCAGAGTGTGAAAGACGAATTGCATGAATGTGACTGAGATCTAAAAATAGGGAAGTCTGGGGATCTATCCTATCTGGCTTCCCTGCAAGAATATAACAGAGTATTCCAAAATACCTCTCGAAATTCTTACCAATATACGGGCGGAATCATTACTGAAGCATTGGAGTAAAAATCATTCCCATCACATTACCTTGGCATGATGGAAATTTATTATTTTAGAAAATTGACTATTTTGGAATCAAATTTGTATCAAATATTATTTTTTCCCTACAGGTAGAGGATGTGGTGGAACATTAAGAGAATCCAGCGGACTTATCTTCAGTCCATTTTATCCAGGAACTTACAAAGAAGACAATGTCTGCGAATGGGTCATACTCTCTCCAGAATCGGTGATACAAATAAAGTTTGAAGGTAAGATTATCCAGACGATCCTCGGATCTTAATATCACGATCACGATCTGTGGCCAATACTTTGACCTTCATACTAGTCACCACTCTTGAGGATTTGAACCTTCAGGAAAACTTTGCAGAGGTTCGGTTACATCAATTTGTTCACATGGACGATCCAGTGATTTTTATTTTTTTAAATTTAAAATAAAGGATCTGGGCTTCCATATACAAACTCAAATACTTTCCTGCACACTTTGCACTAGGGTAAAAGTCTGTATCGCAAAGTGTGGAATACATCGCCAGCGCCGGGGTGTGAACCTGGCACCTCCCGCTTGAGAGACTGCGCATCAACAAACTGCGCCAACTATGATCCATTTACAAACCTACTTCTGTTTCTTGATTTAGTTGCAAATTTCAAGCCGGGTCTGCAAGAACAGATTCTAAAAAAATCTGTCGTAGTTTCTTTGTTCTCAAGCAGGAGACGCTTTTATGAAAATTTTGCAAAGAAAGACGTACCTCCTGGATATTTCCAGATGATTCATGGCTTGTCCCTATATCTCAGTAATTGGTGCACTGATTTTCTGAACACTTTGTGTGAAGGATATTGAAATAATTTGAATTGTCGTGTCATCTTCTACAATAATTACTCCTCTTCTTCTTCCAAATCGGTCTCTCAATGCTAAAGATCGTGACCTTCATGCGGTACTTCTCGCAGAAGTCTGACCCATTCTGGTGCAGTGATTCTGCAAACATGGTTCCAATGGCAACTGTCACCTGGTCGGCCAATCTCATGCCTTCAATAATTATAGCAGAGCTGAAAAAATGTTGTTCAATTTAAAATCCAATTTCTTTATCCAAGAATTTCTGCTAGATAACCCTCTTGAACTTGAGTATCAAATGTAGAAGAAGTTTCTGGTAGCTGTTTTCACGTTTAACTCATTTCTTTACAGTTTTTGATATCGGCTTCACAACTGCATGTGACTCAAATTATGTGGAACTGTTGGACAAAGATGGAACATCCCTAAATAAATACTGCTCAAGGGTAAGAATTGCTTATAAATTTTAATTTCTTATGTAGCACATGGCCCAATCATGAAATTTAATACCTTTTAAGGCTCTGACCCAAATATGACGTCACGGTCATTTCCCACGGCATTAAGGTTCAAAATCGCGTGATTATTTGTAAAAAATTGCGTTGTTTTCCATTTTTTGGGGTTAATTTCACTTCAATCAAAAAACTTTTATGGTAATTCTCTAGATTTTAATGAATATTATCAGTACAAAAAAATTCTCCCGTCTTTCGGGAAACGAGTTTCTGTCTTTCGGAAAAAAGATCATATGTGTTTTTCACATTTTTTTTTTGAGAAATCTATATACCTAAGATATAAAAAAATCTTCTACGGTTATTCCCTAAATAAAGGTTTAATGTATCTACTCTATTTTTATCCAAAGCATAGGAGAACGAGTGTCGAGATCTAAAAGGTCTCCCATTTTTAGTTTTTTTTTTTTTTAATGTCAATATGCGTGCTTTTAAGTTAGTTAACGTACTTAAGTAATACACCACCATCAGACAATCGCATTGTGGCAAAATGTCACAAAGTTCGCGGGGTAATTGAGAATATCCACAATTTCATTAATTGCAATGTACCCTTTTTTATTTCCAGAGTTCAGTGGGTCCAGCACCATTTACAGTATTAAACAATTATGTGAAAATTTCGTATCATACGAGTACAAATAATTACGGTAGTGGATGGTTGATGGTATTCGATTATGTTGCTGTATAGAAAAGCAGCAATCCCCGGAAAATTCCAAAAAGCAAGAAAAATACAATACAAAAAATAAATAGTCATAAAAAGAGGCTTTTATGACGGTAACCTTTCTTTATTCACATGAACTGAATAAAATGTTGATTAAAATACGTTTTTATTCTCTACACACCCGTATCCCGTATTGTTAGTACAACGAAGGTATGAATGGACTACAAAAAGCTTTTTTTGAAATAATTTAAATGAAAATGAGTTTTTATTTATCTAAACATTTTTTTTTATTCTGTATTATCAGAGGTTTTTTTAAAATTCGGACAATCCATGATATTGCGGATCGACAAAGAATTTTCTATAGTATGATCTGTATATTTTGCATTTATTATTTATCGTACAAAGTATAGAAGTCTCGCGAGTTTAAGACCCTTTTTTGTAGTGTTTGTAAAGGACGGATATTGGGTTGATTGGCAGAAATCGCCAACAGGCGATAAATCCGCCCTTTGTGTGTAAATTTATGTGCAATAAAGTTTTTATTTATTTATTTAAAGGACGAATATACCTGCCTAACGCATCTGTGTGCATTCTTGTTCATTGTGCGCTCACTAATACTACTATGACTGCGTGTACGGACTTGCGTATAGTTACACTGTCTCACACTACAAAAAAGGCTCTTAACCTCACGCGACTTAAGTACATTATATCAATATAATAACAATACATAATAATCAGACAGACACTACATGTATATTGCACAATGAAAACTGCTTGTCAGAGTTCGAAATCGAGTGCATGATTGCATTTTTCCATAATAATGCCACAGACCGTGGAATATCACAATATCACAGACCGTGGAAATCCACCTTAAAATATAAATAAGTCAATAAATAAATAACTAGTAATCACTTACTATTTACAACATCCGTCTTACACTCCCTAATCACTTCATTTCTTATCACATCTCTAAACGTTTTTCCACGCACTGAACCTGCTTAACGATCTCGTCTCAGCAGCATTTAAGGGCATGGCACCAGAAATGACGTCACAGTCTTTTCCCACGGCATTATGGTTCAAAATTGCGTGACAATCGCATGATAAAATGGTAAAAATAGCGTTTTTTCAATTTTTTGGGGTTAATTTTGCGTCTATCAAAAAACTTTTACGATTATTCCCTAGATTTTAATGCATATTATCAGTACAAAAATAAAATTTTACTCCGCGACTTTCGGGAAACCAGTTTCCGTCTTTCGGAAAAAAGATCAGAGGTGTTTTTTTTTTTTGAGAAATCTATACAAGATAAAAAAAAAATATTTTACGGTTATTCCCTAGATAAAGGTTCAATGCATCTATCTTATTTTGTTCCGAAGAATATTTAGTAACGGTTGTCGAGATAGAAGGTCTCCCGTTTTTAGAAATTTTCGAAATGTCAATATGCATACTCTTAAACTAAGAAAGTGAAAAAACAAAGTCAGGCGCTAATAAATGCATTGAATTTTTTAAATAAAAAAAATCCAATTCTTTCATAACGAGTAGGAACTTTGCTGAAATGAAAACGCTTCTAAAACAAATATGTACCATCTAAAAACAGCATAAAAGCGAGTGTATTTTGGTAAAATTTTATGCGATTCTTCTGAATGCGAAGTTTTTTAATATAACTTTTATTCATACGTGTTTTTACGAGAACAATTCTATAATATGATGTGTTTTCGTTCCTTCGTTTGTGTTTCTTTCTATGTAAAATGATAATGAAGTAGATTCTACGTACTTTTGTAATATAAATTCAATGTAACAGATGGTGTTCGCTATTCAGTGGCTCAACAACAGAAATGTAGATATTATAGTATGTAGATAGATCTTATAATATACTAGCCGAGTTACCCGTGCTTCTACTTCTTAAATAAATAAATATATAAATAAATAAAAACTTTATTGAAAAGAAAACATATCTTCCAAATGGCGGGTTTATTGCCGTAGGCAATTTCTGCCAACCAACCACTTGTGACATTAATTTGATATACACATTACATACAAGTGTATGAAAAATAAGAAAAATATAAATAAATATGAAAATAATAATAATTTATAGAATACTTATACATACATAAAAATACATACATAAATAGATATGTGGATGGGATGAAGTGTTCTTCTTGTTCTTAAAATAGGACTTGTGGCCTGTTATGAAGATGGATTAGCCTCCTGCGATGTTGACTCCCAACTGTCAATCCATCTCTTTGGTGGTCTGCCCGGGAGTCCTCTGCCCTGGGGTTGGCCGTGCAATCCCACCCGTGCCTCGCAACGGAAAATTTGACATAAGCAACCCGGCATACTCTATAGGCTTGAGCTGGACAAAATGTGACTTTCGCATTTTCAAACCCTTTCATACGATACCACACACGACCCCACACAAGGCTTGGATCCCCTCATCATTATGTCATCTCCTAGGAAAAGCTTTTTCTCCAAAAACCGGCGACGTTGGGGTACAGCCTATATTATCGCAAATGTTATTCTAAATTTTCGCAGCGAACCGTCGTGAAATGCGGGAGTTATGCGAACACTTACAAAAATCAGACTTTACTTTATATATACGTATGTACGAGTAAATATTCTTATATGATTTCGTTTTTTTCTCTTGCAAACTTTCTGATGAAAATTGGAAAATAACGGTGATATTTGCGTAACTTTAATTTTAAAAAAATATTCACGGAAGATAAAGTTTTTTTTTCTATCAATGATACCCACTTTTCCCTTTATAGTTTTGTTGCAGGTACGATTTTGTTTTTTTAGAATGAAAGTCCAAATTCATGTTAAAGACGGGAAAGTTTTCTTCGAAAAATAACACAAAATTTGCGAGCAAATAATTTTATAGCGATTGTCTAGTTTTTGATTGTCAATCTTTGTTTTTTTTCACAGAAAACCAACAACGAGTAAAGTGTGTTCACAAAAAGTCGTGTGGATGTAACGTTTGTCTTGACGTGTACGTAACCGACCGTTGACGTCTTTTTACTCATGAACACAATTTGGTCGTGGTTCGTCACGAGCGTCTGGCGGGGGCATTAGAATAAATGTACATTTATACAAAACAGATAGCATGGTTGAGTTTCAAGCTATAAGATATCATGACATTTATTCACTAGGACAAACTTACGGTCTTTAAAGAAAAAACAAAAAAAAAACGATTCTGAATGCCAATGAATGCATTTCAAATCATTACGAGTAAATATTTAATTACAACGTAGACACTCGTATGTTATTTCAACCGAAAACTACGTAGAAGCGAGTAAATGTAAACATCCATTAGCTCACGGGTAAATTTGCTCTAGAAATTGCCATCCGTATTTAAGGCCTTGGTACCATGAATGACGTCACAGTCATTTCCCACGGCATTAAGGTTCAAAATCGCGTGACAATCGCATGATAAAATGGTAAAAATAGCGTTTTTTTTCCATTTTTTGGGGTTAATTTTGCGTTTATCAAAAACTTTTACGGTTATTCCCTAGATTTTAATGCATATTATCAGTAAAAAAATAAAATTTTTACTCCGCGACTTCGGGGAAACGAGTTTCCGTCTTTCGGAAAAAAGATCAGAGGTGTTTTTAATTAATTTTTTTTGAGAAATCTATACAAGATATAAAAAATCATTTACAGTTATTCCCTAGATAAATGTTCAATACATTTGTCCTATTTTGTTCCAAAGCGTATTTAGTAACGGTTGTCGAGATATGAGGTTTCCCGTTTTTAGAAATGTTTGAAATGTCGGTATGCATAGTCTTAATACAAACACACCGTAGTTAGCTTAGATGACACTCAAGTTGATTGCAAAGTCTATTCATTAGCACTAGAGTACGTTTCAGTGTATTTTAATCTCCTCTAACGTTATGAGCTCCTGATACTACTATATATAATACTCGTAATTATTTACCAAAGGCGAGAAAAAGGGGTGTTCATGTTAAACTATTTTCTAATCCTTCGATACTACAGGGTGATTACTTCCATATGTCAAATATTTGCAGAGGTGATAAGAGAATAAAAAATGGGATAAAATATCTAAAGAAAAATGATAAAACTGAATATTTAGCTTAAAATCCACAAAATTTGACTTTTAAGTTCGCGAGATCAAGGGTTTGCACTCTTATTTTCAGGCGATTTTGAATAAACTTTATTAGTTTTATCATTTTTCCTTTTAAATGGACTTCCACCATGTACCAACGGTCGAAAACATCGAGATTAAAATATTTAATGAATACGTAATTACATGTCCAAAAATCAACCGATTGAGTATGAAAATTTCTCATTTAGGTTTCTTGACAGTATCTTAAAAACTACCAACTCGATTTTTACAAAACAGACCAAAACTCATTGTAAACAATTTAGGCTTTCTTTGTGGCTTTTTTTTAGAATGAAGTGAAAATTTTGTTAATAAACATATTTTATGTGAAAAAAATACTGTTCTTAAGGGCTTGGCACCAAGAATGACGTCACAGTCATTTCCCACGGCATTAAGGTTCAAAATCCCGTGAACAATCGCAAGATAAAATGGCAAAAATAGCGTTTTTTCCATTTTTTGGGGTTAATTTGGCGTCTATCAAAAAACTTTTACGGTTATTCCCTAGATTTTAATGCATATTATCAGTAAAAAAAAAAATTCTCCGCGACTTTCGGGAAACGAGTTTCCGTCTTTCCGAAAAAAGATCAGAGGTGTTTTTCAATTATTTTTTTGAGAAATTTATACAAGATATAAAAAATCTTTTATGGTTATTCCCTAAATAAATGTTCAATGCATCTACCCTATTTTGTTTCAAAGCATATTATTTTAGTAACGGTTGTCGAGATAGAAGGTCTCCCGTTTTTATAAATTTTTGAAATATCGGTATGCACACTCTGAAAATGAGTTCTCAATAATTTGAGATGGAAAAAACACGGCATTTCTCGGCAATGGAGCCACAGCATCCGATCGAAAGGAATTCAATGTAGATTTTTGTGTTCAAAATAACATATTACGGTTTGAATGACATAGTACGTTGACGAAATATAAATTATTATTCGTATTTCATCGGAAAATGTATTAAATTTCCCAGGAATCTTATGCTTCCCAGGATATTACATGATAATAAAATATACATATATAACATTGCAATACTAAGCATTCGCTTGCTGTGGAAAGCAGGGGTCGTAAACCGTTAAAAACCAAATTTTATTTACAAGATTCTAATTTATGTGAAAATCAATACCTACTAACTAATTAAAATGAGTAATAGAAGGTAAGCATTTAAAAGTTGGTTTGTCGTCTACCCCTATTACCCCACGGAATGTCGATATTAAGGGAATACAATACAAAAATGTTACTATTATTTCAACTACGAGATGTAGAAAATCCGATGTTTGTCAGAAAGTGAGAGTTTGTAATATTGAAAAAAAAAAGATTTTCTATAGTCTATACTCTAAATTTGATTTCCTTATCACTTCAGTCATCAGCCTTTATCGGGTACAACAGCGGGTACAATACCTGTGTGTTAGGCTGGGAGTCTGAGTTCGATTCCCTACCGAAGCGGGTGGATGGACTGGAATTGATGAATATTACGTAAGTGTAAAGTGATCACATTAAACCAGTCGACGATCAGTGATGGGAAGTCCATTATTGGCTGCATAAAATATTTAATTTAGAGAGTACAAAATACATATTTATAAAAAACTGTGATGATAGGTTGCACAGCAGACATATTCGTACATAATTAGAAGACAAATCAGTGTCTGAATAACGATGTTGTATACTTGGATCAGTAAACATGTTTTAAAAAAAAACATACCTAGTAAAAATATATGTTTAAAACCCCTGCAATAAGGGGTGTGAAATTGATTTCCTTTATCCTGTGCTTTGCTGCCATCCTGATAGATTGGCCGCTCCGTGCTCTACGACCCTCAGGCGTTACGTTTCAGCGTCACCCGAACCAGCCAACCAAAGGTGAAATTTCTACATTTACTTGTACACATAAAATAATATGTTTCAGTGTCACCTTTCATCCTTATGCCCTCCTGATCCCGATAATTTTGCGATGTTGTTAATTATTGGGGGATAAAATTCCCTGCTTGATTATTTTAGTATTTTTTCGAGTATAAATTTACTTAGTTTATGTGGTTTTAGTATTTCTTCAAGGACTTGGTTCACATAATCAGAAGTTTTAGTATTTGTTCCTTAGAAAATTCTAACATACAAATGTATATATTTAAGAAAAAGAATCTGGGTTTATATACACACAAATCCAAATACTTTCCCGCACACTTCATATTAATCTAGCACCTTATGTCATGAATTTCAGAATACCAATACATTCTCACTTCATTCTCTAATTAATGCAACTCTATGATTTTAACCTGTCACCTCCTGATTAGAAGTCCGCACTGCGACCAAATGCATCAACTCTGAACTCACGTTGTTCATAAACAGAGGTTTAATATCTTGAAAAAGTTAGGTGGGAGTGTGTCGTGTATAGTTGTCAAGTTTAGTTCAAAAGTGTCGTAATTAATGTACCTACTCATAACTCAAGAGTGAAATATGTAATTTCGAAGGCGTAGGAAGAAAACAGAAAAGGTGGACAGATGACATTGTCCAGCTTACGGGTCGTAGATGGCATCAGCAGATAGCCCAAGATAGAAGACAGTGGAAGAGTTTAGAAGAGGCCTATGTCTAGCAGTGGAACGCAAGTGGCTAGCAATAAGTAAGTAAGTAATTTCGAAGTTGTAGAACTGTGTTACAAAATATTGTAGGAAAATATACGTATGTAACTATGGATTTGAAGATAAATAATATTTCTTTATGTTAGCCGACAGATTTTATAGTATTGTTCAAACAAGGAGTATTGTGCCTCTACGCCAAATTACATAACTTCTATGTAGAGTCTTAACATTGTAGCTTTTGTATTGTTAAACGAGCGAAACACAGAAAGTGAGAAGAAAGGCAGAAGGAGAATAATGTTAAGTTGTCTCTATTGTAAGGGAAACTATAACCTTCTATTGTAACTATTGTAAAAATGCTTTCTTTTTTGTGGCTTTCTTTCTGTTGATTGTTACAAGTATTTTTATAGATCTATATATATGGGCATCGCCAGTACCTATACCAATCACTAGGGGGGGCGGAGGAGGGCAGCTGCCCCCTAGAGATTGGAATAGGTATACATTTTTTCACACTAAATGAAACCTCACAATAAATCACAATACTACCACATATTTTCTCATCATATCATAAATTTTCTAAAATTAGTATAACAATCCATCAGTGTCTAAAAAAAAATTGCCGGCTACGCTATTTTTTATTACTTTTTTCATAAAAAAAACATTTTTCATACGTATTATTGTGCAAAGTATATACATTTTCAAATAAACAAACCACATCGTGATCTTCCTCACTATGTCTCACAAAAAAAATCACCTATGGCGCTATCTACGCATTTTTTATGTTAAGTATACAATTTTCAAAAATTTTGTTGCCCACCCCTAGCTCCGAGTCTGGAGACGCCCATGGATCTATATATTTTGGTATTGTAATAGTTACTGCCTCCTTACAACTACCCCAATCTAATTAGAGCCCTTATTAGGTGTTGCTTTATTAGAAAGTATTATTGTCTTACAGATGTTCCTAACAGGTCATCAAAGTTACAGCTTTTCTTACGAACGTCTACATAGCCTAACTGTTTTCCTTAGAGTAGGTGATCTCCACTATGATACAGAGAAATAAAAATCGGTATACGCAGGAATGTGTTTAACAATAAGAAATGAAGTGATTAGAGAGTGAGTGACTGTAAGATGGATATAAACAAGTAGTTATCTCAACAGATATACAGCAAAGGATGGACTTTCCATCAGGCTTACGACTGTTTGTCATTATCGAATTTACACTTAATCCTACGTTACCCTTTGCTGTATATCTCTTGAAATAACTACTTATTATATGCAACTACGACATGTAGAAAATTCGATGTTCTCACAATACATAAAATGTAATTTTCAAAATAATCTTGTATGTTATAACTAGAATGAAAGTGAAAAAATTGAGATGGTTGGACCTTGCAAAGAGGATGAATGACGAAAGGATAACAAAGAAAATATACTTGGGCAAAAGAAGAGATGCAAGAAAGCGCGACCGTCCAAGAACCACATAGCTTGACTGTGTCGACCATTTGCTCAAGGACAGACGTGTTTTGAGCAAAGAGAATCGTAGAGTGTGTACTTCGAAACGTATGAATGTAAGTTGCTGAATAAAGAATCGTGTGTTAAGATAAGAAATCCTGGCGATCTGCTCTCTCTGCTTACTCCGCAAGGATTGCGGCGTAAGGGGATAGAACAGAATACAATAGGATAGGAATGTATTCAAAGACAGGATTACATTTCTGAGTCTCAATGGTTTGAAAATATTTTCTATAGACATCGTCCTTATCTGGGATTTCAAAATACGACTAATAATTTGATTATAACGTAAATTCTCGTCTCTATTTCAATTCACTGGAGAATCCTAACCAAAACGTTCACAGAAAGCACTAGATGTATAAATATATCCTAAAACACGTTGTAAAATATCCTTATGTACCAGGCTACCATAGAAATATATTATTCCTTCCATTGCAGCATCGCATGGATGCACTCGAATGAGAGGATTTTCATAATACGAGCATTACGTAAATAATATTGTACGACAAGTTTCATCATACGGTATTAGGTGCTTTGCTTCTCTCGTCGTTATAATACCTAGCTGAATAATAATATTAGTCCATATAAACCCCTGAAGGATTATGTTATCCTGATACTTATATTTAAATCAAATCATCTTGTATTTGCAAAACTAGGAGAAAAATAAATATTATTAGAAGTACATACGGATTTATGAGTTTAAAAATAGAAATTATGAACTTTTAAAATGGTTAGGATGGCAACTTCGGCTATTGTGACAAAAATGGATTTCATGTAATTTCTTTCGAGATTCGATCCCCGAAACCGACTTACTCCACTTCAAGAGACTTCGAAGAGCTTTTCAAGGTCTCTGATGTTTCAAAGATGTATCTAGGTTTGTAAGTCCAGATTCATTTTAAAAAGCCAAATTACGTTGGTGTATCAGAAATAATTACGAGTATTGTGGGTCTACACGCTTGTCAAACCTCAACAAGCCATTACAAATTCAAAGCGGGTTTGGCTTGGCTTGTGTGGGCTTGATCCGATCCAGTGTTGGTTTTTTCACAAATCGCAGGAAGTTTGCGGCCAGCGCTTGCGAAGTGTCTACATGTTCCGTTGGAACGTTTGCTGTGGCTTGAAGATTGTGGCAAGTAGGTACCAAGCTTGTGGACCCGGCATAATATAAGTACGATTCTATATTTTTTTTCCTTTCGAAAAACCTTTCGATTCTCTGAATTCAGAAACATCAGTGAGTGGGTACATAGGTTTCTCCGTTGACTAAAAATAGTATAGATACGTACATCGAACCTTTATCTAAGTAAATGAAAAAATGTGAAAAACACATTTGATCTTTTTTTCTGAAAGACAGACACTCGTTTCCCGAAAGTTGCGGGGTAAAATTTATTTTGTATTGATAAAATGCATTCAAATCGAAAGCATTTTATCAATATAAAATACTTAGCGAAAGCGAGCGAAATTAACCCCAAAAAAGTTTAAAAAACGTTATTTTTAACATTTTTTCATGTGATTGTTCATGGGATTTTTAACCTTAACGCTGCGGGAAATGACCATGACGTCCGAACCTTTATGAACCTTCTTATAATTAATTCTTGTGGGAAAAGATTTGACTTAAGACGACCTTATCATCAATATTCATAAGGATGGAAAGGCATGGGAAGGAGCGGATAAAAAATTTGCAATTCAAATTATATGAAAAGTTAGCCGTTAAATTAACAAAAATATTATAATTTTATAAATAAAATTAATTATTCGTTAAAAATTTAACGTACAGAAAAGTAAAAATAATTCCTATACTTTTTTACATCAATACAGGGTCATTGAAAAATAATACCCCTATTTTAAAGTGGAATAACTTTGGAACCATTTAATGAGTGATTCTTTCACCATCTGGTAACTAATTAATGTAGATTTTGTTTTATGTATTATACTATGCATTAGCACATGCGCAGTCGACAAAGAAAACTGACACTTTTCATCTGCCGCCTCGTAATAGAGCCGTGAATTATCTACACTCACACAATGTAGCATTATGTGAAAGTCCCTGGAGAAGTGGCGGGATGGGTGTTCCGACGCTTTCATTACCTTGGCCTTATTACCTGCCAAAAAACATGCAGATTTACAAAACAAGACAATGGTGCCTAGTGTGCCAAAAGACCAAAGGTATTTTAGAGAACTAATTTTTCGATCCTATCGCCATTTGTTGGGAAAGCGTATTAAATAAAGCGTAAAAACGTACCCACGTATTAAAATTCAATTATTATAATGAGAGAAGTACAATTATTGGAAATTCTGCCAAAAAAAGTACGGTTCAAACATTTCCATTTTCATTGTAGCAACCCCTCCAACTCACGTGAATAAAAAACGAGTTTTATGTAACCTAATAAGTAATAATATGCGAAGTGCTTCATTGTGAAAATATCCGATAATGGGCAATAGTAAAAAAGGTTGGTATGAAATACTCGCCTTAATGAAAATGTTTCTACAGATAAAAAAAAAAATAGGGTAAAGGTCGAATTACAATATTATCAAAATATGATTCGCAATATTTTTACTTGCGAATATTTTGATAAGATACTTATACAAAAAATAAATCTATTCCAAATACGCCAGGAAAGTTTTATTCAAAAGTTGCGGTAGTTCTGAATTTTTGGTATGTTTTAGCGCCGGCCCTACAATGTTGAGTTCAAAAATGTACCGCTTGGTAGGATAAAATATTTTTTTTTTCATGCCATCCATTTCTATTTTGAAGATACCTATCTAATCTGTTGTTTTTACATAAAAAATCGGAATGAGGTCTAAACTGATTATTAATTAGACTCGAATAGATAAAACTGAGTTATGAGCTTTAAAAAATCGCATTTTTTAACAATTTAAAGGTTGTAAAACATTGAACACCGACTTACTCCACATCTTGACACAAGCTTTGTCTAGCATAACAAGATGTAAGTAGTTTATATTTCGGTAAAAACAATTTTATTAAAAAAAACATATTTTTGTATATTAAAAACACACTTATTTTAAGTATTTATCTTAACAAACAGTATTAGGTCCATCAGTAACTGCATGTTATTCAACCACGATGTGTAGAAAATATGATCACACAAAAATAAAGTGTGACATTCAGTTTTATTTTTTGAAATAGAATAGTCCGAGAGCCCGCTGCTTAATTTATGACGTATCTGTTTTTTGATCGAAATGTGGTATAAATGATAGCTTACCAATAGGGTATTACATCGCACTAGGGTTGCCTATCAAAATCTTGCCGCAACCCCCCCTGCCCCCCACGAAAAGGTCCCTCTTCGCGGTTTTTCGCATTTTATAGGAATATGGTAAGAGATAGGAGAAAGTAGTCAATGACAAAAATAATCCTTGCTAAATTCTTTACAAAAAACGTTAAAACTGCTAGTTCTACGAAAAAATTGACTTTGTATTTTTTGTAGAGAATTTAGCAAGAATTATTTTTGTCATTGACTACTTTCTCCAATCTCTTACCATATTCCTATAAAATGCGAAAAACCGCGAAGAGGGACCTTTTCGTGGGGGGCAGGGGGGGTTGCGGCAAGATTTTGATAGGCAACCCTAGTGTGATGTAATACCCTATTGGTAAGCTACCATTTATACCACATTTCGATCAAAAAACAGATACGTCATAAATTAAGCAGCGGGCTCTTGGACTAGAAGAAACGCAGTTCGAAAAGCTAAAGAAATGGATCTAGTATCGTAATAGGTATTTAAAATAAATAATCAAAATGGAAATTCGAACCCTAATCTCTGCATAACCATAAGTGAGCGATGGGTTTATCTCGGGGAGATCGTTAAAGGAATAAAATGAACTTGTGTTTGAATACTCGTCAGCTAAAAGGTTAAAAGGTCGAAAATTGAAGGTTAACTAAATTCTAGGTTATATCAGAGGTCGCCTCTAAGCTCTTATCCCAATATTGTGAAACCCCATTCCTGATGAGAAGATTATTATTGAATTCGGATTATACTCCTAGAATAGTTTCACAATGCCTCTCATTTCGTTTAGAAGAAAGGAAAAATAGAGGAAGAAAAGAGAATCTTATAAAGAAAAGATGTCATCAATGGAGACCCCCGGAGGAAACAATTTACCGCTCAGTATGACCAAATTATTGGTATTGAAATGACAGCATATTGAAAATGTTTTTTGTTTATTCATTCATTCATTCACGGCTTAAAGGCTTTTAAAAAAATACGAACAAATAATCAGACATTATTATTTTTATCGTTTGGCATCAGCCACTGAAAGGAGTGAAAGGTGTCGTCGTCAGAAGATAAGAGTCAAGGATTTTTTGCTGTTACATCCAGGAGACACTAGAGAGCAACATCCAAATCATCAAGCCATTGCAAGGCGTTTGGAGTGGCGTTATATGTGTCGGTATATGCGCCAGCGAACGCTCTCAGAGGGCACGGCTCCACGATGTGCTGGATAGTCTGTACTGGTTATGTAGTTCTTAATATGTATGATTGTGGCCAATGACAAGGCGATGAATGTCGCGGCTTATTGGAGTGGTAGACTTTAGACCGGACACGTAAAGTAATTTTTTAATTTAATTTAATTTTATTTTCTTAACGGAATCAAACAGTCACAACAACAAATAACATAAATTAACATATCACTTAAGGAAGTTATATGTATACACAACATTACCCCACAAACAGTAGCGACCCTAACAGACATTGCCATGATATACACAGTAGGAACACATGACTCACTCAAATGCCTATCTTATTCGGTCAGCCCACAAGGACAAATCAAGATCAAACCGCAGTTCCAAGTCAGATACCGTTAACTAAAACCAGCATTGGGTAACCATATTCTTACTTTCCTGACTTGAAATCTTCTAGAAGGACTGAAAAGATGCACTTCTTAAACATTGTGGATAATGCGGAGCAAGACTTTAGTGGTAACGCTTGAGCAATAAAATAGCCAAAAACACCCTTAGCGAAAACAGCTATTTTGCTGAAGAATTATTTTCGACACATAAGTACATATGTACTATGATTAGAGCCATCTGCAGTAACTTATTGAATATAATATTGGGAGCTGGATCATTTGTTCAATTAATTATTTGGTTTGAATCTCGGATGACTTTCCATAAATTGATTTAGATCTGGTTTATCTGGGCAAAGCTTCGTGAAAACTTCGTTAGATGGCAGTAATGTAAGTCTAAAAAATGTTTTATTCAACCCAGAAGATTATTTACATTATATTTTCGTATTCGTGCAACTTTGGCTCACAAAATGTATAACTAGTATTGAAATATGATGTAGTCATAGTTTATCTGATATTATGTCCTTATGAGGAAAACTTAAGGGTGAAGAAGTAGTAGATGCAAAGCAGCTAAATACGTATGAATATGTGTTACCTTTTTGTAATTTCCTCTCAGTCGACTGGTTGAATAGAAAATAATGTAAAAAACATACCTGAAACAACAAGAATAATTTAATTAAGTACGTGTTTTTATAAAATTGTTGCACCATAAAATGGATAGGTACATATTAATTAATTTAAAACATTCCTATTTAACTAAGTATAGATTTCTTTACACATAGAATTACCAAAAATCCTCAGAAATCACCCGCTGTCAAGTGAATTGCCCTTAAAAAAAACCTACAAAAAATGACAACAAAATAACATAATATATAAAATTGTTCACTACGGCGAGCTCATCAATTATGATTTTTTTCCCTTCTAAGCCCCAAGTTAGAAAAACAATGGTGAGCTTCATTATTGAAAAACTATCGTATTTGATTTATTTACACTTTTGGTGAACAGAATACACAGATATGTTAACATTACACATATACATTACAGCATTTGTTCACTGGGGCGAGCTTATCGCAACGCTGCGATCTCTACTAGCTAAACTCATATCAACCTATTTTTAGGTATGTGCACCACACTTTTTCACAACCTACAGATAACACAGAAGAAAATAACTAAGGGATGAATGCAGGGTTGTCAAAAATATCTTAGACAATTTAATATCACGTTTTCGTAACTTTGTTCGCCTAAGAGAACTGAGAGACATGTAATGCATAATGAAAAACAAAAAAGAATTCCTTTCTTAAGTTTTTTTGTAAAAAAAAAATAGGACGAAACATAAAAAAAAGTTAACCCTTTTAGACTCGAGAGCGATGATAATAACAAAAATTCGTGAGCTCCATACACTCTCATTCACTTTAATGCAAACAGGGCAAGGTCTAGAAATGTGTTTTCTTTTTACGTCTCAAAGTTTCAAAGTAATTTGTAAACAGAGCCGTTGCAAGGCCCTTTTTACATCAAACGATTTTTTACGGTTTCAGAACACGATGGGTTGATGAAATGAATGGGTTGGCTGGCAGAAATTGCCATTTGGCAATAAGTCCGCCCGTTGTGTGATTATTTTCAGTACAATAAAGATTATTTTGTTTCATTTTTTTTTTAATAATGAAAATTTTTGAATTACGATACACTGTTTAAATCGTTTGACGTAACTATTTTTTTTATTTTTTTATTTTATTCATTAAACAAACAGACAGTAATACAAAAAATCTTAAAAAATAGTAACTAGTTAAGTATACCAATAGATGTTTGTTATCAATCTTACTACAATGGCAATTATCCTCTATGTATTAATACTAATGACAGAAAGCGAATTCGCACACGAACTATGACGTAATTTCAATATAGAATTGAATACTGCTGTGCACCTGTTTGTCGCCAAATGACGTACTAACATTGTTTGAAAGGATCGATCGAACTTGATTCCAAATTTACATACATCTGGTAGGTAAATAATTATCATAGACTCTTAAAAACATTGTTCTCCAATGGTTTCCATATAAATTTCAGAACTACAAAAAATGAATTCAATAAATTTTAATAAGCCTTTCAACTATTCCTTAAATTGAACACGTTTGTAATAATAACAAATTTTTAGTTAGGAAAACACAATTATTATTATAAGTTATTTTTAGTTGAGAAAACGCAATTATAAGTTATTGTACAACACAATTAATTAACTTTTACTATTGTTTCTGGTTAGCCTGTTTCAGTTTGTTACACGACCAACTGCAGAAGTTTAACATTTGAACAATTGTTTTTGACGTAGAGTCGAGAGAAACTGCAGCAGTGACCCAGGCACTTCGTACGTTTCGCCGGCGTCCTAGAACCGCCTCTGGATGATGAAAGTAAGTAGGGTAATTTGATTACAACGGTGTACGGTGCGTAGGTTTTTTGGTGAAATGAAACAAAAAAAAAAACATGACTCAAAATATTTCTGGCATGAAATATTTATCATGATTTATGCTGGGAATGTTGAAGTTTTTTTCAGTATGTAGTGAATTATTATTTTTGTAGACACCGTAATGAAATTACGTCGGGATGTCAAAGGTTAGAAATTTGATCAAACTTACACACAGACTCGTGTAATGCCGCTTTACACCCTTGTTGAGCCTCGACAAGTGTTCACAAGCGTGTGATGGGGCGTCTGTCTTGGCTCATGTGTACACTCCGTTTTTAAACAAATCAATAAAAATTTGCGGTAAGCTCTTGCGAACCACTCATACTTTGTCACATGTTTGTGAACCGAATTTTTGAACGCTTGCCAAGCTTGTGAAGCCGGCATAAGGAGATATAACACTTGTGAACGGTCGCTTGCTATACAAATCAATGAAAGTTTGCGGCAAGCGCTTGCGAATTATCCACATATTAAAGTTTGTCGCTTGTTCGTGAATGCAGTTTGTGAACGCTTGCCAAGCGTGTGGAGCCGGCATAAGGAAACATACGAAATAAATTGTTTAAATTGCTAAAATAGGCCATTGGCAAATTTAATGTGCTAAATGTGGGTTAGTTGGAAGTTACTAATAGCAGCATGATTAGTTCGCCCTAGTGAACAATTTTATGTGAGTGTTTTGTGCTATGGAAGTAGGTACGTGGTTGGGGCAGTTTTCTAGAGATCGGACTTGTAGTTGTGAGGCGCCGGGTTCGAATCTTAGTGCTGGCGATGTATTTTTCACTTTACAACACGAGCTTTTAGCTAACTGTGAAGTGTAAAGAAAAGTATTTTTGAATTTGGATATAGAAGCGAAATCCTTTTCTAAAAAATCTCAACACATTTTGGAACAAAAATAGAATTCACCTTTTTCGTACATGGCTAACAATAACAGGAAGCTGACCTATATAAAATTAATAAATAAACTTTGCGAATAACAAAAAAAAGGAAGTTAGGATGATTACCACTTGACCTTTCCATATTGTAACAAGTAATTCTATTACTGTCAACTTTAAACTCAATTAACCTATAACCTAACGCACGTGAACGACATTTTGTGGATGGTAATAATATTATAGTCGTATCAAATTTTCCGATACAATGTTGGTAAATAATAGGTAAATCAATAAATACAGATTTTACTTCACCGAATAGCTTTGAATTAGAGTAAAATCGAAAACAAGTATTTTATTTTAGCAGTTCTTTGCTGTTTCGAATTTCTTTAGAGAGAAATACTTATATCCAAACCATATTATTTTTTTAACACGCTGTTATCAACTTCGTCTGTCGTCGTCTGCATCAACATTTTCCAATTATTCTCAGCTAAACCTACTTCCGCAATATAGGCAACCTCTCTCTCTCTGGGCATTTATTATTCCCACAATGATGGTGAGGTCTGCCATTCTTGTCTTCCGCCGCCACTCGGCTCTATCCTGTGCATCTTCCGGGGATGCTCAACAACCTCACGCCACCTCCGCTTGGATCTCCCTCTAGATATCTCCTACCAGGGACAACTAATGACTGTGCCCTGTTGCCAATGTATTCGGGGGGTCTTCTACTCACATATAATACAGGCAACCTCTATAACCTTTAAATTTTATCAGTAACTTGATTGGCCCGAATCAATGAAGTTGTTGTCTTGTAAAGGAATGAACCAATAATAAAATTAGGTACATACCTATACAGCGTCTGATCAGTTTGGATTGGCTACTCCATATTTGAATATAGAACGATTTTTACTACTGTTTCATAAAATAGATACCCCATACTTTTTACATCAACTCCATCTGTCGTCGCCTGCATCTACATTTTCCTTTTCAATTTTAGGTGGATTATCACAAAGCAATCTACCTATTCGTTTCTCCCGCGATGTCGCAGAATTTAAAAATTTATATTTAATTACCAATTTGGCTGTCCTATATATAGAACAGCGACAAAAGGATGTTAGTAATTAGGTACTTACGACGTGTAGGGTTAACGTCAAATTCCAGGACCGGCCCTAGGATCAAAATATTTTCCGTCCGTCGCATAATTATTGATATCTATATTGTTTTATTTGCAAAAATGATTAAGTAATTAATAAAACAGAATAAATATAATTTATAACGCACTTCATAATATGATGAATCATCATGGCAGTGAATTCATAGCTGAATGTTAAGTGTTACGTAGTTCATTAATTCCTGTCCCGCATGTAAGACTGCAGACATAGGAACGCCAGTTCAACCATCGATTACTCAACATTCGATGCCTGTAACATTTAAGAGTGTGCATACCGACATTTAAAAAAATTCTAAAAACGGGAGACCTTATATCTCGATAACCGTTACTAAATATTCTTCGGAACAAAATAAGATAGATGCATTGAACCTTTATCTAGGGAATAACTGTAAAAGATTTTTTATATCTTGTATAGCTTTCTCAAAAAAAAAATTGAAAAACACCTCTGATCTTGAAAGACGGAAACTCGTTTCCCGAAAGTCACGGAGTAATTTTTTTTTGGAAAAAACGCAATTTTTACCATTTTTCCATGCGATTGTTCACGCGATTTTAAACCTTAATGCCGTGGGAAATGACTGTGACGTCATTCTTAGTGCCTAGGTTCATCGGCCTCAATTAATGTAGAACGAGAAAACAGAACAACATTCGATGTAATTTCTCTCCGTCCAGTGTAACTTTTCTTATGGGTATACAAAATGGTATCCGGGGAATAATTTACAAAGTAAAATTAACACGAATTATTCAATGTTTTAATTTCACAAAAAATATAGATTCCTACTGCTTAGGAACTGTGATATATTTTCCGCAGTCTACACATTGAGTATCTGAGTAATTTGCGGTATTCGGGAAGCTGTTTAGTGTGACCACACGAACACTACCGTCCTTCTGGGGTTAACGCATTATAATCGATGATTTCGTAAGTTGTACAATGCAATCATTGCAATCTCTAAAAAAGCTATCACAATACTATAGTACGTACCTGTAGGTATACCTACGTTATTTTATGCTGATGTCTCCATGCAATATTAGCTTATACTACTACTACCGTCCCTACGAACTGTTCATACTACTACTATCAGGAAGTACCAATAAATTGTTTAGTCAATATTATTATCTAACAGAATGTATGGATAATATGGTTATTGTGACTGCTCTATAATGTTTATGTCGTCCTGGTACCATCATCCACAATTTCATAGTGAAATTTGTACAAAAATTATTATCTTTATGCCACTATTTTTATATGACGCGATAGGATGCCGTCGAATTTCTCGTATAAACGACACAAAATGTGTTTGTGGCAATTATTTGAATCACTGTATGAGGACATGGTTGGCGCAGTTCGTTAGATTGAGGACTTCCTATAAGTTCAGGTGATGCCGGGTTCCAATCTCATTTAGCTTACGATAAAGTGTGCAGGAAAGTATTTGGGTTTGTGGGCGTGATGGAATCCAATGTAAGAGTGTGACCCTGCCTAACCTGCAAGGAATACGGCATTATAGTATAGAATTGATAGATAATCTTTTAGTATAAAATAGAGTGTCTGTTTCTTTGATAAACCGTTCATCCGATTGAGATAAAACTTTGGGTTGGGCAACTGGGCATGTCCCAGGGATGGTATGTTTGGGGGGAGGGGGAGTACGAGGGGGGCATGAAAAAAGCAATTTTTGACGAATCTCCCTCCCGACATCCGCAGGAGTAAAGTAGAGAGAGGTGGGGGAGGGCGGTGGAAGGCATAAAGCGATATTAGTGTCGAATATATAGTTTTGTGGATCGAAAAGATGAATAGTAATACTTCTGATACCAGCAAGAATGTAGGGGGAAGTAGTATGGGGGGGAGCGAGTCTATTAAACAAGGAAGTTTGCAAGTTTGCATTGTGTATTTATTTATTGTATGTGTACTTCAGCAGCAAGTAAAAATTATTGTTACGGACACCTAGTGCGGTGTTGTTATTATTATATACATATATTTTTTAATTTAAATTGTTAGGATTTGAGTACAAGTGTTAGTTTATTATTATATACAGTATGATATTATTATATTATATAAGTAGTATTGTATAGAGTTTTTGGTAGCACAATAAGTATATTGATTTCTATATCTTTTAAAAGACATTAAAGCCGTTTATTAAAAAAATAAATAAATAAAAAGTGTATTTTTTTTACAGCTGATGTCTATGACGTAGCAAGGCGCGCAGGGTAAAGCTAGTTATTAAATATAAAAAGTTATATTATGGTATAATAACACCCGCAAGGCCTCATTTTCTTCATAAAATAATATGATTTCCTTTTCAGTAAAGTTTTATATTCAAGTCTCGCTCTAATGATTGAGTTTGTTCCAGGAAGCTTTCTTTTCATCGGAAATTTTATTATCTCTGTATTCCAGATGTATTGAGGACGACGCTATAATGAAGATACGTACTTAATATTCAAATTTCCTTTTTCTCGAAGAATACTTACGATATCTTTAATTGTGCAGAAATTTCTTGAGCCTTGAAAGCATTTACTATATAATTCAAAGAATCGCTATAATAAGTCACACAAGGACAACGTCAGCCAGACAGACCAACAAAAAGGTGGAAGGATAGTTGGTGTTCCACATCCCAAGAGGAAGGCATCCGTTCAACTACAGATCAATGATCTAGAACAAGAAGAAGAAGAAGAAGCTATAATAAGTAGTTATCTCAACAGATATACAGCAAAGGATGAACTTTCCGTCAGGCTTATGACTGATCATCGGCTGGTTTAATGTGATTGGTTCCATGTCAAAATCTCAAGTGACAAAATCTCACATGTCAAAAGGGTCAACCTACTACTGACAGAATCGCAACTCAACACCGAGAAATCTGATGCCGTTGTTTTTTTTTGTTTTGTTTTTGTGTGCAAAAAAAAAACAACCTAACGAACCTAACCCAACAATATTGAAATTGTCGGCAACAGGTTTTCGGGTGTTGAGTTGCGATTCTGTCAATAGTAGGTTACCCTTTTGACAGTTGAGATTTTGTCATTGTGAGTTTCTGTCTGGTTACCAATGTGATTACACTTAAGAGGGCTACAGTTCTGAATTCAAGGTCAATTTTGGGCGGAGCGTAAAAATTTCTCCCCTGCCCCGCTTCTACAATGTTTGTACGCATGGACTTGTAGTGTTAGGAGTCTATAACCAGTGGAAATCACCGCAATATTTACACTACAGTTAGTTGTGTAATAAAGAATTTTTGGCCATGAGATATAGACCCACAGGTAGATTCCAACATCAGTTGCATTACAGTTCCATATTTCATATATGTAGCTATCTTAGTACCAACTTCCCGAAAAATCTTATAGTTTAATTAGGGTCATTGTCTTCGAGCCTATTATAATGGCCTATTCAAAACCTTCAAAGTTGTTTTCACTGCAATAGCCAACATGTGTTCGCAATCTACAACGGGTGGGTGATATACATGTATTTATTTCATTTGGTATACTGGATTAAAATTAAAAAAGGTGTAAATAGCGCCGCAGACGATTTTTTTGTGTGAGACATGGTGAATGAGGTCTTGATGTAGTTTGTTTACTTGAAAATGTATACATATAAAGCTTTGGACAATAATATGTACGAAAAATGTTTTATTTAAAAAAGTAATAAAAAATAGCGTCGCAGGCAATTTTTTTTATGAAACTGGTGGATGTACATACTAATTTTAGAAAATTTATGATATGAGGTTTTATCATTTAGTATGAAAAATATATACCTATTTCATCTCTAGGGGGGCAGCTGCCCCCCCCTTCCCCTCCTTGGCGACGCTCATGGATGTATATATATAAAAAAGTATATGTTATTATATACGATTATAGTCTGATGAGATAATAGCTGAGAGTAAAAAAAAAACACAAAAAAGCTAATCTACCTATTTTTGGAAAAGATAGTTTAGTTTAGTCCGGGATAATATAATTAATAGGCACGCACATTTAAGTAATAAGTATCTAAATAATCTAAAAATCACTAAAACATGTGGGAACTACGTACTCGTAATATTATGTGAAAATAATTTAAAATATAAATCAGTTGCCAATGTTTGCCGTCCTCTGTAATATGCGAACATTCGTCAATAAGAATAAAAGTATGGAACGACAATTCAATTAGCACAGAATCCACGTCTTACCAGTCCACAGTCTTGTGGGCGTCTGAATCCTTGGCGAAACGAAAAACAGTGCGTTCCTTGTAATTCCCGTGTTATAAGTGTCATATTCGCGTGCACGCTAAAACCGATAGCGTATATTAGTACGGAGACTTTTTATGAAATTGAGGTTTTTTGGGTTTTGACGCGAAGCAAACAAAAAATATTTACGTTTCTTTCTATAATGCGCTAGATATTTTAGTGTTCTTTAAGACAAAAAAAGAATTATTTAATTCCGACGGACGAATCACTTGGAATATCAAAAAAATGATGAAAAACGACGTTCACAATTTTTATTTTTTACAAGAAACTATATAGTATATAAATTATATTGCTCTATAATGCGCTTCGTTAAAGTTCAATCTATATAATATATTTTTTTCATCGAAATCCAACAATAAATAACGCGGGTATATCGATTGAAAAATCACTAAAATCGCCATGTTTGCTACTGTAGCCCTCTTAAAGAGTATGCATACCGACATTTCAAAAATTTCTAAAAACGGATAAATCAGATCTCGGAAACTTTACTAAATATATGCTGTGGAAAAAAGAGGAATAGATGCATTGAACATTTATCTAGGAAATAACCGTAAAAGATTTTTTTATATCTTGTACATATAGATTTCCCAAAAAAATTGTGAAAAACACCTCTGATTTATTTCCGAAAGACAGAAACTCGTTTCCCGAAAGTCGTGGTGAATTTTTTTTCCTGTGATAATATGCGTTAAAATCTAGGATATAACCGTAAAAGTTTTTTTATTGAAGCGAAATAAACGTTGATGTAAGTGTGAAAATGATTGCAGTCAGTTCACATGTTGGAATAAACCACGGGAACTCAATTATTATTTATCCTCAATTATTGACAAAGCTTTTTCGATTATATGAAAGGGTCTTTCTTTGCCAGCAACTTAGATAGTCTATTTCCAAAATGTTTTGAAGATACGTACTTTTGTACCATCTCTCCTTTCTTTATTGATTTTTCATTAAGTCTTTATCCTTGAATGCTCCCATACATACAAAACATTTCGTTATGTAAAACATACCTATACAGTACCGAGGGTGACATAGTAACAGATCAGTGAGCATCTGAAAAATTGAATCGGGAAAAGGAAGATTTCTCAGATCCCAAAATATAACATATGGATAAATGAGAATTGCCCAATCCCACCAACTTTAACCTAGGAATGAGAGCCCGAAGAAATTTCCATACAAAAACAGAGCTAATATTCTATTTATTGAATAAAGAACATCAGATTCCAGCACCCATAACCCTAAATCCATATGAAATGCAACATGCAACTCACCTACGTTAGGTGTCCAAATATTTCCGCCCAGAGTACATAGGTGAGTTGCATGTTGCATTTCATATGGATTTAGGGTTATGGGTGCTGGAATCTGATGTTCTTTATTCAATTAATAAAATATTAGCTCTGTTTTTGTATGGAAATTTCTTAGGGCTCTCCTTACTAGGTTAAAGTTGGTGGGATTGGGCAAATATGTTTTAGCGACTCTAAGAGTTAGAAACTTATATCGAATGCCCCCGCCACACGCTCGTGACTAACCACGAGCAAATGGTGTTCATGAGTAAAAAGGTGTCAACTTTCGGTTACGTACACGTCAAGACAAACGTTCCATCCAAACGCCTTTTTACTCATGAACACCATTTGCTCGTGGTTGGTCACGAGCGTGTGGTGGGGGCATAAGGCCTTCTCGAAGTTTGTGTGGTGTGCACATTCGGTGAGTGACGGTGGAACCGTATTCAGAGCATTGTACATATACCTACCACCACCATGAGAAAAAGCTTATTATCAGCTCTTTCTCCCACTTTCAGCAAGTGCAGCTTTTCTAGCTTTTGCGGAATTACGATAGGGGTCATTTCTAATTTTTTGTATTTTTAATTTTGTATATGATTTTAAATGTTGTGTGTTGCTTTTGACTACCCAGGATTTGTAATTAGGTAATATTTGAGACTTCACTGGTTTATTTGCTGATGATATTGTGATTGTTTATATTATAACCCTCTCCAAAGCACGAGCTCTGCTCAATTTTGGAGAGTAGTTTTTTTGTGTTATATTGAGTTGTAATTTCATTTGTTTTTCTTTACAATTTGTAATTTTATACCCAATAAAAAAATTTGAATTTGAATTTGAATTTGAATATATGTTGTAACTGTATGCACTCTTTCAAATTAATAAAATAGAATAAAAATAAAAATAATAGACATACACGATCGGGTCGCTGGTTACCCAACATTTGGAAGGCCTTGATGCATAGATAAACAGATAATTTCGTTAAGACGTATAAGTTTATTTTAGAGCCCTTGAAACGATAAATGATGAAATAATGAAAATTTACGTTCTTAGTTATTCGAAGCCATAAATACGTTTGTAAGTTCTTCGTGACATCATTATTATCAATTAGATTTTCATGGTGAGACATACTATTCCCATAGCTACCACACATAAATCTTAGGAGGCAACAAATATCTACAAAAGTACAATACATCAGAGCTTTATGCCATCTATATATCCATTATATCCTAATATCAGCTTAAGAGTATGCATACCGACATTTCAAAAATTTCTAAAAACGGGAGACCTTCTATCTCGACAACCGTTACTAAATTTGCTTTGGAACAAAATAGGGTAGATGCATTGAACCTTTATCTAGGGAATAACCGTAAAAGATTTTTTATACCTTCTATAGATTTCTCAAAAATAATTTTTAAAAACACATCAGATCTTTTTTGCGAAAGACGGAAACTCGTTTCCCGAAAGTCGCGGAGTATTTTTTTTTTCTTATACTGATAATATGCATTAAAATCTAGGGAATAACCGTAAAAGTTTTTTGATAGACGCAAAATTAACCCCAAGAAATGGAAAAAACGCTATTTTTACCATTTTATCATGCGATTTTGAACTTTAATGCCGTGGGAAAATACTGTGACGTCATTCCTGGTGCCAAGCCCTAAACACCAGAGAACAACTGTTAGAACTCACGCACTGAGTAATGCTGGAGTAGAAAATTTACACAGTTTCCAGTTACCACATCTTTGCTGTTGTCAAAGATAAGAAAGACCCAACAAAAACATTTAGCTATTACAATGGCTTTTGCCCATAAAATGTAAATGTGAATAAATCTACGGTGCCTACGCAATAACACCCAAATCCTAAACTACAACAATACGTAAGGAAAATAATGGAATTTGTAAGTAATTTCGTGGGTTTGCTGTAAGAAATAAGGTCAGTAAATTTAAATTATTTCCGTTCCTTTTATAGCCAAAGTTCCGACTGCTCAAAATATGACCCATCTCTTTGTTTTGATCGGCCATTGCAGATGAACATTTTTTGTCATTGAATGCATTCTACTATCCATCACCATATTCCTAAAAAATGAGAAAATTCGCGAAGTGGGAAAAAAAACGAAGCGCGAAGAATATACGGGAAACAGAGGGAGGACGCGGAAAGGTTTTTGGTTTTGATGACGATCATGATTCGATTCTGTGTCTAAACTTTTCGATAAGGTATCTTACATTCATAGATACCAGTGGCGAAGGGTGTATTTCTGCAGAAGGGAAGCCGGGGCTAACATTTCTTATGGGATTACGTCAGATTCGACACTATTATACCTATCATTTTTTTCAAAAGGTAACTCGATGAGAATCGTGTTCTTAGGTAACTTTGCGCCTGATAGATACAAATGTACAATCATAGACATTGTATACGAACTTGACAAAAGAAAAACCGAACATTTAGGTTAGATTAAAAACAGATACGTGATATTTTGAGCGGCCGGATCTCAGGCTATTATATCTGATGTTATTCCGTGTTAGAATGAAATTGCGGGTCTGGTTGGGAAACTCATTGTTCAATACATTGTTTTGTGTTGGGTATAACGTATTACTAACTGAATACCTACATTATCGGGCAACTCTGACAAGGTCACACATTAATATTGCTAAATACGGCAATGCGTAAGTCCGTGGGAATCTGGGGGTAGATACATGATTTAAATTTGGATTTATGAAAGACAATCCTGGGGGAAATCTCAATTTACTTGACATTTTTGATTCCTAATTTCAAATTGGTTATGAAACTATCGAGAGAGTAGCGTAGCGTGGTGGAAGGGGGGGCACTTCGATATTGCTTTTTTTATGTGCCACATCAACATCTATATTTTAGTTGTCCCACTCGAAAAATCTAGAAAAAAAATTACGTCACGCCTATTTCCCGCACCATTAAAATCAATCAAAAAACTTCTATAGTCAATTTTAATGCATATTATCAAAACGATCAAAATTCTCTGTGAATTTCGCGAAACGAGTTGCTGTCTTTCTGAAAATATATCAGATGTAATTTGCTCATTTTTTTTTAAATCCATAAAAGATACAAAAAATCTATCACATTCATACCCTAGATAAAGGTTCAATGTATCTACATTATTTTTTTTCCAAAGCATATTTAGTAAGCTTGTCGAGATTTAAGTTCTTCCGTTTTTAGATTTTTTTGAAATGTCGATATGCTTACTTTTAAGTGAATAAATAAACATTTTAATAAGGTGCAAAGCATTAAGAACAGCATTTTCAAAGGAGCTTTTTGAAATTACTCGTTGTTTAAAAAGCTTAAGGAGACGGTAGGATGAACACAAAAAACGAAGCAAAATGTGATCAACGTTGCATTTAACGCGATTTCTTTGTGACTGTCGTGTTGCGACAATTTCCAGGCGTGACGGTCACGTCTAAATATAGCAAAGAGTTCCAGAGCTTCCAGTTTTAATTATCAGGATTGTATGTTTTTACTTTATTCCTTTTTCGTTTCAGCATCGCGATGTGATGTTCCTGTGACGCTCTCGGGGGAAATGGTGTTATTTTTATCACAAATTGTCGACACGCTTTCTGCAAACACGCAAACTGACATAAATGGTAAAAGCGAACATAAACTATCTGTTCAGATAACTAACTACTCGGTATACCGAACATTTTATGTCTCTTTTCGCTGTTTTACACTTTCAATCACTTGCATACGAAATAGGAAAACAAATGTATCACTTTATTGATCTATTAACAATTCCTGTGTATTCGAGCAAAGTACCTAATAATTAAAATCGATATATTATCTCTTCATGCCAAATCCCTCGCGGAGCAGACAAATAGGACATTTTATTTTATTACAATCAAAAGCACAAAACAGACAACAACTATAGATATAAGTGATCGATTTAAGTTTGAATTTTTATATGACTTTTGTATTGTGTGCTATTAGCTATGTATTACACATTTAAGAGAAATATTATGAGTGCGGAATGCAGATGGTTGCATATGGGATTATTTTTTTCTGATTTATTCAGTTCTATGGGTGTATGCCTACTGCAAGTTTGCATTGTGTATTTATTTATGGGAGGGGAGGGAGGGAGGACATAATGCCATAACACACTGTTTCTTTAAAATTAATACAGTTTATCATTTATAATCTTTGCGATTTAGTCGCGACTACGTAACACGCATCCATCCTTAAGGATTCAAGTGAGTTTCGGACGGAGCCTCGGAAGTACGCTCTAAAATAATATTTTTCTGGATTTAACCAACTTTTTAGGTGAGTAATAGCGGAGATAGGAGCTACCTAGCACAAATTTTGTACGAAAAATAATGATAAGTGGCTCCATTCCTCACCTATAAAGTTGGTGTAACCTAGCATATTATGTATTCTAGGATTTCGTTCCCTTAATCTACCCCGCAACAGATAATACGATGGATACAGATATTATTAAAGAATAAACATGACTTAACATTATGTAAAAACTACGTAATGAAATAGAAAGATACATTACGCTGCCTGGACAGTGGACGGCCTAACATAATATATTGCGCTGCATGTAGCTAGTCCGGTGCAGATAGACACAAAACAGCCCTTCGAGGGAAAGTTGTGGGGTAGTCTGGATTCCATTCATTCTATTCGTTTTTTGGGGTGCTGAATCCGAATCCGAGGTTTGCCAACAACATTTTGTGACGCTACATGGCGAAAATTGAGATATGTGCCGCAAATTTAAATGTACTAGCGATTTTTTACTGGAACTTTAAAAAAGTCAGTCTTTTTTGTAGGTTATCTTTCTAAGCAAAATGAAAGCATGTAAGTACTTAAAATTTTCTAGAAATTAGTTATACATTTTTTTTTCTTTAAAATGAATATAAACGAAGCTCTCAGGCTCCATAAGCTAGCCAATTTTCGTATTATTTTAAATAGTGAGAAAAGAAACGTTCGGACAAATTTCACCTTGTTATTTATAACCAAATTAATATATGAAACATAGTTTACCTCATCGTAATCAGCGAATTATAGAAAGTTTTAAGGATAAATTTTATTCAAAAATACTGGGAAATGTTATAATGGATTCAGATTCATCACCCTAAAAAACTTATTAATAGAATGATAGAAATCCGGACTACCCCACAACTTTCCATCGAGCAATGCAACCGCACTGGACTAAGCTGGCGGATAATTGAAATGGATGAAGCCAATGAAATCCAACAGTTCTAGTAGATAGGTCTACTAGATATAGGTCTACTAGATATAGGTCTACTAGATATAGATCTACTAGGTCTAGTAGATAGATACGAGTAAAATATCTAGTGCTGGAATAACCATTAGGTATAAAACGCTACCCTTATAATATGTTTCTAATGATTACAGTATGCTGCCAATACTTTCATTCCCAATTCCACCAACTTCCACCTAGGAAGGAGAGTCCTAAGAAATTTCCATACAAAAACAGAGATAATATTCTATTTACTTAGTTATGGAGCGTAAGTCCTGCAATAAATCCATATGAAATGCAACATGCGACTCTTCTACGTTAGGTGCCCAAATATCTCCGCCCAGAATCATGTTGCATTTCATATGGAATTATTGCAGGACTTACGCTCCATAACTAAATAAATAGAATATTATCTCTGTTTTTGTATGGAAATATCTTAGGGCTCTCCTTTCTAGGTGGTAGTTGGTGGGATTGGGCATCAGACTATCAAAAAAAAATCGCCAATACTATCAAAATAATATAGAACTTACATGTATTATCATTGTTTGATGTGCGACGTGTAAGATCACAATTACGGTACTCATAGAACAATAATAATTGATACAACAAGTAGTTATCTCAACAGATATACAGCAAAGGATGTAATTTCACAGCTTTATGACTGATCGTCGACTGGTATAATGTGATCACTTTACACTTAAGTAATTCATCAATTCCAGTCGATCCATCTGCCCCGGACTGAAATTGGAACATGTTAGGTACTAAGTGTAAAGTGATCAGTCACAGTCATGATATGTGCTATTATAACTGTTTGTACCCATGTGACTAAATAAATAAATAAGCCTAATGGAAATTCCGATGTTCACACAATGAGAAAATGAAAAACTAAATCTTTGGATTAAAAAATGACTTTAGATTTCGCCGAATCAAGTCATTGGACAGAGCGATGGACCCCCAGAGTTTTAAAATGGAGACCGTGGGACAAAAAGAGAGGAGTAGGTCGGCCACAGAAAAGATGCGCCGACGATATAATCCCAGTCGCGGGTAGAAGATGGGCTCGCAAAGCTCAGGATAGAGGACAATGGAAGAAAATGGAGGAGGCCTATATCCAGCAGTGGAGAGATGGCTGAAGGAAGAAGAAGAAGAAGTCATTGTTTTGTGGATTTTAATCAAAATATGAAGTTTTCATTTTTTCCTTAAAATGGACTTCCACCAAGTAATCCGGTGAAATTAAACACAAACCAGTCTGTCGATGGAAAGTTGTGGGGTAGTAGGGATTTCTTTCATTCTATACGTTTTTTGGGATGCTGAATCCGAATCCGAGGTTTGCCAACAAAATTTCGATACGGAACATGGCGAAAAATACAAAAAATGGCGAAAATATTCGTTTTCTGGCGATTTCTTTATAATAACTAGAAAACTGACAACTTTCGTAAGTTATTTTTCAACGCAAAATGAAAGTACGTAAAATTTACTACAAAATTGCCATATAAAATTTTTCTCTACAATAAATAGGAACGGAGCTGTGAAGGTCCAAAAAATGGCCAAATCTTCTTATTGTTTTACATTACGAGATTCGAAAATGTATTGAAAAAGTTTACCTTGTTGCCTTCATAAGCAAATTTCGACAATTATTCTTTAAATTCATGAGTCATATTTTACCTCGTTGGAATCAGAAAACACAAAGGAAGCTATTTTTATTTAAAAATACCGTGAAATGTTTGAGCTAGACATGTTTAAATAATTTTATTTAAAAATATAGTTATTTGTTTAGGCTAAAAATGTTTAAACCTTTTTAGCTTAAACACTACACTATATTTTTAAATAAAATTTATCCTGAAACCTTTCTCCATATTTACTGATTCCAACGAGGTAAAATATGTATCATAAATCTGAAGAATAATTGTCAAAATTTGGTGATAATTCGAACAAGGTGACCTATTCTACATACATTTTCCATTTTCACAATTTAAAATAACAAGAAAATTTGGCCATTTTTTGGAACTTGACAGCTCCGCTGCTAGTTATTTTAGAAAAAAAAATTATATACCAAATTTGTAGGAATTTTATGTGCTTTCATTCTGCTAAAAAGATGACCCATAAAAAGTTGATGGTTTTTAAGTTCAAATCCAGAATTCGCCAGAAAATGTAAATATTCGCCATTTTACCAATTTTTCGCCATGTTCCCTCACGAAATTTTGTTGGCAAACCTCGGATTCGGATTCAGCACCCCAAAATACGTATAGAATGAAACAAAAACAGACTACCCCACAACTTTCCATCGAGAAATCTAAAAGCACCGTATTAAAGTACCTACGGAAAAAAACATCGATATTATAAATTGTGATTTTCAAAATATGTTTCAATAGTTGTTTTTAATGATGGGTTTCAGAGTACGATCTATAGGTATATTGTCTGTTTTACGAGACTTTCTATGTCCTTGAATTCTGCTCAAAATTAAAAAATAAAAAACTTTTCTAGTGTCAAAATAAAACTTTAAAATAATTTATTAGCTGTAGTTACAAAAACACAGAGTAATTTTTCACAAAATATGATTTATTACAAGCTTAACTTTTCGCTAAGCTTTTTCAAGGCCAGTTCTTAAGAACGAAATTAAAAAATGGAGATGTTACTAATCTATAAATTCACGACGCGTTTCTTGCAGGATAGGCAGAGAAAACATTCCGCCACAAGGCCCTATCCTTACACAAACTTCTTGCTTCCGTCACGTTAATGCAATTTATTATACACAAACAATTTTCAATTCAATTCCAAAATTCTTCTTATTTTTCTTCGATATTTTACATATGCAAGTATGGTTACTTAAAACTATACATGTTTTGAGATACCTCTCCAATTGAGACAGGTCTCGTGTGTGGGGAGGGATCCTGCATCTATACGAGTATATGCATAGCAAATATCATACATAACAAACATCATACATAGCAACAAAGTTACATCCCGCGAAACAAATGAGCAAATTTTAGGAGACTACTGGGCCAAGTGCCTCCATCATGTGTCTCTTAATTTCTTTTTTGAAGGCCACTCTGTCTCTAATATCCCTTCTATAACGTCTACTACTTTTACTCAGTACACGTCTATTTTATCTAAGTCTACTTTTTTGAATGTTTGTAAGCTTATTATACACGGTAAATATTGAGCCTTTGCTGGTTTGTTTATAGTATGTTTTACATGTACATATACTCTGTAAAAACTGTTTGCGCTCTTAATACCAATAAAATAAAAATAAAAAATAAGTAGTATTAATGTTTATCACAGAATAATTTATAAATTGTAATAAAAAAAAAGAAGTAAATAATATACCGTTTGATCAAGGATAAGCTCCATCCCACGCAATCCTCGTTCTATACCCCACAAGGGTGTTAAATGTAATAATAAAGGATGTAGCACGATAAAAAAATAAACTTATTGTAGTTCATAAAAAATGAATTTTATTTCGTTTCAGTTTCATGGATGAAAAATATTGCCTTACGAAAATTGTGTAATACGCTTGAGAAAATATTGTTTTCTTGTAACATAATTTCATAAAAAAAGGGTGAAGGTCTTTTTAGGGACTGGGAGAGGCGTTTTTATATTCGGTTATACCCCAATAAAAAATTATAAGAATCTTATTTCATAAATAAAACAGTGCCTATATATTTATTGGCCGTATAAAGGAAACCATAGTTTTATTGACCTATTTCTCTATCTTTTTTTGACTTTGAAGATCCTCCATAGATACGAGTATATTGCTTATATTACTTCGCCCTCTATTGATCCCCGTGGAAACACATTGAAAGTTATGGAAATCTATGAACAACACCCAATTCCCTATTCCTACTACATATCTTATCTCTTTGTAACGAATACCAAAGTAACGAAGTTCGCATTATAAAGAATATTCAATTCGCCCCTGAAAACATTGATCCAAAATGTAGGTATTAGGATAGATAATTTATCGTATCCGAGTCTGATCTCAGAATAACGAAATATTTAAAACTGAAATTTGAATGAAGTTGAATTGACTTGACACAATTTTTCAGCGTACAATACGAATCACCACTAAATCCACGCGATGGACACGCGTTGAAAGTTTTGTCGCGTGTCAACTCTGCCAATCCTATAAAATATGTCTTAAACTTAAAGAATATTTTGATGCTCCATATAATTTAAAAAATCTATCATCATTCATACATCCAAAAGAATTTTCTGTATAAAGAAGCATTTCTTTTGGTCCCATAAACTTCGCTATAACGAGATTTCATGTGTAGTATAGAAAAAGTATTTCCATTGATGTTTTTCACTATCGTGTACAAGAACATGTATACTAGATGTAAAGATCGAATAAGTGATCTATCGATCAATATTCTCACTAGAAATTGTATCCGTATAGAATGATCTATGAATGATGCGAATAAAAATGATATATCAATCATCCGAATCCATATATGGACCTTTATTAATAACTCAATCCGTATTGGATTTATGTTTTATTTATTACCAGGTGACCCAGAAAACATAAACATTGGAGAGGTGTCATCTATTTTACCGTAACATTTCTTTATGAATTTATCATATTAAGTATTATTTTTCCATAAAAGGAATAAATATATCGGCTATAGTATAATGCTTAACATTTATTTTGTATCTAAGTAAATGTTTTGTTACTTACATGAAACACTGAAGATACAGAAAAATAATTATTTGTGACTAGTTTCGGCCAATTCAATACTAATTTAGTATGAATATGGCCTTACAAGCCGAAACTAGTCACAAATAATATATACCTATTTAGTAAGGCCATTTTAATGTTAATTATTTAGGCCGAAATTAGTCACAATTATTTTAGTAGGGTCATTTTGATATGATCGAAACTGGTCACGAGTAATCATTTTTTAGTAATACCAGTATGAATATATTTATGTTTACTTTTGGTGAACAAGATACAGAGACATGTAAACATTTCGAATATAAATCACAACATTTGTTCACTGAGGCGAGCATATCGCAGTGATGCGATCTCTGCCATCTAGCCCCAATATAGTAAAAAAAAATGAGTAAAGCAGAAAATCTAGTCGTAAGACCGATTGAATACATAATAATTAACTGAATCTTGTCGCAAGTAAGTACGTAAATATTTTTAGTAGGGCCATTCTAATACTAATTAATCTGAGGTGGTTGGTTAGTAACGCGCTCGACTGTTAATCAGATGGGCGCGGGTTTAATCCCCGCCTTACTCCACTTCACAACACAACTTTTCAGCTTTCTGTGAAGTGTTCAAAGATGTATTTGGGTTTATTTCGATAAACACAGATTCAATTTTAAAAAAAGGAAAAAAAAATACAGCCGAAAGTAGTCACAAATAAATATTTTTTCTGAAACTTCAGTGTTTGATGTAGCAAAACATACATACCTAATAACTGAGTTTTATACACTAGCATACTTTATAGTTCACTCGTCTAATTCTGAAAGCATCCACACTACTCGTATATTATGTGCTCCTGGTAGTTTAGTAGAATTATTTACCCAAGTTGTGACAGATCTGATTGACAAGCGGAGAACCACAGTCTACCACTGCTGAATATTTTATTATATTCACGTGTCGGTGCTTGCGTCACACTTCCCAACCGCTGAATTGAATTTAAGATATTCGATAAATAAAATATCAATATTTTATGAGCGTACACTCGTGAAAAGATATATTGAGATGAAATATATTTATTATTTATCGTACTAGTGATACAAAGTATATCACATCAATATAATAAAAATACATAATAATCAGACACAATAACTAAAATTAAATGTTATTCATGTACTATCAATTGTTAAAATAAAGCATTCATAAATCCATAAAGAGTTTTAAAAATTTCAAAAAACGGCAGACCTTAGATCTTGACAACCGTTACTAAATATGCTTTGGAAAAAAATAGAGTAGATACATTGAACCTTTATCTAGGGCAATCTAGGGAATGACCGTATTTTTTTATACCATGTAAGTATAGATTTAAAAAAATGTGAAAATCACCTCTGATCTTTTCTCCGAAAGACAGAAACTCGTTTCCCGAAAGTCGCGGATATTTTTTTTTGTATTGATAAAAAAAAAAAATGCATTAAAATCTAGGGAATGACCGTAAAAGTTTATTGATTGAAGCGAAATTAGCCCCAAAAAATGGGAAAAGCTATTTTTACCATTTTATCGAGCAATTGTTCAATGTTCATTGTTCATGCCATTTTGAACTTTAATGCCGTGGAAAATGATCGAGACGTCATAGTTGGGTTGCGAGGCTTAATTAATTTTAATTTTAAATATTATTCGACATGTTTTGTCAATTTTATTGTAAAAGTTTTAACACTCGCATCAAAGGGAAATATTTACTCGGTACAACATGATATAGTAACATTTCTCTTTCATACTTGCTTGCATAGTAATACATTCGTATCCCTACGTATGTATATGTACTTAGTCCCTTTATGACGCGGCTATTTGCATACATTATGTAAATTTCTCATATAAAGACGTTTTAATGTGTCTGAGAATTAATGTATACTATATTGTGAACAATATTATTAATCAATATATGAATGATGGAGGGCGAGAGAAGAGAGAAAGAGTTAGCCATACATGTCTAACTTTCATTGCACTCACTCCATGGCAGAAAAATCTCTTATTAAAATTAGCAAACCCTGCCTTTGTAAAAGAATATTTTTCTCACGAAGTGTTAGATCAGGATAAGTTTAAACATTTTTTTTTACATGAATCTGGGTTTTATCGAAATAAACCCAAATACATCTTTGTACACTTCACAGAAAGCTTAAAAGCTTGTGTTGTGAAGTGGAATAAGTCGAGGATGAACTCGCGCCCACTGGGTTATTTTGCTACTTTCTCACCTATGCTGGATTTCACCAACTTCTTAGGTGAGTAGTAGCGGAGATAGAAGCCACTTATCATTATTTTTCAAACAAAATTTGTGCTAGGTGGCTCCTTTCTCCGCTATTCCTAGCCTAAAAAGTTGGTGAAATCCAGCATTATATTTTTTTTATTGTTAATATTTTTTCTACTGAAATGAACCCTGAATGCCTTAGCTATATAACAGACAAAAAATATTGCATTATGTCTTAGTTAGAGGGGTTTCTCTGAAAATTGTTAATTCTAGCCTCGACCATCTTACAAATTTTGATTATGCCACTTTCACACCATCCATCTTGTAAAAAATACTTCCCAATACACATATTCATCTATTTGTCCCATCAGGCATTGGTTGGCAAGCTTGCCCAAGTTATTCAATAACGTCGTATCTTATCTTGTGTATCATAGTAAAATGTATCTCAATATAGTAAAATGATTATACGAGTATTATAAAATAATAGATGGAGTATGTAGGTGTTGGTACTACTGACTGAGTGTCGGTCAGACAATCGACCAACGGAAATCAATAATAGTAAACATACCTACATAATCAGAATTATATTATGAACTACACATACACAATAGGCAATACACGAGGAGATACATATCTATCTAGTAAGTAATCAGTTGGATATTGATACTCATTGATAGTCTCTGAGGAAAATATAATTTACAAATGTGATCGAATATCATTGATTGTAATAAATAATTAATCTTTTTATTGTTCTATTTCTATTCAATTTTATTCTCTCACGCTGTGTCGCTTGTGGTGCGGGCAGAGAGAACAGATTGCGAGACTGTTCTATCCATACATCTTGCTTTCGTCACATAAGAATCGTCATACACGCACTCTTAAGATTCCTTTTACTCAGTTGTTAGTCATTACCTACTTATTGCCGATATTTGAGAGATACAGGGTTTGTTTTTTACTTCCTGGAGGAAAGTTTAAGGTAGGCACTTTTTAATTTTGTAGGAATCTACACTCCTTCTAAATTATTTTGAAAGCTGTCAAAGTATCAAATAGAGTACTGCCTCTACGAGCTGATTGACTCCAATGAACTCAAGCTGCAGTGTAATCTACAGTAATTCATAGTACTAGCAAAAAAAAAAAAAATTTAAAAAATATACAATAATGTTGCTCAGAAAAATCTAATCCGGATGCCAGAGGAACTGCTTCAGATAAAAGCTCTGGAAGCCGAGAGTGCAGGCAGAAAACCGGTGGGCCGCCCCAGAAATAGCTGGCAGAAGCAGGTGATAAAGGTATGCGAGGAGAGACAGTGGTTGGAGTGGCCAGAGGTCCTGGAAACTGCAAGTGACAGGGGCCTCTAGCGAAGATATGCAGATGCTTTGAGCCCCCGGCCTAACCAAGGATAGAAGGGGAAGAAGATGTATGTATGTATGAAGTAATCAATGTGGCACACGGATAAATTTGTGGGCAAAAATCAAGTGGGAAAAATTACTGTACATCAGTATGGAAAAATCGTGTTCGGATAAATTGTGTAGGGAAAAATCCGTACTTGTGCGGATTTTTATGGTGTTTCGTATATTTGCCCCATTCGGTTATTTAAAATGATTTATTATGGTGCGAAATAAGACACTACATATTATTTTATGGTAATTAAAGTTTCAACACAGACAACATTGTTATGCAATATGACCACAAGGTCACGGACTATACAATTATTAAACTCATTTCTTAGTTTGATGAACGAAACAATCATAAAATAATTAGTATTGCACACTTTTCTGCGGATATTAATAGACAGAAAAATTTGCATAATAAAAATAATATTTGCATGCATGGTAGAGTCATTATAAATTCACTATATTATTATACTAACACTACTACAACATCACAGGTCATAAGTCCGGCAGGGGTCCATCTTACGGCGTACATCGGTTGAGACACAAGCAGAATGACTTTATTTGCCTTTGACCATTCGCAAATTGAGGCACGCCACCGAACTATGACGTCACGGTCATTTCCCACGGCAGTAAGGTTCAAAATCGCGTGAACAATCGCATGATAAAATGGTAAAAATAGCGTTTTTTTTTTCATTTTTTGGGGTTAATTTTGCGTCTATCAAAAAACTTTTACGGTTATTCCCTAGATTCGAATGCATATTAACAGAAGGTACAAGATTTTTTTTTTCTCCGCCACTTTCGGAAAACGAGTTTCTATCTTTCGGAAAAAAGATCAGAGGTGTTTTTCACAATTTATTTGGAGAAATCTATACATGATATAAAAAATCTTTTGCGGCTATTCCCTAGATAAAGGTTCAATGATGTATCTACACTTTTTTTTCTAAAGCATATTTAGTAACGGCTGTCGAGATCTAAGGTCTCCCATATTTAGAAATTTTTGAAATATCAGTATGCGTACTCTTAATGACGGGTGTTAATTTTTATTACAAAATCCTTTAAAATGAAACAAGACTATGTAGGCATGACTGATTATTAGGAAGTTCCCCAAAAAAGACGATAATAAAAATTTCAATTCAGTGCATTTATCTTGGACGTCGCAATTATTTCATTTGCGGTCAAATAAACTTTTATTGTTCTTAATAATAACGTTATTTATTTAGTGATTACAAAATATACTTAAGAGTAATCATACCGAATGACTTTAAAAAACACTTGACCAATAATTCTGTTTTTTTTCTGCCATTAATTTCCTCATATCCTGCGTAAGAGTCAGATGTTTGTGAATCTAATCTTTCAGATAAAACATTCCACCTATTCTGAATCTAAACGTTATACACTTATACTTAATGTTTTTGTACACAAATCACATTGTAATGTATGTAATGTTCATGTAAAAAATAAATTGATAAATAAATATCACGAAATTCACCACGCGCAAGTCAAATTTAGGTATTTTGTGTCTTTTATCGAAATATTTTTTTTACCTTAGATTCATCTATTTCAATCACAAAAAATCAGAATTTCCGTACACAATCCGTATTTTCCATCCCACGTATTCCACGCATGTTATAGAATTATGTAAGCAAAGCTACATTTTTTTCGCCATTTATCTTAGTTTCAGTTTATGCGTGTCTCTTGCTTGTGACGGCAGTATAACTTGTACCATCGGTTTACCTACAGACATAACAATACTAAGGTAATACAGATACCGCACACAGGAAACATTACTTCAACGAGATATTGGTATTCGGCATTACAGTGTACATAATCCAGACGAGATACCCATCTCTAGTCGGGTAGACGACCATAGTGTCAGTCAGTGAGTCATGGTATTATTGCAATATTGTATTCGCAAGAGTAATTTCAATATTTAACACTTATTATATTTCAAGGTCCAGAGTGACTATTACATGAATCGGGAATAGTCATGATGGCATCATTTTTTTAGGATAAAATTTTGAGTAGTTATCTCGACAGATAATGTTTTTATCAGACCTGGGGTTCGATTCCCGGTCGCGGCAGATGGATGGACTGGAATTGGCGAATGTAAAGTCACATCAAACCAGCCGACGATCAGTCATAAGCCTGATAAAAATCTCATCCTTCAGTGTATATCTGTTAGAGATTCTTAAATGTTGCTGACTGCATTGTACACAAGAAAAAATAAAAATTGACGAGTTTGAATACATGGTTGGCGCAGTTGATTGGAGTGCGGGTCGGACAATCGGGAGGTGCCGGGTTCGAATGTCATTGGTGACGCTAAATTCTGCACTTCATACACACGAGCCCCTTTTGAGTACCTGGTTGGATCCGATGCATGGTTGGATTAGGTACGTCTGCCTAAACGTGCGATCGTCAGTTCGAATTTCGGCTTCGACGATGTATTTTGAATTTCACAAACTTTTGATTAATTAGAAGTTTAAGCAAAAATACTTCTATCCCTATACCTGGGGTTGTAGAATTAGTCTCCACTTATTTTATAATGTTATCATAAAACGAGAGAAACTCAAATTCAAAAAATATGTTCACAAAATCGTATTTTTGCTTCAGGTATACGCAAGTGTTACAGGCAAAATATTCAAACTGTTAATTTAGTGAAACGTTTTCACGCGACAACATCTCATCGCTCAATAAAAACGAGAAAATTCCGTTATAATGAATGACCGTCACGCTGATTTCATTGTCTATGAATTCGGTATTAATTCCGCTGAGTATTTCTGTCCAGATGACAATAAATCACATTAAAACAAAAACAGAAGGCAACAAACAAAACAATGACACATTCAGAGTAAATATAGAACTGAAGGAGCTTCTATAAATATGCAGTAGCTACTAAAATACTATAAGAGTGCCTAAGGATAAGATTGATGACTGCGTGTAAAAAGGAGATATATTTAAAACATCGATTTAATCCGATCAGAAGAAATGTTATTTTCATTTCTTGTAGTTTTGAGTAAAAGGAATTATAGACTCTCTATGACGAATTGCATGAATGTGACGGGGAGAAGCAGTGTATCTGAGGATTGGAAAGCCAGACAGCCGTAGCCTTACACACACTCCTAGCCTCCGTCACATTCATGCTATTTGTCATACACGCTCTCCGATTCCTTTTACTCAAAACGCGTCCATCCTTGAGGATCTTATCGACATGATCGGATCGGGTCAGTCTCGGGCGGCCGCGTTTCCTCACCCCTCTTCGCTCACTCAAATATTTATATCCGATGTATTTATCCTTTGTATTTTCGACTACGAATTTAAAACACTCAAAAACAATTAGGGAAAAAGATGCATAACAAAAAATTTAATCACAGCTATTTTGAAAAATGGCGATTCAAAATATGGAAAGTTTTTCTGAATCTGCTTCCTGACTTTTCTCGAATTTGTTGTTTAGAAAAATCAATAAGTATCAAAATTTTAACAAGCCTCCAGTCCAGGGGCAAAAGTAGGTAATGTGGCTGTTTTGCGAATTCTATTGTATACTTTTAAAATGAGTGGGTACCTACTCCTATATACCAATCCGCCGATAAATTAATATGCATCAGTTGGTATGGTACAGAAATAAAACTAAACTTTTGTCTGCAATGAAATAAAAGTTTCACCTCAATTCAGAGAGCTTTAGTAATAAATTAAGCTCAATAAATTCAGGCTCGAGCTTTCACGGAAATTTCATGTACCTACGGCTGAATAGAGAATTATGTAGGATGTTGGCTGAATTGTGGAAGTTGATAAAATTTGCATACATTAATAGTGATGTATGAATGTCGTAGACATTGTGAGAAATACAGCTGTTCGTGAATTTCCTAGTCAGCGCAAAATCTATGAACTATATCTTGCAATTTAAAGAACTCCTTCAATTTTAGGAATGAGTTCATTGGTCTCATTAAGTTCCCGCATATTATAATAAGAAAATTATTGTTATATTTAAATGGCATTTTGTTACGTCACATCTTAAAATCTATGACATAGAGTTTGTACATAAAACAGTAAAAATAGCACAGGTACGTATGATTGTCAAAGATTATGGTCAATGTTTAAAATATGTTCAGTCACTGTATACTATACATAACGATGTGTAACGAGTAAAAGAATTCTCTGAAATTCCCTACGGTGTATGTTCTGTTCCACCATCCCACAGTCACATCATCCAGTTAAATAGTGTTACATCCACCGAGTTGATTGTGTAATATTAAAAAAAAAACATAATATAACCTACATATGTACTTCCATAGATCAATATTTTATGCTGGTCTTTTGGAAACGCGACTGACTTCTGTCAAAGCCTACAACGACAATAAAACATGCAGACGCTTGTATGGGGTGAAAGGTTAAGCATCGATGTTGTTAAGTTGTATGGAACTGAATTATATTACGAATCATAGAAAACGTCTTAGTAGCGTACCTATTACTTATGCCTGTACTGTACTTTATGTGTCTATATACGAGTCTGCCGCATTGCGTTCTGTATGAAAATACAGTGTAGTGTCATTTATTGGGAATCTAACTTTAAAAAAATATTGGATTACTAGATTTTATGTCACCCGGGTCTGCGACTGGGTTTTGGATTTGATGATGCGACCACTATTGCATAAATAAGTACATGTTGTTTTGATAATAAAGTATTTTTTTGTCTTTAACTATTGTTGCTAAAAAGTTATATGAAGCACCTTCATCGAAAACAATCTCTTTCTTGATAGAATGTTGACCAAGCGAATATTACTAATTACAACTATTACTAATGACAACTATTACATATAATGAAATCGACAGATGTAGATTGTAGGTAGGTATATCAGTGTTTGAGTAAAAGTAATTGTATGACGAATTGCATGAATGTGACGGAAGCGAGAATTGTGTGTAAGGATAGGGAAGTCTGGCGATCTGTACTCTCTGCCTATCCCGCAAGGGATGTGGCGTAAGGGGATAGAATAGAACGTCAGTTTTCGTAATGTTTCGAAAAGTTGTAAAAATGCTATGGTTGTACTAAGAATGTACGAAGCTCTTACTAGGATCTACTCAAAGTTTGTGAAATATGAATATTTCAAAGGACAGACTTGCCCCAAATTATATAAGTAGATAAACACATACATACTAACTAGATTATATAATAATAGGAGGTATGTTCGTTGTCTTAGAAGTTGGATTACCTACTCGAACGCACATTGATTTTGATATATTAAACATGTGGACAAAAATACTGCACCACTTATGTATATTACTATAACTTAACGAAATAACCCAGTAAAGTGGTAAACAGAAATTGCTACACAATTAGTGAATGTCTCAGAGTTCTAGCTAGCCTTAAAATGAGTTAAATTCCAACCAAAGACTTGGAAACAATAACGCTGGATTTCACCAACTTTTCAGGTGAGGAATGGCGGAGATAGGAGCAACCTATCATACAAAATTTGTACTTGGTGGCTCGTATCTCCGATATTCCTCACCTAAAAGGTGAAATCCAGCATAAGTGTAGTTAGATAAAGGCATAAAATGGGAAATTATTAGATTTTTGTGAAGTTTTTTATTGTTTTTTAGATGTTTTTAAATGTTGTACTGTTTAAATGTGTTCAATCTTTTGGAAAGAAGAAAAAAAAATATCAACTAAATTTCAATACCCTTCACTGATGAAAACTACTTATAAACAAAATCTTGTATTCTTACGCATCTATGGGTCCGAAACCTTTTTTTTCACATTAATGACAAAAAACATTTTTTGTTTATGTTTTCACTTCTGAGCACGATGTACCACTGTGCGCCAATATACTCCTGTCCGAAAAACAGCCCAGGTCACCCACATCGGAAGACAAATTACGTGACATGACTTGTTATACCAGGAATACATAATACATCTTACAGAATCCACCCATACCTACTGTACAACTAGTAAGCAGTCGTACCTAATGTAATAAAAGAAACGATAGAAAAAATATACCTCCTATCTCCTGCAAATTTATGTTATCCTGATATGGATTTTATTATGACTGCTGAATCTAATGGCTCGAACGAGGATTTTTTACCAATCAATGGTAGGTACATGATGGTAGACCATTTTAAAGTATCTTTTTACCCACTGGGGTCAATTCTGTAGGTAAAAATAAGACTTATTTTTTAAAACCCATTTTTTGTTAGAAAAATTACAGAATTGAACCTAGTAATGTATCAATTTGATATAAAATACATTTACGTATAAAATGCAATAGCACTTGATGGTCTGCATGAAAGTCATGAGAACAAGAAGGTCATTGCGGGCTAATCAATAAAAAGACTCACTAAATACTTAAGCTAATAAAGAAAACAAAACAAACAAAGATGTACCAATTTGATAAAGGAACTAAGTAGGTAGACCTACTAACTGCCTTATGACCTACCAACCCCAGTTTAGCAACACTTCACTTAACGGAAACGCGATCACCCCAAGTATCTGTCAACTTTTACATACCTGCCTACAAGATACGGTGACGTTCTTCCCCTTAAGTCCAACCATGAATGTCTTCTAAGCAATCCGACTCCCACTCACACATTTCTCTTGAGTCGCTCATTCACGGTAGGTACAGATTTGTGGAATGATATTTCCACTGGAATCGGAGTTTTACCAAACTTGGTGGATTTCAAGTGTCTTCTTAGGAATCTTCTCTTACCAATCTCCTAACGTCTGTTTCGTACTTTCTTTTCCTTTTACCGGCTTTTTGTTTTGTATTTTTTTTTCTACCAATTATTTTGTATTATTATGTACCTTATTGGGGCTAGCTAGCAGAGATCCCAGCACTGCGATAAATTCGCCCTAGTGAACCAATATTATAGCATCGACTAGTCGTTATGTTACCACATAACTTGTTCACTTAAAGTTTAATACCTATAATTTTAATTTACTCGTACTTAATTCATGAATTATAAAAAAAGATAATTTCTAGCTGAAAAATAACAATTATTGATTGAAGATTGTCTTGGTTGATTCTGACTTGTTGTTTTGTTGTATTTTTATAGATGCCAAGTACCTATGTATGTGCTATCTATATTGTTTTATAATATGTACGAATATTTGTTAAAGGCTTACGCCGTCTATGTTTCAATAAATAAACTTCAATTTTTTAACATTAATTTACAAATACACATTTAGCACTCAATACCTTTCATTCATCCATACACACAGTGTAAATAAATAAATAATTATTCATTAGTCTTGTAACTGCAATACTAAAAATAACTACGCCATTATAAATTTGATCGAATGAAGGCTTTTGGACATAATCTGGGGTGCGTCTGTATATTGAATTTTTTGACTCAGATGTGTACACTGTACATATTATTTTCATGTTATTATTGAACATGCACATTGTACTTTTCAATACTTATGTAATACGTGTTACATAATAATTGATACCATGGTTGTGTGTTTTAAATAAAAACAATATTTGAAGACATTATTCAAAAAATTATTACGAATATGGCTACCTACTACCAAATGATGTTGGTATATTATGTAATGGCAAGACAGGACAGTGTCATATGGTCACCTTAAATCCTGAAATGGAGGCCCTGGGAGAACACAAGAGAGACGTAGGAAGACCACAGAAAAGGTGGACAGATGACATTGTCCATTTTACGGGTCGTAGATGGCAGCAGATAGCCCAGGATAGAAGACAGTGAAAGAGTTTAGAAGAGGCTTATGTACAGCAGTGGAACAAAAGTGGCTAGCAGTAAGTAAGTATGTAATTCAAATTACTTATTTACAATATGTAACGTACTTCGTTGCTGAAAAATATGAAAAGCGTTTTCTGGAAGTTTGACGTAAACCTGATTTTTACAGCACATTTGAAAAATATATAAAAAGAGTGGAGGGACGTTATGCTACAACTCTGTATTTAAATGTCTTGGAGAAAAATATGGTCCCAATTTTATTATTGTTTCTATCACTAGTCAACACTGAGATTCGAACAGAGGAAATCGCAGAGATGATAATCCAACTTGATCCGCTCCTTGATAATACAGTAAAAGATTTGTTTGGGAGTCTGGATGACATAATTATTAAGTGTGAAATCTCGAGAAACATCTAAAGTGTTATTATTTTTTGAGCAATAATTGTAGCAACACGCACAAATATATAGCAATAATTATTTCGGCAATATTTATTTATTTACACTTTTGGTGAACAAGATACAGACCTATGTAAAAATTAAAATATAATTATAACATTTGTTCACTAGGGCGAGCTTATCGCAGTACTGTGATCTCCAGCGAGACAACAATATTGCGTGCAAACGCGGAAGAGAATGACCAAACCGATTGGATATTCAGCAATTCGTGTCGCCGACATCATAATAATATTATCCTATAAAACTAGGGGTGTGATTTTTTTAAATTATCGTGAAACAAAATAGCAGAGACATTTTGTGAGAGAATTGAAATGTACTCATAGGCAGGGTTTATCAATAGATTTAATGAATAATTACTGAGGTAACCCTGGAATCAACAAACATCACAGATTAAACATTATGATTCATCTATGGCTTGTTAATTACATATGCAGATATGGCTAGACTCGGTTAGGTAAAGTATTTGAATAGGTATGTAAGTAAGTATTTGTATTATGTTTTACTAGTGTAGTGTAGTAATTATTTTATTTTATTACAAATACAATCACAAAACAGACAACAACTATAGATATAAGTAATAATATGAAGAAAGACGATTAGTCCATTCATAATTCGGCTGTCACCCACAAGTATGCGCCACAGTTAAATTAAAAAGTTCATTCCGGTTGTTTCACACAGCCAGACTTGTATGGCGAAATAGAAAACCTAGTGTTAAATTGAAAAATGTTCTTAGTAAAGCCTATGTTATCCAAGTTTAGTAAGATTAAGCTAGGCTAGCTTTCTGTGGAGGTGCCATTATTGGCGTCGTAACACGTTGAAAGTAGGTTCGCACTGGGGAGGTAGGTACATTCAAAGTATCTGCAGAACGCTAAGTGCAGACCGGCCGGCGGCGGCCAACATTCAGAAAGTAGGTACCTACTTAACTAAGGTCTACTAATACCTACTTTTGTATCAAAATATCTAAGTGCATTCTAGAATTATATATTTCATATCACGTTTTTTAATAACCCCTCTATTAGCCACATACCTACACCTTTTTGTCACTCATTCTTTCAATATGTCCAAAACATGTCAGTTCATCCTCTTTCATTCTCTCAACAACACCATCTTATAATCACTAATTTCTTAATAATTTACTCATTCATTCCTTAACAAAATACCGCAGCGTGATATCCACCAGTCAATCATAAAATTCGCGTAAAGTTTTTATTGCGGTGCTATATTAGAGTACCGCTTAACGAACAGTTGCGAATTACTGAAAATTAAGTTATCTTTTCTTCGAAATATCTAGGACGCTTCTATAGATAATCACTGGAAAATTTTCTCCTTGAGTTGGTGAAAATGGACGCATCTAGTTGCAAGGAAAATTGTGAAAAACAGTCTTGATCAAGGTGCTTAATTAAACTCGTCTTCAGCTATAACGTACTGTGACAAGATATGATAGGTAGGAAAATTGCTATGTATTGCATCAACTTTTAGGTGAGATTTTTGACTTAAGCATGTATGCGTAGACATACATGCTTAAGCCACAAATTTCTTAGGTACAAAAAACACTAAATTGGCAGGCATATCTTTGATATGTTGGCCTTAATGTTCCTAAAATCCAAAATTACAGATTATCAAAATAGAATCTTGAATGTTTAAAACAAACGCAATACTCGTATCAAGAATTGCGCAATACATACCCAACACAGATATTGAACCAGTATCTTAGGTTAAAAAGGTCGAGTTCTAACTCCTAACTATACCTACTGAACGAATAATGCTTTTCATTCAGACATGATCAATAAAATATTTCTTTTATCGTAACGATAAGGAAGAAAGGACAACGCGACTGCCGGCATTTCGACATAATACGATTTCAGTATGAAACAATACAAAGAAATGTCGCCTTTGTCAGTATGAAAATGTTTAAGTAATTTATGTTTTGGAACATGTTAATTACAAACATTACTTCATAACAATATTGTTTGATCGTAAAGGTAAGTGCGAATTATCAACATGTAAGGTTTTTACATAAACATGTTGAAAAAAAATGTCGTCAAAACAGCTGATGTGCACCATATTGGATCGAGAGGGTGTTTGGTAAACCTGCGGGGATAGTAGGGGAAATAGTTTGAATCTGTCTTACCTTTAGTGAGTCTTTGCAAGATTAGATCCTTATGTTCCTGGGAGTAAGGTTCTCCAATGATGATAAGAAGATAGCAGCCGGTGAGGGGGCTTGGGGGAGGCACCCCGAGACTGAGCTCGGCTCCCAGTGATACAGAGCGGTCGTCATCCTTCAAGGAGCCAGGTTTATCGGCCATATTGGCCTCATCAACCGAAGCCGACACTTCCGTCATATTTGATTAGGAATATCGATGTTATTTATTCAACAGTTCGAATTTCGTTCAGAGGATAAGGGGTCGAGGGCCGGGCCCCCGACCAAAACCTCAAAGACGAGACGACTTTCTCGCCTTGTATTTTTTTCACCCAATTACTTTTGTTAAACCAGCATTATAGCGAACGATTGAAAGAAAAACTTTTATAAATTAGATTATTCGTGGAGAGCAAACTTAGCCGGCTCACTGCCTGCCTCGAAATGAACTAGACGACATACGACCGCGTCGCGTGCTTGTCCACGAATGACAGCTGTAGCTACCCAGCCGGCTGGAGAGCCCCCCCGACACCCGCTCTGCGGCACCCCCTCGGCTACCACTTCACCCCGCACCAGCTCGACAGCCGCACACCTTCCAAAGTTACGTCATGCCTGAAGGATTTTCATCGAAAAATCTTTTTCACTAAAATGCAACAAACCACCTCCACAATACAAACGTACGTAACTTCTTATAAATTGTCTTTTTCAGTATATCCACCCCTATGAAAATTATTTCCATTTTGGCGTTTTGTTCGGTTACGGTTTCGCTGCGCCTATACCATTATGAAATTCAATACGAGTTTCCTGTAATAGCCAATTTGCTTTCCTTACGACCAATCATTTTCATAGGCAAAACGATAGAAAAATGAATATATCAAGAAAAATACCAAACATTCTTCAGTAAGTAAAAAAATACTAAAATTCATCATTGCGATACCTATTGTCTCTCCTCTAACTAGTAGAATAATTCATTCGATTTCATCATTTTAAAAATACGACCACTGATTGGACGATTTCAGTGCGAATTTTCATAGACAAAAAACATCATTTCACCCATAAAATGTAGTATGAAGAAATCGATTCGTTTCAAAGTTCTAGATTCCATTCGTCGTGTTATTCGGTCGAATTCGATTTTTCCGTTTTTTGTGGTGTTAAAAATTGCGGAAAATGTACGCGCGAACCAGCGCCGTATTTTCCCTAACGTCAATACTCTTCTCAGTAGGGTGGGTGCTATGTTATACGGCGCATGCGCACACCCATAGTCAGCTGATTGGAGGCGGCGCATAAGACGAATTATGGACTACATTCTCAACGACCTTCTTTTGCGGCATGAACTCCTGATAGAAAAGACACAATCTTTATATAAATTTATACAAAAATTTGGTGATTTATTGTTAATTTTTTATTTTAATTTTATTAATATCGTATTTTAAAAAATATAATACAAAAAATATATAAAAATAATAATTTAAATACGAGTACTTTAGGGTTTGTTCTATATTCGACCGGCAGATCAGCTGTTTGTTTGAGAAGGGTGTTTTCAGTATGAATACATTACGAATTTCAAGGGTAAATTTCCTTACTGAGTGAGCCATTTTGTGCCGAGATTTAAGATAAAATATCCTTATTAAAACAGATCGTAAAGAAAATAAGTGCTGTAATTTCTCAAGAAAAATACATAAACGCGAAATTTCTTTAATATTTTCTACGGTTAAGAAGATTCTGGAAATACATTTTGCTTAATAATAAATACCTGTTGTACCATAGACTTGTAACGTTGAGAGATAAGATTAGAAATGAAGTGATGAGAGATGAGTGACTGTAAGAGAGATGTTGTAACTAGAATGAAAGTGAACAAATTGAGAATAACGAGGAAAAGGTAACAAAGAAAAAATACTAGGGTGAAAAAAAGAGGTGTTAAAAAACGGGGCCGTCCAAGAGAAACTCTGTCGAACAGATGCTCTCGGACGAACGTGTTTTGAGTAAAACCAATCGGAGAATGTGTATGACGAATTGTATGAATGTGACGGAAGCAAGAAGTGTGTGTCAGAGTAGGGAAGTTTGGCGTATACCTACATAACTTGTACATAGAAAAAAAACAGTTTATCTCTCTATCTAGCCACTCATGCCGTGTCCCTTGCGGGGTACGTCGAGAGAACATAAGCTCAGACCGCCTTATCCTTACACACACTCCTTAATTGCTTCTGTCACACTCGAGCATTTGTCATACACGCTATCCGATTACTTTCACTCAAAACGCGTCCGTCTTTGAGGATAAGGTATTTTTTTAATGACTATCCTATGTGGTGATTTAATATATCATTTTTACTGCTTATGATGACCTTATATGGTGATTTATACTGAGAAAAATGTAAGGTGCCCTTGGGGCGATTTAATCGCTAAACGGCGCCAATAAGTGGTCCGATTAGATAGATCTATTAGTGACATCCTTTGCATCTCGCCCTCAAGGTCCAGGTGCGTCATGTATGAAACTTAAGATTTGTGTCGGTGTGAAACTTTGGTCTCGATAATTTTCTCACATTTTGATTTTGTCGGTTAGAACCTTATTTTCCTCGTGTGACGATGTATAGTCCAGCCAAGAAACGTCCTTCTGACCAAATTATTTTAGTTCCGAATTTCCTCACCATTAGGCACACTCCATAAGACTTATAATAAAAAAAACATACCTAAGTCAATACATAGTAGGTAAAGCTGTGTAGTAAGTTTGATTAAGCTCAGTGGTGGCGTATCCAACGGGCAGAGGGGGCAGAAGTTTGAAGATTGGGGACCTCAAAATAAAGTCATATCTACTTCATATTATGTAGAAACAAAGCGTGTGACAAGTCAGGATGTATTGAATTATAATTATTTTACAATTTTAAAGGAAAACGTCTTCTAATTTGTCACCTCAATAATTTGTATTTTGACCTGTTAGTGTGTTATGAAAAGAAAAAAAAAACGGTATACTGCTGAAGATGAACAGGCAATGTTCGATTACGTTTTGAATATAGTAATGTATAAAAACAGTGGAAATATTACAAGGTATTGTTTAAAAAAATCATCTGAGACTCCGATTTAGAATAATGGCAAAGAAAAATCATTTTACAACAAGAGAAAATGCCTGAAATTTCAACTTTTTGTTAACATTTAAAATTTTGATCATGGGGTTCCTTGTTGTGATATTATTTTTTCTCATTGTGCCCTCCGCCAAAAAATATTAACCTGCCACTGATATAAGCCGGAGTGTTTTGCACTTTTCCTATTAAAATAACTTATTATTAAAAAAAAAAACTAATATAAAATCCTTCCAAAAGAGAGGGAGCTCTAATTCTGATATTGCCTCGGGCGTCTGGACGTCGTCTTGATCCGCCACTGATTAAACTGGAAAACACAAAATAAAAAAAAAAGCTCCTCGAGCGGTGAATACTTGCCAAATAATTTAAAATTATCGTGTATGCGGAAAATAGAAAAGTTTATTACGAAAACTTGGAAAGGATTCTAAAATGAAACAAAATGTCTTCATATTAAAGCTTATAATGAATTCTCTCCACATCTCCCTCTGTTTCTTCCTCTCTCTCTCTCTAACTAACTAAATAAATAAAAAATATCATTCAGCAAACGTTTCCCCTCACAGTCAGGTGTTATAGTTCATTTCAACAATGACGTTCGCCACCCATTCTGAATAGATATTTAAAAATGAAAATTCTGGGTCAGCTGTCAGATATTACGTATGTAATAATCCCGCCTTTTTTCATTATTATTTCATACTGTTGTTTTTCATTTTTTAATAAAGTTTTATTTATTTACTATTTTTTTTAAATGAATCTTGAAAACCCTTGTACAATTATTCACAGTAGGCTTGAAAAGCTTGTGTCGTGAAGTGGGGTAGGTCGACATCGGGGATCGAACCCGAGCTCACTGGATTATCAGTCGAGCGCGTTACCAACCAGGCTACCGATCATTATTTTAATGTCATAAACTATTGGCGAAAATATAATGTTATGTGTATTTTAGTCACACAGTTTTTGCTGGTTACCCCATTATTGGGGCATACCATGATATTATACCAAAAGTATTCGGAAGGGATTTTAACATAACATCGACTATTGAGGTGAAAGTTTCTCGAGAGTAAAGTGATCACCTGAAGTGATTGCTGGTCGTAAGTCCAGCATGCCCTTCTTACACTGTTCGTTAGTTGATAGACTACATAATTGTTAAAAGTACGCATACCGACATTTCAAAAATTTCTAAAAACGGGAGACCTTATATCTCGACAACCGTTACTAAATATGCTTTGGAACAAAATAGGGTAGATGCATTAAACCTTTATCTAGGGAATAACCGCAAAAGATTTTTTGATTGACGCAAAATTAACCCCAAAAAAATGGAAAAACACTTTTTAACCATTTTATCATGCGATTGTTCAATGTTCACGCGATTTTGAACCTTAATGCCGTGGGAAATGAATGTGACATCATTCTTGGTAGCAAGCCCTTAAAATGAAAATTAAAGTTAATTTTAGTGAAAACACTCCGTCATTATGACGGTTTACAGCTAGTACCATAATAATAATGTTGTCACCATTGGGGTAAGGGATTCGGTTCTTCATATCATGACTAACAAATTAATTCGCACAATTAATTCACCAACAAATTAAGGGCATGGCACCAGGAATGACGTCACAGACATTTCCCACGGCATTAAGGTTCAAAATCGCGTGACAATCGCATGATAAAATGGTAAAAATATCGTTTTTTTCCATTTTTTGGGGTTAATTTTGCGTCTATCAAAAAACTTTTACGGTTATTCCCTAGATTTTGATGCATTTTATCAGTACAAAAAAAAATTTTACTCCGCGACTTTCGGGAAACGAGTTTCCGTCTTTCGGAAAAAAGTACAGAGGTGTTTTTAATTATTTTTTTTTGAGAAATCTATACAAGATAAAAAAAATCTTTTACGGTTATTCCCTAGATAAAGGTTCAATGCATCTACCCTATTTTGTTCCAAAGCATATTTAGTAATGGTTGTCGAGATAGAAGGTCTCCCGTTTTTAGAAATTTTTGAAATGTCGGTATGCACACTCTTAATGTCTAATTTCACGCAAAATATATTATGTAGGTGGCATAGGCACGCAACAGGGATGTTGCGAATGTTATTTTATTTAGAAATCCGCGGGTATATGAATGCGGATGCGAAAATTGGATTGTGATGTCCGCATCTGCGGATCAAAGATTTTATAATCATGTAAAGACTTTCACAGGGCGATGAATCCATATTTTCATTCATTTATTAATTATCCAAAAAACATTTAACAAAGTATGTACAATATAAGCAAAAACCAGTACCTACTGGATTTTATTGCCCCACCTAGGGATGCCAATCCATCTTTTGAATGTTTTTCAGTTTTTTTTTACCACGTGTGTTGTTTCGAGTGATTGATAGAGCTTTCCATACCGTTGCTGGTACCATCTTCAGATTGAAATGTGAAGGATTTGATAAAACTTCTAAAATTTCTAAAAAAAATTCTGCTAGATGATATCCGTGTCTATGTATAACTGTTTGTATTTATTTTTCTATTTTCTTTTCGGTTTTTCATACTTTCCTAAGTATGTGTACAAATTTTCTCATTTCAGTGTCATAAGTGGTTGTTTTGCCTACATTGCCTACGGCAATAAACCCGCCATTTGGAGTGATGTTTCTCTACATCCAATAAAGGTTTCGTTTATTTATTTATGCGGATGAGGATGTCTGGAAGCAGGTGTTCTGCACATGCGAATAATTGTAACATCCCTGATACGTAGCATGAGAGACACATGCATTAATAATTTCATGGAGAGAATTTCATCGTAACCCTTAGCGCCCTCGGGGTTGGAAGTAATATAACAAATACTTTACATAAACATACATAATGTTAGAAGCTAGGTACACCTTGCGTAGGGTAGACAATGAATATTTGATACAATGTGCTAGTGCTGTGACGATCTCTAAAATCACAGTGTTGAAAATGTGAATTAGGTAGTCGTGAAATTGTAGGTATGTATATCTCATTCATTTTTTTTTATATGAAAAGCGTTATTGAGGTGCTGCGGCACGCAGAAGGCGCTATTTATATGTACCAACGATTATTATTGCTACTCATGGTGGGTGCGAGCATGTATGTATTTTTTCAAAACTTGCAAGATGCATGCATGTGTAGGTAACACCTTAAACTGAGGCATTGGAAACCCACTTAATTCATGTATTCCGTAAAAACCTATACTTATTTCTTGTCGTATGGTCAAATATGTATATCGCCATGAAAATGCAATATGTCAAACCTATGTACCTAGTAAAATTTAAGAGCAGTGTCAAGTTTCCTGCTTGCCAGATACTAAAAATAGATTTCTGATATATTTTCGATCGTTTCCTCGGTAAAGGTGAGAAAATTTTCGGTATAGAAGGGGATTTTTTTTCCTGTAATCCGTAAATTATCCTTACACTTTCTCTGCTGGCCGTACACATCTCCGTTTATTCCTTCGTTTGGTGGTTTTGGTGAAGTAGACTGACTTAACAGTGAATTCGAACATTAAACGAATAAAAATACCTGCTACTTTGAACACTATCCCAGCTCTAAACTTCCTCTTTTATGTCTATATAGTTTTGTTTACATATTATAACTGTTTGAGATAATGAAGTTTGTTTTCTGATAGAAAATTTATATATTTAATGAATGATGCTTGGGGAAATTGACAGTTAATAATTATTTGGATTATTTCCTAGAATAATTAATAGTTAAAACTTTGTTTCTCTCCCACATTCAATTAAAAAAAAAACATTAATAACTGAAAAATTTCTATTTTTAATTAATTTAATGAGGACCCTCATGAACATTACAGGAAAGACTCTCAGAGACAGATAAGAAACACGAGAATCAGAGAGATGTGCGAGGTCAAGGATGTCGTCAGATGGGGAAGGCAACGAAAGAGATATTGGTACGCGCATGTAGGGAGAATGAAACCACCCAGGCTCCCTTACATTGGGCTCCATGGCCAACCCCAAAGTAGGCGACCCCCAGGCAGACCACCAAAGAGATGGATCAACAGCTGGGAGTTGACCTCGCAGGAGGTTAACCGCTCTTAAATAACAGGCCATCAGGCCTACATTAAGATTAAGAAGAAGAAGAGAAGTATTTGCAAAGATATTCGTAGATATATTGTTATAATTGAATTATTAGGGAAAAATAATGACAATTTTGGGCATGTTGTGCGAATGAATGATGAATGCGAGAAAGATATATGAGTGAAAGAATAGGAGTAAGGAAGGTGTATCGTTCATCATTCTCAGGGAAAAATCGAATAGCGTGTGTATGACAAATTGCATGAATGTGACGGAAGCAAGGGGTGTGCCTAAGGATAGAGCGGGTTGGCTTTTTGTGTCTACACTTCTAGCGAGCAAAAAATCCTGTGTTTTTTTTCCACAGCATTTACTAGTTACCTCATTACTGGGATGTAACGTAATTGTACAGCATTAATACCAGGAGAACATAACATGACAAAGCTAATTAGTTTTGAATTACAATGTGAAACGTGCTTACATAACTAATAATACGAGTATATAGAAATTTCTAGAGAACAAGAGATGCTTTGATTACTGCACTGAGATAACAAGCATTATTGTGATATTCAAATGTATGAACCCTTATAAGTGAGTATGTACCATACGTATAGTCACGTATTCCACTACTTCATCCTTCTGCCACCCTGGTACACACAGTTGGTAAACAAACTAATCAAGTTGTTATGGAATGGCGAGGCAAACAGGAAAACAAGAGGCCCTTGATTTCAAATTAAAGTTTATTTGTAAAATATCCAGACTTTAAAAAAAACATTTCGAAATTATGACACTATGCAACCCTTATAAAGATGTTTTTTTATGAGGTATTGACTTTACGTACGTGACCTCGGTAGCGGGTAGGCAGTGGATCAGAAAGGCGAGGAATAGAAAAGACTGGAAACAAATGGAAGAGGCCTATATCTAGCAGAGGAGGGACCAAGGCTGACGAAGAAGAAGAAGATTAACTTTTAAAATGAAATTTAATATCAAAACTCTCACTTCCGTGACAATCATCGGTTTTTCTGCATGTTGAAATGTTATCTCAACGGATGTACGGCAAAGGTTGGACTTTCCATCAGGCTTATGACTGATCGTCGGCTGGTTTAGTGTGATCACTTTACATTTAGATAACATTCATCAATTGCAGTCCATACCGGATCCCGGCCGCGGCAGATGGATAAAATCAACTCGCTTTCGAAAAGTCACAGAGATTTTTTTTGTATTTTGCATCAAAATCTAGGAAATGACCATAAAGGTTTTTTTTATTGAAGCGAAATTATCACAAAAAAATTTAAAAATCACTATTTTTTACATTTTATCATGCAATTCTTCGTGTGATTTTGAACCTTAATGACACGGAAAATGACCGGGACATCATAGTTGGGTCCCAGCCTTAACGACAGCCGTATTATTGTATTGTATTGAAAAAAAAAATATAAGAATCCTTTCTTACATTTTTTTTTCACGAAACACACGAAACACATAATTTGAAGAAAAGTTTTTTCTTCGTGATGGCAAACTTTAACACATTACTTTCGCGTTGAAATATTATGTGTGAACAAAAGTTATTGCAGAAGTCTTCAACTTGGAGTCTTGGAACTTACAGAAGTCCCAAGTGGTGTGGAGATAAACTTTCAGGGACTAATGGACCAGACAATGGAGTAGAGTTAATAAAAAAAATATAGACATAAATATTATTACTTACATATAAAACGCTTGTTGTATGTCCTGTCATGTTGCGAAAATTTTCGACAGATGCCGGTAGTTTAGAAATGCACTAACATATCTTCCAGCAACAAAAATATTGCAATTTCAGTGCAATTTGTTTTACATGGACAAATTCAATACAATTGCGGGTCGTAACAGTAGCAACGTATCTTCTTTAACCATATACGAGTAGATATGTTCACTATTACATCTCAGCGGCTCGAGAAGCAGGTGCTACAATGCTTACAGTCCAGGTAAACCCTTCCCGACTTCCCACTCAATCCTCAAAACCTATTCCATCCCTCCTCATTAAAAAAAGCATAATTTTAAAAGTACTGGAAACAATTGAATCTTCTTCTTCTTCCTCAGCCTTCCTCCCTCCACTGCTGGACGTAGGCCTCTTCCATTTCCTTCCACTCATCCCTGTTTCTCCCCCTCTGCATCCAGGTTCTTCCGGCTTGCTGGACTAGGTCATCAGACCACCTTTTGGGAGGTCTTCCGACGCTTCTCCTTTTGTTCCAGGGCCTCCACTGTAGGATTCTGGGTGCCCACCTAGTATCCTCTTGTCGAGCCATATGCCCAGCCCACTGCCATTTTAATTTTGGAATGCGGTCCATAATGTCAGTAACTTTAGTTCGGCGTCTTATTTCCTTGTTTCTGATTTTATCTCGAAGGCAATTTGATCTCGAACAATCGAATAAAACCAAAATAATAGGTATTTTGCAAAAGTATTTTTTCACCAGTTTTCTTTTTCAATGCAGTTTTCTTACTCCCAAATCCACATGTCGTTATTTTTTCATTATTTCATAATAAAAACAACTCAAAACGCGCTTATTTTAGTTCAGTAAGTTATAGTATTTGACCTTTTTCAAAATAATTACGTCTATTGCATCAATAGTTTCGCCACTTTCAACCAGCTTTAAAACACTTGTGTTCCAAATAATTGATGAAGGAGTTCACGGGAGGGGTGAGATTGGAGATACGAGAGAGGATGAATTGATTGAGAGTTTCAATTATTTTAATTACAATGTTAATTACTCGACGAGCAAATATACACAATATAAATTAATTATCTCCATGTCTATTTAATCACCTATTTAAATGAAACAAAATGGATTTTTATTTTTCTAGTAGATATTCAGTAATCGACATTGATCGATGAACATTTCTCAAAAAGCTTATATCGTGATTGTGGAGTGGGTCGTCTTGGGATTTGTATGGGATGGGGTATTAGGTACCAACTTGAAACTAATTTTATTCCAGTTGAAATAAAAATGACAAAATGAACAGCTACGTCAATGTTTTGGTGACACGACATAATGTCTACAGACAAAATGCCTCCCGACACAATGCCTCCGGACAAAATGTTTACACGACAAAATGTCCCCACAAAATGTTTACCCGACAAAATGTTTACACGACAAAATGTTCACAGACAAAATGTCTCCCGACAAAATGTTACCTCAAGAAAATGTCCCCGCGACAAATGGTCTCCAGACAAAATGTTTCCAGACATATTTTTTTTAGAGAAACTTCGTTTTTCGATAGGTACTCGATTTTATTTACGGTAATAATAATTGGGATGTTCGATATCTAATATGTGGGGACTGGAAAATAGGTAATTTCGTGTTTTTTTAAATATCATACGTGTTTGCGCAGTTGTATGTTTTGATACATGCACACACACATACATTTTGTCGGGTAAACATTTTGTTCGTAAACATTTTGTCCGGAGACATTCTGTCGGGAGACATTTTGTCTATAGACATTATGTCGTGGAACCAATGTTTTATCGTGCAGCTAGACCGAAATGCCAATGGCCAAGACAAGATAATAGTAGGTGGACACCTAGACTAATAAAGTGGAGACCATAGGCAAACAAAAGAGGTGTCGGAAGGCCACAGAAGAGATGGGTGGACGCGTGCCCTCGATAACGGGTAAATAGTGGGTGCGAAAGGCTAACGACAGGAAGGAGTAGAAACGTTTGGAAGAGGCCGATATCCAGCAATGGAACGACAAGGGCCGAAGAAGAAAGTCATTTTTAGCGGTGAGCTCTCAGGCTATAAAGTATTAAGGAAGAAGAATTAGGTATTATTTAAATAAATAAATAAATCTTTATTGACCAGTAAATATGTATAGTAACAAACATAAGACAATGCATCAGTGTGCCAAAAGGCGGACTTATTGCAAAAGCAATATCTTACAGTCAACCTGAGAAAAGAAAGAAAAAATTAAATACTATAATAATAAAGTTAGTAAATATAAAGATACACATTTCCATATTTAGTGAGTGAACAGTGAACACAATAAAATACACGTAATTCATTCATGAATATTCAGGCGACTGAAACATTGTATAATTTCAGGACTTCAGGAGCTGTAGCTGAAAACATTATTATGCAATATCACAATACTGTATCTAATACCTATGTTTCAATATGGCGTACCTAGCATATCTCTGGTAAATTTACAACAAAAAAATACTTTTATACACAAATCCAAATATGTAGTTTCCTCTACACTTTATACACTAGACTCAGATCACTAAAATTATGTATTGTGAAGTATCGAATACATTGTCAGCTCTGGGATTCGAATTTGGTACCACCCGTTTGGGAGACCGGTGCTCAAAATAATATTGAACTTCATTTTAATAAGTACCAACTATTTTGTTTAATTGAGTATTATTATAATCATTTTCCACACAGAACCTTCGAACTTTAAAAAAAAAAAGGATCTGGGCTTGCATACACAAACCCAAATACTTTCTTACACACTTTACACTATAGGCTAAAAGCCTGTATCGCGGGTGTAAAGTGAGGAATACATCGCCAGCGCCGGGCTTTGAACCTAGTACCTCCCACTTGAGAGAGTGCCGCCTCAACCAACTGCGCCAACCATGTACTGTAACTACACACTTTACAGTAAAGCAACCTTCATCAATTTCAGAGCTAGTCAAATACGTGGGTGCCAACTGGATCCAGAGAGCCCAAGATAGAGCTGCGTGGAAGCAGATGGAAGAGGCCTTCGTTCAGGAGTTGACGGGAGTAGGGTGACGAAAAAGAAGAAGAGCAATATTCTTATGGGTTTTTTCCGGTCACGGTACATAATATGTACACCCAATTAATGCTGAATTTCAGGCACCTACCTATGAATTATTATTCCTGTAAGCTTCTAACCACGACAGTTTTGTTGTATGGAAAGCCTTAAAGGTATTTGTAATATAATCCCGTACTTATGTCTACAAGATTTATGTATTTTGAAAATGGGACGTCATTGTAATAAAACCCATTCAACCCTCTCTGCCTACCCTTAAATGTCCAACCCATGAAAATAATAACTATATTATGATTTGGATAACTTATTCAGACCTGACGACAAAACATTTGATGTAGTGTTAAGTGTCAGTAATTTTGTGTTTTCAAGTGTTTTTTTGTATATTATACGAGTACACGTAAGTTGTCTAAATCCTAATTTCCAGTTTGGAGGTGCCAGGTTCGAATTTCAGTAGATACTGTCAATGTATTCTGCTCTTCACGACACGCGCTTTTCGCTTACTGTGAAGCAGGCCCGGACTGGCCTCAGGGCAGTTCGGGCAAATGCCCGAAGTGCCGGTCGGGTCAGAGGGCCGATGGGCCCGTCTAGCGCTAACAACCCCGATTTATTACATCGTGAGAAAAAATATGCTAAAGAAACTGAATTGTACTGACATCTAGAATTTTTTTTGTACGATTGTGGACAGTGTACTAAGGGGGTAGGTCTCGATGTTTTCTGTCCTTATATTCTTACGTTTTATGACAAAATTTCGCCTGCTCCGCTAGTCCTTTATCATGTTGTAACCCAGACCTATATCCAGATGCCTTAGTATTGAAAGCGACCAAGTTCATCAATTCACTCATTAAAAAAAAAATCGCCTGCGGCGCTATTCATTAGTTTCGTGGATAGTAGGGGGCCGACGTCTCTAAAAATGCCCGGGCCGGTTTGAGGTCCGAGTCTGGTACTGCTGTGAGGTAAGTAATTTGGGTTTGTATAACAAGCCCATATCTTTTATTTAAAAAAAGAGCGAATACTTATTCAAAATTATAACAAAAAAATAATCAGAATATAAAAATGTGTTTATGTTTTATAAATAAAAATATTCGTCTATGCTCATATTTACTTACCTAACATGCTTTTTACTAAAAACGGTAAAATTATTTTGAAAATTCGAAGTGCTGCTACGGTCTTAGACGGAATTGGGGAAACATTCAATTTTCTAGTCCTTGACTTTCAAGGGTCCTAATATGAGAGTCGTGTTGTAATATCCATCATCGAAATATATTGTAAAATTCACCTACATACTACCAGTGGTGGTAAAACACTCAAGCCCAAATATGAATCAAGAAAACTTGACAGATGCCCTAGCTAGAGAAAGTCTGTCGAAAGTGAGGTCCGCGGCTCGCATATGGTCGCCGATGTCTTTTTGTGTGGCTTGCCAGTGATATTCAACGAAAAAAAATGACAAAAAATCATTTACATTCTGCAAACAAAGACTACCTAAATCAGTGTTTGTAATAATGTTTTTGACCTAAAATTTATTTTCGAAATTACCTAATATGAATTTGCGTATTACCTACCTTAACCCAGTCATTCTCAATGCTCTGATGACATTGCAGTGGATATATTTATTTATTTTATTTATTTAAACTTAAAGTAAACAACAAACACATATAAATATACAAAATGGTCATAGTACAGATTATAAAAACCACGTGCAACGAAAGAAAGTTTTCGAAAGAAGCCCTAGCTGTGTAGGTAACTGTTTTTTTCCAGCAAAGGGTACATACGCAATAAAACGCTGGGCTGAAGAACCTCAAAAGAATAGTACAACGTTGCGCCCCTGTATGAAGTATATTTGAAGAATTTTCTTGAGTACCAAATATAAAAATATTTCTCCCACAAGGAAATTTCATCGATATTCCGGACCGCCCAAATATGGTTAGGTATACGTTATAGTGATGGGTCTGTACAGTTTATAATTACAATCGCAATCGATTTTAATAATCAGTGTACAACAGTCGTAAACGGTATAATCGATTGTTGCGAATATTAAATCAAAGTCATTATTCTTAGGTGTAGCACTCAGTAGACATCAAAGTTTGGTTGATTGGTAAATCTTTGCTGAATTGATTGTTACCGAATGAGTATATAATTAAATGCTATCCATAGGCTAAAAGCTAATTTTCCAAGAAAAGATAATAAAGACGATCCAAATAACTATGAGAACGACCTCTTGTAATAAGTTATTATTTACTTATGATTCCAGATTTTTTTTATTTATGAAAAATGTTCAAGAAATAGAAAAGTGACAATAAAGTACCTAATGGAAATATTGGATAGTAAATAATCGCCATATAATCGATCAGAGTTTAGATTATTTAGAATCGAAAAAGGATTGTGGTCCCCTTATTTCGAATATAAATAATTAAGAAAACAATGTCTTCACACATAGGAAAGAAGTGTGTTTTTATTGAAATTTTGAAATGTTTATATTGAACCAACCTTCTTCTTTTTCTTCATCAACCTTCTTCCCTCCACTGTTGGATATAGGCCTTTTCCGACTGTTTCCACTCGTCTCTGTTCTGACTCTTCCGCATCCAAGTTCCTCCAGCGATTTGGAGAATGTCGTCGGTCCATCTCTTTGGTGGCCTTCCGCGCTCCTTATGTCTGTCGAAGGCCTCCACTTCAATAGTCGTGGCGCCCATCTGGTATCACCCTGTCTGGCCATATGTCCTGCCCATCGCCACTTGAGTTTTGACACACGGCTCATGATATCGGCAACATTGGTTCTCCGTCTAATTTCTTCGTTTCTTAACCTGTCCCGAACCAACCTTAAATATGTGAAATAAACACCTTGAATTTTTTTCATAATTTCGATTATGAATAATCGATTGCGGTTTCGATTATTACGGTTAACCCTCCATCGCCGACGTTCCCTAGAATCTAACCGCAGTGGTACTAAATTTTCCACAAAGTATTTTGTTTGTAAGATAATTATATTATTTGTAAGATAAACGATGAACTCCCCAACTAATGAACTCAAGTGTGCGCTGAATAGATTGTTGGATTACTTGACCCGAATAAAAACCGATAATCTTCATATTAACAAGAATTAGGCTCAAACAGTGAATTCCATCCATACTACCTTATATGCGTCATCTATTACGTTCACAGAAAAAAAACTGTGTCTATAGGGGTGAGTAGCGCGGATATATTAGACCTTTTTTCTCTCAATCGCACTCATGTAGAACATAAAGAAAAAATCATGTCGTTGGCATGTAATTCGACAACACAGCCATCGCCCCTCGTGGTGTAGTGGATATGATCCCTACTATGCGAGACGAAGGTCTGGGTTCGAATCCCACCCGGGGTGAACTGAAATGGCGAATGTTTCTCGAGTGTAAAGTGATCACTTAAGCCACCCGAGGTTGGTTGTAAGCCCGACAATGTTCATCTTTAATTCTTCTACACTGTAGTCGGAATACTACATTGTATATACTACGGAATGTAGAAAAAATCCAGCGCTTTACAAGAATAAAATTTGTAAATAAAAAATAATTCAAGTATTTAATTATATATTTTATGATTATTTTGAACTTTTGATTCATAAGAAAATACTGGATGATGTAGAACAATGTCCGCCGAAATATTTGGTATATAGTTTGTTACTTTTACAAATAAACTGTAGTAATTTTAGGACGCCATTCGCTTGCAAGATAGTGTTTTCATTACCATCATATTTCAGTAAGGTTGCATATTTCCAGGAACCAATTTCACACGGAAGAACTCTCGTACTTCATAATATATCTTGAATAACGATAGAGCAGAATCCTGGCTAGGACAAAGACTATTAAAGAATCAACTACTTCTTACGGTTAAAGATGAAAATGACTTTAATTACAAAAAAAAAACAATAATGCAATAGTGGTTGTATCAAACCTTAAGTCCAAGTGCAGGTCTACCGAGCTCAAAAGTATTTATTTTCAAAATAGATAAATTTCTCTAAAAATACCAAACACTACAAGAAATTGTAAAATCCGCAATTCGATGAAACGTAAAATGGGGAATGAGTGTGTGAAGCTTTCAAGTTCTTAAGTTAAGTAAAGAGTTAACTGGTATAGCTTAATACTCTAGAGTTTTACTCACACAACTCGAGGTTTTGCAACATTTGTGAAATGAATTTATATAAGGTCATTACGAAATAGAGTATAAAATTATATAAGAATACATCACAGATTTTTCCTCAACAGAAGCGAGAGGTATCTACATTCACATAATGTAGCTTTATGTGAACTCTCTTGGGGAGGAAGCAGGATGGATGTTCCGACGCTTAGGAGCAGCCTTGTCCGAAGTGTGACAGAGTGTGCATGTCCAGAGTCGGCCTCCATAGTCACGTTCAATGGCATCATCGGCAGGACCAATAACAACGTGGCAGCGATTCTTCTGAGTTAAAGACATGCATGTAGGTTTAGATAAATGTATCGTGTGATACGAAAAAACGTAGCATCTACCCAACAGATGTATTAGTTTGGAGCTCAGATATTTTTTCAGAAAGTATTATTAGCTAAGTATATTGAATGACCAGGTGGTTGATGACGACAATATCGGTTCCCAGCAAAACACGATCGACACATCGAAGAGGGACTTAAATACATATCATGGTGGGATCAGAGGATACATGGAAAAAAGCTAACGTTCATAAGTGCGGAAGATAAGAGAGCTCTAGATAATATGTATGATTTCAGCATTCGACTAACCTTAAGCAATATGAGTAGCTACCTACCTATTTTCATTAAAAAACTGACCGATAAGTTTAGCGCTTTCAACCTTGCGAACGACCTAATAAATTCGTGTTAGGCAATCGTAAGGAGGGTCGGCTCGTATATTACTAGATCTATATAGTCCGAGAGCCCGCTGCTTAATTTATGACGTATCTGTTTTTTGATCGAAATTTGGTATAAACGATAGCTTACCAATAGGGTATTACATCGCACTAGGGTTGCCTATCAAAATCTTGCCGCAACCCCCCCTGCCCCCCCCCCCCGAAAAGGTCCCTCTCTGCAGTTTTTCGCATTTTATAGGAATATAGTAAGAGATAGGAGAAAGTAGTCACTAACAAAAATAATCCTTGCTAAATTCTCTACAAAAAACGCTATGTCAATTTTTTCATAGGACTAGTAGTTTACCCGTAATGGCCGGTCAAAAAAGAGGATATTTTTTGAAAAAATAAAAAAAAAGTTTGATTTTTTTTCTTTAAAATTCTTCCACCCATTATTACTAACATTTTATGGAAGAAAAATTATGGCCTGCGGCGCTATATCACTGGTTATTTTATGAAAAACTAAATTTTAAGAATTTTCGTCACTGAGTTTTATTGCAATAACTCCGAAATTATTAGATGTATGAACATAAGATATAGCTCATTTTGTAGCTAAGACTATGGTAATTAATTCGTTCTCTGACTATTTTCCTGTAGCTGTTATCAATTTTCAACCAATTTAGTTTAAATACATTTTTTTAGTATTTTAAATGAATTTCGGATTTCGACCGGCTATTGCGGGTAAACTGCTAGTTCTACGAAAAAATTGACTTAGCGTTTTTTGTAGAGAATTTAGCAAGGATTATTTTTGTCATTGACTACTTTCTCCTATCTCTTACCATATTCCTATAAAATGCGAAAAACCGCGAAGAGGGACCTTTTCGGGGGGGACAGGGGGGGTTGCGGCAAGATTTTGATAGGCAACCCTAGTGCGATGTAATACCCTATTGGTAAGCTATCATTTATACCACATTTCGATCAAAAAACAGATACGTCATAAATTAAGCAGCGGGCTCTTGGACTAATACCACCCCGTCTAGGTGAACTGCGGTGAGAGAAGAAAAAATAACTTGAATTGGTAAATGTTACTTAAATGTAAAGTGATCACATGATTACCCTCTATAGATGCTTTCATTTACCGTAGATATAGGTAATCATGAATAGGTATTCTTTATCTGTGACTGTATAAAAAACTGTTTTATTTTCAGCATTAGTTTTTTATTGAAGTCCCGAAAGTCCCCTGCACATTTTGCACTAGGCTAAAAGCCTTTATCGCAAAGTGAGGAATACATCGCCAGCGCCGGGGTTTGCACCTGGCACCTCCTGCTTGAGAGACAACCGACTCAATCAACTGCACCTACCATGTATTACATACTTACTGACTTTACTGAGGGTGCGTTACGGAAAAACCCATCTCTACCCCTGGAAGCTTCTTATACTTCAGTTCCTATGGCATTCATGCAGTCTTTCACACATTTTTTTTCTCAGAGAAGAGCATAATGTTTGACTGAAGGGTTCCTTACAACAAATCTCTCCCAAAGTTACTCTGAACATCCTTAATTTTCCTTGGAGTAGGAGACTCACTACAAGGATCTACACACTGCTACATTTTCTACAACTTGAGGCGGAACGAGACACATGTACAGGCCTACAAACATGGATTAATTTTGTGTATTACACAATTTTTCATAAATCAAAATTACTACACAATTGCATAAATTAAAATAATTGAGTGAGCGAAGAGGGGTGAGGAAGCGCGGCCGCCCGAGACTGACCTGGTCCGATCATGTCGACCAGATCCTCAAGGATGGACGCGTTTTGAGTAAAAGGAATCGGAGAGCGTGTATGACAAATTGCATGAATGTGACGGAAGCTAGGAGTGTGTGTAAGGATAGGGCTGTCTGGCGCTCTGTCCTCTCTGCCTACCCTACAGGGGACGTAGCGTGAGGGTATAGATAGATAGAAAATTACTAAAAAATGACCTTGTTGTTTTAGTTGTTTAGGAAAAAACGTGTAGACGAGAACCTTTCAAGATGAATGAAAAAATAAGATAAATTGGTTTCACTACATCATCCAGCATTCTCTGAATAATTCCATCACAAATTTGCTTAGAATTATTTATGACGAAATGTCAGACCCACGCGAAAACAGAATATTGTGTATACAAAAATAATTTTCCCTTGACAAACTACGTGGTACGTGGATGGGATAGGTATGCAATGTATTTCTGAGAATATATTTTTCAGGAATCTTCAGCTTTTTAGAAGGTGTTATGTTATGATACGTTCAGTGGTGCGAAAGTTACATTCAACAGTGTATTCTGTATCTATTTTGGTTATCACCAAGTTTTTCTATCATATACTTACTAAGAATTGAGTTAGAAGCCATCCTAATTTCTAGGATGTGAATGAATTTTTTTCCGGTTCTTCCATAGTCCATGCTTGGCGCAGTTGGTTGATGTGGCAGTCTCTCAAGCGGAAGGTGCAAGGTTCAAACCCCGGCGCTGTGTAAAATGTGCAGGAGAGTTAACTCTTTTAAAAAGATGCTGTAAAAAAAATACTAATTTATAATAAACAATAAATTTTGAAGGTTTTCATTGTGTGCGATTGACATTGTTTCTTGGTTTTTTTCGGGTTTATTGTTCATTATCGTCCTTAGGCTCTAATTTCAGGTACTTGGACTCGTCAAATTTACATAGTTATAGTCTATTAACAATCAAGACGGGCAATTAGAAAAAATTAAGCACATCAATGCTAACAGAGTGTAGAACATTTGCTAGCATTTCGAAGAGGAAGGCAAATGCCGAAGAGGAAAGCACCAGTAGGAGTGTCGAAACGTCGATTCAGTTAATCTACACCTTATACATATAATAAACAATTTTGTTTTTCATTCAAAATGGTGTACATCATTGCTGAACTTTTTGGGAATCTGTCAACAGGTCTAATGCAGAGTAAAGGATTGCGATTCTTTCGCCGTTTGACAACATGCATAATTGATGCATTCAATTTCCATATGGAAGTCAGTGCTCTCGTGCGAGTATATTGACATAGTTGTATCGGAGTAGTATGTCATCTAATATTAATCATATCATAATAGTATAGATATAAATAGAACAAAACAGTCTATTATTTTATAGTGTTATATGACGGTTTATGCTTTATTGGAGTGGGAAGGAGTCAGGGGGGGTTCCGCGTTGCCCCCTCCATTGGCATTTCAAAGCAAGTATTGAATTGTAGCAACACGCATGCGCCGGACTGACTGAAAGATTGTTTCATAGTATTTAAAAGGATGTATCGAATCAAATTAAATACTTAGGTTAAAAAAAACTTATCTTAACAGATCTGACCCTCGGCTGGCTTAATGATCACTTTACATTTAAAGCTAGGGACCCAAATTCAGCGATTTTCTGCGGCGTCAAGGTTCAAAATCGCATGAACAATCGCATGTTAAAATGTTGAAAACTACGTTTTTATTCACTTTTCGGGGTTAATTTCTCTTCATCAAAAATACAGATACGGTCATTCGCTAGATTTTGATGCATATTATCAATACAAAAAGATAATTCTGGGACTTTCGGGAAACGAGTTGCTGTCTTTCAGAAAAAAAAAGAGAGGTTATTTTCACACTTTTTTTTGTTAAATCTATACAAGATATAAAAAAATCTTATGTATTGCATAAAATATTTATTTTCCATTTTTTTATAAAAAAGTAATGAATCTTCAACATTTTTTTATAATTCCGAAAATCCAATTTTATTCATTTGTGCTCTTGTTCTTTGAGAATAATCCGGTACGGGTTTTTGTTATTTATTTATTTATTAATTCAAACACGGCGCAACGCCATTAAATTACATTTCAATTCATACATTTCATATAAACAACAACCAAAACAATTCAACAATATCATCTGCCACAATACAACAATAGGCTATACATTAACACATAAACACAGAGACACCGATTCTTGGGGTTTATTCATCTTGGTCATTTTTTTATGAGTTTTTCTCCGGTCGTGATTAGGTATAGGCACCTATTAAATTTCCACATATAGAACACGCTATGATGTGTTCGTAGTTCACATATTTTTCTAATTCTGTTTTTGCATGTTGAAAAACAATCATAGTTATTCCATGGATGTTAATTGATTTTAGATTATTAAAAACAAATATTTTTTGCCGCTAATATATTATAGTATTTTACACTTTGGAATAAAACTGGTGCATTGACCATAGGCGTAGCAGCATGGGGCTCATGCCCCTGATGTACGCAGTGTGTGCGATTGACATTGTTTCTGGGTTTTTCAGAGGCAGGCACCAGTAGGAGTGTCAAAACGTCGATCAAGTTTATCAACATACGGTTCACCCGACGTGTACGTGCAAATTATAAATTCATTCCTTTTTTGGGGATTTTCAGAAACAAGCTTTCGGTCTCGGAGTTGACACCATCTTCAGGATGAACAGTAGGTACTTATATGTCATCTGGAAAAAAATACATGCTGCGGGAAACCCCCACAGAACACGCAGTCGACGGATTCTAAATCAGAATCTCTTGCAAGGCAGTTGACACTTACAAAAAAAAATCTTATTGGTTCTTTATTAAAAGGGCATTTTTATTTCAGAGTCATCAGTCAATTATCAGTCAATAAAATAACACATTTTTTTGAAAACATGACGAAATATTACCGTGAAATTCTTATTTGAATTTAAGTTTACCACAATTTGTGTAATCATTTGTGTAATGCTGCGAAAGATTTTTCAAAAATATTAGTTTATACCATTTTTGTTTTGAGTTTCCACTCTTATGTTATCTGTGTGGCTATTTCACATGTCTATTTATGGGGCGATTCATGCAAATATCTGTATTTTCTATTTTCGGATGGATGATATAGGTACTCGTAAATACACGTGCTGAAAAATTATCACGTTGCACTAACACGAAACACAAAACTATTTATGGTAGAAAATAAACAAATAGAATCTTAAAATACATTCACAGTGTGGTTCTTTACATGAATTTCACTGAAACGATATTTTTATTTATTTATTTATTTATTCATGGCACTTGTACAGACAATATATACTCGTATATATAAATACAATTATTAAATCAAAACTATCTCATTTCATTCATACATCATCTAACAAACACAAGCGCACATCTAATCCATTCATATAAAAACATTCTGATAGAATTGAAAGTTGCAACAAAAGAAGTAAGAGAAATCAACAAAAACAAAACACATGCATACACAGACACAACAACTACATAGGTACAAATAGTAAGTATGTAAATTAGAAAAATAAGGAAGTTACAGGACAGGAAGGGAGAAGAGGACAGGGGAAATGGAATAAAGGATATAACAAACAAACACTGGTATTATGTTTTTATACATCAACGAGTGATGAAGAATTCTAAAGCTTTGAAATAAATAAGAAATAGATGGTAGAAGCAGGTGACAAAGGTATGCGAGGAGAGACTGGTGTGTGGTTGGAGTGGCCAGAGGTCCTGGAAACTGCAAGTGACAGGGGCCTCTGGCGAAGATACACAGATGCTTTGAGCCCCCGACCCAACCAAGGATAGAAGGGGAGGAAGATGTATGTATGTATGTATGTATGTAATAATTAATAATATACATTTAACTTTTCTCTAGTGCATTACCGTTACGTAAAATATCTCTCATATCTTGTTTATGTTTTTGGTAATGCATGATTAACTTATTTTTCGGGTAAGCCTAGGTTTATCTCGGGTAAAACTGGTTTAATATATTCATATAGCATTACCCGTGACATATACCTCTAGCTCTAAAAAAATCAAATAGAGAAACTTGAAAGAAAGTCGTAGAGTTAGAATTATTTCTCGTAGTTATAATATGCATTAAAATCGACTGAATCGCCATTTAAAGACACGGGAAATGTTTTCCGAATACTCTTTCCCTTAGAGGACCTTCCTGAATGATCCAGCTAGGATCATTTTCGGTTGTTCGGCTTCAGCACTCTTTTGAGGCACTGGAATCGTTTTGTTAATTACAACAACTTAAAACTAAAGTAATTTTAACATTATTACAATTACAATATTAATAAACTTAGATAAAGGTAACTTAAGTCTGTAATTAAAGTTTAAACTTAGCATGTTCTACCTACTCTGAAAGTTACTGAAAACTTTTAGAATAGGAATTGTTACTAAATAATGTAAAGTTTTATCAAAAGACAGGAAAATACTAATTACGATCCAAATGTCTTTATTTCAGCGACGTTTCCTCTTTCAGAACATCTAGAATATTCTTTCTCTTCTTTTTATTGTTCGCTGCATATTGTTAATTTGACAGACATGTTGAATTTTTGGAGTGTGATTTCTTGGTATACAGAAAATTACAATTGCAAACGTATGTTCAGACGAAAACATTACAATCCCAAACTACCTACCTTACTTTTTTAAAATGAATCTGGGTTTTTACTTGAATTATTTTTTGTTTTACAAATTATCCTTGTAAAGCGTTAGATTTTTCTACATTCTGTGTTACCTATATAAAATGCAGTTTATAAGATCCCTACTATGCGAAACAAAGGTCTGGCTTCGAATCTCAGCCGGGGTCAACTGAAATGGCGAATGTTTCTCGAGTGTAAAGTGATCACTGAAGCCACCCGAGGTCGGTCGTAAGTCCGACAATGTTCATCCCTAATTTATTCTTCTACACTGTTGTAGGAATACTGGATATTGAATCTGGGTTTATCGTAATATACCCTCGATGGTCAACCAGAAGCACTCCATCCTTTAGAACTCCTCTCTATTCTGTGCCAGACTGATCACAGTTGCCTTACGTTATCCGGATCACCTTTTAAAATACTCAAACCATCTGGATAACAGAAATTCTAGTGAATCTCTACATACCTATTATACGTTTTTTTTGCATGTAAGCTTTGTAGGTACATGGATTATATGTATACGTAATTCAACAATGGCGATTGAAAAAAAAAGTGAGGCCAATTTTATTTGCTTTTTGTTTCATATTTCAATATTTAATATTCATCACACATTCGGGTCTAGAAATCAAAACGATATTTCAACTTTTATTATTAAAAACCGTGTATCGGAAATTTTTCCATATGAACGTAAAATTTCAGAACCAAAATCTACAGTGAACACATCCAATTACTATTGTAGGTACTATATAGTTTCAATCAGCCTCTAATAAAAAAATTTTTCACTCAAAGCAGTTTTACACGTTTTAAATGAATTTTAATCAAAATATATGAAGGTGTACTACCTATACAAATATGAACCTGCAGTAGCTATAGGTAGGTATATGATACATCTATTTATTCGTGTCCCTTTCGGGGCACGCAGAGAGGAATTAGCTACATAGATAGATACATACCATCCTTTCCCCATCTCTTCTGAAATTCTTCTTCGATATTTTAATTTAGGTTTCTCCTACCACAAATTGTAATTTATGCCTAACAAAAGGCACTGAATGTTGAGAATTGAACGATTTTGTTGAAACAAGATAGCTGAAGTTTTGTAATCTCTCCCTACCCTGCAAGAGACGCGTTGGGATTATGATAAATAGACACATAAAGATCAACCTAATTTGCATTACTCTTTTTTGACATATTTTGTCACTCACATTTTCCATACTTGAAAACCTATCAAAATCTTGGCTGCCCGTTGACGAGTGGATCGCCTGAAAAGCGTCAAAAAAAAGGTGTGCCAAGTCGTGAAGTCAAACAAAATGATTACCGGGTATTCAGAAAATCGATGGCACCTATATACATAGCTTTGGAGACATGTAAGCTCAGAGGAAAATGTTTCAACTCCAAAATACCTAGTTTGACTTACAACCACAATGATCGTTCCAATTCAAATTCCGTTCAATTACATCAAATTGAAATTTTTCATTACCCGGGAAGACGAAGGTGCAACATGAATCAACGAAATAGCAAAGAATGACGGACTATGTTGAAATTGAATATAACAGTAACATTTAAAAGCATTCATGTAATGTGTGTGAAAATAACAGGAGTCATTGAAATCATTTTGTAGCTGTGATTGAAATATAGATGACAAGTAATTATTTAGTTGTTCCCAATAATGGTGAATCGAGAAAATGCTGTGTGTGTTCTTCTCTTAGCGAAAATACTTACTATTCTAATTCAGAAAGAAAGACAAAAAAGCATTATGCGTCTACCACACGCTCGCCTATGCTCGTGTGAATGAGTAAAAAGACGTGCGGACGGGGTGATTGCCTTGGATTGTATACGTGATCGATGGTTAACGTCTTTTTACTCATTCACACAAAAAAACGTCGAGATTCGGCGAGCATGTGGATGAAGCATTAAGCATGAAATTCCTTCAAGTGATTCTCTGAATGGGGGAGCTTCCTTGCTATAAAAAGTGTGAAACGTCTTACGGAAAATACTTTACTTTTCGAAGACAACAAGAAGAAAAAGAAGAAAGAGTGGAGCCTTTTCTACAACCGAGGGGTATATAAATGTGAGAATAATAATAGCTATAACCATTCAAACTATTACTACATATTTAAATCTGGAATGAGATGTTATTTTTCACTCTCTTGGATTGTCGAACGCGTCCTTTGTTCTTTAAGGTAGCTGTTAAAAATATTAGTTTGTGCAAAGAAAACAGTGATTGCTAATTACAATCACATCTATTATGAACTCTAGGAGTAATAATGAAATTTGTAATGTATATAAATTACTTTAACACAGGGTTGGGCTCTGTGAAAAATGGCTTCGACACACCACGTTGATAATACATCTTACGGATAGATGGCGCTTTGCCACAACACGACCTGAGTGAGTTTCCAAGCAAGATGGTTATCCGAACAGCTAATGATTTATTATTTTCTGCTCTATTTATGGATAAGAAAGTAATGTTTTTATTTTTAAACCAGTTATTAGATAATCATATCAGCCTTCTTGCATTTAGTGCTGGATCTAGGCCCTAAGACCCCCAGCACACCCTATTTTGAGATAACCACATCAAGCCACCTCAGGAAATCCATTTTGACAGTTCGTCTGACCGCCTTTTTTTTTAAAGGATCTGGGCTTGCATACACAAACCCAAATACTTTCCTGCACACCTTGCACTAGGCTAAAAGCCTGTATCGCAAAGTGTGGAATACATCGCTTGCGCCGGGGTTTGAACCTGGAACCCCACGCACGAGAGACTGCCGCCTCAACCAAATGCGCCAACCATGTACTCCTGTCTGATGGTCTTGCAACAATTCTTCCGTCATCAGCTCTGGGTCGCCAAGTTTTTTTTTTCATCTGGAGTCTGTTGTATAACAAGTAGGTAGGTACTTACTTGTCACAACAGATATACAGCGAATGATGGACTTTCCATCAAGCTAATGACTTAGTCATGAAAAGTCTACTTTTCTGTACATAAATATTTTTTTGGAAATCTAATGTTTCACATTAAGAGTGTGCATACCGACATTTCAAAAATTTCTAAAAACGGGAGACCTTCTATCTCGACAACCGTTACTAAATATGCTTTGGAACAAAAAAGGGTAGATGCATTGAACCTTTATCTAGGGAATAACCGTAAAAGATTTTTTATATCTTGTATAGATTTGTCAAAATAAAATTTTAAAAACATCTCTGACCTTTTTTCCGAAAGACGGAAACTCGTTTCCCGAAAGTCGCGGAGTATTTTTTTTTTCTTGTACTGATAATATGCATTAAAATCTAGGGAATAACCGTAAAAGTTTTTTTATAGACGCATAATTAACCCCAAAAAATGGAAAAAACGCTATTTTTACCATTTTATCCTGCGATTGTCACGCGATTTTGATCCTTAATGCCGTGGGAAAAGACTGTGACGTCATTCCGGGTGCCATGCCCTTAAATGAGTTGCAATAAGCTCGCCCTAGTGAACAAGTGTTATAATTTATATTCGTATTGTTAACATATCTTTGTATTTTGTTGACCAAAAGTGTAAATAATAAACAAGAAAAAATAAATTGCTACATTAAAAAAAACTTACGAGTAAATAAATAAATAATCTTGTAGGCTTTAGCAGCGTGACGAGTGCGTGTATAGTGGTTGAATAACCGAGCTTTCGGCAGCGATACTACTCCCATCTTCAGGGTGAAGCTCGGTTATTCAACCACTCTACACGCAGTAAGGAATCCCGAAGAACGAAAAACATAGAAAAGGTATATTATAATATTTTGTTGGTTGCAATAAAATTAGAATGTCACAAAAATTATCCATCACATAAAACTGGAAATATCAATCAGCCAAAATTCCATGAAAGTCTAAAATTAGTTTACTAGCTGTATGTACGTGATAAAGTATAATAGAATAACTACTGTATATAAAACTCTCTAAGATCTCTTCTGTATTAGGTACGAGTATGTTTAAGGGCATGCGATTCCGGAACTAAGTTTCAATTCCGGAACTAAGTTCGATACTGGAGACTCAACTTTTGGTTTCCGGAACCGCTCCCGGAATTTCACAGTCTCCAGTGGCAATTTATAATTATGTTTTTTTTTTAAATTCCATAGGGCTATATTGTTTATACTAACGAATAAAACAAGTTTTGTAATACCAGTCTTTATCGATTTGATCTGAATCAGACTTTTAATAGTTTGAGCTTTTAGGTACCTGAAATATAGGCTAATGGTTAAAAGAAAAAAAAACCAAGGAGTTTCATATATAGGGATGGACCAACTAATCTCCAACAAGTCGGGAAGCTGACTATCCGGCAAAATATGCTGCATAATATGAACGCTCGACAACATCGACAATCTACACACGGTACACCCGAGAAGAATGGAGAAGAGATTAACAAGGACCGTGAAAATCTACAAAGTTAGTATCTCTCTATCTATCTATACCCTCACGCCACGTCCCTTGCAGGGTAGGCAGAGAGGACAGAGCGCCAGACAGCCCTATCCTTACACACACTCCTAGCTTCCGTCACATTCATGCAATTTGTCATACACGCTCTCCGATTCCTTTTACTCAAAACGCGTCCATCCTTGAGGATCTGGTCGACATGATCGGACCAGGTCAGTCTTAGACAAAGTTAGTAGGATCTTGAAATTCCAATATAAGAACCTCTAATTTCCGAAATTGAAATGCAGGGAAAAATAAGATTCTGGTGTTGTCGAATTTTCGGAATTCCGAAATGCATGCCCTAGCTAAGTTTAAGAGCATAGCATAATCGTATAAAAGAAAATATAGAAAGTAGATAAAGTACGAGTGAGGAGTGTACGAGTATTGTGGAGGTGAATTGAATATTACATGATCCGTAATGCAGCGATGGTAAGGTCATAGGTCACCACACCACTCCGCACCTAGGATATTGACCTGCACCAGAAGTTAGGCATAGGCTCATTTTGTAACCCACTTTGATACCTCATACTGCAAACCTCATATCATCGGTGATGTGAATAAATTTTATTTAAATCCCAAGGTCCGGGAAACTGAAAAGGTGCTCTTACGAGTATATGAGCAATAATTGCGGCAACTCGTACAAATCGTATTGATTAATTACAGTTTTTTCCTCAACAGAGACGAGAGGCATCTTCATTTACATAATGTAGCGTTATGTGAACTCCCTTGGGGAGGAAGCAGGATGGGTGTTCCAACGTTCCGACTTGTGCGTCGGAATACCCATCCTGCTTCCTCCCCGAGAGAGTTCACATAACGCTACATTATGGGAATGAAGATGACCCTCGTCTCTGTTGAGGAAAAAACTGTAATGTATTTCCGTCTGTGCAATGCAGATAAATCCGGTTCAATACCTAAAATAATTTAGAAAGAAATAATTTTGATCAATGCGATTTGTACGAATTATGCGAAGGATTTCTCGGTAAGTGCACCTTAAGTGACAGTTATTGGCAATTCAGGTGATATCATCAAAATAATCAAAAATCTTGATCAATATTATTTTTTAATGGTTCTCAAATAAAAAGACCCTTTCGACAAATTAACGCCGCTTTTTGTTTAAATTGTTTATTGCGATTAAACTTATACGATGTTGCGAGTCAAAAATATAATAAATAAAAAAAAAAACATAACCTTAAATAAATTAACAAATATTTCTACGTTACGAGGTTTCTACATTGATGAAACAATTTGCACTGTTTTATTTCGAGGTGCAATGCACGAAACACTACAACAATAAGGTAAGTGATTGTATGCAGTTAGTTTGTTGTTTAATTCAGCCTGAAAAACTTTGTGATATCAGTTTTCACGTTTCAGAAATAATATATTTTCTATTTTTCACGCCATGATTCTAAAAATGATATTTTTAGACTACACATCTGCATTAAATATCACGAGAACCGCGCAATAATTAAATTTAATATGGTAGATAATATTATTTTTTAATTGCACAATTCGCTCGACAGCGGGTGTCTTGCGAAAATAAAAAAAAAAATAGAAAAACACACACAACACTGTCTTTGCGCAGTCATTTTGAGACATTCACAATGACTCAAAACTGACATTAAAAAAAATTAAAACGGGAGACCTTAGATCTCGACAACCGTTACTAAATATGCTTTGGAAAAAATAGAGTATATACATTGAACTTTTATCTAGGGAATAACCGTAAAAGATTTTTTAAATCTTGCATAGATTTCTCAAAAAAGAAAATGTGAAAAACACATCTGATATTTTTTCCGAAAGACAGAAACTCGTTTCCCGAAAGTCGAAGAGATTTCTTTTTGTGCTGATAATATTTATTGAAATCTAGGAAATAACCGTAAAAAGATTTTTGATTGAAGCGAAATTAACCAGAAAAAATGAAAAAAAAACGCTATTTTCCATTTTATCACGCAATTGTTCACGCGATTTTGAACCTTAATGTCACACACACACACACACACACACACACACACACACATACCACACACACACACACAGTGCTGGATTTACACTCATGTTATTATCCTAGTATTAGTAGGTATTGTTACCAATCTCTGCTTACTCGATTAAACTACCGGCCTAATGCGAATAAGGCAAAACAGCTGATATCAATTCATACTTCTGTGGTAATTTAGTTTACTAAAGACTTTTGTCAAACGGTGACACCCTATGGCGAAATGAAATATCGATTTTTGAAGGGCCTATTGCCCTTGCGAAATAATACAATGCCAAGATCAGTGTGTAATACAGAAATGTGGGAAGGAGAAGGTATTAGAGGTAGGTACCTCCCCTATATACACATTCTACTTCCATCCCCTCAGTAACATGACCTATCCAACACGACCTCCCTGTAACCCACACGCCCTTCTGCTATCCTGATACCTCCGTTTCACTGGGTCTCAGGGACAGAATGTAAACGTCTGGTACGTCATCCTTTTTCCTCCCTTTCCAGGTTTTTTCGCCAACTACCTGAAGTTACCGGCAAATTTATTTTAATTTGTGAACATTAACGTTTTTATGGGCCCCATTTTTTACTTTCATTGCATAGGGGTCTTGAAATTATTTAACAAGAAAATTTAGAAATTTTTACCTAATCTTTTTTCTTGGGTTTGAGACAGAATTTTTTGTACATTTTAGTGAAAGGCGAAGGACTAATCAAGGGTGAATGTTATTGAGATGAGATCGTCAAGAAGAATGTGTGGAAAAATGTTGAGAGATTGGATAAGATTTGATTTGATTTGATGAAGAAGTGATTGGAGTTACTGGAAAACGATGTTGGATTTTGTTACTAGAATGAAAATGAACAAGTTGAGATTGTTGCAATATGTAGAGAGGATGAGTGATGAAAGGACGACGAAGAAAATATACTTGGGCGAAAGAAGAGATGAAAGGAAGTGTGAACCACTCGTCATGACCATGTCGAACAGTTTACTCAGAAACGGACGTGTTTTGAGTAAAAGGAATCATAGAGCGTGCATGATGAATAGCATGAATGTGACAGAAGCAAGAAGTGTGTGTGTGACGCGTGTTTTAGGATAGGGAAGACTGGCAATCCGCTCTCTCTGCCTGCCTACGCGGGGTGAGTGGATAAAATAGAATAAATATGGTCGCCTATACGGTAGGAGATCCAGAGGAAGACCCAAGCGCGGGTGGAGGAAAGTGGTGAGGCAGGACATGAGAGAGAGTGATGTTCTACCGGAGGATGTGCAAGATAGAGCAAAGTGGCGGCGAAACACAAGAAAAGCAGACCCCACCACCATGTGGGATTAATAATTGCTAAGGAGAAGAAGAAGATGGTCGCCTACCTAACATGTGGATTTCTGATATTTTTGCAATACCCCAGTTAGTCCAAGAGCCCGCTGCTTAATTTATGACGTATCTGTTTTTTGATCGAAATGTGATATAAATGATAGCTTACCAATAGGGTATTACATCGCACTAGGGTTGCCTATCAAAATCTTGCCGCAACCCCCCCTGCCCCCCCCGAAAAGATCCCTCTTCGCGGTTTTTCGCATTTTATAGGAATATGGTAGGAGATAGGAGAAAGTAGTCAATGACAAAAATAATCCTTGCTAAATTCTCTACAAAAAATGTTATGTCAATTTTTTCGTAGAACTAGCAGTTTACCCGCAATAGCCGGTCCAAAACCGAAATTCATTTAAAAAACTAAAAAAATGAATTTAAACTAAATTGGTTGAAAATTGATAAGAGCTACAGGAAAATAGTCAAAGAACGAATTAATAAGCATAGTCTTAGCTACAAAACGAGCTATAACTTATTTTCATACATCAATTAATTTAGGAGTTATTGCAATAAAACTCAGTGACGAAAATTCTTAAAATTTAGTTTTTCATAAAATAACCAGCGATATAGCGCCGCAGGCCAAATTTTTTTTTTCATAAAATGTTAGTGATAATGGGTGGAAGAAAGTTAGAGAAAAAAAATCAAAAAAAAAAATTTTTTTTTCCAAAAAATATCCTCTCTTTTGACCGGCCATTACGGGTAAACTACTAGTCCTATGAAAAAATTGACTTAACATTTTTTGTAGAGAATTTAGCAAGGATTATTTTTGTCAGTGACTACTTTCTTCTATATCTTACCATATTCCTACAAAATGCGAAAAACCGCGAAGAGGGACCTTTTCGGGGGGGGCAGGGGGGGTTGCGGCAAGATTTTGATAGGCAACCCTAGTGCGATGTAATACCCTATTGGTAAGCTATCATTTGTACTACATTTCGATCAAAAAACAGATACGTCATAAATTAAGCAGCGGGCTCTCGGACTAGTACACACATATTAAATCGAAATAATAATGAGTTTTATTGTACGGAAACTCTAGAATTTGGAATGTGGTCCAATTCCCATAACAATTAATATCTTAAGCCTGTACACCACGGGTATATTTCATATTATTATTTCGTATGAAAATAAGCATATGAAAATATGATAGGAACTGGGAACATTAATAATACTACATCTCTTACTCAAAGCAAAGCTGTATTTTATAACAATGAGAATCTCAGTTATTCATTATTTTGTTGTTGCCATAATTTTGTCCATCACACAATTTTCACAATAATTACTTAACTATTAACTTATTTTTAAAAATCACCATTTATTCACAAAAGTTGGTGTTATCATTCGAATTCTGTAACTTTTAGGACAAAAATAAGTGTTATAAATTTACTTTACTATGAAGTAATTGAAAAAAGAATGTCTTATTTTAGTTAGTACGCACTTAATTAATTAAAAATTGCAAAATTTGTTGACTCCACAATTTTTCATTCCAAATGTTTAACAATTTTGTAACTGTTCGAAAATTATTTTATGACAATCTCTAGAAATCTTTTTTCTAGACTAGGTTGGTAAAAAAATTGTGGTAACAACAAATCTTAAGTTGTGGAGTCAGCAAATTTTGGTTATTCTTCGTGTTTCCTGTTGGTTCAATGTACATTATTCATTATTTTAACCCTGCAGCACCTACGGAGAATATTTTCAATAAATATTATAATAATACTGGGATAACTGGGATTTATGAAAGAACAGACATCTCCTTGGTGTAATATTTTGGAACATATTTTCCACAATGAGAGGTAAACAGTTACAAGTGTGTGGATTAGCATTATACTACCTTTGTAATGAAATGTAGTAATGAGTAATGAAACCTTGTTATAAAAATAGCTTAGTTTACGAGTTATTTAAAAGCAATTAAATCAAAACCTGGGAAAATTATAATTTGTTAAAAAAAAACACAATTTTTTGAGAGCTTATAACTCAGTAACTATTCAAGTCTAATAATCAGTTTAGAGACCATTTAATGGAAAATTTAATGTAGATTAAATTTGATAGGAATGTTTTTTTTTCTGTACAACCAACCGTCTGGGAGCTATTTTGAAAATAGAAATAGACGGCAGAAAATAACTGGGGTTTTTCGCTACAAATTGGAGAGCGGCAGCCCTATAAAGTCACATTTTTGAACTTAACATTGTAGGTCCGACACTAATAACATAAATAAATAATAAATAAATAAATAAATCTTTATTGGCCAGATAAAATATGCATAGTTACAAAAATAAGACAATTATAGTGTGCCAAAAGGCGGACTACAGTCAACTCGAACATACTAAAAAATCAGGACTACTGGACCTTTTGCATAGCTCCCATAGATAAGAACGGTTTTCCGCTTTTACTGCGCTATTATTACATTTAATACAATTCAAACCAAGGAAAAGTCCCGTGGCCATCGTTTCGCTAATAAGACGACAGCGGTATAATGTTATAATAATACCTAGGTATAAAGGTTCCTTAATCTATGTACCTACCTACGTGTAGTGTGAAGTTCTTCAGAATTCACCAATATAATTTGTAACAATATAAATATGTTAATGTTATCGTACTGGGCCACGTTCTGTATCCGTTAAAATTCACACAGTGATTCGCTCGATTGTTTATGGTTCCATTGTTCTCCGTTCTATCATCGGTGCGAGTTAACTGGTTGTGCGATTCAACCTGATCTATGTGCACAGTTGACACGCTCGGTTGTTGCAAATAACACCCAACTATTTTCTTGTGTGACATACGCTCGCCATAGATTATAGAATGGTCCGCACGTGCAGTTCACTCACTCTTATGAACACGCGATATGTCTATCCCTTTCTACCAAAGAAGGTTATTGTGATATCGCTATCTCGATGTACATCTATCAACTCACTCTTATTAGTATTCTCATATCTCTATCTCTCTTTGACAATTCTAATTGGAACAATCAACCAAATGCGTTCTGCTTCGCGCGATAATCGTCCGTGGAGTCGCTGAGTGAAAATTAACGGATACAGAACGTGGCCCAGAGGTAAGTACATATGTATGATACGTGTGACTTATATGTACCACTAAGTATAACAGACTTATTAGGGTAACATAATGCGGTAAATCGATCAGTAAGTTAAACAAAACTAGTACTATACCTACATACTATACAGTCGCTACCCCTAAGTCCTAAATCTATCTATCTATCTATACCCTCACGCCACATCCCTTGCAGGGTAGGCAGAGAGGACAGAGCGCCAGACAGCCCTATCCTTACACACACTCCTAGCTTCCGTCACATTCATGCAATTAGTCATACACGCTCTCCGATTCCTTTTACTCAAAACGCGTCCATCCTTGAGGATCTGGTCGACATGATCGGACCAGGTCAGTCTCGGACGGCCGCGCTTTCTCACCCCTCTTCGCTCATTCAGATATATCTTTTTTGTCATCCTGTCATCATTCATTCTCTCAACATGCCCAAACCATCTTAGTTTGTTTACTTTCATTCTTGTCACTACACCAGTCTTGCAGTCACTCATTTCCCTAATAACCTCATTCCTTATCTTATCTCTCAGCGTTTTCCCGCACATTCTTCTTAATGACCTCATTTCTACTGCATTCAACCCTGATTCATCCTTCTTCATCCACGTCCACGTCTCACTAGCATACATCAGGGTCGGCACCAAGACAGCATTGTGCACTAGCACTTTTGCTTTCATAGACACATTGCTACTACTAACAATCGGACCGAGCGCACCATTCGTCCTAGTACCGGCCAGCTTCCTTCTTTCAATGTCTCCATCACAGCGTCCATCTCTAGTAAACAAACTTCCCAGATATACATACTCATCCACTTGCTCCAGACAGTCATTACCAACCTTTATCACACAATTTGTCCTTATTTCCTCTCTTTCGAACACTAATACTTTCGTTTTATTTACATTCATTTTCATACCATTCATATCGCAGCTTTCGTACACACAGGATACTATCCGTTGTAACTCACATTCATCATCAGCCATCAACACTAAATCATCTGCAAACATTAACGCACATACTTTCACTCCATTTAGGTCCACACCAACATTCAGCTCATTCAGAGGACGCATGCAGTAGTCGAAGAACAGGTTGAACAACCAAGGCGACATGACGCAACCCTGTTTAACCCCTTTTGTGAGAGTGAACCACTGCGACAACGCAGCATTCACCCTGACACAAGCAGAGCTCTCCGTATATAGAGACGCGATTGCGCCAATCAGTCGGTCGCTCACCCCATATTCCGACAGTACACGCCACAGTCTTTCTCGGTCCACACGATCGTATGCCTTCTCCAGATCCACGAACGCGCAGAAGAGCCTCTGGTGTTTAGCCAGAAGCTTCTCCACGACCATCCGTAGGGAGAAGATCTGATCGGTGCACCCCCTGCCACTCATGAAAGCACCCTGCACATCCCATACTTTACTTTCAGTCACTTTTCTTACTCTTTCAATCAATACCTTTCCATACAGTTTGCCCACAGAGCTCAGCAAACTGATAGCCCGATAACTGCCGCATTCCAACCTTGAGCCTTTCCCCTTGTACAAAGGGCAGATGACTGCCCTCCTCCAATCCTCAGGAGTGCAGCCACTCTCCCAGCACAAGTTGAAGAGCCTCAGGCACCACTCGAGAATCTTCGGGCCACCTTGCTTGATGAACTCTATGGCCACACAGTCATGTCCCGCAGCTTTACCATTCTTTGCTTTTTTCAATGCAAGCACAACTTCATTCATACGTATTTCCTCGTCCTCAGCAATATTTACATTCATACTATCTGCTACATTCGTCTGGTTTGTACTAGTACCACTTTCATACAATTCTTCGAAGTATTCTTTCCATCTTTCAACAACTTCTTCTCCATTCATCACTAAATCACCATTCTTATCTTTGATGCAATTCATACTGTTTTTCTCACTTCCAGATCTCTTTCTTTTTACTTCCTTCCAGAATATTTTCAAATTCTCCTCGGCGTTCCTCGATAATTTCATACATTCCTCTTCCTCAAGTTTTCTCTTTTTCTGGCAAACCATTTCTTTCACTTCTTTCCTACACGCTTTATATATATTCTTCTTTCTTTCTTTCTCACCTCCATCATCTGGTTTCGCACCAAGCACATCATTCCACGCTTTCTTTTTCCTCACTACAGCATCCTTCACCTCATCATCCCACCACGCATCACCTTTTTTCCTTCCTACCAACGCTTCTCCACATACTTCTCTTGCACTCTTTACTAGCACCTCCTTCATAACATTCCATAGTTCACTCGTCGAGCGTTCCTCATCATCATGTACTTCTAGCCTTTCGTTAGTCAGTCTTTCATATTCATCCCTAACATTCGTCTCTTTCAGTTTTTCGACCCTGATTCTCCGGACAGGCTCCAACTTCCGAGCCCTCGAGCGCCAACCGGAGAAAAGATCAATCCTTGTTATCACAAGGAAGTGATCCGTCCACAGTCCGGCGCCCCGAAATGCCCGGGTGTCCTTTGTCGCCTTCCGGAGCTCAGAGTCCACACATACAAAGTCAATCATCGACCTTTCAATACGATCAACTCTCTCTCTTTGCCAAGTGTACTGGTGGATCTCCTTGTGTGCGAAGAATGTGTTCGCCACAAAGAGATCCAACTCCAAACATACTTCTAACACTCTTTTCCCGTTATCATTCACCCTATCATCGCCATGCAATCCCAACACTCTCTCAAAATTCTTCCTTCTGACACCGACCCAACCATTCAGATCACCTGCCAATATTACTTTTTCATTCGCTCTTCTTTTATCCGCTGTCTCCCGCACTAAGTTCCAAAACTCATCCTTCTCATCATCCAAGGCATCATTCCCTGGACCGTAACCTATAATAAGGAACAGCCTGGTCATGCCTACCTTGAAACGAATCCAGATGAGTCTCGGTCCTACCAGTCCATACCCATTACGCTTCACCATACATTCAGTCATTCTTTTTGATAATATAGCACCCACTCCCTGACGTCCATGTTCATTTTCAGGCACTCCAGACCACATCTCTGCCATTCCATTCACCACATCACAATCTCTATCCTTTCTTTTCGTCTCACATAAACACAGTATATCTAAGTTCCTCTCATGCAAAACATCACGCAATTCATTCATCTTACCTTCCATATCTCCTCTTATATTCCACACACCAATCCGGCATTCTGCCCTCCTCTTTGCGCCCTCCCTGGTACTTGACGCGGCGTGATGGGTGGCGAGCCTCATCGACTCCATGCGTCAAGACCACCACCTAATTTCTTACATCTTAGGACCTATAGGTCCCGTGTCTTGGTTTCCCTCCACCATGTTAGTAGAAATATATATATATACAAAATAATATAATAAGAATAGAAATATAAATTAAATATAAAAATATAAAAATTATAAATAAAAGTTTTTTAAAAAAAAAAAAAATTATAAAAAAAATTATATATAAAAGAAATATAAAAATTAAGAATAGAAATATAAAGTCCTAAATACGGAATACCAAATAACACCTAATAAGTTCTAATGAAAATTATTGTGAAAAATGCATTCCTTCCTAGAGACAAGCACGAACACATTTGAACACATCTGAATGAATTTGAATAGAAGACGTTGAACAAAAATATAGGTAAGTAGCAGTGGCGAAGGGTGGATTTCTGCAGAAGAGAAGACGGGGCTAACATTTATTATTGGATTACGTCAAATTAGACACTATTATACCCAGGCAAGGTGATCTGATGACATTAGGAAATGTGCCGGTGGTGGATGGATGCAGTGTGCCCAAGACAGGAAGCTGTGGAGGACCAAAGGGGAGGCCTATGTCCAACAATGGACCTGAGTGGCTGCGGAGGACGAAGAAGAAGAAGATACCTATAATTTTATCCAAAAGGTAAGTCGATGGGAATCGTGTTCTTAGATTGCTTCGCGCCTGGTAAGTAGGTACTACCTAAAATGGACATGGCAGATTATCATTGACGTACTAAGTTTTGGACAATTTATATCCAGACCTGCGTTGAATTAAACTATACCCCTGTTTTGTAATTTTGTATGTCGCCATGTATTATTCGATTTCTGTTTTCATTTATTGTAACTAAGATTATTTTCTGAATGATTACAATTGATTTTATAATATTTGTTCTATATGCAAACCTGACGATTCCAAGTGCCTTACATATGGCCTAGGGATGATTAAAAAAACAACAAACAAAAATAAATAATTTTGGGAAGTCACGAACTCTATATGAGTGCAGTTTCTCTTGCCATTATAGACTTTCTGGTGTTGCCATGTATACAAAATCTTATCGACATATTGTAACTGCTTATAGCAATACGCAAGATTTTGCCGAAACGTCGCCCTTAGAAGTAATTTAAATGAATTACAGCTGATGTCCTAGTTTGTCTAAATTTTCTGCGATGAAATATTTCATTATAATATGTATATACAAAACAAACACAGGAGAATGCGAAGAAAAAACATCTACGCACCTTGACCTTTGAATAAATAAATAAATAATGAATACCTAATCCATCTTTAAATTGGAATAAGTTCTTACTTCGATATGCTAGCTTAATAACCTACCTATACTACTTAGTAAATAGACTACATAGGTATGTTCTTATCTTTAGCCAAATAGAGTAAGTGCCAGCAATCGTAAACTTTCGGATAAAATTGAAAAAAAATACATACATACATATCCACGTCCGCTCCCCATGTGGAGCATGTGGTTGTCACCTAGTTTCTATAGCTTTTCTGTCCTGGGCCGTTGCCTGTTCCCATGTCATTCCAGCCTGGCGCAGCTCTGATGTGTACAGTCTCTGGATGGTCATTGCAGGCCTGCCCAGACGTCTAAACGTCTAGACAGACGCGTCTGTTGCCTTCAGGGCAATATTGGAAACAGCTATTAGTGCTATCAACGGGCATACGTATAATGTGCCCTTGCCAGTTTAGCCTACGAGTCTGTATCACTTGGGTGATAGGTGGCTGTCGCGTTCCACTCCTGACTTCATCATTTGTGACATAGTCAAACCATCTGACTCCCAGTATTCGCCACAAGTATCTGTTCTCAGCGCTGAGTAATTTTCTATTATGTGCCTTAGTGAGCTGCCAGAATTCACGTCTAATATAAAAGTATTTGCAAGCGTTGAGACGTCGGCATTTGGTCTTTATAGAAAAGTCATCAACTAAAGCAGCCAAAAAAAATTTGCCATATCGAAATGACAGAAAGAGTTCAGAGAAAGAAGCAATAATTTTTTATTGTTCCGATTACCAAAGATGTAGTACTCCACTCTGCAGATCCGACGGCAACGTAGACTTTTCGACGCCTAGCGCCTCGCCGCCGCGCTGTGTAAACAAAATATTATATTCGGTGTTACCTATTAATTCTGGACAACATATATGAACCTACAACAGTTTTAGATGGTTCTGTAATATGTGCGGAATACCTACTGAATAAATTATCTAGACAAAATATTTCATTCGTATATTGTATATAATTCGCTATTACTGATCCGAAATCATTCAAAATAAAGATGAAAAAGGTGATCTGTGAAAGGTATAGAGAGAGAGATTTGAATTGAATGAAAGATGATAGCATGAATCCAATTTATTAATGAATTTGTTGTTTTTTTTTTTTTTCTTTTATAATTTGTAAAAAATGTGTCATTGTCTCGTTGTTGATGTTGTGTGTTGAAATCGATGAGAACTCCCCTCCAATACACGAGGTCTCCTCACATTGGAGGGTAGTATGGAAAATTGTAAATATTGTTATTAGTTTTATATGTATGTATTAAATGTAAGATATTAGTTACTAATAAATTTATTTGAATTTGAATATCTTTGTGAAAATGGGCTTTGTAAGTTTTTGGTAATAAAAAAGATCGTTATGGAACCAATTAATATCATCACATTTCTACCCTTTATTTTAAACGCGTGTTGTAAAATTTGCGTTTGGTCACGATAGCTCGCTTTAATAAGGGGGCATATGCACCGAGCAAAAATCGTTCTATTTTTGCTTCAACTTTTCCAAATTTTGTATGAGAATGTTAGCGCAAAATATAAGAATAACGTAAGCGATAAAGTGAATTATACAATATACATACACCTTCTTCCCCGTCTATCCTTGGTTGGGTCGGGGGCCCAAAGCATCTGTATTGTATATCTTCGCCAGAGGCCCTTGTCACTCGCAGCTTCCAGGACCTCTGGCCACTCCAACCACAAATTGTAATCTCCACACTCTCCTCGCACAACTTTGTCACCTGTTTTTGTGAATTTCACAAAGTGAATTATACCTTTTTAAAAAACCTGAGAAGAAATTTAAAAATCTAAAACAGCCGATTTGTTAAGTTATAATTACCAGTATTTTGGCTAATTATATACTTTTATACCTGAAAAACTCAACGGAAAATCTTCAGATCCCGTAAATTTTAGGGGTACTTTAGGAATATTTTTTTATTCAAGGAATTTCCAAATCCTGTAATTATAAAACATCCTCCATACTTACATCAATCACTGTCATCAGTTTCAAGACGATTCTCTCAGTATTCGCTGAGTAAAATTCAGGGCGCCGAAGCCCAATGACAGCATATAGGGCCTTAACTAGTAGGGTATTAATAAAAAATATTTTTTATACATTATTTTTAAATATCACACTACTATTGCCATCTTTCGAAATATGTCCGAAAAATTATGTAGCCATTTACGAAACACTCGGAAAACGTTACGATAAAAAGTTTTACGTAATCTCACATAGATGGCAGTAACGGAATGTTCTCTTAAGAGTATGAAAGATGTGGCACTTTTGAACGGGAAGGCCGACAAACTTTAGTGTAAGTATTAGGAGAGCAGCAACTGCGAAGGGTGAGCGAAATAGTCGTACTATTTTGCATTGTTCAACGCGCGCTTTTTATAATGGACCATAGAGGCGAGTATAGATGTAGGTCGGGGAATAAGAAGGCGCGTAATCGGGGTAGACCAACGCCGCCTAGAAAATGTTTCTTGGTAGACTGGTTAATAAAATTTTAATCAAGTACAATTCACAAGCTGTCTACAAATTATTATGATAGGTACTTTTAAATTTCTATTTTCTTGTAACTGCTGAGTGCTACTAAACTTCTGAAGGGATGGCAGTAGGAATAGAATAATAAATTTTAATTACGTACTGAAGCTATTGACGCCAAAACTAAAATTGGTAAAAACAAACGCATTTCTCATGACAAGAATAGTTCGTGACATTTCTTCAAATGGTGTCATGATATTTTTAATTACCTACCTACTTAAACTTTGCATTTTTTATTTTATTTTAATCGCGATAAGTAGTTTTTATATGCTTCATATGCAGGTAAAATGGAAAAGCTGTAGAAAGCCAAAAATAATTTATTGTTAAAAATTGCTTGGAATAACTAGCCAGTTGGAGAAAAACATGTGGATTGGTTATGTTCTGTATACACCTGCAACCTGCAACTTTGTTCTATTAGGTATTTATTTATTTTGTTTTTATACCCGTGCATTCGAAATTGTTACGTGGCCGCTCCAGATGTTCTAGTTATAGTTTTTTTACCTCCTTATCCCCTTTCTGATTATACTCTCCTGGTGAAACTGGAGCACAAAATATGGTACGCGATTGTGACGGACGAATAAATAAATTCTAATTATTTTTTTACAGGTACCGATATTTTTTTACATTGATTTTTTAGGAATCACAACGTTTTTAGGAATCATGATTTTGGGATTCTGCTGTTTTGTATATAAAGGGTTAAAAATTTAAACATTCTAATATTTTTTCAAATCCATTTCGTAGGCACTGTCAAATTTTGTGTCAAACAAAAAAATGAATTGCGCAAATCCTCCATATTGTGTCGTTCTTCTCCATCAAACTGTTCAAATTATTAGGGAACCATAAAGTGCAGAGGGTAAAAACGTTTTCACATCGAGTGGGTACACAAAAAGGTCTCGTTCATAACACCACTTGAAAACATACAGTCAGCAAACTGTTTAAGACTTTTTTCTTACACGGTTTTCACAGAGAATTGAGTATACACCATGCTTTGTGATAAAAAGGGATATTTCGTTTGGTTGCATTCTGTTGATACCGATAACAATGTATCAAACATTTTGCAGATTGTTATAGTGAACTTGTACTGTCGCGGCGCACTATTTCAATAGGTAAACATTTTCGTATACACACCTGTTTGGTTTGTGCATCAGATAAATTTTATAGGTGTTGGAATGGGTTGGTGCCTAACTTTATATAGGAGATAGGAGGCACCGTGGGCGTTTCTTAAATTACCGTCGATATAGTGCTCAAATTCCACAAACACGGCCTCACGATGGGCGTCGGCAGGGGCATTTACCCTCCCTAGAGAAATTAATTTATATTTGCATTTTGCATCTACGTTCACAAGACTTCACAAAAAAACTCAAAGTTTGATGATCTCATAATATTATCATTAATTTTAAAAAAAATTGCCTGCGGCGCAATGAGTAGCAATCATCTTCTGAATTCTTTATAATATAATAATAATAATTTGGATAATTTATGCTGCGCCGTTTTGTGGGTATTCCCACCTCAAGGGCGCTCTGTGTTCCTCCCTACGTTGTTGGGAAGGATTTCTTAAACAAAAATGTTTTTAGTTGACCTTTGAACCCGGTTAACGTTTTTGCCTCTCTGATGTCTGCAGGAAGTCCATTCCAGGCTGAAGGACCTGCCTCAGTGTCCATAACAAACTACAATACCTACTTACATATTTTTATTTTTTAATGTACCCTACCAAATTTTGCAAAAAATGGCGACATTTGGCATCCTGCATGCCTACCTATTATTGCCCATATTGTGTCTTGTGCAAATGATTAGTTTTTCACACTATTAGATACAATAGTAGGTAAGTATTTTGATTTAAGTACTTAATGACACTAGGTAAGTAGGCACGTACCAGACTTCCTAAAAAAATGTATGTTTTTGGTAAAATGAAAATAAAAGGTAAAAAAAAATTGCAGTTGAGACTTTTTTTCTCGATTATGGGATGTCCGGTCCGGTGACGCCCCACGTATGGCCGAACTTGCCCCACTAGAAACGCCTAACGACGGCTACTAATCCCAGGAGCGCATACTGGTTCAAAGGGTGCATTTTACTGTACGACCGCTTTAATATCCCAAGAAGAAAGGGACAGGAATCATTCCCTCTCAACTTAACTTAGATGCCCACATTTCCATTCAATACAATAAAATAAGATGCATTTTAGTTCATTTAGCTAGTAGGTATTTGGATAAAAATAATCTTACCTACCTAACTACTCCAAGCAATAGAGACTGAAAATGGTACCCTGCCTTGCAATAAGAGTAGTATTTCTGATTTTTGGATATGTTATAAAGGTCAGTCTTGTGGTTCAGAATCCAAGTTTGCGACCTACCCACCGTTGTGCGTTCACTAGGGCGAGCTTAAAACCGTCGAAATTCCGGCCGTTTTTCAGTTTAATGATTATAACTTTGTACAGGTGCACCCTAGAGAAAATATTTTCAAATAAGAATTATAGAATATTAAATTTCCTACAACTTTATCTCATTGAGTTTTTTTGTAATGTTATTAATTAAAAAGTTATGCATTATACTAAATTCAATATTTTTGAAAAAAAAAACATTTTTTGCGATTTATGAAGTTTTGTTATTATATTTCCCTAAGTAAAGGGAAATGACATTAAGAAAAGTTGTAAAACATTCAATTTACTACAAATTTAATACGAAAAATCCCCTACCACCCATGCTTCTAGGCAGACAACTTTTCTTTCGCGGAATTTGGATGATGGCATCATATCTATTTTTGGATAATTGGGTTCATATTCTCTCTATCATTCTCTCTAATAAAAAAAAATAGATAGGTCATTTTTTGAGTGGCCAGCTATATAAATAAAATAATCTTTATTATTTATTATCTATCTTTGAATATTAAAATTATTGATTTTTGTGTTTGATTTTGTGTCCATTCATACGTCTAGTATCTAATTATATCCATATGTATCTCAATCCCAATATTATTTATTTATATATCTATAGAAATTAATTCAGATTTACTTTCTCTATTTATTCACACTTGCATATTGCTCTTGTATCTATTAGTGTTCAGATTCGTATTTTTTTAGTTCATGCATACTTGCAGGTTTTCTTCTTTGTTTTTCTTTTTTTTTTGTTTTTTTGTGTTTGTTATATTGTAGGTAAAATATGGAATCTTTGTTGGTCTGTTTATAAGTGATATGTTAATTTATGTTATTTGTTGTTGTGACTGTTTGATTCCGTTAAGAAAAAAAAATTAAATATAAATATAAATTTATTGTACAGAAACATACAAGGGCGGGCTTATTGCCAAATGGAAATTTCTGCCAGCCAACCCAATATAAAAAAAAATAGGAAACAAGTAAATATGTATCTCAGAGGACAAGAATTTTCCTATAATTGTCTCCAATGTTTATGCCATGGGCGTAGTAAACCACATCACGACCTATTTTTTTGCTGCATCAGCATTTTTCGACACGTTTTTTATGCTGCATCAGCATTTTAAATTTTTGTCCCCCTTCCCTCCCCTCTTAGCTCCGAGGCTGGCGACGCCCATGGTTTATGCTACATAATAACCGTAATATTATTTAATGATGATAGAGACATTAAAAAGCGGTTAATAAGTACTTAATATTTAGCCAGTAAATCAAATATGCATTACGCACTACGTAAACAAAACTATAACAATATCCTGGTATATTACATAATCCTGCCCCTTAATCTTACATATAATAAAAATGGATGTATGTATGTGGGTATGTATGTATGTATGTTTGTTCCACCATAACTCTGGAACCCCTGGAGCAATTTCGACCAAACTTGGTATACACATACCTTACTATCTGGAAACGAATACTGTGTGGTAGAAACTTCTGGAAATCCAGAACCTTCTGAGAAATTTTGCTGATGAGGGGATCCAAGGGTTGTATGGGGCCGTGTGTGGTATCGTATGAAAGGACATTGGAAAATAAATTCAGATTGCAAGTTATATTTTGTCCAGCTCATGGCATAGGGAGACACCCAGTGATTGAGAGGATCCGGTCACCGCATACCACCGTGTTTGGTGGCTCATGAAAGATCTTCACGAGCAGAACACAGATCTTTTATCAAATTTTGAATCGGGCAAGTGATAGTGGGAGGCTCTATCAGAACGAAGGAATCCAAGCGCCCAGAGAATTACGTAGAATCTTCTAGAAGGCTGTGGAAACAAGGCGAACTTTGTAGAACCTTCTAGAAAATTGTAGAGGTTAATGAACATTGCAGAACCTTCTAGAAAGTCGTGGAAATTAATCGAACATTGTGGAATCTTCTAGAAAGTTGTGACAATTCGAACCTTCTGGAAGGTTGTGGAAATGAAACCATCTGGAAACTTCCAACACTGCAGAACCTTCTAGAAACTTCTAAGAATGAATAGAATTCGAACCTTCTGGAAGGAGAAACGAACTTTTTAGGACCTTGAAGAAAGTTGTGGATTAATCGAACATTGCTGAATGTATGTGTGTGTCATACTGTCGATTTACTTCACAAATCAAATTTGCCGTTACGAAGTACGGGTAACTCAGCTAGTCATATTATAATGATGGCATAGATTAGATGTATTTTAAAATGAGATGAGTCACTTTGTATCGAGACAGGAAGGACAAGACAATGTTCCCTCTAATAATAATTCTCTTGTGTATGTGTAACAGTGTGATTAGTGCTGCACGCAAACAGGTAACACATCACATTCCTATTCCTACGCTTGGTAAGCAGCGACAAGCGAAGTGAGTGAAAGGCGTTTGAATGGGGCGTTTGCCTCGGATCGTGTAGGTAACCGACCGTTCACGCGTTTTTATTAATTTCACACTTCGCATATGTCGCTGCTTGCCAAGCGTGTGGATGCGGCATTAACTTAGATAACGTTACCTAAATATTATTAACCAGCTGTGTTTCCCGTGCTTCGCAACGGCAACAATTCATCTTTTCTACACCAAAATCTTTATGATAACAAGTAGATGGTAATCTCAACAGTGATATTAGTGTCGAATCCATAGTTTTCCGCGTCAATAAGATGATAGTAACCCACGCGACATTCAAATGTTCAAAAAATTTAAAGAGAATTGCTTCAAAACCAACATGTGAAATGTGGCCGGTCGCCACCCTCTAAATCTCTGCCGCCCATAGTCCCCGGCCTACTCGGCCTTTTGGCAAATCCGGCACTGGGTCATACACAAAGTTTGCCAAAGCGAAGCACGGGAAATACAACTAGTATTTAATAATAATGAATCTTACTCCAACCGCAGCCGAACCTCGACAGTATGATGGAGAGAGATAGCGTGAAATCGTCGCTTCAGTTCTTATTTTGGTCACAGACCATTTTTGTCAAAAATGAGTTATGAATGCAGTGATGTAGAAAATCAAATTTGACACATTTTCAGCCAAAAAACACCCGAGTTTTTTGTGTTTAACACGTACTTTTTTACATTTTTAAAATTGACATATCCAACATCGTAATAATGTTTCAGTTCTTGTTTTGGTCACGTCTAACATCCACCAATCAGGACGCTTCGCGCTTAATTTGTATGGGAATAAATGATCTCATTGGTTTCTTGTTTGTGTGACATCCAATCAGGGAGCGGCACAGCTATTAATTTAAGAGATCAACGTTCAATTTGAATTTTTGTCTAGTACTTTTTCAGTGTTTTCTTCTGTTATTTAATATTTTTTAAGATTTTAAAATGTCTAAATTACTTCTCGAAGTAAATCACATACATTAGGAAAGAATAATTTGCAAATTACATGAGTTTTAATACATATTTCGACAGAAATTAAAATGAACTTAAAACATCCAATAATTTATACAGCATGATCACTTTTTGTAAATAATTTTTATTTTTTTATTTATATATCCCTTCACACCGCGTCCCTTGCGGGGTAGGTAAAAAAGATAAGTCATCCTAATATCATTCATTCTTTTAACATGGCTGAGCATTAATTTATAATAAAAAATATTTATATTAAATATTAGACAAGGTATGTTTCCCATAGAGTATACCCGCGTTGTAGAATAGGTTCGCTCGTGCTTTTGATTTTTTTACATAGTGCCCTGTAAAAAGAGGTGCTTTTGAAGTTTATTGCACAATTGACAATAGGTACAAAATTATTACCAACATCTCATTCAGTGATAAAATTGTAACGGTAGATTTTTTAGTTAAAAAATCCAGCGAATGCAATGAGAGGCAAAATATGTAAAAAAAAGAAGTACCCGACTAAGCCAGAAAAATACAGAATTAAGTAAGTTAGCTTGGTCAAAAATGCTATAATCAACTTACATAATTCTAGTGGAAATCGGGTATCAATGAAACGTAGTACATTTGATACTTATATTCAAACAACTTATGCAAGTTGTTTGAATATGTACTGAATTTAAAACACTTAGGTATAGTGTGCCTTCAGCTGCGGTCAAAATCTGTTTGGTTAATATAGGTTCTACTTTTCATCGAAAAAATATTGTAATAAATAAGTACACTTTTATTGGCCAAAGAAAAATATACAAAATAATAAGGATACAAAAACAAGACAATGGTAGTGTGCCAAAAGGCGAACTTATTGCAAAAGCAATATCTTACAGTCAAGTCAACCCAATGTCCCAATATCACTAAATAAAATGCAATTTATCATAAGAATGAAGGTAGAATAATTTATTATACGTGTAAGAATTGTATATGTTCTCTCTGTTTACCCCATAAACCGGGTCATTTTAGACGCTATACAGCTAGTACTACCATAATTTTACAGTGGCACGCTTACGTTATTATGAGAATTTTACAACCCCACTTATTGTTTTACTGTGGTGCCCAAAATTGTTTCTTTGTATGAACCTAAGATCTTTTATGATTGGTACCTATGGATATCTTTAGAATGTTTTATTGCTCTAAAAAAACAATGTAAGAGATTAGTTATTGTACTTGTGAAAGTATTAAATAACTTAATAACAATAATAATGCACCAAAGTTTGTTATTTTGCCTTTGAAAAAATAATTCATTGATTTAACATCGACATTGTTATTATTTTCGAGAGTTTCAAACGTATTCATATGAATCTTTTAGAATAAAAGTTTATTGTTGTGTAATTGCGGGCGGTCAAGCATTCATCGAATCCTTTCATAATGGCATTGTTAACGAAAACAAAAGGACATAAAAATGTACATCTTTATAAATTACAATATGGACTAACGTCTTCCCAAAAATAGAGTTCATTTTATATTATGCAACAAAAGATTCCAGGAAATTATAAAATAAGTGAAACGTATCCGTAACATAACTTTATAGGTAGGTACATTATAGTACATAGATACATACATTTTTTTTTATCATAAATAAGTTAAGAATCTTTCAAATACCGAGGTATATAATACTTTTTTAAACGAATATGGGTTTATCGAAATAAAGCCAAACACGTATTTGTAAACTTCGCAGAAAGCTTATTATGTTGTAAAACGGAGTAACCCGCGCCCACCGGATTTACGGTCGAGCGCGATACTAACCAGCTACCAACCACCTCAATATAACAATAAAAATTAAAAATTAGGTACTTTGCTTGCTATGGATTTGGACATTGTGGGAAAAGATAACAATTGCGAAATCTCACTCTTCATAGTGCACCTAATGTTCTCTAGGTGAATAGAAAAGGTGAAAAAAAAGGTAAGTAATACATATTTATTACATTTACAAATAATTCATAATGTGCTCAGCTTATTTAATAAATAATTTAATTGTATGCTCCTAGACAAAATAATCCATTCAAAAAAAAAAAAAAAACACCATCTATATAGAATAACCGTTAAAATGGTCTGTGACCCAAACAAGAACTAAAATAATATTATTAGTCATTTGTTCATATCCGCTATGCATTGTGTCACGAGCCACCGAAGTGAACTGAAATTTCGTAGATGTGGGTCATATCCACATAAGAATTCAAAAAGCAGCTTTAATTGATTTCGAAATTCGGAAAAATAAATTTTATTCTATTCAGTTATGCCCTTCTTGTTATTGACATACTTTTACGTTTAAATATATGTGAAATTATTCGCATAAACACAAAAAATGCTCTCCTGTAAAGTTTGGTTAGTGGCGCGTGACCAAAATAAGAACTGAAGCGACGAAATATGTAAACCCAAAGTATATAACACTTCATAGCCACGGAGTTGGTAGATACAACAGAACATCACCTTATGGATACAATCTCAACTTTACAATACTTCGACTCCGACCATGGGGTGACAATGTCACAGTACGTATAGAGTAACAAGTTAATCACAATACATGAATGACGTCACTACATCTCTGTTATTTTATTAATGGAATATTATAATGGTTACAGGTGGAAATAAAAGGATATGAGGGTAGTAACAATGAATACAAGCAAAGTTTATTTGACTTCAAACTAAAGCTATGTGATTTTGTGTTCGGTAATAACTTCATATCGGTTGTAGCAAGACATAATAGCAACCTATTAAGTAAAACATGTCCCGTGGTTTGTATATTTATTTATTTATTTATAAGTACTATATTACTTATATATTATTTACTTTCTTGTATTGGTATAAATGGTCATTGCTTGCTAGACATTCCGGCTTCTTCTTCTCTGTGTCGTTGACCTCAGGTCCAACTGTTCACAGCGAGTGGTCTCTTGTTCCTTATTCCGCCTTTTCCTCTTCCCTCTCCTGCGTGTATATTATTACGAGTATATTTATTTTCATTAATACTTGTCATTTTTATTAACTTTTTATCTATTATTATGTATTTATGTCTATATGTATATTGTATATATTTATATCTATATATATATATATATACATCCTACTTACTTTACGGCGTCCGTACATTGCGAAATATACGCCTTTAGAGCGTCCAGTACAATACGGCGTCCGTATACGGACGCTCTAAGGTAATCAATGTTATTTCTTGCCAGGCAGCTGACGTCATCACAGGGAATCAATATCAGCAAAAAAAATTTTGACGCCACAAAGTAACCTGCACGTACTTTTTCGTATATCATTGTATATTTTATGTTTTGAGCGTTGTGGGATAGGGGCGCTCTGTCTATATACTGTTCGTATATTTCACTTACATTCCGCCGATGATCGGGCGTCCGCTGTGAATATTTTTTTACGTGCAGCCGATGTTACGGCGTCCTCGAGCTGGCAACCTCGCAATTCTAAATTAATAGTAAAATCACAATTAGGATTTTGAAATGTTATTTGCGTTATGGACTACACATATCTGTAGAATAATAATGCACAATAGGTGTAGGTACCTACCTACTTACGAACATCTGGAGATAATATGCGGCTCGGCACGTAACATTTTTGTGTAATATTGGAAAGAATTTTAAGTAATACAATAGTCGCATTTATTGAAAAAATAGTATAATTATTTATTGATTAACTCTTTACGTGCTAAGCTTTTATGGGCTATTCGCTAAATGCCGATCTATCTCCTCACACCACGTCCCTTGCAGGGTAGGCAGAGAGGACAGGGCGCCAGACCACTCTATTGTCCTCCACACACTCCTCGCTTCCATCACATAGGGTAGGCAGAGAGGACAGGGCGCCAGACCACTCTATTGTCCTCCACACACTCCTCGCTTCCATCACATAGGGTAGGCAGAGAGGACAGGGCGCCAGACCACTCGATTGTCCTCCACACACTCCTCGCTTCCATCACATAGGGTAGGCAGAGAGGACAGGGCGCCAGACCACTATTCATTCGTCCACACACTTCTTGCTTCCATCACGTAGGGTAGGCAGAGAGGACAGAGCGCCAGACTGTCTTATCTCCACACACACTTCTTGCTCCCGTCACACTGGTGCAATTTGACATACACCTTCAAAAACCCCTTTTACTTTTAATGAAGAGCTTAAAACCATTTCCAGATTTCCCAAAATTTATCACGCTACACCGTCTTTTTAGATATAATTTTCTGGCCTGTTATGGATATCAAAGGATTAATTAGGTCAGATGCACGGGGCCATAAATAGAAGCATTGTGCTTGAAATATCAGTATTTAAAAAAATTCTTACGATATTGCATTTAGGATGTAGGTAGGTATTCATAATTACCTACCTATGTTTGCACTTTTATGTACAGATTTTAATTATTGATTAGAGGTATTATATTTTTTCCTAAATTAAATGCTAAGCTAAATAATTTACTTACTATTTTTTGAATTGCAGACCTACATCGTTTAGAAAAGTATCTGTGTTATCTTTTGAAATATTGTGCGAATGGGAATCAAATAATATAAGCGTATTTTATATATTTTTTACACGCTTTTATTACACGCTTTTATTATATTTGGCACGAACTTTGGTACGTCTATATGGATCGATGCAAATTTTAATAACTTCCTGACTACTTAGAGACCCGAAACTTTGCAACCGTACGTAAACTGGCTTACACTACATTTCATAAAAAATTGGATCATCCTTCTCCAGAGACAAAAAAGTTGAAAGGCGTTTCAGGGCATCCGAGGGTCCTGAGAGGTCATGTGTGGTATCGTATGAAAGGGCGTTAGAAAAGTAAGTCATATTTTGTCCAGCTCGACCAATCGGTAGACACTGAGGGATCGAGAGGATCCAGTCACCGCACGGTACCGTGTTTGGTATCCTATGAAAGGGCGTTGGAAAAGAAATCCAGATCGTGAGTCATATTTTGTCCAGCTCGACCAATCGGGAGACACCGAGAGGTCGAGAGGATCCAGTCACCACATAGCGCCGTGTTTGGTATCGTATGAAAGGGCGTTGGGAAAGAAATCCAGATCGTTAGTCATATTTTATGCAGCACAAGCCATCGGGAAACAACGAGGGAAATACAGTATCATCTAAGCAATTAAAGCTAAATAGCCAACTATACTGTACGACGGAATTGGCGAATTAAAAGTACCTACGAGTACATTGTAAAATATACATATATTATATCTTTTCTTCGTTTTTCCCTAGTGTTCTGTGTGTATTTTGACAATGTTGTTGACTCGGGTTGACTGTAAGATATTGCGTTATCAATAAGTCCGCCTTTTGGCACACAAGATTGTCTTATTTTTTTGTAATCATTGTAATCATTTTGGTCAATAAAGATTTATTTATTTATTAATGTTGTCAAGCTTTCGGCTCTCTTGCTTGATGAGCCATGTTCAGGACTAATGTGACTGTAATGAATGCCTAAAACTAAAAAGGATAACATAAAAAAACTTTTAAAAGAACACGCTTATATTCAATGTGCTCTAAAAAGAATAAAATAATTTGAAAAAAAAGCGTGGGGCTTCCTGTATTCCCTTAATTGCTCATTCTTCTGCAAAATAACGTCAAATAATTATATGCTTCCTGTATAATACCATTCTTCCCCATAAGAAGCCCCACGCTTTTTTTCAAATTATTTTATTCTTTTTAGAGCACATTGAACATAAGCGTGTTCTTTTAAAAGTTTTATATATATATTTTTTTTGTTATTGTAAATACTGTATACTTACATTACTTACCTATTTTATCTTCAATCAAAATAATATTTATAAAGCGTAAAAAAACTGTTATAATAATATTTAGAGATTAGAAAAATGATCACACATTATAATCATTTAATTTCGTCAAATTGTCTGCTTCTGGCTTATGACTACATTTAATAAATTTAAAGTAGATATAATTGTTTTCATTATTTATTTATGGAAGGGAAACAGTCAAATCATACAAACGAGTAGTTATCTAGGTCATTTTACTCACAATATGTCCGCCTTTGAGAATCTGGTCTACATGGTTAAGCCATGTGGTTCTTCCTGCCTGCACCTCTTCATTCTCCCAGGTATATTTCATTTGTTATCCTTTCATCATTCATTCTCTCTACATGTCCCAACCGTCTCAACTTATTCACTTTCGTTCTAGTCACATTAGTTTTACATTCACTCAACTCTCTAATATAATATAATACATATTTTAATTTCTTATCTCTCCACAAATTTTCTCAGCGATCGATATGTTACGTTATGATACGTTAATTTATACCTACTATAATCAAAAATTAATATCAACATATTGCCTTAGTCTTTTCAATTTCACTCTTTCAACTTTCAATATCTGTTTTCGAGTGTCCTGTATAAAGGGGGAAATCTAAATACAAAACCCAAAAAACATATCAGAGCAATATAAAGTTCAACACCCGTTCTGGATGTCTTCATTTACAGGTGTATTACAAGTCTTTTATTTACATATAAAGCTATACACATTGCACCTATCGCTGGTTACCTCCTATTAGAAAAACCGTTGATGAATCTCATCAAGTATCAGTAAGTACTTATTTCAAATTATTAACCTTCATTTCTACAATACAGAAAGTATGAACGATGACAGAATAACAAAGAAAAAATATCTACCTGGGTGAATGAAGAGGTGTAAGGAAATACGGCCGTCCAAGAACCACGTGGCTTGGCCATGTGGACCAGATTCTCAAGGACGGATGTGTTCTGAGTAAAAGGAATCGTAGAATGTGTGTGACGAATTGCATGAATGTGACGGAAGCACGAAGTGTTTGTAAGGATAGGAGAGATCGTCGCCGTCTATTCTCTCTGCCTACACCGCAAGGGGATAGAATTTCTCCGTATTAAAAAAGCCGAAATAATTGTGATACATACTCGTATTATTAATACAATAATACATTCATCTGTGGGCATAAAACACTTCTCAAGGTTAGAACTATTATTCCATAGAAACAAAGTTCTAAAATTTATGACATATTATCTTTTATCTTTAAAATACCAAGGGTTAAAATATTCAATTGCGTTGTAATGCATGGTCCAGAATGTCCAGATGATTTTTTAATTGTGTATAGTAAGAATAAGTATTTTGCGAAGCAATACCGTTATAAAAAACAGCTTTAAAATCTTGGTTTGTGTTATACTCATTGGCATGGACAATACAATGACTTTCAAATTGTAAACAATGTCCTTTGTTACATAAAGAGAACAATAAACATATTATCAATGAAAAGAACTGAATATTTTTTTCTATGTAACAACAAACAGAACTATTTTTACCTACTCAGTATATTATCCTAGTTATAACTTATGGGGTAACCAGTAAATGCTGCCCGTGTATAATTCACACAAAAACTTTTGCATGATATTCGAAATGGGTGGCGAATCTCATTGTTGAAAAATATTGTGGTAGGTAGGTACATAGGTACAAAATTAGGATTTTCAAAGTACATATTAAATAGGGATTATCTGATAATTCCAATTTATATTATAAAAATATCTATCTGTCTAGTCTATCTATCCACTCACGCGACGTCCCTTGCGGGACGCCAGACCACCCACTCCATGTGCTTGCTTCCGTCACATTCATCCAATTTTACATACAGGCTCTTCGATATCTCTTACTCAAAACGAGTCTGTCCTTGAGGATCTGGTCGATTTGGTGGGGACAGATAATATTAATTGCTATTTTGTTTAATATGTTAAACCTATGCCCATATTTGTACCTATCTATAATATAGAAGTTACATAGCTAAAAATATGCAAAAATGATACGAGTGATACATCTCTTTATTGGGTACGTGTCACGAATTGTGGATCTCTATCATTATTAGGTATCTAATCATTTACATATTTATTCAGTGATCTATATTGTTGTAGTTATAAGATGATTAGACAAAATATGAGACTCAACTTGTAGCCTCTTCGCCGATGACACAAAATTCTTGGCAAACCCATTGATACACTCTCATACACTACAGGATGACTTGAGCAGAGTTTTAGATTGGACGAAAGAATGGCTCATAAATTTGAACATTGTACACAAGTGTCGTGTACTTCACATGGGAAGGAACAACCCGCTCAATACATATACCTTGGGAAACGTGACCTTAAAAAGTGTTGAGAAGCAAAAGGATCTTGGTGTGGTTATGAGTAGTGATTTTAAATGGGTGGAGCACATCATCAGTGTAGTCATGAGAGCAAATAATATAATAATAATAATAATTGGATAATTTGCTAAAGCGCAGTTTTCGCGAATTATCGCCTCAAGTGCGCTGAACTACCTTAAGACTAAAGCATTATTGACTAATAGTAATTATTGAGATGTCTGCGTGGAATAACATAATCTAAACAAGTGAGTCTTTAAGGCTAATTTAAACTTATGAAAATCATCTATGTTTCTTACATCTATTGCTAACTTATTCCAAGCTGCAGGGCCGGCAAATGAGAAAGCCCGTTCTCCCAAGCAAGTGAATCGCGTTTTATCTGGTTCGATTAACTTTTTAACAGCGGACGTTCTTGCTGACCGAAGAGTGGACTGTCTGGCATTTGGTTGCACAAAGCAGCAGAGCTCAGATACACTACTGTACCTGATTAAGAAGGCATTTTATTTAACGAACTCAACACTATTGCTCAAGATTTACCTAACATATGTCAGACCAATCCTCAAATATGCCTTCCAGATTTAGAACCCTTATTTCTTGAAAGATATTGATTTGTTGGAAAGAATGCAGAGACGAGCCACCAAAATACCTAGATAACTGAGAAACCTGGAATATGAGGACCGGCTGAATAAGCTCTGTATGAACAAGGTGTTGCACAACCATATTATTCCTGTGACCTGTGAGATTCTACCAGCTATGTTTACCACGAACTCTAATGTGCACCTGAAGGCGAAGATACACACGAGAGATTTTGGCCTCCCGGATACCAAAATGACAGGTCTCTTGTGTGTAAACACATCGGAGACGCGAGATATCTCTCGATACCGCGCGCCTCCTGAGACGGTCTGCGCACGCAAGTCTCGCGTCGTGTATTTTACATATTTTCGTCTCAGGGGACGCGTCTCCGGTCTTTTGACATGTTCAATTTTAATCTGAGGTCTCTTGGAGATGTTTGCAACTGAATTGGATTGGCGCGCGTGGGCACGTGGTTTTTGTATTGATGTATAATTTTAAACATTCCTGCGATTGTGACGATATTAGTACATTGTTAATAATAAAATTGTTAGTTGATTATAATTATAATATTATTTTTAAATAATGGCGGATTAATAACAGAGTTGCATTTGCATTTGAAATATGAATACAGTTGTGACAAATACATTAACATTACGTGTTTTGTTATTCCCTTCATGTCCTACAACATTTATAGCAAACTATGTAGTTACCATTTCACCCTTTAATATTCATCGAAGGAACATAAGGAGGAAACAAAATTTCGCTACTCACAACGGTTTCGGGTATGTAGTGCATACCGATACTTGCTTTGGCTTATGTCACTGATGTCATAGGAATGGTGTACATTAAAAGAAGGTCTAATTAAGTATTCTATTTCATTTACTAACGCAGAAAAGGAAATATACACATATGCATGTAAGTAAAGTACCGACCGACATATGTACATTACTGAATCGATAAATAATTTCAAAGCGGTATATAATTATATTTTTTAATCACAATACTCGTAAATACATGACACTAGAGTATGTACACAAAACCAAACGCCATTATGGCGCCAAAAATACTAATAGAATGAATGCAGCAACAGACCAAAGTCTCGCGTCTCGAGATAGTCCCGTGTATTTTAGAATTTGATGACAGGAGGCGATTGTCGGCCATTTTTACTAGAGATGCCGTCTCTAGAGACGAAAATCTCCCGTCGTGTATTTCACTGAAGAGACTGACGCCATTTTGTCAGTGCCTGGAGGCGCGTCTCCTGAGACCCCGTATATCCACACCTTGAGAGGACACCATATGAAACTGACAACAAGATTCACATCCAACCCACGGAATCACTTCTTGATCAATAGAGCTGTCAGTGCTTGGAATCAGTTGCCAGAGTCAGTGGTACTTGCTCCTACCACCAACACCTTCAAAATTATATAAGACGGTAGTAAGACCTGCCATGGTCTACGGGGCGGAACGCTGCTCCCTGATACGCAAGGAAGAGCAGTTACTCCATACCACCGAGATGAGAATACTGCGCTGGTCACTCGGGGTAACTAGATTAGATAAAATTCGTAAAAAACACATTAGAGGAACTATGAAAGTTGCCACGTGCAGAGAAAGGACGAGGATTCCGCTCTGAGGAGGGCAACGAACATGGGAAGGACCAAGGAATTCCGAAGAAGTCCCTCGAGGAGACCATCAGAGGGGACATGGGGCACCTGGAGCTTACTCCAGAAGACTGCCTCGATCAGGGCGGATGGAGAGAGAGGATCCGAGCCGCCGACCCCAAATAAATTGAATATGGTGTGGAGAAGAAGATTATTTATCCTGACAACTTTCGTCATGTTGTCTGTCATACGTTTCTGTACCACGTTGGATCAGCCTTATCGAAAGACAAAAAAGATGTAAAGGGTTTCAAAGGGATCCAAGGGTCGTGTGGTGTCATGTGTGGTATATCGTATGAAAGAGCGTTGGAAAAGAAATCCAGATCGTAAGTCAAATCCGGATTTTGTCATGAAGCCTAACATAAAAGCATCTCGCCAGAAATATCTGTATTTAAAACTCGGCACTTGTTTGCACTTTTATGGACATATTTAAATTATTATTTAGCGATCACTTATTATGATGATTGAATCATTGATTAATGATGATCGTCAGTTATTATTGATTTTAAGAAGTCACTCGCATAGAAGGGAAAGGTTTTATCGAAAAACGATTGAATAATAATGTTGTTTTGTGTGCAGTACCTGTGTATTACTTTCTCATTTTTGTCTTATTGAGAAATAAAAAAATAAATATTTTTTATTCAAACCTAATGAAGAGTTACAAAACAATACAATAGTAGTGAACGTATTGCAAAAGCTTTTCTGTCTACCTTTAATCAAAGTAGTATTTAAAATTTAATACAAAATCAACTATACTATAAGAATAGGTATTTCGCGTTTAGAGAAATGTGCACACTTTTATTTTAAAAATTAACCTCGTCAAATTATATATTATTATATTCAATATATAATCCGTCTATATTCAATAATTTATACTGATTTGCATGTATAGTTTAATATAGAAAGGATTAAAGGAAGCAGTCACATCATACAATTTGAGTACCTACTACCTACCTACTGTAGTTTTGGGAGATGGGTAGGTAAAAATATAGGTAAGTATAAACAAAAGCTCAATATTATCTGGCCCCATCACGTTAACTAGATCCTCAAGGATAGACATGTTTTGAGTAAAAGAAATCGTAGAATATGTATGACGAATTACATAAATGTGACGGAAGCAAGAAAGGTGTGTAATAATAGGGAAGTCTGGTGATCTGTTCTCTCTGCCTACCACGCAAGGGATGCGGCGTGAGGGAATAGAATAGTAGTAGATTATTGTTTTCTAAAAATGGTGTACCAATCATCTAGTCTAAATAAAATTCTCTATATTTTTAAATCCTATTTGTATTCATTATTTCATGCACTATTAGTCTCGTATTATGGTATAAACAAAAGATCAGAATGTCATCTGGCCCCAAATAGATAAAAAAAAATATGCGTACACGCTGAAGAATTATTGAGTAGGTAACTATTATTATTGACCAGCGCCAGCGAGGGCGCGCTTTTGTTCTTCCCGTGACCATCTTGACAAAAATAGTAAATTCCATTTGTTTAGGTAGCCATCTGAACCAAATTCAATGGAATGCATTGGCAACGTCGCCGGACGCTCTATTATTGAATGAATGTATTTTCGCGTATATAGATGGACGCCTCAAAGTATATCCTTTAAAAGGACGCCGTAAGGGTGGATTGTGGAAAAAATACCCACCGGACGCCCTATTGCGGTTTCTAAGTACGGACGCCACATTGATAGTAAGATGTAAATATATATATATATATATATATATATATATATATATATATATATATATATATATATACATCCTACTTACTTTACGGCGTCCGTACATTGCGAAATATACGCCTTTAGAGCGTCCAGTACAATACGGCGTCCGTATACGGACGCTCTAAGGTAATCAATGTTATTTCTTGCCAGGCAGCTGACGTCACCACAGGGAATCAATATCAGCAAAAAAAATTTTGACGCCACAAAGTAACTTGCACGTACTTTTTCGTATATCATTGTATATTTTATGTTTTGAGCGTTGTGGGATAGGGGCGCTGAGCATATACATTGTCCGTATATTTCACTTACATTCCGCCGATGATCGGGCGTCCGATGTGAATATTTTTTTACGTGCAGCCGATGATACGGCGTCCTCGAGTTGGCAACGTCGCATTTTGAAATTAATAATAATCTACATTAGTATTTTGAAATGTTATTTGCGTTATCGAGTTGTGGACAACACATATCTGTAGAAAAATAATGCATAGTGGGTACCTACCTACCTTCAAACATCTGGAGATAATAGGCGGCCCGCGCTATTGTATAAGGTTGGGGCCAATTTTAAGTACTTACATAATACAATAGTCGTATTATTGAAAAAATAGTATAATTATTTATTGATTAATAATGATTATAAAGATGTATTGTTATTTTATGGTGAAGTGCCATAATTTGTTGTTTAAATACTTATTTTATTATTATTACGAAACAAGTACCTACTGTTATTGTATTTAAGAGTGTGCATACCGGCATTTCATAAATTTGTAAAAACGGGAGAACTTCTATCTCGACAACCGTTACTAAATATGCTTTGGAACAAACTAGGGTAGATGCATTGAACCTTTATCTAGGGAATAACCGTAAAAGATTTTTTATATACTTTGTATTTTGTATGTACTTACCTATATGTGATAAATAAATAAGTAGTGACGGAAGTAAGGAATCTCTGTAAGGATAGGCTAGTTTGGCGCTATGTACTCCATACGGACATCACTGCAGATACCATAAATAAATAAACTTTCGTTTCCATCACATACCAATACGGTGCGATGTTTTAATAATAATATTCATTAATCTACAAGAGTGCGTACCATTTTAAGTTGTTTAGTATAATATTATTTAGATTAAAAGTGCATTCCATTATGTAACTACTTCCTGTTCAATGTCTTGGATTATGAAAAGAATCGCGTTACTGCCTAAAGCTCGTCCCAGTGGATGAAGGTAATGATTAATTCACACTGTTGTGTTAGCAGGTTAATGTATACTATAATTAAATTAATATTAACATATTGCGTTATTAAGCTTTCAGTTACACTCTTTCCATATTGTTTTTGAGTGTCCTGTTTAAGGCGTGAAATCAAAAAAACATCACCCAAAAACATTTAGAACAATAAGGTTCAACACCCATTCCGAATGTCTTTCTTTACAGTGTATTACAATTCTTTTATTTCTCATAAGTATGTGTCGTGTAAGACAATGCACATTACACTTCTACAACACAATGGCTTGACCATGTGGACCAGATTCTCAAGGACGAACAGGGACACGTGCTCTGAGTAAAATGAATCGTCTTCTCTGCCTACCCCACAAAGGATGTGGCGGGAGGGGATAGAATAGAATATAACAATAGAAATTTATTTCGATTAGGCTATATTATACAAACTACTTTACAGTTTTTTTTGTTTCGTAAAATTCTCCATTGAAAAAAAGTCTAAATAATTATTAATTATAGTACATATTAATAGAATAATGCCCGATCCCACCAACTACCACCTAGGAAGCAGACCCCTAAGGAATTTCCATACAAAAACACAGATAATTTAATTGATTTCACAATGATGTACAACTAGGGAGCAATAAATCCATACAAAATACAACATGCAGCTCTACTTAGTTAGGTGGCCAAATATCTCCGCCCAGAATCTCCCTCACTTAAGTAGCTGCATGTTGTATTTTGTATGGATTTATTGCTCCCTAGTTGTACATCATTGTGAAATCAATTAAATTATCTGTGTTTTTGTATGGAAATTCTTTAGGGGTCTGCTTCCTAGGTGGTAGTTGGTGGGATCGGGCATAAGTCATTCATCTGAAACTGAAGGCATTGACAGTGGGCATAAAACACTTCTTAAGGATAAAACTACATAATATATTATTATTTTTATTATAGATTTTTTTTTTCATTATTTCATTAAGTGTGCACATTATTCCATAGAAACATTCTACCATACTATATTGTAACAACAAGTTCTAAAATAGGTAATTTATGACATCTTTTATTTTAAAATATCAAGGGTTAAATTCTTCAACTGTATTGTACTACATGGAACAGATTATTTTTAAATTTCATAAAATAACCACTGCAGTGCACTGTCATAAAAAATAAATAACTTTCGAATTGTAAACAATGAAAATGTTTATCCTTTGTTACATAATGAGACAATACCCAGTATTAATGAATAATGAATAGAACTGAATCTTTTTTTCTCTGAAGTATTATCTTATTATCTATACTAGAACAACAGAACTATACCTACTTACTTATTATTATTTATTGGTGCTGGTCCGATCATGTCGACCAGATCCTCAAGGACGGACGCGTTTTGAGTAAAAGGAATCGGAGAGCGTGTATGACTAATTCCATGAATGTGACGGAAGCTAGGAGTGTATGTAAGGATAGGGCTGTCTGGCGCTCTGTCCTCTCTGCCTACCCTACAAGGGACGTGGCGTGAGGGTATAGATAGATAGATAGATATTCATTAATATTATATAATAACTATTATACTTAGTACTTGGTACGAGGGAGGGCTGGAAACTCCGCGGCCTTGATAAAAAAATGTACTGGGCGGTTCCAGTTTATTATTGATATGGATAATTTGAACCTTTCTAAAGCTACTTGCAAAATTTGGCACCAATAGCACAAAAGTGGCGCTGTTGGCACCATTTGTAATTCGACGTGTATGAGATTTTTGTGAAAATGAGAAATTTTCAACCGTGATCCATGACAAAATATTTTATTATCACAGGCTGTACATAAAATTTTTTTTCAAAAAGATGTGGAATATAGAATTGGAGTCTGCTCTATCATATGCGGTGGTTAAAAAGTGTGTAGAGCATTTTAAACGTGGTCAACAAGGTATTGAAGAAAACCTTCGCAGTTGAAGGCGATAAACTGCAGTAGGTCCGAAAAACGTCCATAAAATCGTGTATGTGGTTTAGGAAGTTCACCAAATTAGTACTTGGGAGATAGCAGAGATCCTAATGGTCTTATGTGAATGAGAAGAGTTCACGTTAACTTCTGAACAGGTCTTGTATAAACTTTCTGTTCCCTGGGTGCCAACGCTTTTAACTCCTTTTTACGGTCGTAGAAACATGTGCTTGTTTTCGATTATCATGGCAATTTTTGGCCAGGTTTGAAGCTGATACTGAATTTTTTTATACGTTTTGTCACCACAGATGAGACCTGGACCTGACAGAGCCCAAAGAATGATCAAAATAGTCGCGGCATGGTAATTTTTGTCTCTAAAGAAATCGATGTCACCTTTGTCAACTGCAAAAGTGTGGGCATTCGTTTTTTGGGAATTTAAGGCTAGCATTACAATAGGCTACTAGACAAAGGGCAAAAAGAGAAATGGAGAGAGCTGTGCTAATCTAATAATCCAATTGCAAGCAATGTCCAATCCGGAAAGACCTGAAAAATTGACCAAAGTCGTGATCTTTCACTATGACACTGAGCCAGTTCACCGAGCAACGATTTCAATAGCCAAATTGCATGCCATTGGCTTCCAGTTGGTGAACCATCTGCTTTATTCTCCCAAAATGGAATCATCAGACCTTCCCCTCATCCCTGAGCTCAAAAAAATCTCGACATAATTTTTTTTGGCCCAGTTAACGGTGTTGCAGTCGATGCGTAGCCGTATTTTGAAGACCTTCACAATTTCTTCTATAAAACTAGGATCCTAGCTTTGAAAGATGGCTAGCAAAAGTGTATTCAACTTCGAATAGATTATATTAAAAAATAATCAAAAAATCCAACCATACTCCAGTACATTTTTTTTTCAAGGCCGCGAAGTTCTCAGCCCTCCCTCGTACATACCATGTACAATATTGTACAATTTACATACTAGTAGTGAGGTAACCAGTGAATGCTGCCCGACAGAACTGTGTAAATATTTGCATGACATTCAAATTGGGTGGAAAATCTCATTGTTGAAAAATATCGTATGACGTAGGTACCTACATACCTACTTGTAGGTACAATACTAGGATTTGCGAAAAGTTATTATAGGTATAAGATTTTATTTGGGTAACTTTAGTCCGTTGTTTTTTTTTTTATTATTTTGTTTGGGCGCAAATCTTGCAATCATCTTCCCAACCATTGTCTGACAACTTAAAACGTGAAACACAAAAAAAAAATGTAAAGAGTTTCATGGAGATCCAAGAGTCGAGTGGGGTCATGTGTGGTATCGTATAAAAGAACGTTGAAAAAGAAATCCAGATCGTAAGTCAGATTTTGTGCAGCTTAAGCCTCGGAAGTCATCGAGCGATCAAGATGAGGATCCAGTCACCACATACCACCGTAGCTCACAAATGTGCTTCACAAACAGAACTCATATCTTTTTACAAATTCTGAATCTGTCAAGTCTTAGTGTGAGATTCCATCGGATATGATCGGAATGAGGGAATCCCAGCAGGGCCTGTTTGGGCCTAAGGGCTTGTTTGGTGTCGTTTGGAAGGTCACCAAAAATAGTATGAGGATGCGAAATCATAAAACATTGGTTTTGAAAAGTCTTTTTATGATTACTTTTTGATCTAGCTGATGAATAACCTGGCCGATCATGAATAGGCATGGAACCTGTGGACACTTCTTGATTTGAGTTTCGGTAGAAGAGATAAGAATGTTCTGTTTTCAGTTGCAATTATCTTTTTGATTTCTATATTATCTTCATTTTCTTTTATTATGGTGGATCCTAAGTAAACGAATTCGTTGACCAACTCGAAGTTATATTTGTCTATAAACTGAATAGTCGGTTGAGGATTGTTTGTTGAGTTCCTGGATTGTTTTTATATTTTTGTCTTTCCTTCATGGAGGCGGTCGGTAGCCTGGTTGGTAACGCGCTCGACTGTTAATGCAGTGGGCGCGGGTTCAATCCCCGACTTACTCCACTTCACAACATAAGCTTTTAAGTTTTCTGTGAAGTGTACAAAGATGTGTTTGAGTTTATTTCGATAAAGACAGATTTCTTTTTTATATACAAAATATATATTTCCAATCCTATCTCCTTGGTTGTTACTACTAATGGCTCGAAGACTTCTTTTACGGGTGTCAAGAATCTTCCCACTATATTGAGGTCGTCTGTGTATCCGACTATCTGGCTGCTTTGGAAGTAAACGTTACAGTTCGTGTTCCTCTGCTATGTCTCACGTATGAAATGTTCAAGACTGAGGTTGAAGAGAGTGATGGCATAAAAGCATTGTCCCTGAAATATCTGTATTTAAAGAACTTCTTACGATGTAGAATGTAGGTAGGTATCAGGCGCGAAGCTACCTAAGAACACGATTCCCATCGAGTTACCTTTTGGAAAAAAATATAGGCATAATAGTGTCTAAGAAATGTTAGCCCGGCTTCCCTTCTGTAGAAATCCATCGTTCGCCCCTGGTAGGTATTCATAATTATCTACCTATGTTTGCACTTTTATGCAACCAATTTTTGAGTAGAGATCCCTTATTATGATGATCGTCAGTTATTATTCAATTGATTAAGAAATCACTCAGAAAGGTCCGTCTTTCGGAAAAAAGATCAGAGGTGTTTTTAAATATATTTTTTTGAGAAATCTATACAAGATATAATTTTTTTTTACGGTTATTCCCTAGATAAGGGTTCAATGCATCTACTCTATTTTGTTTCAAAGCATATTTAGTAACGGTTGTCGAGATATAAAGGTCTCCTGTTTTTAGAAATTTTTGAAATGTCGGTATGCACGCTCTTAATAAAAAATCTGCTAAACCTACTAACAGTATTTCGCGTACTTATAGAAAAATGTGCACACTTTTATTTGAAAATTAATCCTGTCAAATTGTTTTCTTCTGTTTTACGACTGCATTCAATAATTGAAACTGATCTGCATGTAAAGTTTAATTGCTTTCGTTACTATTTAATTATAGAAATGCAGCAGTCACATCATACAATATGATTCTTCTTCTCTATAGCACTACAACTCTTGGTGTGTCTTGGTTGCCTCAAAAATCCGTCGCCATCCTCTCCTATCTAGAGCAGCGATCCTTCTGTCCCCATCACGTCAACCAAATCCTCAAGAATAGACATGTTTTGAGTAAAAGGAATCGTAGAATGTGTAAACCGATTACATATGTCGGAGGTCGGAGGCAAGAAAGGTGTGTAATAATAGGGAAGTCTGGTGATCTGTTCTCTCTGCCTACCACGCAAGGGATGCGGCGTGAGGGAATTGAATAGTAGAAGATTATTTTTTTTCTTAAAATGGTGTTACAATCATCTAGTCTAAATAAAATTAACTGTATTTTTAAATCGTATTTAATAATTTATTATTTAAAAATACATAGCAAAATTAAACCGATTTGCTTTATTTGTATTCATTATTTCTTTAGGAATGTGAAACAATCATGCACTGTAAGTATTATGGTATAAACAAAAGATCAGAATGTCATCTGGCCCCAAATAGATAAAAAACAATGCGTACACGCTGAAGAATAATTAAGTAGGTAGATACTATTATTATTATTAGCCGTCGAGCGCGCCCTTTTATTCTCCCCTGACCATCTTGACAATAATGGTCAAATTCCATTTGCTTAGGTAGCCATCTGAAGCAAATTCAATGGAATGCGTTGGCAACGTCGCCGGACGCTCTATCATAGAATGAATGTATTTTCGCGTATATAGATGGACGCCTCAAAGTATATCCTTTAAAAGGACGCCGTAAGGGTGGATTGTGGAAAAAATACCCACCGGACGCCCTATTGCGGTTTCTAAGTACGGACGCCACATTGATAGTAAGATGTAAATATATATATATATATATATATATATATATATATTTCCCCTCAACAGAGACGAGAGGCATCTTCATTCACATAATGCAGCATTATGTGAACTCCCTTAGGGAGGAAGCAGGATGGGTGTTCCGACGCTTACGAGTCGGCTTTGGCTGGCTTAAGTGATCACTTTATGCCCAGGGCAACGTTCACCCATTCCACCACATCCTGCTGTCAATCGTGTAATTTTTGAAAGTTGTATATATGCTGCGGTTGGAAATTGTTTCACAATTAACCTAATTTTCGATGCTAACGCCATCCGTATATATATATATTATATAACTTATCTCTTTCTTTTCTCGGGTTGACTGTAAGATATTGCGTTTGCAATGAGTCCGCCTTTTGGCACACTACGATTGTCTTGTTTTTGTAATTAGACGTGCATATTTTCCTTTGGCCAATAAAGATTTATTTATTTATAAATGCACCATTTACTAAAAAAATCTGCATTTGGTTTTTAACGCTTAAATTATTCTCAAAGGAAAAGGACATAAAGGACATAACTTCCGTTACCTAAGTCGAGTCAATTATACGCCAGTACAGCACCACCCCAATAAGGTGTAGCAGGCAAATATGCAGTATCAGGGATATACTGACTGATACAATTACTATTGCAATATGTGCATTCTTCATACGATTATTATTAGATACTTTATATCTTCTTACATTCTTTCTCCCATACATATTTCAATCTATTCTAAGTTCAGCTTGTTTATATTATAAAAACAAAAAATAATTTGTTTCAGACAGGCAACGTGTGTTTTCAAAATGTGTTGTTTTCTTCGGATCTGATTCCACCATTCTTCCCAGAATCTAATTGGATGTTGACATTCAATGTCTACGAGATTAAAAACAACGATATTATAATCCAAACAGAATTATATTTTCGTGTTTTCCCAGTAATTAAAAGAATCAAGAGCACAAAGCGTGGAAAATAAATAAATATTAACCCACGCTCAGTTCGCTAAATCCGTTTTACAAGATATTGTCTTCTGTATGGTAATTTGAAACAACAAAAATACTATAGTCGTCCACAGAGTGAGAGTACTGTTCTGCTCACGAGCTTTGAGGATATTTTATTCCAAGTTTGGCAATACTATATGGATATAGGAATTCTCCTGAACAAAACGAGCACTGACAGACTTTGTAGTTCAAAAACTCGCGTTGTAGTGGCCGTTTCTCTGAGACATGTCGATAAAACTTCCAGCCACATACCCTACGTAATACGCCTTGACATTGATTCTTTCTCGCGGAAGGATCAACACCGGCTGATTTTTTTTCACGGCCCAAGACTGTTTATAACTGTAGTGGGTTAATGGAAGGAAAAACCAATGTTTATCGAGCCGTAAATCTCAAGTAAATCGATTTGTTGGTATGCCTCAAGCACGGTGGTCGGACGATGTAACAATCTTGTATAACCCTATATACCTATTTTTCAAATACCATTTTTCAAAAAAAAAATACAAAGGCAAAAAATACTCTCTGGATAACCCACCTAGCTTAGTAAAGAAGCATATTATAGTATAAAACCAAACATTATCCTGACCACTACAAATAAATTATTGTTCCATATTAATGAAGTTGGTTTTGTTTTATTTATTGATTCATTTATGACCTAATTATGCCCCCTCGTTTTATGGCACATATCTAGTTTTATTTATTAAATAAGTAAGTCTTAGTACCATTGGAAAGGAGATATGCTTGCATCCATATTTATATGTCAGTAACAGTGGACAATTTTGTAGGTACAGTGAATATTAACGTCCAAAAATAACAACAGTAACAGCAGAAAATAGTAGATACAGTGAATATTAACGACTAGAAATAACAACAGTAACAGCATTGAAGGAAAATCCCGCAGGCTTAAGGCCCTCCACATCGCTGGGTATAGCTCAAGCGCATTAATAGCGACCTCTTTACTAGCACTACTAGACAAACTTTATTAAGAGGTGGGCCCAGGGCTAAGGGCCTTAAGGGAGCCCCCGGCAAGCCCCTAAATTACGTTCTTTCAGTGTCCTTATCCAAGGAGGTTACAATTCATTCTTACAAAAAAGAGACTAAGAACAGTAACAGCAGAAAATAGTGGACACAGTGAATATTAACGACTAGAAATAACAACAGTAACAGTAGACAATAGTAGATATAGTGAATATTAAGAGGGCGGGTAAAGCGAGGCCAGACGACAAAATAATTTCGTATGGCCTTGGGGTAAATAATTAGCGCCGCAGGCGAAAAAGAAAAGCAATTATGATTTAATAGATTTTCATAATAAATTTTGAGCAGGAACTAGGGGTTGCAATGAGAAAGATGGGCCCCTACTATTAATTAGAATATCAAAAATTATTGTTTGATTTTTGTAAAATAATGATATTTTTCATCGGTTTCAAGTGGTGATCTAGCAGGGACTAGGGGCTCCTTGAAACGCGGGGCCCTGGGCAAGTGCCCATCGTGGTCGCCCGCGGATAGGGGCAAGGGGGGCACTTGCCCCTCTGGATTGATTGAGAATAGTCTAATAATGTTACTTTTATTTTAAATCACTTCGTGTTAGCATAAAGAAAGTGTGGAGAAAGGGAACGTTGGCCAGCTTGGAAGATACAAATACGCTACAGTAAATTGAAACTACATTAAGAGTGTGCAAACTGACATTTTAAAAATTTCTAAAAACGAGAGACCTTATCTATCTCGACAACCGTTACTAAATATGCTTTGGAACAAAATAGGGTAGATGCATTGAACATTTATCTAGGGAATTATCGTAATAGATTTTTTATATCTTGTATAGATTTCGCAAAAAAATAATTTATCAACACCTCTGACCTTCTTTCCGAAAGACGGAAACTCGTTTCCCGAAAGTCGCGGAGTAAATTTTTTTCTTGTACTGATAATATGCATTAAAATCTAGGGAATAACCGTAAAAGTTTTTTGATAGACACAAAATTAACCCCAAAAAAAGAAAAAAAAAAAACGCTATTTTTACAATTTTTTCATGCGATTGTCACGCAATTTTGAACCTTAATGCCGTGGGAAAAGACTGTGACGTCATTCCTGGTGCCATGCCCTTAAAACATTACTAACAATATTTTGCCCCCCCCCTAGAAATTTTTCTGCGGGCTCCCATGGTGGCTAATGGAAGAGAGAGTCCATGTCCACATTTAAAGTGAACATTTATTTTGTGATGAGTAATCGCTATCTGTTGTAAATAATCTAGTATTTTTGGAGGTTTGAATACAAAATATGTAGTAGGTACATTAACCAAATAGAGATCCTTATCAAATGTATTATGATATCTATAATGTGATTCATGTGACGGGAGGAAATATTATAATCTATTCCATTTCCCATAAGCAAATCTACATTAGATCACACACAATAATGTTTTTATTATACTAGCTGGTACCAGATAAAATACGCGAAGACATAAACAAACTGCTATGTTGCATAAAACATCTCACACAATAATGTGAATAAAATAACTGCTTAGTTTTCGGGTAAATCTTGTTTAGTTTGACTTTTGAATCTTTTGATCAACGCTTTGACAATCCTGCTAGTGTCTTCTCAGGATTATTAGCCAGAAATGTATATACCTACGATATGTTATCATTCGTGATTGATATATTATCTTATAATTATATGGGAAACCTTCACCTATCCAGATATCACGTCTATCAAAGGATTAGGCTCATAGGCGAGGAGTCTAAAATACAAGCACTATGCCTGAAATATCAACATTTTTAAGGGCTCGGTACCAAGAATGACGTCACAGTCATTTCCCACGACATTAAGGTTCAAAATCGCATGAACAATCGCATGAGAAAATGGTAAAAATAGCGTTTTTTTTTTTTTCATTTTTTGGGGTTAATTTTGCATCTATCAAAAAACTTTTACAGTAATTTCCGAGATTTAAATGCATATTATCAATTAATATCAATACAAGAAAAAAAAATACTCCGCGACTTTTGGGAAACGAGTTTCCGCCTTTCGAAAAAAAGATCAGAGGTGTTTTTCACATTTTTTTTGAGAAATGTATACAAGATATAAAAAATCTTTAACGGTTATTCCCTAGATAAATGTTCAATTCATCTACCTTATTTTGTTCCAAAGCATATTTAGTAACGTTGCCGAGATATAAGGTCTCCCGTTTTTAGAAATGTCGGTATGCATACTCTTAACAATGTTTATATGGGCGGTCATAATAGATATCATGGAGGCTGCACAGACTATCTCAAATTTAAGTCTAAAATAAAGTCTGAAATTAAATAGTCCTATTATATGTTATTTTGAATATTTGTTTTTATGTTGTCATTCTGCTGTTGTGTTGTGTGTTTGTAATTTGTAATTGTTTATTTTCCATTGTATGTATGTGTGTATGTATGTATATGTATGTATATGTATATATATGTATGTATGTATATATGTATGTATTGTATTGCTTTTGAGATCCTCCTCGGAACACGAGTAATATACTCATATCCTGGGAGTAACAAGATCATTGCTAATAGGGAATCCAATCCCGCAAACGCGGGATCCCGCAAATGCTGGATCCGCGCCTTTTTTTGCGGGATTCAAAACGAGGGATTAGTCATGCGGGATCCCGCATGTTTGCGGGATCCAAAAAGTTTATTGCTTTCCATCGTTCGTAGGCCCATCCGGGCAGTTGTCGTTAGTTTTTACAATCATCAGCATATACATTAGGCTGGTTCGGTCAATGTATGAAAAAAAAAAAACTTCTTCAAATCGAAATGGGCTAGTGCGGGAAAGATGCTACATCAAGTACGTGTTCTAAATATATAAAAAAATCTAAATAAAAATACTATTCTGTACTGCCCCGAGTCACTTGAAGTTTCACCTAGAACGAAAAAATAGCTATCTGCAATTTATTACATATGAAGACATCATATAAGATAATATTCAAAACAAATCAATTCTATTATAATATCTTAATCTTGAACGTTTTTTTTTCAATAAATTTATAATGAACCGCGATTTTTTTAGGGCTGGAGAGTAGTGCAGAGTTTACTTTACTTTACTTACTCCTTAGTGCCGAGGTAACTCTCGTTGAACATTGCGAAGTTCTTTAATATGCCCTATATTCGGTCATGGACGGGATGTATCACATACCCTTTTACCAACTTACGAGGATGTATTGTTGTGTCATTTGTGGATCAGTCGAAACAAAAAAAAAACAATATCAAAATTTAGTTACAGACACATGTAATGAAGTTGCTACAAAAGTGATTAAACTATGGGAGCTGGCGTCAATACCAACTATAACTAATCGTACCGTGGTAAAAAAAACTTAAAGCTTATCATGAAAACCCAAGACCTATTAAAATCCTACACGACAAGAAAAAATATTGAAACATACAAAGACAGGATTAATTTATTCAAGAAAAAAGCGAAGTCTCTTTTCGACATAGCAGCATGTAAGTGTGCAGATTTAGTTTTTTGTAAGTGTAAAAAAACAGCAAGGGTTCCTAACAGAGGAAGGCAGTTTCTAATTGATCAACAAACTAAACGAAATATGGCAATTGGTAATGTTGACTTGAATGTAACTAAGAAACTCAATTATAGCATACTCAAATAATTCAAATCGGAGGTGTTACAAGAAAAATATAATACTAAATTCTTGTGACAAAAAGGTCGAAAACTCAGGATATTCCTTCTAAATGTAATTCATCAATGATTTCTGATGTCACTCGAGAGGCGAATGTGACAATAAATAACAAAGTTACCCATTTAAGTGCCGTTGCCAAAACTTTGGACAGATTTCGTGTGTCTGACAGAGCTGGGGCAGCGATTGTGCGAATTCTCAGATTATACATACGTTTCATCTCGTGAGCCGCCTGAAAAATTATTAATATTGGTCAACTTCATAATTAAAGTGTGTGCTCGTATGTGGTTTGCGATAAAAACCAAACATCGTGCATTTACGATGCGAAGCACTTACATAAAAGCATGAGCTATATGTCAGATAACTTAAAAATAAATATTGATCCCATAATTCAAAGAAATGTGTTCTTCGGCCATCCAGAAAACATTTTGATAACCATGTTAGCTAATGAAAGAGAGACATTAAGAGGATTGCCTCTGCAAAGAACATTGAAAGCACAGCAGACCAATACTTCTAGCCGTATACGAAATCATGTGCTTCCAAAATATAATTTTGACGCAGTTGGCTATTTAGATATTGTAACCTGGAGTGAGGTGACATTGTCCGAGCCACCATCAACATAATACTTGAGCGAAGATGTAAATTTAGATTGAATCGAAAATCCGAAGATGCTATACGATCTAATTTTATCAAAAATTAAAAGTTTTCCGTGTCATCCGCAAGCAACAGAATGGTGTGTAAAAATGGTCACAGAGGCTTCGGTTGCTGTTTGTGGTCCTACAAGACGAGACGGATTTATAAAAACAAGGATAGAGTCCCGGAAATGCATGCCAACTTTCAACAGCAAAAAAAAATTTCGCCTCATTTAATCTGCATTTTCTATAATTTTACTATACTTGTATATTATTTTTTACATATTTTTACAGTTTGTGTGTTATATTTTTTTATCATATATTCAATACTTTCAGTACTTATAAACAATAATAAAATTATATAAAACAATTTCATTGTTTTTTTATCATACTTAAGCCCCCTACAAAAGAAGCCAATAATTGACATTATCAAAAATTTCAAGGCCGTCGGGGCAGTACAAAAATTATTTTTTTTGAAAAATTAAAAATACTCTTTTCTTTCCGTTCCTCCGAGGCATCTTTTCCGCACTAGCCCGAAATGAATATCCCCAAAAATGGAAAACGAACCACCCTAATATACATTACTACAATCCATATCGTAAACAAAAAATTAACATAATCGCATCATCACTATCAGACATAAAGTTAGAAAGCTCGGAGGTACCATTCCTAATCCTATGCCATCAGATCAATGCCAATCAGAATGTAAAAATCAATCGTTTTAACATTTCGTCAATTGAGTTAAATACTTTACCAACGAGGTAGGTACTTCTTCACCCCTCCGCGGAAAGCCGTATCATCCAGCGATTTGAACTCTCCGGGAAGCACGTTTAGCATACGCACACTGAGACACACGAAGCTTTTAGACATCTTCGCTAGTCTGTGCCTTAAAGGTCTTATGTCTTCTTTTGACCTGGTACCTTTTGACCCTTGAGTTGTGGTACTCTGAGTTCAGGGGAGTATTATGTATAAACACTCTAATATGAAGATGCTAGGCATGGTGAGCACTGGTGAGGAGTTCCTTAAAGGAATCTCGACAGGAATCTGCGATTCATGCCCAGCATGGTTCTCACTGCTCGTTTCTGCAATAAAAAAACACGCGTCTGCCCCCCTCCCTCAGACATAGGACATAATGCTGTGGAAGTATAAGTAAAATGTACAGACTTTTCAAGTCCACAGGTGAGCCTATTTTTTAATAGCAAATATAGCCGGATTTATCTTCCTTCAAAGAACCTCAATGTGCGGAGGCCACTGAAGCGTTCGGTCTATTGTTAATCCAAGAAACCTATTTTAGTCAACTGGTTCAAAAGATGGACTAGAAAGTGAGTCCATCACTGGATCCACCCCCAACGGTCGCTTAACAGAGAAGTGAATATCACCGGTGTTTGTCATATTTAATTCGAGACCGTTGTCACTAGACCACCCTCTCGCCCCGTTTATTTTTTTTTTTCACCCCGTTCAATTTCAAGGTCTTCATCGAGGCATCCTTTTTTTGGAATATTGTCTTCAAGTAACAGGGATCATCCGCAAACATTACATTAAAATCATCCTCATCAACACTGTTAGGCAGACCATTGATATTAATGGGCCCAGTATTGACCCCTGTGGGGAGTGCTGGAGGATGCTGTTCAACGGCCTGCAAACATTGACCTTGTCAATGACTTTGGGCTCCCTTATCAATGTCGGAAGCACGAGCGACCAAGAGGTGAACCGCCGCATCCTACTGGCAAAGAGCGCAATAAGTCATCTCGACAAGATCTGGAAAAGCCACGACATTTCTAGGATTACCGAAATGAGGCTGGTGTTCAGCGTCTTCCTCTACGCCTCAGAGACATGGACTCTGAGAGCTCGAAAACGTGACAGGATTGACGCATCCGAGATGTGGTGCTGGAGACATTTGCTCCGTGTGTATTGATCTGGAGCACAGAACCAACGAATCAATCCTGAGAGAGCTCGGTGTCTCCACTCGCCTGTCCACAGTGTGTGAGCAGCGTGCGCTCCGTTTCTTTGGCCATATTGTGAGAGCGGGTCCAGACAGCCTGGAGTGCCAAATCATGCTTGGGACGGTTGACGGTAGGAGGGGAAGGGGACGACTACAGATGAGGTGGACAGATGTGGTCAAAAGGATCACGGGGGCCAATTTGTACAAATCCACAAGGATGGCGCAGGACCGGGAAGGATGGGCGAGACTCATCCGTGAGCATGGTGGTCACGATACTCGTAACCGAGGGACCGACTGAGAAGAAGGTTGTCTCCTGTAGTACTGCAAATCCAAATGCACTGGGAGCTGTTATAGATCTGACATTGTTAATTTCTGGCATCGATGGCAATCTGTTATCAGATGGCATCTATTATCAAGGCATGACTAAAATAAGGGTTTTTTCCTTATCTCGTACCCCGTAAATATCTATTTCTCTATTAGAATCGAGTGATCCCGCAATCCCGCAAATCCCGCGGATCCGCGGGATTGATCGCCTCAATCCCGCAGGCTTGCGGGATCGCGATTTTGATGCGGGATTGGATTCCCTAATTGCTAATCATATTCTTACCATGTATTTAATAATTGTAAATTGTAAATGTATTTTATGTTAAATAAATAAAAAGAAAAAAAAAAAATTATAATAATGACAATATTTTGATTTAATGATGCAGAGAATTAAAAATAAGTATGAATATTCCTAGCCAGTAAATCAAACACGCATTAAACAGAAAACTATAACAATATACTGGTATATTACATAGGTAATCCTGCCCCTTAATCATATTATAATCATAGACATATTAATCATGATTATAATGATGGCATAGATTAGGAAGATGTGTTTTAAAATGAGATGAGTCACTTTGTATCGAGACAGGAAAGACAAGACAATGTTCCCTCTAATAATAATTCTCTTGTGTATGTGTAACAGTGTGATTAGTGCTGCACGCAAACAGGTAACACATCATCTTCCTAATTTGTTCCTAAGTTGTTCCTTATTATATTTTTCCGCCTTCTTTAAGGTGTAGTTCCCAATATTTTGAATTATACATAAAAAAACATACATGTTGTATGGTATACATGGCTTGCCAAACCTTTTCGAAAAAAATAATTCTGTAATCTGTATATGTTTAAAGTACAATGGGCAAAAACATTATGGGAATTTGCCCAAGAGCCTCTACTGACGAAACTAGGGGAGATGAAAGTATATATTATTTGTTCTATGATTCCGACAAAATACTATCAAATTCTGTATCGAGGGAGTCTTATTAGCTATGGTCATTTTTGTCCTAAGTTAATTTATTTATTTATTTGCCATCGGAACACGTATACAATACAATAAAAAACAAAATATAAGTTGATTTCATATGATGCCCTATTACATGCGCTAACATTTAGGTTAGAGAAAAGAGATTATTTTCAATGATATTTCAAAAACACTACCAAAGTAATAACTAGTAAAACAACAAAAAGAAAAAACATACACTAACTTACACTTACATTCCTATATAATACTAGGTATCTAATACTAATTCTAGGAACAATGAAAGATGATGATGATTACAAATAGACTTATAAAGAAAAACAATAAAATAAACTAAACAAGAAAGTAAGTGTTGAAAGTTTCTATTATTTTGATGAATGTCTTGTGAATTTTGGGCTAAAAGGAAATTAATGGATATCGGGAAAGTATGGATATGTCTTTTAATTTCGCAGAGAAACGTTGAATTAATAAATAAAGGGCAGTCGAAAAAGATATGGTCCAAATGTCTCCGATTCCGCCCCACATTCACAATGTCCACGTTACCGTCGTTAGTTCGTTACCGAGTGTAACACGAAGCAACACAAAACTAGTAAAAATAATAAAGTATTTTTATCCAACTATTGTAGAGCTTCGACAGTATTATGCAAAGGGATAATTTGAAACATTTGGATACAAAGTATTTAATTCTTCATGAACACGCAGTTGGTAGATACAACCGAACATCACCTTATGGATACAATCTCAACATGACAATACTTCAGCCATGGGGTAACAATGTCACAGTAAGTAGAATAGAATAATTCTTCTAACGTCCCTAGTACTCCAGTAATATGGTGTTTTAGCGGAGAAAAAAACACAAAAGTATTTTTTCCCATCGTCCCGTATGCTCTTGGGGTCGCTGAATCCGAATTTCAACTTTGCCGCCTCGTAAATGTGATGCATTCTGAGATATCTTAGAAAGAATGAGAAAAAAATGCTTTATGTTCAGACATTGACTGATGGTAATTTTCTGTAGGGTGAAAATTACGCCCTATTTTAGCTCGCTCTGACGGCTGTCCGAGCGAGCCCAATGTCCTATAAGTGTGTAGATCCTTGCAATGAGAGTCTCCTCCAAGGAACATTAAGGGTGTTCAGAGTAGTTTCTGGAGGGGTTTGTTGAGGGGAGCCGTTCCGGCGAACCTTGAGCCCTCCTTTGAAAAAATGTTTTTGCTTAAAAGACTGGATGATATAGCTCCTGAAACATCCAGGGGTGGATGTGGGTTTACCTTTACTGTTGTATAGACCCTATCATGTTTTAAACAGAATATTATAATGGTTACAGATGGAAGTGAAAGCATATGAGAATCGTAACAATGGATACAAGGAGACATTAGTACGAGTGTTTGACTTCAAAGAAAGGGTGTGTGATTTAATGGACAGCAGCAACCTCGTAGTTCTAATATTAAAACACTATGGCAACTTATCTATGAAAACATGTCCTGTGGTTTGTATATTTATAATAATGCTTTCATGTAGATGTATTGATCTAAGGTATATGTATGAAATCACCACGTCTTCTAAGGATTATCTATTAATATAATCGTATATTATATATTGTATTGAGCTAAGAAGGCAGAGTCAGATCGTATGGGAGCCCAGGTACTGAAGAGCCTCAGGAGACTGGTTGTGTATATCCTCGATGTGGGCGACAGACTCTATTCCGACACAGGGGCAATATGGGTTCTCCCTTTTGCCCCACCTATGCAGGAGATGCCGCACCTTCCGTGTCCCATTCTGATTCTGTTCAGGTTACACCACAGGCGGCGTGGCAAGTGGCTACCAGTTGGCATGGTCGAAGGATCCCCCACAAGTGCATCGGTGTCTATGTTGCTTATACTATTTTTTTATTCTATTTACACTTTTAGTGAACAAAATACACAGATTGTTAACATCAGAAATGTAAATCATAACATTAGTTCACTAGGGCGAGTTTATCGTAATGCTGCTATCCCTGCCAGCTAACCCTTGATTATCTTTCCCGCAGCAGAAGCTTTACCTACACTAATATCAAATTTGATGATATGAGGTATGTTTTGCCCCTGACATTGTTTTTATGAAATGCTAGCAGAGGCTATTACGAGTGATACGATTATAATCTGCTGAACCATAATTTACTTATTTATTTATTGATAGTTTTGACGGCCACAAGGCCTTTGGAAAGTTACAATACAAAAAGTTTAAAATATCAATACAATAAAGGTACACAGCCAAACAATACACATCAAGAACAACAGACAAAAGAATCACAATTAAGACAGTATGTAAACACACAATGTGGACAAAAAACAGTAAAATAAAAATCGCAAAACAATACAGACTTAAAACAGAAAACACGATAGTACATTAAATTCCGGGAGCCAACCCACTGCGAAAGTGCAAAGTGAGTTTGCACTTTGTAATCACTTCACTATCATTGAACATATTTGTGACATGGTACTATTGCCTTGTTTATCTTTCTACTTTATTTATTATTGACTATGTTAATTTGACGAGACCCAGAATGGCTAAAATTAGGGCCTAGGGACTGTGATGAACAATAAACAATAATTATCACGTGTATTCTTCATTCTCTTCTTCTTTCATCGTTTCCTCATTGCTGAGGGTCGTGATTTGTGGAGCTACCCACGGACAAAACAAGACGCCTCCAGTCCTCTCTATTCTCCGTAGTCCGCATCACCGAGCACAAGTCTCTCCCAGTCATTTCCTTAATCTGGTCGCACCACCTTGCAGGAGGTCTACCTCTACTTCTTTTGCCTGGAACACTTCCCATGATTATATTTTTTTCCAGGTTTCCGGATTCTCTTCTGGTGATGTGACCAAAGAAACCCAGTACTCGACTTCATTCGATTCGATCGATTCTTCATTCAATCAGTGTTTAATCTTCATTCTACATTCTTTCTCCCATAGATAGTTTAATAGTTTAACATACGGACTCAATATTCAACAACAATGTTTTTTTTTTCAGGCAAACAACTTCTACATTAAAAACTTGAGAGTTCCTCCGCATTTGATTCCACCAGATCTCCCAGCATCTCATTTGATGTTGTCATTCAAGTTATACGTTCCCAGAAAGAAGATTCTCATATTGGATTTGGAAGTATTTTTCCAAATTACACCAGTAGTTAAGAGTATAAAGCGTGGCAAATGAAATATTAATCTCACGAACCTACATTTTTTTTACTAAACTCTGTTATATACAAGATGTTGTCTTCCTCATTGCTAATATTCTAAAAAGTTGTACAGATTGACAAAACATTGAAAATAGTTTAGTCATTAAACATATTATAGAACGAAATATTGTAAGTATTTAGTCTTTCATTTTACCTTGAAAATGGACTTCCACCATGTACCGACGGTCAACAATATTAGCAACAGTAACAGTGGGAAATAGTGGATACAGTTTTAATATTAACGACCAGAAATAACAACAGTAACAGTGGGAAATAGTGGATACTGTTTTAATATTAACGACCAGAAATAACAACAGTAACAGTAGACAATAGTAAGTACAGCGAATATTAACGACCAGAAATAACAACAATAACAGTGGGAAATAGTGGATACAGTTTTAATATTAACGACCAGAAATAACAACAGTAACAGTAGACAATAGTGGGTACAGCGAATATTAACGACCAGAAATAACAACAGTAACAGTGGGAAATAGTGGATACAGTTTTAATATTAACGACCAGAAATAACAACAGTAACAGTGGGAAATAGTGGATACAGTTTTAATATTAACGACCAGAAATCTGCCTTCGGAAAGATTGAAAGTAATTACCTAACCTAATTTAGAAATACTTATTTACCACATAAATCAGTATCAGGTGCCTCAAGGTTACTGACTGTGAATGGTTTGCCCATACAAAAAAAAAACATTGATGTATCGATTGCTTGGATTCCCTCTCATATGGTAACGAAAGAGTCGACGCACTAGCAGGAGAAGCCCGTTTGTGTGGCGTCATACCATGCAACTTCTCCCTACCCTTCCGTGACCGGTTAGCATGGAATTATTGTTAAGCATGACGAAGGACAAGCAGAGCTCTTTACACTCTCTTGCCACGGATTCTACTTTATTAATATGAACACTTGTAAATTTATCTGATATTGAAATTGATTGTGAGTCTGTACTGCAACGTCACATCTGTACCTAACCATAATTATTATCTCTTTGTTAATTTTATTTGTATGTGCTTCTGTACAATATGTACCTCGTTTTAAGACCATGACGAAGTGCCAATAGAGCCTTTTACACTCTATTTGGGATTGAATTTCCCTGTATATTTATCGTCAACATGTAACTTTGACGAGTCCAAGTGCCTGCAAATGGCCTAGGGATGATCCAAAACAATTGGCGATTACATTAATATGTTTAGGAAAAGAGTTCATGGGGAGTGGAATCTTATATTTTCTGAGTCTACTACTGGTTCATATTATAGAAGTATACAACCATCGGTCCCAACTTTCCCATGGTTTCGCCATCTAAAAATCCCCAAATTGAGCGTTTCTCTTTTGTGTAGACTTGAATACGCCATACTGTTCTGGCATCGCACCTGAAAAGGATTAATATTATTTTTGTCCTCTGCTCTGTGCGAGTATGTATGAGACGGCGGATCACACCTTTTTAAATTGTAGCCGTTTTACTGCGTGACTTGATTGGCCTCGGCTTGTCATTTCCAATTAATGTTCAACATTTTCATTTTCATTCAACATGATCCTAGGATGAATTTCTCCCTAAATCATTTGAAGAAACATGATAGTAGGTAGTAATTTAGTAAGTACAGAAGTTTTGGATTGAATAATTGAATTGTAGGTAATAGAAATTGACTTTCTCTGCATGGCGTTATATCAAAATCGTGTGCCCTTGCAAAAAGAGTGAGAGAAAAAAATTATCACAAATGTTTGCATTTTTCGAAGTCTTTGCATACCGACATGTTCCCGTACAATGGATGCAAATGAAATTCAAATTGTATTAGGGAATCAGAAAGGGTAATAGGAGAGCAAACACTAAACTCGAACGTAAGAGAAAATAGAGGGAATCACAATACCCCACAATTTCTGGTAGGTAAAAAAATGTGCTATGGTGAGTAGGTACCTCTGTACAAGTAGGTAGGTACTTATTAAAGTATTTTAATATGTAGGGTAGTTCGGTGCCTACAGTAAACTTACAATAACTTATGTACTTGCAATTTCGTACCCCACCTTATTTTCCCTTATTAAAATTGCGAGAGCAGAGTACCTAAGTATTTTCATAGAACTTTTATTGAAGCGCATATTGTGATTTAAGTAGTTAGATTTTGTGTGTAGTGAGCCTATTGTAATCATTTAGGATTTCATGTGTATTAGTGGAGTTTATTTCTCTCTACATCTACGATACATACTTCGCGCGATATTCGTTCCTGGTTGGCGGCAAACGTAACATGTTCTCAAGTCGTATTTTCCTTACATTTCATGTTCTCCTGATAACTGGCGCTAAGAATGTTCTTCTTTTGTTGCGCTTTGTCTTCCTCCTTCCACAGCGTTACCCGCACCAGCGCCATGTGGTCAACATGGGAAACAAGGTAACAACGTTATAAAGAAGCAAACAAGACACTCATAATGATTTCATAGATTTTACATAGATGGCAGGCAGTATCAAAGTTTGTAGAAAACACCACTAACGCCATGCGGACAATATAGGAAACAAGTTAATAACGTTATGAAGAAGCTAACAAGATGCTCATAATGTTTTTGTAGGTTTTACATAGATGGCAGGCAGTATCAAAGTTTGTAGAAAACACCACTAACGCCATGCGGGCAATATAGGAAACAAGTTAACAACGTTATGAAGAAGCCAACAAGATGCTCATAATGTTTTCATTGTAATTCCATAGATGGCAGGCATTGTCAGAGTTTGTATAAAAGCTTTATACTTTTTTCAATAGATGGCGGTGAACATAAAGCTTCTAAATAGTATGCATAGATGGCGTTCGTCGTACTTGTTATGAGAATTATGTAATTTTAAAAATAGATTTTTCTATAGTCATACGGATAAGGCAGGTACAAAAAACTAATTGTATTGTTTTTGCATGAAAACTGAAAATACATTTTATGAAATATGATTCTTTTGTACAGGAAACAATAAAATAATGGTCCGTATGTACTTACATTACAAATATTAATGTTAGAATGACCCACAATAAAATGGGGTATTATTTTTATATTATCAACAAACAAAATAAATAATAATAAGTATAAAAAGATACAACATTAGGTAGAGGTAAGTAACACAACGATAATAAAAAGAAAATCGTCCTTTGTTTGTCTTTTCTTTATTGTTTTTATCAATTGAGATAATAATCAGGAGGCCATAATGGCAGAAGGGTATGATAATTAAAAACACAAAACATTGGGGATTGTATAGGATTGGAGATCGAGATACCTACTTATTTAGGTACCTAATAATAAGTATCTGATTTTATTGTACCTACATACAAATCAGAGTTATTCCAGGTGTCTGTGATTTTCTTTCCATTGTTATGTTTACCTAATACCTACTTACCCTACTGCAGGGCCAGATTTACACTTTTCATAGGAATAGGCCCTGACTATTTCGTACCCCCCTCTCCCACCTCAATTTTGAGGTGGGGGAGCCGAGCTGAAGAGAGCTGCAGAAGACAGAGAAGAATGGAGATCAAGATGTAAGAGTTTGCTGCAAACCAATCCGCAGGATTGAGACTGGAGAAGAAGAATCGAGTCAAGAGCTACAGAATTTATGAATCAATTTGGTAGGTAATAATATTATTATACTGCCCTTTTCCGTTTGAGAGCAGGCAGGGTTTCTGTATACTTACTGGAATAAATGCATTAGTTACAGTAGTATCAAAGGAATGCAGATTATATAAAGAAATGTAAATCTTGAACAAGTTTTCAAAAGCATTAATTTAATGAAATAAATTTCAACTCTTGCTATAAGGATATCGTGTTTCTTACAAATCCTTTTCTCGGCGCTTTGATATTTAATGCTGGACGTAAATCCCCTTACTTTTTTTTTATAATTAGAGCTTTATTTTATGCATCATGGAGTGTCGACTGCTGCGTGTCAATAGAAGATGCTGCTTTCTTTCTGGAACATGATATTCGATTCTAATAATCTTTGTCGGGATGGACTGGCGAGATACGAAGTACATAAGTAGTAATGGACCACGAGGGCAATGTTCACGAAAATAACAAAAAAAAAAACTATTTTATCATTTCAAAATATCTAAAAACAGGAATCTTTAGATCTCAACAAGTAAATATTATTTGGAAAAAAATTAGATTAGATACATTGAACCTTTATCTAGGGAATGACCATAAAATTTATTTAAATCATGTACTTTTACGGCAATAAACCAGCCATTTGAAAAATATTTTTTTCAATAATAACCTATTACTTTTATAATATTTCTCAAGCATTAAAATTGAAAAACACCCCTGATGTTTTTCCGAAAGATTCGTTTCCCGAAACTCGCGGTCATTATTTTTTCCTTATGATAATATGCATTAAAATCTAGGGAGTGACCATAAAAGTGTTTTGATTGAAGCGAAATTAACCCCAAAAATGTAAAAAAACGCTATTTTTTTACATTATATCATGCGATTTCGAACCTTTATGCCGCGAAAAATGACCGTGACGTCATAGTTGGGTCGCGAGCTTTAGGTTGATTTAAAAATTAATGTAACTTTATGTAACTGATACATTATTGTTTTATCTATAAATATATAAAGTAAAGTCTGATTTTTGTAAGTGTTCGCATAACTCCTGCATTTTTTACGAAATGCTGTGAAAATTTGGAATAACATTTACGATAATATAGGCTGTGTCCTAACGTCGCCGGTTTAAAAAGCTTTTCCTGGGAGATGCCGTGATGATGAGGGGATCCAAGGGTTGTATGGCGTCGTGTGTGGTGTCGTTTGAAAGGGAGTTGGAAAAGAAATTCAGATCTTAAGAGTATGCATACCGACATTTAAAAAATTTCTAAAAACGAGAGACGTTATAACCACTCGACAACCGTTACTAAATATGCTTTGGAACAAAATAGGGTAGATGCATTGAACCTTTATCTAGGGAATAACCGTAAAGGATTTTTTATATCTTGTATAGATTTTTCAAAAAATAATAATTAAAAAACACCTCTGATCTTTTTTCCGAAAGGCGGAAACTCGTTTCCCGAAAGTCGCGGAGTAATTTTTTTCCCGATAATATGCATTCAAATATAGGGAATAACCGTAAAAGTATTTCCATAGACTCAAAATTATCCCCAAAAAATGGAAAAAAACCGCTATATTTAGCATTTTATCATGCGATTGTTCACGCGATTTTGAACCTTAATGCCGTGGGAAATGACTTTGACGTCATTCCTGGTGCCAAGCCCTTAAGTCACATTTTGTCCAGCTCGCGCCTATAATGTATGCCGGGTTGGTTTGTCAAATTTGTCGTTGCGAAGTACGGGTAACTCAGCTAGTCTGAAATAATGGCTAGGTACGAAACATAGTTGCACGCGCTGTGTCGATATGAAAATATAATAATTTATTACGTTACATGATATTGGGTTTACGTGATTTTACGTAAATGAAGGTAATTTATTCTAGAAAATTCATTGAAATGCATTTACTATTTTAAATTATTGTTAACACGATTCTGTGTGTAAAATATTATGAATATCATGATATTATTTTAAAACTACACATTCCTAAAAGCTTATAATTTACATAATAAATAGAATTTTTCTACACCCATTTGCATGGGGTCGGCGGTTCGGATCCTCACTCTCCATTTGCCCTGACTGAGTCAGTCTTCTGAGGTGTTCCGTATCCCATCTGATCTCCTCAAGGGAATTCTTCAGATGTCCCCTTTTTCTTGGTCCTTCCACTGACTAGTTTGTTGCCTCCTTAATTTATATAATAGGATGAAAGAAAAAATAACGATACACAATTTGCTGTAGAAATGAGGAAGCTATAATATTAAATTTAGACTTATATTAAAAAAAAATGAAACTCTAATTCAATTGTGGCCTCAAAGACTCGATGACGATACTCATCATTCGTCCCGGGGTGGGACTTTGCCTCCACAAGGAGCTTTCGCCACTCTGACCTATTGGAAGCCACGCTCCTCCAGTTGACTGTGCCCAGTGCGTTGAGGTCCCTTTCAACACAGTCTATCCACCTCAACTTGGGTCTTCCTCGTCTACGTCTCCCTTCTGGTCTAAAATTGAGCACCCTCTTAGGAGGTAGGAGTGCTTCCATTCTTGGTCCTCTTGGAAGACGATTCTGCTACTTAGTAATAAATTTTGTAGCTAATTTTACACACAGGCAAGTAAGGAAGTACGTATACAATATACATACATCAGATTCAGTCAGTAGCAGGCTTTATCCAATATTATCCATATTCCAGCCCTGACATAATATTACTACGCTCCTGGTATCGGCGGATAAGCCTACATAATGTATTCTTACGAGCGAAGAAGTATTAGGAGAGTATAAGAGAGGAGGTATAAAATTGTGTTGCTAATATAATAAAAATGGATCTGATTGAATAATGTGCTTATGTTTGGGTAATAAAGGGGTATCAAACTCATAATAATTATATTATAGAAATATACTCGCGTATTTAGCTGGTGTCCTGATGAGCACGCGTATGCCACAAGATATGATAAATGGCATATTAAGTAAAATTTATTTCAGATAAGATACACGTTATTGCTTCTGTGAGTATTTTCCACATGTGTATCGATTATGCGGTTATGATATGAGACGTTAAGAAAATTGATTTTCTTCGTCAGTATTGAATGCAAAGAAAACAGCACCTAATGTCATTCATGATACCCTAATACTGAACGTTTTGTAAATTTGATTACGAGGACTGATTTATGAAATAAAGTGACTCTGACCAACGATTTTCAATTGCGGAATAGTTTGCGGATAAATATGTTTCTTAAAAATGATAAAAATGCAACAATTTCCGCAAAAAGTTAACAATTATCACAACTTTTGCCCTGCAGGTAGTAAAAACAAAAGTAAATTTACGGAATAGTGTGGGTTACGTACGTGATATTGTACAGAATACGTAGTGAAGTATTAGGAATACATAATGTTGAATACGATATACGACATATCACGTCTTTCTCTATAATACAGGTAATTCATTAGCGCTGTATTTCATGTTAATAACTACCTAGTAAGTATATCTATCCAATATCGAATAATTTTGCTCCTGGTATGAACATATTCCGTAGCTATTTACCTATTGAATTGCTATTACAGAGTATACATTACTGTTTTGCCCTCAGGCACCATGTGAATGGTAATATGGTGAAGTATAGATTTTATCCGCAAGTATCTCGAAAATTGTACACCTAACTAGGTAGGTACTTTTAAAATCTATTCACGAAATGGACAAGATAGATGCTATAGGAGTTGGAAATATAAGGTTTTAAGAAGAAGTTCAGTCGAAGATGGATCAAAGGTCAGATTTTTAGAAGTCACCTGTAAGTGCTCACCAATAGAGATTTCGATTTCTCACAGTTTTCAAATATCGGCGAACGGTTTCATGGATATAGTTATCAGGATGTCATATTCGACTGACGATCTTCAGAACTGTGAGATGGATTTGAAAACCTGTAGTGGAAATTTAATTAGAATATATTATTATTACTATACATCGGGAGATTCGATGCCCTAGGTACCTGAGACTAGGAGATGTGCAGGGACGTAGAGTGAACAAAAGTATTATTCAGTTTATTCACTTCGCAAATTTTGTTAATACTGCCTACATAATGCACACAGATACAAGTTACGTGGAATTTGATGTTTACAAATCACTATTGTTGTATTCCCTTATAGATATTTGTATAGAATTCTGGTTAAGATGGAAATCCCCGTAATTTACGAAGAGAAATAATATTTTTGGTAACGAGCCGCCTATGGGCTGTGGGATTAAACATAATTAAATTTATGGCCTATAATATAACAAAAGGTATGTTGTAAAGCATCGAAACTCCCGATGTATAATTATTACTATACATACTCATCATATAAGTTAAATGAACTATATTGAATTTGCCCAAAGGTGTTTTACAAATTGTTGTGTGTTTTCTCTTCGATAATATTTAACGTATACCTCTTCCGTTCCCATGTTCACCTGATATTTCTGCTTGATGTTTATTTGGAAATACGTTAGCAAAGTTTAATTGAGGTAAACAAAATACCTCGCATACTTTCCATGTTTGAGTTTCGTTGATAAATTTTGTTAGTGACAAAATCATAGAATGACAAATTGTGGATAGAATGTTGAGATGGATGTGCGGCGTCACCAGGCTAGACAGAATCCGTAATACATACATACGTGGAAGTCTAGGTGTACGTGACGTATCCGATACAATTCAGGAAAGCAGATTACGGTGGTACGGGCATGTGAGTAGAAGACCCCCCGAATACATTGGCAACAGAGCACAGTCATTAGTTGTCCCTGGTAGGAGATCCAGAGGAAGACCCAAGCGGAGGTGGCTTGAGGTTGTGAGTTAGGATATGAGAGACTGTGGAGCATCACCGGAAGATGCACAGGATAGAGCCGAGTGGAGGCGGAAAACAAGAATGACAGACCCCACCATCATGTGGGAATAATAATTGCCCAGGGAGAGAGAGAGATTTTGATGGCTAAATAAATATTTTAGTATTATCTTCAATGCTTATAATTTCTGACGTCGAAATATACAATGTCGTCAGTTAGGGAGGTACTCATTAATTTTCTAATGCCCGATCCCACCAACTACCACCTAGGAAGCAGACCCCTAAGGAATTTCCATACAAAACCACAGATAATTTGAGTGATTATTATAACTGTCATAACCTTGAAGATATAAATCCATACAAAATACAGCATGCAGCTCTACTTAGTTAGGTGCCCAAATATCTCTGCCCAGAATCTCCCTCACTTAAGTAGCTGCATGCTGTATTTTGTATGGATTTATATCTTCAAGGTTATGACAGTTATAATAATCACTCAAATTATCTGTGGTTTTGTATGGAAATTCCTTAGGGGTCTGCTTCCTAGGTGGTAGTTGGTGGGATCGGGCATAAGACTGGCAGACTTACAGTCTTGTTATAAGATTTTGTTCAGCTTTTGAGTAGCATCGTGTTTGTCACGTTGATTGTTGATTTTGTGATCATGGCTGCTGCAAGTCTGACCGAAATTAATACGATACTAATTGAAAACTGGACCATCATGACCTTCTCAAAGCGGTAGAATCTAAGATATTTGTTCAGAACTTGAAAGTATTTCGGTAATAATTGCAAATATTACATTAAGTTTTCCTTATGTCATATTAGGTATGTACTGAATCATAGCCAGCGCCAGCGCCATCATTTAATAAAAGATTCATCCATTTGCCTCTTCTATAGATTCGTAAAACTATGGTTGACTGAAATTAACATGTAATATTTTGCTACCAAGTTTTGTGCCTGGCGTAGTCCAGATAAATTTTATTATTAGACGAATAAACACGTTGATGAAAATAGTGAATCAAAACCCTCCTAAAGTTACATTAGAAAAACTGTTTTTCATGAAATAGAACCTAAGCAAAGCATCATTGCAATTTATCTATATTTATTTTTAAAAAATCATGGACATAATTTTGCTGTAAAAAATTAGTTTTGAGGATTGGTTTAGATATTATGACTATCTGCCGATAATGAGAAAAACAAATATTTTTAATAATAATTATTCAAGTACTATTTTAACATTAATACATTTTTTTTACCCCAACTCCCCTTAACACTAACCTCCATACATTTACAAAATAATGATGACGGCCTTAATATTAATCGCCGAATTATCGTATAGAATTTGGAAGCGATTGCGTCCGTTGTATAATTTATTTTTGATATTTACGTACCTGTCTATGTAGGTATCTACAGATTCGTAAATACTTAGTGTGGATTCATACGCGCGCCAGCCTCAGAGCTAAGGGGGGCAACAAAAATATAAAAAAAATATATAGCATAAAAAACGCGTAAATAGCGCCGCAGGTGAATTTTTTTGTGAGACATAGTGAAAGAGGTCGTGATGTGGTTTGGTTTATTTGAAAATGTACATATTTTACACAATAATATGTATGATTTTTTTTAAAGAAAACAATAAAAAAATACCGCTGCAAGCAAATCTTTTTAATGGAATAATTGCATTTCAATGGATTTTCATACAGATTTTTGACAATTTATGACAAGAAAACGAATGATTTTAGTGTGTTTTTTTGGGAGGTTTTATCATTTAGTATGAAAAAGTAAATACCTTCCCCGCTGACGACGCCCCCCTTGCCCCCGCTGACGACGCCCATGTGTGGATTTGAATGAATTAAAAAAAAAACAAAACATGCTCGTAATAACTTCTAAAAAGAAGGAGATTTGTGTTTGAAAAAAAATGGGAGGCCAATACCTACCCAACGCTGAATTAGCGAGGGATGATGAAGCTACTTTACATTTCACAGTGAACACAATATTAGGAGAAGTAATTATTGAAATGACTGGCAGTGTTGGATAGGTACCTGTCTACATATTATCCAGGAGTTATACCTTTCATCACAGTATCCAGGAAATCGCGTGCCGCTTGCATGATGGACGCTTTGAAGGGAGGCTAATGCAAAAAGTTTTTCCTCGAATCGCTCGAATAATTCCAGGCAAGTTACCTTTGCTACTTGTATTTCGCAAATCATTATTATTTCTTACCAGAATACACATGTCATATTTCACATCAATAATAATATTTCATTGTTTTGTATTGTAAAAAAATTGCAACAACGTCAGCTAAGACAGATACTAAAAATACGGTGATTCCACAAGGTGTCAAATGCAGAAGTCCTCAAATGAGCCAATTGCTTTAGTGTTGAGATATTAGTATCGCGTAGTATTATGCGCTGGTCAGGCCTGGCCCGGCCTATGCACGACAACAGACTCCCCAAAAACATACTATTCGGGGAACTCGTGCACGGAAGAAGAAACCAGAATGGCCAGCGCAAGCGATACAAAGACGTCCTTCATACCATCTTGAAGGACAGTAATATCCAGCACACCTGGAAACAAGACGTTGCGGACCGCGCCAAGTGGAGACACGCTATCCACGAATATCAACCAAAGGACAGAGGACACCCTGGCCTACCCGGAGGAGAACATCCATGCTCTAAATGTGAAAAGATATGTCTATCTCGGATCGGCCTATTTAGCCATCTGAGATGGCATAGTAAATGGAGTCACGACGCGATCCACCATGAACCCCCAGCGTTCACAATACTCGCCCTTTCGAGTTGTTGGCATATATGTTTTGTATATCGTATGGCATCGGAGAAACCGAAGCCAGAAATCGTGAGACCTCACATATTGAAGTGCCCCAGGAAACAAGTTGTGAATGTCTTTAATTGTGCCGTTGAACCATCGTGAAACGATATTCTTCGACAATGTGGTTAATGGACTCCACCCCACCACGGGGCCAGTAGGGCTTTTCCGTAGAATGCCACACCTTCCGTGTCCGGTTCTGATTCGGTTCAGGTTGCACCAAAGGTGGCATGGTAAATGGCTACCAGGTGTCTTTGTTGTGGTGTTGTTTCTGAGTCCATGAGTACAATATTACATTTATTTTTGCAAAGTATCCGATGGAAACTTAAGAGTCGTCACTCCAAGGTTATTTTGGTCCACCGGTCATTATTGTTGTATTTTTATTTTTAATTGAAATAAATAAAACGATCACTCTGAATGTTTCTACCCTCGGAAACTCTCCTCAAAACTATACTTCTTCTCCAGTTTCAATCCTGCGGATTGGTTTGCAGCAAATTTTTACATTTTGATCTCCATTTTCCTCTACCTTCTGCCGCTCTCTTCAGCTCGACATATGTGGCGCAGCTCATGGTCCTGGTACAGCTGGTCTAGGTACTGCCCTCGGGGGCGCCCTCTGTGGTTTAAAAATAAAAATCTAGAACTTAGGAATACCTGGATTATAATTGTATTGTGTTTGAATAGGTTTCTACACAACACGCACTGGCCCAGTTTCTTTACCGTCCCAAATTAGCATTCAATAGTGAGTGCACGCCCAGAATAATTATTATACCTGGGTAGTAAAAATCATTACTAAATCTTTCTATTCACTCGTGCATGATAATTAGTAATTACCTTTTAAACGAAGAAGGAACAGTAATGCTCGGTAGCATGTTTTCTGGATAAATACAAAAGTTACAATCTTGTATGCACCGCGTTATACAGTGTTTTGAAAGCAGTAAGACAATCACGAATTGAATTCTTTCCAGGCATTTACTATATTTAAATCAAGATGTAGAAATCGGAAGAAGACGGTGTTTGGTATGGGATGCCTTTAGTAAACTATCTCAATCATATCCTGAAATCTCTTCTTCTTTTTCTTCTGCAGCCACTCAGGTCCATTGTTGGACATAGGCTTCTCCCTTGGTTCTCCACAGCTTTCTGAAATCTCTGTATTGCCCAAATTATCTAAAAATAGAAGCTTGTGTTTTCCCAGTGCTCACTTATGGTTGGGAAACTTTTGTGTTGACGAAAATTTTTCACAAATTTTCAGAGTCATGGAAAGGTCGATGCTGGATATTTCACTGAGAGGCAGGAAAACAAATGCATAGATTAGAGATAAGACCAAGGTCGCCGATGTTGTCTACAGAGTTCCCAGTCAGAAATGGAGCTGTGTTGGTCATGTGGCCAGAACCACAAGTGGGCAGAGAACGTTCTAGATTGGCGATTTAGAACAGGCAGAAGAAATATTTGGCAGGCCTCAAGGAAGGTAATCGGACGATATAAGACGAGTTTCGGGGCTGTATACCATCTGCTTATAACAGGCAACTGTGAAGATCTATAATAGACGCAGGCCCGAAGGCGCAATAAGACGATTCTGTTATTTATGTTATTATGACAGCAAGACGACGGTCAAGGGTCTCAGACATTGAAAAAGGCAGTGGGAGGATATTCTGGCAAGTAAAAAGGACCCCAAGAGTACTGAGCTGGAGACTCTACGAAAATGAACGAAGTGTAGGGAGACCATCAACAAAGAAGATGGCCTGATGATATCATCGAGTCGGTGGGACATGAGTGGAGGCAGAGAATTACGGAAGAGACAGGAAGAGGCCTATATCCTGTAGTGGAGGGAAAGGGACTGAAAAGAAAAAGAAGATTGACAGCTAGGTATTTGATACCAGAAGAGTTTTCTGAAGAATATAAAACTTAAATCAATACATACTGTAGAGTGTAAATAGTTTTTACCTCGAAATACGAAAGCATTGTTAAAAACAATTAATTGCAAGAACGAACTCTGACTAACTTTGCCGTCTAATAAATAATATCGCATAGTTATTTCATTTCATTCTTGTGGTTTAAAACGATATCTTTGTGTCAGTCTGTTGCTTTCTCATAATAAAGACGTTTGAAATTCTGAAAGATATAATAATTAAGTCGAGTACGTAATTAAGATAGTTGTAATTATATAAATCGTTGCATTTCCGTGGGAATGAAGACAACTGATGTCAGACGAAATGAAGGTTTTTAGAAAGACTAAGTATAGCCATCAAAATGAACGTCGACAGACGGAGAAATATCGTAGGTAAGTTTGAAAGTTTATTGAAAAGAAAAAATAATATACATCAACAATAACACAGCAAGAGCATCAGAAGCAACATAAAACATAAAAAAGGTCCCCAGACAGCATAAGTTGGTATTAGGGAAACCAACATCTTTTATTGTACTGTCTACAATAAAAAAGATTACACTTTGTTACTTGATTTTTCGGGTGAACCGTGTGTAGGTTAGCTTGATCGACGTTTCGACAGTCCTACTGGTGTCTTCCTCTTCCAAAGGAGTGTCGAAACGTCGATCAAGTTAATGTACACACGGTTCACCAGAAAAACCAAGCCACATTTGTCAACTGCACACCGTGAAATTCTTCAACAAGTTTACACTTCGTTTTGCCCAAATTTTAATCTGAAAAAAGTTGCAAATGGCAGAGGACGTCGGAAAATTTTAGAAGAGGCCTATGTTCAGCAGTGCAGTGAAGCGAATGTAGAGAGCAGTATTAAAATAAAAGCTATTTGAACTACCCTAAAGTCTCCGACCTATACCTACCCTTAAGTCTTTAATCTTTCACGGTTCCTTTATAGGAACAATGCCGTCGACAAACGATTCTCGTCAATCATTAGGGCGTTAAAACGACACGGGAAGAGAATATCTAGAGTGGGTTGGCAGAGATCGCTGCGCTGCCAAAGGCTCGTCCTAGTAAAGAAATGTTATAGCATCCAACACTTGTAATGCTAACTTTGTTTTGTTCACTTAAAGTGCAAATAAATGAATACCTTCCTGTGTTCTTTCGAAGAACTTATACGTATACTTTTTTTAAACGGAGTTTTACTTTGACGAGAAGGCTGTCTCGACCAGTAGACAGCGCTCTCAGTTGTGGACTTCTTATGTTGGTCGAGATGCAGAACGGAAAAAGAGAAGATTGGAAACAACGAAGGAGAAAAACAAAGAATGCAGAAAGCTAAGTGAAGATAATAAAACAACGAATTGGATTAAAGTTTAACGTTGAGAAGATAAAAGTGAACGTCTTAAGAAGGAACTTATTATGTCTTAAGGGTTGGACAAGAATCTAACTATAACAATAATTTAATTTGAAAATTATTGTTCACTAGCTTTTTTGTGCCTGACTTAAGAGTAGACTTAAGAAAAAAATTGAGACCTTTGATCTCGACAACGTAATATGCTTTGGAAAAAAATATAATAGATACATAATGTACCTTTATCTGATGAATGACTGTAAAAGGTTTTTTATACGTTGTATAAATTTCTTAAAAAAAATTGTAAAAAGTACCTGTGATTTTTTCTTAGAAAGACAGCAACTTTTTTCCTGAAATTCGACGAGTAGTTACTTTGGAAAATTCTGTAGAAATTGGGTACACATCAAGTAAACGAGAACTTTTTTCAAAAGTTAATTTATTTGAAGGAAAAAGCTTCATTAAGATATCAAGTCTCATCCCTGTACTGATGAGATGTAAGTTGCCATTTGTTTTAACCAGTTAGACATTCAGGGAGGGTTGTAAAAAGGGACCGTTTTATTATTGAGCCCCTATTAATCAGTAAATCATTACATCGTTTGCTTTTTACTACCACGCACTTTGATAAAATACTTTTTGTCGATTTTATAGCTTAGCTAGGTATTCGATTGATATAGGTTGATGTAAATTTTCATTTGGAACTCTACAAGAAAAAATGCAAATAATTTTCAAGTGAGGCTCAGTAGCGTATCGTGGGTGGCACTTTTTAGAGGGCAGCAGCATTTATTGAACAAAATTTAAAAAATCCTTTAAATCACGTTTGTTTCATTAAAAACTAACGACTGCGGCGCTATTTTATTCCTTTTCATGCCATCGTAATATCACAATTTTAGTTGTCCCACTCCAGTTTCGAAGTTCTTTAGAATTCCTATTAAATTTTCGAGGATTTTGGATTTAAATGTTTAAATAAGGGGGTGGCGGATTTGAGTTCCACCCCAGGCGGGAAAAACCCACACTACGAAGCTGTGTATTTTGAATGACGATAGAGCAGAATCTTGGGTAGGACATATTATGCTCGAAAATCAAACGGATCTTACGGTCAAAGAGAAAATGTGACTTTAGTTAAAAACAATAGTGGTTGCAAAATCCAGGCGCAGGCGCAGGGCCGACTTCAAAAGGCACAAAAAGTAGTCATTAAAAATGTTTATCTCTGAAATGATTTTGGTGTGTCAATAATCACCCTGCTGTCGCGATGAAAAATAATATGAAAGTTCTGCATATTACTTGAACGGATTGTAAAGAAAATTATAAAATTTTATCTTCAGCCATAAAATCATCCTATAGATATCGTAAAGAAGTATCGAACGTAGCGTTTTTCGAGCATCAAAAGTGGTTTTATGGCTATTTAGCACGAATATCGTCGTTTTAGTAAGTAGATAACATTTGCCGTGAAATCGCTCCAATACTTTTTAATGGTCCCGTTTTTGAGTGTTCTGTGCGATCTGGGTAGTAAATACAAAATAATATCTAAAAATATTCACCCATGTCCAATACAATTTATGGTATGTGTACATGGTTGGCGCAGTTGGTTGAGGCGGCAGTCTCTCGAGCGGGAGGTGCCAGGTTCAAGCCCCGGCGTTGGCGATGTATTCCACACTTTGCGATACATGCTTTTTAAGCCCAGATCCTTTTTTATAAAAAAATAGATATGTGGAAAACCACAGGGATGCGTTTTGGGTCCTTCAATAGTAATGCACTCCCTCACACTCAATCGCTAATTGCTACATAGCACTTCCAACCTTTCTTTAAAATTTTCTAAATAGGTTGACAAGAAAAAATAATTATGCAGCCATAAGTTCACCCTAGTGAAAATTTTTATAGTTATTTGTGCATCCCTTAGGGTGGAGCTATTTTGTGTTGTAAAGAGCATATTGAATCATCTGCCTGCTCAGACTAATGAAGCTCAAAGAAGGAGAATTCGAGAAACAGCAAAAGAGGAGTACCTACGAAGATCACAAAAAAGCTGGACACATGACACTATCCAGCTTACGGGTCGTTGGCAGTAGCAGATAGCCCGAGTCAAAAGACAGTGGAAAAGTTTACAAGTGGCCTACGTCCAGCAAAGGATCGCAAGTGGCTAGAAGTAAACATTGATTCACAAATCACAAGGCAGTAGTGCGCTCCAACCAACTAAACCCATCATGACCTCTTAATAAGATGTTTTTTTAAATAACGTAACAAGTTAGATCTTATCGTTTATATTTCATTTGCATACTTCTCTTGTAAGAGAGAAGGGACCCGCGTAAGGAAAACAGGAGAAGGAGCATGGCAAGATAACAAAGATGAGAGGAATCTGCCAAGACAACAGGGCAGATAAGTAAGGCATGAGAAAATAGAGACGACAAAGATGCTAATCAAGTGCATCGATAAAAATGAAACGATGACAATGAAAGCTGGAGTCAGGCGATGCCCGCGTGTTTGAGAGGTGATTTCCCTATATCATTTGCATCATTCCAGACATTATTATTATTTGGCTTTGTTGCTCCGCCCCTTTTAATGTTTTATAAATCATGCAAATAATTTATATATCTAAATAGACTTATAGTATTTTTTTGTGGAAAACGTCGCCAAGATGCTGCGGCACGTAGATGGCGTTGCAGTAAGTTTCCAATTATTATTATTATTATTGTGCCTCAAAAACGGACTTTTTTCAGTATACCACTAATAACACCCCTAAACGATGCATTTCTAGGAAAAGTTTATTTCTTTATAAATCACAGTAGCCATGTTATGTGACAAGAGTTACGTGAATTAATTCTATTCTATGCACGTGACGAAATTCGATGTTTTCTGATTTGATAATTTCCTTCCCTAAGCAGAAGAGAAAAACATTATTATTAAGATGATAAAGGACGTTCCAGAATAAACATATCAGGATAAATCAAAATATTTTGAAACGGATGACGGGGATGTAAAAAAGGAAAAATAAAGGGATTGCGGGTGGAGGAAGTTGCTATTATTATACTGTTATCACTGTTATCAGAGACTTCTATGGATTCTTTAGGACTTCAAAGGGGAAAAATGAATTCCTTCCAAGAATCCTTTTTGATAATAGTTTTTACATTATTTTTTGTACAAAACTAAAAAATCTATCCGTTGGGTACACTACTTTATCTTTACAATTTTTAAAAGATTTTTTTTCATCATAATTTTTCCAGCTGTTTTAAGAAAATTTGTCTAAAAGAATGCTTCCATTAATGTCTCTAATATTAATATCCTTTTAGAAAGTTCTTTTTAAGAGTAGGTAGGTATATTGACATATTCAAAAACATTTCTAAAAACGGGAGACCTTAGATCTCGACAACCTTACAAAATATGCTTTGGAAAAAACAGAGAAGATATTGTAAATTGAACTTTTTCTAGGAAATGCCTGTAAAATATTTTTTTATATCGTATAGGTGTAGGTTTCTCTCAAAAAATGTGAAAAAAAACTTCCGAAAGATAGCAACTCGGTTTCCCAGAAGTCGCGGAGCTTTTTTATGTATTGATAATATCCATCTAGGGAATGACCGTAAAAGATTTTTGATTTAAACGAAATCAACCCAAAAAATTGAAAAAACGCAATTTTTACAATTTTATCATGCGATTTTGAACCTTAATTCCGCGGGAAAAGACCGTGACGTCATACTTGGGTCGCGAGCCTTTTAAGCAAAAGTGATTGAAAACACAAGAATAAAATCATCACTAAATAAACGAAAGAATCGTTCATCCACCGCCGGTTTCTCAGCATTACAGTATTTGGAGAATTTATCCGGCTAAAAAGAATGGCAGATGAAAATCGAATGATGATCCACTATGGTAAAATTTGAATTAATGAAGCCAATATGCAGCTTTGAACTGCTTATTTTTATATTTTTAGGAATACTTGGTATGCAAGAGTACATTCTGGATTTCAATATTGAAACCATGCACAGCATAAAAATCATAGTTTTTCGTGCCTTTATTCAAATGCTTGTCTAGAGAGCTGAATTTGCCTTCGGGATTTGTTATTTGAAAATAAAGTAAGGTTTTTTTTTAGAAAACAAGTGGTTTGTGTATATATTTCAGTCATGTCCAATTGCTGGACAGCATTGGGGTGGCAGGGGCTTAGGGAATGAGTGAGGAGATCAAGACATTGGCCGTTTGTCCACTCATTGAGGAAGATACGCCTGCGAAATTTTGGGCAACAGTAACAGACTTAATAAACTGAATTTATAAATATTTTCTGTTTTATTATTAAAAACCGGGTCCACATGCTTTTCATTTGTCACGAACACCAAGCCTCGACAAGCGATAAACGTGTGGTTACTTCGTAAGCGCTTGCCGCAAACTTCCTTTAATTTTTTTAGAAAACCGACACTCGATCTAATCGGTCACAAGCGCTCACAAACTTAAATTAAGGGTAAATCCATCTCCACTCCTGGATGTTTCAGGAACTTCAGCTCCTATGTAAAGCTTACACGACCCATGACAAACTTGAATTGGCTTGTCTTCCTCTTCAGATACCAGTAGGAGTGTCGAAACGTCGATCAAGCTGTTTATCTACACACGGTTCACCCGAAAAACCAAGAAAAAATGTCAATCGAACACCGTGAAAACCTTAAATATTTACCAAGTTTCAATCCATCCTCCATACATACACAACTCAACTATAATAACAAATGCTTCCAGGGATTCTGCTTGAAACTTTGTTTAGTTTCAAAACGTGACTTCTTTAATTATTCAATAATAAATTCTGTTTTCAAAATGGAACGTTCCAGGTGAAGAGTCTCAGTGATTTGGTGTCTGTTTCATTTTCAGGTCACGAATGAGTCTCTACCGCAGGACAACCGGTGGTACACCTACCCAGTCAGAGAGGATCTGGAATAATAATAAAAATAAAAGACTATAATACAGGGTATAACACGGAGCACCGAAAATATGATTAGCAGTCCTATCCCCCTGGAATATAGAGACGAATAGTCATGCTGGGATATCGCCATTTCAGATATACTCTTCTAAATATATTATTTATGGATTTTGTTGCCATGTCAATCGAATATGGAAGACCGTAAGGGAGCTCTTTGTAGTTTTGTTTTATTCTTTGGTGAATTGTTACAATATTGATTGATTTTTCGTTTATTGTTTGTGAGATATGAGTGACTCTGGTTATTAGAGATTTAAGTGACTGTTGCTATTACTCATTAGAGAGACGATTTTAAGAGGAGCAAGTAACTGTGGTTATTAGAGATTTAAGTGATTGTGGTTATCAGAAAGATGAGTGGCCGTGGCTCTTTTAGTTACATTGTGATTATTAGAAAAACAATATGACTGGTTATTGCAGGTATGATGAGTGACTGTGGTTATTACTACAGGTATGAGTGACTGTGGTTATTAGAGAGATGAGTGATTTCAATATAGGCAATAAAATTAGAATGAAAATCAACGTAAATGGTTTAAGTATGTTGGGAGAATGGATGACTGAAGAAAGTCTAAACGTAACAATATGTATAGGTATGGGTAAAAGAAAAGAATCGATCACATCGACCATATCCTCTAGAAAGGAAGAAAGGAACTTGTGTAGGGATAAGGCAGTCTGCCATTTTGTCCTCTCTCTCTACTCTGAATGTGACGCGGTATAAGTGATTGTTTCTTTTTGCAAAGGAAAAATAGGGTTCTCTTGTTGCTCATATACAGCAATTGCTAGTTACCCCATTTTTGGCGTATGATCCGATATACCGTGATGGTGAGTACCTGTTTTAGTTGCAACAGCCATTCTGAATATCGAAGCTCCGAGAATGCTGACCTGATCCTTATACACTCAGTTCAGCATTTGATCCTGTTATCCCCATGTATGCCTCTGTCGAAATCCCAATTGGAACTCTTTACACTTCAATCGGCGTCCAAAGATTTGATGAAATCTACTATAATCTGTTCACGTGTTTTGTATGATATGTAAAAGAGTTTGTTTATGTTATGATATGTAAAAGTGGACGAGTACTACAAGTACCCGGCTCGGGCCTACGAATGATTGAATATAATAAACTTCTTTGTGTTCCAAGAGGAACTTCAAAGGGTGAAGGGTGTGTACAGTGAAAGGTGAGTTAGAGAGACGGGGGGGAGGGGATATGTGTATTGTATAATAATAATGTGTTTGTATTGTAAATGTAAGCATGTATTGTGTCTATCATTATGTGTGCCTTTGTCCCTTTTGCAAAATTATGGCAAATAGGAAATGAACAGAAAACGGATTTTCACTTCAAATTTTGGTTCAAATGGGCAGTACAATTTCCCATGTAGGTATCTTGTTGTTTTATGTATGTTTATTTTTTACTTTTTTGTGTTCAACTGTTACGTGTGTGTACAGGTATGTGGGAAATAAATCTTCATTTATTCAAATACTTAACAAAAATTTAATGTTTTTTTTTGTTTTATAATGACTTTGTTGTATGGTGGTATTTTTGCGAGCACTGATTAGCTTTAGTTAGTTTATTATTATTATTGACAGCCTTTGTTGTTGGTGTATGCCGCGGGCGCCCTTAATTGTAAAGTCGACATGACATTGAGATGTTTTTCTTTTTTGTATGATAATGTATTCATGTTTTGTTGATGTCTCTGTGGGTGTCACATATATATAAAAAAATAAAATATAAAATAAACAGCTTAATCAAATTTTAAAAATCACTACAATATTGAAATTAACTTATTAATGTTCCTACAAAAATTGTGACCATTTTGGGTCCAGAAACTAACTGAGGATGGCGAGAAGTTAATATGGACCTTTTTGCATTTTTTTTAATTCTTCCCAGCTAACATAAGGTAAGCCCGATAGCTTCCATTTTTTGAGCCAAAGATTTGAAACATCTACAAAGTGTTATGAGAATTTCAGATTAATCACCAGATTTATTTACATGTATTTTTTGCTACTGATCGATTTTAGGTAGTAATATTTTTATTTGTATCTTAATAATTAAAAAAAAACATAACATAGGAAACTAAAAATAGATAAGGTTAAAAAATTCCACCCAGGTTTTATTCAGTAATGTTCTAAAATGATCTCAAAATTTACTTGAATGAATGAATAAATTTATTTCTTCCAGAATATATACAAAGAAACAATCAATACAAAAATACATATGTACATAAACAAATCATTAAATGTGGCACAAAGTTACCTCAACTATCCGGGAAATTTTTTTACTGCCTCACTAGACCTGCGTTCGCATTGTTTTTCTTTCTTTTTTGTTAGGAATACTGCTAAAAATAATAAGACTGCAATTGAAAATCCGTTTAATGCTATTATTGTTGTTCACAAATTATTGCGGTAGTTTGCTGAGAATGTCCGGTTTATGAATATAATGTACACATAATAAAAGTGTTATTATTACCATCAAAGGGTTTATCTGCATTCATACTTATATTAACACCCCTTAGATTGGGTGCCCACCACCATACAAACGTGCTTTCTACGATGCTACCTTACTATTGTCAAAGGTACTTTAGGGATTGCAAACGTCATTCACTTTTAACATCGTTTTTTTGTTTGTTTATAACACAGCGAGGCATTTGTTTACTTTGCAATTTTTAAACAACTCTGATTCGGATTCGAAAACTGGCTATGGGAAATGCACTCACCTAGGTGGGGAAACAAACTAAGATGGTTTGGGCATCCTGAGAGAATGAAAGATGACAGGTTGACAAAAAAGATAGGTAGTTATATTGGAGTGAGCGAATAGGGGCGAGGAAACGCGGCCACCCGAGACTGACCTAGCTGGTTCGATCATGTCGACCAGATCTACAAGGATGGACGCGTTTTGAGCAAAATGAATCGGAGAGCGTGTATGACAAATTGCATGAATGCGACGGAGGCTGTGTGTAGGGATAGGGCTGCCTGGCGCTCTGTCCTCTCTGACTACCCTGCAAGGGACGTTGCGTGAGGGTATAGATAGATAGATGGGGAAACAGGGAATATCCTTATTGCGACCATAGTGGTATCGATACCTACAATTTGCATGTTTCTTTGGAAGCTGGCCCTCACCGAAAAAACAATTATTGTTATTTATGCTGTAAGATGATTTGTGTTCTTGTGAAGAAATAAATAAGTAAATAAAAATTCAAGATGATTTATTTTTTCCGGTTTAACTGTCAACTGTACGGTTGATATTTAGCAAACCCTCCTGATGCCTATACTATTCATATCACCGTGATTAATAATGGGAAAAGTATTTGCCGAAGCGTTGGGCTCAAACACAACAATGAGCCCTAAATCCCCACAAGGCTTTTCCTATTATGATCTCATTTGAAAAATTAATTGCTATTACACATTTACAAAAGCATCGATGATGGAATATGATTTAGAGAGTTTATCGATGATTCGATGTAAATGCTGATTAAAAAATTACAATCCCTTCCCATGTTACATACAGCTCTGACATTGCCTACTTAAATTACCCCATAACTTGACCCTTCCAGGCACATTGACCCAACGATTTACAGGAAAATTTTACATCTACATGAAATATACTATATCTATTGTGTTAAACAATGTAGTATAATTGATGCGCTTAACACTCTAAAGTGTGACTAAAGGTGGATAATATTCTGCGTCCATCTGCAATATCACGGACTGTGGGAAGACACCTTTAGTACGGCTTGTGTCGTAAAATTACGAATTTTTTGTTTTGCTTATTTTAAAGTTTTGTTTTTGATTATTTATTCCTTTTATTAAGTGAAGAAAGTTTATATAATATACATACAAAAAAAATTGAGAGAAAACATTACAGTCTCCCTCCAGCCAAAGCCGACACGTAACGTCGTAAGCCCCTCCTGCTTCCTCCCCGAGGGGGTTCACATAACGGTGCATTATGTGAATGAAGATGCCTCTAATTTCTGTTGTGGAAAAAACAGTAATGTATTTTCGTCTGTGCAATGCAGATAAATCCAGTTCAATAAAATAATTTAGATATATCTAAAATAATTTAGATATATCTCATATGATATAAAACAGATTATAAAGCATTATTCACTGGGGCGAACTTATAGCTGAGCTGCGATTTCTAATGCTGGCGCCACATGTTCGACGAGTCTCAGCGTCTGTTCACGAGCACCAATCATTCACGGATGCTCGGTAAATTTGGAAAACCATCCACACGCTCCCGACCGCGCTTCAGTGTTGCCGTTTCTAGTATTTTTAATACTAAACTAGTATTTTTTGAGGCATTTTGAAAAATCTAGTATTTTTTTAGTATATTCCGAAAATCTGGTATATTCTAGTATTTTTGATCAAAATCTAGTATATTTAGACCTAATTCTAGTATTTTCCGGCACTTTGCAACAAAAATTTCTTACGCTTTCAAATTTCGTTCAGAAATCAGTAAAGAATGAACGAAAAAATGTGAATATATTGTTGGTTTATTCATTTTATTAAACCCCCCCCCCCCCGCTCGTCAAATTTTTAGTCGTCAAGGTCAAAAGAAAATAGCAGGATTAAAAATTTTTATAAAACATAGAATTCTCTCCCCCCCCCCCCCGTCATCAAATTTTTTGTGATAGAAGTTTTTAGCTGGCGACGAAAAAAAAAAAGGTCGTCAATTTTTCCCAAGAGTCACTTTTCCTAGGGACCCCCCCCCCCCCCCCCCGTCGACGTATTTTCACAGAACAGTGACATTTTCTCGCGGAGGACCAAAAAAAAAAAAAAAAAAAAAAAAAAGGTCGACAAAAAAATTATCTGGTATTTTTCTAGTATTTTGTCGACCCCCATCTAGTATTTTCTAGTATTTTTTGATAAAAAATCTAGTAGTTTTGCTAATTTCAAAACGGCAACACTGCCGCGCTTGTATATTATGGATAAGCGAGCATGACGGACGTCTGGATTGTGTCGGCTATAACTTTCAGCATAGCGTATCTTTATTGTAAAAATAAAAATAAAATGAAAAGAAAACGAAAAATACGTCGAAAGAGATGGTGGATGTTAAAAATTCATAGAAACCGTACCAGTTTAATATTTAATTATTATATTATTATAACTTCATTCATGTAATATGATTTTTATGTAGTTTCATGTGTGTATTTAATATTTTTATTATTTTTTCGTTTTATAATTAAAATTCGATAATAATCATAAAATACCTTCTTACCTTTATATACCTATATATTTTTACTTTTGTTCTGTTATTTTCTCTCTGCGTGTGTGATATGCATTGTGTAAATGCTTTATGTGGGTACTTATACTTACATATATACTTCTTTTAGTTTTCTTATTCTTTTGCTATGACGCTAATTGTATACTTTTAATCCAGTCAAATTAAACTCAATGCAGTTTCTCGATGGAGAGTTGTGGGGTAGTCTGGATTTCTTTCATGGTATACGTTTTTTGGGGTGCTGAATGCCAACAAAATTTCTTGACGGAACGTGGCAAATAATAGGAAAAATGGCGAAAATTTCCATATTCTGGCGAATTCTGCATATGAACTTGACAACTATCAACTTTTTGTAGGTTATCTTTTTAGCAGAATGAAAGTACATAAAATTTCCTACAAAGGCATATTAAATTTTTCTCTAAAATAAATGGGAACGGAGCTGTCAAAGTCCAAAAAACATATTTTTGTGTTGTTTTACTCGTACATTACGAGAATCGAAAATGCATTGAGAAAGTTCACCTTGTTTCATTCACAACCAAATTTAAACAATTATTCTTTAAATTTATGAGTCACACTCTACCTTGCTGGAATCAGTAAACATAACGAATGTTTTCAACAAAAAAAAAAATATTTAAAAACACCGTGAAGTATTTAAGCTAGAAATGTTTAAATAACTTTATTTAAAATGTAGTGAATTGTTTAGGCTGAAAATGGTTACACCTTTTTTGTTTAAATATTTCACTACCTATATTTTTAAATAAAATTTACCCTGAAAACTCTCTTCATATTTACTGATAACAGTGAGGTAAAATGCAGCTATTTCTATTACAACAATAATACGAGACGTCCGTCTTTCCCCTGCTAATGCACAAACGCTACTAAGTTCGCACGAACGTGTGGACGCTTCGCAAGTTTTTTGCCGCAAGCTTCCTTTGATCTTTGAAGTACCGTGAACACTCAGTCGAAGTGTTCACGTTCCTTCACGAGACAAGGCAAACGCCCATCCACACGCTCGGAGGTTGTGAACAGTCGTGGAAACTTGGCAAGCATGTAGCGCCAGCATTAGGTTAGGTTAGGTTCACAATCGTGAGGGATCATTAAGGGCTTGGCATCAGGAACGACGTCACAGTCATTTCCCACGGCATTAGGTTTCAAAATCTCGTGAACAATCGCATGATAAAATGGTAAAAATAGCGTTTTTTCAATTTTTTGGGCTTAATTTTGCGTCTATCAAAAAACTTTTACGGTTATTCCCTAGATTTTAATGCATATTATCAGTACAAAAATAAAATTTCAGTCCGTGAAATAATATCGTTCTCCACCCAGATATAGAGTAAACCTACGAATAGTGTTTTCTACTTGATCTGAACTCTGAAGCCGAATACCCGAATTTTCAGCGGTAATTATTGCACCGAATATTCGACACTTCAAGATAATAAATTGGCATTATATAGGGCAGTTGGTGTCGGTAAAAAGGCATTTTTCAAACCTTACTAAATCCACTATAAAAAAATAAGATAGATACATTTAATTACCGAAATAGATCATTCAAATCTTATCTAGGTTCCTGAAAAAAAGTCAATCAAAAACTTTCTCAAAGATAATAATTCCTTTCGCAAAAGTCGCAAAGAAAAAATATCATTTGCGTATTTGCGTTTGTGTAAGCAAGCCCAGATCCATCTTTAAAAACTTTTTTTCGGAATGCCGAATATCGAATAGTGACCGAATATTCTATACAAGTTGAACACCACAGATATCATACACATCAAATAATATCTTCATAGATAGTAAGTAAATACATATTACTCGTAGAATAATATTTCAGCAAGAGTTCCCGTTCCCAAGACGAGTTCCCAGTGGTATTGGTTAGTCCAAATAATGTTATTATTATTAGGTACTATAATATAACGACTATTTGCACAAGAATATCCTTAACCTAATTCCAAGTTCCAAGTTTCAGTTTGACATCACATCTCCCTGAAATATCGTCATCGTGTCAATTCCATTATAGGTGGTACAAGGTGAGTCTCGAACTACTTTTGTATATAGGTATTTGGGATAGTTATAAAATACAGGTAAAGTCAAGCAGGTACACAACTTCTCTTTATACTGTCTAGTGTCTATGTATCCCTTTTACTTAAGTAAGCAAATAAGCAATTAAGCAAATAATGGCAGAGAGGACGTCTTTTACACGTTTGTATACCTACATAATTGTATAGTAATTGTTCTGCAGTTATTGCTCAACACATATTAGCAGAGGTTTTGAGGCTAAGAGCCCAATCAACATTCCAAATTCTTTCCTGCACACTTTGCACTAGGCTGAAAGCCTGTATCACAAAGTGTGAAATACATGCTAGCGCCAGGGTTTGAACCTGGGCACCTGCCGCTTGAGAGACTGCCGCCTCAACCAAGTGCGCCAACCATGTATACTAAATCATGGGTATTTTGGATGACAGTATCTAAAGATTATTCTTCTCACATCAGCTATTCTTCACCTATATTGTTATTAGTGTATATTTTAGTGGATCAAGATTAATAAATGTGTATTGTATGACCTATCAATATTTCGTCTGCTTAAATTAATGGGTCAGTCCGAGACCAACTTTCACACTTCAAAGTATCAGGACAACATAAGTTTGTAGGTATAAATTATTACCATTTAGTTAATCTACCTCATTTTCATTCAACGCCTTCTGTTGACATGAAATTGCTCTCTCATTTCGGACAACTTTACTTCGAAAGTACACAGTACTTAACTTGTATAATTCTATAATAACTAACCAATTAAACCTTTTACTAAACGGGATACTTACGAATAGAAACTATGTAGGAGTAAGCATTTAAAGCTTCTTCAGTTTGCTGAGATCCTGGTATTCTCGAACTTAAGTTTCTAAGGATTCTGTGATTCCATGCAGAATTGAGAAGGTACATATACACTCAAAACTTGCATTAGAAAGTAGATTAGGAGAATTTGTGTATCTACTATAGAATTTAAGTAGTAATTATTTTCTGAAAATATTTGAAGCATATGTAAATATGTATGCGAGTGCAAATTCTGTAAACTTTTGGATTTATTATTTTTGGTGACTGAATTTATCATTTATTTTATTTTATTTAGGTAACGATATCGAATTGTGGTTAGCTTATTCCGGTGATTGTATATTTCTGTGAAGATGTTATACCGTGTGGTGAGATACAGGGCAACCAGCTCTAGTTCACCCACGGTTATGCTCTTAAACGTAGACAAACTATTTACATATTAATAAATGTAAATGTAATGTATATAATATATCTTCCCTGCCCTATAAATACATAGGTGGATGGGATGAAGGACAAGTAAGTAGCCACGGGATTGTCAGTTAGATGATTTTTTTATGGAAAGGTAATGATGCCTCAGTTTACTTTTGAAAGAGAGAATAGTTGGAGCTAGTCTGATAGGAAGTGGAAGGTTATTCCATAATATAGCCGCGTGTGTAGTGAACGAAGAGGTGAAGAAAGATATGTGATGTGAAAGTATGGTTAATATACGGCGTCCACTTGAACATAGATATAATAAGCCATGAGATGAGGGATGGGGTTAAGCCTATGCAGGGCAACGCATTAGGGTGCCTTCCCACGACAAGTGAATCCGGATTCGTACGCGAATCTGGATTAATCCCTTCCGGATGGATGATTTCGTGCACGGGGTATGGGGAAGTAGTTCCCTATTTTTATAATAATATAATAATTCATTGTATTAATATTTAAATTTTGAAAATATCTTGAGTCCGTTGAAGCAATAAATAAATAAATATATAATATAATAAATAGATAATAATAATTATCTCTGTCAAAGTGTTGAATATATACTAATTCTGTTTTTGTGTTTAAAAATTAGATCGATCAGGTACGAGAATAAATTATTGTCTTTACACCAATATTAATTGTAATTTAGTTAAAAAAAAATAAAAGAAAGCATTGCCTGCGGCATTAATTAAACTTGTTTGTGGGTGATATTTATTAAAGTTTGTCACACGGAGTTTTTGTATCTTGTATCACGCGTTATTTTTCAACACCGGTTTTTCTCAAATTAGCTGCTAATCTCTTTCAGTCCCGTTATGGGCCCGCTACACGCTCGCGAGTCACCACGACCTATTGGTGTTCATGAGTAAAAAGGCGTCAACGGTCGGTTACGTAAATGTCAAGATAAACGATCCATCCGCACCCCTTTTTACTCATGAACACCAAAAGGTCGCGGTGACTCGCGAGCGTGTAGCGGGCGCATTATGTGTCGGGGTGTACATTATATTTATTTTGTACGGGAAAAAATGTCTGCCATAACTGGAAATTAGAGAACCCATTAAATAATTTATTTATTTATTTTTAATATTATTAATGTCGATATTATCAGAATAAAAGAATACCGGCCCAGTAACAGTGCAAAAATTGTGCTGTTTCAGGTCCGTGGTATTAGAAAAATATAATGATTGGTACCTTAAACTTTTTTTCATTTTAAATAAAATTATAATTTCTTTATCATTCGTGTGTTATTTAGACTAACAGATTAGGTACATAATTTTTGAAGGGAGACATTTGAAAGATTGGCATCATACTGATAAAATGCACCACATGGACTTATAATTCGATGTAACAAAATTCCAGAAAAAATAATTCAATAAATAATAAGAAAATATAATGTTCCCCACTCTATGGCAACTGGGGAATCTAAATTTATACATTATTTATTTTGATTTTATTTTTCGAATTATGCGGGTATGTCTGTCTCCCTCACTCTCGTTGTATATTGTAACAGTACGAAACCCATAAGCATATTGCTCAAAATAAATAAACCCCACAAAAGTCGTACAAAAGCCACACAGGATTTTTTTTAGGGATAAAAGCACAAATTTAATTGAATTTTGTAAATAAAATTAATTGTATCGATTAGTATTCGAGTAAATTATATTAGGAACTAGAATAGATTAAAAAATACGAATAAGCAAGCGGATCTAAAATGGGATAGACAATGATTTCAACATTTTATAAATAATTCATCTACTGAAATCCAACTAAAAAGTTTAAGCTTTTATTATTTGAGGATTTTTTATTGGTTTTTAATCATCTGTAGACCATATTTAAGGCACTTGGAATCGTCAGGTTTACAAACACAAAATCAAATGCAATAAATCAATAAACACAACAAAAAAGAATGAAAGCAATAAACACATAGACAATACAAAACTATAACACATTTGTGGTACAATTTAATGCAGGTCTGGATGTAAATTGTTCAGAACTACATTAAGTACGTCATATTTCTGAAGGGTTTTTGTGTTTTTTTGGGTTCATACTACATCATCGTAAATACTCCTATGGGTTTTTCTTCGGAAACCGTTGTGTATACACGCGCTGAAACATGTAAGTAGGGTTGTCAACATTTTTTCAGCTGATTATTCCATCTGCATCAATAAGTAATTTTAAAAAGTTATCGGAAGCCTGGTTGCTAACGCGCTCGATCCTCGATGCCGACATACCCCACTTCACAACACAAGCTTTTAAGCTTGTTATGAAGTGTACAAATATGTATCAGGGTGTAATTCGATAATTTTATGAAAATAAAAGAAAACATACACATTATCTTATTGTTCTTGATATCAGTTCTTAACTCTTTTTTTGTTGCTTCCTTCATTGTCCCCTCCTTTTATCCTCTTCTTCTTCCTCTTCCCATGCTTCCTCCTTCCCTACCATAAATGTTTTATAGATATAAGATATATATTTTTAACTATGTAATGTAATCTATTTGTTTTGCGTGTGTGCTAATTGTGAACGGATGTAATTGGTCTTGTGTATTGATATTTTTGTATTAATGTACCTGCCAATGTTTGTTTTTGTGACTGTATCTGTTCCATGTGCAATAAATAAATAAATATCTACTTATCTATTTAAATAAAAACTGTCATTTTATGAACTGCTTGAATTTTATAATATTTTTATTTGCTAGAAAAGTGTGGTTTTCTCAATTTTCAAATTAATGTAAATTACACACTCATTCGTCAGTCGAAAACTGCAGGCAATGATATAATTCTTAAACTACGTTTAAATTTTACAAGTGAAGCGGATTTGGTTGATATTTTCTTAGTTGTTGCCAAAAAAAAATATATATAGTATTTTGCGATCCATATATTTCTTGCAACTCACTTTCAATATTATTATTATACTCTAGTACGGTTGACAACCCTCGTTGTTAGTGAATATATATCCGAAAATATATCGAATAATAATTATTTTTATTGTAAAATTGTTACAAAAATATACAAATTACCCGACTAGCAAAAATTACAACACGTTATTTTCAGTTAATGTAGGTAGCTACATGTTATCAATTTAGTATCATATTCTTGTATTATGTATTTTTGTACCTATGAATAACTTTTGAATCAGTATTAATTTACAGTAAGTAATGTTAAGAGTATGCATACCGACATTTCAAAAATTTCTAAAAACGGGAGACCTTCTATCTCGACAACCGTTATTAATTATGCTTTGGAACAAAATAGGGTAGATGCATTGCACCTTTATATAACCGTAAAAGATTTTTTATATCTTGTATAGAATTCTCAAAACATTTTTTTTAAAAACACCTCTGATCTTTTTTCCGAAAGACGTAAACTCGTTTCCTGAAAGTCGTTGAGTAAAATTTTTTTTTGTACTGATAATATGCATTAAAACCTAGGGAATAACCGTAAAAGTTTTTTGATAGACGCAAAATTAACCTCAAAAAAATAAAAAAAACGCTATTTTTACCATTTTATCATGCGATTGTCACGCGATTTTGAACCTTAATGCCGTGGGAAAAGACTGTGACGTCATTCCTGGTGCCAATTATATAGGAAATACCTACCGATTCGGTATACTTCGGTAATACTTTAAGTAAAAGTTAATGTCGCCGCCACACGCTTGCGAGCGTCTACGAGTTTTTTGCGTTCATGAGTAAAAAGGCGTCAACGGTCTGTTACGTAAACGAGCCAAGACAAACGTTCCATCCACACGCCTTTTTACTCATATACACAAAAAACTTGTGGGCGGCGACAAATGGAATATATATGTATTACGTTTAATAGTTATACTATAGAAAATGAAGTAACGTAATAAGCTAATAGGTACATAAATATATACATAATTATATTTTTTAATAAAACGTTTTTTATTTTGTGAGAATCAACACACACACACACAAACACACCCTCACACACACACACACACACACACACACACACACACACACACACACACACACACACACACACACACACACACACACACACACACAGACACACACACACACACACACACACACACACACACACACACACACACACACACACACACACACACAATTATATTACACATGTTGTAATTATCAAACTATAAATTAACATTGAAATAATTGAAAAAAAAGTTTAATTTTAATTAAAATACATTTTAAAATAGAAAAGAAGAAATAAAATGAAAAAAACTGTCTGTTTGGGATGTTTCCTAAAGAAATATCTACGTATATGTATATTGGATTCAACACTTGTATTGCAAGTTATCCAAACGCTATGGATTAGACGGATTCATCTGGATTCATCAAGGCGTGTCCGCGGATTCACAGGCAACCTATTTCCCACGATCCGTGCACGTCTGCGATATTACGTACCGCCATACAAATCGCTATGAAAAAGTCTGTAGATTCACGGACTCACTCCTTCCCACGGCAAGCGAATCTACGGACGAAGCAGGATTCACCTTCCGTGGGATATAGCCATTACATTGCTGATCAGTAGCGGTAATAGAAGGCTGGGTCAAACCACGAAAAATGACGGAAACGTTGGCGTTTTACGCGTTCTTGCCATGGTGATATCGTTGTTTCCATGGTGGAGAACATTATTGGCATAGAAACAACGCGTAAAACGTCGACATTTCCGTCATGTTTCGTGTTTTCACTCAGGCCTTAGTAATGTACTGTTACTAAAATGTTTCGAGCAACCGGGCCCCGAGAAAGAAGAAGATGAAGCCAATAAACTGTAAAATGTAAAAGAAATGTTTTTGAAATACTTAACAATGAAAGACTAATTGGCAGTAAATTGCAGCCAAGTGGTAAATATTATTCTACGTGATTTTGTTCTCAGTTAAGTTAACAGTTTATAAGAAAACTTTTTAACTACGGAGAGGTACTTACTTAAAAGTTTGCATTTCTCTTGTAAACAAAATATATCAAGTAGGTACTTACCTATCAAGTTGGTAGTCAAGTTTGTGTATAGATATGCATAGCATCGGAATGTACCTACCACAGAAATATACAGTAAATTAAGAGTAAGCATACTGACATTTCAAAAATTTCTTAAAATGGGAGACCTTATATCTCGACAACCGTTACTAAATATGCTTTGGAAAAAATAGAGTAGATACATTGAACATTTATCTAGGGAATAACCGTAAAAGATTTTTTATATCTCGTATAGATTTCTCAAAAAAATATATATGAAAAACACCTCTGATATTTTTTCCGAAAAACAGAAACTCGTTTCCCGAAAGTGGCGGAGTAATTTTTTTTTTGTACTGATAATATGCATTAAAATCTAGTTGAAGGTGAGAGTTTTACGAGTTGAAAAACGAAAAAAAATACTCCGATTATCACAAGTTTGAAAAAAAAACGTTGCCAATTTGTTATAACAATCCAACAATTGTCCAGTTTTTTAAGCAACAGCTCTGAAATATTTGAAAGTAGCGAAAAATATAACCATTCCTTATTATTACATCTAGCAACGCTTAACTCAGTAACACCAATTTTGCCCCCGTGAGACTTCCGAAAAAAAACCAGAACATATGGTAGGGTTAGTTTTTGTTTTGCATTTTTTTCTGTATTCTGGGTTCTGTGCTCGTTTTGGAGTCACCCGCAATAAAAAAATCATGTATTAATGTTTTATTTCCAGCTTCATCACCCCCACTGAATAGCTGATTTACCCCGCAGAGTAATTGATCCTAGGTTAGGATGATTTTTTGATATTCGGTCCCTTTTCAATAATCAAAAATCGACATCAAAACTCTCATACAAAATATGTAAAAGCTGAAGCATACATAAAGTCAGAGTACAGTTTAGTCTGATCGATGTTTGTTCTAATCAAACAATTCTACTCACAGCAAAGAGTAAACGAATACTCTTGTAGTTTATACAACATGGCTGTTGTGTTTGTACTGAAATTATAGAAGTATATATTTTGTATGCAGGCATTACATTACTATACAATTTACAATGAAAACCCCTTACAGAGCCATCTAACGTAAACGGAAATAAGTACATCGTATGCACTTCATGCATAACACTATGTCTTAGTTCAATACTCAATTTGGGCTTATTGTGATTCGTCCAACCATTTTCTGTAATGGTGGTACACGTATTTCGTGATACGACAAATGAGTTGCCATATTCTCCAGTTTCAATACTGCGGATTGGTTTTCAGGAAATTCCTACATCTTGATCTCCATTCTTCTCTGTCTTCTGCAGCTCTCTTCAGCTCAGCTTCGGTAGATTGCTGATTTTGAAATCATTTGTCAATAATGGCCAAATGGTGGGTATAATGGGGGTTATGCAATATCTCAAAATGTGGAACTGAACATTTTGTCAAGAAAAAGTTGGTCTTTGGATGAGAGCGCTGTAGGTTTTTGTTTTAAACTTTTTGGAAACCTTTCTCGATGTACTCGTACTACAGAATATTAACATTTTCGTGTTCTTAACTACCTACTAGCCTTTAAATCCTAAATTTGTTCAGCGGATATACCTACGATGCACAGCTGCGCAGGTAAGCATAGCAACCATTTTTAGCGTCACGTCAATAACAGTTAGACCGACCGAACCGGGCGAAAAAACCCTTTTGAATGGCCGGGCGAATCATGATTCTTCCAATTCTACGATTTGCCTACGACACGTAAGCACAAGCCGGGCTTTCTAATGAATAGGCTAATCAGCCGATGGACTGTAATGAAGTCTCCATTGAGTTGTTGATTTATAACAGTGCAATGCACACTGCACATTGCATATGCATAATATTATTATTGTTTGTTATATCGGGTTTTCATTGGCCTACTTACTAATTCGTTTATAAGCAGGAGAGTGACAAGATGTAGATCAGATATTCAACGACAAGATTTGAATTCGAACCTCTCACGTGAACGCATCCATTGACTGAATCAACTAACCCAAGAGATGAACCTCTTTAATGAGTACCTACTTTATTTTTTTTCTGACTTGTTCGCAGTGGTACCTAAATTACAAAATATATATCAGGGAAACATAAACTGTTGTGGGTAGGAGATTTGTCATAGTAATAAATAGTTTGAAAATTATTTGCAACAAACTATCTTTCCACGTTCATCGGATGTAGTTTAGGGGTTTTTTATCGGGTATAATTTCCATTGAATTGTTCTTGCTTTCAAAAATATTCAGGAAAATAGAACAATAATTTTATGTAGATAAACAGTATCTTCTTTATTCTTGAGAAAATACCCAGTAGGCGCGAATCGTAGGTACTGGGAGTTTCTAGTTATAATATATTACAGAACATGAATAAAAAATAGACCGTTGGCTTTGGCGCAAGGGTCTAAAATAAAGAGTGGACGTTATTTCTTGTCTAAAGAGGTCGATAGAGTATACAACGAAGGATATATTGGTTAATTTGATTTACGAACTCTTTCGGTATTTCGATCACGATTTTGGAAAATAAATATGAAAACAAAAAAAACACGAACAAACTCTTGTGTTGATCGTATCTCAGAAGTTTGACAGGTGGGGTATTTGGGAATCGAATTTATTAAACTTTTGTTCAAACGAAATGTGTTTTCTTTAATAAGAAAATTTCGGCTCCTGTGAAAGTGAAGAAAGAAATAAAATAGCAGTGAAGAAATTTGTTTGATTCGTTAGAAAGTAGAAAAAAATGGTAAATGTTTTTTTGCAATATTCAATAAGAGTTCTTCATGTTGAGATGGCTTGGGCACATCGTCCGAATACTAGAGTAGTGACTTCCGATAAAAGCTCTGGAAGCCGAAAAAGCGGGCAGAAGACCGGTGGGCCGCCCCAAGAAATAGCTGGCAGAAGCAGCTGGCAAATGTATATGAGAAGAGAACTTGATTAGAGCTGTCAAATCTCCTGAATATTGCAAGAGAGAGGGGTTTCTGCTGAAGATATACAGATGGTATGAGCCCCCGACTCAGCCAAGGATGCGGGGACGGAGATGCATGTATGCATGCCTGTAGTAATATGGTTTCTAGAATACTTCAAATTAAATAATTCAATAAAAAAAACAAAATCGTTTTCTTGTTGATTGCCTACCAGATGAACCTATTTTAAAATAAGTATCTTCCCAACTATTTTTTTCTTGTTTCAATTTTTGTTTGTGACAGAATCCTGCCTTCCATACTAGCATTCCATTGCTTAAGGAGGGCAGTTTCTCAAATATTATTAGAGTAAAATCATTGTAAATTTATTATCTTTTTTTATTTTACAAAAATGAATCTGGGCTTGCATACACAAACCCGAATACTTTCCTGCACACTTTGCACTAGGCTAACTGTATCGCAAAGTGTGGAATACATCGCCAGTACCGGGTATTTGGACCTGGCACCTCCCGTTTGAGAGACTGCCGCCTCAATCAACTGCGCTAACCATGTACTCATTAAACAAAATAAAAAATATGTATTATTCCAAATCTGGATAAGACCCAATAATGATTTGGAGAGCAAACTGGAAGTAAGATAGTAAAGATCATGTTGAGTACCTACTTATAAAAAGTAAATCCACCACAAAATTTATTTATTTATTTATTTATTTATTTATTTATTCAGTCATAAACGGCCGCAAGGCCTTTTACAAATTAAAATATTACAGTCATCAAACAATAATAATTTCAAATTACATCCTCAAAAATAACAAGTTAAGAAAGTCAATTGAAAATATAAATATTAACCCAGTAGAATAAGACAAAAATAACACAATACATTACTATAATAACTATTATTAATAACTTATCTATAATACAGAACCATATACTTTATTAAGTATCAAAATATGACGGTTGTGAATAATGACTCCCAATTTGGAAACACTGCGCTTTAATAATACCGCATTTGTTTTGCTTACACGTTCCCTTTGTGAATAAAAGGATGCCACAATGCTACAGTACGGTGCATATTCTCATAGTCACATATACCCATGTCTTTCCTAATGACCTTTGTTCGTAATCTGTATTACTAACTATCACTGCTATAAAGGGTTGCCAGATGTATCGGACAAAAAACCGGACATCTTTTAATGTTTGCATCCCCCCCTCCCCACTATATAGAATTATATTTTAGATATGCATAGAAATTTTCTCTGATGATGAGCTCTGAAAAGTGATATTTTTCCTTTAAGGAATTGGAAAAAAACATATAGTACCTACGAAAGTAGCTCAGTGGCTACCTAAGTGGCATCGTAGGCAAATTTTATTTTATAAAAAAAATGCCACCTAATTAAATACTCAGGTTATCGTAAGGAATGTAGGTACCCTACTACCTATGAAAATGATACTATCCGGAGCGGAAAAAACCGCACAGCCCTTTGTCCGGTTTTCCAAGATTTTTTCGACCGGACAGACGTCATAAATACCGGACATCTGGCAACCCTGACGTAGGAAACGTTTTTCACTTCAATTTATTTTTTTCTTTAATAGATAAAAAAATTACTAAATCTCCATACAATTTACTTAACGTAAGTTATGTCCGAATGTAATAGTTTCCATCACGTAGGTTCCTCATATAGATTAATGAGTAATGACATACCTCAACGTTACGATGAAAATATGCATTAATTTCCGTTATTCGAATGAAATATTATTAGATTAGGAATGTCCTAACGATCAAATCCGTCGATGAATGTTCAAATCACAATCATACCACGTATTACAAACTTTTAATTGCACATAACGACTGTGGGGGATATTAAGGGAGAAGGGGCAGGAGTATCCAGACCGCTTCCTGGACGAAAACCCATAAGAATATTGCTTTACGATTCCTAATTATTATTTATTTTAGAAGATCAAAATTATAGGCTCTATTATGATAAAACAATTATAACAGATAGAACAATACATCATAATAGACCCGATGTAGTTTTACATAACAAACAAACTAAAATTACTTATTTAATTGACATCGCTGTACCAAATACATTTAATATTCAAACAACCGTCGCAGAAAAAATTCGTAAATATACAGAATTAGCAGGTGAAATAAAAAATATTTGGCATTCTAGGTCGGTATATATAATCCCATTAGTATTATCAGCTACAGGTATAATACCAAAATCGCTAATTAACAATTTAAAAAAATTAGATTTACCGGAAAATTTATACATAAAAATGCAAAAATCGGTCATTATTAATACTTGCAATATTGTAAGACGATTCCTAAATACTGATATTTCAGGCACAATGCTTGTATTTTAGGCCCCGCGCATCTGAGCCTAATCCTGTGATATCCGTGATATCTGGATAGGTGAATTTTTCCCAGTATTAGGCTGATGAGTTTATATGTGAATCATGAATGATAATATGTAGACTCTTCTGGCTGATAATACTGAGAAGTGTGTTGGCAAAGTCATGCCTCCGCGTTTAAAAATTTTTCTGCTTGAGTATAACTTGTTTTTATCCATTTTAATACTTTCCGTTCTATTTACTTTTGAGTACCCTTTTAATTGGTAATTTTTTAATGATTTCATCCATATTTTAATTGTTTTAATTTAATTAATCATTTCGTTGTTCAGTTGTTGATTGATTGTTCACTTACTTGTCTATCTGATTTTTGTTCACTGATCACAGTACGTGTTTTTTTTTTGTATTTTCCGTTCACGGTATTATAATTGAGTGAAATGTAGAATCTTTACTGGTTTGTTTGTTGGTGATGTGTTTGTTCTGTTGTAAAATTTTCTACCATAACTGTTTGATTCTGTTAAGAAAATAAAATAAAAATAAAACGTGAATAAATCCCAATAAAAGAAAAAAGCGCTTAAGAAATTTGCTCAAGAGATAAAAACTCAAACTTTCTAGTTGGATTTCAGTAGATGAATTATTTGTGAAACGTTGACTATTTTATTGTCCGTTCCATTTTAGATCAGCTTATTTATTTGTTTATTTTATAATCTATGCTAGTGTCTACATACTTGACCAAAATCCAATAATTTGTATTTTCGAAATCCAATTAGATTTGAGCTTTAGTCCCTTGAGCAAATTTTTAAGGGCTTTCGTCTTTTTTGGGGCTTATTCATGTAGAGCAACATTCTTATGGGTTTTTTGCCTGCTCACGATCCAGATCTTTCTCCCTCTCTCTCTCTACCTCCCTTAACCCATTCGGCGTTCATGACAAACTGTTAAGTGATTTTCAAATGGTGTAATTTCTATCATACGTACATTATGTTATATCTATGTTACTGTAAAAATCTCGAACTGCTAAATCCTAAGGTTTTTCAGTAAAATCAACTCTTAATTAATGTAGTCACAACTTCTTTAATAAAACTAAAAAAAAAACTTTAATACCACTTGTTTTCTCATCGTATCATAAATAAAAAAAAATTGTCTGCGGCGCTGTACTTAACTGCAATCGCCATTAATTTCGAACTTTTTCTTTTATTCACCTGTAAATCCTAGGTTTCACCTCGAATAGGAGTAAATGTAAAAAAAAAAACATATCTAGACGTAATAGGTATTTTGAAGATGTTTTGAGTTGTTCTTAAAATAAAAATTAATTGAAATAAATAATTAAAACTACGTAAGGTTGATCGGTTATTGTAACAATTGTTTTATACCCAAACCAACATTTACTAATCGTCATTAACATGTACCAAAATCTGGCAGAGAAAGCCCGAAAAACCGTTTCTTTTAGTAAAATAAAAACCTTACATGTAGTAACTTTATGTTAGTTATTCCCAAGATTTACAAGTAAAACCTATGATTTACAAGTAAAACCTGTGATTTACAAGTAAAACCTGTGGTTTACAAGTAAAACCTATGGTTCACAAGTAAAACCTATGGTTTACAAGTAAAACCTATGGTTTACAAGTAAAACCTATGGTTTACAAGTAAAACCTATGGTTTACAAGTAAAACCTATGGTTTACAAGTAAAACCTATGGTTTACAAGTAAAACCTATGGTTTACAAGTAAAACCTATGGTCTACAAGTAAAACCCATGGCTTATAAGTAAAACCTATGGTTTACAAGTAAAACCTATGGTTTACAAGTAAAACCTATGGTTTACAAGTAAAACATTTGATTTACAAGTAAAACCTATGATTTACAGTAAAAAAAGTATTTATAAAAAAAATTACTAGTATTTATAAGTAAAACCTATAATTTACAAGTAAAACCTATAATTTACCAATACACGAACTTTTACAGTAACATCGAGATTATCAACTTGAATTCATATAAGGACATCGCATACATACAAGTTAACCCTTCATACACTGCTCATTGAAATCAATTTGGAAAATAATTAAAAATGGTACGTATCTATAAAATTAACGAATTAATTGATTTGAATTTCCTGATTGGAACGCTTTCATTCGATATTTAAATTTTAATCATAAAGAGTTAAATACTGGGGGTTATTTCGATAGTCTTCCAGAATCATTTTGAAAAATTTATTAGTATTTCGAATAATCTTGGAAAATGGTGCCTAATTGTTTTTTTTTCTTACTTTTAGAGTGAGTGATTTTGTCATTAAGTCACTCAGTCAGGACACTTTGGTTTATAGATAGAAATTACCTACATTCTTTTCCGTGATTCAAAATCTTCGGCGAGCCGCACGTAAAAGTGTCACGGGCCGTTGTTTGGTAAGCTCTGGTCCACGCTAAGAGAATGTAAGCACTGTAATTAAGCTGGATTCAGCGAGGCAAAACTTATAGACATCAATATTATGTTATACCTAAACATTAGAAATTTCTACTTATAGGTAGCAAATAGGTATCATAATATCTTGGGAATTATTACACCTTATTCCTAATGTATCTATTCCATTAGACTAAAATCTACAAAATATGCTTGGTCAATTTTTTATATAGCACTAGCAGTTTACCCGTAAGGTCCGTCGAGATTTTAATAGGCAACCCTAAGGCGATGTATGACCCTATGTGCAAACTCTCATATAAACCACATTTTAATTAAAAAAACAGAGAGGTCATATTTTTGGCGTCGGATTTTTGGCTATTAGGGGTTTTATTGTTTTATTATTGTTTTCTATCGTCCGTAGGCCCATTCGGGCACCTATGGTCAATTTTTACAGATAATATGCAATTTTACAATTAACAATAACAAAAATCATTATCAGATCAATGCCAATCAGAGTGTAAAGGGCTCTGATTGACATTTCGTCATACATAAAATCAATTATTTAACATATCGTCAATGGAGTAAAAAAACTTTATCAATGTATCAATTATTTATCAATATATTATACTTTTCATTACAATAAGTAAATAAATATTTATTAGCCACATATTATATGACAAATAAATCTTTACTAGATACAGTAGTACGCCAAAGGGCGGACTTAATGCAAAAGCAATGTCTTACAGTCAACCCCGAATAGCTTCCTAGAATGTCAGATAAGTGCTGTAGGTACTCATAATCAGCGGCGGCTCGTGAAATTATTTTAGGGAGCGCATACTACTCGCAGCCGAGTAGAAAGCCTTATATATACTTTTTAATGAATCTGGGTTTATCGAAATAAACCCAATTACACGCTTGAAAAGCGTAAGCTTGAAAAGCTTGTGTCGTGAAGTGGAGTAGGTCGGCATCGGGAATCGAACCCACGCTTACTGGATTAACAGTCGAACGCGTTACCAACCAGGCTACCGACCACCTCAAAAAGATATTAATGTGTGTAGGTAGGTATATATAGTAAGCTATATGTGCAAGAGTGTGTTTAAGTATAGAGATTTTTGTCCTCTCTATCTACCCCGCAAAGGATGCGACGTAAAGGGATAAATAGAAATAGATTTATCTACCTATTGATCTGACTTCGACGTCGACTGCAGACTAACAGTAATAAATTCCACAAAAATATTCGGCAGTATTCCACTATCGCGGCCCCACCCGACCACGGAGGTGGCAGAAAAAGTCATACTTATAGTAGTCGTGTTTATTAAAAAAAAATGTAGTAAACATACCTATAATAAACCTTTGACAAAATATGAATAAAACCCACTAGGTATGTAGATACATTCATAGACAAGATAAGGATTTTCCAACACTTCTTACTCAGCTGCGAGTGGGGCCGCAGTACTCTAAGAGTAACCAAGTTTCGACTCACACTGTACGAAAACCATATTATAAATAATAGTTGTCGATCTAATAAATCGATTGCTCATTTGCTATACGAGTATACATATTATGCTATGAAAATAATGTTAAAGTATTGAGAAAATGTATCTTTATTTATTTAATCTTTCAGTAACCTATGCTATAAAACCATTTACCTGTCCAAATTTCGTTCGATTGCACTTCAATTATTCTTAATATTATCGATATTAGTGTATTTATTCAACCTAAAATAGTGACTGAGTTTAACTTGTAAACAATGAAAATACGCGCCAAATGTGTTGTGCTGTGTTCGACGCAACACAATACTAATCGGTTCTAACATTGTACTTGCGTTAATTAACGTTAAAAACTTCCTACAAATAAATCATTTTATGACCTGTGCGTCGCGAATCACGCATGTTTTAAATTATATCGATGACTCGCGCACTGCCGCCTCCGTCTCTTTCTAGCGCGTTAATTTCTCTATCAAAGATACACTCTCTCCCTCATTTCACCGTTCGCGAAGGATTTGAGATTTTAGTACAAATATCGATATTTTTTTGTGCATTTGAAATTCTGCACGCGGCCTTCAATACACATGCGTGAGATTTACTCCACCTACACCGCACACATACACTATCACACTAGAGTAGTTTCACAGTAGTATGAGTACTTGTACGTACTCGTACGTGCGATATTGTAAAGATGAATGTATAAGGTACGATTAATTTTTTTTAACGTTTTCCATTTAATATTGATTTATTTATAGGCATATTCTTATGTTTAGTGTGGCAGCGCAGTGCGCCTTTGCCTTTATCAGCGGCCGCGCGTGCTCATAATTATTATTTCATTACATTGGGGATCGATCAAATTTTCACGACTATAATTCGACAGACACCCTAGCGTCCCCTGAAATTTGCATCATCAGCGCTAAATAAATTATTTTAAATGTTGAACTTGGGTCGACTATAAATTTTAGGGTTTGGTTCGTACTCAGTATTCGGGTTTTAATAAATAGGTATTAATACGCAATGAATTTCTACAGATGAATTTCCGTATCAAATTTGATTATTTTCATCTCAATCGGTTCAACTGACTGACTGATTTCATTGACTGACTGGTGTGACTGATTTCAAAGTTCAGTGTAGATTCGTGATATTCTGGTACTATAGTTTATACTAGGTAGGTATGTATATGACCGACTGCAAAAAAAAAACTCCGCGTAGCACAAAGTGAACACGAAAGAGCCGTGCTTCACATAAGACTGTCGGACCGAACCAGAAATACTGAGATAGGTACGCAGAAGGTCAGGAGTAACAGATGTGGTCAGAGTGGCTAAGCTCACGTGGTCTTTTGCGAGACATGTTCCGAGACTCCAGGACCAAAGATGGACAAAGAGGGTAGTGGAATGGAGACCTCGCGAAAATAAAAGAAGTAGAGGGAGACCTCCCATGTCCCTCCCTCAGAGGGCGCAAGTTAGAGATATATGGAGGAGTACGGGGGAGGCCTACGTTCAGCAGTGGACAGAGATGGCTGAGTAAAAAAAAATGTGTGTGAAGTTTGCTAAAAAGTTTACTGAAGTCCATAAATTTATTATAAATTATTCAGAAGGGCCATGAAGAGAAATAAAATTGTTAATTCAAAAGTTTAAAATAAAAACCTTCATCTTTAGATATTCTTTTCAAACCCTTTTAACATAACCTTAAATCTTGCATAAGTTTTGCATCAATATTTTTTAGAAGAAGAGCATTAAAGAAATATCTTGCCAATGAATTTCCCAGCGCACATTAGAGAGACATGAGTATTATTTAATGGCAACCCATCTTCACAGAGATTTGTGACAGCATAATCAGTGAAAAGAAGATACTCGTAGAATACGCAAATTTACTCATGGTTACTGAAAACGTATCGTTAAAGTTACAGCTGTATTAACAACATATTCAGCAATGCTCTCTCATTATTATGCACCCCTGTAACAATCCTCTACCATATCACTTTGTCACACAATCGTTTTTAAAACGATCTTATTTTTTAACAATAGATTATGCAAAATGCCTCTCTGAAAATCCCTCAAGGAGTCGAGGGGCACCCATCCATGAACACTCGAATTATTTTACTTTGCATGCTTCACAAAATGGAAGCGCACTTATTTGCTTGTTATATTATACACTAACAGGATTGCATAATGTTGAAATAGATGTTTACTCAGTAAATATTTCATACTAATACATTGCAAGGATCTTAACAAACACATCAGCACGTAATAATATTATACCTACCAAATCTACCTTCAATGTTATTTGCAAAATGTATGTTGCACTTCATTTCACACTTCTACTATGTTTGCAGTCTGAGCTCCTAATCCCTAATACTTACTCTTCAGAGTGCAAAATGCAGGTGAGATCAAACTTTCTGAATGGTGTGCATGCAATAAATAGGCATGCATGCGTTGTGCATATTTTGATTAGAAACTGGAATGGTTACATGCAAATTTATATTATTTATCAGGAGTACATGAAAAGTATGAGATTATCATTGTAAGGGTGCTACTACTACATATATTTTATTCGCCGTGAAGAATGTACTCGTATGTTTCTCTATTACGAGCAGGCGCGCTTGTTACCTCAGTGAAAAAGCCACAAAATTTTCGCGAATCATGTCCGTTGGTATAGTAATAATTCACAATTTGCCCCATATATTAAAATTTTATTTTTAATCAATTAGTAAGCACGACGCCGTACTGTGGTCGTGTAATATTTAAACTCTCTAGTACTGAATTGTGTCAGATCTTCGCATAAAATTCCCCACGTTGTTTCTGATCCCCTGATACTTAAATATTCTACAGTAAAGGTTAACAGATATCAAGTATGCATTAAAAACTACCACAGCTTTCTCATCTCCTAAGCAAACAATTCACCATGAAGCTTCTCCGCTTTAAGTAGGAACTACCCCTCCCTTTCTCTCTCTCTCCCTCTCTCCCTCTTTGCTTACATTACAATATAATGCGAGTATATTGGTTTATTGTGCTTACAGACGCACCATGATTGTACCTACATGTAATTTAATACTGGCAGCTCAGCATGTAAACAAAATCTATAGCGTATTTTGTATATTGTTTAGGTATTATAGTTGTTTATTATCGTCCTTGAACTTTGGGTACAAGGACTCGTCAATATTACACACCTAGAACACAAGTCTATGATTCTGTTATGCTCTATTATGGATCTGGCATAGGTGCGAATAAAGCAGGTCAAGCGTCCCTTCTCGGTCACACGTTTTATGACTGCGTTCGACAGTTTAAAATAATTTCACTATAGTAGGTCGAACTCTGTAATTAAATTAAGTGCGTACTAAAATAAGACTTTTTTTTAAATTATCTCATTGTGTTTTCGTGGACGTATTTTGAGTCTGGGAAGTCTGGCGATCTGTTTCAAAACACAATTATTTTAGTTCAACGAGTTACGAAATTGGACTAGTGTGAATCTTTATACATAATACATAAATATTAGACATTAAGACATCCCAGAGTTCCCTAATGGAAAGTTATAGAGGGAATAGTAAGAAGTAGTGCCAAAAGAAATTTACGAATGAATCATTCATGTCGATTTTATTAAGAAAATAGGTAGCAATTTTAGTTTATTGTTGAAATCTTAATAATTCATAAGACCATTAATCGACCACCCCCAGGATATTGGAACAGAAGAGGGTGGTGCAGAAAAAAGTTGGAACAACGCCTTCATCTGTAATGGTCGGCCGACAATTACCAGTAATTATATACAAAAGTAGATAATTGTTTTAAATCGTGGAGGGATCCTGGAAATGGTGGATTTACATGACAATAGATGACTTGATTGCAAGACAGAATCGAAATTAGATTAATTTATTGTAAAACAGTCATGGAATTTGCATATTTAGAGTTTAGGCAGCTACCCACACACAATTACTCTATGATTAAGGGGGCATATGCACTGAGCAAAATTCGTCATATTTTTGCTTCAACTTTTTCAAATTTTGTATGAGAATGTTTGCGCGAAATAAGAGTAACGAAAGCGACAATGTGGATTATACCTTTTTAAAAGAAATTTAAAAATCTGAAACAACCGATTTGTTAAGATTTTTTAATTACCAGTATTTTGGCTAAATTATACTTTTATATCTGAAAAACTGAACGGAAAATTTTCAGATCCCGTAAATTTTGGGGGTACTTTAGGAATTTTTTTTTTATTAAAGTAATTTCCAAGTCCTGTAATTCTAAAACAGCGGATCTGTAGTCCATACTTTCATCTATCGCTGTATTCATTTTCAAAGCGATTCCCCCAGTATTGGCTGAGTACAATTCAGGGCGCCGAAGCCCAATGACAGCATATATAGGACCTTTAGTATTTCAAATAAGTAATTAAAGCAATGAAATTCATTTATCCGTTGGGAATTGGCCCTAAGCTGATATTTTAAATTTATCGAGTGTCCTTGTAAGAGTCAGATATTCCTAAAATTTTCACGAGATAGGTATATCACCCATTCTGAATGTCATAGATATGACAAAGATAATGTTGTGAGTGTTTTTATAAGCACACAATATTCACTGGTTACCACATTATTGATATGGTACTACCATGACAGTATATAAGAAGTGAAAAATAACAATTTAAGAAGTAAATCGCCTAATAAAAAAAAAAATAATCGCTAATAAATCATTTAAATAAAAATAGATTTACCGGAAAAAATATATAAAAATGCAAAAATATACTTGCAATATTGTAAGACGATTTCTAAATACTGATATTTCAGGCACTTTGTTTGTATTTTAGGCCCCGCGCATCTGAGCCTAATCCTGTGATATCTGTGATATCCGGATAGGTGAATTTTTCCCAGTATTAATTGGGCTGATGAGTGTGAAATGTGAATCATGAATGATAATATGTAGACTCTTCCGGCTGATAATACTGAGAAGTGTGTTGGCAAGTCATGCCTCGGCGTGTAAAAAAATTAATTCTTAAAAAAATATACATAGTGAAAATTTTATACCTTATATATCGGCTCATACTAAGTTAGAGGTAGATGACATATTTCTCGTATGTATGCTGTATTCTTTCATGAAATCTTTTTTAATCCTCTTTAGTTCATTGCAATAGAAAAACATGTTAAGAGCCACTTACCTAGAATAAAAGATTTTATTATCTTTTTTCAAGATTTTTTTATTTTATATATTTTGTTTGTATTATTGTGTAGCCACGTGAATTGTCTTTTCTTTTCAGTTCAAAGCGATTCAAATTCCCAGGATTAAAATCATCCCTCAATTCGCTACTGAAATATCAGGAGAGCATGTCAACGAAAGGGAGAATAAAAGAGATGTCAGATATTATGAACCTACCTACCTGGTACGTTCATAAGTAGAGACCGAATATTATAGGTATGCAACATAAAATGGTTGAAATATGCATGCAAATATGCATCATAAATGCCCGAAATATGCAACAAGATCACCAAAAAGTACCAAAATATGCAACTTGACTTTAAATAAACACTTAAAAATAACGATATTACAAGATTTTATTTTATTTCACTGCGTGTGGTGATTTTGTTGTTTGTCTGTGAACAAATTTGTAATCGATTTTTCAACCACTTCCTGACATGGTATCCGTGTTTGGTGTCGTTTGGGAGACCATGAAAGACAGTTCTAGAATGTAAAGTAATAAAATCTGTTTTTTTCCAAAAATAAAATACAATTTTTACCTGTTTTTTATTAAATAACTTTATTTACTACATTTTCAACTAGGCATTAACATTTTTGTTCTTGAAGACGTTAAAATTTTGCAAAATATAGAGTTAAAATTTTATAAAATATAGCCAAATGTGCACGAACAAGGGATTTTAGCCGAAATATGCAAAATACTGAATAAATTGCCAAAATATGCAAAATACTGAATAAATTGCCCAAATATGCAAAATACTGAATAAATTGCCAAAATATGCAAAATACTGAATAAATTGCCAAAATATGCAAAATACTGAATAAATTGCCAAAATATGCAAAATACTGAATAAATTGCCAAAATATGCGAATGCATATAATCCGGTCTCTATTCATAAGAGATGAGATGAATGAACACAATCTGTTCTATTCTTCTTCTTCAAAGATGAATAATAATACTACATTATGATCTCAAAAAGAAAATGTGAACATTTTGAACAAAACATTCAATGAACCGTAAAGGACATCGATATTTTCTTCATTGTCATAATTCATAATATGATCGACATTTGATTTTTAATAATATCTGCTAATATTACTTCGCCCTCTTAGATTCCTTGGGGAAACACAGGGAGATCACACGAGGTGAGCTGAGATAGACCTCTTCATTATTTTATTATGTATGTTTGATTTAATGTGAAATATATAAGTGTGAAATATATAAGGGAGACCCCCCACGCGATGGTCAGACGACATTAAACGAGTTTTCTTTTTTTTTTTTTTTTTTAATTTATTAACAACAAACAGGTACACTACATAACATATAAGTACATAATATTACATAACATCAAAACAATATACATAGTGCCCCAATTACTTGTTGTCTGTAAAATTTATAATTATATTAGTTATGTGTCACATACTTCAGACAAATATTAATGGTATTATATATACACACACACTCACACACACACACACACACACACACACACACACACACACACACAACACACACACACACACACACATGAACATTGTTATACCCAAAAATGAGGACGTGGGTGACGGAGGGAAGGGAAAAGGAAGGGAAAAGGGATTTGAGATGTGTATGAATTCATGTCAACTACTCGCGGAAATTCGGACATTAAGAGGCTGCGTCGCGTCGAGCCAGGCACCGTCGCGCACTACTTCTGAACTTGTGAACTCGCTTGTGAAGTTGCTTGTGATTGGATGCAGAGGGCGCAAGATATAGATATATGGAGGAGTACGGGGGAGGCCTATGTTCAGCAGTGGACGGAGATGGCTGGATAAGTAAGTAAGATATAAGTGTGTACCAGGGGAAAAGGGTGGATTTCTGTAGAAGGGAAGCCGGGGGTTATGTTTTTTATGGGCTTACGTCAGATTAGACACTATTATACCTATATTTTTTTCCAAAAGGTAACTTGATGGGAATTGTGTTCTTAAGTAGCTTCGCGCCTGCTGTGTACGTCAGTATGTACATGTAAGTGTGGAATGGATTACTTCTGTGTTTGTATTAGTTTGTCTGAAATCTATGTATGTATCTTTTCTATATATGTATGCCTAAAATAAATAAATAAATAGCTAAGATAAATTATCCGAATGCCAGAGGAAGGGCTTATAATAATCTATGGAAGCTGAGGGTGCACGCTCTCCGGTGAGCCACATCAGAAATAGCTGGCAAAAGCAGGTTTAAAGTACATCGTTAGCGCAGTTGGTTGACGCGGCAGTCTCTCAAGCGGGAGGTGCCAGGTTCAAACCCCGGCGCTGGCGATGTATTCCACATTTTGCGATGGTGCAAGGTGTGCAGGAAAGTATTTGGGTTTGTGTATGCAAGCCCTGATCCTTCCCTTTTTTTTAAAAAAAAGAAGCTGTGAGGAGAGACTGTGGTCGGAATGGCCAGAGGTCCTGGAGACTGTAAGTAACAGAGAGGCCTCTGGCGAGGATATACATATATTGAGCCTCCCAACCCATCCAAGGACAAAAGGGAAGAAGATTTATATAATAACACTTCAAAATATTTTACTGGTGCGTCACAGCGAACTTTTCAAAATATGAAGACTATATTACAATAAACACGTCAAGTTTTTCTCTATCCACAAGAAATCTAAACATATTATTTATTCTCTACCGTCAAAAAAACTTTTGGGATAGAGTGAATTTGTGCTGTATGTCCGCCGATACTACTTCAGCAAAAAAAAAAAACAGGTCGATTTTCTAGAAAATAATTTGATATGAGCGCTCCGGTTTCTATGTACTTATACATTGTACATATAATTTTTATCACACACTTTTCCATTTCCTTAGCAAGACCTGTGAAGAATCGCAACATCAGGGTTCCAGCCTCTACGCGCCCTTGTGGTATCTTCTAAGGCAAATGTAGGACTCAGGGAGCTCCTTGACAAAGCAGTCAACTTCTATAATAGTAATCTATTGGACCCAGACAACATGATATTTCATCTACATCTCCTTATGTTTTAGCAAATAAGACCCTTTTTTTAATGCTTCGTTTGGCTTGCATACACAAACCCAAATACTTTCCTGCACACCTTGCACTAGGTTATAAGCCTGTATCGCTAAGCGTGGCCAATACATCACCAGCGTCTTATTATAATTTTTTAAATGATTGGTTCAATTATAAATAGATACATTCAATACTGACGAAAATCAAATTGGCGGAAAACGTGACATGACTTTCATTAAAACTTTTTCTGATCGACGTGATCTTTTAGGACTGTTGGTAGTAGGTACATGATATGATGAGAAGAAAGTTGGGGCAAGCCTTCAAGTTTCTGAGAAGATGACGGACATGGAGCTGGGAAGATGACAAGGATCTTCCAAGACTCGTGTACAAAATAAATTATTCATTCATTCAAGTTTATTACGAAAGGTACAAGCTTTTCTGTCAAGAAAAAAATAGTGATGGACAATTTATATTACGATATCAACTTTTTTCCAAAGTTATTATTTTGTGATAACGATTTCTGCGTATTTATTATTGTGTTATGACGTATACGTCAGTGCCAAAGGGTGGATTTCTGCAGAAGGGAATCCAGGGCTACCATTGCTTATGGGATTACCTCAGATTAAACACAATTATACCTACCATTTTTTCAAAAGGTAACTCGACGGGAATCGTGTTCTCAGGTAGCTTCGCGCCTGGTATATTTAAAAAAAAATGTAATGTATTGGTAGCGTGACAACCAGTGTGTATCATATCATGTGTGAATGAATGAAAGGTAATGACGTCTGAATGTGTGCTTTTATTTATTTTTTAAATGTAGTTTGTATAAATTGATGTTTTAAAGATAACTAAGTGAATAAAAACTTAATGAATAAAGGAAAATCAAAATAAAATTAATGTTAAATCATTAGAGAGAATGAACGATGAAAGGATAACAAAGAAAATATACCTGGGTGGTAGAGGTGTAAGAAAGCGCGGCCGTCCAAGAACCACACGGCTGGACCATGTAGAGCAGATTCTCAAGGACAGATGGTAAAAGTGTGTGTGAGGAATTGCATGAATGTGATCTGTTCTCTCTGCATACCTCGTAACAAATGCGGGGTGAGGGTATATAGATAGTATATGTGGTTAATTTAATTATTGTTTTATTTCTTAAATTAGTGTAAAAAATTATAGTCACGGAACTCCTCTCCAATACACAATGTACATAGGTACTCGTATTCTTACTTTGGAGAGTGGTTTGGAGGTTTATAAAGTGTAAGTACCTACCAATATGAATATGTCAAAATTTGTTTTGAATTTTAATTCTTTTTTTGCATTAATATAATTTAAAAATCACATCTTTTAACCTTAAATCGACAGTGTTTTCAATGTTTTGCCCAACACTACCTACGGAAATTTTTTGACTATAACGCAACGTAAATAAGTAAGGAAACATTATTTTATTAAAAACTTTTGCCTTTGATACAAATTTCTTGATGTTTTTCTTTTTTTTTTTAGTTATTCGGATAGCTGTACATGTGTACATATCGTTACATACATACATTATGGAAAACTTTAAATCAATCGTAAATAACATATATTATATAAGAGAAGATGGCTGGGGCATGTTTTGAGAATACCAGTATACAGTTTAAAAGCCAGGTTATAACTTTTATTATTATTACACATAATAAGTATTCGGGTTTGAAAACGTTTTTTTTATTAAATTGTCTAATTAAAAATGATTGATATTAATAAATTTCAAAACCTTCCCACCCTTCCAATAATAAAACACGCCCGTCATAAATGACTAATTTAAAAAAAAACTTAATAATAAATTACCATCTCGTTATACGAGATCCTTTGAATTTTAACTTTGTTATTTTTTTTATTGATTATTCCTTTGTATTTTTCATCCTTTTTAATGACATGCATTTTAGTGAGTTGACCCAAAAAAGAGACAAAGCAACTAAGTATTTTATGTTTTGACCGATTCCGAAACCGATATCCTTAAACTTCGGCCAAAACGAAAACCGAAAACACTATCTACTTTTGTATTGATTGCAAATGCATTTTTTGTGGTCACAACATTATTTGATTGTAAAACTCATTTTTTTTTCTAAAATTTTACAAGGTGCCAGAAATTTTCAAAATATCAGAATTGTGGTATAGTGCAAAACTTGTGTACTATTTTGACCGAAACGTTTTGGCTGACGTCGAATAGCAGCCGAAAATTTACTGAACACAAAAATTTAAATGTTGGGCCAAACAGAATACCTGAAAATAAGGTTTTAAAATTTAGGTTTGAACGAACCGAAAATGTGGAAGATTTTTTTTGCTCATAATCGAAACTGAATTTCCGCCCGAAACTTGGCGGGTATATATATACATGGTGTAGGTACTATTAATTATGCGTCTAAGTTTTGATAGCCTAACCCTCCATAAAACCGTCTTGAGCAGATACAATTTGATTACAAGTGCTTTATTGCTACCAGGATCGCAGAATATTTTCATCTGTTGTGAAAACTACTATAGGCATACTCGTAAATACCTTTGTAATCGTTGTAGCTAGCTACACGTCAAATATATATTACTATGGAGCAACATAAAACATACCATCAAAGACTATGCTGTCCTAATAACCTAGATAATATTAATTCCACAGGATTCATCAAGAATTCTTGACAATCATGTAAGTCTATGCAAATTATTAGGGGAAAACTAGGCAATCCCGGACAATTCAAAATTCCGAGCGTATTCGCCAAACTAGGTGCAAGAGCTAAGACAAGTCTGTGGAGGTAGCACGCGCCGTAACACCCGACAACGCTGCATTTTTGTGTTCTTAAGAATATTCTATGCATACGCATACCGACATTTCAAAAACTTTTTAAAACGGGAGACCTTATATATCTCGACATCCGTTACTAAATATGCTTTTGAACAAAATAGGGCTTTTGAACAAAATATGCTTTTGAACAAAATAGGGTTTTTGAACAAAATATGCTTTTGAACAAAATATATGCATTGATCATTTATCTAAGGAATAACCGTAAAAGATTTTTTATATCTTGCATAGATGTCTAAAAAAAAGGAAAAACACCTCTGATCTTTTTTTCGAAAGACGGAAACTCGTTTCCCGAAAGTCGCGGAGTAATTTATTTTGTACTGATAATATGCATTAAATTCTAGGGAATAACCGTAAAAGTTTTTTGATAGACGCAAAATTAACCACAAAAAATGGAAAAACCCTATTTTTACCATTTTATCATGCGATTGTTCACGCAAATTTGAACCTTAATGCAGTTGGGAATGACTGCGACGTCTTTCTTGGTACCAAGTTTTAAATTAGACATTATTTTGAGTAAAACTTATTAGTAAATAGATTAAATTTTAAGACTATAAATACAAATATTCTTTGTGTTTTTTGTTGTTTAAGGCTTGAGTGGTCGGTATTGCCGCCATTTCTCTTATATTGTGTATCAAATGTAAATTCAATAAAACTCCCACGAATCAATTTCATCGTATCAGATTACCAGGGTAACATGATGAGGCTGAGGAGGTCTCACAATGCAAACGCCACGAGCTGTGAAAATAAGTATACAGAGTCATGGATCAAATGACTGAGAAGCATCCGAGCGAATACCTTACACAATACATTTTACACACTTACAAAATAAATACAAAAAAGGTATACCTACCTATTATCCGAATACAACTACATCGCCTACACGGACATATTATATGAGGGATTACCTCTAAAGGAGAATGCTAAAAAAAAACCCAGGCCCGGCGCAAACGAAATGTAACTCAAATGACAGGTAAAAATAAGTAATTAAATACTGCATGGGTGGCATCATCGAAATCAATGGCTTAATGGGTGAAATACCTATTCGAAGTTTTACATTGGTCACACGAATATATAAGAAAAGGAGCATTAGACAGTTACAATTGCGGTCTAAAAGGGTATAATATGATGAGTATAAGGTAGCCCGTCCTCTTCGTCTTCTTCTTCAACAGCCTTGGTCCCTCCACAACTGGATATAAGCCGAAAGGAAAATGATCATGAAATATGTAAAAAAAAATCAGGTCCGGCGCAAACGAAACCTAACTCAAATGATAGGTAAAAATGAGTAATTAAATACTGCATAAGAGGAATCATCGAAATCGATGGCTAAATGTGTGAAATACCTGTTCGAAGTTGTATAGGGGAAACTTTGAATAGGTATTTCACATATTTAGCCATTGATTTCGATGATGCCACCTATGCAGTATTTAATAACTCATTTTTACCTATCATTTGAGTCACATTGCATTTGCGCCGGACATGTTTATTTTTTACATAATTCATGAGCATTTACCTTTAGGCCTACATCCGGCAGTGGAGGGATCAAGGCTGCTGAAGAAGAAGAAAAATCAGGCAGGCTACCTTACACTCATCATATTAGGTATATACTTTTGAATCGCAATTGTAACGGTTTAATGCTCCTTTTTTTATATATTCGTGTGACCAATGTGAATCTTCGAATAGGTATTTTACCCATCAAGCCATTGATTTCGATGATGCCCCCTATGCAGTATTTAATTACTAATTATTACCTATCATTTGAGGTACATTTCGTTTTTCGGGTTTTTTTCCCATACAAAATGAGCATTCTCCTTTACTCTGAACTTCACTCTGGTGATTCGAATAGTGAATATGTAAGTACTTTACTATGGGCTGCGTGTTTGGGATGGGATACAGACTACAGATTTTCAAATTTGTAGGTAAAACATTCAAAGGGAAGTCTATTGCCCGATCCCACCAACTACCACCTAGGAAGCAGACCCCTAAGGAATTTCCATACAAAACCACAGATAATTTGAGTGATTATTATAACTGTCATAACCTTGAAGATATAAATCCATACAAAATACAACATGCAGCTCTACTTAGTTAGGTGCCCAAATATCTCCGCCCAGAATCTCCCTCACTTAAGTAGCTGCATGTTGTATTTTGTATGGATTTATATCTTCAAGGTTATGACAGTTATAATAATCACTCAAATTATCTGTGGTTTTGTATGGAAATTCCTTAGGGGTCTGCTTCCTAGGTGGTAGTTGGTGGGATCGGGCATATATCTTTCACGTAAATTGATCTTGGTATTGTGCATCATACTCTGACGATTTCATAAGGGTACTTATCTTCCTACACCGTATATTTAAACCCTTTGATGATCTTTTTAAAATGGAAATGGTTACAAGTCGAAAATCTTTAAGCAGGTTATATGGAATATGCTAGAGGAAAAATCTATTTATCAATATAGGTGCTCTTTCATCCTAGTAACAATATTTCTCTAATCACTAAATTTCATATCCTATACAGAGGTAATGGTAAAATACCTAATAAGACTCCTACTTTATATGGATTCCTAATACCAATTCAATGGACAAATGCTGGTCCTTTATAGGCCATGTTTTGAGAATGCCAGATTAAATGTTTGCGCGGTTTTATTCAAAAATCTCCAATAATCTCTATGATCCTCTTAATCCTCTACCTGATGACAAAGAGACCATTGCTTTAGATTTTTTTTAAAGCACGACCTTTGTCATGTATAAAACAATAGAATTTGTAACAGGAGAACAGATGTGATAAAGGATGAATATTTTAAACCACATCCCGGATGTTTTTTATACCAGCAATGTAGACCTCCCTGGCAGTTGAGTGCATTATTCACTAAGTTGCATGCATTGTATTTTTTAACATTGTTTTCAATTATGTAATTCTATCTATCAATATACTCCTTCATAGCGGGGTAAACAGAGAGGACAGGACGCCAAACCGTCATATCCTCCACACACTCCTTGCTCCCGTAGCATTCATGCAAAATGGTACCAACCTCATTTATGTAGTTTCGTTGGGTGAATAAAAAACAATTTCTTACAAAATGTTTTAATTTCAGTTCAAACTTTACAATGATTTTATTATTCAGCACCTAGATGGGACAACTTTCGTTGCGAGACACTAGTTCGTCCTAAATAAGAAAGAGTATAAATTCAACTACATTAATAAATTTTGTGGTTTTGTCATAACGTCTATCAATTTCTTCATTTCCTCAAGCTCGGTCTCATACTGTTCCGCTGAAGTATCATTGTTTTCGATTAAAACCAACTGATCTCTACATTTCTTTAAAATTAGTCCTTCATAATCTGAATTTTTCGTTTCTAAATGTTTATATTTAATATCCGATTCTATCTGCAAACAAAAATCCTTCAATTTGAACCTCGCTATTGCAATATTCACTTTCTTTTCGTCTTGCAATTTTTCTTCAATAGACAATTCTCCAACTTCATTAATATCTTTTCTTGATATTTTAATAGCTTTCCCTACTGGGATATTTCTCATAGTGTTGTTTGCTTTTTCTACCGCAGTTACGTCGAGAATACCATCGACATCAATATTAAATGTTACTTCTACAGTCACAGACTTTCTAGGACCTTCGGTCAAATTTTCCAATTTGAAAATGTCCAATGCATTATTATCATCGGCGATTGGTCGTTCTCCTTCGTACACAGCTAACGTCATGGAAGGTTGATTGTCAGTAGTTGTTTTAAAACATTTCGTACACTTTACCGGTAATGGAGTATTCCGTTTTATGAATGTATTCATTAGACCGTCACTTGACTTTATCCCAAGGGAGAAAGGGCAGATGTCTCTCAATAGTATACCTTTCAAAGAATTGACGCCAATATTCATCATTGCAGCTTTAATTGCAGCACCAATCGCTACACATTCGTCCGGATTTAAACTTCTATTCAGTTTTTTCCCATTAAAAAATTCTTGAACCAACTCCTGAATTTTTAAAATACGAATGGATCCACCAACCAGGATTATTTCATCAATATCTGATTTCTCAATTTTTGCATCGTCAAGGGCGTCTTCAATCATTGTAATGGTGGATTTAAATTTTTCCAAATTGATTTCGTCGAATTCTTCCCGACTGATTGTCCAGAGAGAACTGAGACCAACGGATTTGAAGTTTATGTTTACTTTTTTGGAGAATGATAACTTTCTCTTCGCTTCTTCGCAAGCTAATCGAAAATAATGTACTGTCGAGTCATCTTTTAAGTATTCTAGATCATTTTCATTCAATCGCTGTGTAATATATCCCACGATTCCGTCAGTGAAGTCTTGACCTCCTAAGGCAGTATTTCCTTTTGTTGAAAGGACTGTGAATTCATCATTTTCCACAGTTAAAACGGAAACATCACATGTACCTCCTCCAAGATCATAAACCAAGATATTGAGTTTGTCGGAACATTTTTTATTTATCCCATATGCAAGGGCTGCCGCTGTTGGTTCATTTATTGTACAAATCACATTTAATCCAGCCATCTCACCAGCTCTCTTTGTTGCCTCTCTTTGCGCATTGTTGAAATATGCTGGAACTGTAATAACTGCCTTAGTTATATCTACTTCAGCAATGTCACTTGCGATTTTTTTTATTTTCTCGAGTATTTTAGAACTAATTTCTTCAGGAGAATATATTCTATCGTCAATTTTAATTACGGCATTCTTATGTGAACAAACAACTTCAAATGGCCAATTCTTTTTGAGAGATTGGAAGTCAGCATCAGCATATCGTCTTCCAATCATCCTTTTGGCATCTGTAATTTAAAGACATTACTATATGTACTATACAAAAAAAATACTTAATATCTTATTTCAAATCAGAAAGTAATTGGTAAAGAATAGAATAGAATAGAATAGAATAGAACATAATAGAATAGAATAGCATAGAGTAGAATAGAACAAAATGTTTCAAAACATACCATAAATTGTTTTCTTCGGGGCTAACGGGAGTTGATCGACGGCTGCTTCTCCTACAAGGATCTCATCATCACCATCAAGGAATGAGACACAAGATGGCGTAGTGTTTGATCCTTGCTCGTTGAATATGACTTTGGTGGCACCATTTATGTAAACCGCAGCACAAGTGTATGTGGTGCCCAAATCTATGCCTATAGCAAGACTGTCAGCCATATCTCGCAGTTGAAAGATACCTGGGAAAAATCATTATTTTATGTATATACTATATACTATTGAGGTGGTCTGTTATAGCCTGGTTGACTAACGCGCTCGACTGTTAATCCAGTGGGCGCGGGTTCGATCCCCGATGCCGACCTATTCCACTTCACGACACAAGCTTACTGTGAAGTGTACAATGATGTATTTGAGCATATTTCGATAAACCCAGATTCATTTTTGTATAAAAAAGAACACAGATTTTACAGTGAATAAGTAATTCTGAAAACAAATAATTTTATTTATTTATTTACACATTTGATGAACAAGATACAGACATATGTAAACATTAAAATAAAATTTTCACATTTGTTCACTAGGGCGACCTTATCGCAGTACTGCGATCTCTGCTAGCTAACCCCACTATAAAATAGTAAAACTTTAAGCCTGTAAGTACCTCGGGTTGACTGTAAGATATTGCTTTTGCAATAAGTCCGCCTTTTGGCACACTGCACTGTCTTGTTTTTGTTGTTATTTATATTTACTGGCCATTACAGATTTATATATTTATTTATTTATTTACCTCGAGGCAAAACAATGTTATTTATTTCACTACTACACAAAACAGTGAATAAAAACGACAAAGGTAACAGTTTGCGCTTATAACAGTACTGAATAAAAGAAATAACATATTGGCAGGTATATGGTACTAAAATAGCAAAGGTTTCCAAATATTTTAAATCCCCAGGTCATTTTTTTAAAGTAGTTATTTTAATGGGCATGTAAGTTTCACTTTTTTATGTCATAACACGATTAAATTTTGCACTCACCTTCAGCAAGACTGTGTGCAGGCACTTCTTTGAATTGTTAATTGATGCATAATCCAACGATTCTGGAAGAAATACGACTATACGTACCAGATTCGTACACGAGATCTAGACGTTACCTGATTTTTTAGTCCACTATCCCTCCCCGATCGGCAAGGCTGTTCGACGCGACGACGGCGACGGTTCAATACTCTGGCATGCGACAATGATATTTTTAACACACATACTGACAGAGGGTTCGTCAGAGTCATTGAAAATTTGATTGATGAGGTATTTTACTTTACATAAGTGTCACTTTTTAAGGGAGGGTATAATGTTAATACCTATATTTATTTAAGATAATCACTGTAGAACCTAAAAAATGTATTGTTATTAATGTTAAAATTTCAATAAATACAAAAAAAAAAAATTAATAGAATTTTAATAATCTAATTCTAATTTACAATTACAAACGAAATAAACGATTGAAAATACAAAACAACTGGAATGCAAATTACTCAACAACATAACATCTGGTAATATAAAATTTGTTACTAAATATACTTGTCGCACACAGTTTTAGGATAGCTGCTTATCTTAATTTTTTGATAAGAAATGATTATTAATCAGGTAGATATATTATTTGCTTGCCTCAATATTATCAATAGGTATACCTGATAAGAGATAATAATTGTAAAACACCTATAAGTACAATGTGATAAGATTAGAAACATAAGTAAGTAATATTAGTATGTAGGTATATCTAGCTGGTTGATGCAGTTGGTTAGAGCGCGGGTAACCAAAGCAGGAGGTACCGAGTTCAAATACTTGCGTTTACAACATATTCTGCACTTCACGACATAAGCTTTTGCCTTATTGTAAGTGCGCAGGAAAGTATTTGTTTTGTGTGGATGTAGGTACATTGTACAAGCTCAGATCCTTTTAAAATCTAATACGATTAGGTAGACCTAATGCAGTTCTGCGATAAGTTCGCCCTAGTGAACAGCGATTTATAATCTGTACTATGCCCTTTTTTATATCTATATGTATTTGTTGTTCACTTAAAGATTAAATAAATAAATAAAAAATAAAATGATGACATCCTTTGTGTGACGTCGGCGTAACCCAGAACAACAACGACAAAGAGATCAGTCACTGAATATTGGTGAGGCAGGGTTCGATCCAACACTACAGCCAAGCATCGCCGCTGGTATCTTGAGCTGCGTTTTTGTCATTAATTGTCACCTGGCGAGTCAACGGGCGAGTATCGCAATCGGGTGATTGTTCCAATTGGAATTGTCAAATAGTGGTAGAGATATGAGAATACTAATAAGAGTGAGTTGATAGATATACACATAGGCATAGCGATATCACCGCACTCTTTTTTGGTAGAAAGAGATAGACACATTGCGTGTTAATAAGAGTGAGTGAACAGCACCTGCAGCCCACTCCATTAGCTACGTGAGTGATGAACACCCAACGAAATACTCGTAGTTGGGTGTTGATTACACCAACCGAGCGTGTCAACTGATGTATAAAGAACACTTTGAATCGCACAACCGGTTGACTCGCACCGATGGTAAAACGAAAAACAATAGACCTATGAACAATCGACCGAATCGCAGGGTGAAATTTAACGGACCCAGAAAGCACTCTTGTACGTGAATTCGATCACAGCCATGGTTATCGAAAGTGCATACAAATTAACAGGTTAGAGCAAAGACATAGTATTAGAACGGTAGTATACATACCCCCGTTTTCACCAACTTTTACCTAAGAAGGAGACCCCTAAGAAATTTCCATACAAAAACAGAGATAATATTCTATTTATTGACACGCAGGCCTACCAACCACACCCTAATTCCATACAAAATGCAACACGCAACTCACCTAGCCTGGGCAGAGATATTTGGGCACCTAACGTAGGTGAGTTGCGTGTTGCATTTTGTATGGAATTAGGGTGTGGTTGGTTATAGGCCTGCGTGTCAATAAATAGAATATTATCTCTGTTTTTGTATGGAAATTTCTTAGGGGTCTCCTTCTTAGGCAAAAGTTGGTGAAAACGGGGGATAGTTTACTAGATTAATGCTCTTCTCGCTGGTGTTTTTGAAATATTTACGAACTAAGGTACTAAAAGGTACTGATTCTAACAAATTTATAACACGAAATTCGATAACATTCTATCATGTCGAAACACAATAAAAATTATCGGAACCTTAGAGGGTATCAGCTTGTATCTTAGGTTCCTTTTATTGTCTGTCGGTATTGGATCTGAATTATAGACACGTTAAAAATCCTTATTCTATTATTATCGCTACATTGCGTGTTATTAATTAATTAAAATCCTATTAAACTGATAATGAATTGGTTGTTAATTGAAATGTAGACTTAGAAATATACAACTGCCTACCGAAATATTAACTGTAGACCTATTTTAAGAATCGGAGATTCTCGTTATGGAGATATGAGGAAAACTACATTTTCAAGTTCCTTTATTTTTCAACACTTATTTACTTATCGGGGTCAGACCTCAGACCTTGAAACTCTAACGTGTAGCGAGATAAGGATTTTGGGAGACATCCAGTCACCGAGAGGATCCAGTCACCGCATATTGCCGTGTTTGGAGTCTCATGAAAGTGCCTCACGAGTAGAACTTTAGACAAGATAATAGTAGGTGGACACCCAGACTAATACAGTGGAAACTATGGGAAAACAGAAGAGGTGTTGGAAGACCCCAGACGCGATGGGTGGACGACCTGCTGACCTCGCTAGTGGGTAGACAGTGAGTGCGAAAGGTGAGCGACAGGAAGGAATGGAAAATCATGGTAGAGGCCTTTATCCAGCAGTGGACGGACCAAGGCTGACGAAGAAGAAGAAGATGTTTTTATAGGAAGGTTAGGAGATCGAGAGTCTCTTGTGTCACTGCGACCAAGATAGATTCATTATTTGTGACATCCTTGGATGTTAGATCTCGCCCTCAAGGTGCGATACGTTACTCACGAGTTGTCTTGGTGCGAAAAATCTTATACCTTCCCGGAGTTTAGTAGTGGGCCTCCAAAAGCGTGACATCTTCTATGAAAGAGTTCGTCACAGTTATTAGGGGGTGTGGATACTTGGATTGGTCTTTCGTTATCTTTTGAGCAAAATCTACAAACTGGGAAGGAACTCGTGTAGGTATCATTTATGTTACAAAGATTATGATGATATTTGAACGTCCAATGTCCATACCCGCGTCCAGTGGCGGATCCAGGATTCAATTTTGGGGGGGGCTGAATGTCGTCACATGGTAAAAAGTACCGTCACTCAACGTTTTGGGGGGGGGGGGGGGCTAAGGGGCTGAAACCCCTAGATTAGTTGTATATAAAGTACTGTCACTCGTGGTTTTGGAGGGCGCTTCAGCCCCCTAGCCCCCCCCCTGGATCCGCTAGTGCCCGCGTCCTTCCGAAAGGTTCCCCACGTCTTATACTTGCAGACATTTCGGCTACAGTTGCCGTAGAGATATGATTCAAATACTCGCAAATTGAGAAAAAGATGCACTATGTACTCATCAAAACTGCGTCCTTCTAGCAGTATTGGAAATCCTCATATGACAAGAAAATAAAAGTGCGTCCTACCGGTAGGACGCGAAGTCCCGCTGGCAGGACTCTGGACGTTTTATCAATAAAAACAGTGTCATAATTTTTTTTTAGTTTACTTGTTTCTGTGTAAACTCTATTTCATACTATGAGAATACCTGGATGTGTTTAAATCTTAAGAGTTTCCCAGCACACGTGTACGCGAGTATGTGAAGATTTTTTTAATGAACAAAGTAGTTTTATTGTGTGGCCCGTTACATAAATTTACGAGCGCAGGGAGTCCCGGATATGTGTAATAAAATACGGGACAACGGGAGTATTTCTTCTTCTTATTTAAATATGGCACGCACCCGTCTGCGGGTGATTTTGCCATTGTCAAGTGTTTTGGTTATTTACTTATTTACTTACACTGAGAGTGACGAATCATAGTATTTTATATTTAGGTAACAAATACTAAATGCAGTGTTATAAAATGTTTCAATATCTTCAACATGTACGACAAACATGTTATTTATATAACATCAATGAAAAAACTATTGTATGACAAACACAGAATATATACAACAATATCTCTCTGACCGCACAGCACAGTTATATACAGGCCGTAGGTACACTCAAAAATACAATTCAATTCCAGGAACTACAGGCAAAATTAAAGTAAATGGAATATAGAGTCGGGCAAAATGTTTTTTTTTTATTTATTATTATTTTTAATCAATGTTATGAAAAGGATTTTTTATTTCCCGATTTCAGGTAACCCGTTTTTAAAACACGTTTGGTAGATTTTAATACAAATTACACTTATGATTCCAAAACTCGGTTACACCTTTTTATCATACTTCTTCAAGTGTTTTACAATGAAGTTATTCACTTTCGGAGAATTCAGAGCTAACAGCGATTGAATGTTAATAGGCAAGGTCTTGCACACCCCGCTGATGTCCTTCAGGAATTCCTCGTTCGGCAAAAGGGGACAACCGAAGAATATGTGGTCAACAGTTTCAGCATCTTCTCCACATTCACATAGTGGGGAGCTCACGACATTAATTTTGAAAAGGTGTGCGGCTAAGATGACGTGACCAATTCTGAGTCTGCACAGTAATGACACATTTAACTTTGGAAGTTTGCTTTTGTTAAACCATGGGTGCGATGGAACAGACGGTTGAATACTCCTATAATGGGAACCAGTAGTAGAATTGGAGTAACACTCATTCCACTCGCTCATGACAGAAAGTTTCGTCACTCTCTGGCAATCCGCAATAGGAAGAGCAAACATAGGAGGGATAATACTACAGCTGCATGCCTGCTTAGCAAGAGCGTCAGCACGCTCGTTTCCAGCTATACCAACATGGGAAGGAATCCAACAGACTGTAATGTCTAGTTTACGAGAAGAGGCCACGTAAAGAAATTTCAGAATATCATATATGAGGTGATTATTTATTGATGATTTCTTAACAGAACACAAGTTATCTACAAGGCTGAAAGAGTCTGTGAATATGATTGAGTATGGGGTGGTAGTCAAAAGGATCTCCGTTAGCGCCTCCCGAAGGGCAACACATTCCGCTGTGAAGATGGATGCGGACCGTGGAAGTTGGAATTGTCTCTCTATACCGAGAGATGGGGCACAAAAGGCTGCCCCACAGTCGCCCTCTAGAGATTTCGAGCCGTCAGTGAAAAACCTGGCATGTGAGGGCCACCTTTCCTCTACTTTCTCTAAGAAAAGTTTGTTGACTGAACTAGGATCCATAGTCGAAGCTGACTTGTCAATATCCATGTGCCGGAGCACATCTGGACGAAATGTTGTAGCCTCAAATGGAAGAGAGAACATTGGTAAAAGAGAATGAAATGAATCCGGGAAACTGTTTAAGACATAATGATAGGACGAGCACAGCAATGGGTATATTCTAGAACGCCAGTAAGGAACGGTCTGACATCTCTGAATGAGTACCTGTAATTTGGGAAAGATCAAATGATTCTCCTGAGCCAGCCTTGCCGCAAGAAACTTTAATGCAAGGGATTTTCTTCTAAGAAAAAGTGGCATTTCGACACATTCGGCCTGTAAGGCCACGATAGGTGAAGACCGCATAGCTCCTAAGATGACTCTAATTGACTTGTTCTGCATTCTTTCCAGTTTATCTGCAAGGTAATTCGGCAGAGGCTCAAACAAGAATGCACCGTAATCTAGAACACTTCTTATCAGAGCATCGTACAGGGTTCGCATTGTAGTTGGGTGAGAACCCCACCACACTCTTGCCACCGCACGGAGAATGTTTATGTTTTTTTCACATTTTGCAATGACCTTCTCGATATGAATGTTCCATGAGAGCTTCCGGTGCAGGGTCATGCCAAGAAATTTAACAGAATCTTCCGAAGGAACCGGAATATTATCAAATTTGATACCAATGTTAGGAATTCTATGCTTGTTTGAAAAACACACAATTTTACTTTTGTCAGGCGAAAGAGTAAGACCATTTTTCTTAAACCAGCCGCTAAGGGATTCGAGAGTACTCTCCATGACCTCACTCGATCGAGCAATGGATTTTTCAGCGCTGTAAACAACAAAGTCATCGGCATATTGCAAGACACTACAAGAAGTAGGAATCAGAGACTGGATGTCCTGAGTGTAGACGTTAAAGAGTAGGGGGCTTAAGACTGACCCCTGCGGTAGTCCTTTATATACTCTTCTCACAACCACGCCCTCTGGAGTCTTAATCAGGAGCTCCCTCTCGCACATTATGTTGAAAATCAGACGGCAAATAATGTCCGGAATACCTAAAGATAACAATTTCTCAAACAATATTGGGAGCAACACATTATCGTAAGCGCTACGAATGTCTAGAAAACACGCAATAAGATCCGTCTTATGGGCTCTAGCAATATGAATATCAGTCACCAAAATGCTCAAGTTGTCTAGGCACGATCGGCTCTTCCGGAAACCAAATTGCCACTCTGGCAGAAGTGCTTCTCTCTCCACGAACCACTCCAGTCTAGCCTTTATCATCCGCTCGAGGATTTTTAGGAAGCAGCATGATAGAGCTATGGGTCTGTATGAGGATCCCAACGTCGAGTCTTTACCTGGCTTGGGAATTGGTACGACAAATTGTTGCTTCCATGATGAAGGGACCGAACCTGTAGTGAGAATCACATTGAATAATGATAAAAGTTTGAGAAGAAGGGGTCTAGGAAAGTGTCGAATAAAGGAGTATGGGATCTGGTCTGGACCAGGGGCAGAATCACCTGCGGATTGAATTGCTACATCCAGTTCGTTAAAGGAAAAAGGGGAAGAGAGAATACATGATTGCTGGGGAGCGAAGACAGAGTCCTTCTGCAGCTCAAACTCCCCGGGAGCATACGCAGGAGCCAGAATCCGCACAAAACCATCAATCCAGGATGTACATTTTGAAGTGTTAGGTCTTGGGGAATAGGCACCTCTAAAAGCATTTACGGAATTCCAGACGTCTGATGGTGGTGTATCCGGAGAGAGAGAGCTACAAAATCTGAACCATCCCTGCCTTTTCTTACTCCTAAGAACTCTTTTGGTTTGAGCCTGAACCTTTCGAAGGGAGAGATAATTTTCAAGAGACATGTTCCTTCTGTAGGTTTTCATTGCCACAGAACGTTGCCTAACCATAGCCGTACATTCCTCGTCCCACCAGGGGGGAGATACTCTACGATGTCCAACAGAGCTCTTCCTAGGCATGTAAGCATCGGCTGCGCTAAGAACGAGGTGGGAAATCTTGTCGGAAACCATATTTACATCACTCATAGAATCATCAGAAGGGAGATCTATAAAACCCCCCTCTATAGACTCCCCAAACTTACTCCAGTTAGCCCTCTTTGTGTTATATCCGGATTTATGACGAGACGAATTGGATTGTGAATTGTTTGATCTTATTCTTATTATTATAGGAAGGTGATTGCTGGATAAAGGGTCCTTGAGAACTTCCCATGCGATCAGCGAAGCTAATTCACCAGTACAAATCGTTAAATCTACCGCGGTCGGATTCTGATGTGGAGGAGGAACTATAGTGGGGCTACCGTCGTTTAAGATACATAAATTTAAGTTGTCGACCCAATCGAGCACCGCTTTGCCAGCTGAATCTGTTTTTTGAGGGCCCCATGATGAGGAATGTGCATTAAAATCACCCATAATCAAATATGAAGAAGAGAAAATTGGGACGATGCTGTTCCAATACAATGTATCAAACTGGGATCTCGGGGAGTACATCGACACCACAGTGATGTCCATGATTTTTGCGGCGACTATTTGCATTCTTGAGGAGGTCGGAGGAATTAGACGATCATAAGAGAAAGATTTTTTTATCAATAGAGCTGCCCCTCCGTAACCATCGGGGCGATCATCTCTAAGGCAGTCATATCCTGGGAATGATACAAAGGAATCTGAGGAAAACCAAGTTTCCGAAATTGCAGCGACATCTATTTTGTATTTCCTTAAAAGGAATGAAATATCATCTCTATTTGATACAGCGCTGCGGCTGTTCCATTGTAGAAATGACACGTTTTTATAACTAAAAGTTTGTGGAGCCATTTTCGGTTAAAAAGGTCTGAAGAATGGAAATCAGTTGAGCTGCGTTGGACGGTAAAGAATTTTGAGATGAGAGAATTTCTATTAACATGGAAATCATTGTTTTTAAAAAGTTGTTGTTGCCAGAGGAAAATTTATTTTGGAGGTAACCAGAAGATGAGGAGTTTTCAGATTGATCGGGGGCTGGAAGATTGTTGGGGAGAGCACATCCATTTGGAGCAGATGACCAAGAACTGCCATTTGGGCAAAAAAGAAGGGAATTGTGATCAGGTTGGTTGTAACCAGGTAGTACTGAGGGGTGCGAAGGGGTTTTGAATTTGAAAATAGTCTTACGATGACTGGATGGTGTCGGGGGGTGGACATTATTATCTGTCAAGGCTGAGTTTACTGATGAAGAAGGAAGGGCCTGGGACATTGCTTCTGAATATAGAGAGAATTTTTGAGGATGGGCGGCGAGGGCCTCTTTGTAAGATACATTGTTCGTAGCCATAGTTTTTTTTACGTCCTGTTGTCTTTTGAGTTCAGGACAAGAAAGATTTGCAGCAGAGTGTTGCCCTCCACAATTAATGCACTTTAAAATTTGGGACAGACAATTTTCGCCATTATGAGCATCGCCACATTTATAACAACGGGCCGATGATCGGCATTGTGCTCTGGTATGCCCGTACCTACTACAGTTGTAGCACAGGATGGTGGGAAAGACATATTGCTCAACCCTAAATGCATTGTGGAACAAAAATACGAACTCCGGAAGGGATTGCCCTTCGAAGGTAACAACTACGGTTTGTGAGGGCTTCCATGTGGCTCCCTCACTAGACTGAATCTTCCTATTTAATCTCCTTGCCTTGATTAATTTCCATTGGGAGGGCTCAGAATACTTTATTAATTCCTCCATATCGATATCCTCACTAATTCCTCTAATTACTCCTTGTTTGGTTAGCTTGAATGTGGGGATATACGCTTTTAATTTGTTTTCAGTTATTATCGGGCTATCCAAAAAGTTGTTTGCATATTTAGGGTTCAAAAATGTCAAAGATATTTTATATTTACCCTCAGCCTTCACTGAGCCGGTGATGATACCTTGAATTTTTAAAGAATACAACAACTTACCAAAATCCAGCGCACGTATTGGTTTGGATGAATCTTCATTTTGGACATAGACCAAGAATGGCCCTAATGACGTGGATTTGTAAGTTAAAGGTTGGGAGTAAGGGAGTTGGGGAGAAGGAGGAGGATTGGGAGATATGGCAGGAACTTTAGACGGAGGGGAAGAAATGGATATATCTACATCCGGAGAAAGAGGTCTCTTTCTCGGGTCGGGAGGATCTGGAGGGACCAGGGGTACCTCCATATTGGAGGAACCTGTTCCACTATGGAATCTACAAAAAGGTTGAAAAAATTAAATAAAAAAAAGAAAAAGGAAAAAAAAAAAAATTAAAAGAAAAAAATTTTTGAACCACTCTAGATGTTTTGCTGCTTCGGACTTAATAAATTAAATACTGTATTCTCACAATAATATCGCAAATACTCGCAACTAACACAACCGCTTAGATGCGCTCTACGATCGGGACTGTGCGGGAGTATTTCTACTTATAATAAAACCATATTTTATATTGGTACCTACTTGAAATCTTGCGTGCGTGATTTGATTATTAATCGACCGTTTTATAACATAATTTTGTATTGGAATGCATAGTACTTACTTACCAATCAGTGGGAAATAGTGGATTTCTGTGGAAAGGAAGCCGGGACCAACATTTTTTATTGCATAATGGTATTTGAGGTGGTTGGTAGCCCGGTTGGTAATGCGCTCGACTGTTAATCCGGCGGGCATGGGTTCAATCACCCACTTACTCCACTTCACAACACAAGCTTTTCAAGCTTTCTGTGAAGTGTACAAGGATGTATTTAGGTTTATTTCGATAAACCCAGATTCATTTTAAAAAAATATGCATATTATTTTATCATCTAAATTCAAAAACGTAACCCGATGGGAATCGTATTCTTAAGAACCTTCGCCACTGGTACCTAGGAATATCTATACTTAATTTTACTAATAAAAAAACAGCAGTTATATCTCGTATTCATTCTGAGTAAATTGATCGAACGAAAAAAGTTTCAAGTAGGTACTTATTTAGGTAGGTACATGTCGTAGTTATCTCAATAGATATGAACATCAGCGAACATGAATTTTGCATCAGTAGGTACTGACCGTCGGCTGGTTTAATGTGATCACTTTACAATTAACATTCACCAATTCTAGTTCATCCATCCGCTGTGGTCTGAAATCGGAGCCAGTCTCTATTCCGACTTTACTCTTAACAATTACATGGTTAGGGCAGTTGGTTAAGACGGCAGTCTCTCAAGCGGGAGGTGCTAGGTTCGAACCCCCGCGCTGGCGATGTATTCCACACTTTGCGACACAGGCTTTTAGCCTATAGTGCAAGCCCAGATCCATTTTTTTTAATATAAAATAATATGTACCTGCACAATTATATAGATATGTAGCATTACCATCGGAACGGTGTAAGGCGAAAGAGGGTTTGAATAGCAATGCAGTACAGACAAATACTTGGGTCTATACTTAAATTGTCTAAACAGAAATATTTAAAACATTTTAATGATTCCATTTTAAATCCATTAACCCATTGACCCCCGACACCCGGAGGGGGTAGATTTTGGGGGTATCATTTTAACAGTCAATTTAAATTTAAATAACGTTTTGAAATTGGAATGAACCTACCTAGGAACTCTTTATTATTATTTATTATTATTATTATTATCCTATTGTAAAGGCGATAACAAATAGTAATAAATGAACTGTATCAATAAATTATTATTCCTTGACACTAGTTTTTTTTTACCCGGTGTACTCCTCGGTTATATTATTTTTACAAGTTTTCAAATTATTTCACTTCATTAAAATCGCGACCGCCCGAGACTGACCTGTACTGAAACTTTCTAAAGGTTTCTCACCCGAAACACGCAGATAAAATGCACACGAAAAACGCCCTTATGTATATCGCCATAAGGGTCATTTTCCATAAACATTTTATCTGCGTGTTTTGGGTGAGAAAGCTTACAAAGTCCCCCCCCTGGTCCGATCATGCCGACCAGATCCTTAAGGATGGATGCGTTTTTAGTAAAAGGAATCGGAGAGCGTGCATGACAAATTGTATGAATGTGACGGAGGCTAGGAGTGTATGCAAGGATAGGGCTGTCTGGCGCTCTGTCCTCTCTGTCTACCCTGCAAGGGACGTGGTGTGAGGGTATAGATAGACAGATAGAATATCCCTCAAACAAAGTGTTCAGAAAATCAGTGCACCAATTAAGGCCGCACGGTACCAGTGTCCATGTTATTGTGTTGTTCACTGTACGAGTATAGCCAATATGGTATTGATGTTTTTAGTATTGTTTTAATTTTTCATTTTGTTGTCGTTTGTTTTTCTTTTTATTTGAGCCAAATTGATTTTCAAAACGACAATATAAGCTTGTCAGAATTTTTATTTTTGCATACATAAACTGATGCCCGGACACATTCATGTACGTCTTCACAAAAGTTAAAATACTTATTTCGTCAAAATCATTGAAATAATTTCAAAAATTTCGAACACTATTTTAAATTATAGAGTTAATGATGTGTTAAATAATAAAATTTATCGGTAGGTACCTACTTACAAAATATTTTATATTGTGTAGTTATTTTTATAATGAGTACCCTCTTTTAATTATAAACGTTCACACAGGACAAAAAATATATATGTCTACATATGACCGTTTTTAGGATCGTCTACACGTCACGACAATGCGTTTTTCCATGACATTTTGTAGTATTGTCACAAGGCTTGTCAACTACATACAGATCGCGTACTCCCGATGATCCACGGTCATTGGTCAAAACACTGTGACGTCATGCCTTGCCGTCATCATTCAAGTATACAACCTTTCAACTTTTACTTCTTGCTTCCGTGTCACATTCATGCAGTTTATCAAACACGCTCACCGGTTTCTTTTGCTCAAAACGCGTCAATCCTTGAGGATCTGGTCAACATGATCGATCCAGGTAGGCAATGGGCGGCTGCGTTTCTCATTCCTCTACACTCACCCGTATCTTTTTAGTCATCATTTCACCATTCATTCTCTCCGTATGCCCAAAACATCTTTTATTTACTTTCAGAGTCACAACACTCATCGTGCAGTTATCACTCATCTTGCAGTTGCCACCTCCATTGTGGGGTGGGCAGAGAGAACGGATCGCCAGACTTTCCTATCCTTCGGGCTTCCGTCACATTTATGCCATTCCTCATACATATTTTACGATTACTTTTACTCAAAAGATGTCCGTCTTTGAGGATCTGCTCAACATGGTCATCTGGACAACATGGTCTTGAGGATCTGGTCAACATAGTCATGTCAGTTACTCATTTCTCTAATAACCTCATTCCTTAAGAATAATAATATCTTAATACATAAAAAAGTAAGAAAGGTTGGAATTTAACACACTTCTTGCAAGATTGTAATACAATTTATTTTATTTGATTTCCTTTACAATAACACAATGAGTAGAATACACTTACCAAATATTAATAATATAGCAGGTCAAAACATCATAACACCCTTGTCAAAAAAACGTCTTGAGAGGTGTTACAACAATGTGTCTTGATTGTTTACCGCGGGGGTTCGGGTCCAAGTGGGTTAACAATATTGTTCACTAATAATACAACAATGTTTTATTGAACTTTGGATCAAAATTAATTGGTTGTTTGGATTTGGATTATTATACACGGTGTAACACAACCGGTGGATCAACCGAAGCAGGATGATAGAGGACCTCAATACCTATCGATTTAACCCCCATGTATGTTCAGCGATTTCGAGTTATGAATGTTTTTCATATTTTTTTGCCAAACCCCGACTTGCAAGACGTTATTGGTTACAGAAACGCCAATTATTAAGATACATACTTGATTTTTTTTTCTAGAATAAGTGAATAGTGTACCTTGCAGATACAAAAACAATTATGGGCCTATCTGATACCATAACACTATAAAAAAATGTTGAATCTCAAAATTAGTCACAATTGAAAATTTTAATAAATGTTTGAGGACGATTTTAAAAAAATAATCATAGCACAAATTTTTTTTTGATTATTTTCAAAAACTTGCCAATTTCATAAAGTATCTACCCTGTGAATTTCATTGAGATATCTTTACGAAATCATACCTAAAAATTGTTCCAAAGTAAGAAGGGCGGTAACTCACGAAAATAAATTTTGATGGATCTCCATACTAAATGTATGAGAAGAAAATTTTCCAATTTTTTCATAAATTTATACCTACTATTTTCATCATCGCTTTAGATTTCGACTACAAGATTAAAAAATCGGGTAATAAAAACAAGCGAAACAAACAAAAGTTTATTTCGAACTTTCTAGAAGACGCTACTGGAGAGATCACGTGGAGAGAGCTTGTACTGAGTGCGTAGCAGCGAACGAGCTGCCTTCAGGTACAAGACTCCCAGGGAGACCACATAAAAAATTGGTAGATAGTTGGACATCTGTATCCCAGGAGTAGGCTCCGAGCAATGACAGGACGCAGACCTAGATGAAGCAGAAGAAGAGGAGAAGAAGAAGGTGGTTCATAGAAAAGTAAAGCGTGTAATATTACAATAAGTGCCGGTGATTGTGAGATCACGCTTACTTTTATTCGGGGTCTACTCTTTTGGAAAACCTTGAAAAGCCATCACAAATTCAAACGTGTGTTAAGGATGTTTAACCTGGCTTGTGTAGGGTTGAGAGTACTTTTGGCCGATCAAATCATGTGTCGCTTTTCTCACAAATTAAAGGAAGTTTGCGGCAAGCGTTTGCGAAAAGTTCGCCCTAGTGAACAATACTTTATAATTTGCCATTAAGAGTGTGCATACCGACATTTCAAAAATTTCTAAAAACGGGAGACCTTATATCTCGATAACCGTTACTAAATATGCATTGGAACAAAATAAGGTAGATGCATTAAACCTTTATCTAGGGAATAACCGTAAAAGATTTTTTTTATCTTGTATGGATTTCTCAAAAAAATAATTTAAAAACACCTCTGTACTTTTTTCCGAAAGACGGAAACTCGTTTCCCGAAAGTCGCGGAGTAAAAATTTTTTTTGTACTGATAATATGCATCAAAATCTAGGGAATAACCGTAAAAGTTTTTTTATAGACGCAAAATTAACCCCAAAAAATGGAAAAAACGCTATTTTTACCATTTTATCATGCGATTGTCACGCGATTTTGAACCTTAATGCTGTGGGAAATGTCTGTGACGTCATTCCTGGTGCCATGCCCTTAAATTTTTAGTGTATTCTTCACTTTAAGAATAAATAAAATAAACAAAGCAACCTGTCAAGCCTCTCGACCCCTTCTAGAATAGAGCGACCTAAATGTTCCTGAACCTTAAACAGCAAAAGACAAGTAAAGAATGTTGATAGGATTGTAGTCGTCTTGAAGGTAAAGTAGGAATCTACATAAATTTAATACCCACAACTCTAGGAACATGGCTCTAGAAGGTAAGTACATTATTTTACTATTGTGAAACGAAAGTTGTGTCCATTCAGTTGGAATAATTGGCGACCAAGATTTCCAATATAAAATGGAATGACCACTTTGTCGTGAAATTACAATAAGGTCTCGTCCATGTCAATGGAACGGAACTCAATTTATCATAGGCAAAGTTATTACCTATTGTTAGGTTGGTACCTTTTTACAAAGTGATTTTTATTACACGTATGAGATTTTTCGCTCCTTGCTTTTACAGTTTTTTGCACTATGATTTGCTTTTTACATTTTTTATAGAGGAACAATCGTCCTAATTCGATTCTGGGATTCTAGGAAGATCTTATTCTCAATATGATTGCAATTTCCGTAGTCGAGAAATCGCCTTTTAAGCGGTCTCTAAACTAATTTTGGCTCAAGGACCCCTAATTTCAGAAAATATTCCATTAAACCACTAACCCCTCTCTCCCCAACGAAAAAAATTCATAGAAACTGAACAAAGGAGAATTTTGTTTTGGGTATTCCCAAACTAATGTTTGCTGTGGATCAGAAGATTTAACGTCAGATTTCTCTGCGAACCACCTAAATTCTTGCAGACCACTTGTGGTAATAGGAACCGACGAGCATGTATGACGAATTCTATGAATTATATGGATAGTGTGGCGTTCTGTTCTCTCTGCCTGCCCCGCAAGAGACGCAACGTGGGATGATACGTCAAAAAAAAAAACAATTTGTCTATTTGAAACATCGTTTATAAAAAAAATGTATCAGGATGACATAAACGATAATAGGTTGGATAATCTCATATAATAAATAATATATTTTATCTACATCAATGATTATTCAAGTATAACGACACACTGTTTTCTGGATCATTGGTTCTAAATGAGCAATTATATAATTCATCATCAATATCAGCTGGTGGGTACGAGTAAAAGGGATAGACAAAATGAAGAATTATTAAAACTTGCCTGTTTTTTTAACCTTTATTGCGTTCTGGTATCCTGTTACTTTTTAAAATAAATAACTTGTGGTTAAAAGTCCGTTATACTGATAAGTATAAAATAATCAATATGTAAAGACTTTGATCGTATATTCTCACCTACATTTTTTAACAATAAGGCTTTTAGACCGGTGTTTTAACGTTAAAAAAGGGGGTATAGCGTAGATAATTGTCGGAAAGCTGGAAACTGTTTTAATCTCTTCATTAACAAGCAAAGAAGGTTTCCTGAAGTTTGCACCAATTTTACGCTTGTGCTAAGTACAGGGTGTCCCAAAAACAAAAAAAAAGTTGAACTTTTTTCAGTTTTTCATTAATAACTCCTAAAGGAAGCATTCTAGACAAATTGTGTTCTCCTGTGAATTAAAGTAGATAAAATTCTTCGTCTACTGAGCATAAATATTACTCCCTACTTTGAAAAATAACTGAGAAACAGCGATTTAAAATTGTGATGTTTTTGTCAACAAATGACAAATGTCTTAATTTTCTTGAATCGTTGTTGAATATCTTTTAATCTATGTTACTTACAGCAAATTTTAGTACATATGATTCAATTTCCGGTTAATTTTCTATAAACTGGCATTAAAATTTTACCTCTATATTAAATGGTTTAGGATGTAGAGGTATTTAAAGACAGACGAGTGAAATAGAGAAATTTTTTAAACGATAGATTTCGGTATGTGAAAGGTAAGATAGACTTAATTTTGCGGCTCTTTCTTAATAACGTAGAATTTTTTTAGTTAAAAACCGAAATTTCGCTATTGATACGCCACTGTGTAACAACTTATATCGAAAAGACTATTTTTTTTACCTTCATCAGTTTTACTAATATAACTCCTGAACGGTTGATGTTAGGGAAAAGATATTTTACTCAAAATTTAACTAAAACTTATTTACTATAACTTGATTTCAAAATTAACTCTGTAACTTAAATAATAACTGAGTTACAGTGTTTGAAAAAAAGCATAACTAAAAAAATTAAATTGTCTCGGCTATTTTTGTTGAATAACTCCTGAACCGTGATATAGAGAAAAAGTTAAAGAGATTTAAATACAAGGTTAATAAATTTTCTATAACACAAGCGTAATAAAATAACTTTAAAAGTTATAGTAAGAAAGTTATGGATGATCAAAGTCAATATTTTGTGTAACCATTCGACGTTTGCTTATGAATTATATTTGCCTAGTAAGCACCTAGCCGGTGTAGTATGAAATATGTCTGCCTAATAAAGTACCTGCTTGCCATATAGTATGAAATATATCTAAACAAGTGTCGAATGGCTACCCAAAATATTGACTTTGATCATCCATAACTTTCTTGCTATAACTTTCAAAGTTATTTTATTACACTTGTGTTATAGAAAATTTATTTACCTTATATTTAAATCTCTTGAACTTTTTCTCTATATCACGGTTCAGGAGTTATTCAACAAAAATAGCCGAGGCAATTTAATTTTTTTAGTAATGCTTTTTTTCAAACACTGTAACTCAGTTATTATTTAAGTTACAGAGTTAATTTTGAAATCAAGTTATAGTAAATAAGTTTTAGTTAAATTTTGAGTAAAATATCTTTTCCCTAACATCAACCGTTCAGGAGTTATATTAGTAAAACTGATGAAGGTAAAAAAAATAGTCTTTTCGATATAAGTTGTTACACAGTGGCGTATCAATAGCGAAATTTCGGTTTTTAACTAAAAAAATTCTACGTTATTAAGAAAGAGCCGCAAAATTAAGTCTATCTTACCTTTCACATACCGAAATCTATCGTTTACAAAATTTCTCTATTTCACTCGTCTGTCTTTAAATACCTCTACATCCTAAACCATTTAATATAGAGGTAAAATTTTAATGCCAGTTTATAGAAAATTAACCGGAAATTGAATCATATGTACTAAAATTTGCTGTAAGTAACATAGATTAAAAGATATTCAACAACGATTCAAGAAAATTAAGAGATTTGTCATTTGTTGACAAAAACATCACAATTTTAAATCGCTGTTTCTCAGTTATTTTTCAAAGTAGGGAGTAATATTTATGCTCAGTAGACGAAGAATTTTATCTACTTTAATTCACAGGAGAACACAATTTGTCTAGAATGCTTCCTTTAGGAGTTATTAATGAAAAACTGAAAAAAGTTCAACTTTTTTTTTGTTTTTGGGACACCCTGTACTTAGCACAAGCGTAAAATTGGTGCAAACTTCAGGAAACCTTCTTTGCTTGTTAATGAAGAGATTAAAACAGTTTCCAGCTTTCCGACAATTATCTACGTTACAAAGCTAAATTTCCTGGGCTATTTGGAATACGGTTAGAATTTTCGTTAAAATTCGCAAACAAGTAAGTCAAAGATAACCGACCTACATAATACCTATCTTTATGACTTTTAGATCTGACTCGTATCTTTAGTCACTGCTATTTTGCAGACAATTAAAAATCACAGTCATCGAAGAACAGAACATGCATTGGTACATTATTTTCTTTCACGATTCTCTTTCTCTGTTGCAAAAATGAGGTTATATTACATTCTATGTTTCAATCACGTTCATGCTTCTAATCGATAAACTTACTGACGTAAAATAACATGTGGGTAAATCGATGACTTCTTAAATCTCCTCGCCGTTACCAAATATTGCTAAAAAAGTAAAACACTATGACTAAATAAGTAAACAATAAAAATCTGTTTTTGCAATAGATTAAAAGAAATGTTTCTTGTTTACAGTTTTTTCCATTATAAAAGAAATCGGTAATCATAGAAACTTCAAGGATTTTTCTATGTTGTTTTTTGCCGTCGCTTTCTTATGTTCATTTCCAAGTATTTGTGAGAATAAAGGGGTAAGTATTAATTTTCTATGTTATTCTTCACAAAATCAATCTCTCGATACGTAAGTATGATGCTTGAAATTTAAAAGTAAGGGAAATTCACAGTGAAAAAATACTCTGATACGTCTGTTATTTTTTTAGTAAGTACTACAACCCTTTCAATGCTATTGTTACTAAGCGTAAGCCCTAGAGCGATAGGCAGGCACAAGGTAATAGTAAAGTTGCACGTTCCGAAATCCCTAACTTTTATTTCCACTAAACGGCCGGCTTTATTTTCATTGTATTGTGTTTTCTTATACTTGAATATAGGTACACGAACTTCAGTCTTTCTCAGTTGTTCTTAATGCAAAAATCCCGTAATTCAAAGAAGCACTAAGCGAGTATAAATTACAACAATGACGTATGGCATTGAATTTACAAGGACAGGCACATTGGCCATTGGTTGTTTCTGCTTGTGACAAAAAAAATCCCCATCCTTGATATGTTACTTCATATGTTATCAATTTGCCTTTTGAAACGTGAAGGGATTGTGGTTGGAGGTACAATTTAGAGACCTCTGTATACACAAGAAACAACTAGGAGAGAAAAGTACCAATAAGAGGTGTCCAGGAATTTGGGCTTATTTGGGCAGACTTATAAAGAAATTGTGCAGACGGCATTACAAAGCATGCTGATCAACAGATACGCATCAGTAGAATATTGATTTGCACAACGCAGAACTGCACAAACAACCTTTCAAGATTATCAGGATTACGTCTCAATTAATATAAAGATTCTTTGTTGGATGAAAATAAACCATGACATTCATCCATGTTTCAAGACCCGTTGAAATCTAAATATGATAACAGCTGGAATATTTTTTTTCCAATAGTAAAAATTTCTTTTGTAACCTGACCCCTAACCCCGTTTCATGTTTTTTCTATTCCGCTTAATCTTCTTCAGCGCTCTTCAAATTTATGGTTAATTACATAGCAGTTCATTTTCGTCTTCTCTTTCAATCCTGGTGATGGGTTGGCAGCGTAGCCCTGAACCTAATCCTATACTTCACTCGATCTTCAGTGTGGTCCTCTTCAAATTTATTCAGAAAGTGCAGTTTTTATCTTGGCATATTATTTTCTGCAGATACTTTCTGGAGGACGCTTTCCCTCCAATAATACAGCCATAACAATTTGATATGGCATTTCACATCTTCGTATTCGCCATGGCCCCCTTTTGAAATTTGTTCTCGCAATCGTTCCCTCTATCATACAAGTATAATAGGATTGTCATGCAAATTATCCTAGAAAATTTGCGTTTGCTGTCGGCACGAATTTCCAGACATGAAAAACGTTTTTCGAAATACCGTAATTCGTAGGTCTTGTTTACGTACCTAGTTGTACTGGTGGTTTTACGTCTTCACAGACCTTTTAACACCTTTTGTTAAGAGTAAGACGTGACTCGACTAATTTTATGGAAGCGTCATTCATTATGAGTTTTATTTTATTTTTGTTTTCATTCAACGTCTGGTCTTTCTTATTCGCCCATAGTGATTTTATTGCCACTTGCGGCTATATTCATTGTTAACATTTTCGCCCTTATTTTAACATTTTTTTTATTTGTTAAGTGTAGCAATTTATGTTATCTTTATTAGGTACATGGTTGGCTTGCTCTACTGGAGCGCTGTTTACTCTCAAGCGAAATCGTTCGCTTGAGAAATATGTTGAAAAATGAATGACTAAAAATGTATATTAGAGTTAATGAAAAAGAGTGAGGAAAAAAGAGTGGAGGAAAAGAGTGTCTGTCCGAGACTGACCTGGATCATGTCGATGAAACTGGAGAGCCTGTGGGACGAATTGAATGAATGTGACGAAATCTATGTTTGTGTGTTAGGATAGGGCGATCTGGTACTCTGTCCTTTCTGCCTACCGCACAAGGGAGGCGACTTGAGGTCATAGTACGTAGATAGATTTTTAGAGAAGGCACCTGATAGTTCTTCCTAATCACATCACCATTTAGTGTCCTTCATTATTTATGATTTCGAGTGGAAAAAATGACCGAAAAAGCAGGAGAAAGGGTCAACGCTTTAAACCCTATAAATATAATTTCATTTACTTTAACAAGCATTAATAAAAATATGTTGCAATTTCATGACAACCTTTTGTCGTGGAATAAAAAAGGGACATTTTTCTCGAACAAAGTTCTGTTACTTCCATTTGAATGAGATTTTAAGGAGAAATAGGAGGGGGACACTTAAGAAATATTACGCGTGAACAATCTTCATCTGAATCCAATATTTCAGCCGTGTGAGGAGAAAGAAGAATGGGGGGTGAGGGGGTTATGAGGGGTTGAGAGGGGTCCGGGTGACTATTATGAAAAGAAGGAGAACGAGATAGCAAAGTGCTTTTGTGGAAATTGTTAATATTAAGTGTGCATGTATGTATGTAGGAATATTGAATGGGTGAATTGAATTCTAGAATTGATTGTGCTTGATACTTACGATCGATGTTTTGATATTCGATGTTCCATATTAAAATTTTTACACTACTTTTCATGGAAAGGTCCCAGCTGAGATGGCTCGGTCACATCATACGGACTAAAGGAACGGCTTCCAGTAAAAACTAAGGATGCAGACAGAAGACCGCTGGGCCACCCCAAAATAGCCGGTAGAAGCAGGTGGCAAAGGAGAGACTGTGGTTGATGTTACATCCTCACTTTGCCGCTCAATATTCTTCTTAAGATTCTTGGAAACATCATTCGGAGCCAGATTTTTGGGACTGATGTTGATGTGGTTGCAATCAAAGGTTTTTGTTTTCTTTCCACGCCGTTCTGTCACTCACCAATATTTTCACTTCCGTGTAGGTGCTACAGAACAAGCTCTCATTAACTGGTCCATATAACTGCTTCTTGGGCGACCTCTCACATTACTGCCCTCTACTATTCCTTCTGCTATGGTGATGAGCAAGCCGGGGTGCATGATGTTATGCCTATACATCGCGCTCTCTGTTGTGCAATGTTGTTCAAGATTTGGATTGTCTCTCCGGCCTTACTCAATACCTCGCTGTTTGTGATGTAGTCTGTCCAGTGAGTCTTTATGAGTATCAATTAGGTAAGTACAATATTTTATTCAATGATTGTGAATTTCGATACTATAATGGAATAGGCAAATTTTCTGTACACGAGTCAAACATTTTGAATTAACTGATTATGATTTCGTAGATTTCAAAACAAAACATCACATCTTTTTCGTTTTTGCTCACGGAGCTCTTCTTTACCTATCAAATCGTTTTCGTTTAATTTAAGGTCATGCTTTGTTGCAACAATTAACAATGTTTCGATGACACTCTTGGCATCATTTGATCGATTTCGAATCTTGTGACATTGTGCATTGATGTTATTGACAATGGTATTATATTACTATGAATATACTTAGGACTCAAATAGATGGGTACTATAACGAGTATGATGGCAAAATTATAATTCGCATAGGTATATCTATAAGGCATGTATCCAGTATTGTTCAAAGACCTGCTAAAACGTGAGAACATATTGGGGTAAATGCCTTCGATCAATTATTGCTTCTCGGCTTTTCGGTTTCGTTCACCTCTCTTTTCGTAAATTTGAGCTTCATCTAGAGATTATTATTCAACCGGGTTCCAAAGCAAAAGAATGTTATCTATTTATCTATTCCATTACGCCACATCCCCTGCGGGTTAGTCAGAGTGGATCGAACGCCACACACTTCTCTCGTTACACACATATCGCACTCTTGTTTTCATCACACAATACAAAATGCCCTCCATCAGACTTTTTTGTTTTGTACAGGCTTGAAAAATAAGAAAAGAAAAAAATACCATAATTTAAAATTTAGTATTATTATATTGATCTTGTCAGATTTTGCGCGTAAAGCGAAGAGAAAATTAACAAGAAATCGAATTAGTGGAAAAAAGGTTCACAAATAACAATCTATGTCGAACAAATTAAAATGCAAATTAGGTGCAAACAATAAGTCATCATTGGGAACCAAATTTCATTAAAGTTTCAAATATTTTCTTCTTTTTAAGGTGATCTAATCAAATATTGGTATTAGGATACCAGCGGGTGTTTGAGGGGTGAATAAATTTATTCAAATACTCACAAAGGATCGAGGATTGTCGACCGTCTTTTGGGAATATTAGAATATTGAAGGTACGTTAGTTGGTAAAGTATATCGGGATATCAGAAGTGAGCAAGGGTTACGCCAACTTTCAGCATAGTTATAATAATATTACCCGCTTTTATTACTAGGCAAAGAGAAACTACTTAACTCCTGTTAAGTTATTATTGTTGTAGGTCTGACCTTTGGGGATTGTGTCAACTACGGTTACGAATACTTAATATATGAGCCGTACATATACTCGTATGTAGAATCAAAAACAGCAATCTGATCTAAGACCGATTCGAAGTAAACTGATAAAAACATTTTATAAACCAACAGTCGTATTTCATAGTAGGCACTCTACCAATCTTGAGAGGAATATTTTCTTTGACACGATTGTCATGTTGGGCACCATGCCAGGATGAAAGCCGATAAGTGATTCTTCATCATTCAGATGGATTGGTCATAATATTGTCTCTGCGACATTTTGATGCTGTCTTTCCAATTTGACTCGGATTGACAATCAACAGGTGTTGGGATGGGTTGACATAATTCTTGGAAAAGATAGGAAAACAATACTCTATTACTGATACTTCGGCCCTTTAATATTCCCCAAGAGAAAATAGGGAGCCCACAATGATTTTGTGGGCTGCTTTTATCTTATTTCACGACAGTCCTAGGTATACAATGCCATCAGAGTCTGTGAGTAGACAGCACTACTTTGAGCCAACTTAATCAATACAAATTGGCATGAACACGTATCTTGTCGATAAATGGGTTTACACCATTGATGAAATGCTGATTGGGGACCATTCTTGACCCTATTTTACTAAGTCTTTAGTCCTATTTTCCCTAGACTATTAGGTATCAAATTTTATTATACCTACGATACAATATTCATTTATTTACGGCGCAAGCCTTTAACATTAACAATAGTTTTGTACAAGTACAATACAAGCAACAACAAAAATAATAGTTACCTACTTAATGTAGGTACATCTGAAGCATTGACAAAACAAAAAGAACATAAAATATCAGATCAAAAGTACATGAGAAATTCTTTGTATAGACCAATTTGCAGGCACAGACAGCCGACAATAATAACTATATTAATATTTACAGTATATAGATATATGTTTCACAATTTTGACTTCAGCAATGAATAATATGTTTTCATTTCAAGTTAATAAGTTCTTGATTTTTATCGGGAGATGATAATCGGATTCCTTTGCACTCTGATTGGCATCGATTATAATTATATTGTTTGTATACTTAGTACTTCATAATCTAAGATTAATGTAAAATTTAGTGAATCTATTGATGGAATTCGCCAACTTCATAGCGGGCTTAGGAAAAGCGGAGATACCGAGCTATTTTCATTATACTCATTATTTTTCATACAAAATTTGTGCTAGGTGGCTCCATCTCCGCTATTCCTGACCATGAAAAGTTTGTGAAATCCGGCATAAATATGCTTTTCCGGGGCATATAGTTGATACAGGAACAATAAATTAATTAACGTCTTAAAACATGCCCCAACCAGGACTATTATCTATTGATAGTATTATTTTTATCTACTCAATCAAAATTTACAAACAATCGAAATTTGTTCTTCGAAGCTATCATTTTCTTGAAATGTACTACCACGCATTAACCATATTTTAACCTATTTATTGTATGCCTACGTAAATGTGGATCTTACTAAAATAACCCAACACGACAATTTAACAAAGATCTCATAAATAATTAATTGAATTAGAATAATGTTTATTTCATTGGATGGGTTAAATATTTATATGTAGGTACCTACGTCAATACAAACGGTATTCGTTTTACACTTATTCGATAAGCGAAGTTTTGTATTTCTTCTATATAATATCTGAGATGTGTGTGATGGGTGAGTGTGTGAGCGAGATTGAGTGTGAATGTGTGAGGCGACCGGATTCAACGTATATGTTTTAATTAAACTGTGGCGCATGCTTGTGGGTGACAGTATGAACGGACTAATCGTTATACCTTTATGCTACTTATATCTATATAGTTGTTGTCTGTTTTGTGCTTATGATAAAATAAATTACATCTCGTGTGTTTCTTTGCATAATTACTGAAGATTTTAGAAGATTTTGGGTAGAATTAAAAAAGGTGTAATAATGATTGTTGGAACGGATGAATGGTAAGTTTTTTTTTTGTAAAAAAAAATGTGCATACTTACCTGTAAGTAGTATATTTATTATGGTTTTTGCCATTTCGTTCCAATTCCAATTGCTAAAAAATGTATTTCTTTATAGGTACAATAAATAAATTCTTTGTAACTGATTTGTTTATGTATCCTTTGTGTGGATAGTAATAGCCAATTAGCAATTTGGACTTATAGTTATATTCTTTTTTTTTTCTTTTTTATTTATAACGACGATAAAATATAACGACCTCTTCCAGCTAACCCAAATGTGCTGCAGAAATTAATGGATACAAATATTACCATAATTTATTTTATTACATTAAATATTTACGCATTTCAGAAACGTAATTATAAAACTAATCTTGAGCGTGACCCGCAATAAGATATAAAATATTTTAATCGCTATTCACTTAACGTTTGTTTCGAATTATTTATCGAATCTGAAATAACTGAAATCAAAGTTTACCTGCATTTATCTAATACACAAACATGGAATGGCAGTATCACTTACATACGTTTCTACGTATAGGTTAATGGAGTAGGTTTCGCTTAATAATAATGAAGATTTCATAGAATTCGTTTACCATTTCCATTTCATGTAACCCTGATACTTAATATTTTGGTTTACACATTTCTTGGAGCATCACGATCTGTCTATTTCAATTTTCTTGATTGAAATTGAGAAAGTCAACCTCAATAATGTTGTGGTATTGGAAATGCTGATAATGAATGATATACCTGGAATTATATTAGCTTTTACAGCTTATAAATGGCCTATATGTACGTTTGAGAGGTTTATTGTGTGTCTTTGGAATTTTTGATTCTGATATCAAAATAAAAATCTCGGGAATTGGCTTTAGGTAGTACTAATAGACACCGGACAAAAGTTCCCGATATGCCAAATTAAAATGGCAATAGACAGGTCATGTTGATAGACAGGGAATGGACAATTGGCCACCCGGAGTCCTGAGATGGAGATCATGGAACATGAAAAGAGGAATAGGCCGGCCTTTTTTTATATCTTGTATAGATTTCTCAATTGTGAAAACAAAAACAGAAACTCCCGAAAGTCGCGGAGATTTTTTTTTGCATTGATAATTATGCTTTAAAATCTAGGGAATAACCGTTATAGTTTTTTGATTGAAGAGAAATTAACCCCAAAAAATAAAAAAAAAGCTATTTTTCCCGTGTTATCATGCGATTGTTCATGCGATTTTGAACCTTAATGCCGTGGGAAATTATCGTGATGTCATAGCTGGGTCTGGGTTGGGAGCCTCAAAAATACAAATTTTGTATTCATGCGAAAAGTAACACTGGACAAATACCTACATAGTTATAGAAACAGGTATTCAAATAATAAACTACCTTTCCAAATAATATTATACGCGGGGTACAGTAGCCATATATCTCATATCTACTTTCATAATAAAAATGTTGCCAGCTATGTAGACAAGTGTATAAATCGGTTTAATTTGTTTCGAGGTTTTCGCCTCGTCTTTTTCATGAATTTCAAATTTTCATTCGCATAACCTGACAACGTAAGAAAAATTGAGGTTTATTTTATAGGTAGATAGTGTAGGTACCTATTATTATTTTCTCGTACATTTATATGAGAACATTTTTATTATCTAGATGCAGTTTTTTTATGAATCTGTGTTTATCAAATACACTTTTGTACACTTCACAGGAAGCTTGAAAAGCTTGTGTCGTGAAGTGGAGTATGTCGGCATCAGGGATTGAACCCGCGCCCTCAGGATTATCAGTCGAGCGCGTTACCAACCAGGCTACCGACCACCTCATAATCTTTTATTTTTTTTTTTTTTAATGAATCTGGGTTTACCGAAATAAACCCAAATACATCTTCGCACACTTCACAGAAAGCTTAAAAGCTTGTGTTGTGAAGTGGAGTAGGTCGGGGATTGAACCCGCGCCCACTGGATTAACAGTCGAGCGCGTTACCAACCAGGCTACCGACCACCTCATCATTACCAATCACACATTACTTTCTGGCTACCCCACCTTGCGGGAAATCCTTTGATGCTGTAGATGAATGAACGGATTTTAATACAATCAACTTTTTTTTGCAACATTCGAAGATGGGACGTTTTAGAAATGGCTGGAGACGATTATACATTCAATGTAAAGGGGTTCCTTTTCCACAAAAATCTACTCATACTCACCGAGTCTTTGCAGAATGGTCGAAAAAACAGAGAGACAGATACCGTATTTATAAACGCTTTCGTAATACATGCTCTTATCCAGTCCAATCCCAAATTTAGCATTGGATATTTTTTTTGTACATCATTTATCCACTAAGTTTTTTGAACCAGTCGTTAACTCCAGTAATATCCCCTGAGTTTCGTATATAATTTTCGTGTCAATTGTAACAACTTTGGAAATGTTGTCAACCATCGCCTGAACTACGCGGAAAACTTTGGCAGTAGTTAACCACCTCAGCAGCTAGAGGAAAAAAAGGAACAAGTGATAGAAGAGGGACTAGTGGAAAATACAGAAGAATGTACGAGAAAGTAGACTATTTCTATAATACAAATAAATATCACAAATTTCTTATTTTTACCATAGATGCATTACAACATAACTGCCGTCAAATGGCAAAACACAGTAAGTCGACAATCGACTTACTATTTTTCGACAGCGTTCTAGCATGGTTCCTCTAGATATATATGGATCGTAGCAAAACACTGTAACTAATAGTCAGAGCGAGATGGCGCTAATGCCAAGTTCGTAAGCGAGGGTGAGAAACAAATAGTTTATCTTTTTACTTATTCCAGCTCTGCACCCGATTTACGGGTGATGCTGCAAGAAATATTTTATCAAAATCATACACAATTTAGTAAAAACTCGAATGAGCTAGAAAAAATTGAGTAATCTTTAATACGTCTGTTTTAACGATTAAAAAAAAAACAAAAATTTTAAGCGCGTTTTTCTCGTAACTCTCTTTTTCCACTTACTGCGTTCTGCCATTTGATGCCAGATAAGAACAAATAGCCATTCCATATTCCATATACAGATAGATTCTCATTTATCAACATTTTGAAATAGTAAGTAAGTAGTCACGTACACAATACACAACTGGAAGTTAATGATTTGAAAACTTAGACACGAGTCTTGGCCGAATCTTAGTTTAACTATACGTAGCCGAATCTTAGTTTAACTATACGTAGCAGAGACAGCACTCTAGAAAATGCAAACAAACCTAGTTTATTGCACGAAACAGAGGTAAGATACTCGGAGACCACGACCCAATCAAGGACAAAGGTTGAAGATGTTAGGTAGAGAAAGGTGACACATTTTTAATATTTAATTAGAACTTATCTTTTTCTTTTTTAAAGAAATTCTGGATAAAATGTAATTTTCTCTACGAAAAATTCTAAGTCAATTTCCAATGTCGTTCAGGATGAGTAAGATTCTATATGATTATGTCACCTTTTGAAACGATTGCAACCTATACGTACACATTTTAAATATTCTGGTAACCTATCAAACGATTAAAAAATCAGTTCACTTTCCGTGAATGGTGTTATTTTAATAGTTTAATCGGTCAATTAAATCTTATTTAACCTGTAGTATTATCTGATCTTGTCGACGATCGGTTTCCATAGCCAATTGATTATTTTTCTCTGTAAATAAATGAAACTATGCGATGGTTTCTTCAGAATGGGGACTACACAATCATGAAAGGCGAAAGTTCACGACTGAATTAAGTAATATTAAGAAGTTTAAAGCTTTTAAGATTCCACTGGTCGGCAAACAAACGTAATTCGGGAATAAGAAATTCACTATAAACATGGGATTGACTGTATTTCAATCCGATATTCTTAAGCTTGAAGCTTTGAAACATTAGCGTTGCACATTGTTCGAAAAAGGGCAGCTGGAAAAAAGAAATTCAAATAGGGCACCTTGAATGAATATGTAGATGACTATTTTACATTATAATTTTGAGTAGAATGTCTCAATGAGTCATTAATCGTCTTAAAGGTTAGAACTCTCTAAGAGTCAAGAGTTTTTGATTGAAAGATTAGGAGTCTATTTAAGATTCTAATAATTCTTTGAAATATTAAATACTTAGTAATTTTGTTTATTGTATAAATGGTAATTTTAAAGTTCTTGATTCATCGATAAAATCAGTTTTACATAGCTTATACAATTAGTACACGTTTTCTTATTAAGTATCTTTGTAATATTTCGAGTTGAAATTAATGGATATTAATTGCGATATTTTTTAAACACAAAGTTCATAATTCATAGATTTTCCTTTGTTGTAAAGTTTGAAGATAATTTTCAAGAGTTTCGTTAAGACCTAGCAAAAAAAAAACATTAAAAATTTCCATTTCATTCAATTCGCTATCGTAATATTTATCAGAGATTTTTGAAAAAGGTGTTTTTGCGAAACTAAGTATTTATATTGTTAGGTGTACGTTCTTAGTTGTAATAATTTTCGATTCGAAATGAGAGTTTCTCTTATCTTTGAGCCCTTTGCCTTTGCCTTAGCCTGATTGGCCAAGTGTTTCTTTCTCTAATCGTAGTCCTAGCTCTCTGCTCCTAATCTCAGTATTGGAGAAGCGCCTCTGTCTTACTTCAAATAAGTAAATACACTATGCAAGAGACTGATCTTGTATGTAGTTCTTAATTGCAGCGATAGCGTACAGTAACTCTAGCGAGTATTTAATTAGTAAGACGTTAGGCGAAATGTATAATTACTCGAATGATATTGTATAATAGGTATAGACTTCCATATAATCCATCGTTCCCCTTACGTCATTCCATTTCATTACAGAGTAGGCATAGAGGACAGATTTCTCACCTGGACGATCTCTAGTTACACACATTCTCCTTTCTCCCGTAACAGTCATGAGCTACCTTGTTCCATCAGGTAGGTATCAGTCAAAATACGTCCAGCTATCTATGATTCTGGTCGACATAATAAAGGGTCAATCTTGAACGGCCACTCTTCCCAGCGTCACAATTCTTTTACCAATAGTATACCTAATATGAATTTTTGTCATAATTCAAGTTAGCAAAATACAAATACTTTTGCTACAGGTACCTTCATTTTTTTAATTCATTTATTTATAACGAGATACTTACGGAGATATTTTCTTAATACTATAAAATATAAATTATAACATTTGTTCACTAGGGCGAACTTATCGCAGTACTGCGATCTCTGCCAGCTTACCTTAATTACACTACATACCATAATAAGTTGAGCATGCGTGACAAAATATACAGAATTGTTCACTAGGGGGAACTTATCGCACAGCGGCTACTTTTATCAGTTTTCCAGTACAATTTTTATCTTTTGTCATCCTATTATTGTACGAATAAGAATATCATTACCTAATTGCGGGGTTTCTGAAAAGGCATAACTTATTTATTTATTTATTAATCTCAACATATACATGGCATAAATCATACAAATATAAACACATTTGTACGCAGTATAGTATATAGGTAATTGCCAACCACACTAGGTTATAACCTGTAGGTATTGTGGTTGACAATTAATCAAAAAAAAAAAAAAAATAACTTATAATTTTGATAGATTTATTTAATTTATTTTTATCGGAAAGTTTCCGAACGATGTATATAGGAACTAGGTTCATCACTGGCACAAATCACCCAGTTTGAGTGGACCGTCGCCTATAATTGACATTCATACTCTAATACAGAGATTATCAAACTTATTTCTTTTACCGCCCCCTTTGAAAATCAAATTTTTTTCAGCGCCCCCAATTTTTTATACACTCCTAAAACTTAAAAACCACAATTTTATTACTGTAATTAATTTAGTTATAGTGTGCTATATTAGTCGGTTCTGGTGGTGTTTAAACCTACATTCTTAACTAGATTTTTTTACCAGTGAGAGCAATTAAAACGCAACTTTATAATAATATTAAGAATATTAAGTTATTAACATTAAACCGCGGTAACATTTTACCCGGGTATCAATCACAGGCGACAAAGGGGAATAAAATAAAACAATCTATGTTAAGTAATTAAAATTTTTATACCATCATACAGTGTAGAAATATAAACTAATTATTCGATATTGAGTGGTAGGTAGGTTTTAATTTTTAGTAAAATTTAAAATAGAAAGTAAATGAAATTACAAATCAACCATCGCCCCCCTATACAACGCCAACGCCCCCCATTTTTTTCTGACCCCGTAACGCCCCCCTCTAGGTCTCCAACGCCCACAAGGGGGCGTTATCGCCCACTTTGAGAAAGACTGCTCTAATAAAAGACATAAAAAAAAACATTGAACATGAGAGTTCTGTTTGATATAGATGCGCCACTGCGACGTAAAGAACATATCCCCTATATAATCATCGTTAACCATATAGTTAAAAAATATTAATTACATTATAATCATTACAAATATCTACTCAATTTTCAAACAAATTACAATTGTTTATCCAATTAACCTATCCAGACACACATGCACGTGTGTGTGGGATACAATATATGCTCAAATACCTACTTAATCCACGTGTGTGGTGGGTAAGGTGACCAACCGTCCTTCTTTTGGAAGGACAGTCCTCCTTTTCTAGGTTCTGTCCTCCCTCCAAAAGTGTCCTCCTTTTTTTTCTCCTTTTTTACTTTTTAAAACTAATCTGTTAATTTCAAAACCACACGTTTTTTCATCATACTATGAATTAACTAGTACTTTAGTATAAAAATACATTAAAATGCAATTAATTACCTTTACCTTTTGTGTATATCTAATTTGGTATGTCTTATAACAACTATTTCGCCTGCGGTGCTATTTTTTTGATACATACTTTATAGAAAACATTTTCAAGAAAATAAATTAAACATAGCGACCTTATTCACTGTCCCAAAAAAAATTTCGCCAGCGCGCTGGCTGCAGCGGCGCTATTTACGTACTTTTTGTCCTCCTTTTTATTTTTAAAAATATAGTCACCTTAGTGGTGGGCAATGATTAATAAAGTCGTTAAAAAAACATTTAGCCTCGAGGCGCGTGGCATAAAAAATAATATGAAACGTATTTAGGGTCTGAATGAGTTAACTGTATTGTTTCATTTCGATACATTTGATTGATTACGTATTGTTATTAAAATTTGTGTTTGTTTTAAACATTGTGGTACTAAAAAGGTTAAAGTACAATTAAAATAACTACCTATGATGATGATGACGGATGATTTTTGGCGCCGTTTAATGTATTCCATCTCAAGGGCGCGGGAAGCTGGTCCTAAAACTTTCGGTTTTCAGCTTGCTCCTGAAGCTAGTGATGGGCTGGTCTTTTCGGGGTTCGTCCGACAGTCTGTTCCAGGTAACTATATACATATCAGTGTCGAATTGTGGCTCAAGGATGGAAGTGCTTTGAGTAAAAGGAATCGTAGAGTGTGTATGACGAATTGCACGAAAGTAACGGAAGCAGTAAGTGTGTGTAAGGATCAGTGGCGAAGGGTGGATTTCTACAGAAGAGAATCCGGGGCTATCATTTCTTATGGGATCACGTCAGATTAGACACTATTATACCTATCATTTTTTCCAAAAGGTAACTCGATGGGAATCGTGTTCCTAAGTAGCTTCGCGCCTGATACATATACATAACAATGCTGTGGTAGGTAGACTGTGTTTTCCCAGAAGGAACGGTAAATGACAGAGTAGTGGAACGTGGCTCAGTTGATGCGAGTGCGACCTTTCAAGCGATCATCCAATGGTCGAATTTCAACGTTGAAATCTCTCATATAAAATGCTAACTTTCATACCTTTGGGGAAGTGACCAAAAAATTCAAAAGCATATGCATACCGAAATTACAAAAATTTCTAAAAACGGGAGACCTTATATCTCGACAACCTTTACTAAATATGCTTTGGAACAAAATAGGGTAAGTAGATGCATTAAACATTTATCTAGAGAGTAACCGTTAAAGATTTTTTATATCTCGTATAGGTTTCTCAAAACAAAAATTGAAAAATACCTCTGATCTTTTTTCCTAAGAGGGAAACTCGTTTCCCGAAAGTCGCGGAGTAATTTTTTTTGTACTGATGATCTGTATTAAAATATAGGGAATGATGGTAAAAGTTTTTTGATCGAAGCAAAATTAACCACAAAAAATGAAAAAAAAAACGCTATTTTAACCGTTTTCTTATGCGATTTTGAAGCTTAATGCCGCGGTAAATGACCGTGACTTCATAGTTTATAGACGCTAATAATAATAAGTAATTTAATAAGTAGTGTTCCATAAACATCCCGTCAAGTTCTCCAAGTGAGAACTATGTGCTAAATGTCTTCATCAAGTATCAGAGACAGATAGTAAAATCCTATGAGAGTCGAGACTGCTGACAACTTTATCAACGGGAAGTCGATTTCATGGATCATTTCATTTTAACGGAAGATGTCTGAATTCTTTTCATTCCATCTTCATTCTTTCCTTTATATTGTACTTTCCTCTATTGTGTTGATTCCTTACAGCTACAACTACTTCCCCTTGTCCGATTTTAAAATCTGCTCTTTCCTCTATGCGGAAATAAATACTTCAACTTGTTTCCAAAGTTTTACAAATATTTCTAAAATCAATCGTTTTTTCCGCAAAGTATACAAAATAATAAATAAACACTTAATACAAAATAAGTCACAAGTGGTTGGTTGGCAGATATTGCCTACGGCAATAAACCCGCCATTTTGTATAAATTTTTATATCCAATAAAGATTTAGTTTATTTTATTTAAGTCCTCCCTAGTGAACAGTTTTGTATGATTGTTTTTTGTATTACTGTATAACGTTCTGTATTATTCACATGAAGTGTAAATAAAAAAATAGAGGTATTATTAATATTCGGGTTGACTGTCAGATATTGTTTTGGCAATAAGTCCGCCTTTTGGCACACTACCATATATTGCCTTGTTTTTGTATCTCTCCATATTCTTCTTTGCCAATGAAGATTTATTCAAGTATTTATTTTTAATAGGACTAAAAATCTTAAAAATAACGTCTGAACTCTCCCATAATGAAACATAAAGGATAAAGATGCACTGTCATGGGAGAATTTAGGAACTACAAAAAAAGAAACCTTCTCACGATCCTACAAGTTGTCAATTAATAGGACGCAGCCTTCTGCATGCTGTATCGAAGCACACTATGTAGTCCAAATTTCTCGGGAGACTTTCAAGTCAGTGGCACATGGGTGGAGACAAAGCGCCCAAAACAGGGAATTGTATGAGACAGAGCAAGAGGCCTATATCCAGTAGTGGAAGGAAAGGGGCTGATAAGAAGAATAAGATATTGGTATCAGAAATAAGTAGTTTAGTAATTCCAATACCTTTATTAATAAATTGGACCAAATTTATTTAGAAAAGTTTCAACATCCTTGATACAAATAATTGAAGTGAATTGTTGTCTAGATTTCTATGGAGTATTGATCTTAGGAAATAATAGTGACTTTCGTGTAATAATGTGATCTAATGAAACTTTTACTTATATACTTACTTACTTACTTCAATGGGTACTGGGAAATAAGTGCCTTATTATTACTTACTTACCTCTACAATATGTAGTATTGTATTATTGGGTACTTATAAAAATATGAGTTTTAAGAGGCATAAAAATGACAACTTTTTTCCATGAATATTGCTATTCAGCATACCTACTCTTATATTTACGAACGTAGCAAACATGGACTTAAGTTTAGATTGGGCGTTTTGACGGGTTTTCTCTCTGCATGTGTTTTTTCGATTGACCGATCAAACTTTCTTCAACGTAAAGACGGTACCAGCAATGCTACCAAAAGCTCGATTCGAAAGCTGGATTCATCACGCTGCGAAAACTTAAATGATGGCGTTTTGTTTTCATACTTTCGCTTAGTAGGTATAAAGCTTCTGTCGAATATGCACGGATGCTTTAGCCTAACCAATTTCGTAGGGAAAAATATATATTTATGTATCTATCTATCCATCCCATCACCCCTTATCCCTTGCGGGGTAGACAGAGAGGAGAATGGCTGGCTTATTTTTTACGTACTGCACTGTGTATAGTATGTTCATATACTTGGTGTTTGGCAGCGGGCTATCCTGGTATGGAGAACTTTGTAGAGATCCTATAGTCATTAAATGGCTCTGTTCTGGTCTGATTGGAACCTCCTAACCTCACTTTGGTGCTATAGTAGAAGGAGGTAAACCTTGATTGATTTGTGTAAAAATTTTCAACATAACTGTACTACGCCGGATACAACAGCTCGTTCAAAATATGCATTTTATGAACTATAAATATTCACAATGCGTAAAATTACTTCACATAATACTCGTAATATACACGTACCAACCTCCCCCTATGCCATGCGGTGACAAATTGAGCGGAGAATGAAATAATTATTTGGGGTGTAAAATTATTTTGCATATAGGTACCCAGGTACAAAGGTACACAAATTTACCCCGGGACTATTATTATAAGGGTGATTAGTTTTTTTAAGTGGCGTTATAGTCAATCTACTTGGTAACAATGACAATAGGTGGTAGGAAAGTATAGAAGTTCTTTTTATTGTATTTTTAAAGTTGCATATTCAAGTCGCGTCCACTTCTCAACAGATGGCGATGTGATCGAAAAATTGGTAAGTTGTGATAAGTTCTTGAACTACAGCAAACAGCGTTAAAAAATTACACATCTGATGGTAGGATTGGAATCGGTGAAGAATGATTCAGCCGCTGTCTTTTTGGGCTTTCTCATATACTACAAACCCAAATACTTTCATACGTACCTACTTTTGCACTAGGCGTGTATCGTGATTCGTGAAGTGTGGAATACATCGTCAGCGTCGGAGTTCGAACCTAGCACTTCCCGCTTGGAAGACCGCCTCTCTGACAAATTCTGCCAATCACGTACTTTTAGTAGGTAAACACTATTTTGGATCTAGCATGGGTCGGGGATGATAGTGATTACGTACGGTTATAGGGTGTCCGGTAAGTTCGTCTAAAATCAATTCGCCTGAAATCAATTCGTCTAAAATCGACGAATTAATCGTTAGGCAAATTGATTTTAGACGAATTGATTTTGGCCGAATTGGTTTTAGACGAATTGATAACTAGACGATTTAATTTTAGACGAATTGATTTTAGACAAATTAATTTTAGACTAATTAATTTTAGACGAATTGATTTTAGACCAATTAATTTTAGACGAATTGATTTTAGACCAATTGATTTTAGACGAATTGAAACCCGGTTATAGAGTTGTTGTGAACTGCTAGATGTATTTTGGTTCCACCTGATGGTTATATAAATAACGCTTTGTCATTCCAATGGAGTGGCCTGGCTAATTATATTCAGATAAACAAAATATCCACTCTTAGATCTGCAACACATCTGGTTAATGTCAGATACGGATTTCAACTGGACTGATGTCTCAATAGTGCAGCTATGAATCTGGATAACATATGTAGAAGCTAGTCTTCTGAAAATCGTACTAACTGTGGAGTGCACATTTTGGCTCGTCAAAATACACGTCCATATCGGAACGTCTTATTTAATTTCCGTTCCGTCAGATGACGAACTAGCCACATCTAGCTACATGTCATGTATGCTCGAGACATAGACACTGCTACTATTTTCATGTGATATAGGATTATTCTCTTGCCACGTCTCATTCGGTTTCTTTTACTCAAAACGAATTCGTTCTTGACAATCTGGATGGCTTGATCGATCCAGGTCACAGCTTCGGATGGCCACGCTTCCTCCACTCCTTCATCAGTCAAATCTGTCATTAGTCATTCTGTCATCATTCACTCTCTCAACGTGGCCAAACCACCAAGTTTATTCACTGCCAGTTATTATCGTCGAAATACATCATTGTCCATATTTTTTACTACCTAGAAAACATTCCTGCTAACGATCGCCAAATCTACGTAACGATAGTCGTATCTCGTGTCAGAGAATAAATAAATAAAGTAAATAAATGCATATTAATTATAAATATGAGACAATCGTAGTGTGCTAAAATAGGCAAAAGCAATATCTTACAGTCAACCCGAATCGAGAATCGGATAAATCACATTTAAATTCTCGATCACGGATTCGTGTCTGTTGTATCTATAAATGATCTGCATTGTTTTCCGATTGGATGTTGTTGTGATCTTAAATTATCAGGATATCAGTTGTGACAGGAGGTATATGTAAGACAATTGGATCAGTTTAAATATCACTACTTGAATAATACATAGAGGAATACATTCTAAAGATATCTGACATTATATAAATTAATTACTCTTGTAGCAATAGAGTTCTATTTCGGTGGTAATAGGTTAAAAGTAATTAGCTAAGATTTGTGAATCATAACAGTATGCTGTGAACTTTGTAGTTTTGCAAACATATTTCGGCTGTCTCCAACACGTTTTATCTAGGTACAGTTAGGGTTGCCAGATATTATGTTGTACAAAAAAACCGGACAAATTTTTAGTTTTTGCCGCTCCCCCCCTCCATATAAAAATATATTTTAAACATGCACACATAATTTGCGCCGTTGGCGAAATTTTTGCTAACAATGAGCTATGAAGAGTGATATTTTCGCTTTACGAAATATAAAAATGTACCTACGCAAGTACTTCAAAACAGTGTTTGCTAAATAGGCACATTTTATTTAATGAAAAAATCATACCTATGTATTTAAATATTCAGGTTTTCATAAGGAATGTGGGTGCCTGCTACGTATAAAAAATGAGAACACGATGGAAATAATCAATTTTCTGGAATGATTTCATGAAAAACATGTAATTTATAAGCCTACAATTGATCGTGTTGAATTTATTGACATCCGAACCAAAAAACCGGACAGCTCTTTGTCCGGTTTTGCAAGATTTTTTCGACCGGACAGATGTCATGAAAACCGGACTGTCCGGTCCAAAACCGGACATCTGGCAGCCTTAGGTACAGTACATATACGTGTAAGTTGAAACTAACAATAACTATTGTAATATTCATTTCTGTATCATGGAGTCGGTTCCAGTTACTTCTCATCTAATGCACACACTTACTAACTCTAAAGTTTACACTGCAAAAACTAGCAAATCTATTACACAAAAAACTGAAGGCCCATGTTTTCCTGGTGAAAAAGAAGTATATATTTCGATTTTTGGTAGGATTGTGAGATTCTTGTAGATATTTGAGGCTAGTTTCTTGATGTTTAACGAAAAATAGTAGGTAGGTAGCAGGGGCGTAGCTACCTAAGAACACGACTCCCATCGAGTTACCTTTTGGATAAAATGATAAGTATAATAGTGTCTAATTTGACGTAATCCCATAAGAAATGTTAGCTCGGGCTTCCCTTCTGCAGAAATCCACCCATCGCCACTGGTAGGTAGTTTCTGTAATGGTGATTCGACTGGCTTCAAAAATCTCATCAAATCGCACAGTTGCAAAAATAGGACGGTTGAATTAATTAGTTGATGAGCGAGTATAATTTCGAATCAATTATGATGCGGATGTATCAAGAAAACATAAGTAAAAAGAGATATTCGCACTTAATTAAGGTCAATCATTACATCACGTCCGTTCAATCGGTTCCGAGGATTAAATTTAATTCGATTCGGTGCCTCAATGGCTCGGTCTTAACTTTTATTTTCGAACGCGACTTGACTGAAAAATGATCATTTATATAGACGCGTTTTACGACCGAGACCAATGTTTTCTAGAGGCATCCCATGAAATTTTATGTTAGCCTGGTATCCAATCCTTAGATTTTATATTATTTCTAGTATGATGAGGTACTTATCTCCTTCTTCCCTGCTTTCCTACTTCTCCTACTCTACTACATCCATACCATCATGACGTACCATTCTTATCCTGCGTTTGAATTTAAATTTTCTCATTAATCTGAAGGAGCGAGCACCTGATTCGATATAAATATACCGGATTACAAAACTTCCACCGAAAAAATCTAGAGATTTTCAAATTCTTTATTACTTTCTCACTTTGATTTACAAAAAATGGGAAATGGAAAACAAAGAAGTGGGCGTTGAGAATAAAATACCTTGTTTCATCAATTTAATTTATCAGAAATAGAAATTGAACAGGTGTTGGTAATATATTTGGAAAAATGACGGTTTTTGGATTACATGTATCTGTCAATGAAACAGCATCTGCAGCATCGCAACTGTATCAAACAGCATCGTCGGTTAGATGGTGGTAAAGTATTTCCTCCTGCTTTTCGCAGATTCTGCAAATTCCGTTTTCTTCATGTCCTAGTTTTAGAGGTCTCTCTTACCCGACTGACTGTGAGCCGTCAGCAAGCCCATAAATGCTTTGAAACTTGCGTAATTCAGACATAGGTATAGGTACTCGAACGCAACAATGATGATTCTTATATTTTGAAGATTTTGTAATAGACGAAACAAACTATATACCTTATATTAACTACGACATGCAAAAAATCCGATGTTCTCACAAAAAATGTGATATTCATCGCATACTGATATGTTTGGTGTCTCGTGAAAGTCCTTCAATCACTATAGACATTATTAAATTTATGAAAATCCAAATTTGTTATGATATGTTTGAAAAAACCTTTTTTTTAATTACAAATTCAAGTTATGTTAAACTATGTAAATATACGAGTTCATTCCAAATACTTGCGTCTCCACCAAGTAAAAGTATAAATAGTTGTAGGTATGGTGTAGTGAGTTGAAGATATCTTGTTTGTTTTTGGAGCTAATTTTGGATCAGAAGACACTCAATTTTAAAAGCGTCGAAGTGTTGTCAACGGAATGATAGCCGACTATAATAACACAAGTATTTAAGATATTTTAATCTTTTATTTCTAACATTAGTCTTTTCATGCATACATATAACTTAATTGAATCATTCGCTTGATGAAAGGATCAATTTCTCTAATGATGAACCTACCTATCTTTATTGTTTTTATTGTTTTATTGTTCTTTTTCATCTCTAGGCCCTGATTCGGGCACTTGGACACGTCAGTTGGTTACAATCCATATGAATTATTATGCAGTATGAAATAATGAAACAAAATCCATGCCATTAGAATGTAAAGTGTTCTATTGGCATACAGTCATGAATTTATAAAATAAATACTACCTAGGTCCACAAAATATCCACTGAGCAAATAATTTCCCCCCCATGCTCACTAGAGCACAGGGTTCGTCAAGTATATAAATGTACAATTCGCATAAAAATAAAACTGAATGAATATGAGATCACTAATTTAGGTATCTTATCTTAAAATTTCCTCAACATCATAGAATGACTTATTCACTAAATACTTCTTGACCTCTTTTTGGAAAGCAACATCATCCAGAGCTCTTAGCTCCTGGAGGAGGCAGGAGGCAGAGTATTGTATAGGCGCACACTTCTATCTTTCTATAAAGTCTCATTTCAGAGTACACGGTTTGCCCAGTTGGTTTTGGAGCGCGGTTCTCCCAAGTGGGAGGTGTCGAGTTCGAATCCCAGCGCTGACTAATTTGTTTTTCAGAACACAAGATTTTTGTTGACTGTGAAGCGTGCAGCAAAGGATTTGTGTCTGTGAAGTTAAAAAAAACTCACCATTCGTACTTTTCGCATCTCTTTCACAGCTTGGGCTCGCCACTCATTCTGAATGCTTGGGTAATGATAATGTTGTGTGTTTACCGCATTTTGTATACTGTACAATGATGATTTGTTGTTGTACAATATTTATTTATTTATTCAGTCACAAACAAACAATACTGATCCCATACATCGCTTTGCATGGGGTGCCTGATGGTCAACGCTCGCCAGGAAGACCACCGAAGCGATGGAGAGACAGCTGGAGTTCCACATCACAGGAGAACAATCCTGTCAATACAGACTCACTGAGTCTAGACGCAGTTTGAGAAGAAGAAACAAATAATGAACAGAAAATAAACAAGCGAAGGCTCATAGATTTAAAAAATACGTATTATTACCAAAAAATAAACTGAAAACAAAACTAAAATTTTAAATTATATACAAAAAAAAAAACAGGGCACAAAAATGTCTACAAAATAAACCCATAAGTAAGCAATATTTGTATGAATTACATATCGAGGTATTTATACATGAAGGAACCATTAGCATAATTAATTAATTCTGTAATATTATAAAGGTATTAATTATGTATAATAATTTTCATATTATCTTGGTGTCTGTTATTTAGATAAGCTAATGATATTGGTTTTGGAATACATTATTAAGTACGTAATTCCTGATATTACCTAATACAGTACTGTATCTAACTATCGGGTGTTTAAAATGATAGTAGCATTGTTATAAAGTTAGTTAACCTAGCGAATTCTATTAGTCTATATTACATTCCAGAACTAGGTATCTGTGTAATTATTAAGGTACTAGTTAAAACCCGTTAAAAATTACGGTCTTATGTTAATATATAGTGGGTATCCGAACGCTGCACATTGTTGCAGGTGTGCACTTCGCAGTATCTGTAGATGTCTAAATGGTTGTAATTTAAATTGTATTGAAATCTCTGTGTAATAGTATGTACTTATGTTAATGATCAGCTTTCAGCTAAAGCTTTCTATGAAGTGTACAAAGACGTATTTGGGTTTTGAAATTGAGTTTATTGAGTTTTATTGAAAAGAAAATATAACATAAACAATAAATAACACAGCAACAGCATCAGAAACAACATAAAACATAAAAAAGGTCCCCAGACAGCATACGCTGGTATTAGGGAAACCAACAAACCACAACACTAAGCCACATATACCACTCCACACACACCTTCAAATCACTATATCAACACACCCACATAAACGTACAAAAAATAATAATATAAAATAACAATAGATTAAAATGAATAAACGATAACAATTATAATAGAATAAATAATTGATAATAATTTATTTTAATAAACCCAGGTTTATTTTAATAAACCCAGATTCATTAAAAAAAATAATCATTTCATAATATGTACAAATTGGCAAACACTCCCTCTCGTTATTCAAGTATTTATTTACTTATTGAGAGAATATAGTACAACGTAAAAAAATGTATAAGTACATTTGTACCTAACTGTTGAAAAATTATAATTGTACCTATGTTATATTTCTAAATAAATAAAAAAAAAGTTGCTGACACAATATAAAAAATGCATCTACTCAACCTGCCGTGGAGCAAGTCCTTTTATGTATGTATATGCCAAGGAAATAATATATTGTTAACAAGTGATAATGGACACCAGTTGACCAATTGCCATGAAAAAACGGAAAAGAAAGAGGAAGAAGGAATTGCGCAGGGAACAGCCAAGAGAATAGGCGACATTTCAGGCATCTCTATAAAAATCTTCATATTACTTTGTTCTAATTGTATATTTATATTTTTTTTATCTTTTTCTCCAAAATCATTAGTTACCGGACCTATATAGATATTGCATTGAAGATATAATTTATTTAATTGCCCCACGGGACGATAGTCTGTTCTGGGGCAATGTTGGTTACAAATTAGTATCGATCAAATTTCTAACCAATTCGCTTTTTATAACTACTTTTATAGAAATTGCTAGTGTTTTGTCGTGTTGAATTCACAGTAGCTACGACTATCTTTTTTTTTGTATCGACTAATAACGCTTCGTTAGAATTCATATTGCGGTAAAAACTACAAAGAAAAGTAAATGTGGTACAATTAGTATCGATAGTTAAAGAACAAACAAAGAGTAACGTACAGAAATGTGGCTTTCAACTGTACGAGAATTGTGTATTTGTTTATATTTCTCCCCCCTTTGTCTATACCTTGATAATAATCTGACACGCCTCCTCATTAAAAGCACCTATTTGAAAGCTTTGTCTCCTAATTATTGTTAAAAGTGTAATTATTAGGTACCTACCTCTAATCTAATGTCGCAGTCGGTACGACTATGTATATAAAATAGTGATGGGTGATTAAGGTATTGAAGAGAAGTAATAGTAATTCGGGATAAACCTCTTAGTTATATTTGTTCATCTAGCATTTATACCTGTAACATTGTCTACCTTTCTATATAGGTGCATCTCGTCTTTCTTTTCTTTCTTTTTTTTTGTCATAATGAAATTGTAATAGGTATCCAAGGTGTGCGTGTGCGACGAGTGAGTATGTGAGCGAGATTGAGTGCGAGTGTGTGAGACGACCGGAATGAACGTATATGCTCTAATTTAACTGTGGCGCATGCTTGTGGGTGACAGCTGAATTATGAATGGAATAATCGTTTTACCTTTATAATCTTACATACGTATTTCAATAATTGTTGTCTATTGTGCTATTGTGCTTTGTGAGAAAAACATAAATAAATAGTAAAAATTAAAAAAATATACACTTTCAATAATCACGTGACTTGACTGTGTCGAATTGTTGCTCAAGGATGGAAGTGCTTTAAGTAAAAGGAATCGTAGAGTGTGTACGAATTGCACGAAAGTAACGGCAGCACTAAGTGTGTGTAATGGTAGGGAAGTCTGAGGATCTGTTCTCTCTGCCTACCCCGCAAGAGATGTGGCGTGAGGGGATAGAATAGAATAGAATGAAATATATTGGCTTCAGTTCAGAGGGATTTTTTTTTTTTTTTTTTTTAAATGAATCTGGGTTTATCGAAATAAACCCAAATACATCTTGTACACTTCACAGAAAGCTTTAAAAGCTTGTGTTGTGAAGTGGAGTAAGTCGGGGATTGAACCCGCGCCCACTGGATTAACAGTCGAGCGCGTTACCAACCAGGCTACCGACCACCTCGGGTTGCTGAAGACTCACCTCTTTGTGCGTACCTACGGGTCAGTCACTGGTCAGCCAAAGACGGGAGTTAGCCAAAACTGATTAGATACATTTATTTTGACGATCCTATGTGGTGATTTAATCTATTATTTTTACTGTTTGTGACGATCCTATATGGTAAAAAGAAAAATGAAAGGTGCCCTTGGGGCGTTTTTATCGCTAAACGGCGCCCAAAATTGTCCAATTATTATTATTATTAAAAAATACCGTGTAATATCACGGGTATCGGCTAGTGTATATTAATAAATTACAATTCGCTTAGTTAAACACGATGATCTATATGGCGCCGGTTGTTAATATGTAATTAAATAGACCCTAAATTTTAAAATCCTACATTAAGCGGCAGTTAGTAATTAATAATACCATAATTAATGGATTATAAACTGGGAGGCGGGATTATTACCTACAAAATGCATTATTAAAATTATTAACTTTGATGCGACATCAGAAAATTATGTATAATAATTATGCTATACCACACTATACCCTCATATTGCGTCCCTTGTGGGGTAGGCGGAGAGAACAGAACGCCACACTGCACTATCACTACATTTAGAGTAAGCACATCTATTCCATTTTATAACACTTACATGACCATGATGTTTTTTTAAATAAAAAAATGAATTTGTATAAATAATACAAATACATCTTTGTTCACTTCACAGTATAAGATTTAAAAGCACGCGTCGTGAAGTGGAGTAGGTTGGATCGAGGATCGAACCCGCGCCCACTGGATTAACAGTCGAGCGCGTTAACAACCAGTAGGCTACCGACCACCTCAAAAGAGAATGGGTAGAAAAATGGGTACAAAATAGAATGAGTAGCGAACCTCATTCAAGTCCGGTTTCTTCGAGAGAGCTTTCGCTGTCGCGGGACCAGTTACCTGGAACAGACTGTCGGACGAACTCCAAAAAGACCAGCCCATCACTAGCTTCAGGAGCAAGCTGAAAACCGAAAGTTTTAAGACCAGCTTCCCGCGCCCTTGAGATGGAACACATTAAACGGCGCCAAAAGTCATCCATCATCATCATCATCATCTCATTGCTGAAGAAGATTTAATTTAAAGTTTTATGACTTACAGGGGAATTCAGAACATTACATTAATTTAGTAGGCTATCAGGGTTGACTAGAAGATATTGCTATGAGGATGGAAACGTACTCTCTCATCTGTAAGTACTAAGTAGATATATATAATATTTGGTTGATTATTATAGGAGTTCGTATCAGCTGTCGACCCAATCGGAAATACGAAGACTTGCCAATAGTCTAATAGAGAAAACAAACTCATTGCGACAATACTAAACAAACAAAAACTGCGGTTTTTTAATCTTATCGTTTGATATTTACTAAGACATAGGCTACGTCCAGAAGATACGTCCAGAAGTTCAGTTAACTGAATCGACCGTTTGCTAAAAAGCTCCGACCAAAACCGCTTTCTGAATTCAAAATCAGGGTAACACTGAATTCAGAGAGATGTTTTGGTCGGAGCCTTTATTGTAAACTATTGATTCAGTCACCTGAACTTCCGGACATGTGTGGACAGTCTAAGATGGAAAGTGAACAAGTTGAGATGGTTGTGACATGTAGGAAGATGAACGGTGATAGGATGGCAAAGAAAATATAGATACACGAGTGAATGGAGAAATCTAAGGGAACCAGCTCGAACAAGAACCACTTGGCTCGATAAAGTAGACTAGGTTCTGATTTTCATTGGTGTGTTTTGAGTAAAATGTATGGTAAAGTTTGTTTTAATTCTCCAAAACATGCTTTTTAAGAAACAAAATAAGCAATATTCTAGATCGTTTCTAGATATACGGGAATTATATAAAAGGTAAAAAGTGCACGAGTTTCTAAAATGTCTACGACATTAAAAAGGCAAAACCTTATCATTTTCAGTACAGCCCATTGTGGGCCCTGTCCTCCTCCAGCTGTCGTCGCCATTCCACCCTGTCCTGGGCTGTGTTCCTCCAGTCCCTGATGCCGACCAAACAGCTGAGCTTGGGTCTGCCAACGCTGCGTCTACCTTGGGATTTGGAATAGAGCACCTTTTTTAGGAACTCTCTCCTCACCCATTGTTGCCACATGTCCCGCCCAACGCACCCTTTTATCTTGTATGCGCTGTCACATTAGGTTCTTTGTACAAGTTGTAGACCTCGTCATTGTAGCGCGCTCTCCATATTTGCATGAGTATATTTTCTCATATCCAACACTGAAAATCAGTAGTTTTTGTATTTACAAGTAGCCAACATTTATGTATCTATTGTTGACTGAGTAAGTGACCCAGCTTGTTGTGAGAATATGGGAACCTAGAACAAGATTGATATTATATTTTTGTGTAGCAATTAACGATTCGTCGGTCGGTCATCAACTCTAGGCCATTATATGTTATTACTGCTATCTCTCTACATCTCCTAACATGGGTGTCGTCAGGGGGGCAGGGGGGGGCAGCCGCCCTAGAGATTGGAATAGGTATATAGTTTTTCATACTAATAATAATAATAATAATAATTGGACAACTTTAGGCGCCGTTTAGCGATAAAATCGCCCCAAGGGCACCTTACATTTTTCTTTTCACCATATAGGTTCGTGACAAACAGTAAAAATGATAATTAAATCACCACATAGGATCGTCACAAAACAAAATAATAAAAATGAATGAATCTAATCAGCTTCGGCTAACTTGACCTATCATTGGCTAACCAGTGACTGACTCGTAGGTACGCACAAAAAATGATAAAACCTCACAGAAAATCACATTATTACCACACATTTTCTCATCATGTCATAGATTGTTTAAAATTTGTTTGAAAATCCATCAAAATACTTACATTTTTTTATAAAAAAAAATTGTAGGCGCTATTTTTTGTTACTTTTTATAGAATGGACTTTTCATATATATTATTGTGCGAATTATTATGTGCATTTTCAAAAAAAAGAATCTACATCACTATGTTTTACAAAAAAATTTCGCCTACGGCGTTATTTACGCGTTTTTCGTGCTGCATTATTTTTTTAAATTTTCGTTGCCCACCCCTAGCTCCGAGGCTGGCGACGCCCGTGTCTCCTAATAATACAAAATCCTGATCAGATGCCAAAACGAAGATCAGAAAGCGAAACAAACATACATACATACAAACTGCCCTGTATTATACAAGGTTGTGTTTATTTACACTAATGTTATTTTAGTTGGTTGGTATTCCTGGGGTTAACTGGAGGAAATCGCAGTTCTGCGATAAGTTCGCCCTAGTGAACAACGTTTTATAATCTGTACTATGTCCATTTTGTACATTTATATGTGTTTGTTGTTTACTTTAAGTTTAAATAAATAAATAAATAAAAAATCCTGAATGTAGGGGTTAACTGGAAGAAATTTCGCCATAGTGAAAATTTAGTTTACGTGTGCTGTGTCTGATTGGTTTAGTACACGACAGAAAACGTTTAAATACCTAGTATTTATCAAAATAAAAATTGTTTTGAGATACACCTCAATTATTTTAGGTATGGAAACAGAATTTATCTGCGTTGCACAGATGGAAATACTCAACTCCTTAGCAGATGGCGTTAGCATCTGAAACATTGGGTCAATGTGAAATAAGTTCCAGCAGTAGCATATATACAACTTTAAAAAACTGTACAATTTAGAGCAGGATGTGGTGGAAAGGGTGACCGTTGTCCTGGGCATAAAGTGATCACATAAGCTATCCAAAGCCGACTCGTAAGCGTCGGAAAACCCATCCTACTTTCTCCCCCAGGGAGTTCACATAACGCCACATTATGTGAATGAAGATGCCTCTCGTTTCTGTTGAGGGGAAAACTGTAAAAAAAAACATTGTTGAAATGGTTCCAAACCACAGAATTAGGTAATTTAAAAGGAACATAACAATCTAAAACAACTTATAGGTCACTGAAAAATGCCAGATGTTGTAATAAAGTACCACAAAACAAGTAAATATGTAAAGAAATAATGTTAAGTTTCTAGTATTTATTTATTTCAACCTTGTAAAACACTTCAAATATTATTTTTAATCATTAAAACAATACAAATTGAATGCGGAACCACAAAGAAAATTAATGAAAAGAATTCTTCTGCTTAATAACACAAAAATACCTAATGAGTAAACTAAATAACCAATCTAATAGAAATTAATTAGTGTATAAAACAGCAATAGGTAATAATGTACTTGCTCAACAATTATACATTTTGTAAGTACCCAGCAGTGGCGAAGGGTAGATTTCTGCAGAAGGGAAGCCGGGGCTAACATTTCTTATGGGATTACCTCAGACTAGACACTATTATACCTATCACTTTTTCCAAAAGGTAACTCGATGGGAATCGTGTTCATAGGTAGCTTCGCGCCTGGTACCTATAGGGAACACCTACAATACCCATTTTAATGATTTTAGAGTCACCACCGTAGTTACAGAGTGAAAATACTGATTGAATATTGTACTGGCACAAATCATCCAGTTAGGGTGGACCGCTTAATTTAAAAAAAATGATTAAATATTTTTAAACGTACCAATACAAATTATTTAACTTCACATATTGCATATTTGCACAAATTGTGTCATTTCACAAATTGTATAATTCCACAATTTGCATAATTTCATAAATCGTATAATTTCACAAACTATACACCTATGTATCTATTTTCAAAAATTCTATAATTTCATAAATTGTACAATTTCACTAATTAAAAAAAAACAGTTCTTGCCTTAGCTTCACGCATATTGATTCCGAGTAAAAAAGTTAAATAACAGTGCAAAGAGCGTGTATGACTAATTGCATGAATGTGACGGAAGCTAGCAGTGTGTGTAAGGATAGGGCTGTCTGGCGCTCTGTCCTCTCTGCCTACCCTACAAAGGACGTGGCGTGAGGGTATAGATAGATAGCAAAATCCTTTAATACTGTGTTATTTATTTTTAAAATAAATAAATAAAAATAAAAAGTATTTAATACAAGCAATATTGATAGGTGGAATGGAATGTTATCGAATAGTTCTCAATAAATGTGTTTCGATAAATTTTCTGAAGTATCTACAAAGTGATGTTGTTGTCGTCGCCTGCGATGAAATTGTCACCAGAAAGATGTTCAGGAATTCTGGAAATGTGGAGAGGTATGCGAACTAGATGGTAGGTGAATAAACTACCGCACTATATCTTTTCATTGAGTACATAAATAAAGAAATAATGTAACGTTTCGACAGCTATTTTCACATCAGTAGCAATGAGTGAGTATACGAGTATGTGTTGTATTTGTGTTACGTATTTTGAATACGAAGAAGAGGTGTATTTTGTTAGTTAAATCACAGTGAATAATGTGATAAAATAACAACTAGGAAATGAGTCGAATACATAGTACCAAAAGCGGTTCTATCAAAGCATTCTTAAGCGGAACACTCCCAAAATGTTTAAGTACTTAACTTACTAAATATTTTTGAAGCATATTTCGTATACAATGGTTATATATTATTATAAAAATCTTGTACCTACTGATTCGGAGCCAGCTGAAAATAACCACTTTGGTATTCTTCTAGTGAACAGTGCAAAATACTTAAAAAGGCATACATACGATAATATAATTTTTAATCCTGCGGCGAACTTATCCATGTGCTGTGATTTCTTGCAGTTAACCCGTAAAAAAAATCAACTGGAAGAAATCGCAGTTCTGCGATAAGTTCGCCCTAGTGAACAACTATTTACAATCTGTACTATGCTCATTTTTTGTATTTATATGTTTTTGTTGTTTACTTAAAGATTAAATAAATTAATTAATTAATTAAAAAAAAAACAAAAAAAAGGTGCATATTAGCCAATTTTATTCTCTACGACGGCCGTGGATATGTGAATTTATGGAAATAACAGTGATCGGATATACAACCCGTACCTATTCTAAAGCGAAATATCAACTGTCGTGGCAAAATGACTGATACAGTGTAATCGTATTGTGTAAAAAACTTCGGAAATTAAAGAAAAAAATAAAGTAGGAAAGTATTTCGCTGCGAATTTAATATGTATCCATTTTAAGGGCATGGCACCAGGAATGATGTTACAGATATTTCCCACGGCATTAAGGTTCAAAATCGCGTGACAATCGCATGATAAAATGTAAAAAATAGCGTTTTTTCCATTTATTGGGGTTAATTTTGCGTCTATCAAAAAATTTTTACGGTTATTCCCTAGATTTTGATGCATATTATCACTACAAAAAAATACTCCGCGACTTTCGGGAAGCGAGTTTCCGTCTTTCGGAAAAAAAGTACAGAGGTGTTTTTAATTTTTTTTTGAGAAATCTATATAAGATAAAAAAATCTTTTATTAGATAAAGGTTCAATGCATCTATCCTATTTTGTTCCAAAGTATATTTAGTAACGGTTGTCGAGATAGAAGGTCTCCCGTTTTTACAAAAATTTTTGAAATGTCGGTATACACACTTTTAATGCGTATAAAGTAACTTAGATATATATCCCATACATTTTATTATAGATGTCTCATGTATCGCAAACAATGATCTTTATATAGAAAAGTGACAGATGTTTGTGAACTGAGGTATGTGGCATACCTACATATTCTTATATTCTTTAGATCAGACTTCAAACTAAATTTTTAGCAATTTAACACGTGCGAATTCAGTACGTTCTATTAGGTACTTCTATTAATGTGTCATATAGTCATATCATATAGAGATTCCATAGAATCTATGATAGTGTTAATTATATCCTATTTATTCGGCTGTGTATTTATTGCTTTGTTACAAATTATGTTCTTTCTTTTGTGTAGAGTGTAATTAAATGTGATTATGTATGAACCATATGACTTTGTAATTATTTATGTATGAAACATATAAAACTTTGTGATTAATTGATTATGTATGGAACATGTGTGACTAATTGTGTGTGTACCTTAAATGGAGTAGCATATCTGATCAACTTTAATTGTATTTATCTATTGTTATATTTGAATTTGTAAATTAGATTTTCAATTTGAATTTGATTAATTCAATTTCAATTTTCAATTAATTAATCATTAATACAATTTCCAAGTATGTGTAACATTAAAATATTATATGCATATATTAAACAACAAGAATGACAACATCCCCAGTCAGCAAATATTTTTCTGGTATAAGGGGATGAAAAATATTCCGGAGCAATTGTTTTTTTATAAGTTAAGTAAATAATTATCACACACACAATCACACACCATTCTTAACAACGCGTGCTTCAAAAACACCCTTTTTAACTTTTTTCTTAAATAGTTCGATATTAGGCACTATTTTTATATCTCGTGGAAGCGAATTAAATATTGATATATATAAGGAACTATACCTTTCTCTGAGCTTAAAATCTTCGAACCTGTCTACGAGAATTGAACTTGGAGGATAAGACCATGAGCCGAAAAGTCTGTACAACGAACCCAACATAGTAAAGTACATAAAATCATATCGCCTAAGATGGCTGGGACATGTCCAGCGAAAGGAGGACCACCGAATACCAAAGAAGATTCTGCACGTGACCAGATGGGAAACTAAATGCGGGGAGACCTCAGCTGAGATGGATATGGATGGCGTGGAGAGGGACTTCAGGGCAATTGGAGTGACGACCTAGGCATTGGACCGAATAGAAGGGCGAAGAATTCTGGAGGAGGCCAAGGCTCACAAGTGGGCTGTAGCCTGTAGCGCCAGTGATGATGGTTGTCATATTTATCGATAGTACGATCAGCGCCTGTGTGTGTGTGCCATAAGAACAAATTTTTAGGCAACCTAAATTCTGTTCGTGGAAATTTGGTCTATTTTACTTGATTTACATTATTGTTACCACAGTTTTTGTGTGAATTTATTACAATCATTTCAAGCGTTCTCATAACATCGATATCGTCAAAACGTGGGAGCTTATAGCTTATATGAATTGACCGAAGTTTGATGGGCAGAGTATAAAATATATCTGCGACAAAATTCTATCACGGAAACTACTGCTTGGAAGATCAGCACACCAACGAGCCAACGGGGAGCTTAATGAATTTGTTTATAAAAATATATGCATGTATTCATTCATCTATTTTAAAGTACCTATAAATACCTACTATAGATATTATGTGAACATTGGACAGTGGAGATCTCCATCAAATTCAATAAAAATGCAATATTTTCATCAACGTAACGAGTTTTACATACGTATTTCTTATTCAATTGACGACATCAGCTGTAGCATAAAAATTGCAACGTAGACGCCATTAAGTCGTAATGCCAGACTGGCCAGACCCTAGTAGGTATTGTAGGATAGGAGATGGGGAGGGGAAAGGGGCGAAACGATAGAAAATAACCAAGATTTTAAATTACAGGCCACGAGGCCGTGAATGTATCGATAAAAAAATACACAAGTAAATTCCCAGCAAAAACCTTTATCTAGGAGAGATAAATAATAAAATCAAACGGATTACAAGATTTATTTAATTGTTTCTTGGTTTTTCGGGTGAACCGTATGTAGATAAACTTGATCGACGTTTCGACACTCCTACTAGACACGGTTCCAGAGGAAGACACCAGTACGAGTTTCAAAACGCCGATCAAGTTTATCTACACACGTTTCACCCGAAAAACCAAGAAACAAGATTTAATTATTTATTTTTTGACATTTGTAATTTTAACATAATAATGTTAAAATTACTAGTGATGGATGCTGTAACATTTTTTCACTAGGGCGAGCTTATTTTAGTGCAGCGATCTATGACAGATAACCCAAGTTACAAAAAAAAACATAATAAAAAGCCGGTATACATGTGAGGACAGGCAAGGGGCAGGAATAGAAAGGATGAAATTAAAAGGATAATGTTAGGAGGTTGGTGAGAGAAGGTTTTACTGACAAGACCAAAATATTGAGATAATGCGGCCAAAATCTGAAACACTCCTTTAAATTCGTTATTTACAAAACATCCCAACTTTTTGGTATTTTCGTTAATTTTGGTACTCAGAGATTGTTTTGCTAGAACATTTTCACATAAAAAATCAAAATCTCTCATTTTGCTAATAAATTAAAGTATTTCTCAGATTACGATTTATTGCTGTTTGGATTTTTTTATGCTCTAAACAATTTCATCCGGTTTAATTTTAAAGCCCATAATAAATTTAATATTGACACACAATTTTTTAAAGCGTCCTGTCGCAAGTCCGTCCTATATTGGGAACGCAACGTCATATAAGTAGTACCTACCTAATACGGGCTGCTCTATATTGTTAGGTTAGGTATTATAAGTTAGTGTTGTTCGATTCGTCGCTGGCGCTAGTCAAGCGGTTAACTCGGTGCGTACGCGCATGTTTCAAATGATAAAAATAAAATTGTGTTCTAAATTCGAGTTATGTAAAGCTGCGGGTTAATTTGAATTGTTTTGATTGACGCATTGTTTATAACAACATTGTTTGTATTTTATTCACAACCTGAATTAATAATGATAATAGTGTGAAGTTAATATCATTGTTGATTTGATTTGTTGATTTCTGTAATTTATTTGTGACTAAAATAAGTTTAGGTATTGTAAAAAAAGTGATTAGTTTTTAAATTTCAGACGTGTATGTTTTCAGATTTCATTACTTAAGTCGTTATTTACCGCAATTTTTTTTCTTCAATTTTAATGCATTTGTGTAACCATTATACATCAATATATTTTTTAAAGTATTTATTCCTTCTATTTTATGTGAGGGCTGGTGAACGATAATTTTTTTCATTGTTTTCGTAGATAATTTTTCCAAAAAACGATTGTAGTTCTAACGCCATTATCGTTTTTATAAGGAGCTATATCAAGTTGACAGGCGCGAAACTACCTAAGAACACGATTCCCATCGAGTTACTTTTTGGAAGAAATGATAAATAATGTCTTATCTGACGTAATCCAATATGAAATGTTAGCCCCGGCTTCCCTTCTGCAGAAATCTACCCTTCGTCACTGCAAGTTGGTTAAATAACTCCAGCAATTTTTCTTGCCATGACTGATATTTTCTAGGACATTCAGACAAAAACATAACTGATAGATGCATACGATCATAATTTTTCTTCTTCAGACCATATCACATTTTTATGGGCTCTGCGGGTCGGGTCCTTTCTCTCCATTTGTCCCAATTGAGGCAGTCTTCTGGAGTAATCTCCAGGTGTTCCGTATCCCATCTGATGGTCTCCACAAGGAACTTCTTTGGGCGTCCTCTTTTCCTTGGCCCTCTGAAGTTGCAAATATATTTTTTTAAAAACCCTCAAATAATCATATGTGTGGATTCTATTCCATAACTATTTAACAATAAACTTGAAATGCACGTTTTTTTTTTAACACAAATACCGTCTTATATACAATAATGTGTATTTCTCCTTGAGATATTATTGCGGATGTCACATGTTATAAATCACAGGATAGCATAAGCGTCAGAAGAGATATTATTATACTATATAGCACATACGAATACATAGATAATAAATAACACCGACATATCTCCTTGTGACAAATCATATCTGCGTTATTATTTATAAATTGATATGAATAGCTCCTAATAGGTCACCCACTGAATATATTAATAAGTATTATCCATCTACCGATTCTGATTTATGAACTCCGGATATATATTATTTTGATTTTTCCTTACCTTGTATTTTTTCAGATAATATTTTCTTTTGAGATAGAGCAGGCAACCATACAATATTTTCTTTACACATTTTGGATCTTTTTGTTGAATATTATTCATACGAAAAAGAAAATTTATTTTAGTACGTATTTACGGATATTATTTTGTGTTAAAGCTCTAGTTACCCAATGAGGATAAAGGCTAGTTCTAGAATGATTGAGATTAGATCCTTAGTAATACAGTAGAAAGAAAAAAATTGGTGAGATATCAAGAAAAAAAAAAGAACTTTTTTTCAAACTCTCATTTTTTTAAATATTTTTCTACCTGTGCTACCTCGTAAATGTGATACGGTCTGATAAAATTGAGAAAACTGGGAGAAGTGCTCTTTTCAGAGATTTTGACTCATAACTAAAAAAAGTGTACATTTTTGAAAAAATAATTCTCAAGGGAAGAATAAGCTACAATAATTGTTTTCCCGAAAAGTCAAAAATTCTACTCTCGACAAAAAACAAATCTTTATAATTTTTAGCCTATAACCCGAAACCTATAACCCGAAACATACACACTTTTAGGGGGGGCATTTAGAGCTATGCATCTGAGCCTAATCATTTTGATATCTACGAGTATATCGAGTACATGGTTAGCGCATTTGGTTGAGGCGGCAATCTCTCAAGCGGGAGGAGCCAGGTTTGAATTCCATTCTGCTATACAGGCTTTTATCCTAGTGCAAAGTGTGCTGGAAAGTATTTGGGTTTGTGTATGCAAGCCCAGATCCTTTTTCATAAAAAAAAATTGGATGAGTTAATTTTTAATGATGCGTTAATTAGGTTTAATAGTATTATAACTTCACATATAAAAATAATATTATTATAGAGAAAAGTGTTTATGAAATAATTAACTTTAAAAATAATCAACAGAGTTGGTGATATACTAATGGGTGTTTAAATGGTGTTATATTTGGTGATTGATTTAAACCAAAATCTATTTCCACCGATGATATGTCGAGTGTATAGTTATATAAAGTGTTTAAAATGTTTTGAAACGGTGATATAAGTAAACATTTGTGTATTTGGACGCCAAAGCTCTAATAGTTGTGATCTAAATCTTTCAAAGCATCTAACATCATTAGTGATTCGACTGCTACTGAAAATAGTTCTGAAGAAATTGACTACTTCGCAATCAACATGGGTGAATTCACGTATCAAAGAATTTCAACAATTCTGATATTGCTCATAAGCGTGAATCCTGCGTTTACAGGTAAGCTTTTTCAATCTCTCTATCTATATATCCCATAATACTGCGTCCCTTGAGGGGTAGGCAAAAGATGACAGGATTACAACCTGAAAGTTAAGGTCTTAGGGAAGCTGGCCGTTCGAGACTAACCTGAGTGGACCATGTCGAACAGATTGTCAAGAATGTCATCCATTGAAAGAAAAACGTGTAGGTAATCAGGGCCAAAAGGCCGAGTAGGGAGCAAAAGCTCGCCTAACAACAAAAAAAAAACGAACAACGCGGGGCCGGCCACGTTTCACTTTTTAGTTTTCACGGAATTCATTAAAAAAAACTTTTGTCTTGGAGGCGGTGAAAATGTCAGGGCCTAATCTCGTGAAAAGTGTAAATCCGGCTCTGCATGTAATACCTATGAAGAATTTCATCAATGTATGGGAAGCAAGAAGTGTGTAAGGACAGGAAAGTCTTGCATCCTTTCTCTCGGCCTTACCCGCAAGGGATGGGGCATACGGAGATAAAATAGAATATTGACTCATTGCACTACCTACTAATAATTTTGTAGGTACCTATAATTAACAAATAAGAAACGGAATTTGTTGGTACAGTTCGTAGGAGCGCCGCCTGCAAATATAAAGAATATTTTCTATATCTTTCTACAGTTCCGATCGATAAAACTACAATAGCAGTTAGTTTATTAACTGTTTATAATAACAATATCTAATAAATTATTGATTTTTCTTTCATCTTACAAACTACTACTTTACTTACCTATTAACAGGGCCGTCCAAGGTACCTGTACAGCCCGTTAGTGATTTTTTTATTACACGAAAAAAAATATTAACGAAAATTTTGTATAAACATGTTGTGGTACATAAAATAGATGAGTCAGCGTACATCCGTACAATGAGCTGGTTTAACACTATTTCTACCAACTAACCCATATCTGAAATTACTTTTAAGTAGGTACTTATTAATTTTCTATCACTTTAACGTGACTCTCTTGAATTTATACATTGTATATAAGTATTTTATTTCAATTATATTGAAAAAAAAAACCTTTTTAAACAATCATATAGGATAAGAATTTTAAAATTAGGTAGGTACTACAATTTATTAATATCGTTCATATAAAAAATTGGCCTGCGGCGTTAAATTTTTTTTTAATCACATAAATTACATCTGGGCTGTATTAAAAAAAAAACATTCAGCGCCAATTAATATTATGCGAATGCAGTCTTCATAACACAATTTTGATCAAATGCGACTCTATTTATTTTTAGTTTTGACAACCCTGACCCGTCCAAGGTAGACTATACACATTGAAAAGTAAATATGTATACATTAACACATTTCTGTATACACAATCTGTACACTAAATAAAAATATATAATTATTATGTTAGTGATATGGTAATATTATTTACCTATAAATTATAGACCACCACCTGTTCAAATTGTGTACATTCTAATAATTGTCAATATGTATATTAATTTAATGTACATATACCTAATAATGTCAGTATACAATAATATTGTATATTTGTGTATACAATACATAATATGTATACAATATATTGAACTAATATTGTTGTTTATTTAGATATTGTCTCCCAATATTGCATTATCATTATAATAAGTTTTGTTAAAAAATCAATAGATTTCGGTAGTAGTCATGTTAACTTACATACGTTACGTGCTACTCAGATACAAGGTACAATTTGGATTTGTACAGGTGTCAGGTGTGGATCTTTTGGATAATCTTAGATTCTGATGTTATGTCAGGTTATTTAACTGGTTCTATATAAAAGTCCTTACAAACTATTAGTAGTAACTGTCAACGTGTATTTTTCTCATACTTATTTAATTGTAAATATTGTGTCGTGTTGTGATAAACTTTTTTTCATTTCACGAGAGTAGGTACACGGTTGGCGTAGCTCGGACTTCTAATTTGGAGGACCCGCATTTGAATTGCGCTGCTGACTATGCATTCTTCACGACACAAGCTTTAGGTTAGATGTGTAGAAAAGTATTTGGGTTTGTGTTTTCAAACCCAGATTTTTTTAATCTAATTGGTTCGGTATGCAAAGAATATCTGCTGGTTTAAAATAGTCTTTTGAGCCATTTAATTCACTGCTCCATAGATTAAGCTGTTTTTGCAAGCAATCTATCATCTGGCACCCTCAAAACTCGGTGCAGTTATAGTCATCGATCGTATCTCTAATATTTATATATATACCTCAACCTATCTATATTATTTGATCGGCCACTCGCATTTCCGGCGGATGTTTCATAAGTATATAAAAATAAATGAGTAGTTACTTAGGAATGAGATAGATATTTATAATAATCCCACCTATAGCGAAACGAATCATGTGTTCTGGCTCCAATTAAATTGTAATGGATACAAAAATAATAATTAGGTACCTACTTACCTATTATATTGTAGTCATTATAAAATGTCCCAAATGGTTGTGTCTTAGCGAAGTCAAGTGAAAGAGGATCATGAAGCCTTAGATCCGGCCACTCAAAAAATGACCTATCTGTTTTTTGATCGAAATGTGATTTAAATTGAAGTTTAAAGATATGATCATACATCGCAACTAGGGTTGCCTATTTTGACCCCCCCCCCTTACCAAAAAGTCGCGCTATGCGGTTTTTCGCATTTTTAGGAACATGCCATAGTAAGAAATAGGTGAAAGTGGTCCAAGACAAAAATAATTCTTAATAAATTCTCAACAATAAAAATATTACCGATACCTACATTTTTCCGCAAGACTAGCAGTTTACCCGCAACGGCCAAACAAAGTATATACTGGATAAATTTTGTGAAAAAAAAGATTACATTGTTTTAATTTAACATTCTTTAATATTATACTTACTTTAATATTATTTGTGTGTGTATTGTATAGGTTTAGTATAGGATATAGTTATAGTATATGTAGTAGATTTTATAATTTTATAAAATTATTTATATAAAATAAAAAATAAAATTAATTCTTCCATAATTGAAAAAAAGCTATGCTTTTCTATGCTGTATTTTGTTCTCAATCGCCATATTTTCTGACAAAGGTATATCTGTCAAGGTATGACATATAATGTTTGAAATTTCACGGTGACATAATATTGTGTGCTCACGTTTTGTTACGCAGTTATTATTTTAAAACCGTTACATCATTATAATACTTATTATGTAATGTGTAATTTAATTGTAATCACTGGAACTGGAACGGTGACATTCTCTGTGGGAGATATTCCATGTCCAGAATTCTAGAACAATCCATTTTATTCTTATTGGTATTAAACCTTCTTTGGATAAGGTACTGGAATATCTTGTTAAAACCAGCTGTAAGCCGTCAAAAATGATGCGGTTTGCGGGGTAGGCAGAGAGAACAGATCACCAGGCGTACCTTTAACAGAGCCAATCCTTTAACGTGTTATTATCATACATACATTCTTATAGCATACCTATTTGTTTTCCATTCTGCTTACTTGACTGTAAGATATTGCTTTTGCAATAAGTCCGCCTTTTGGAACACTGCATTGTCTTGCTTTTGTTCCTATACATATTACTTACTGGCCAATAAAGATTTTTTTTTGTACTACAATATTTACAAATTCTTAACTTGAACTTTATAAATCATCATCATCATCATCATCCAAGTCGGTCCCTCATTCCTGAGGATCGTGACCTTCATTTATTATTTGATTCATCAGTCTGGCCCACCCCGGTCTGTCCTCCGTCCGCCGCAGTGCCTCCGCAAACGTCGTACCACTGGCCTCTGCCACCTGGTCGGACCATCTCAGCGGTATCCGTCCGCGACCTCTCCTGCCTTCCACTCGGCCAGTCAATATGGATTTCTCCAAGTTGCCTGGCTCACGTCTTACAATGTGTCCAAAAAAACCAAGCAAAATCAAAATGTACAAATTAAACATTCCCGACTTCTTAAGACTTCTACATCTATCGATAACCATTCAAAACATTTTGCAGGCTCGTAATTATGCTACGCAGCATTTTCTCAATGAAAAGTGGTATTAACCGAAAATAAATCGACTCCAGGAGAGGTACCTGCTATCACGAAGTGTTTTAAATTCCGTATATTATATTCGAACACCTTGCAAAAGTTCAGCATCACATTTTTATCTACTCGATTTCCGAAAGAATTATGTAAGTTGATATGGTTAAGTTCAAATAATTTTCCCTTTTGCTAATTGTTACTTTTTTGCTATCCCGACAAAAGGGCCTTAAGGGAAGGAACCAAAAGGGAAGGATAAATCAATAGTATTTTGTTAAATGTATGTTAATTCAATAAACGATTATTGATAAATGCTGCGCATGCAATAGAAATTACTTCAGTACTAAACTTGTAGCTAACACCTATGCAATTTGAGCTTTTAAAAGTGGGGCAATGGAATTGTCGAAAGATTAAAAAGCTCACATAGAAACACAATACACAGTGGACGTAAGTATACAGCGTATGTGGATATTAATTGCTTTGAAAATTACCAGGCTAACATAAAAATGTACTAGGTACCTACGGCTTAGTGTCTAACTAGAGGGTAGAGTTAACGAACATCTCAAAGCGAATGCAGCATTAGGTAGATTGTGTTTGAATGAAAAGTATTTCTGTTAATTTTTAGCCAGCGATAGTTGCCTACTCCCGATGGTACGTTCATGTTCTCTTGATACTTTTTTTTAAAACTAACTTTATCATAAAGGTTATTTTTAACTATGAACATTATTTTTTACTTAACGGCTTACGGCTATCCATTCGTCTGTATTTGAAATTTATAAAAAAAATACCAAATTCAAAGAGAACTTTCCTAAGCTGCATCTCGGAATAACAATTTTTTTCACCATTAGGTCTATAGCATGCTTTTGAAAAAAAAAACAACTTCGATCCTTTATTTAGTTCGTTATTTCTGTGGATTACTTTGTTTTTTGATAATACTTGTTTTGATAATTGTTTTTAAGTCAGAGTAAATTTTTTTATAATTATGAAAAAAATATCATTAAAAAATTACGCAGTAGGTATTTCATGAAACTTTGGCCTCTAAACGCACTATTTTATGAGCAAGCCATATTGATAATTAATAACTGAGGTGGTCGGTTGCCTGGTTGGTAACGCGCTCGACTGTTAATCCAGTGGGCGCGGGTTCAATACCCGACCTACACCACTTCACAACATAAGCTTTTAAGCTTTCTGTGAAGTGTTCAAATATGTATTTGGGTTAATTTCGATAAACCCAGATTCATTAAAAAAAACTTTGTAATAAACCTATAATCTACATACTTCTGATGTAGAAAGTCTAGTTTTTAAATATAAGTAAAAAAACTTGGGATTATGCAGTTTCTTTTGAGTTTCCTTGAGGTGATCTTTAAACTGTTGAAAGCATTTTAATAAGTTGTGGATTTGAGCGGATAATATTCAGCTTCTAGGTACCTAATAAATTTTTATATTATCGCCCTATATCCTTTAGGCTTGCGAGATTCAATTTGAATATATATTAGAAAAATAGTCTATGTGTGAAAATGTATGTAGTGCAGAAAAATAACATATTATAGGCGAATAGCGTAAGAAACTGCGCGACAAGATTTTTCGAAATTCGGCCCGCACATTTTGCTTGAAAATTTCGAAATCTATTTTCTCACTCTTTTATACCTATGTTTTGACACTTCAGTAGTTCGAAAATAATTTGATTAGGTACCAGTGACGAAGGGTGGATTTCTGCAAAAGGGAAGCCGGGGTTAACATTTCTTTTGAGATTACGTCAGATTAGACACTATTATACCTATCATTTTTTCTAAAAGGTAACTCGATGGGAATCGTGTTCTTAGGTAACTTCGCGCGTGTAATAGGTACTTCAATAATGAAAGATCGACACTGATACAGTTTAGGTCCATAAACTTAAGTCCATAAACTTAAAAATATGTGTCTTATGTCTAAAGATAGGATCGGTGTCATGAAATCGAAGATATCGAAATTGAAATTTTAGAGCTGTTTTATTTCATCTTCATGACGTCATTTTGAACTACTAAAGACTACAATTATTTTTGGATTTTTCGGTGAAAATAAACAAAATTAGATCGAGCAAAAAATTCGAATGTAAAGCCGTATCGAGATGAATTGCATCATTTATTTTTGTAAGGAAAATTCACCACAATATAAAAAATAAATTCAACGTCTCATACGGATCAGGTGGACACGTTTTGAGTGTAAGAAACCGTAGAGGAAGCTGTATGAGGAATCGCATGCATGTGTGGTATAAGTGAGATCGATTTGACGTAAAAAAAATGAAGTCACAGTCGGCCCGCTATTTTACTAGGTAGGTATTACCGGCCCGCAAAAAAAAAACACTAAATTCCAAATCATTCCGATATTTCCTAATATTATTACAGTAAAACCTAGAATAAATTCCAACGATTTTTCAATTTGAAGAATATACAGGATGATTCCATATTATAAACTTTTTTATATTATTTCCCATCACGTCGCGTCCCTTGCGAGATCGGCAGAGAGAACAGAACGTTAGAATTCTCTATCCTTACACATACTTATTTTCTTTGTCACATTCTGCGAATTTGTCATACACATTCTACGGTTGAAGTTACTCAAAATGCGCCCGATCTTGAGTATCTGGTCAACATTGTTTATGCAATAAAAAAAAACTAGTTTAATCCTACATGGTGTATTTTATTTAAGTATTTACACTTCACGCGAACAATACAGAATATTACAACAATATAGGCACACAGTTAGGAAAATCATACAGGAACTGTTAACTAGGGTGAACTTATCGCAATGTTGCGATTTCTTCCAGTTAACCTGAATTTTCACAAGTATAGTATGTAGTACATAGGTTCCAAATACTTTTCAATATTTAGCTATTGAAATACCTACCGAAAAAGTTTTATCATTACTATCATATTTTGTAAAAAAAAAATATTTTTTTTTAGTATAAATTCAGGCTGAGGGGTCCGCTACGTTATTTGGTCGTTCATACTCAACGGCACGAAGCGATGACGTCACCTTAATAAAATCAAACACCCTGTAGTAAGTGAATACTACTAAAAGTCAAATCTTGTTTATTTTGATGACACCATCAATTTTTCTGCAAATGGAAATTTTGAGCTCCATAAAATTGGGTATCTAGGTACGTAGCTCACAGTGTACAGGTACTAGGTACGTTCCTGATTGATTACTTATATTATATTTTTATCTAAGTAGACACCAACGGAATTGATTTTTGTTATCAGCGATTAGAAGTGATTGAGTATCTATTTCCAAAGACACGGGAGGCATGGAAATTCATTCTTCTAGACGGCCAGTTGCTCAAGAACGGACGTGGTTTGAGTAAAAGGAATCGCAGAGTGGGTATGAAAAAGTGCATGAATATTGAATATGTTGGAAGCAAAAAGTGTGAGTCTAGCGATGTGTTCTCTCTGCCTACTCCAAGGGTCGTGACGTGAGAGGATAAAATAGAATAGAATAGTTTTTTTTTGATACTGTTTTGCAGACCTTGCACTGGGCCTATATCGCAGAGTATGGAGTATATCGCCAGCGCCGGGGTTTGAACCTGGCACCTACTGCTTGAGAGACTGTCGCCTCGAGCAGCTGCCCCAACCACGTACTTTTTCATTTAGTATTAAAAAATTCAAGTACTACAATATCCTAAATAAGAAAAAGAGTAATGGATTTTATTGTCCCACTAGGCATCAGCCTGTTCTGGGGCAAAAATTTTATTATTTTTATATGTATTCAATTATACACCTGGGCTATCCCGGGCATAAAAGTTAGTAGGTAGGTAGATATACATACTGTAACACTTGCGCCACCGGATTTAACACCAATATTTTACATTTACTACTATGCTACAGTTTATATGTAGGTTATACAGTATTATTATACTGGTGACCATTCAATAAATTCAGCCAACAGAGTATGTAACAGGAAACTTCCAGTGTTTTCTATAAAACACTTTATTACAACATCTGGTTTCTTCGCTTATGCTGTGATGATTATTATCATTGATTTGCGCCCGTACGAGTTACGCCATCTAATAAAATTTACCTAGCTTATGTATTAGTATTCGTTGAATATTATGTCTTTGTTTTATAATGATTTCATTCACAAAACTGTTGTCATTGACGTAGTGTAGTTCTGGACAATTTACATCCATCCCTGTTATAACTTTGTATTATCACCAATCACCATGTATTTATTGATTTCATTCTTTTTTTGCTGTAACTGTTTATGGATTTGTCACATTTGATTTTGTAATATTTGTTTAATATGTATACCTGACGATTACAAGTGCCTTAAATAAGGCCTACGGATGATTATAGATCGGTAAACAATATGACAAATTTCATGAATGTGACGGAGGCTAGGAATGTGTGTAAGGATAAGGCAGTCTGACGCTATGTCCTCTCTACCTACCCTGCAAAGCACGTGGCGTGAAGGTACTCAGTATAACAGTAATAAATTCGCCTTAGTGAATAATTTTGATGATTTATTATATGGCTAAATTTATTGTACTTTATTCTTTTTTTAAATAAATTAAATACAATGGTACTTATTAAGTATTTGACGGGATAAAGGGTCAAAGGTATAAACCAAGAAATTTGAGACTTGCACGGATTATAATATGACGGAAAACGTTTCGGCGTTTTCCAAACTGGCGTAAAAAAGGTTAGGTCGAATTTAAACTTTGGTACTCTTTCCTGAAATATGTTAGTTTCAGAATCTTTATGTAGTGCTGAAGTGAGAAGTCGATGCACTCTGCAAGCTTTACTCTCTTACCTTGATGCCGGATAAATATTTTCTAATCCAGTGAGCGACTACAAAGATTTTACACTCTTCAACTGGTGGATACATCCCAAGAAACCAAATTCGGTCGCGAAATTTGCAATTCGGTCACAAGTGGTCACATGTGGTTGCCGTGTCGACACAGTGTGCACACAAAAACCCGGTCACAAAACACACACATTGAGTACGCTTTGCGACCAGATTTGGTCGCGGAGTGTGCACACTGTGTGGTGAATGTGTCCGAACAGAACTTGGTCACAAAGCGCACACATTGTGTACGCTTTGCGACCAGATTTGGTCTCAGAGTGTACACACTGTGTGGTGAATGTGTCCGAACATAACTTGGTCACAAAGCGCACACATTGTGTACGCTTTGCGACCAGATTTGGTCGCGGAGTGTGCACACTGTGTGGTGAATGTGTCCGAACAAAGTTGGTTCAAATTGTTCAAAATATATTAGTCCACGCTATAAGTAGTTCTCAATCTGTTTCTTGTTCAGTCGTGTTTGTAGTGTTGAAGCGAATAGAATCCGTGGCTTTTTCATATGTTGGAATATCTGTAACTTTTATTCTACATTTTATGCGCTTCCAACCACTTTCAGGCACACTGTCCTCGTTTCTCCTGGCATCTTCCAATATAGTTTTCCGTATAAATTTTGGCCAATACAAAAGACCCTCCTTCACCCAACCACTAGGAACAGCAGAAATCACAACTGCCGAATTTTCCTTTGTTGCGACGAGCGTATACGGCATTTTGTACAAAGACTGAAGACGTTCTGACATGAGGAGCGGAAACTGTTTGAGAATAGTAGATCAAGAACTATGGCGGCTAGCTAATGAAAAGCATTGTGACCGGTTTTGGTTACATTCGGTCACAAAGCGGTCACAACTGGTTACAATTGGTCATAAGTGGTCACATTTGCAACTACTCCATATTCTACGAAATTTTGATAATTATGTTCATTAACATGCATGTTTAATCGTTTTACAGGATGAAATTTGTTTGGATTATAGCGTAATAGGTCAAAATTAAGGTTTCTGCGAAACAATGGACTTATTGGAAGTTGTATAGAATTTAATATAAATAAATATGACTATCACATTAATTTATTATTTGTTGTTAAAATTAATAATTAAAAAAGCGCGTTAAAAATAAGCCACCTACTTTACTAAATTACACGATAAATTTTGTTTCGCAATGAAATTCGGATATTATTTAGCTATACCCGTCCGTTTTTATTTTCATTAATATTATATCATGGCTGTAAAGTATTTTGGTGTCAAGAATTTTGTTGCGCATCCATGTTAAAATTATAACTATATATATTTATTTTTGCGGGAAACCGCAAATACGTACGCGCCAGCACCGGCGGGCCATTCAAGTGGTCACATTTTGGTTACAAATGCGACCGAATGCGACCGGATTTGGTCGCATTTGTAACCAGAATGTGACCGAATGCGACCAGATTTAGTCACAAATGTTCCCCACTTTTGGTTGCGGTTTCGGAACTGTGTCCGAACAGCGACCGAATTTCCGATTAGTGTGCACACAGTAGTGTGCGAACGTGTGCGAACGGCGACCAAATTGCGACCGAAATGGTTTCTTGGGATAGGGCATAGTAACAATAAAATTGTACTCAACTATTTGTATTATCTAGTTCCTGAGAGTCTTGTGTAAGAGACAGCTACGCGTTGAGATCGTTTAAAAGGAAGTATTTTCTCCCACAAAATTGTTAAGACTAGGCGTATTGACATTTTAAAATGTAAAAAAAACGGGAGCCTTTGTTGATGAATAATAAGAAGAAGACGGGCTACGTTGTACTTATCATATTATGTATATGCTTTTAAACCTGTATGTATATACTGATTCTGTAAATAAACTAGAAAAAACGCAATTGTAACTCTTCAATGCACCTCATACTGATACATGCATGTGATCTCTGTAAAAATTAGAATAGGTATTTCACACATTCAGCCATTGATTTCGTTGATACGAGTACCATCTATGCATTATTTAAATAACCATTTTTACCAATCATTTGAGTTACGTTTCGTTTGCGCCGGGCCTGTTTTTTTGGTATTATCCTTTAGTATCTTTTTACGCGGAGGCATGACTTTGCCAACACGCTTCTCAGTATTATCAGCCAGAAGAGTCTACATATTATCATTCATGATTCTCATGTAAACTCATCAGCCTAATATTGGGAAAAAATCACCTATCCAGATATCACGGATATCACAGGATTAGGCTCAGATGCGCGGGGCCTAAAATACAAGAAATATCAGTATTTAGAAATCGTCTTCAATATTGCAAGTATTAATAATTACCGATTTTTGCATTTTTATGTATAAATATAAAAATATGTAATGTTATTACTTTGTATATTTCTAATATTTATACCTACCTATTATTTTGTACTATGGATTGTGACTTTTCCCTTTCAGGCGACATATCTCTCATCTCTCCACTTCCACAAACTTGAAGATTTTAGAAATAAAACATTGAAACATGTGCATTTAATCGTCCATATTTTACATGACTGCTCCAACTAAATGGTTTCGGGAGGAAGTTGGGAGTGAGATTTTTGAACTGTAATAATTCAGGAACGAAACTGAAACGAAATTCAACCAATTTACAATAAAACCATCTATTTTTTAAACCTTATATTATGGAGCATGTACAATTGTACAAAGATATATCTTAAATTTATCAATAATTTAATGAAATCGCATCACCAAAGTTATGAATGTTTAATTTTTTTTAATAAAACGAATCTAGGTTTTTATCGATTCGAAATACACCTTCGTACACTTCACAGTAAGCTTGAAAAGCTTGTGTCGTAAAGTGGAGTAGGTCGGCATCGGGATCGAACCCAATTTCAATGTTTAAAATGCTTCTGACGTCATCGCACATCCGCGCATTGTGCTTTTGTCTCCCCGTGGAAGTTTTTAAGGGAAACGTTCGGGACGTTCGAAAGCGAATTTAAATTATTGGAATTGAAATTTCTTTTGTTCATATGTTTTGGTAGTTAGTATGGAACAGTAATTATGACGTCACAATCGTATATACGGGAAATTTGAAATGATTTTCATAATGTTAGTAATGGGAAATACTTAGAAAGATTCACATACAAAGGTCAAGTTTTCAATAAAAATGACTCACATTTTCAAACCATAAACATTCCTAGACATTTCGTTTAGTAAACAGTTCCTGAACTTGAATAATATTTACAAAATTGCTGAAGAAAAAACTCAAGAATCCATTAAAAATTTGCAAATATTTATAGAAAAACTAATGTCGTTTAGATCAAAAAGATTTCGTTGTAAATAATATTACTTTGTTCGGAGGTTTGGTTTATTTCAAGTGTTCGATTCGTCTCTCACAGCTGGCCATTTGGCATAGGTCACATGGGGCCGTCTTGTACCAGTGTAAATCGTGTTCAAGACTTAACTTATAGTTATGGATAGGTGTAAGTATTTAAGTGATGGTGGTGAAACTTGTCTTTTCCAATAATTGTGTTTAAGGGCTTGGTACCAAGAATGACGTCACAGTAATGACCCACGGCATTGAGGTTCAAAATCGCGTGAAAAATCGCATGATAAAATGGTAAAAATAGCGTTTTTTCCATTTTTTGGGGTTAATTTTCCGTCTATCAAAAAATTTTTACGGTTATTCCCAATATTTCAATGCATATTATCAGTACAAAAAAATATTACTCCGCGACTTTCGAGAAATGAGTTTCCGTCTTTCGGAAAAAAAGATCAGAGGTATTTTTCACATTATTTTTGAGAAATCTGTACAAGATATAAAAAAGCTTTTACGGTTATTCCCTGTTGTTATATGCATAAATATCAATGCATCAATGCATCCCATAAATGTTCAATGCATCTACCCTATTTTGTTACAAAGCATATTTAGTAACGGTTGTCGAGATATAAGGTCTCCCGTTTTTAGAAATTTTTGAAATGTCGGTATGCATACTCTTAAGTATAATGGGTCTACATAGTTTATAAGAATTGATTCTAATCGAAATCTCGATATTTTATGGACTATTTGTAAATGATTTCTCTCAAATGTTCGAAATTCTCGAAATATATTTATTCTTTGTAGTTTGATAAAACAAAAAAGAGTAGATATTTATTTGTTTATTCACTCATGAATTCGCTCACAAAGAATCGGGGTTGAATACAGTGGAAATGAAGTCGTTGAGAAGAATGTTTGGAAAAACACTGAGAGATTGCAGGATAAAGAAACAGGTTTCTAGAGAGATGAGTGACTGTATGACGAGTGTAGAGACAAGAATGAAAGTGAATAAGGTTTGAAGGTTTGGGCTGCTGAGAGAATGATGATTGCAGGAAATAAGAGGTGAGGAAACTCAAAAAAATGTTTTTTTTTTTCGAAATAAGGGTCTTGCCGAAGATCGAAAACTTCTTCTTCTTACCAGCCCCCTTCCCTTCACTGCTGGATATAGGCCTCTTCCTGTGTCTTCCACAATTCTCTTTTTTGGGCGCTTTGTCTCCACCCATGCTCCGCCGACTCAATGATATCATCGGCCCATCTTCTTTGTGGTCTCCCTACACTTCGTTTACTTTCGTAGGGCATCTAGCTCAGTACTCTAGGGGTCCATCTACCGTCCTTCTGCCTTGCCACATGACCCGCTTTGAAGGATCCAAAACTGCTCATCAAAAACAAAGCTCTTTTCAGCCAACAATCATATGGTGTTCTTAAAATATGCCCCTCCAGTACAATCGTCTCTCACGGATCAAGCAGGTAGATTTTATTAATACTGAATATTATTAAGGGTGGTAATAATAAATTGGAAAATGAGCAGGTGAAGATATCTTCGATATCCGGATTATGTAAATAAGCAAATAATAATATTGATTCAGGGAAGTTTTCTTAAGGAATTAAGGAGATACCTTAGTAATTCCTATGAGAATTAATTAAATTACCTACGTAGAAATTGTTATTATCGATGTCATGAAGTAGAGATAATTGGTAAATATTCCATGAATCCAAGCACCTACTAGCTTTTGCTAGTTAAACTTTGAGAATAACTGAACTGATAAACATACTAGGAATTTTGTTGTTTTGATCGCAGATTCTTGGTGGAAGTTCTCTCTAATGAGATGAGTATATTACAATTACCTGGTTCTTCCCTTGTCCTTCATCCCATCCACCTATTTATTTATATATATGTATGTTTATGTAGGTATATATTTTGTAGTTTTTGTTTATATTTATTTAGTTGTATCTTCTTCTGTTTCATACACTTAAATATGTATGTATTTTTTATTTCTAACGAATCTCATAAGTGGTTGGTTGGCAGACATTACCGACGGCAAGAAACCCGCCATTTGAAAATGTTATGTTTTTCAATAAAGTTTTATTTATTTATTTTTTTAGTAGTAAACTAGTAATATTAAATCTCGACAAGCCATCACAAATTCAAACGGGTGGATAGGGCGATTGTCTTGCCTTGTGTAAGCTTGCTGGCACTTGTGGGCGATCCGATCGAGTGTCTGTTTTTTATCAGAAATCAAAGGAAGTTTGAGGCAAGCACTTGCGACCGAAAGAATCACCACCATAACCTCGATCATTGATATAAAAATACGTGGGAAATATTTTAGTAATTAAACACTGCATATGGGGCATCATCGAAATCAATGCCTAAATGTATGAAGTACACACAAAGAAAAAAAAAGCATGAAGACAGTGCACGGTTATAAAAATTTTAAAGCCATCTTCGAAAACTCTACATAATATTGTTTTCAAGAAAAATGCTTGGCATCTTCTTCTTCATCAGCCTATTCCCGTCCACTCCTGAACAAAGGCCTCCTCTATCTGCCTCCATGTTGTCCTGTCCTGTGCAGACTGCATCCAGGTTGCACCGACATGCCAGGTCGTCTCTTCATCTCAGCTGTGGCCGTCCCACACTTCTGTTCCCATCTCGAGATCTCCAATTTAGGAGGTTCTTAGTCCACTTGATCTCTGCGCTCCTAGACACGTGTCCTGCCCATTTCCACTTAAGGGATGCTATGCGGTATATTATGTCAGTCACTTTGGTTCTACGTCTTATTTCCTCATTTCTGATTCTGTCTTTTAAGCTAATCCCTAACAAAGCTCTTTCCATGGCTCTCTGTGTTACGCGTAATGCTTGGCATGGGCGTTTGAAATCATCCTGTATGGTATTATTGGTCCATGGTAAAGCTATCATCCTGTATATAATATGATCGTCATATAATTTTAGATCGGATATTTTGTTATGAGAAGGTATTATGAGATATTATAAAGAGGATTATTATACTTATCTCATTTTAGATTATTGAAATTCATTGTGAAGCTTACAAATTAATATGGGGAAAATAACTGAAAACAATGTTTTATACGTACTTATAGTTGTCGGTTTAAATCTGTTTCTATGCTAGAAGTACTATTTCGCCCTTCTATATTATTCGAGGGAATGCAGAGAGGACCCGAAGAATGTGTACTACCTTTTTTTTTAAATATGCTATTCATGTCTTTGAAATTTCGTTAATGCTATAAGTAACTAATATAATGTAACATTTCGTTGAAAGGTGTTAGTAAGTACTATGTAATACATGTTTGGCGCAGTTGGTTGAGGCGGCAGTCGATCTCGAGCGGGAGGTGGCAGGCTCGAACCCTCTTCAAACCACACTTTACGATACAGCCTTTTTGCTTAGTGCAAGGTGTCCAGGAAAGTATTTGGATTTGTGTATACAAGCCCAGATCCTTTAAAAAAAATAAGATTTGAGTGAATGAAGTAGTTCCCTAAGTAGTTCCTTACCCTATTCATTAATTGGTAATTACAGAAGCCGTAACACTCAAATATCAACACTATAGCAACCATCTGACAATTGACGTCACACCCGTAACGGTTTAGAAAATGAAAAAAAAAATCCTGATACATTCTGCTAAAAAATTGCGAAACTCCCACTTCTATATTCAATATTCCATCAAACCCAGATACTAATTGATGTAACGGTGAAACAGCTTTCCAAAAAACAAGAATCCTAACCAGGACCTTGACAGGGCACTGCAGACTGCGGAAGCACATGTTCAAAATTGGGCTCTCAGACACCCCAGTCTGTAGATTCTGTTCAGAGGACAACGAAACACCTATCCACATCCTCTGTTGTGACGCACTCGCTCACAAAAGAAGCCGCTCTCTTGGAGGGCCCCTACTGGACTCCGAGAAGGCAAGACTACTCGCACCAAGACAGATCGTGAGCTATATGAGACACATCGGCCTTGAGGACGAGCTTTAACATTGAAGGGTGTCACAATAGACCTACTCTGGTCGCAGTGACGCAGGGGATATACGGTCCCCTGACCTAACAAGGAAAAAAAAAACGGTGAAACACTTGTAATATGACAGACGCATTTCTTCCCACAAAGTGTGACGTCATCACTTTTTATGTCACCTAGTAAAGGCTTACATAAAATTCACGTAATTCTCTGTAATACATAGGCTCCTTACTTTATGCTTGTCATCAGGGCCGTAGCAAGGAATTTATAACGGGGGGGTTTTAGCTCTGAAACAGAGACAATAAGTATCAACTATGGGCGTCGCCAGCTTCCAAGCTAGGGGCACAACATAAGTTTTGATATTGCCAAGTGGAATAAAAACTGATAAATAGCACCGTAGCCTAGCGTAGTCTAGCGCCGCAGGCGAAAATTTTTTCATAAAAGATAAAAGGTAAGTAGATGTTTTATGCAGAATCGTTTAAACAAGTGCAGTTTATTTCTTATGAACAAAACCTCACTTCAAATAGATTAGCGCCGCAGGCAAATAAATAAAAACTACGATTAAAATTTATTTACACAAATAATTATTGAAAATTCATGGCATGATGAAAAAAAGATGTGGTAATATTGATATTGTGATTAATATTTCCTATGTTTAAAACGGTGTGTTGGCTGAGGTATTTCGGGGGGGTTTTAACCCCTAAACCCCCAACCCCCCCGGCCTACGACCATGTGTTTAATAGTTTTTTTTGAAAAGGTGCCTATCTAAGACATAATAATATTATTTCATGATATATTTGTTACAGTCCTATCTTTTTAACTTTATTATATTGGCGCGGCGCCAAATAATATTTCGACCTTGAATATTTCGTTGATCTCAAAAAATCTGAGATGTTCCAAAAAAACTAATATTATTTTTGTGATTTATGAATACCTAGGCTATTTGCTATCAACAAATTGTGATTCGCATTTCAATATAGGTACCTACTTGATTCTTTGAATGTAACATTTCAACGTAGAGAATTTCGTTCCTAATTCCTATGTCGGTATCTTCTTCTTCTTCTCCTTAGCATTTATTAATCCCACATGGTGGTGGGGTCTGCTTTTCTTATGTTTCGCCGCCACTTCGCTCTGTCTTGCGCATCCTCCGGTAGAACATCACTCTCTCTCATGTCCTGCCTTACCACTTCCCTCCACCTGCGCTTGGGTCTTCCTCTGGATCTCCTCCTACCTACCTCCTACCAGTATCATTTTTATAACTTTATTGTAATACTCGTTCACTAGGTCCAACTCTGGAACTTTTTAATAAGTGTGTTTTAAATTTATTTTCCCATGAAATAAAAAAAAGAGCACCTTTCTTAGATTTGTTTTTTGGGTTTTTATCGTATAGTGGTCAGATGCTCCGAAGTTTCGGCGAATCTAAATAAAAACAAGTAAATATCGCCTCAGGTAATTTTTTTTATTGAGACATAGTGAAAAAGGTCACGATGTAGTTTGTTTATTTGAAAATGTAAATAATACTTTGCACAATAATATCTATAAAAAATGTTTTATAAAAAAGTGAGTAGCTCCGTAGGCAATTTTTTTATGAAACTGATGGATTTTCATACAAATTTAAAAAAAAATTATGATATAATTTAAAAATGTGTTGTAGTAATGTGATTTTTTGTGATGTTTTACCATTTAGTATGAAAAAATAGACACCTATTCCAATCTCTGCGGGGAAGGGGGGGTAGCGGGGGGTAGGGGGGGCAGCTGGCGACGCCCATGACACCAAGTATCTAAAACATTTTAGGCGCCATTAAAGTCACCATACGATGATTAGTATAACCATGATGTTAATTAATTTGTGGGATCAACATCGCATCCCATGATTTTACTACGAAATTCCAAGAACTATTAACCGCATCATCATAACAATACACACAGTTGTACAATTTATATTATTTTATTGTAACATATTATTATATTGGACGTTGAATTGTGTGAAAAAAGTGACTCATCACGTTTATTAGTCATACTCTGTTTATCAATATCTCTATTTATAATATAATTTTCTATGAAAAACAATGTATGATTGTAATGATAAATTCTTCCACAATTTTAGTTAATATTACGGTAGTCGGTCTTGAAATCATGTCGCTCACTGCCAAAAGTGTCCACAAACTGAAATGCACTCAACGAGCAATAAAAAGACGAATGATAGGTGTATTCTTGAGAGACCGGATGAGAAATGAAGATATAAGATGACGTCATGGATCTCAGACATTGCGGAGAGAGTAGGGACACTGAAATGGCAGTGGGCGGGTCATGTGGCAAGGCAAAAGGACGGCAGATGGACCCCCAGAGTACTGAGTTGGAGACCCTACGAAAACAAACGGAGTATAGGGAGACTATATATTTTTTTTGACCCCAATATTCGTCCACCCTGATAGCTCTGGCATTCGCCAGTAGTGTATCCTCGGGCGTGCATGACACTTTTGTTTGGGCCTATGAAAACATGTGACTGTTGTCCTGTACAGCACCACACTCACTACAGGTGTCTTCCTCTCTGTAACCCCACTTATAAGCTCACTATAACAACAGGAGATAGTTGTTCTCATTCTGTTAAGGGACTTCCAAGTTGGGTTCGACAGACTATGGCCAGATAAATGCCTAACTCTTACTGTTTTTTTACTAATTGCCGTCGTCATAAGAACGATGTACAGCCAACGAGGAACGGAAACCCTGTGGAATGTAAAAAAGTGCTCGATACGACCAACTTTTATTTATAACAATATCATCATTTTATTACTATACCTCTACGGTAGATAATAATATTCTTTCTATGTCTTGTTATTAATTACGTTAATTCTGACATTATGACAACAGAATGTGTCTGAAGATTGGACGAGGGATGTTATTAAGAAATAATGAGAAAGCTTCTCCACACAGATGCTGAAACTTTACCAAACAAATAATAACTATTATGGTTTATAAGGTAGTGGGTGTCGTCAAAATGGTATTTTCAGAACGAATATCTCGAAAACCTCACTAAATATGTTTTGTAAAAAAAATGTATGGTAGATCCCAGGCGAGATGATCTGATAATGTAAGAAAGTTTGCCGGTGGTAGATGGATGTAGTGAGTCCAGGACAGAGAGTTGTGGAGGACCAAAGTGGAGGCATGTATATTGTATATACAACAACGAATATTTAGTGGCCGGGGAAGAAGAAGAGTAAGGGAGTTACATTGAACCTTCTCAAAGAAATGGCGATTTCAAAATATTCAGGTTTGAAACTTAAAGATATGTGGCCACTTTAAAAGAAAAAGGAACTTATATATGTATAGACCTCAAGAATTTACTAATGGTCGACATCCATTCAAAATTTTGACCATATGCAGACAGCAACCGAGAAACGAAATCTTAGCTGCTTTTTTGTAGACGTATGTATATTAGATTAGAAGGGACCTCTTGCAAATCATGTACTTAATAAAAATAATTATGATGGTAAGTACTCTACTTCACATAATCAAAAATTTCAATGTTATTACTGAAATAAGTGTAAAGGTACAGTTTGAGGAGCTTCAGAAATTCTGATAATGTGTAATTACGTAATTTTTCCTCTTAATATTATTTTTATTTAATAGAAACGTAATATTATATACCAACATAAAAATAATTAATATAATTATCCATAGAAAGTAATCGAATTATTACAAACCTACTTCTAATTATTTATTTATTTATTTATTTATTGAGACACTCACAGAGGACTAACAAACATACACAGTTACGAATATATAAAAAACGAAATTCAGGTCAACCCTGAATTTCAATAAAATTACAATATTTTTTTTGTATGTAAGTTTTTTTTAAAATGAATAAACGTAATCTTATAAAGTTTTATATATACATTTTAAAACATACATAATATAATATAACGAGATGAAAAGAGGTGGTCGGTAGCCTGGTTGGTAACGCGCTCGACTGTTAATACAGTGGGCGCGGGTTCGATCCCCGATGCCGACCTACTCCACTTCACGACACAAGATTTTCATGCTTACTGTGAAGTGTACAAAGGTGTATTTGGGTTTATTTTGATAACCCCAGATTCATTTTTATAACAAAGAAAAAAAGCTAGAAGACGCTACTGGTGAGATCACGTGGAGAGAGCTTGTTCTGAGAGAGTGGTGAGCGTAGCAGCGAACGAGCTGCCGTCGGGTACCAGACTCCTAGGAAGACCACACAAAAGATGGCGGGATAGTTGGAGATCTGTGTCCCAGGAGCAGGCTCCGAGCAATGCCAGGACGCAGTCCTAGATGAGGCAGAAAAAGATATGAAAAGACTTTCGTGAACGAGTACCTACTCAATCTGTCTTTGATTTCAAATTAAGTACCTTCTCATGCTACGTATTAAAGGAAGGGAAAGGGTGAGGAATGGAAAGGAATGGAATTATAGTCATCGTTACTATCCGTTACATATAGTTATTGTTTTATATTAAGGGCTTGGTACCAAGGATGACGTCACAGTCATTTCCCACGGCATCACGGTTCAAAATGGCGTGAACAATCGCATGATAAAATGCTAAAAATAGCGTTTTATTTTTATTTTTTTGGGTTAATTTTGCGTCTATCAAAATAGTTTTACGGTTGTTCCCTAAATTTTAATGCATATTATCAATACAATAAAAAAAAATACTCCGTGACTTTCGGGAAACAAAAGATCAGAGGTGTTTTACACGATTTTTTTTTGGGAGTCTACACAAGATTTATATTATTTTTACGGTTATTCCCTAGACAAATGTTCAATGCATCTACCCTATTTTGTTCCAAAGCATATTGAATAACGGTTGTCGAGTAAGGCCTCCCGTTTTTAGAAATTTTTGAAATGTCGGTATGCATACTCTTAAGTGTGCATATTGCATATATTATGCAAACGTCATTTCACAATGTTTTCCCACACATTCTTCTCAAAGATCTCATTTCTTCTACATTCAAGTTTTATTCTTCTTCAGCCATGTCCACGTCTCACTAGCATATACCTACATAATAGTCACAGAATATAAATGCGTATATTGATTTCTATATTATTATTGACTCTAAACATCGAACTGATGCCAAAATATTTGAGGAATTTTGTGTAATATTGCTCTCAAAGTAAAAATGGAATGCTACCTACCGTGATGTCTTCTTTTCTCATTAAACACTATTGATTTCTGGTTATATTTACACTGGAAATATTTTACAGCGTATACCTACGGGTACTTCAGGGATGTTCCGTATAACCGAAATTCAATTAAATCAAAGAAATAAGTAAGCGATTTTTTTTATTCAAAACCAAGATTTATGACATGCATGCCCTCCCGGGGTTCTTGAGTTCCTTAATTTCGATTGCGCCTCCCACCAAGAATTAACATCATATTCAAAATTTGAAAAAAAGATGTGAGCTCTATAGACCGGTGAGGAAACATTAAACTCTATAGACCGGTGAGGGTATAGCGTAGATAATTGTCGGAAAGCTGGAAACTATTTAAATCTCTTCATTAATTAGGAAAATGCATGTTTTCATTTTCCAGCGCCTTTTCATATGCCCACATGACCCTTGGATCCCCCGCAAACGCCTTGCATCTTTTTTGTGTCTGGAGCAGGCTGATTAAGTAAGTCCGATGTCTCCGAGTTTACGTATGTTTGCAAAGTTTCAGACAAATAAGTAGACAGAAAGTGGTTGAAAAATCGATTACAAGATTTGCGCAGATAAAATAGTAATTAAGGGTTAACCCACCTCCACCCCTGGATGTTTAAGGAGCTTTAGCTCCTACATAGTGTGATGGGAACACCCTACTAGCTAAAAATAAAAGAATACTAAACTAACTTTTGGTGTTCAACATTACCTCCTAAATAACTGCTACCTAAATTCAAAACTAAACCCTATTTTCTAGTTCTAAAAGCTACTTTCCCTAAGTTCATTTCTGCTTTCACTCTATCACACATTCTAATCTCACCTTTCATTCCAAACTTACATTCAGACACTGAATTTGCGTAAAACGAATCGCCGCTTGTCCGCCGTTATCCTGTTTCCGTAATTCGTAGCGAAGTCTTTCTTTGTTCTACAATATTCGTTGTAAATTGGCCTTTACGTGATCAGTCTAATGGTTAGATTTTCTTTAATTTGGACCCACATTGTGTTTTCCCGCTGAAATAAAATCTTCACCTCAATTTGGTGCATCTACCTATTATATAATACGAAACATCGACTCAATAAGTACCCCCAGCGTGTCACTGAGCTATTAGGTACTTGTAGCTCAATACGGGGTACGTGTTACACTCGTCTCCTACACATAACATTCAGGGCGTATTCAGTACATAAAAGTTACATTATAATTTTACAAACAGATAAGTTATTCTTTCATTCGTAGTTGTTAGTAAAATATTGATAGTATCACCTACCTTTGTCCTTCTGAAATGTTACATAGAAAACACACACAATAACACAAAGAGAATTCAATAAATTTACAATTCAAAGTACCACGAATGAAAGTCTACGAGCTGTGGAAAAATTAATTAAGATGTTATTTGTCTCTTGTACTACAATGTTAATAAAAGACAAAATTAAGGTGGATTGAGTTTATAATCGTAAATAATTAGATACTTTTTACATTCGAGAATAGAACTTAAACAAATGGACATTGTCAAAATTGTTTGTCATGTGGTTAGCTCAGGGCGCCCACCCACGCACGCGCCCTAAAGTCCTGAACAACCAGAGTCGATTTCAGGTCCAGTTAGTAATCTACCCTCTATCCGTTCGCGGAATAAATAAATTTCATTCCAAAATTGACAAGCAACTACTATATAATAAGAGTATTTTTGACTAACCTATTTCTTTTCGAAGTTACTTTCTAGCCAGGAAAGCAGAAATAGGTTCTACGATGAGTATGGATCCCATAAGCTGGCATGAGACGCATTTCTTCTACAGAAACGCCAGGTTAGGACTTGGATGTTAATAAAATATATTTTGTTAGTTCCATTCAAAAAATCCAGTACAGACATTTTTTGAATCCGGGATTGGATTTGGATATATAAATTTCTATCGGGAGGGAAATAATAATAAAAGCATGCTTTATAAGGACAAGGATAGAGTCAGGTATGTTAGTATAAATTTGTATAATGCAATGCTATAATCATATGAATAAATGTTACAAGATGATGACACTATCCACTTTTGTAAATTGATGAGTAAATCTTCGCATTGGCTGAAGATTCACAACAAAGAAATGGTAAATAATAAATAATTTGTCTCAATCCGCCTTAACCTAGTAGTAGTGTTAATACAAGTTATCAAAGTTAAAATAATAAAACAAAATAAAATTTCTCATCCTTAAAGCGGTCCTGTTCTCGTTGCACTGAAACTAAATCTAATATTAATATAATTAGGTCGGTTACTGCTTCCACCATATTCTAAATAAGAATATTTCACTCCAAAGCTAAATTAGACTATTTGAAAGGCGAAAGAAATTAATTAATTTAAAATAAATAAAACACACGATAGTCTTAAAGCAAAGCCCTTCCAAAAATAATTAATGTCATATCTTATCAACGAATGACCCGCCCGAATCGTTAGATAGATATTCACTCTCTGTCCCGAGAAATCTCTTCCAAGCCATCACATCTAGATTCTGGATACCTGAATCCTGATAAAAAATATCAACAAAAACATACATCACCCATTTCACACACACACACACACATCTTACCCTCAATACCTGAAATAATGCATAAAAGGAATGTCTATGATGTCATCTCTTCTTCAGTAGATTCTGAAAGAAATATGTTAAGTGGGAATCATCTCTCTATAAAGGGAACAAGTATACCTAACCTTTGCCCTATAATATATAGCTACTTACTACTTATGATATTGCTATAAAGATGGGCCTCCATCACAATAGGTATATCATCCAGTCTTTTAAGCAAAAATATTTTTTTCAAAGGAGGGCTCAAGGTTCGCTTGAAGGGCTCCCCTCAATATAGTAAGTTCCTAATAAAAACACCACAGTGAAGTTAAATAAAATCTTGTATAAACTATTCAGGTATATCTTCGAGTTTGAAAGAGAAGACAGTACGCCAAACCGCTCAATTCTTACACACATACTCGTACCTGGTTTTTGTCAAATTCATACAATTTGTCACTCCCCGTTTCCTCTCTATCATTCTCTACAGCTCTTTCCAGAAGGAAGGACATACTCGTATATATTTCACGGAATATGTTAGCAGTTTGTGTGATATTGATAGAGGTGACATGAAACATAAATCAACGCTTAAACTAATATTATAAATCATTCCGCCATCTAATCAAGACCATGACTAAATCAGAAGAGTCCATGAAATTAATATTAGATATAATTGGAATAGTCCAAATTTGATGATTATTTCTTATTGCGTGTTGAAATGTGACAACTTGGCCAGATTCTCGCCATATTTTGGCGTCAATTACGTTGTATTTTTCTAAATATTTCAAAGTGTCGGTATACATATCTTACACTGTCACCTCATCTTTCAATCTTTCTCTGCTTATTAGACCATGTTGCCAGCTTAGATTATATTATTCTCTTGACGAACTAGTTGCTTGAAATTTTGTGACTATTTGTATTTTAAGTCTCCTGGTTTTGCAACAGAACATTTTCTCGAAGAAAGACAATAATCGCTACAAATATTGTTTGTGGATTAGAAAATAAAAACGACACTCAAAATACTTATATGAAACATTAAGATCCAAAACAAACTGTCAAAACCACGTCGACTGGGAGTGAGAGTTCTTAATGTAAGAAGTACCGTAGGTATTGGTAACGACTATTAATATTGAAGTGCCATTAGATGCATATTGCATATGCATATCTTAGTTGGAAGAATTGCATAAATTTCTAAGGACATTTTTATGTAAGCGTTAACGTTTAAATCAGGGAGGGGTTTGTTCTGGCAAATTCTGAGCCTACTCCAATTCAATTTACTTAATATTTGATGCCATATGAACTAGTCCTCATTTAGCATCCAAGGGTTAGTAGAGGGATTGCAACCATGAACGGTTTGGAAGAAATTGCTTATAATGAATGTGCTCCCAGTGCTGATGATCTATTCTGCAATGCACGATACAAGATTTTAGCTTACTGTGAAGTTTGCAAGAAAGTACCTATTCGGGTTTAAGAATACCTACAAGCCCAGATCATATAACAAATATATTAGTTCCCAATAAATTAGATGGAAACGAATAAATAAGTAAATCAGAGTGTCAGAATTCCCTTACACGTGTGCCTGCTCCCGTACGCCATTAGATGTCAAGGTGTCTTTTAGCATTTTCGAAAATGAGTAAATTTATTGAATATTGAAAATAAATTTGATTTAATAATCGATATCAGTTTTCCAATCAAATCTCCTACCTACATTCAAATCGTCACTCAAAACCACAACGCAAATAAAAATATTTATCTTTCCTGAAATTCACGTCGTCCCCTGACAATTTTAAATAATAATTTCTCCTGACATATCGACTTTGCTTTTGACAAGGAATGACAGGTAGTGACAGCATCAAACTGACGCAATTTTAATTGTCAAATATAACGCGGGAAAATCAGAATTTTTGCGAAACATAACCCAATTTCTACCTATTTAAATTATCGTGTGTATGAAATAAACGTTTTGTATAAAATTTCTTCTTCTTCTTGTTTAGACTTCTTCCCTCTACTGCTGGATATAGGCCTCTTCCAACTGTTTCCACTCGTCTCTGCTCTGACCCTTGTGCATACAGGCTCCCCCAGCGATTAGGCCAATGTCGTCGGTCCATCTCTTTGGTGTCCTTCCGACACTCCTTCTATCTGTTCAAGGCCTCCACTTCAACATTCATGGAGTCCACCTGGTGTCACCCTGCCTGGCCATATTTTCTGCCGATTTCCACTTGAGTTTCGTCACACGGCTTATGTTACATCTTTTTATTTAGTACCTATCACTTCAAATCTTGCAGTCAAATTTTTACTCATTTCTAGACTAGCTATAGCTTTGGACCTTTCTCAAATTCTGTAAACTATGTGGATAGTTTATATTTAATATTTAAGACCCTCCACTCGTTTGCGAAAAAGCTTAAGTTTCGCTTACACAAGCAACTATGTAAATTGCTCCACTAACGGCAATTTCACGTCACAATGACGGAATGCAGAATATACTTAATGTTGTCATGACGTCACTGTGACGCGAAATTGCTACTAGTGGAGCAATTTATTGCCTCGTGTAAGCTAAAATTTAGGATTGATCGACCTTATACATAGAAAAAGAGAAAAATATGTAAAGCATTTGAGGGGATCCAAGCGTTTTGTGTGAGAGGATCCATCAGTCACCGCAAACCGCCAAATTTATTGTCTAATGAAAGTGCTTCACGAGTAGAACTTAGTTTGTGTAGGATAAGACTGTGGCATCACGTTGAGCTCGCCTTAGTGAAAATGTTTCATTGTAATTTGTTGAGACACTTTTAAGAAATTCATGTACGCATTTTTTCACATAGATATATAAAAATACTCTCAAAACCACAAATTTTTTCACATAGATATATAAAAATACTCTCAAAACCACAAAGTGAAATGGCTTATCCAATTATCGGTGATCAATTTTTTATTTGCTGCTTTCAAAACCATTATTATCACATCTTTCTCAAAGATAAAAGAATGGAAATATCTCGTACTAAATTATCTTAGAAAACCTAGACTAATAAAAACTGTCATTAAGAAAATACTAGGGAGCCTTTTGATAATAACTGAAATTAGATTCCTCGTAGGGGATGACGAGGGGGGGGATGGGGGATGAAAAATTAATAACGATATCATAAAATAATAATTATGAAATAATGAGATGCTGCCAATGAAAGATCAAAAGAAACTGAAAAACCTTATTAAGCTATGAAGGTATCTCCATGCCCCCCCTCTCTGATTAGTTAGTAGATATACGTGATGTAACTTCAAAGATATCAAATTATAATATTGTCTCACATCAGGAGTCCACAGTGCCGAGTATCAAGAATTTTATTTTCTTATTTATTTTTGTGCGGAGCAAGACTTTCCAAGATACTTCTCAGTATTATCAGCAATCTATGGCTGGCCACAAACGTCCCGAAGTTCAGTTCCGGAATCGACCGTTTTGCAAAAAGGTTCCGACCAAAACCTCTTTCTGAATTTAAAATCGGGGTGACGCTGAATTCAGAGAGAGGTTTTGATCGGAACTTTTTTGCAAAACGGTCGATTCCGGAACTGAACTTCGGGACGTGTGTGGCCAGGCAAAGTCTACATATTGGCTACCGACGCTACAATTTGCAACTTTTTTTAGCTAATAACATCGATCGATTGTTTACAAGTAAGCTACGAACACAATGCCGAAAATATTGCAAAACAGTGCTAGAGATATTATCCTAAAGACAACATTGTTTTGCTAGTTGGAAAATTAAAAAAAAAACACTCCGACAAATCCTCTAAACAGCCATTGCAAGTTTGAAAAACAATGTTGCCAGTTTATTATAACCATCCAAAAATTTGTATTTTTTTTAACAACAGTTGTGAAATATACTTTAAAAGTAGCGAAAAAATGTAACCAAAGGGAATGCTAAAAAAAAACCCAGGCCCGGCGCAAACTAAATGTAACTCAAATGATAGGTAATAATTAGTAATTAAATACTGCATAGGGGGCATCATCGAAATCAATGGCTTAATGGGTGAAATACCTATTCGAAGTTTTAAATTGGTCACACGATTATATAAGAAAAGGAGCATTAGACAGTTACAATTGTGGTCTAAAAGGATATAATATGATGAGTATAAGGTAGCCCGTCCTCTTCGTTTTCTTCTTCATCGGCCTTGGTCCCTCTACAGCTGGATATAAACCGAAAGGAAAATGCTCATCAAATAACTATATAAAAAAAAATCATGTCCGGCGCAAACGAAACCCAACTCAAATGATAGGTAAAAATGAGTAATTAAATACTGCATAAGAGGAATCATCGAAATCGATGGCTAAATGTGTGAAATACCTATTCGAAGTTGTATAGAGGAAACTTTGAATAGGTATTTCACATATTTAGCCATTGATTTCGATGATGCCACCTATGCAGTATTTAATTATTCATTTTTACCTATAATTTGAGTTACATTGCGTTTGCGCCGGACATGTTTATTTTTTACATAATTCATGAGCATTTACCTTTAGGCCTACATCCGGCAGTGGAGGGATCAAGGCTGATGAAGAAGAAGAAAAATCAGACAAGCTACCTTACACTCATCATATTATATACTTTTGAATCTCAATTGTAACTGTTCAATGCTCCTTTTCTTATATATTCGTGTGACCAATGTAAAACTTCGAATAGGTATTTCACCCATTGAGCCATTGATTTCGATGATGCCCCCTATGCAGTATTTAATTACTAATTATTACCTATCATTTGAGTTACATTTCGTTTGCGCCTGGCCTGGGTTTTTTTCCCATACAAAATGAGCATTCTCCTTTTATTACTATATCAAGCTTCACTAAGAGCTATCACACACGTCCGAAAGTTCAGTTAACTGAATCGACCGTTTGCAAAAAAGCTCTGACCAAAATCTCTCTCTGAATTCAAAATCAGGGTAACACCGGATGTGTGGGATCAGAGGTGGGCACCGTTAATAAAAAAGTTAACTTCGTTAATCGATAATCCGTTAACTAGAAAGTTAACTTCGTTAATCGTTAAAGCGTACATTTTGAAAAATGTAACGGAAGTTAACGTTAATCCGTTAAAGCGTTAATGTAAAAAATCTCAGTTAAATGGCATGAAATAGAATTACATAAGTAGGTACAATTACTATCACATTTATACTATCGCGATGTATCCCAACAAAGTGAAATTTCTTTTCCAACTCCCAACCAACATACGATACCACACATAACCCCATACAACCCTTGAATTATCTAATGCCAGCGCCTCCAGTGGATGATGTCTTTGAAAAAAATCAAATATTAACGGACTTAATTAACGGAAGTAAAATGTAACGGAAGTTAAATAATCCGTTAATAATTTTTGGAGGTGAGAAAAGCGTTAAAACGTTAACCAAAATGTTAACTTCGTAATTAACGATTAACGGATTAACGCTTTTCTGCCCAGCTCTGTGTGGGATAGCCCAATATCAAGTTTGCTCCAGGGAACCTTTGTCGCGGAATGGATTATACTATGTACAATGTGGTATGCCCTTATTAGAAGAATAAAGAAGTAGGTAGACCTAATCGCAATAATCTTTTTTTAAAAAACAAGCTTCTATAGTAACTCTCCGCATTAAAATTAAGTTAATTAAAATGAAACGTGTTTAGGATAAAACAGTACCAACTATAATTTCAAATTGTCACCTAAAGAAAATATGTGTGCTGAGACATTAGGAAGTTATTCTATTAATTTAAAGATGAAATTGTAGACGCAGACAGCACCAACAACAACGACATATGTAGTTCAACAACAGCGTGGTAATAAATAAGATTTGGTTTAAAAACGTACGGAAGCAAATTGAATTTTGTTTTATTTGTCAATCCCATAGTTGAATTTCGACATAAAATAAAAAGCACTTGTTCACTTTTATGACCCCCTTGTTAATAAAATGCAATGCACCACATGCATATTGCATATGCACCACATGCATATTGCATATGCACAATATGAGCACCAGTATCTACAAAGCATACGGCGTAAATAAAACAAAATATGTAGATGCAGTAGGGTCTCACTAGTCTGGCTCTTTTATAAAACAGGGGATGCCGGATTATTGAAATGTTAGGATTACTGGATAGGGAAATTGAAGGTAAATAACACATTAAGCATGTAGCAAGGGCGTATATTGGGGCGGGATAGTATGTCCCCCCCAAATGTCAGATATGATTTGCCATCTATTATAGAAAGATCCCATCATCACTTTATCCATCTTTCAAAAAAAAAATCATCTGCGACGCTTCTTCTTTGTTTCATTTTGTAACACAATACTTAATACTAACCTAAAATACGACCTTTTTCACTCACCTTCATGAATTTTTTTTTTATTACGTCTATGTTAAAATTTTAATTGCCTCCCCCAGGAGTTCTTTTCGGCTTAAGACTTTAAAAAAATCAGATTTAATAGACTAATCCTACCCCGAAAGTCAAATAATAGATCGCCCACCCCCGAAATGAAAACCTATATATGCCACTGGCATGTAGGTATTAACAAGGAATATTTTTTTTTTAAATAATTTATTCTGAATTTACGAAAAACCAAATAATATATTATATTTGTACACTTCACGGTATGCTTGAAATCCTTGCCATCGGGGATTGAACCTGCCCCTACCAGACAAGCGCGCTACCATCACGGTCACCGACGATATTTGCAAATTTTTTTAGGACATGTTTATCTCTTTAACTAACTTGGCATAAAATATATCCAATTAACGATTTTTTAACGAAGCACGGATGAGCGTGGAAAGCGGCGGAGGGAGGGAACTCCGAGACATCCCGATGCACTGAAGTGCCGGATTAGTGAGACTCTACTTTAGCTACATACATTCTGTAAGAGTTGTATATACGTGTAATAAAATTTATTTTAAAACGCGGTATTCTTGAAAGAAACACACATATGACAGATTTTGCTAGTGGATACCTACAGTACGTTCTCTGTATACAATTTTTTATATTATTCAGTTTACGGATATTCAAATACACAGGTTGTAAATTGGCCTCCACCACCGCCACCTTGACATTTCTCTTCTTCCCTAGCCATGAAGTAGGATTAATATATAAAATGTTATAGGCGGGGTTGCCGTCACCGTCGCTAAGGAAATGTATGAAATAACAGTCCCTTAATAACGAGTATGACAGACCTTCTGAAGTGGACTTCCAATGTAGAGGTGCTGGGTTCGAATCACGTTGTTGACGATGGATTGTTCAATTCGCACGACACAAGTTTTTAGCTTAATTTAATTTGATAGGATTTGTGTAACTCAGATACTGTTTTTATACTAGGCTAATAAAAATACAGTAGATTATTCGAAAATCCACCATATTTTTGAGGGCGTGAACGAGTAGATTCTTACATTTTCAGACAACATAAATGGACGTCATTGACCAATTACATTAATGTGACGGAAGTAAGAAGAAGCGTTCTCTCTGTCTACCCTGCAAGAGAGAATATATTTATTAGATTACGTCCAGATTTCTACATTAATGTATCAGGGCGACATATGTGACATAAAGATGGTGTCATTAGGATCAAAAGGAAAATAATTATGATATTAATTTTCAATATATTTCGACGTCACTTAGTAAAAACGTAATAGTAATTTCATTGAATGATTTATTTAAAGTAATCCTTTTTGATTCGTTGGTGGGCTTTCATTGGGTATGAGACTGTGTGATTTTTTTCTTGAGTATTATGGATGAAAAGCTTTCTGTTGGCGCCATACTGAAATTATTTGTCAGCTGACGGTAAGATGTTATTATTAGTCATGTTCTCTTGGTAGGTACCACCCACGGCTTGTATTTGTATCAATAATTATGTCAAAACTAGTGGGTACCTACCCGTGAATTCACGGAGGTTGGTTTAATATGTTTTTGTGTAACCACTATTACTACTCCACCCTTCAAAATTCTTCGAGAGAACACAGGAAAATCACAAGGCTCCGTCTTTTCCCCGTCTTTCCAATATCGTCAAGAAAGTCGTAGAACCAGATTCACATCGTCGACTTTCTTAGTTGGTACCCACCCGTGAAAGCCACAAGACTCCTCTTTACCTGTGTCATTCCCATACTCATACTGCCACTCTACCACGGTCTTTAAAGTTAATCGAAGGAACACATCAGGGAAATCACAAGGTTCAGTCTTTTCCCATGCCCCTGCTATTGCTGTTGATAATGCTGCCCTGACAATGTTCTGATGTCATTGTAATAGGAACAATGTATCGTAAAGAGCAAGGGGGTTCCTGAGCATGGGTAACCCTGTGTGTCTTGTATTATTGGAACATGCCGAATATAGGACCATGCGAAACTTTTCGTAGCCAACATCTTCTTACAGTTGGCGAACTGGAATATAGTAGGTATATGGATTACTTTGAATCCCCTAATTCGTTGTCGTGAATCGTTATGTCCCTTCACATTCACTATATAGGATGTATTTGATACATATCCACTCCATGTGCTGTGCACTTCGCACAGTATTGAAGATCGGTCTGATAGTCTTCTGGTTTGGGCACGTTAAAAAAATAAACACTAAAAATAATCTAAGGTAACATTACCGTCTTTTCGGTAAGAGGTGTGGAGAATTGGTCGCTATTTGGTGTGAAAAAATATAGGGTCTTACCTACTTTCCATACTAATTTTACATACGTACCTATACTATATTATACCTACAGTAATTATGATTTGAATGACTCTATCAATAATTAATATAATAGGTAGGTAGGTATGTATGTAGTACTTGATTGTTTCAAAATCATACGAACCAACTGATAGTACCTATTCAAAACTGTTTTCATTCCATTTGGCTATACGTACCTACTATATATATAGTATGTAGGTATGATTCGAAAAACTCGATGCATTCTGTATCAAGTAGGTACGTACCTACCTATAAGTTACTGTATTCACCAAGTACCAATAATTCGAAATTTCAAAAAGTTTGAATTCACATTACGTCAAACGTATTGTTGAACCAACACTTTTCGTCCGATGTAAAGCGCTAGTGTAGAGAACATTTTCAAAATTTCATAGATTCGATCCGTTAGTTTGCATAATAATCACGGTACTATTTATTTTCGTCGCGCGCTGCGCACAGATGGACCGACAGACAGACATAGTACAATTATTTAAATTGATATTAGCGACACACTCCTACAATGTCAAAACAAACATATCCTATACTTTTATTTTTAAGATCTTGTGTTCCTCTTGGAAAAATAGGGAATACATGAAGCTTCACCTACAAGTAGGGCTGCCACCTCTCCGGGTTTGACCCGGAGTCTACGGGTTTGAGTGGTTTTCTCCAGGTAAGCATAGTGTATCTCCGGGTCAGAAATGTTTGTCATGACCAAAAAAAAGGAAAATACCCAGGGTTCCCGGTCTCCCCGATAGAAATACCGCATACTGTATCTCCGGGTTTGTAATTACGGTGTGGACAAAAAAAAAGGTGAACTATAATTACAAATTCGCTTTTTCCGAAATCTCTGGGCCTACGCTCTTGCAGTCCTACCTATAAGTGCAATTTCGTGCGATGTGTAGGGATGTAGTGTCTAGAATGAAAGTCGGCTTTAATGAGAGTTTGGGAATGTTGAGAGGATAAATGATGAGAGTATGAGAAAAATATATACCTATTACCTATATACAAGTTATGTTATCCCAAAAAGTACGACCAAGCGAGAGTCCAGAGATAGAACACCTCTCGTATTTTTGTTATCAAACCCTGGCTTGCAAGACATTATTGGTCACACACACACACCATGCAATTATTAAAATTTTTGACCTTGATATTTTTTCTCCAAAATAGGTGAATGGCATACCTTCTCTCTCTTCTCTGCACTTATTATTCTCCATTTATTTGGGGTTTGGGGCGTCAATACTACCTCAAAAGTATTTTTTTCCGGTAAATGTCAATGGCATTTTTAGTTGAGTGTTTTCCCCTATACGATCGGCCGTGATTTCTACTACCTAAAGCAAAAGCGCGAACTATATAAAATATATAAAATAGTCTTCACGTTGATATAAATCGTTGTCAATTGTGATTTATAGGGAGCCAAGTCTATAAATCGCCTTCATTTTATGAAACAAATACCCAACATATTAAGTTCACACTTTTTGTATGTTACTAAGTGGGTTACGTTAAGGAAAAAAATGAAAAAAGAACTTAGGAATTTTTAGTTTACGAAGACGCTATAAGATCACATTTAGATCCCGAAGCCACATTCTGGCCTCGGTCGTCAAGTTGTTCAGATCCTCCATCATTCCCCCAAATTTGTGGGTTGGGCATTCGCGCACAATGTGGTGTAGAGTCTGCACCGCATCACCGCAATCACAAGCAGGGTCACTAATGTAGCCCCACCTGTGACGCTCGGCTGCACATCTGCTGCAACCTGTCCTGATACGGTTCAGTGTTGCCCATTCTTTGCGTAATGGTTAATAAACTAATGCGGGGCTGTCCAAGACAATCTTGCTCGACTATATCGACAAGATTCTCAAGGATGTTCGCGTATTGAATAAAAGGAACATACGAGAACGTAAGTAGATATGACAAATCGCGTGACGTGACGGAAGCAAGAACTACCTACTGCAAATATTGCTTTTGCAATAAGCCCGCCTTTAAGCACACTACTGTTGTCTTGTTTTGTAACTCTTTACGATTTTCTCCAATTTACGTACAAAAACAATTATAATTTTGCCACCCAACCAGGCAAAGTCCGTACTAAGGTAACTCACTTACATATTGTGTAACTTTAGTATTACCTACCTATTTATATGTAGGTACCCACCAGACGCGAAGCTACCTAAAAACACGATTCCCATCGAGTTACCTTTTGGATAAAATTATAGGTATAATAGTGTCTAATCTGACGTGATCCAATAAGAAATGTTAGACCCGGCTTCACTTCTGCAGAAATCCACCCAATACCCAATAGGTAATCTCGCGTTCCATCCTCTCAGCCTACCCTACAAGGGACGTTCCGAAAAAGTAAAATTACGTGTAAGTACATTAAAGAGGTTCACCACCCATTGTGCAGCAGTATCTTAAATTAAGTTACCCCCTTTTTTTACGAAGAGCATTGTTAGTTTTCAATTAAATCACCATTGTATCAAAAAGACACTTCCTTCTATTACACAAAATTGTCTCCTAATGTATTTTGTCACAAAAATGTATGTGGGTTCTCTAGTGTCAATTAAGGGCAATAAATCTGAGTGTTTCCACTCTGGTTCATATCGAAACGAATTGGTCTACAAATTGACAATGCATTCGAAAGATTATTCCGGCAGTGTCTTCTCTCTGTGTACTTTTTGGACTTCACCGAAACGAGCCACCACTAGAAAATAAGGGGAACAAATACGCCCTATTTCCGGTAACGTTCGTTCGACCGGAAACCACTCTATTCGCTTGTAAATTGTCTGATTTCCTATCGCTTAAGGATAGAGAGACCTAAGAGGTAGTATTCGGTTTTCCGAAAATAGAAATCGAATTAGTTTTTTAATTTATTTTATTGAAAATTTTATACTTACCCTTAAGGATACGTACCTGAGTCCACACTGCGGAACAAGGGATTCAGCGATTGGGTAGAATCCGTAATGTAATGTAATCTAATTTTGATCTCATTTCGTTTTTAAAGTAAAACACCGGCTTAAAGTGGACAGTCTTCCATCCTTTTTTGCAAATGATATTTGCAGGGTATCTTTTAAACACTAGAGAAGAAATTGCAAGAATTCTCGAAGTTCGGCAACGAACCTCACTGATGAAATATACGCTAAATATCTTAATAAGTGTTACAAACATCTGATCCTTACAGGACACGAAAAACACATAAAATTAAAATTAAAGTTCATCACACATTTTTTTTATTATTGAAATTAACTAATGCAAACGTGTTTGTGAAAACAAAGCTCTACAATATTAAAATGCATGAAAATAATGTGTACGAAAATTCAAGGTGCTAGGACGTTATTAAAAATATAGGAGAAGTTAGAAGCAGACAACGACAAATTAAGTCAAAATAAGTCATTGTTTTTTTTTTATTGTGGTATCATGCACCCCGCTTAAGCATTCATTTGCTTATGGGGTGCAATGGTATCGTAAATAATTGTGTACTTAGTTTTTAGTGTTAAAAAAAATAAAAAAATAATAATCTTTATTGCAATAATAGACATTACACAAATGGCAGGTTTATTGCCAGTGGCAATATCTGCCAACCAATCAATTGAGAGATAACATGTAAAGATATGGTGTGTGTACTTAAGCGTACAGTATATAAAAACATTGATAAGAGAATTAAACAAGTAAAAAAATAATAATATGCAGAGAGAAAATATACATAAGTAAAATAAACCATACATACATAAATAAAATAAAATAAAAGGGATAGAGGAAGGGAAAGGATATGAAAATAATGTTGCATATTGAAATAAAAAAATATTTTTAAAAATTGTGGAAAAAAAAGTGGGGGACCATTCTACAGCCCAGGAACCCAAAAGACAAATCGCTAATCTGTTTGTTATTTTTCTTTTCACAGGATATTCTTGGAGCATTCCATCGCTGGCTGGAAAAAATCACAGAGACAACAGTATTCCCAAAGGGAGCCCTCAGTTTGACGACGCAGTCACATCTGACATATCTGTGACATTGGGACAGACAGCATATCTTCCGTGCGTTGTTCATAATCTTGGTGATAAGTTGGTGAGTCTTGCTGTAAATAATATAAGAATTCATTTTATTATTTCATTTTTCAATTTCCCAGGCGCTGTTTGTTTTTTTGATTCGTGTTTTCTCTCTCTCAAATTTTTATTAAGGCGAAGCGTAACCCATGGAGATGAAAATCCGTAAAATGGATGGGTTTTGAGTGTCTACAATGTCGACACTAAGTAGAATAAACCAAATATTTTTACATATTGAATAATAATAATAATAATCTCTCTATGCCTCTCCACACACGTCCCGAAGTTCAGTTCCGGAATCGACCGTTTTGCAAAAAAATTCCGATCAAAACCTCTCTCTGAATTCAGCGTCACCCCGATTTTAAATTCAGAAAGAGGTTTCGGTCGGAACTTTTTTGCAAAACGGTCGATTCCGGAACTGAACTTCGGGACGTTTGTGGTGAGCCAAAAGCTCTTAAAAACTCTCTCATGATAAGTGCATTTTTGTGCACATCGTGGGAGAGGGGGACATCCATTAGTATGGTAAAGATGTTTTTAGTTCTATATGATGTGTTTGTTTATTTAAAATTTTGTATTATTATTATTACCTATTATTTATTTTATATTTTTGTAATTTTTTTTTTTAAATGTTTTTTTATATTTATTTGGTTTAAACGAATGTATTATATAGAACTAAGATTTTTTTGTATACTCTTGTGTTAATAAAATTGATTTGGAAATAATAATAATAATCTTTATTGCAATAATAGTACATTACAAATGGCGGGTTTATTGCCAGTGGCAATATCTGCCAACCAGAATATTTCTAATAACTAATAAGTGATAGGTAGTTCACGCTACTCGACAGCAAGAAAATAACTTCAAAAACCCCGCTATCGCCGGGATTGCATTCTATTCTCATTCTGCTCACCCGCAAGGGTCGTGGCGTGAAGGGTTTGAAAGTGCTCAGAGTCAAGAAATCAGTTCAGAGCTTTGAAAATGAAGTTGAAGTAAGTTATCCACAAACAAATTAGTACTGAGTTTTTTGAGATCTGTCGTGTGTGTCGTGGAGTAGTGTAGTGTTCCGACGTTTCGGCGAACCTACTGCCAACTTGGTCATGATTGGGTTACTGTAGTTCTAACTTTCTGAGTGTTGAAAAAAACTATGTGACATCTTATGTCGTCCCATGACGAACATTGAAGAATAAAATACGTAGTTGAAGCACTCGTTTGAAAAGCTATATTTTCGTAAATAAGTAAGTAGTATAGGGGCGTTTGATTTTTATAAAAATATCCACATTCTGACGGAATTCCTGAAATACACATTCTTTTGAAGACAAAATATCTTTCTATTACGTTTCAGGCTTATATTCTGCGTGATTGATATTCTTTTGAAATCTTCAACCATTTTCAGATAGTAGTTTCAATATTATGAAAGGTATTATAGGTATATCTTCGTCAAATAGCAACTTGCAACGGAACTTTCGCGGTAGTGATTTCTTTCAGAAAAATATCGCAGCTATAGGTAATACACCCTAAGCGAAACTGCTTGAGAACGATGAAAGACGTACAAGGGATGCTGGAGGGGTGAAATAATAAAAAAATGATGAGAAAATGCAAGACTTGAATGAAAATATTGAGATATTTTCTACAACATTTTTTCTTCATATTATTTAGACCGACTTGAAACTTTGAAATACTTTTTGAGTGTAATGTAAACAAATTGTTTCATTTGTAACTAATGACTTCAATTTGTTTTTAATAAAATGTAAGCATAAAACTTTTACTTTTGAAGACACTTTTTCACTTCGCCGTTAGCTCAAGACAACGTTGTATGTTTCACGAGAACGTTTTTGGAGGGAGTTTCACGCGCTTAAGGATACATAGTACCATCACAGGAGTACGAATCGATATTATTGTAATTAGATACTTATCTAAAAATCAAACCTTTACCAAACCTTTACCATAAGAGACAAAAATATGTAAAGCGTTTGAGGGGATCCAAAGGTATTGTGGGGTCATGCGTGGAATCGTACGAAAGGGTCTTGGAAAATAAAATCCCGATCGAAAGTCAGTTTTCTTCCAGTTCAAGCCATCGGGAGAAAGCCGACCATCGTTGACCGATCGATCGAGAGGATCCAGTCTTCGTAAACTACCGTGTTTGATAGTATCTCATGAAAGTGCTTCACGAGTAGAACTCAGATTATGTAGATAGATTTATGTTACAAAGATTATAAAAGCGTGTATTTTTTTGTTGTTGGATTGTACCTATGTACTGGTTTTTGTAGACAATTAGAACAAGTTTTTATTCAAGTCGAAAATAATCGCAGTATCAAGTTGCTAATTATTTGTTTTGAACTAAAATTTTCCGTTTTCCCGTCTCACTGAATTGTCAATAATAAAATGTATGTAACTCGAGACACTTGCTCATCTTCTTTCCTATTGTCGCCCCTGCATCATATATAATGATAGTTTTACAATACGTTGGGAGTTGTTTGTATTATTATCTCATGTTCGATGATTGTATAATGGCATACGTGGATGCATTCGTATTCATAAAGTCATATTTTCATCCTATTGTAACGCTTCCGCAGACATGCAGAGAATTACGATAGGATAGGAACGTACATGAAAGAAGAGGGCTTGACTATGTCGGTCACTTACTTAAGGGCAGAGGTGTTGCAGTAAAAGGAATCGTAGAATCGCGTGAATGTGTCGGAAGAGTTTGTGCAAGGGTAGGAAAATCTGTTTTCTCTGCCTACCTCGCAAGAGAGGAGGTGTGAGGGGAGAATATTTAAGGATTCCTAACTTTATGCAATAAAAGTAGTAGCTTAGAGATCACTCGTTCTTTATGGGTGAAATGCCTAAAAATAAAAATAAAAAAAAGTAGTAGCTGGTAGTCATATGAAGTTTATCTTAAGGTCCCTACATACTAGGTTTTTAGTTTAGTCGAGTAGGTAGTGTAGTAGTTATAGTCAGAGGTGGGCACCGTTAATCAAAAAGTTAACTTCGTTAATCGATAATCCGTTAACTAAAAAGTTAAATTCGTTAATCGATAAAACGTTACATTTTTAAAAATGAAACGGAAGTTAACGTTAATCCGTTAAAGCGTCAATGTAAAAAATTGCGCTTAAATGGCAAGAAATAGAACTACATAAGTACAACTACTATCACGTTTACTCCATCGCGATGTATTCCAACAAAGGGAAATTTCTTTTCCAACTCCTAACCCACATACGATACCACACATAACCCTATACAGCCCTTGGGTTATCTAATGCTAGCGCCGCCACTGGATGATGCTATGCAAACAATCAAATATTAACGGACTTAATTAACGGAAGTAAAATGTAAAGGAAGTTAAATAATCCTTTAACAATTTTTGGAGGTGAGAAAAGCGTTAAATCGCTAACCAAAATGTTAACTTCGTAATTAACGATTAACGTATTAACGCTTTTCTGACCAGCTCTGGGTATAGTTATATAGAATCTTCGTATACGTATATCTGGCATTGTTACTAATTCACTAACTACTCGACTAAACTACTGGCCTAGTGTGAAAAAACCTTACGGATATATTTTCTATACCTGATAATTTCAATGGGTTTTGGAATACTGTATTGTAGTATAAGAAGGTGAGCTTAGAAAGAGACGTGCTTTGCCTTTCTCCCATCATTATAACGGCATTTTAAAGCTGCATTTCAAGAGTCAAGTGCGCCATCAGTAATGGCCAGTTGCATTACGTTCTTTGAAATATCTCCAGTCGTAGTAAGCATATTGAAAATACTCTTTCATAACGTCAAACGTAGGTAGCTTATTATCCATGAATAAGCTCTAAGGATGACGTATGCAGTCAAAGCTTACACTACAAAGGAAAGAAGGTTAGGTAATGATAAAAATAATAAACTTTGTTATTGTGTAATAATGATTTAAATGAACTTTTAGTAGCTCGGGGTAGGAAAGAAATTAATTCCAGACACCTCAATGATCTTAGCCAATCTCATATTGACAAATGCGTCATATCATTGAGGAGTTGTATGGGGAGACTGAGGAGTTCATACTTGCGATTTAAGATCAGGGAAAAACAAATAAAAATATCAAAAATAAATTTAAAAAAAGATTCAAATGATGATCTACGTAGGAAATGTCTGGCTAAACTGGAAACTATGTATAGTTGTAACGTAATATTATAATTTTGAGTTGTTTAACACTCCCGCAAACTGAATTTACTTATAGACATAATCATGTAGCAAAAATAATCAACAAAAATAATTATAACTGATAGAATAATACAATAAAATTATGTATGATATGCATGGACCAATGAATTAACTCGTGTACTACGAAAAAAGTACATTTGTTAAATTTCCATTTAAGGTCCTATATGCTGTCATTGGGCTTTGGCGCCCTAAATTGTACTCAGCCAATACTGAGTACCCCTAAAATTTACGGGATCTGAAGATTTTCAATTCAGTTTTTCAGATATAAAAGTATAATTTAGCCAAAATACTGGTATTTATAATCTTAACAAATCGGCTGTTTTAGATTTTTAAATTTCTTCCCAGGTTTCTTTTCAAAAGGTATAATTCACTTTGTCACTTACGTTATTCTTATTTCGCGCTAACATTGTCATACAAAATTTGAAAAAAAAATGAAGCAAAAATTGAACGATTTTTGCTCAGTGTATATGCGCCCCAATCCAAAAATTAAACATTGTATCATAGATGTAAACACTTGGTAGCTATCATACTTTGTACATTATGAATGTACATAGGTACTGTGTGTTGTGCGGTATGCAGAATTCAGGGACACAGTGATTCTGCGACAAAGTACAGATGGCGTTATCACGGGACCACTGAACAAATATACTCGTACAGCTAGCATTGTTACTATCATTGTGTTCTTCAAGATATTATTGGGGGAATGCGGACGTTATTTGGGTAGGGATATTAGATACGAGCATAACATCCGTGAGACTCAAAGACGCGAGAGAAAATGAATTGTAAATAGTGACATTGGTTCATTCCCGTAGGAATTCATTGAATAAGAGTTTTAAGCTTTCTCTGAAGAGTGCAGGGAATTATTTGATTTTAGGTAATATGCAGGTTTAAAAAATGAATGAAAATGTATGTAGATAAACTCATCGTGTTAACATTTTTTTTGCTAAATGGCCAAGTACTTGCCATGCGAGGTTCCTGTTTCGATTTACTGACTGATCAGGAAACAATTGTCCATTGATCGCTTATTGGAGGTTTAGGTTGCAGAGATCGCAGCACCGCGATAAGCTTGCCCTAAGGAACATAAGTTATGGCGTCTGTTGTGTTTTTTTTTTCAAGGGATTATCAAAACAAACTAAATAGCATCGGGAGAGACAACGAGCGATCAAGAGCATCTAGTCATCGTGTACTGCCGTATTCGGTCTCATAAAAATGCTTCACGAGTTCTTTATTATTTTTTTCTAGACATTTAATATCAGTTTCCATTCAAGATGAAAACATTCAGAATATTCAGGTAGTTGCTAATCAATTTTCTTTGAATAAAATATCTTTCGTTTTGGGTCTCACTCAATTGACTATAATTATGAAATGTAGGTAGGTAATATAATACAACTAGTTAGATAATAATTGAAATTTGATGGAATCTCATCATATGAACCTAAATTCACGCAACAAAGAGAATATTATCATCTAAATACCTCTGGTGTTTACTTCTCTCAGTCAAAGATATTCTGTTGCATGTTCTGATGTTTAGAGTACTACATAAAGACATACTATTAGAATATAGTTCTAGCCTAGTCTGTGAAATACAATACTACACATCCTAATGTAACATTTGCATTTTGACACAGAGATAGGTCGGTCGTCACAAAGGTGGTGATAATATCGACACAGTGTACTCTGATGTGTAAAGGATTCTCCATATTCTGTATGTGGAGTGAATACGTAGATTATAATGGTGCTTCACTTGTTGCCAATTTGGACACACTATACCATTGTTGTAAAGTGGATATCTGACCAAATGCATTAACCCTGATGCACTATTTGATTGATGGATTCCAAAGATGAAATTTTGATGAAATTGTTCCCTTTGTCACACCGTTTCTATTGAAAGCTGAATTTAAAATACTTTGCAGCATTCTTCCAAAACGCCCTGTCCTGGGTTAGAGTTGTGGAGGACCGAAGGGAGGCTTATATCCAACAATTCATCTGAGAGGTCAAGGAAACGACACCCTTAAACAATCATCATCTTCATAAGTTCGACAATCGACAGCCCTAGGAGGGCCTCGACTGAATCAAACTTTACTGCATTCCTGTCTGTTTAAAAACAATGGTCGACCTTAAGTAGGATCCGAACTGGTCACGCTAGATGCGAGTACTTGCTCTATAAATGGGGCAAGAGGGTAATGCTCTGTTTGAGTGGGGCCAGATTGAGATTGTCGATCATATATAGTGGAGGGTATTCCTGACAAGAAGTTTGTAGGGGTTCTTGAAATAATCTACATGGTGACGCCAAGGGCAATTGACTACTTTTAAAATATGACTATGATTTCCCTTCTAGAACGATTTATTTATTTATTTATTCAGCATTGGAACACCAACAGACATCACACATATAAACACAATACATACTAACACAAAAAAGCCTGATCTCAAGTGATGCCCTACTTACATGTATTCACATTTATGTCAGCAAAATTTTGTTAAATCAAATTACAATCTATACTACTAAAAAAACTAAGCACACAACGTTCGTACAAAACTGTGAAAAAAGAAGAAGATTACAATTTGCAGATATTATTTCAAATTAAAATGAATTTCCAAGGTATTGTACAGACAGTCAAAATAATCTAAATCTCCAATAAAGCGTATATAGGCCCATGTAATACTTTCTACAAAATACTCTTGTTATCTGAACACTCTATACGAGTATAATGTTAGGTGGCTAAGTGTGTATAGCACAAACTAAGAATGTGGGATTTTTATAGAAGTTTACGATAAGCTTCAACACATTTTCACTAGTGCCAGAGTTCAGATTTCGATTAGTGTTTGTTTCTCGTTAGGGATTTGCAATATCACCTACACATTCATACCCACCTAGGAGATATACTTGTAGTATTTGTAGAAAAGCATTGCGATTTCTCACCATTCGCGGTGGATTTCGACATTTTTTTCCCCAACAGAAAAGCTATCTACATTCACACAATTGTTTATTGTTTATTGCTGCTTATTAGCCGTAGGCCCATCTGGACACCTGGAATCGTCATTTGAACATATTTATGTATATTAACCATAGGACATTGTCATATAAATATAGAAAATATGACCCAAGATCAATGCTGATCGGAGTGTTAAAGGTTCCAACCAGCAATTCGTCAATTCAAATAAATACATAGAACAAATAAATAGTTAAATGCAGCATGATGCGACCTTCCTCGGGGAGGATGTAGGATGGGTGTTCCTATGCTTACGAGTCGGCATTGACTGGCTTAAGTGATCATGACGCCACACCCTGTTGTCAAATGATTCTAGCCACACATCAGTGGAGATCAGAACCAGTCGTGATACGAGTAACGAATAATTTAGTTAGATAAATTTTTAAAGGCCGGTTTTAAGCCAACAGTAAATCGATCGAATTCGATTATCCGTAGACAGTTGAAATCGCAAATTTTGAATCGTTCAATCGAATTGTATCTATACATGGATATGTTATAGTAAAAGAGATAGATATATACTAATCCCAACAATGGTTTCGGTACATAATGTATGTAGTATCTATATCTCCTTTCTCTCTCTCTTTTTAGTGTTTTTTTGCTCTCTGGAGAGTTACGACTGGATCAAATAATACTTTACGTGTTAGCGACTCTCTAAGGTATTTTCACTTTGAAAATAAACTATTTTCACACGTCTTGTTATACTGTATTAGCTATTTCCTCTCCATTTTTTACTTCCGATTCTTGATTGATAGTTCATGAAAATATTACTATTACTATTTCTGACTCTTTCAGACTGTCGTAGCCCAGTGATTGACACACCTTTGTTACAAATTTAGAGGTAAATGAGTACATGGTTGGCGCAGTTGGTTGAGGCGGCAGTCTCTCGAACGGGAGGTGCCAGGTTCAAACCCCGGCGCTGGAGATGTATTCCACACTGTGCGATACAAGCTTTTGGCCTAGTGCGAGGTGTGCAGGAAAGTATTTGGGTTTGTGTATGCAAGCCCAGATCATTAAAAAAAATCTTAGCCAATTAAGCTTAGGGAAGATGCATTGAACATTTATCTAGGGAATAACCCTAAAATATTTTTTTTTATCTTGTATAGATTTCTCAAAAAACGTTGTGAAAAACACGTCTGATCTATTTTCCAAAAGACGGGAATTCGTTTCCCGAAAGTCGCGGAGTTAATTTTTTTTGTGCTGATAATATGCAATAAAATCTAGGAATAACCGTAAAAGTTTTTTGATAGACGCAAAATTAACCCCAAAAAACGGAAAAAAAACGCTTTTACCACTTTATCATGCGATTGTTCACGCGAATTTGAACCTTAATGCCGTGGGAAATTACTGTGACGTCGCATTCTTGGTACCATGGCCTTAAATGTGCAAATCGATTTTTTTTGAATAAATTGTAATATTGGAGTTGGCTGTATAAAATAATATATTGTAGGTATGAATATGTACAGTTACAACTGTTGTGTCGCGGTGGTGGGTGACTGTGGAAGTATATACACGTGTAGAAAAAGAATCAACGATAATGTTGCTTTCTGACGACAGATGGAGCAGGGATGATTTATTCGTTGGCTCTCCATAATTTAATAAATGCCTTCATATTTTTGATGATATCAGAAATCGCAAACTCAGAAATATAATATTTATATTAATCTGTTTGGACCCACATAAGTTTGTGCCCATATTTGTCCCATGCGGGGAGGTTTTTTTGTTTTGATCCACACAATCGCCGGGTTGTGGCGCCTAGCGCCACGGCATTGAAACGAGTCTTTTAAGTCAAGTCCTCAGGGTCTTTTACTTTTGCTGCCCCTGGCTCGGGCGAATAGTTTTATAATTAGTCTAAGTTATTATGTAATGTATCTCATTATTTGTTATCCTCCTTGTAGCAGGGATATTGAAGGTGTCATTCCGAACGGTGTTGCTGGGGGGTTCCGGCTAACTCTGGGGCCGTCTGAGTAACTCTGGGCTGAAAGAGCGAATAAAAAGGCGCCTGTGTTATTCGGGTGTGAGGAGGGACCTTCAATATGGACCCACATTAGGGTAAACCCATCCTCCATCCAGTCTTTTACGCACGCTCAGGCCGTGTTGTATTTATGTGCTGGCCGCACTGGTTGGAGTCTGTGTGCTGGTAACACCGATAAGGTGTTTCCGGCCATTGCGGTCAGATAATACTAGCACGCGCTGATCGGCCCTCTTTCCGCTTCAGGAACTCGTTGTATACACACGCACAGTGCTCTCTCTCTCGTGATATCCGATATAATATTATAATATACGATATATACAATATACAAATATAAAGTCAACTATATATATATATTTTCAATAATCCTACGTCCCTCAGAATACAACACTGGCGCAGCCGGTAGGATTATTGAAAATATATATATATAGTTGACTTTATATTTGTGGACAGGCGGAGATTAATGTTAAAACTTGCAAATCATTCCTGGAAAAAAATTGGAAAAAATGGAAGTTTGCCTCATAACTTTCAGGATAGATTGTTAAAATTTTTAGTAGATCACAGAAACACACCTCAGGAGGCAACAGGTATCGAACCCAGTATGTTGATGTTAGGAAGAAAAATCAGATCGAAGTTTGACACAATCTTTTGTAGAAAAGAATGTGACAGTGAGATTTATACTAAGATAACGGATGAAACATATCATAGAATGTTGAGATCACAGGAAAAGCAGAAAAAATATAAGGGAGGAAAAAAATTTAATGCGTTGTTTAAAATTGGTAGTACAGTGTTAACCAGAGACTTTAGGTCTAAAAAAATTCGATGGTTGGTAGGTACTGTGGAGAAAAATCTGGGTAGCAGAACATATTTAATTCGTCTTAAGAACAATGGACAGTTGTGCAAGCGACATTCAGATCACATAGCTGATAGAAGGGTGTCTTGGGACGATAGTGATAAATCTGACACTTCTGATAAGGGTGATGAAAATTTACCCCACTTGGAAGGCATATCTTCTGGTTCACTAATGGTTGCAAACTCTTTCAGATCAGACGTTTGGGCTGGAAGGCTGAGAAACAGATAGATGACACCTATGCTGCATCAGTCCACTATAGAGGGAGAGAGAGAGAGATGGAGAAGAAAAATAAGTTTTAATTTTGTAATCAAGAGATTAATATTATTTCGTTTTGTTCAATCAAATATTTAAGTTGTCAAATATTTAAAACAATATGTTACGAGTATTATTATGTTAGCTTAATCAAATATTTAAGTATTTTTAAAATGAAATAGTTAGATTAAATATTATCTAGTAGAAATAAAGATTAGTGCCCTCTATGGGAGTTCTCCCCAAGTAGGTAGAATAGCAAGGGTGCAAACCATTTTGTAGTAGAAATCTGTAGCAGTAGCAATAATAAAAGAAAGGCCCTTGTGTTTATTTTTCCATACATAATATAAGTTAAGAAAGTATTGTGAAATGTCACGAGGGAAGAGTGTTGTATTTATGTGCTGGCCGCACTGGTTGGAGTCTGTGTGCTGGTAACACCGATAAGGTGTTTCCGGCCATTGCGGTCAGATAATACTAGCACGCGCTGATCGGCCCTCTTTCCGCTTCAGGAACTCGTTGTATACACACGCACAGTGCTCTCTCTCTCGTGATATCCGATATAATATTATAATATACGATATATACAATATACAAATATAAAGTCAACTATATATATATATTTTCAATAATCCTACGTCCCTCAGAATACAACAGGCCGGATGGGCTCTCACCAACAAACTCCTCCCGAAACTACACTGAGCACTCTTAATGTTCCCTGGAGGAGACTCTCACTGCAACGATCTACACACTACTGCGCGCTGCTACATTTTTTTAGAAATTAGCATCTTACAATTACGCATTACTTCGTAGATACTAAATCTTAATCTAGAAGACAACATTGTACATTGTACAATTTAGACAGAATAGCCTGTCCCAACACCGTTAAGGGTTGCTCCCTCCCACTTACCCTTGGATGGTACAGGAACGCCAGTTCCTATTTCATCCAATAATTGTACAAAGTAATGCCTGTCCCAACAACAATGAATTACTGCTTGTGGTTAGTAGCTATGATGAAGGACACTTTACGCCCAAGAAACTATTTCGGTCGCAATTTGGTCGCCCTTCGCACACGTTCGCACACTACTGTGTGCACACTAATCGGAAATTCGGTCGCTGTTCGGACACAGTTCCGGAACCGCAACCAAAAGTGGGGAACATTTGTGACTAAATCTGGTCGCATTCGGTCACATTCTGGTTACAAATGCGACCAAATCCGGTCGCATTCGGTCGCATTTGTAACCAAAATGTGACTACTTGAATGGCCCGCCGGTGCTGGCGCGTACGTATTTGCGGTTTCTCGCAAAAATAAATATATATAGCTATAATTTTAACATGGATGCGCAACAAAATTCTTAACACCAAAATACTTTACAGCCATGATATAATATTAATGAAAATAAAAACGGACGGGTATAGCTAAATAATATCCGAATTTCATTGCGAAACAAAATTTATCGTGTAATTTAGTAAAGTAGGTGGCTTATTTTTAACGCGCCTTTTTAATTATTAATTTTAACAACAAATAATAAATTAATGTGATAGTCATATTTATTTATATTAAATTCTATACATCTTCCAATAAGTCCATTGTTTCGCAGAAACCTTAATTTTGACCTATTACGCTATAATCCAAAGAAATTTCATCCTGTAAAACGATTAAACATGCATGTTAATGAACATAATTATCAAAATTTCGTAGAATATGGAGTAGTCGCAAATGTGACCACTTATGACCACTTGTAACCAGTTGTGACCGCTTTGTGACCGAATGTAACCAAAAGCGGTCACAATGCTTTTCATTAGCTAGCCGCCATAGTTCTTGATCTACTATTCTCAAACAGTTTCCGCTCCTCATGTCAGAACGTCTTCAGTCTTTGTACAAAATGCAGTATACGCTCGTCGCAACAAAGGAAAATTCGGCAGTTGTGATTTCTGCTGTTCCTAGTGGTTGGGTGAAGGAGGGTCTTTTGTATTGGCCAAAATTTATACGGAAAACTATATTGGAAGAGGCCAGGAGAAACGAGGACAGTGTGCCTGAAAGTGGTTGGATGCGCATAAAATGCCGAATAAAAGTTATAGATATTCCAACATATGAAAAAGCCATGGATTCTATTCGCTTCAACACTACAAACACGACTGAACAAGAAACAGATTGAGAACTACTTATAGCGTGGACTAATATATTTTGAACAATTTGAACCAACTTTGTTCGGACACATTCACCACACAGTGTGCACACTCCGCGACCAAATCTGGTCGCAAAGCGTACACAATGTGTGCGCTTTGTGACCAAGCTATGTTCGGACACATTCACCACACAGTGTGTACACTCTGAGACCAAATCTGGTCGCAAAGCGTACACAATGTGTGCGCTTTGTGACCAAGTTCTGTTCGGACACATTCACCACACAGTGTGCACACTCCGCGACCAAATCTGGTCGCAAAGCGTACACAATGTGTGCGCTTTGTGACCAAGTTATGTTCGGACACATTCACCACACAGTGTGTACACTCCGCGACCAAATCTGGTCGCAAAGCGTACACAATGTGTGTGTTTTGTGACCGGGTTTTTGTGTGCACACTGTGTCGACACGGCAACTACATGTGACCACTTGTGACCGAATTGCAAATTTCGCGACCGAATTTGGTTTCTTGGGCGTTGCAACTCGGTAGTGTATGGTGTTGCCACTTTTCGCCGTGGACGGCGCTAGTTTCGCCTTTATGGATTAACTATCAGCTGACTTATTTCTCACAATGAAGACTTTAATTTTTAGTTTCTGCCACATCGTAACGGTTGGGAAGGAGTTCCATGTTTCTGATCACTGAATTGTTATATTCGTAGATTTCTTGAAGTTAGGGTGGTGTGGATAATCATGATGTTATTACAATTTCTGTATTATTATTATATAATAAATGTCACATCCATCTTTCCAAACATTCTTATGCAATATACGATTATAATATTATATTAAAAAATACTTGGACTCTAAGTAGCTACCATGACGCATTATAGATAATATTATTATCTATTTACTCATTGCCACCGTATTATTTTGTTTCGTCTGTTGTTTTCTGTGTTTTCAAAGGAAAATCCTCATTAAGTAAATAAAAAAAACCCAGGCACGGAGCAAAAGAAATGTAACTCAAATGATAGGTAAAAATGAGTAATTAAATACTGTATAGGAGGCATCATCGAAATCAATGGCTACATAAATGTGTGAAATACCAAATTCAGGAAATACACCAACCAACCTATGCCTATGTATCTTGAACTTATCTAGAAGATGGGTATTTCTGACGATTTTGTATCAAATACCTTTTCGCAAAATGTAGTACATGTATATTTTATAATTATTGATGGAGTTTACCTATATGTATACAGGTAGGATATAAGTAGCTTAAGCGTAGTGTCTACAACATTCATATACTAGGTATAGGTGTATATTTTACGATACATAATGTAAAGTTATATGCACAAAATATGTATGTAAACCGTTAGGTATAAAAAAAGATTCAAATTGCAATTTGTTCCCAATCAAGGCAAGGGAGAGATACAACCCCTTAACACTTTCACTACCGCATAGATTGTATTATTAAAAAATAATAAAATCATGTTATATTTGTTGACGAAAGTTTTTCCTCAACATTGTATACCTATTATATCTCTCGACATAGTTTAAGAAAACTGTAATATGATTCCAACTTCTTAATGCAAAAAATCCAGTTGTATCGCTGTGATACCACTAACAATTAAGACACGTACCTAATACATACGAGCGTTCAGCCTTGAGTGTTTCACTCTCCATGTAATTTCTAGAATCCCTAGAATTCATGTGATTTGTTTATTTATTTACGCTTTAAGAGTGTGCATACCGACATTTCAAAAATTTCTAAAAACGGGAGACCTTCTATCTCGACAACCGTTACTAAATATGCTTTGAAACAAAATAGGGTAGATGCATTGAACCTTTATCTAGGGAATAACCGTAATAGATTTTTTATATCTTGCATAGATTTTGCAAAAAAATATTTAAAAACACCTCTGACCTTTTTTCCGAAAGACGGAAACTCGTTTCCCGAAAGTCGCGGAGTATTTTTTTTTCTTGTACTGATAATATGCATTAAAATCTAGGGAATAACCGTAAAAGTTTTTTGATAGACGCAAAATTAACCCCAAAAAATGGAAAAAAACGCTATTTTTAACATTTTATCATGCGATTGTCACGCAATTTTGAACCTTAATACCGTGGGAAAAGACTGTGACGTCATTCCTGGTGCCATGCCCTTAAGTGAACGAAATACAGATACCTATGTCTATGTAATATTAAAAAATATATATACTGTATTAGTAATTTCTACCTACTGGTACAGCTACATTACTCAACGCGTTTTGAGTATAAGGAATCCGGGAGCATATTGTGTGAAAATTAGCACGAATGCATGTGACGGAAACAAGTAATTCGTGTAAGTATGGGGAACTCTGGTATTTTATCCTTTCTGCCCACTGTATAGTGTATATACCTAGATGATACTCAATATCTATTTATTATTTTAAAATATTTTATACATTTCGTTATCAGATATTTGATAATAAAATTGACAGCAGTCAAAGTGTTAACTTCACTTCATTGCGTTTGATGGCATAGGGGAGTTACCCACCCTAAAATGATAATAAAAATACGTAATATTCTGTATAGCTGTATAGGAACGTCTGGTAGTCAATGGGTTAACACCGGGAGGACTATCAGAGGAATTTATGGGTTGAATAAATCGATTTTTTAGCTTCCATCTCTCTATCGGAATACTACGAGTATAATTCCTTGTGCATGAAATTCGGATTATTGTTACTGAAGCGTACTTTACATTATATATACTCGAATCCAGAGAATTCGACTAAAACTATTTCGACTAATAGCTAATTCGACTGATTCAAATTCGACTAACGATCATTTTGGCTAATAACCAATTCGAATATTTTCATACATTTTACATTATTTAAAATTTTATAACAGTAATTTTAATTATAATGATGTGATGGAAAACAATATACGAAAGCGTGTTTTAATCGCATCATAATTCTATTCTATTGTTCTTTTATTGCTCTGAATTCGAAAATAATGTAAAATATATAAAAAATTGTCGAATTGGTTATATAATTCAAATTTATCGTTAGTCGAATTAGTTTAAGTCGAATTAGCTATTAGTCGAATTTGCATTGGTCGAATTTACTGCTATATATAGATGCATACCTTCGTACTGTTTTTCAGTGTCTACCGATTTTTAGTTTAGAACTGAGATACCTGGCTATTGTTTTATTTTTCATTCCTTTCCAGGCATTTTCTTCTTCTTCCTCTTTAGACATATCTTCGATTTGTTCAGTCAGGGCTTCAAACGCGCGTTCCTGTGATGAAGAGGTCCAGCTTTCTCTCAGTCTTTCCGTCCTCCAGCGATCTCTTTCATGACAAGTTTTGAAATTCTTGTGTTATCCATCCGGTGTGCAAATAATTTTCATAAATCTGTGGTCCATCCTTTCGACATGAGCATGAGCACCCACATCTAGTACGCACAGGGTCAATTTTGAAAAAAAAGAAGTTTGTAGTACTAAAACTAACTATAAGATCACTCACAGACAAGGGATATACAGCATATTATGGACTTTCGTAAATCGTAAAGTGATCACATTAAACCAGCCGACGATCAATCATAAGCCTGATGGAAAGTCCATCCTTTGCTGTATATCTGATTGAGGTTAAAGTCATGTGATCTACAGAAAATTCCGATGTTCTCACAAAATATTAATCGTCATTTACAAAAATAGTAATAAGTAGGGAGTAACTAAAATAAGACATTTTTTTCTTTACTAAAAATAAATTAAAAATTTTCAGACTAAAACAAATTTAAAATACACCTTTTTTAGTTTAGAAAGTTACAGAATTAAACTTATTAACATTTATTAGAACAGGCTCGGTTATTAAATACTTTGTAATGAATTTTAATAAAACATTTTTTGGATAATTATTAAAAGGCATTTTTCATTAAGCACAGCGTAATTCAAAATAAATATTCATTCATTTTGATTGAATTTTTATCAAAAATTGTCATCTCCTTTTTTTCATACAACAAAACCTACACCCAAATTCCAGGTGTTTTATTTTCATCCAGGCACACTCGACAACAGATTTCTGTCGCCTGTCGAATATTATTTTATCAGACACAATTGGGACAGTCCGGATATTTGTTTACCCAAATATTTAAAGTGGTGAAAGGGTATTATTCATAACAAATATCTGCCAACTTTCTTCTTCTTCTTCTTTTCAGCCCCTTTCCCTATTTTTTTTTCTCATAATGATAATACTATGAATCTACGTTTACTGAATTATTATCATAATACTTTTTTTTTAATATTGAGAAATTACGTACATCTTAAAAACGAATTTTGTATCATAAATCGTAATTCCGTGCATCAGACTTTATACCTTAGTATTTTTTTTCGACTTACTTGCATAACATTAAATACGGATTTGTTTTATAGTTTTTTTTATTTGTGATAACATCGGATTTTCTATTAAAGTTATCTCAACAGCTATAGTACGGCCAAGGACGAACTTTCCATCAGGTTTATGACTGATCGTCGGCTGGTTAAATGTGATCAATTTACACTATACTAACATACATACACCAGTTTTAGTCCATCTTTGCGTCAAAATACGGATATTTAAGTATTAGCGAAAACACGTAAAATTCAAAGATTTTACGAACATCAAGGATTGATGGTAGTATATTAAGAACGTCGGTGTTTTTTGGAAAGCGAAATGAAGAAGTATTAGGTAAATGGAGCAAGTATAAAAATGTACTGAAAAATCTAAACGAAATTTTCCTTTCAGAGATATAATACATTCCTATTCTATCCCTGGAATTCCTTTTCTTTAGCATATTATTATCCTTATCTCACAATCGCAGGATATATATTTTGTAATTCTTTAAGCTGTTGCTGACGCACTTTTTCTTATCGCCCACCTCAAAAAATATAGGTATTTTTTTAATACTTATACCTATTTACATCTCATCCACTTAGGAACCGCAGAATTCCCTTAATATTGAAGATGAATAATTTAATACAAACAAATTTAATTTAATAAGGTAAAATATTTAAGAAGGTAATAAGGGTACATACCTAAATACATATTTACAAATGGCGTTTAAAATTCATCATTTATTTTGTCAGCCATCCCAAAACTTTTTGAGTCCATTGTCCTAGATAAGATTGGCAAATCCATTAATGCTGTCATAACAACAAGACAGCACGGTTTTATGCCGGCCAGATCAACGCAGACAAATTTGGTTTTGTATCACAGGTTCATATCGGATGTACTGTCGAAAAGTGGACAAGTCGACTCTGTGTACACCGACTTTTCAAAAGCTTTCGACACAGTCACACACAGCGTGCTTTTGTCGAAGCTAAAAGGTTATGGAATTGATGGTGGTATCCTCCGATGGCTTGAGGGTTATTTGCGCGGTAGAACCCTAAACGTTAAACTGGAAGGCTTTGTTTCCTGCCCCATTCGTGCGACTAGCGGGGTTCCGCAGGGATCCCACCTAGGACCGGTTCTTTTTAATATTTTTGTTAACGACATTACTAGAATTTTTAACGATGATACGAACGTATTACTTTTCGCAGACGACTTGAAGATTTATGCCAGGATTAACAACGTAAGTGATTGTGAGCGGGTACAGGAGAACCTCAACAAATTGGTTGGGTGGTGTCATGATAACAGGCTTCACCTGAATCCCAGTAAGTGCCAGGTCATAAGATTTCATAGGACCAAAACTCATTGTATATACAATTATCATATTGACCACGTACAGTTGGAAACGGTTAAGATTATTAAAGACCTTGGCATTATTTTTAGCGAAGATTTGTCTTTTAATCAACACTTGGACGAAACAGTTGGCCGAGCCATGAGAACGCTGGGTTTTGTGCTTCGTTTGGCAGCTGATATGCGAGAATTTCAGTCCTTCAAACTTCTGTTTACTTCCCTTGTAAGGCCACTACTTGAAAACTGCACTGTATTATGGTCACCGAACTATGGAGTGCATATCCATAGTGCCGAGAGAGTCCAGCACAAATTTCTGCGTTTTATAAATTACAGAAAGGGCATTCCCATTGAAAATATTAACTATGAGTCTCTAATGGCTGAGCTTGGACTAGTTACACTCTACGATAGGAGACGATTGATGGATTTACTGTTTCTTTATAAGATGGTCAACAGTATAATCGATTGTCCGGATCTAGTTCAAAGTGTCCAGTACCGCGTTCCTTCCAGATACACCAGATCTACCTCCCTGTTTCACGAGTTCAATGCCTCTACCAACTATCATTACTTTTCGCCTATACTGCGTCTCCACCGATTGGGCAACGAGTTCTCTGGTGTTGCTGACATTTTTGCGGTAAGTCTCAGCTCATTCAAGCGTCTCATTCTGGAGTCTTTCCACAGTCCGTAGACATCTCACGACGTGTTCCTGATTCGCCTTGTATTACGAGGTATAACTCAAGATTTCCTGCACAAACTTTTATTTTTCTTCGTAGGTGATTAGTCCTTCGACCTTTATCAGGTTAATTAACCAAGTTGTTTTATTTTTATTTGTATAGATATTATATATTTTTGACTCACTTACTTTGTTATAAACACTGACCAATTTTATATGCTACTGCTTTGTATTTTCTCTTTTTTTTATATTCTTTTATTTGGTGACTGATTTGTTTTATTGTCAATGTTATATGACGGAAAATTTTATACATTGTATTTGAATTTGAATTTTATTTAATTTTTTTATTATTGATGCTGTGACTTGTTTTATATGCTGTGGCTGATGTTCTGTTTGGTCTGTTATTCTTGTTGGTAATCTTTTATGCGATATGTGACTGATTGTGTTTTATATGTTTGTTGGCTGATTTTACTTGGTGTGTTGTCACTGATCCTATTTGATACAGTGCATACTTGCCTGATTGATTTTATTTGCTGAGAATGACTTGTTATTTACATTTTATGACAGTTTAATCAGTTTGCTATGTCTCCTTTTTAGATCTGACTATTTTTTATATGTGGTTTTGTGTTATGATGTTAATTTGTAATTGATGAATTATGTGTAATGCACAATTGTTCGACTGTTTTTATTGATTGATTTTTTTTTGTGTGATTTTTGCAATATACTTTGTTCAAATGGCCTAAAGGCCGTGTTCGATTGTAAAATAAATAAATAAATCATTATTATAAAAATATCGGCTTTTGTACTTATTCATGAATCACTCGATAACGGGTGCCTTGCTTTAAAAAGAAGAATACTTTTTTCTTATACAGATTTTAATTTTTTTAATTATAGATATTATTTTCTCGATGTAGGTACCTACTAAAAGCAGAACAAATATATGTATTAATATAAAGACGTAATGATATACTTTTATTTAAAAGTATCTTTTTTCTTGTACCTAGTCCAAAATCCTTAATCCAAATTTCGTAAAACCAAAATCCTTCTTCTTCATCCTTTGTACAAACCCTGTTTTTAAAGAGAGGCTGCTGTTTCTCCCAGGTGTCCTTCCATCTTTTGGAAGATCTTCCTCTATGCGAAAATCCCTATCCCATAAATCCATATTTCCCTTTTTTTTAAATATCATTTCTAAATCTTTTTATCTATGTGGATATGAAATAGTATTAAAAAAGCACGATAAACAATAAATGAAAATGATTTTTCAAAAAAAAACATATTTTAATATGTAGGTATTTTTAGGTAATACCTTCATAATTATACATTCTATAAAGTATACAAATAATTGTTTTCAGGGATTCCAAAATGTATAAACATATATAAGGGTGTTTTAAACATTGTTACCCCAAACATAATTCTAACATTATTTGAATTCCACGGCTTATTGGCCCCGGGCCTTACGAGCAAGAAGGGCGTTTCGACGACAGGAAAAAATGTTTAAATTAAATTACGGTAAAACCACCAACCGTGCCGCGCGAATGAGACATCGGAGGAGGTGTTTAGCAAATTGAAGATACTCGTAGTATCCTGTTTTCCTCTTCCGTCCTTACGACACCATTTCGTAGTATAATGTAATATTCCTGCCATTCGCATTTCCTGGATATCTAGAGATATGGTGGGTATTCCCGTATTTCTTATCCCTGCAACTCAAACCAGTTTGCCTGACAAATTTTCTAACATTGACTGGTAAAGGTAACCTAGCAATTGTAATTGTGAAAACTGCACATCGTTAGCAACTATTGTAGGTATCAGGGGCGAAGCTACCTAAGAACACGATTCCCATCGAGTTACCTTTTGATTTAGATAGATAAATAATAATTAGAATTATGTATAATCAGAAATGCACCAAAAAATATTACGTTCAATCTTTGTAGATTCGTCTCCGATAGATGGCGGTGCACGGTATAATAACATTAGTGTTCAAATAAGCGCGCGAAACGTTTCCCGGAGGTACCCATTACATTGCAAGGTAAACCGTATCGGTTTTAGTTAGCCGTCCAAACTTTTTTACCAGGCGGGTGCGTTCATATTCCTTTAAAATGACAAAAATATATCTTTCTCTCTCAGTCTTATGAGATAATGGGAATATTACTGTCTCTTTCAACGTCATAGAGGAAAAAAATTACTATGTCTTTATCGCAGTAATTTAGGACTATCTTCAAAAGAAGTAGATCATTGCACATAGAAATTCTCTAATACAACGACATTTTTACGAATGGGTCAATATTATAATGTTATTTTAAAAAAAGCAAAACACGAGTAGTGTTGCTGTTTACAATTATTATCGCTAGATGTGACAAATATTTTGAGGGTTTTAGACACTTTATATTTGATAACTTGAGAACAAGTATATTAATATATTGCTACCTACAGGTAATAATATAAGGTTATGAACAATTAGTAGATCTTTTTATATTCAATTTTAGAATATTTTAGATACGTGTTTTTTATTTTCATATAATGATATCCAAATTATTAGCAATTTAATACTTTTCATATGGCAAGAAAGAGACTAGCTGTCACAACAAAACAATCAACAACAATGTTTTCTATTTTAGTATGTGCGGGTTTTATTTTGTGTTTTAATTGTTTTAATATTCATATGCAGGTATTTTGGTGATAGTGTTAGTTATTAGGGGTTCAACTATGTAAATAAAATTCGTATTGTAGATATTCTTGTATAAAACTAGGTATTTACTGTGTAAAACAATATAATATTACGCTGACGGAAAACTCAAAGGCAGCTATATTATTATTAAAATATCCGTAAAGGTAAGTAAGAAATATATTTATATGTATTTATAACAATGAAGAATATGATTCTTAATTGAATGCTGTGCCACAGGTATTCTGCCTCTTCTTCTTCTTTATCAGCCTCTTTCCCTCCACTGCTGGATATAGGCCTCTCCTTTGTCTTCCACCATTCTCTGTTTTGGGCTCTTTGTCTCCACCCATGTCCTACCGACTCGATGATATCATCGGCCCATCTTCTTTGTGGTCTCCCTACACTTCGTTTACTTTCGTAGGGTCTCCAGCTTAGTATTCTGGGGGTCCATCTGCCGTCCTTCTGCCTCGCCACATGACCCGCCCACTGCCATTTTAGTGTCCCTACTCTCTCCGCAACGTCTGAGACCCTTGACCGTCGTCTGACATTCTGCCTCATGAACAATAATTTTGTTATGATATGTCTTTTGTCCAAAAAAAGGAATTGTAGAATTAGGTCCATAGAGAAAATTGAAATTGAATATAAACCCAAGGATGGTTTCACTAACATTTCAATAATTCATGTTAAAAAACATTCCACAAACATTTCAATATTTCCTAGTATGAAATAAAATGTAGTTAACAAAGTTACACCTGATAAAATGCAATCTCTTTCTCTGGAGCGAAAGTAGAATAGCATAATACCAGTTGCTAAATTTCATGCAAATATGCATTTTTTTAAGGATAGTGAATCTGGGTTAATATAAATTGTAAGTTTGTTGTTTTTGTTAGGAATTAATTATTATGTGGTTATATGACGACGTTATATATACCTAAGTGAATTTATTATAATTAGGTATTATGAAAAAATCTTTATTTACCTAAAATATGAGCTCTGACAGTTTTCTGGTGTGATATTTATTGCCGGGAATATGAGATACAACAAAAATAACCAAGTAATTTAACTCACATCCCCGTAATGTTCCACATGAGAACGCTGGGAGCAGGGTAGTCTTTTAAAACATACTGAGGACCCCATAGCAATAATACGTATTTATTCAACGTCGGAATAATACATCTGGGGCCCTACGCAACAACTGATTATGGGGCCTTGACCCTAACGTGACCTGGGCATAAACGTAGTACCAGAAAACATAGGCGAATAGCGCCGCACGCGATTTTTATTAGGAGATTCGTGGTATTATTGAAAACATGTTAATTATTATGCACATTGTAACGTTTTCTTAGATATTTTTGAAGTCATTATTATGGGGTCCCTGTAAGGGCAGGAGCCCTGACTGGGAGACTTAAAGAGGGCATTGGCTGGGAGGATTTTTGATGCTCCGGCTTCCCTTTCACGCCAATCCACCCTTCGCCACTGGTAGGTATATTCTATTTTTTCCAATGATGTGCTGTTTTTAGTTTTCTGATTTTTAGTTGTTTTCTATTCCAAACACTTCGCGGCGATTTCTTGGCGGAACCACTCCGGGTCAATACGTTAAAGAAGAGGGAGGATTGGACTCCGTGACGTTATCACGCGAAGCACGCTGCAAATATGTTTATACGTAGAAAATTAATTAGACCATTATGTGAAACGCTGCATTGACTATTTATAGATTGAAGCTATTGTTCAAAATTAATGAGAGTACATAGTTAGCGCAGTTGGGTGAGGCGGCAGTCTCTTAACCAGGAGGTGCCAGGTTCAAATCCCGGCACTGGCGTTGTATTACACACTTTGTGATACAGGCAATTAGCTTAGTGCATTGTACGCAGGAGAGTATTTGGGTTTGTATATGCAAGCACAGATCTTTTAAAAAAAAGAAGGAAAAAAAAATTGCCCAAAATTACGAAGAGTTACAAAACAAGACAATATCAATAGCAATGTGCTAAGGGGCGAACTTATTGCAACGCAATATTTTACTGTCCTCCCGGTATTGGCAACCCTTGAAAAAAAGAGACTTTGAATTATTTTTTTTGTCAAATTGTAATGAAACGGTATTCTATATGTGTAAATAATTTTGACGAAAAGACACGTCGAAATCTTATTTCGAAAGTCTTTTCCGAAACAAATTTGTATCTTACAAAAACCACTTTATAACCTGTATTATTTTTTACCAAAAATGTATTTCCAAAATTATTTTCCGAATAAATTTGAATAATACTTGTAATATTATTTTATTTAGAATCATATATTTTCTTTTTCCCGAACAAAAAATCTCAAGCATCCACTCTACTCTGTTATATTTTCAATGTCGTTTTCAAATTTATTACTTACGGTTTTAGAGGTTATCATGCTTTCATATATCGCTACGCGTCTTAAGCACAATTCACATTATCATTTATAAATGATCCTATGTGTAAACACTGTACTGTGACGTAGGCTTATTGATGGTGGGAACATTTTCACACGACGAAAATGTATTATTCAAAAGAAACCTACTGTACATTTTGGTTCTGAAAGAAAAGAACAGTTACCATTTTTTGGGTAAAAATAAAAGACTTCCATCTATTATAGTTTAAAATTCACGTAATGGTTATTATTACACGCGACTATTTTTCGAGGATTCTCGTCTTCATTAATCTAAATAAACAAACTAAATCTTTGTACCTACATGTCACAGTGAGTTTGAATAGCTTGTGTCGTGAAGTGGAGTAGGTTGGCATCGGGGATTGAACCCGCGTCCATTGGATTAGGAATCGCGCTACCGCTAATCGGAATCTATTACTACCAACTACGTTTAAATTATAGTAAAAAAAACATGGGAATGATTTATAGTATTCCATAACTTTTGGGGTAAGTTGGCGGAGATTACAGCACTGTGATAAGCTTGCCATAGTGAACAAGTATTTTCAGCAATTTGTTTATATAAACTGTAAATAAATAAATAAAAATATGTTTTACCTACTCTTATTCTACCTACCTTATATCATTTTATTTATTTTTTTATTTTATTAATCTTATAGAGTGCATACAGTTATTACATACAATATAAACAATCACAATATCACCTGCAAATAAACCAGTGAAGACTCAAATATTACTTAATTACAAATCCTGGGCAACACACAACATTTAAAAATCATATAAAAAATTAATATCAAAAAATCAAACAGATAAAGAGAAAATTATGTACAAAGAATTCACAAAATAATCAAAATTCAAATCATAACACAATTAGGTAAAGACTTTTTAAGATGTGCTCAATCAAAAACTTTTGTCTCTCTCAGATTTCTCTGTTTAAGTTACGTCTTTAAATAATCGAGAAAAAGAAGGAATAGCTGATATTTCAGCACTTTTTTTCATATTCAGCTAAATTTCGTTGTTATACATTAAGAGTGTGCATACCGACATTTCAAAAATTTGTGAAAACGGGAGACCTTCTATCTCGACAACCGTTACTAAATATGCTTTGGAACAAAATAGGGTAGATGCATTGAACCTTTATATAGGGAATAACCGTAAAAGATTTTTTATATCTTGTATAGATTTCTCAAAAAAGTATGTGAAAAACACCTCTGATCTTTTTTCCGAAAGACGGAAACTCATTTCCCGAAGGTTGCGGAGTAAAATTTTATTTTTGTACTGATAATATGCATTAAAATCTAGGGAATAACCGTTAAAGTTTTTTGATAGACGCAAAATTAACCCCAAAAAATGGAAAAAAACGCTATTTTTACCATTTTATCATGCGATTGTCACGCAATTTTGAACCTTAATGCCGTGGGAAAAGACTGTGACGTCATTCCTGGTGCCATGCCCTTAAGTATGTATTATAAGTCTATGATTTTTGCGCTTTGTAGGCACAATGTTATATGCAAATGAACTCCAAGGAACTTTATTTATTTCGCGTATAAAAACTGAAAACATGTTTGCTTTGGAATTACTAGAGCCATTTTTTTATTAAAATACAAAGTAGCTTGTTACGGCAATACGTGTTGTTAAGTAAGTATCTACTTGAAGAGATAAATATTTTAAGGGCATGGCACCAGGAATGACGTCACAGTCTTTTCCCACGGCATTAAGGTTCAAAATTGCGTGACAATCGCATGATAAAATGGTAAAAATTGCGTTTTTTTCCATTTTTTGGGGTTAATTTTGCGTCTATCAAAAAACTTTTACGGTTATTCCCTAGATTTTAATGCATATTATCAGTACAAGAAAAAAAAATACTCCACGACTTTCGGGAAACGAGTTTCCGTCTTTCGGAAAAAAGGTCAGAGGTCTTTTTAAATATTTTTTTGCAAAATCTATGCAAGATATAAAAAATCTATTACGGTTATTCCCTAGATAAAGGTTCAATGCATCTACCCTATTTTGTTCCAAAGCATATTTAGTAACGGTTGTCGAGATAGAAGGTCTCCCGTTTTTAAAAATTTTTGAAATGTCGGTATGCACACTCTTAAGAGATTTTGAGAAAAAATACATAATCCTAAACGGATTTGTATTGAGCAAAATAAATCGAGTAAAATAATGAGCAAAAAAATGATGTATACTGCATGAATGTGACGGATGCAAGTTTTCGTTTTAAAAGGACTTGGAATTGTAAGCATAACTGCAAATACTTTCGTGCACACTTTACAGAAAGCTAATAGCTTTTGTCGTGAAGTGCAGAATACATCATCATCGGCACCGAAATTCGAACTTAACACTGGGAAAATCTACGGAAAATCTCTTCCATCCGATTCGACCAGCTACATTGAAAGCTCTGTTATAAAATTAGGACTTCTCTATTCTTCTCGGGTGTACCGTGTGTAGGTTATCAATGTTGTCTAGTTTTCGGCCAACCTGCTGAGGCCATCTTCAGGACTAATCGACAACCTACACACGGTACACCCGAGAAGAATGGAGAAGAAATTACCGAGGATCGTGAAAATCTTCAAAGTTATCTGCCCTGTTGAGTTCGTTAAGCTTATTGCTTGCTGTGGTTGCCGAACGTAGGGAGTGTTTGGCTTATGAAGTTCGGAGAGTGACGGTGCCTGGTTCCTTGTTATAGCAGATCAATTAAAAGCTGGCGGAAATCTACCATCAGTCAATTAAAGTTATATATTAATATTTGTTTATTAACTCTAATTTATCTAAATTAATGATAATAATATCCTCGTATTTATTTACTCCAGTTTATGTAAATGAATATATCTAATTATATTTCAATTTTAATTGGCACTGTTTGTTTTCATATTGTAATTAGCGTTATTTTGTAACATAAAACGTAACAACGCATAATTATATTATACGTACATACTCGTAATATATATTTACATAATAAGGTACTGATAAAACATAAAATTAGTCGTTTTACGCATGTAGGTATACTGTATCCGGCCTTTATTTAGAATTACTGAACCATGCGTGTGTCATTTTTCTCTCGAAAGCGAAAGTCTTCTTTAAAAAAACAGCAACTCGTTTCCCGAAAGCCGCAATAAAAAAAAACATTTGGCATCTATAATACATACATACATGTTCTTCCCCTTCTATCCTTGGTTGGGTCGGGGGCTCAAAGCATCTGCATATCTTCGCCAGAGGACTTGCAGTTCCCAGGACTTCTGGCTACTCCAACCACAGTCTCTCCTCGCACGCCGAACCACTGGTCTTCTGCCTGGACGCTCTGGAATCCGAGGGTGCATGCAGAAGACCAGTATCTGTCATATGCATTAAAATATAGGGAATGACTGTTATTATTTTTTTAATAAATGAAAATAATCCCCAAAAAATTGACAACGACACAGACAGATACGATAGGGCTCATATTGTGATCGTAGCAGCCGTCTCGCCCACAGAAAGACACATTGCAGAAAGATACAGAATCTTCCAATATGTCTGTAATATCATCAGTCATCAATGAAAAAAGTGTGGTGCTCTACAAGATCACGGTAACTTGTTTTCATGTCCCCAAACATGAGTGACATGCACGCCCGAGGATGCACTAATGGCGAATGCCAGGGGTGTCCGGGTGGCCGAACATTGGAGATACAAAATTTGATAGTGTTCCGGACACGGAAAGTAAGTAAGTATCAATGAAAATGAAGTTGCCAGGTCGATATAAAATCATACAATACGTTCTGTATGAGACAATGACTGATTTCATATTTTTGTGTATGACACATATTATACAAAGTAGACGCGTGTTTCCTACGTTTTGCGTTTCCCATATGTTTGAAATAATGAGACTTTGTGTTATGAAACACATTCATCAGTCACTATTTATAGAAGCCTTTTGATCCAAATAGAGTGTGGGTGGTAGTGTATAAGCAGAGACACACAAAAGCAAGCAAACAATAGGCAGGTAGTGTGTGAAATTTAAAAATACTTATTCAGTTCCTTTCTATAATACTTACATACGTAGGTGTAGTGAAAAACCTATATATAATTTACGAGTCTTCTATTAATGATACTAATAATAGGTAAATTTTATATCTGCAAGCGATCTTAATTGAAAATACATTTTAATGAGGCCTCAAAGTTGATGCTGCTGAAGATTCTCTATCTGCACTGAAGGAATCCTTGATTTTTGACAAGAAATCGCTAGTGTATTCGACTGTGCGTTTTCAGGAGGTTTTTTAATACATGATTTGAGGTTTTGAAGATTTGGAAATCGAAGATCGGAGAAATACTACACGCAGCGGTAAAAACACACAAAATTACATACTTCTGATGGACTCATCACCCTGCGAAAGATTCCAAGAATTATTGCTAGTATCCATTCATCTTTTTCTATCATTCATTATACCTATCAGTTTACTTATTTAGCAGTTCAAAGTTGGACTAAGCTGCTTTCTAATAATTAGTTGTTGATCTTGATAGATTTCTTTGTCATGTTTTTATGTAGGTGTCATTGATAGCATATATCGCATACTCATTCATTGATATGTATTATGTTTTGCCGTTTTATTTTTCAGAAATATTTATTTACTACTTGCGAGATTTTGAACCTCTCTCCTGTGCTTACCTCCCATTCCGCGTAAACACGATTCATAGACAATAATAAACAAGGCGTAGGAAGATAATCGTCAAAGTGTTTGCACTCATATTATATTGCTTTGTTATCTATGACTAGATTTTGTGCCCTGAGACTCCCGAGAACCTCCGCCTGGATTTTAGGTTGGATGCAAACACTTTTGCATACACGTTGTTTTCTAATTAAAGTAATTTTTCTCTTTAACTGTAATAGGTATTTGATTTTTAATAGTCTTAAGGCCCGGTTGCTCGATGAATAGTATCGTCGGCAGGTAACGGTAAGGAGATAGAAAACGTTGCTCCAGAACAAAAAAGTACTACGCTATCGTAAGATTTCATACTATCCGTTTACCGCTGCCGCCAGGTCCAGTAAACACATAGTAACGACGCGTACTGGCGCGCTATACTGATAGATGCATTCTCTTTTACCTAATATTATTACTTTTTCGTTACGTATTTACGAGTAGCATACATAGTTAGCAATTTTTTACCTGGCGTCGTCGGTATTTTGAAGCAATGCATTTAATACGTTTACTGATCACTGATCAGTAACAGCAATAGTAATATACTGTTCCTATCGTGTTTCGAGCAAGCGGCCCTAAGTCTTAGTTAGGATACTAACTGCTCTTTTACCAAATCAGTGCTGAGAGTTTTCCCGCGTAGAACTGATTCCTGGACATATGCGATTTAGTAACTATACAAACTTACTAAAACATTATGCTGATGAAGTAGTCTACATATTACTACGTGTAGGGCAAACAATAGGCATCGATTTAGACAGATTTAGAAAATCTCTTTTATCCCCAAATAAAAAAAATAGAATTTATATTTTTATATTCGTCACACTTCCGTAAGACGCTTTTCATATTTTTTGGGAAAGATTTGCACCCACTCGCTGCCAAAAATACAAATTTTGCGTCGCCTAATACCATGCTACAGTTAACGTTTCACATTTAACCAACTTTTCTACGCTATCAGCATCTGTTGAGAATTTTCTGCAGCTTTTTCACAACCATCTAGTGATCGTCTTCAAGGAAGTCGGCACAATGCTGCATTATGTAAACTGTAACATGTTTCCAAATATTTACAAGGGTGAAAGAACATCATCTTCAACTGCTCTACTCCTGGGACGGACGTCGAGATTCAACTGTCCCAAGATCTTTTAGGCGGTCTTCCAGGGAGACGATGATCAGATGGGATTTCACTTGCTGCAGTGTAGGGGATTTTAGACTTGGCCATTCTGTCTACAATTTTCATGATCCCGCTAAAATCTTTTCCTTGGTGGACTCGTTCGCCCTTGTCTTCGATTTCACAGGTCCGTTTTATTAGCGAACATTAAGAGTATGCATACCGACATTTCAAAAATCGGGAGACCTTATATCTCGACAACCGTTACTTAATATGCTTTGGAACAAAATAGTGTAGATGCATTGAACTTTTATATAGAGAATAACCGTAAAATATTTTTTATATCTTGTATAGATTTCTCAAAAAAAAATGAAAAACACCTCTGATCTTTTTTCCGAAAGACGGAAACTCGTTTTCCGTAAGTCGCGGAGTAATTTTTTTTTGTACTGATAATGTACATTAAAATCTAGGGAATAACCGTAAAAATATTTTGATAGACGCAAAATTAACCCCAAAAAATGAAAAAAACCCTATTTTTACCATTTTTTCATGCGATTGTTCATGCGATTTTGAACCTTAATGCCGTGGGAAATGACTGTGACGTCATTCTTGGTGCCAAGCCCTTAAGATCGTTGCCCAGATATTCGTATCAGACATAAAAATTGCAAGAAAATTCATTGAAATTCCTATATTATAGTATAGAAAGGACGCAATATAAAGTGTGGTTTTTCGCAGGCACGTGCAATGAATTTTGTAGTTACACACTACCTAGATCATTTTGTACCTTGAAAAGGTGTTTCAATTTGCAAATACTCTCTAATGAAACCTATATAAGCGTGTATATGTTTGTTCATAGGTGAGCACTTTGGGGTCGTATCTTATAATTGCTTCAATAGTATAGTATATACCTACTAATACCTACCCGCCAAAATTCACAGAGGGTTGGTTAAAGACGTTTTTGTTAAATAACTATTAATACGTAACTGTAAGATAGTTTATATAAGAGATTGTATTAGCACATAAGGACTATTTGTAAACGTTGATGGTTGCTTTTAATCGGGGAGGGGTCTGTTGGGGGGAGCCCTTCAGGCGATCCCTGAGCCCTCCTCAGAATGTATTACTTTGCACAGATATTGGATGAAATAGGAACTGGCGTTCCTGTACCATCCAAGGGTAAGTGGGAGGGAGCAACCCTTAGCTACTACTCCGCTGTTCAAAATTCCTTGTTTTAGCTTTTGACACAAGGCTTTTCTTTATCCATGTCACGCTGTGCTCACTGAGCTCACTGAAAATACACTCCGTCCACCGTATTTCTACGTACAAACCATCTAGTATAAATGGTTGCTACTCGTATATATGTACGTTCGATTTGGATTCTCTATCAAAATATTATACAGGCTCCTGATAATAAGTTTTAAGGTGTTCTCATAGAAATATTTTTTCTGGTAAAATCGACGGGCCTTCACTGGTTTGCTTTCTGTTTTTGTTTAATTGTTGACATGTGCTGTTATAAATGTTTGTACCCATGTGACTAAATAAATAAATAAATAAATAAAATACCTATCATGATTTCACCACGTACTTCAATTCAAAGTTTTGAATTTAATTTCAATTTAAATTTTGAAAAACACAGTTATTTCTCATCTCTCTCTCATCAGGCAAAGCATCCATACTCGAGTGATACATGCCTTCCATAGTACCTTCATTTATTTAGAAAAATAAATTTGCATTCAAATACAAATAGTAAACATCGATCTTGTCGGAATTTTTTTCGTCGATAGAAGGTGCAGCTATCGCAAAATGTTTGAAATTCCATACATTTTAGAACAACTTCCTGAATTAATCATAAATTTTACTTCTTGTTCAATGTAAAGTGTTTTCAATTGTACGATGTTAGCAAACATCGTGATTTTACCCCTAAAGCCTTAAAATCTTGACGAAAAATTGGATCCAAAAAGTCCAGAAGGTTTCTTTTAATACTTGCCCCAACTACGCAATAATAGTCAGACTACCAAATGAGGCACAATCTTGCGTGACGTTAATACCCGGTTACGAGGACAATTATGTAAGTTGTTTATAAGGGTGGGTCTAGGAGTACACCTTTTCAATTTCATGGTATCCTGGTATTCATTTAATCTCATTTTGAAGGATGGGCGTGGCGAGGTGAGCAATTATTAATAGGAAATTGAACTTAATTTGTCTGAAAGTGGTTGTGTCTTCTTGTTTGTACTTACCTTCCTCCTCACAAAGTACTTATTTACTTCAGTAAGTATATTGAAGTTGATTGAAGTACTTAGAATACACTTACCTATTCAGAACATCTGAAAATAATTATTTTTACAAGATTTTATTTAATATGGAGAGAATGAACGATGAAAGGATAACAATGAAAATTTACCTGGGTGAAAGAAGAGGTGTAAGGAAACGCGGCCGTCCAAGAACCACATGGCTGGACCATGTTGACCAGATTCTCAAGGACGGACGTGTTTTGAGTAAAAGTAATCGTATAATGTGTATAAGGAATTGCATGAATGTGACGGAAGCCCGAAGTGTGTGTATGGATAGGAAAGTCTGGCGATCAGTTCTCTCTGCCTACCCCGCAAGGGAGATGGCTTGAGGGTATAGTATAGTATTTATTTAACCTTCGGTTTGAATGTGTTTTATGTAGATTTTGGTATAATTGAGATGTTGATTTGTAACTATGACGTTGATTTGAAATTATTGAATTACGTGTAATGCGCAATTGCTTAACTAATTTTATTTGTTTCTTTATGATTTTTTTATATAATAAGCTTAGTTCAAATGGCCTAAAAGCCGTATATGGTTGTAAAATAAATATAAAGAAATAACCCTCACTGAGGAGGTGTTTTTTATCTGTGAACAAATCTTGCAATCAATTTTTCAACCACTTCCCGACTACTTAGAGACCTGAAACTTTGCAAACGTACGTAAACTCGGTGACAATACATTTCTTTACAATATTTGATCATCCTTATCCAGAAACAAAAAAGATGTAAGGCGTTTGAGGGGATTCCAAGGGTCGTGTGGGGTCATGTGTGGTGAAAGGGCGTAGGAAAATTAAGCCAGATCGTAAGTCAGATGTTGTCCAGAGCAACCATCGGAAGACACCGAGCGATCGAGAGGATCCAGTCACCGCATACCATAATCCTTTTTGGTATCTCACAAAAGTGAGTTGTCTTCTTTTAAAATAGTATGGATAAGTGTTTATATTGTTTTTTTTTTTTTTTTTTCAGGAATCTATACAAGATACGAAAATCTATTACGATAATTTTAACCTTAATTTTTTTTTAATGAACCTTTTTTTCGAATTCTTGGCTCCGAAAAAAAAAAACCCTCTAAAAATTCCCCCCTACCTATCTATATCTATCCATATATATATTTACTTTATTATTAAGTTATATTTTTCTTTTCTCGGGTTGACTGTAAGATATTGCGTTAGCAATAAGTCCGCCTTTTGGCACACTATGATTGTCTTATTTTTGTTATTAATATGATTTTTTTTTTGATTTAGGCAAAAAGGATTTATTTATTTATATACCCTAAAATAAGAAGATATTATTTTAGGTCAGTGCTCTGTGAATGATTATTGGTGTAAATTTTATATGAATATGTCAATTTTGAATTCCTACTGAAAAATACATTGCATATGTCTGTCATCGCAGACGGAATATGAATGCACTCGTATGCAAATGTTAAGGGCTTGGCACCAGGAATGACGTCAAAATCGCGTAAAAAATCGCATGATAAAACGGTAAAAATGGCGTTTTTTTTTTTTTCCATATTTTGGGGTAATTTGTGCGTCTATCAAAAAACTTTTACGGTCATTCCCTAGATTTTTATGCATATTGTCAGTACAAAAACTATTTTTACTCCGCGACTTTCGGGAACAGTCCCGATCGTAGAGCGCATCTAAGCGGTTGTGTTAGTTGCGAGTATTTGCGATATTATTGTGAGAATACAGTATTTAATTTATTAAGTCCGAAGCAGCAAAACATCTAGAGTGGTTCAAAAATTTTTTTCTTTTAATTTTTTTTTCCTTTTTCTTTTTTTTATTTAATTATTTAATTTTTTCAACCTTTTTGTAGATTCCATAGTGGAACAGGTTCCTCCAATATGGAGGTACCCCTGGTCCCTCCAGATCCTCCCGACCCGAGAAAGAGACCTCTTTCTCCGGATGTAGATATATCCATTTCTTCCCCTCCGTCTAAAGTTCCTGCCATATCTCCCAATCCTCCTCCTTCTCCCCAACTCCCTTACTCCCAACCTTTAACTTACAAATCCACGTCATTAGGGCCATTCTTGGTCTATGTCCAAAATGAAGATTCATCCAAACCAATACGTGCGCTGGATTTTGGTAAGTTGTTGTATTCTTTAAAAATTCAAGGTATCATCACCGGCTCAGTGAAGGCTGAGGGTAAATATAAAATATCTTTGACATTTTTGAACCCTAAATATGCAAACAACTTTTTGGATAGCCCGATAATAACTGAAAACAAATTAAAAGCGTATATCCCCACATTCAAGCTAACCAAACAAGGAGTAATTAGAGGAATTAGTGAGGATATCGATATGGAGGAATTAATAAAGTATTCTGAGCCCTCCCAATGGAAATTAATCAAGGCAAGGAGATTAAATAGGAAGATTCAGTCTAGTGAGGGAACCACATGGAAGCCCTCACAAACCGTAGTTGTTACCTTCGAAGGGCAATCCCTTCCGGAGTTCGTATTTTTGTTCCACAATGCATTTAGGGTTGAGCAATATGTCTTTCCCACCATCCTGTGCTACAACTGTAGTAGGTACGGGCATACCAGAGCACAATGCCGATCATCGGCCCGTTGTTATAAATGTGGCGATGCTCATAATGGCGAAAATTGTCTGTCCCAAATTTTAAAGTGCATTAATTGTGGAGGGCAACACTCTGCTGCAAATCTTTCTTGTCCTGAACTCAAAAGACAACAGGACGTAAAAAAAACTATGGCTACGAACAATGTATCTTACAAAGAGGCCCTCGCCGCCCATCCTCAAAAATTCTCTCTATATTCAGAAGCAATGTCCCAGGCCCTTCCTTCTTCATCAGTAAACTCAGCCTTGACAGATAATAATGTCCACCCCACGACACCATCCAGTCATCGTAAGACTATTTTCAAATTCAAAACCCCTTCGCACCCCTCAGTACTACCTGGTTACAACCAACCTGATCACAATTCCCTTCTTTTTTGCCCAAATGGCAGTTCTTGGTCATCTGCTCCAAATGGATGTGCTCTCCCCAACAATCTTCCAGCCCCCGATCAATCTGAAAACTCCTCATCTTCTGGTTACCTCCAAAATAAATTTTCCTCTGGCAACAACAACTTTTTAAAAACAATGATTTCCATGTTAATAGAAATTCTCTCATCTCAAAATTCTTTACCGTCCAACGCAGCTCAACTGATTTCCATTCTTCAGACCTTTTTAACCGAAAATGGCTCCACAAACTTTTAGTTATAAAAACGTGTCATTTCTACAATGGAACAGCCGCAGCGCTGTATCAAATAGAGATGATATTTCATTCCTTTTAAGGAAATACAAAATAGATGTCGCTGCAATTTCGGAAACTTGGTTTTCCTCAGATTCCTTTGTATCATTCCCAGGATATGACTGCCTTAGAGATGATCGCCCCGATGGTTACGGAGGGGCAGCTCTATTGATAAAAACATCTTTCTCTTATGATCGTCTAATTCTTCCGACCTCCTCAAGAATGCAAATAGTCGCCGCAAAAATCATGGACATCACTGTGGTGTCGATGTACTCCCCGAGATCCCAGTTTGATACATTGTATTGGAACAGCATCGTCCCAATTTTCTCTTCTTCATATTTGATTATGGGTGATTTTAATGCACATTCCTCATCATGGGGCCCTCAAAAAACAGATTCAGCTGGCAAAGCGGTGCTGGATTGGGTCGACAACTTAAATTTATGTATCTTAAACGACGGCAGCCCCACTATAGTTCCTCCTCCACATCAGAATCCGACCGCGGTAGATTTAACGATTTGTACTGGTGAATTAGCTTCGCTGATCGCATGGGAAGTTCTCAAGGACCCTTTATCCAGCAATCACCTTCCTATAATAATAAGAATAAGATCCAACAATTCACAATCCAATTCGTCTCGTCATAAATCCGGATATAACACAAAGAGGGCTAACTGGAGTAAGTTTGGGGAGTCTATAGAGGGGGGTTTTATAGATCTCCCTTCTGATGATTCTATGAGTGATGTAAATATGGTTTCCGACAAGATTTCCCACCTCGTTCTTAGCGCAGCCGATGCTTCCATGCCTAGGAAGAGCTCTGTTGGACATCGTAGAGTATCTCCCCCCTGGTGGGACGAGGAATGTACGGCTATGGTTAGGCAACGTTCTGTGGCAATGAAAACCTACAGAAGGAACATGTCTCTTGAAAATTATCTCTCCCTTCGAAAGGTTCAGGCTCAAACCAAAAGAGTTCTTAGGAGTAAGAAAAGGCAGGGATGGTTCAGATTTTGTAGCTCTCTCTCTCCGGATACACCACCATCAGACGTCTGGAATTCCATAAATGCTTTTAGAGGTGCCTATTCCCCAAGACCTAACACTTCAAAATGTACATCCTGGATTGATGGTTTTGTGCGGATTCTGGCTCCTGCGTATGCTCCCGGGGAGTTTGAGCTGCGGAAGGACTCTGTCTTCGCGCCCCAGCAATCATGTATTCTCTCTTCCCCTTTTTCCTTTAACGAACTGGATGTAGCAATTCAATCCGCAGGTGATTCTGCCCCTGGTCCAGACCAGATCCCATACTCCTTTATTCGACACTTTCCTAGACCCCTTCTTCTCAAACTTTTATCATTATTCAATGTGATTCTCACTACAGGTTCGGTCCCTTCATCATGGAAGCAACAATTTGTCGTACCAATTCCCAAGCCAGGTAAAGACTCGACGTTGGGATCCTCATACAGACCCATAGCTCTATCATGCTGCTTCCTAAAAATCCTCGAGCGGATGATAAAGGCTAGACTGGAGTGGTTCGTGGAGAGAGAAGCACTTCTGCCAGAGTGGCAATTTGGTTTCCGGAAGAGCCGATCGTGCCTAGACAACTTGAGCATTTTGGTGACTGATATTCATATTGCTAGAGCCCATAAGACGGATCTTATTGCGTGTTTTCTAGACATTCGTAGCGCTTACGATAATGTGTTGCTCCCAATATTGTTTGAGAAATTGTTATCTTTAGGTATTCCGGACATTATTTGCCGTCTGATTTTCAACATAATGTGCGAGAGGGAGCTCCTGATTAAGACTCCAGAGGGCGTGGTTGTGAGAAGAGTATATAAAGGACTACCGCAGGGGTCAGTCTTAAGCCCCCTACTCTTTAACGTCTACACTCAGGACATCCAGTCTCTGATTCCTACTTCTTGTAGTGTCTTGCAATATGCCGATGACTTTGTTGTTTACAGCGCTGAAAAATCCATTGCTCGATCGAGTGAGGTCATGGAGAGTACTCTCGAATCCCTTAGCGGCTGGTTTAAGAAAAATGGTCTTACTCTTTCGCCTAACAAAAGTAAAATTGTGTGTTTTTCAAACAAGCATAGAATTCCTAACATTGATATCAAATTTGATAATATTCCGGTTCCTTCGGAAGATTCTGTTAAATTTCTTGGCATGACCCTGCACCGGAAGCTCTCATGGAACATTCATATCGAGAAGGTCATTGCAAAATGTGAAAAAAACATAAACATTCTCCGTGCGGTGGCAAGAGTGTGGTGGGGTTCTCACCCAACTACAATGCGAACCCTGTACGATGCTCTGATAAGAAGTGTTCTAGATTACGGTGCATTCTTGTTTGAGCCTCTGCCGAATTACCTTGCAGATAAACTGGAAAGAATGCAGAACAAGTCAATTAGAGTCATCTTAGGAGCTATGCGGTCTTCACCTATCGTGGCCTTACAGGCCGAATGTGTCGAAATGCCACTTTTTCTTAGAAGAAAATCCCTTGCATTAAAGTTTCTTGCGGCAAGGCTGGCTCAGGAGAATCATTTGATCTTTCCCAAATTACAGGTACTCATTCAGAGATGTCAGACCGTTCCTTACTGGCGTTCTAGAATATACCCATTGCTGTGCTCGTCCTATCATTATGTCTTAAACAGTTTCCCGGATTCATTTCATTCTCTTTTACCAATGTTCTCTCTTCCGTTTGAGGCTACAACATTTCGTCCAGATGTGCTCCGGCACATGGATATTGACAAGTCAGCTTCGACTATGGATCCTAGTTCAGTCAACAAACTTTTCTTAGAGAAAGTAGAGGAAAGGTGGCCCTCACATGCCAGGTTTTTCACTGACGGCTCGAAATCTCTAGAGGGCGACTGTGGGGCAGCCTTTTGTGCCCCATCTCTCGGTATAGAGAGACAATTCCAACTTCCACGGTCCGCATCCATCTTCACAGCGGAATGTGTTGCCCTTCGGGAGGCGCTAACGGAGATCCTTTTGACTACCACCCCATACTCAATCATATTCACAGACTCTTTCAGCCTTGTAGATAACTTGTGTTCTGTTAAGAAATCATCAATAAATAATCACCTCATATATGATATTCTGAAATTTCTTTACGTGGCCTCTTCTCGTAAACTAGACATTACAGTCTGTTGGATTCCTTCCCATGTTGGTATAGCTGGAAACGAGCGTGCTGACGCTCTTGCTAAGCAGGCATGCAGCAGTAGTATTATCCCTCCTATGTTTGCTCTTCCTATTGCGGATTGCCAGAGAGTGACGAAACTTTCTGTCATGAGCGAGTGGAATGAGTGTTACTCCAATTCTACTACTGGTTCCCATTATGGGAGTATTCAACCGTCTGTTCCATCGCACCCATGGTTTAACAAAAGCAAACTTCCAAAGTTAAATGTGTCATTACTGTGCAGACTCAGAATTGGTCACGTCATCTTAGCCGCACACCTTTTCAAAATTAATGTCGTGAGCTCCCCACTATGTGAATGTGGAGAAGATGCTGAAACTGTTGACCACATATTCTTCGGTTGTCCCCTTTTGCCGAACGAGGAATTCCTGAAGGACATCAGCGGGGTGTGCAAGACCTTGCCTATTAACATTCAATCGCTGTTAGCTCTGAATTCTCCGAAAGTGAATAACTTCATTGTAAAACACTTGAAGAAATATGATAAAAAGGTGTAACCGAGTTTTGGAATCATAAGTGTAATTTGTATTAAAATCTACCAAACGTGTTTTAAAAACGGGTTACCTGAAATCGGGAAATAAAAAATCCTTTTCATAACATTGAATAAAAAAAAAAAAAAAAAAAAACATTTTGCCCGACTCTATATTCCATTTACTTTAATTTTGCCTGTAGTTCCTGGAATTGAATTGTATTTTTGAGTGTACCTACGGCCTGTATATAACTGTGCTGTGCGGTCAGAGAGATATTGTTGTATATATTCTGTGTTTGTCACACAATAGTTTTTTCATTGATGTTATATAAATAACATGTTTGTCGTACATGTTGAAGATATTGAAACATTTTATAACACTGCATTTAGTATTTGTTACCTAAATATAAAATACTATGATTCGTCACTCTCAGTGTAAGTAAATAAGTAAATAACCAAAACACTTGACAATGGCAAAATCACCCGCAGACGGGTGCGTGCCATATTTAAATAAGAAGAAGAAGAAGACTTTCGGGAAACGAGTTTCCGTCTTTCGGAAAAAAAGATCAGAGGTGTTTTTTTTTTTTTTTTGAGAAATCTATGCGAGATATAAAATATCTTTTACGGTTATTCCCTAGATAAATGTTCAATGCATCTAACCTATTTTGTTCCAAAGAATATTTAGTAACAGTTGTCGAGATCTAAGGGCTCCCGTTTTTAGAAATTTTCGAAATGTCGGTATGCATACTCTTAATAAGGACGTATGTTGAATAGTAATTTTATGAAAATACACGGAGCATTGAATTTTTCAAAGTCGCGTTGGGGACAGACACACAACTTTTTCTGTAGGTAGGTCCTATTTGAAATTTTACACTCGTGTAGGTGTATTCCCTCGACGGTCTCAGCATTATATTCCATACATAATTATTTTGTTCTAAAACCCTGAATTTTGAATTACACGTTGTATCACAAAAATAATTTTTAAATTATGCGGTGCGCCCATGAATGAAATATTAGGGTAGGCATTTTATTTAAACTGCAAATGTACCTACTTACCGAATGATATAAATTTTTTCTTTTTAAAAAAGGATCTGGGCTTGCATACACAAACCCAAATACTTTCCTGTACACCTTGCACTAGGCTAAAAGCCTGTAAGTATTTTAAAGTGATCGCCGCCTCAACCAACTGGGCCAACCACGTTGAGAGAATGAAAGATGACAGGATGACAAAACAGATATATTTGAGTTAGCTGAGACGGGTGAAAGGCGCGGCCGCCTGAGACAGACCTATTCCTATCATGTCGACCCTCAGGATGGACGCTTTTTGAGTAAAATAACTCAATGAGCGTGTATGACAAATTGCATGAATGTGACGGAGGCTAGGAGTGTGTGCAAGAATAGGGCTGTCTGGCGCTCTGTCCTGTCTGCGTACCCTACAATGGACCAGGCGTAAGGGTATAGATAGATAGATCCATCTTTTTCGATGATCCTGCATAAATCAAACATTATATATTTTATTTATTTAAACTTTAAGTGAACAACAAATACACATAAATATAAAAAAATGGACATAGTACAGATTATAGATCGTTGTTTACTAGGGCGAACTTATCGCGGAACTGCGATTTCTTCCAGTTAACCCCAGTATAAGTAGGTACTTTTTTTCTTCTCTCTCGTATGTGAGCGACCATTGTACAGTGTATCTGAGAGTCAAAGCTCCGCGTCAATATTTCTCGAATATTCTATTGCCCTTGACGTCACCTCATGGATTTCCGTAGGTACTAGTACCTAGTATTAATTTATATTGTCTACTTCGTGTTTGTGTATTCGCCAGCTGAGCGTGCCAGTAACAATCTGGCCCTTGTATTCTGTATAGGCTATACTGTGACAAACATGTTATGAATATTAATGTCTAATCAACTTGTGTCATGTTATGTATTTACAAAAGTATGAATTAACCACGTCATTGTAAATTCTCTTCTATCGGTACATCCGAAGGAATGTTTACTTATTTATTTATTTATTATGGTTAAATTTATGTACACCTGTGACGCCTGTCTTCTTCTTCTGCAGCCACTCAGGTCCATTGTTGGACATAGACCTCCCCTTTGCTCCTCCATAGCTCCCTGTCTTGGGCACACTGCATCCATCCACCACCGGCACATTTCCCGATATCGTTGGACCACCTTGCCTGGGGTCTGCCGACGCTTCTTCGACTTGTTCTTGGCCGCCATACTTTTATCTTCTTGTTCCATCGGGAGTCTTGGCACCTGGTAACATGCCCAGCTCAGCTCCATTTAAGGCTAGCGACACAAAACACCTGTACTTGCGTCTATATTATCTACCACAATATACATTCCTGAATTTACAGATAATTTTGTGGGCTGCTGACTAGAAGCTCCTTAAGACCGTAGCCGGGCGGCACTTTCTCCATACAAATGTAGTCCCCTTGTAGTCCCCTGTTTCCTTCCTGGATAATGCCTCTAGAGCAATATTTTTTTTACATAAAATTAAGGACTACTGTAGCCATGTCCCTATGTTTCGTTTTTATTCAAATAGTAATTAAGAAAAAAAATATGACCTTCCTAAAACCTTGAAAAATCCCCGTTTCAGGCGACTGCCAGACAAATTTGAAAAAGTTTTAAGATAAAATAAAAACATAGGGACATAGACCTACTCTTGTTTTAAATTTTGATACCAAAAAATAATTGATCCGTTAAATTTTGGAGGAGGAAACGGGGGACTACGAAACGTCTATCTGGCAAGGTATTTGTAGGTCTGATCGGTCTGAGCTGCAGTTGTCCCTGTCGCACCATAGCTCGGCTGATTGGGGCCAGCGCGATGGCGATATTTATTTCAAATACCTATTTCTCAATTTTCGCTCAGCCCGGCTATCCTCTTAAGTATATCTCTGCTGTGTTTGTAGAACCAATGGTTTGCTATATGGAAAACCACTAAGGAAACCTTGAGTATTCGTACCCATCAGTATGAGGATAGTAAATTGTATGAAGCCCCAAAGCATCGGTAGGATGCGGAGTATGGTTCAGTCTCCAATAAAAAATAAATTTATTGGTTGATTAATGCAAAGATAGTCTCAGTCTATAGATCAGAATAGGCTCCACTTTTTTAATTACGTTTTGAGTGTCTCTAAGCAATACTAACTAGAATACAAAGACTTTGGCTGACTTTTGATATGACGTTCCTGCGGCCGGTTTTCTTTCATAAACAAAATTGAATTTCTTTCATAAGCGGTCATGAAACCGGCCTAAGGAAGGTTTTTTTTGTATGGTTTTATCAAAAGAGGCGTGTTCGTAAAACTCCTATACCATTTTGGGTATAACTGTCTCCCAGGAAAAGGATTAATGAAAGTTCGATTGAAAATATGCGGTAATATTTTATTAAATAGTTGATAAATTATAATATTCATGTCGAAACAATTTCCATTAGAATTTACAAAGTACCAAACTAAGAATCTTCGTAAAATTATTATGCCCCATCGTATTTTATTCAGTCTTAAATTCTCGTTAAAATGAACGTGCGAGATTTAAAGTTATTCGAACTTACTTTAGAGGACATTAAACTAAATCCTTAACCTCTAGGTCGAGGTTATTGTTAGTCTCCTCCACGTGTCCCTGTCCTCCCGCCGTAGTTATATTTCCTAAAATAATACTCTGATTCAACAAAATTATTATCCAGCCAGCGACTCCAGCGATTTGAAATACGCCGAGTCGACATGCGTAAATTCTATTTTCTGTATTGCCACGACAACGAAGCGCGGCCGACCGGACCCAGTGCCGGATTTGCTAAAAGGCCGAGTAGGCCGGGGACTATGGGCGGCAACCTTCGGGGGGCGGTATTCGCTCTCTTAAAACAGCAACAAAAAAATCTTTTGGTTTTCTTCTTCTTCTTCATGTGCCCTGTCGGGTCCCCCCAACGTTGGCGATCACTTGAGCGAACTTGTCCCTGTCCTGCGCCGCTCGGAACAGCTCCCCTACACTCCGGATGCCGGTCCACTCCCTGGTTTTAACGGAATTTATTTTACACCCCTCCCCCCCGTCGAAGATTTTTTTCTTGCCCAAGGTCGGGGGGGTGGGGGAGGGGGGGGAGGGGCGACGAAAATATCAGGGACTACTCCCGTGTAAAGTGTAAATCCGGCTCTGGATTCACCGATGGTTCCATCTAACACTATTGATATTATAAATTCAGGAGTGCATACGTTAAAACTGACTGAAAAATTGACACGTGCTACCCGTCCATTCGGCGGATTTTATCTCACTAGGATAAATAAAATAAATAAATAAATAAAACTTTATTGGCCAGTAAATATATGTGACAACAAAAACAAAACAAGATAATACAGTGTGCCAAAAGGCGGACTTATTGCAAAAGCAATATCTTACAGTCAACCCGATAAAGAAGGTTAGGAGTGTTAGGGAACCTGCATACTCACGGCCTACGAAATTAATGTTTTAATAATTTATGGGAGAAAGGGAGCGTGTTTTTAAGCAAAACAATTATTATTTAATTAAGGGGTTGACCGCGTATAATATTTATGATAACCACAGTACGAATGTAGGTATACTTTCTACACGAAGTACAACCTTTAAATTAACAAAACGTAGAGTAGGCTATCTACTTCACGACATCAAGAGCGGTCGTGAAAAATCACGGTGAATTTTAAAGAATATTACTGGAATATTACTATAAATTAAAATGCACACAAAGAGCTATGGAACGACAAATGTTAGGAATAATTCTGAGAGATAGAATTAGAAACGAAGAAATCAGACGCCGAACAAAGGTCACAGACATAGCAGACCGTATCGCTGGGTTAAAATGGCAATGGGCGGGCCACGTTGCGAGACAGGGGAACGAGAGATGGGCACCCAGAATCCTAAGATGGCGACCATGGGAGAATAGAAGACCTGTGGGACGACCCCAAAAGAGATGGGTAGACGATATAGTCCCAGTCGCAGGAAGGAACTGGGTGAGCAAAGCCCAAAGTAGAAAAACGTGGAAAGTGTTAGAAGAGGCCTATATCCAGCAAAGGAGGGATGGCTGAACAAGAAGAAGAAGATTACTGGAAGAAGTTACAAAGGTGCAAGTAGACTTGGAAATTAAATTTGGTAATGAGAATGAATATATGTACCTATATATTTTTATTACTGAAGCTGAATCACTCGCAGACGAGTAGATGGCATGTGAGTTAAAAGAAATAATTGTAGGTACAATTAAAAAGTTAGAGTTATTACAAACATGAATGAAAGAACTGGAACTACGATTTGTACTTGCAACTGTGCATTATCTTACCGAAGAATAAATCCATAGTGGTTTGGTTGGCTAAAATGTATGGAGCGTCTAACTTGATGCAAGCAAAATGTGTTATTTTTGAAGTTTGGTGTTAGATCTCAAAGTATTTCGTACCTACTTCAACACCAGCGTTAATTGTGACAACAAACAAAGTGTTAATTGGAATTTAATGTGAATAGATGCTCGGATCCTTTAGAAAAAACTAGACTTTAAAAAAATCTAGATAGCCTGGGATATACTTACGACCTTCATAATTTCTGATTATTATTTATGCCAAAAAACCCAAAGGGGATTAGGCATTATCTTGTTTGACGAATAATGTTTATATTGTTAAAAAAAGTTTGTCAAGGGTTCGCAAACAATCTACCGTTCTGAAACCTTACCCGTTATTTTTCCAGGTTTTTTCGTGTAGCAGTGATACAAAATTTAGCCGAGTTTAATAAATAATAAATATACGAAACGAGCCTTTTGTTCAATGTTCATATTGCGAAAATACTTAGTTCTTGAGTTAGCGGCGCCTAAGCTTAAGATTTTGGTTAAACGTATAGCAAGTTTCTAAGACTTGTAAATTCCTTCGATGGAAACAATTATAGTAAGTCTGCTATAACTGGAATATATTATTATTGTTCTCTACGACATGGCGGTATTGTAGTTGCAACGTTTGAGGTGAACTTATGGTTTCGCAATGTGAATTAGGCTGTAAAATCTCAACACAAACTTTACCATATATGAAATTGTCGTTTATTTATTCATGTCTCTAGAGTAGGCACCCAAATTAAATTTATGTTGAAATAATCTCAGAGGAAAAGCAGAAATTCAAAACACTCTTATTTTGTTGTACCCATAGTAACCAGGCGACTATGAAGCAATGAAGATTTGCCTAACAGAATATATTTTTTAAGATCTGGGCTTAAATAAACAAACCCAAATACTTTCCTGCACACCTTGCATTAGGCTGAAAGTTTGTATCGCAAAGTTTGGAATACATCGCATGTTCCGGGGTTTGAACCTGGCACCTTCCGCTTGAGTAACTGCCGCTTCAACCAACTGCGACAACCATGTACTACTTGTTTTGTATAAGTCACCAGTGACATTGCGGCCTTATCATGTCTTAGGTTTTGCGACCTCGAAAGAACCTCTGCAAAATAATCTCGTGAGCGGAAGAGAGGGCTGGCTAGAACAAAATCTAGGCATACGGGTAACATCATACGAGATTTGGCTGTAGAATTTTTTATGGTAATGGGCAATTCATTGAAGTTTCACTTGTGCAAAAGGCTCAAACTCTGTATTAGATTCTTGTAATAGCATCAAATTTAAAAACTAGTAATTTTGACATAAAAGTTGACAAAATCTTTTCGGTTGCGGGCTCATATTAGGAGCAGTTTTTTGAAATCTGTGGTTGACTTTTGTATCAGATACTTAGGTTACTTTTCAGCGCTTCCTTTTGAAATATATTGCTTGCAAATTTGATTAGTATTAACCACCGCCAGCTGCTTCCTGCGACGAATTAAGTTTTAATCAATTGCATAATTAAAATTGAAATAAATTTAATGAAGTAATAATAATACCGATTAAATTATTTGAATTGGAAATGTTTCAATTTATACGAAAGTTGCATGGGCGAGGTTTTCTATATCCTTCACAGACAGACGAGCCTCGGGCGGTTTTGGGGTTCCACAAGGGATTCGAATCGGACCTTTTTGCAATCATCGATCAATCGAAATATTTCTTTCGAATATAATAATAAGAAAATATTGAAAAAAAAACATGTATAAATTAGCATTATAATTAGATTCACCTAACTAGGCAGAGCCCGTACTAAGGTAAATCAATTGCAGTCATTTAGTTACATTTAACTTTAGACTTTTAGAAAGAAAAAATAATAAGATAAGAAAAACCTACACATGCATGGTAAATTTGATCGCTGCTGCCTAAAATTACAAATCTGAATTTTACAAACAGTCAGTCCTCTATACAATCTGTTGTCGGTTTTCGGGTTTTTGCAGGTCAGATTCCGGCCTTTGAATAATCTTTTTCTTCAGATTTATTTATATTCTAAAATACTTATATTAGATACAATATATGTAGTTTCTCAACTTCTTAAATATAGGTATGTCTGAAGCACATTGTAAACATGCACAGAAAATATTTAACTAAGCCAATAGCGACGAGTTTTGTACTGTATTTTATCTTTTTCGATCACAGGTATTGACTGCAAGGCATAGATAGATAGCGACTATAATGAAAATGTATATGCTTTGATGGTTTTGGGCAGGTCGAAAACTTATGAGTGAGAGAAGATCGGTAAAAAAGCTCGGGTGCCCGAGAGTGGCCTGGACTGATCGTGTCAGGGAGCGTGTGGAGAAGTGTTACATTTACTGAAACTATCCACCTATAGTATGGCCAACATCACGCCTATAACATTTAACATTCGTTATATCAAAGTGTAAAAATATGTTGAAAGCGTAGAGTGAACTGCTTGTCAGAGACTTAAATCTAGATTTCTTACATATGTATTGTATTGCTTCGTCGCTAAGGGTTAGGAAGTCTGATGTACTGAAACTGTTTTTGATTTTCGATGCCTCGATGAATTTTATCGTCCCTCAGCCGTAGCTGTACGTAGAGAAGTTATGATTATAGTAATAATAATATTGATTATAATAATATCCTCTTTGACACTTCCGGTTCTTTGGGCCTATCAAAATAGATTACCAATTTATAATAATTGTTATATTCTGATTAGATTTGATTGATCAATTGATTGCGCGTATTTGATTTGGAATTTCGATTCGTGAATAACAAAATTAAATGAAATTACACAAGGTTAGCATTTAATTAATTTATTTTGCCGTATTAATTTTCAGAAAGAATCATCAGAGTTTTTTTTAAAACACAGACAAGTTTTGAGATATACCTAAATTATTTTAGGTATGGAACCGGAATTTATCTGTATTGCACAGACGGAAACACATTAGAGTTTTTTCTTCAACAGAGACGAGAGGTATCTTCATTCACATAATGTAACGTTATGTGAACTACCTTGGGGAAGAAGCAGGATGGGTGTTCCGATTTGGACAGCAGGATGTGGTGGAATAGAACGGAATTAACGTTGCCCTGGGTATTAAGTAATTACTTAAGCCAACCAAAGTCGACTCGTAAGCGTCGGAACACCCATCCTGATTCCTCCCCAGGGGAGTTCACCTAACGCTACATCATGTGAATGAAGATGCCTCTCGTCTCTGTTGAGGAAAAAAACTGTAACAGACAAGTTTATTCGTGATCTACCATACTTACTTACTTCCGACCACTTTCGTTCCACAGCTGGACATACGAGTAGGTCTGCTGCCATCTACGGCCCATAATCTGGACTAAGACATCCAACTTTTTTTTTGGTACCCGTAAACCTATTTTTTTAACCATATTATTATTACTTGTCTAGGATAAATGTGTTTTTGTAATGTTGGTTTACAGGTATTTCTCGATACACATACTTCATATTTACGCAACTGACTAGGAAAAAATCCTACCAGATCCATCAATATCATAAAAATACCGAAAAAGATAAACTAATATAATATTTTATTAATAAATTATTAGACCTTCAAAATACCTAAAATATGACGTCAACAAAATTTCTGTGAGGCGTTACCGTTAAAATCATTTTGAATTTTATATTGCGTCAATAAGAATATAGAATAGACAGTACCTACATTGCTAATAAAATATTCACGGGGAATGATGTCAAAATTTAGTTCTGTTTAAAGGAATCGGTAAACTTACCCTTGGTAAAATATTATTCTATCATCTGAGCTGTAATTCCGTTTGATTTTATGCTGAATTAACAATACGTCGGTAAGTGTAGGTGTATCCAAACTATCAACTGTTAAATATTTCCCAAGTCTTGTGGGTTCGCTTTGCATAATTTCCATTGATGACACCCATAAGGTTAAAGTTTTGCCGGACAATGTTGTTAGAGTCCCGCAAACATTACAAGACACCGGGGTAAAATAAAACTATGTGAAAATTAGTCCTCACACTTCTTTTCTTCAACCACACACTTTGTGAAGTCCAAGAGGATACTAAACTATACAAGTTTCCACACTCCCATGCAAAACACCGTGTCACTATTTATTTTGACAGTTAATAAAGGTTATACAGCAAGATAAAGGCAACTCGTGACGTCACCGACGATAGTTTTTATATTAAGATGAAATGTCGTACAATGGTATGGTGACGACAATATGACGTCAAAGTATTTTGACCAATGACCGTGAATCATCGGGACTACCTACGTCACCTGTGTGGTGAATTGCCTTGACTTTAAACAAATTTGTAGCAGATTACGTTTAAAATTTAATTTGCTACAACCTCAATACACCAATACACAATACCAACTGGACGTGTTAGGGGAAATCTCTCAATAACTCTTTTTAAAGACTGCACTGAAAAGTCTAAACATTCGTGTTCAATTAATAAATTGTTTACACTTATTTTTGTAAAAAAATCTAAGCTGTTTCATCTAAAAATCATCATTGTCTTACGGGTTCCGGGTATTTAAGGTAACAGTGGCTTCAAAATTTATTGCTCTAACTACTCCGGCCCATAAGGTTCCTCTAGAAAACAAAGGGAGGTCATCAAGTCCCGCCGTTCAGAGCGGTTTAGAAGGTGTTATTTCCACGTCGTTTCGATGTCATAGTTATGAGGATTTGTTTAGGAGACTAAGATTTGAGTAGTACCGAAGAAGGTAGACAAAATTTCGTGCAAATTTATCAGTAAACGAAATATCTGTACTAACCAATAACTTTTTGCCATACGAGTTATTTCAGTACCGATAGCAGCGCCTTCAATTTTAGTCATTGTATATCCACTACTTATCCGGTTTTGTTTGTAGAGTTATAGTGGGTAAAGGAATCATAATATTGTATGACTGTGCCTAGGAGTATAATCACAGGGAGAGTTACTGTTTTAATATAAACTCTCTGCTTGCTGTTCACTCCCAAATCTCACCACTATTCCATAGTACTTTCTCACTACGAACCAACTTGTACCTAATATGTGTGTATTAGGTACAGGAGAAAACGCTTGAACAATATCGCTTACGTTGAATATATCCCAAAGTTTTCATATACATTATCACAAATACCATGTTGTTATGATTGTGTATTGGATTTTGTATCACTGATGATCAGGGGCTTTGACTTTTGCCTTTTGAAAGGTAGAGAGTTTGTTTGTATATACTTTTGTGAGAATGTGCAATTTTTATCATTTCCTTCATAGTCAAAATAGAGATTCTGAAACAAATATTCTTTGTATCGGTAAATGCCGACACTTATTTTTACTGCCTTCATTATTATTTTTCAATGACACCGACACACTTTATATTTTTCTTTGTTCACCATTCACTATATGTGATTCTCTTTCTAAACGTAGATCTTCCTGGCCTGATAGTTAAGAGGAATAAGCCATTTGGGGAGTCGATTTTCAGCTGTTGATCAATTTCTTTTGTGATCTAACTGGAACGGAACTATCAAGAGAGTGTAATCTGAGGAGGACTGGATGGATCCATTCTCCTCACATATGCATATTATTGCCCCCCCTCGACATTTGCGATCTTGCGTATTTCCTTTATACTTGAATGTCTTACTCTTTCTCGGAGAATTTAGTAAGATAAATGTCTAAAGATGGCTTTATTTTTAACATTCAGAATGCCCTGATTAATGCATATACTACTCGTATTAACAAACGGTGTTGAAATACAACGTATGATTTCAGTTTACTTGGCGCCCAACCAACGTGGGGTTTAAATTCACTTGGCGCCCAGCGTGGGGTTTGAACTTGTTTGACGTATTTATTTGTTGATGACACTATTTTGTTGGGACTTGTGATATTCAATATAGATCAAACCAGATAATAATTCTATAGGGTATAATCACTAGCGTCTACATTGATGGTATTATAGAATAGGATTTTGGATGAAAGGATAAAGTTTTGGTGTTTTATCAGGGTCAATAAACGGCGCAACTCTATGGCACAACTGATAATAACTTTAGTACATGGTTGCAATAGTTAAGTACTTAACTACCTGCCTAGGTTAGAAGGTAAGTAAAGATATTATTGCCTCTGTGGTTGGCGAGTTCTTCCTTAAGCGCTTGGAGACTTAGTCTTAGGCAAAGTTTCAGGGTCTTAGTTTACAGTTTGAAAGGTTAAATAAGATAAAATAGAAAGTTTATGCATCTATGGATTTTATTTCTAAGTTAGTTAAAAATAGAAAGAGGTATGTAAATCTTGGGAGAATTAAACATAGCAGATACCTTCTATAGAAATTTTAATATATTAGGTAGTAGTAGTATATTTAATTTCAAACGTTTTGCTGGCGCCACATGTTCGACGAGTCTCAGCGTCTGTTCACGAGCACCACTCATTTACGGATGCTCGGTAAATTTGGAAAACCATCCACACGCTCCCGACCGCGCTTGTATATTATGGATAAGCGAGCATGACGGACGTCTGGATTGTGTCGGCTATAACTTTCAGCATAGCGTATCTTTATTGTAAAAATAAAAATAAAATGAAAAGAAAACGAAAAATACGGCGAAAGAGATGGTGGATGTTAAAAATTCATAGAAACCGTACCAGTTTAATATTTAATTATTATATTATTATAACTTCATTCATGTAATATGATTTTTATGTAGTTTCATGTGTGTATATGCCATATTTTTATTATGTTTTCGTTTTATAATTAAAATTCGATAATAATCATAAAATACCTTCTTACCTTTATATACCTATATATTTTTACTTTTGTTCTGTTATTTTCTCTCTGCGTGTGTGATATGCATTGTGAAAATGCATTATGTAGGTACTTATACTTACATATATACTTCTTTTAGTTTCCTTATTCTTTTACTATGAGGCTAATTGTATACTTTTAATCCAGTCAAATTAAACTCAATGCAGTTTCTCGATGGAGAGTTGTGGGGTAGTCTGGATTTCTTTCATGCTATACGTTTTTTGGGGTGCTGAATGCCAACAAAATTTCTAGACGGAACGTGGCATTAATAATGGGAAAAATGGCGAAAATTTCCATATTCTGGCGAATTCTGCATATGAACTTGACAACTATCAACTTTTTGTAGGTTATCTTTTTAGCAGAATGAAAGTACATAAAATTTCCTACAAAGGCATATTAAATTTTTCTCTAAAATAAATGGGAACGGAGCTGTCAAAGTCCAAAAAACATATTTTTGTGTTGTTTTACTCGTACATTACGAGAATCGAAAATGCATTGAGAAAGTTCACCTTGTTTCATTCACAACCAAATTTAAACAATTATTCTTTAAATTTATGAGTCATACTCTACCTTGCTGGAATCAGTAAACATAACGAATGTTTTCAACAAAACAAAAACATTTAAAAACACCGTGAAGTATTTAAGCTAGAAATGTTTAAATAACTTTATTAAAAATGTAGTGAATTGTTTAGGCTGAAAATGGTTACATCTTTTTTGTTTAAACATTTCACTACCTATATTTTTAAATAAAATTTACCCTGAAAACTCTCTTCATATTTACTGATAACAGCGAGGTAAAATGCAGCTATTTCTATTACAACAATAATACGAGACGTCCTTCTTTCCCCTGCTAATGCACAAACGCTACTAAGTTCGCACGAACGTGTGGACGCTTCGCAAGTTTTTTGCCGCAAGCTTCCTTTGATCTTTGAAGTACCGTGAACACTCAGTCGAAGTGTTCACGTTCCTTCACGAGACAAGGCAAACGCCCATCCACACGCTCGGAGGTTGTGAACAGTCGTGGAAACTTGGCAAGCATGTAGCGCCAGCAAAAGATGTGCTCTTATATTATTCTATTGCAACCTAGTGTACACGAAGTCTTCCAGAAAAGCCTGGGCCTAAATATGCCAGGAAATTTTTGTATTAGATATATTATCATATCTGTAAAGATCGAAGTGCGTAGCTCAATGACTTTTCTTTTTACCCTGTAATGGATAGTTGAATGATTTGCAAGAAAAGTAAATAAATAAATCTTTATTGGCCAGTATTACAACAAAAACAAGACAATGCAGTGTGCCAAAACGCGGACTTATTGCAAAAGCAATATCTTACAGTCAACCCGAAAGTACTACCCTACCGATTAATTTTGGCACGAAATGCTTCAATATTTATTTAGGTAACTTCTTCTTCATAAGTCTTGGTCCCTTCACTGCTGGATATAGGCCTCTTCTAAGAGTTTCCACTTTTTCCTGTTGCTCGCCTTTTGCACCCAGTGTCTACCCGCTACCAAGGTCACGACGTCCGCCCATCTCTTCTGTAGCCTTTCAACACGTCTTCAGTTTTCCCATGGTCTCCACTTTATTAGTATTGGTGTCCACCTTCTATTATCTTGTCTTGGTATGTACACTAAATACAAATTTCAGGAGAAATAAGCCAAGTATGTAGAACTACAAGACTTATGCCCAATCCCACCAACTACCACTACCTAGGAAGGAGAGCCCTAAGAAATTTCCAAACAAAAACAGGGATAATATTCTATTTATTGAATAAACAACATCAGCTTCCATCATCACCAGAGCCTAATTCCATATGAAATGCAACACGCAACTCACCTACGTTAGGTGCCCAAATATCTCCGCCCAGACTAGGTGAGTTGCATGTTGCATTTTCTATGGAATTAGGCTCCGGTGATGCTGGAATCTGATGTTCTTTATTCAATAAATAGAATATTATCTCTCTTTTTGTATGGAAATTTAGGGCTCTCCTTTCTAGGTGGTAGTTGGTGGGATTGGGCACTATCATGCTCATTTTAAAATATTCATGGACTATGATTGCTGTTGTACGTACTATTAATATGTACTGAAACAGTGTGCCATAATGTTCTGAATAAAACATGCGCTAAAGTGTTCACAACCTCTAGTGAGAAGGTGTTCGGGGTAAGTGATCTCTTGGGCCAAAGCTTGAAATTATAATTTAAATATGCGGAGCCACGTTTAGGAAACCTTGTAGATGTAGAGTTGTAGACTTTTGCTTCGGGCCATTGAAACACTGTACTAAGCTTAAAGAGATTACATAAATAAAAACAATATACCTGAATCAAATGTACATTGCCTGAAAATTGACTGAAAACTGTAATTAATGGTGCAATTAAAATTTCACACATTTACCTATACATTTCACATTTTTTTCAATAAATACATATGAATCCTACATAGTTATGTGAGATGTATGAACGAGTGCTGTTGAATGTTAGTTTTTTTTTTTGCCATACTTTTTTCATGTACTTCTTTGCTGTAATATCAGCTTCGTTTATGTATTAATGGCCTTGCGCCGTGTGTTATATAAAATAAGATGAAATAAAAATAAATAAATAAAACAATTAAAATTCATAGTACTTACATGAATAAAAATTCAAACACCGCCGTTTTGATAAGAATGCCGGTATGGAGAGAGGAGGTTACTATTTAGTATGAAAAAATATGGGGATTTAACTGATTCCCGTATTAATACTACGTACATACCATCTTCATGCGTTTAAATACTAGCGTATGGATGGTTGATACAATATTTCGATTTGCGAACTCTATAGGTATATAACGTTATGGCACTTTGATGGTTATTTCGTTTAGAAACTGAGGTGGTCGGTAGCCTGGTTGGCAACGCGCTCGACTGTTAATTCAGTGGGTGCGGGTTCGATCCCCGATGCCGACCTACTCCACTTCACGACACAAGCTTACTGTGAATTGAACAATGGTGTATTTGGGTTTATGTCGATAAACACAGATTCAATTTAAAAAAAACTTTGTAATTTTATATTAAACAATTATCCAACGAACAAACATTTTGAGTTTTATTATAATAGATAGGGCTCTTTGTCAACAAGTAGGCGAATCAAAAAGAAGAAAAATGTCTACTGAATAATAATATTATCACTCACTCTCTACCGAGTATTAGATTCGCTAGTCTAACCGTTTAGATTCTTTATCAAAAATCAACTTAATACAACAAAAGAGAGAGGGATAAAAAAAATCTTTCGTCTCTCTCTCCCGAGAATTGGTGAATTCAGATTTTTAACGAGATTTGGAATCCGTAAAGCTATCAGGAGAATAGAACAGGAAATAGGTGTCAAACTTGATTGATCGATATTGTTATCAGGTGTTCGTTCACAGCTCTAACTTAGTTTTCTCCTACTACGTTCTTATTATACGTACTGGTTAGGTACCTACTCTAATAATACAGATATATTTTTCTCTCCCTTTACCATTCCTGCGCTCCTGTTATTTTGGAATTGAACTTTATTTGGATGTGATTGCGTTTACAACTATTTTTTTCAGTCATAGTTTTTTTTTATGTAGCAATTATTAGGCATTTCTTCACCCGAGAATAACAAGGTTAAATAATATTATCATATAAAAAAATTTATAAAAAATCCACGTTTTTCTCGGGCCCAAAGTGAACTAAAAAGAGGAAAATAACTTTTTCGGGGCTTTGTAAATCGATCAGTAAAAACGCATACCTAAAGCTACCTCTAAAATTCTACAACTAAAAACGTGGGGCGTAATTTGAACCTACAATAATTGAAAATCATTCAAATTTTCTTCTGGGGCTGGGTCCCAATGTACTGGTGATATCATACTTGTGTGTATGTGTGTATGGTATGTAAGTACATTACAAGTTAATACTGATTGTACTGGTGTGTATGTGTGTATGGTATCATACTTGAGGATTACATACATACATACAAGTTAATACTGATTGTACTGGTGTGTATGTGTGTATGGTATCATACTGGTGTGTATGTGTGTATGGTATGTAAGTACATTACAAGTTAATACTGCTTGTACTGGTGTGTATGTGTGTATGGTATCATACTTGAGGATATTGGTGATATCATACTGGTGTGTATGTGTGTATGGTATCATACTTGAGGATTTTGGATGTATCCAAACCTAATTACCATACACATTGATGTTAATACCGGTGTGTACTGTGAAGACCCGACACTACATCACCGGTAACTGGACAGACTAACCTAAAGTTATTCTACAGACCAATTCTACAGTTTTTCTACCTCCGCCCCTATAATTAGATGTCGATAGTAATTAGGCTTGGATACATCCAAAATCAAGCTTGCAGATTAATTCATAAGATTTTCATACGAATGGGTAAATTTCTGAAGAAAATTTGAATGATTTTCAATTATTGTAGGTTCAAATTACGCCCCACGTTTTTAGTTGTAGAATTTTAGAGGTAGCTTTAGGTATGCGTTTTTACTGATCGATTTACAAAGCCCCGAAAAAGTTATTTTCCTCTTTTTAGTTCACTTTGGGCCCGAGAAAAACGTGGATTTTTTATAATTTTTTTTATATGATAATATTATTTAACTCTTTTTAGTTTTGGATTGTTAATCTTGCGATCATTTTTGTAAATCTGAAAATTTAATCATAATTAAAAGAAAACAATTGAAACTTCATATATGCATTTATTTAAATTTAACACACAAAAATCATGCCTTCTTTGTTTCCAAATTTTTTGGAGTACCAGACCCAACCACGAGGAGGTGAGGCAATTTTGAGAACTTGACTCGGACTCATCATCGGTCCAATACAGAAAACATAAAACACAAACAAACACAAGACATTCACAAACATAAAGATGGAACTTAACTGACGAGTGAAATTATTGTTGATCCGGTGGCTGATAATTCCGCATTAGTTCCATTTCTTTAATTGCATCCTCGTTGCATGGTTTTCTTCCAGTCAGCTTACTGCAATCCAGTTCAGTCACACGTACTCCTTCGAGAGATCTCACTCTGCTGAGAGCCACATATGCCTGTCCATCTTGGAAAAGTGACTTTCCAAGATAGACAACAGCATGATCAACAGTACAGCCCTGCATTTTGTGGACTGTACATGCCCAGCAAAGAATCATTGGCAGCATTCTCCGCTCAATTGTTCCATGATTGTATTTAGCTGGAAATTGTACAGCTCGCGGTTGAATCAAATGAACGCCGTCCTGGCCAAAATCTACACGGACTGATGGAACATCTGTATCATACATTTGATCTCTTCGGAAGTGAGGCCACACTATCTCTACAATATTTCCCATAGAGCCGTTGACAAGTCCTTTTTGAAGGTCAATATTAGATCGCAGCATAATCTTTGCACCAACAAAAATTTCCAATTCCTTGGGCATACCACCAGTTTTGTTAATATCGGCTGGCACGATATTATCCATGTTGATATTTTCCACATTACGCATCGCATCAACTAGTCGATCTTGAGCGCGAATCTTGAAAATTCGAATTCCAGGTTGTGTTCGATAATAATCTAATACAGCTGCATTATGGTCATCAACCTGTTTTCTGCATAATCGCATAAACGACTAATGTACAATCATAAAATCTTTAAAATCTTGTATTGTCATCGGAACTAAGCTTGCACAAAAAGTTTCAGCTCAATTGGATGTTAGGAAGTGGTCGAAAAATCGACGCGTTAATTTATTAATTAAGTTATTAATTATCGCATAAGCGACTAATGTACAATCATAAAATCTTTAAAATCTTGTATTGTCATCGGAACTAAGCTTGCACAAAAAGTTTCAGCTCAATTGGATGTTAGGAAGTGGTCGAAAAATCGACGCGTTAATTTATTAATTAAGTTATTAATTATCGCATAAGCGACTAATGTACAATCATAAAATCTTTAAAATCTTGTATTGTCATCGGAACTAAGCTTGCACAAAAAGTTTCAGCTCAATTGGATGTTAGGAAGTGGTCGAAAAATCGATTGCAAGATTTACAACACACAAACATACAAGAAAGCAAGCTAAGAAAAACGTGGTAAAATAAATGAGGACTACCTATTGTTTTGAAAGTTTAAAAAAAAAGTGGAATCTAAGGAGTAAATATATATGATCCTCGTTGCTTACAAAATTACGTAAACAATCGCATGATAAAATGGTAAAAATAACTTTTTTTCAAATTGTGGAGTTAATTTTGCTTCGATAAAAAAAATACGGTTATTCCCTAGATTTTAATGCACATTATCAATAAATAAATAAAATCTCTTCGGCTTTCGTGAAACTAGTCGCTATCTTTCGGAAAAAAGATCAGAGGTGTTTTTCACATTTTTCTTTAGAAATCTATTCAAGATATATGAAAAATCTTTTACGATCATTCACTAGATAAAGGTTCAATGTATCTGCTGTATTTTTCCTAAAGGCATATTTAGTAACGGTTGTCGAGATCTAAGGTCTCCGTTTTTAAGATTTTTTGAAATGTCTATATTTTCTTCTTCTTCTTTCATCGTTTCCTCATTGCTGAGGGTCGTGATTTGTGGAGCTACCCACGGACAAAACAAGACGCCTCCAGTCCTCTCTATTCTCCGTAGTCCGCATCACCGAGCACAAGTCTCTCCCAGTCATTTCCTTAATCTGGTCACACCACCTTGCAGGAGGTCTACCTCTACTTCTTTTGCCTGGAACACTTCCCATGATTATATTTTTTTCCAGGTTTCCGGATTCTCTATATATAATGTCTATATGCCTATTTTTAAATTGTAAAGACACAGAAACTGTGCTGCGCAGATTACGTGGCCTATGCCTCAAAATATGCCCCAACGACTATCAAATATTGCAGGAAATAATGAAAATTACATATTGTACTGCGAAGTGAAATTATTGGATAACAACTCTCCTAGTTGACATATCTGCTTGACTAGCTCAGCTCCCCGACATCGTTAGGGATTGTGGTTTTAATCTCAATATTGATACTATTGGATGTAATCTGTTTTGCAAGCTCCAGTAGGTAGGAACATGCCTATATTTATGATTACGACATAACTAGGTTACAAGATTTATGTCGAATTTGATTCCAGACACAAATATTTGCGTTTTCAGATTGTCGGCCATATAAATGTGGCTTCCCACGGTCCGTGATAAACGGGTGGACATTGCTCTAAAGAGTGTGTATACTGATATTTCAAAAAATTCTAAAAACCGGAGACCTTATATCTCGACAACTGTTATTAAATATGCTTTGGAACAAAACAGGGCGGTGCATTGTACCTTTATCTAGGGAATAACAGTAAAATGTTTTTTATATCTTGTATAGATTTCTCAAAAAAATATTCAAAACACCTGTGATCTCTTTTCCGAAAGACGGAAACTCGTTTCCCGAAAGTCAAGTTTTTTTTTGTATTGATAATGTGCATTAAAATCTAGGGAATAACCGTATTTTTTTTTGATAGACGCAAAATTAACCCAACAAAAACGCTACTTTTAGCATTTTATCATGCGATTGTTCACGCGATTTTGAACCTTAATGCCGTGGGTAATGAACTTGACGTCATTCTTGGTACCAAAACCTTAGCGCATTAGAAAATAAACAAATAAATAAAATTACTACTCGAATTACTTTTCCTCATTGTGGGTGTTGAATCGATGCTGTTAACAGTGCTGGGGCAGCTCGTTGGAGAGATATTATGAGGGTAGTTGATGATGTTCAACCGAATAGGTATAGGTATTTGATAAATTTTCGTCGTTTGTTTATTTTTTTGTACATTTTGTCATTTTGTACATTTGCACATTCTTCGGCGCAAAGGCCTAAAAGCTGTCATACCAGGGAGCGGATCACTATAACAAATTAATAAGTAGGTAAATTTGACATTGTTCCATTGATCTATAATGCCAATCACCTACCGTGAAAGCACTGTTTAAGATTTATGAATACCTAAATATTGATATTTATTTATTTTTGCAAACACATAATCCATTAAAGAGGTCGATGTGTAGTTACAAACAAGCCACAACATTAAAATAACAACACCATGAAATGGCAACCACCCTAGAACATGACGTCACACATGTCTTGGTGGCAATACTGCCACCTTAGTACGGGCTTTGCCTAGTTAGGTGGCAAAATTGTGAATGTATTTATTATGTCTGTTTATGAAATAAAGTATTTATTTATTATTATTTATTATTTATTAATACTTGGAATATTTCCACGCAAAGATTTGCTTCCCACAAGGTGTGACGTCATCCGTTTCTTAAGTCAGTTAATTAAGGTCTACATAAATTTCAAACGTGTCTCGATTGTCTGTATGTATGGCGGAGAGCGAATTTCTGAAGCAGTGAAGCCGGGGCTAATATTTTTTGTTGCATTATTAGGCGTCAATTCGTAAATATACAGAATTAGCAGGTGTAATAGAAAATATTGGCAATCTATAGGTATATTTCCCATTAGTATTATCAGCTACAGGTCTAATACAAAAATCTCTAATAAATAATTTAAAAAGAAATGCGGAAAAGTTGTACATTAAAATGCCAAAATCAGAAATGCAATACGGTTTTAATAGTGATATTTCAGGAACAAGGCTTGTATTTTAGGCCCCGCGATTCTGAGCCCAATTCTTTGATATCCATGATATCTGGAAAAAGTTTTTGGAAGCAAAAATTTTCCGAGTGTCAGGCTGATGACTTTATGTCAATCATGAATGATAATAAACTCTTCTGGCTGATGAGAAGTGTGTTGGCAAGTCTTGCCTCCGCGTAAAAAGAAAACGTTGTTTTATCCGGAAGGAAAGCCAATCGTGTTCTCAGGTATCTAAGCGTTTGGACATCCAAACGAAGGGTTATTTACTTGAAGAAGAAGTTAAAATATACATCTAACGAAAATAATTCCGCTAAAATTAAGCAAGTAAATAAATAAATAAATAAACAAATCTTTATTGGCTAGTGAACATGTATAATAATATGGAAAATTTATACATAAAAATGCAAAAATCGGTCATTATTAATACTTGCAATATTGTAAGACGATTCCTAAATACTGATATTTCAGGCACAATGCTTGTATTTTAGGCCCCGCGCATCTGAGCCTAATCCTGTGATATCCGTGATATCTGGATAGATGAATTTTTCCCAGTATTAGGCTGATGAGTTTATATGTGATTCATGAATGATAATATGTAGACTCTTCTGGCTGATAATACTGAGAAGTGTGTTGGCAAAGTCATGCCTCCGCGTATAGTATCAAAAAAAAAAGACAATGCAGTGTGCCAAAAGGCGAACTTATTGCAAAAGCAATATCTTACAGTCAACCCGAGAAAAGAAAGAAAAACTTAAATACTATAATAATCAAGCAAGTAAATATAAAGATACACATATTTATATATACATATAAATATTACACATAATACATAGTAAGTAAGTAGGTAAGTAGATATTAACATACCAAATTATTTATATATGAATACAAAAGCTCATATAGAAAGTTATATGACTATAATAATAATAATAGTATTTTAAATAATTAGGTAGATAAGTACGTAGTATAATTAGTGAAACTTTATCGAACAATAATCTCAAGTTAGGGGCGGGTTTCCCCCTAAAGATCTTCCTTCTAAGAGGCTGAAGCGATTATCACAACAATTCCTGAAAGACTTGAATGGTTTAATTGCCACCCGAATGTACGTATAATGCTATAATAATGTGTATGAAAAGGAAATATTATTGTAAATACTACAGAGGTGTTCAAATTATTAGACTAAAAACAGCTAATTCAACATATAATGATGTGGCTGTATTTTAGTATGTACATTATTTCGAATTTAATAATTTGTATGCATTCCGTTGACATTTATAAACATGTTTATTCTTGTAGACATTGATTCTACTAAACTTCCGCACACTTTTTTTTATATCTTCGTATTACATGTATTTGGAGGAAAACCACAACTGCTTCTCAGGAAATAGCCCAATCATGAAACTGATTGAGAATTATGGTTAAACATAAAAATTAAAAAATGACATTAACCACATAAGAACCCATAATAAAAAAGTTCAAAAATCTGGCACCATGACGATGATATGTGTAAAAAAGGTACATATTTACTTAGAAATGTCAAAGGGAGGAGCACAAAGTATTAAATTCAAATCGTCTATTAAAATATTGTATTTATTCATAAATGAAGTCATTATTTACTGAAAAAATATTTTAGTCTAATAATTTGAACACCTCTGTTGGATGTAAGTATATCTACAATCTACTCATACATACATATACATCCTTATTCCTAAGTTGTAGTGTTTTATATAGTGTTTGGGACTTTTAGGTTAGTTTTACAATTAATAATTGACAATGTACTTTTGAGGAACAAAGGACAAATCGAAAGGGTGGACAAATATGTGTACCTCGGACATACTGTGACGCTAACAAGAGAAAACCAGGAGGCAGAAGTAGACCGAAGACGTGGCCTTGCCTGGGCAGCATTCGGAAATCTCTCATACATCCTGAAGTCCCCTAAATATTCGCATTATTTAAAAAAGAAGCTCTTTGATGCATGCATTCTCCCAGTACTCACCTACGGTTTAGAAACATCGGTCCTAACAAAGCGAATAATACATAAGCTGTTAGTGACACAGAGAGCTATGGAGAGGAAGATGCTGGGCATTTCTTTAAGGGACAGGGTACCAAATGTTCTTATCAGAGAGAAAACCAAAGTTACCGATGTGGCGGAAAGGGTCGCTAGCCTTAAATGGAGCTGGGCTGGTCATATTGCCAGGTGCCAAGACTCCCGGTGGACCAAGAAGATAATAGAATGGCGGCCAAGAACAAGCCGAAGAAGCGTCGGGAGACCCCAGGCAAGGTGGTCTGATGATATTAGGAAATGTGCCGGTGGTGGATGGATGCAGTGTGCCCAAGACAGGAAGCTGTGGAGGACCAAAGGGGAGGCCTATGTCCAACAATGGACCTGAGGGGCTGCAGAAGAAGAAGAAGAAGAATGTACTTTTGTTAATGATATACCTTTGTTGTCTTTTATCATTGTTTTGCTATAATGGAATTAACTGTCGAACGCAGTAATAAAAATGTGACCGAGAAGGGACGACTACTTGCTTCATTCGCACTCACAACAGAGCCATAAGGTGCGAATAAAGCAGGTAGTCGTCCCTTCTCAGTATAATTTTATGACTGCGTTCGACAATTTTACTATAACACTATAGAATTTGTTTTCTTTTAGTAATACTCTATGACTCTGGCTATTACTAAATCGCATTTTGTGGCACCACTGTAGGGAAATATCGTATTTTTCCATACTCAAATTATTGAAAACTCTTTTAGGCTTCATTGTATAACGTAACAATGAAACCTTAATGAACCCTTTTGCTATAAATTTGATATTTATTAGGAATTTACCAATTATTTCACAAAAAACATGTTTATTTACAAATTTATCACTATATTCGAAAGCAAAACCAACAAACTAAGACCTTAACCGAAAACTTACATTATTTACTATGATTTTTGATTTGTCCTATTAAAATCGAGTCAGATGTATTTTGAGGGATATTGTCAGAAAACTCTAATGAGATATTTTCATACTCCTCAATTTTCAAAAGGCCATATCTCCAAAACGGTTGATTTTTGGATATACATCTCTATCCAACTTTTTTTGCGATATTTTTCATCCTATATCACCTTTCCAAATATCTGATATACGAAACCAATCTTCCTGTATATGGATATAAGCAAATATAAAAAGTATGAATAGAAGTTAAATGGTGTATGTATTGATGTGCTTTAATATGTGTAATGAGTAATGACTATGTGAGTGACAGATCATGTCTGCGCTGCCAGGATGTTTTTTTTTTTTGTTTTGTATCTTTGCTCTTTTTTCTTTTTGATTTTTTTTGTTTTACTCCGACAGGTTATACCTAGTTGGGCAATCCCGGTGATATTGTATTGGTATATTTTATTTGTGAATAAATAATAAATAAATAAATAAATAAATAAAACTTTATTGGCCAGAAAATATATGTAACAACAAAAACAAAACAAGATAATACAGTGTGCCAAAAGGCGGACTTATTGCAAAAGCAATATCTTACAGTCAACCCGAGAAAATAAAGAAAAACTTAAATATGTACTATAATAATAAAGTACGTAAAAATAAAGATACAAATACATAATATATACATATAAATATACACACATAATACATACAAATAGATAATATGATAAATAAATAATAAAAAATAAGAACATTTAATAAAAATAAATAAATACATATGCACACAGGAGAAGGAAGAGGAAGAGGCGGGATGGGAACAAGGGACTGCTCGTTGCAAACAGTTAGACCTGAGGTCGACGACACAGAGAAGAAGAAGCCGGTAAGACTAGCGACCAATGATCATCCTACGAAATGAATACAGGGAAGAACAAGTACGAATATTAGCTGGGAGCTGATTCCACAGTCTTGCGCTGTGAACCGTAAAGGAGTCTGTGTAAAAACTGGAGTGATGAGGTGGAATCAACAGGAGATTGTTATCAGCTGAACGGAGCGGGCGACCATGAGAATTTAGAAATTCAAATACATAAATAAATAAAAAAATAAGATATAAACCCAAACACAAAAATACATATTTATTAGAATAATAATATTTATTAGAATAACATAAGTGTGAATAAATTGTTAAAAATAAATAATCAGTTTGAATATAATTGAATGTTTTGTTCATTTGAAGTTTAAATAAATAATTTAAATCCTTGAATAAATATTTTCCCAGTCATTCTGGACGATTCGGCGACTTGCCTCCTTTCTCTAAAGCACCTCATTTTAGTTATACAGATTTATTTATTGGATATTAATTCTTAACTAATTATTAGAATTTAAGGGTTATTTTAGGAGATGTAACTGTATAGCTTCATTACTGCTATTTATAAGGATTAATTTTATTGATCTCAAGCACTTGCTATCTTTGAAATTCAATCTGTACTAATAATAAACCCTTAATTCAAAATTTGTAAGGGTGCAAAACATTATCTTTGGGTAAATAATACTAACACTTATTCAATCCTGTTTGCGAAACCATACTACTGCATAATATTTAACCCTTAACGTTTACCAAAGGAACGTAAGGTCAATCATAGATTTTATACACACACGTACACACGCACCCTCGCACGCACACGCACACAACACACACTAAATCAGGGCTAAATATGTCCACCTTATTTTTTTTAATGAATCTGGATTTATCGAAATAAACCCAAATACATATCTTTACACTTCACAGTAAGCTTGAAAAGCTTGTGTCATGAAGTGGAGCAAGTCAGCATCGGGGATCGAACCCGCGCTCACCGGATTAACAGTCGAGCGCGTTACCAACCACCTCTAATTTGCCAACTTAATTTTCAAAATTCATCCAATTTTAAAACTGTTTCTAGATATATTTTTATGTCTGTGGCTGTGTGCTTTGTGTGAAAAAAAACACATAAAAAAAACACCTTATTCTTACAAGACACTCGGAAATATAATATGTAAAAAGAGTGTGGGACTTCTGCCACTCGAGGACCCCCACGTTGGAATATAATATACTTGTGTAAAAAAAAAACCTAAAAAAAACACCTTATTCTTGCAGGACACACGAAAATATAAAATGTAAAAAGAGTGGGGGACTTCTACCACTCGTGGATCCCCACGTTGGAATATAATATAATTGTGTAAAAAAAAATGTAATAAAACACCTTATTCTTACAGGACACACGAAAATATAAAATGTAAAAAGAGTGGGGGACTTTTACCATTCGATTCTCCCCACGTTGGAATATACTCGTAATATTATTATAACGATCATTATGTTATTAAAAATATTATCATAATTATTTTCATAACGTTATGGTATTTTGTACGCAAAATTTTTGTTTATTTTTATTTCAGAAAGTAATTCCATACCCATCCTCCGTTTATAGGACATTGTCACAAAACAATTTCAGATCACGTCGTCAGTTGGACGTGCTTTAAAACATTGTGGCTTTTAGCTCATGGCTAGTGGATAATACAATAGAAAAATAATATTATTTTATGTCATAATTACGTCAGTATGTATTGAAACATATATTATTGAAGAGGTACATTGACATTTCAAAAAAAAAAAACGGAGACCTTAGAGTAGTCTAGATCATCCGGGCTGTGTAGCCGTGGTCCAATGGGATTTGTAGAGTTTCAATGGGATGCGTAGGGAAACTCTACACATCCCATTGGACCACGGCCACACAGTGCGGATGATCTAGACTATTCTATTGACGCCGGCCGTGAAAACCACAGTGAAAGCTTCACTACTCACTTGGAGACCTAAGATCGCGAAAACCTTACTGAACACGCTTTGGATGATAAATATGGTTTGCTAATTATGGTTCTAGGAAATGACCGTAAAAGATTTTTTTATATCCCGTACAGTTTTCTCAAAAAGTTGTGAAAACTTTGTAATTTTTAAAAGTCTGTATTTTTTTCTGAACGGCAGCAACACGTTTCCCGAAAGTAGCAGAGATTTTTTTGTATTGATAGGTAGAAATGAAAGGGTATGTATGAGCGAAGCATGGAAAGAGGAAAATGAAAACTCAATATGAATTTGATCCATGAAGATCCCGGGTTGTACAATTTTCCACACTATTTTTGAGTGTCCTATAAAATACAGGTATTTGTAAAAATTCCCTGAGACCTTTAACACTTTTTTTGTTTTTATCTTCAAAATAATGTTAGTGTAAGTACCTACTTTTGATGTAACATTACATGATTATTCAAGATAAGTTATATGGAATATTTCGTAGTAGAGTAAAAAGGCATTAAAAATAAAAATAAGTAAATATCGAGATATAAAAAAAAGAAAGCTCTTTTCTGAAATTCCTTCAGAAACCCGTCGAGAATATGAGTTCTGAAATAAATTATGCCAATCGTTTAGACAGACACGTTTCAAAAGACAATTTATTGAGTCTTTCAGTACAGCTTTGAATTACTCTTACTATACTAAACTTACACTATATTTTAAGCTTTATAGCTTACACATAATAAAAAAATATCTTATAAGAAGGTACTGAATATTTTATGGTAAGTTCTTCTCCAAAAATAATATGCTTCCAACCGATCATTCCATAAAGTCTCTGTTAGTAAGCCTTTTTTTATTTTTGTTTAAATATAAAAAATAAATAAATAAAAATTAAATAGTCTTTATTGTAAAAAAAATATGTAAAAAATAGTAACATACAAAGGGCGGGCTTATTGCCAAATGGAAATTTCTACCAGCCAACCCATAACAGAAACCGCAATGAGAAATAATAATTATAATCTTGATACCGAAGAGGTACCTTAACTTAACTATAATTGAACACATAAATAGATACATATATTATAAATACATAATAATATATTCGTACTTGTTGATCTGTAAGACAGAAATTATGGCTCAAGTGATCTTCCAGGTGGACGACGTCCAGAGGGTACCTCTTTGGCTGCCGTGTGCAAGACATTTGGTCCCCATGGAATGGGATGATTCGCTGACTTATTATACCGTTGATCCATGCAAAAATGAAGCGTTTTGAACTTTCGGGGATTTGTGAACATCCGGTCTTCCCTCAAGGAACGTTAGAGGTAGTATTATTTGTAAATAGTATATTGAAATGCAGAACTTTATTTGTCAACATTTAAGATTCGAATCCGTAATCATTAAATTTGATACTAATCTCACCTTCGTAAAATCTTTTTAACGATGAAAAGCTTATTCCGAAATAGTTATTTTACGACTTGAACCCGAAATGATGGTGGAGCTTTTGAAAATCCTTAACACGTTACGTTTCACATTAAGCCAACGGTTCAGGGGTAGTTACGTTTTCGACCAGTAGGTAATTATCGTTCATTAGGTAAAAACCAATTGTCAATTACGAATTGAAGAAATCTCTGGCTGTATTAATCTAATTTTTATGTCTCTATTATAAAATATTTTAAACTAATCTCCCTTTCGTACTTTTTACATATTTTTCTTCTCGATATTCTAAACCCCCTCCCACACCGCTAAATATGGGAATATTGAACGATAAACTTTTAAGAGTGCTTTTTAGTACTTATTGGGTTATCTGGGTAATCATAAAACTAGATAGTATTATGTCAGTAATATTTTGTAAAGAAATAGGTTTGACCATATTTAAATTCAATTCAATTCGGAAATGAAGGTACATATTATACGATACTCAGAGACAGAGATTATCTCAAAAATAGTGTCACACGTGAATCTTTGTAACCCCGAAGATATTGCAAGATTAGGGCAGGAAAAGAAGAAGATTCTGACGCTCACGTGGAGAAAATTGGCAACAACAGTTTCCGACACGTGGTAGCATAAAACATACTAGAAGGTAGCTGATGCCAGCATAGAGGTGGCGAGACAGTTGGAGCTCAATGTCCCAGGAGACCTGTTTGTAATAAACAGATCCTCGGGCCTAATGAAAGATATACGTGGAAGAGGACGGTGTCCGGTAAGATCGTCTAAAATCAATTGGTCTAAAATAAATTGGTCTAAAATCAATTGGTCTAAAATCAATTTGTCTAAAATCAATTAGCTTAAAATCAATTTGATTTTGGCCGATAATTAGACGAATTGATAATTAGACGAATTGATCTTAGACCAATCGCTTTTAGACGAACTTACCGTAAACCGAAGAGGACGATATGAATTGGGCTACCTAAGGCAAACTCATAAGCTGCTTTTAAAAATGTTTTGTTGTTTCGGAGTAAAGTAAAATCGATATTTCATGATAATTCATAATTTTATGCGTAGTCAAATATTCATCTTTTGTCGTAGAAGGCAGTATTATCATATAGGTACTATTGGTATAGTGTAGTTAGTGAAATTCTGCAGAAATTACTGAACAATACACCACCATAAATTTCGTTATCTTTTCATCCCATCGGAGCCCTTATGGTGACGCAAGAATATTAACAAACATTACATTCATTGGTATCTAATATGCTTACACACTTAATTTATACACACACAAGTTACAACCGTCGAAAATATCAGCCACCGTTTCAATTGTTGTAGGTTTTGTATAAATTGGGTCTCATTTATTCACAAAACTATTCGACTAGATGATGAAGGCAAATTGAATACCTAATTAGGTACTTCATTATTGCAAAAAAGCTACAATACAAGCTTTTGGCTTTCTGTAAAGTGTAATGGAAAATGTTAGATTTGTGAACACAATCCAAACAACGTTTTATAATCTGTACCATGTCCATTTTGTATATTTATATGTGTTTGTTGTTTACTTTAAGTTTAAATAAATAAATAAACAAAATTCCTTATCTAAAAAAAGGGTTCGCATAAATATCCGTCTATCTAAATTCTGAAATGAATCATCTGAAAATAACGAGATTCTGACTAGTAAATTGTGAGATATCAACTTTTTGCCTAGAAATGTTTCTAGCCAACATTACCTTTGAGAAAGATTAACAAAAACGCACATGGTTCCATCTCTATGTATGAGTGTTGTTAACTCTGATCTCATTTTTTCTCAATCTTAGGTCTTGGCGGTTTGAACCTTCCTAATTATCGGGTGATGACTTGACAATTGCATCATTAACTTTCATCAAAATTGTACATTTTTATTTGATTATGACTTGGCTACACCTACATTAAGGTATGATTGAATAACGTTGTATTACATAGAAATGAAGCTGATCATTTATACCAAATATATTAGTCGCTTTACGTGGGTCATGACATTTGTAATATTTGCTAAATACCAAGAGGGGTGAAGAATCAAAGGACAGTTGTACTGAACTTATGGTTGTAGAAACAACATTCATTCATATTCCAGTTTTTCTTACGTGAAACGTGTGCCGGTCACCCAATGACAAGTCTTGTAGTCTTTTTATGGAATGATTGGGATTCCACATAGATTGTTATTCGTTTTGAGTCAGAATTCTGATGTTCTCGAAATTGTGTCACACCCTTCTGAGGCGCTTGAATCCCTTCATTCCAATGGCACCTCACATCAAGAATTGAAAATCAAAATTTGTAAAAACATACGAGTCCTAAAAACATAAGAGATACCAAACATGGCGGTATTAGGTGACTATCCTCTCAATCGCTCGGTGTCTTCGAGGATTGAGCTGGACAACATCTAACGTACGATCTTACGTACGATCTAGACTTCTTTTCCAACACCTTTGCATTCGATCGTTGCACCTCAAACCATTTATATATTTTTTTATCTGGCTGTGCCGATTTGGCACAGAATTGAATTGTCAACGGGTTTACGTATGTTTTCAAAGTTTCAAGTCTTTGAGTATTCAAGATTTTTTCACAGATAAAAACCACAGTAAAGATAAATATAATCTTGTAAAATTTTGATTATAAGCAAGGAGTGTGTCTAGAGATACTGTATTCTGTCCTCACTGCCTACCCGGCGAGGCAGTGAAGGGATAGATAGATCTTGATTCAAATCACGTCTCTCCAATTCTACACATCAAGCGTCTGAGCTAAGTAAACTAATTAAGTGCCTGCTTCAGAAATTCAAATTAAAGTAAAATTACAGTTTTTTTTTCTAGTTTCTGTTGAGGAAAAAAACTGTATTGTATTTCCGTCTGTGCAAATCAGATAAATCCGGTTCTATACCTAAAATGAATGCTTTTTTTATGGGGCTGAGAGAACATTATACCTAGCATTTTGTTTTTGTTCTTATTATCTTTTTTAACTTTTTTCTGCATGTGTGTGTGCATATGTAATGTACAAATATGTAATGTTTGTTTTCTTTTTTTATTCTTTCATAACTTGGTTATATTGTTAATTTTAATTAATTTGAAATATTGTTAACTTGTGTATTGTATCATGAATTGTGTAAAAGGCTCACGCCGTTGATGTGAATAAATAAAATAAATAAATAAAATAATTTAGGTATATCTCAAATAAAGTAAAATTGTTTGCAATCGCTGTTTTGCAACCATTAAGTGTTCGGGAGGTAAGGGCGAGTCGTGCGATTAAGTAGAATTTAGAGGATTCGGAGTTTGGAAATCGCCTCTCTAAATTTGAGAAGCGCTGGATGCTGTGAAATACAAGTGCTTGGTAGCAATGTGCTTAATTAAACAAGGGGTTCTATGAGTACCGAGTATAGTATTCACATACTCAGCTCTATAAGGATTACAATGTTATGGAAACTGTTTGGAATATTTGACTATTATTTGAAGACTTGTTCATCCCCGTGAGATACTCGGGGAGGAAAATAGCTCCCCTCTTTTTTGACAATATTCTTTCGAGTTTTTTTTTACAATTTACAATTACAATTTATGTTTTTTTGTGTGACCATCGGAATTTTCTACATGTCTACAGATATACAGCAAAGGATGGACATTCCATCAGACTCATGACTGATCGTCGGCTGGCTTAATGTGGTCACTTTATTTTTTGACAGGGATACATAAAGTTGGTTGGAGCGTGCGCTAAAATACAAATAAAATAATCTCGATGGAGGGCTGGCGTACAACATAATACACGTTTTATCTCGACTCGGCAACTAAATCATAGCACAGCGGTAGAATACTGGCTTGACAGTTCGAAGGACTGGGTTCGATTTCCGGCCGCGGCAGATGGACGGACTGGAATTCCTGAATGTTACATAAGTGCAAAGTGATCACATGAAAGACCTGTGATAAGCTTGATGGAAAGACCATCCTTACTGTGTGTTTTTAATTTATTTCACTATAGATATTTAATAACATATAGGTACAGAATTGGCCCTTTTATGATTTTTAGGGCAGAATTTTGGACCCGTGTTGACGTCCAAAATTCTTTGTAGAAAGAAGAAAAAACAAACATAATATATTATGTTAACAACACACACATGCGCACACAATTTAATAAAAAAAATGACATCAGCAAACACTTTAATGAACATTATACACTCGAGCACGAATATGTCAAAACCATTATATTGCTGTGTTGTTTCGTGTCATACCTATATGTCATTTCTCGCTTGAAAGATGATCCATTATGCTTGGTGTGGTGGGAAATTTGACGAGAATGACGCAACCCACGGATTAAACATGCCACGTCAGTTTTTTCGATATCATCTCGCTGTCTGGCGTTACGGTCATTTTTCTCGATTAAATTATTTTACATTTTACAATAGCGATGTACAATATTTTTAAAGTAGGTATTAACCTAATATTCTGGTTCATCGTGTTTTACAGGTTTATGTTAGCCACTCCGCTTGCGATTAAATACCTATGTAAATATGTAAAAAATAATTAACAACGTTGATATCTGATTAGGTTTCTAGTTTAAAAAATAATAAATGAAAATCAGATAGTTTTAGATTGTTTAATTTGTTCCCAGGCTCTTCTTAAAAAGGTAAAATTCACATTGTCGCTTACGTTATTCTTATTTCACGCTAACATTCTCATATAAAATTTGGAAAAGTTGGAGCGAAAATAGAACGATTTTTGCTCAGTGCATATAGCGCCTTAATTTATATAAAATTAATAGTCTTCTTCTTCTACTTCATCTAGGACTGCGTCATCTCATTGTTTGGAGCCTGCTCCTGGGACACAGATGTCCAATTATCTCGCAATCTTTTATGTGGCTCTACTGGGAGTCTGGTACCTGACGGCAGCTCGTTCGCTGCTACGCTCACCACTCTCTCAGGGCAAGCTTTCTCCGCGTGATCTCTCCAGTAGCGTCTTCTAGATCTTCCCCATCAGACAATGTCCTCGACGTCGCAAGTCCTTCGTATTTCAGAATTACTCACTCAGTCTCGGATTGTTACTCCTAAATTAATAGTGCTGTAGGTATTCCTGCCTAGTATAATGTAAATAAAATAGTTGGATTGTGTCTTTGAACCGTCAAACCAGAGATAATTTAGTGTTTGAAGTAATGAAGTTGTGGTAGGATTGCATTTTTTTTTATTGCACGAGTATCATATCTGCCCACGTAATTCCTAATGGTCTGATCGCATTGTTCTCTGCAACGCTGTGCAGTTTTATTGAAAGCATTCATGCAATATTATATTAATACCCAAATCCCTCAGAAACATATTCGTATTAATAATCGTTTTTTTTGTACGTCGATAGGTATATAATTTTTCCCTTTTGTGATAATCCAGGAATTGAAACAATTTATCGTACACAATATGAGTTCTGTAGTGGAAAAAAGTATTTTTTACTATGTAGCTATATATAACTAAAGGATTGTATCAATATTAATATTTCACAACGTTTGTTTATTTGTGTGTGTACTCATAATCTTCTTCATTGTTTCATATCCTGTTTCTATTCTTCCTATCGTATCGTGTAAATCGTTAGATTCAAATTTTTATTTTTTTATTTATGAATTTAGATAATAATTCAAATTCAAATATTTTTTTTAATAACTAATATCTTACATTTAATACATACATATAAAACTTATTACAATATTTATATTTTCCGTACTACCCTCCAATGTGAGGAGACCTCGTGTATTGGAGGGCAGTTCTGGGATTTGCAAACGCAAACATGCAGTTCACAAACAGTGGATTGCCAAAAAATTGTATCCCTTGAAATCTGAGGCGTTGTGATTGGTCAGATGTTAACCAATAGGATCGAAGGAGCGTTAAGATATCATTGGTGTGAGACACAAGTATCAGCACAGCACTTTAGCTCCAGTATGACGCGCAGATCAAATCGTCACAAGATATTCCCCTGTAATATAGAATATTGTCATGAAACATTTGTTCATGTATTGCTTTACCCGGGCACCGGCGGGTTTTCAAGCTAGTATAATTCAGGGGTGAAGTCAGAGCAAAAAAAGAGGAAACACCGCTGAATCGGCGTAAATCGGCGTATTTTAAATTGGAAATATCATTTTGAGAAGAAATATGGTTTAGGTTTCAAACGATTTGAGAATTTGATTGGTTTTTCTGTGTCTGTGATGAAAACGAATTGAAATTTTTGTAGCATAAAATACTGAATCAAATTCTAGGTACCTAAGTATTTTTTTATAATATTACTTTACAAATCACTACTTTGCCGATCAAAACTATCTCCCGTGAAGCAACGGCATATAATATTGCCTCCTCGTCTTTTTATATTAAGAGTATGCATACCGACATTTCAAAAATTTCTAAAAACGGGAGACCTTAGATCTCGACAACCGTCACTAAATATGCTTTGGAACAAAATAGGGTAGATGCATTGAATCTTTATCTAGGGAATAACCCTAAAAGATTTTTTATATCTTCCTCAAAAAAAATATTCAAAACACTTCTGATCTTTTTTCCGAAAGACGGAAACTCGTTTCCCGAAAGTCGCGGTTTATTTTTTTTGTACTGATAATATGCATTAAAATGTATGGAATAACCGTAAAAGTTTTTTGATAGACGCAAAATTAACCCCAAAAAATGGAAAAAAACGCTATTTTTACCATTTTATCATGCGATTGTTCACGCGATTTTGAACCTTAATGCAGTGGGAAATGACTGTGACGTCATTCTTGGTACCAAGACCTTAAATGTATCTTTCGTTGAATACGTCTACTTTTTCGTCTTCCCACAACAAACATATCACGGGGCGTTCCGGATCCTTTAAATTACAGGCGATTTTGTTCAATTAAATAATAAATTAATAAACAAAAAAATCGTCTTCAAAATTTATAAAATCCTATTGACCCAACTGTTCCTAAGATGGCGACCATGAGAGAATAGAAGACTTGTGGGATGACCCCAAAAGAGATGGGTAGATGATATAGTCCTAGTCGCAGGAAGGACTGGGTGACCAAAGCCCAGAGTAGAAATACTTGGAAAATGAGGCCTATATCCAGCCGAGGAGGGATGGCTGAATAAAAAGAAGAAGAAGAAGATTGATCCAACACCTTGAAAATTTGCACACATATTATTTGAATCATTTCATTTCGTGGATCAAGAAGGTAAAATGTGAGTAGGTACCATTACCTACAAAGAGTAGGTCAGACATTTCTGTGCTTTAATAATATCTATGGAATGATAAATGCTCCATGAAACCATAAATTAAATTTGGAATACACTCGTACCAACTTCATGAAATATTCAAATAATACGGGATGTTATGAGATTGTATATTATACCTACTTTGGATAAGTACCAACCTGCCTAGCGAAGGATGTTTGTTTTATGTTCCTATTTCAAAAAAGTTGATGATTAAATCAGGGCTGCAACATTAATGAATTGATTTTATGATTATAATTATTAAGAGCACTTAGGATGATTGTGATTATACCGATGCCGTCGATATATTATCTAAGCCCTTACATTCAAATAACATCACCATGTGATGGTAACCCACTCTTATGATGACTTCACCTTGTCTCGGTAACCAACACTTGAGTTACGAAATATTTTTCCCCATACATTTCTTTCAATCTTTAGTGACGTAATCATCGCCAAATGTCATTTAGACCTGGTCGATTATACCATAACTAGCTGTAACCTGTCAAAAATGACGAGGTTTTCGGGGTAAGCAGAGAGAACAGATCGCGTTACCTAGGCTTACATATAAAATTATTGTACGTAGATTCTTCTGGTGAATAAAATTTCTATTCGTGTATAATATTTTCTTTTCAACTTAATAATATTTGTACTGCTACAATATTTACTAATTCAATTTATAAATCAAACGACACAATATTTAAAAAAAAAAATTAACGAAACATAAAAAAAAAGCTTGTTATACCAAGAAATCACATGCTAATATTCACTCTCATTTTGAATTCAAATTGTTCTTATTTCAAATAATCTTTCTCGATCCTAGACTAGAGTAATATAATATATTCCATAGACAAATCAGAATCATAAATAATACATTACTACACCGTCTACTGGATATACTACTCTTTACACAAGTCTCACTCAGTGCAAGAGTTCACAATCATATCGATTTCAAAGTGCAATGATTTATATTACTCCACAGCTCATTTGAATATCAAAAGTTTTATTTCCTTGTATTGTAGCGCCACAGTAATATCAGATGACACTCGGATGAAATTGGAACTATCAATTTAAAATGTCATCGAATAGAATCGGAGCGCATAGCCCATTTCACCATTTAAAATAAAAGCGCCATGTCTTGGTTTTCTTGGATATTTTTTTTTGAGCGTCTTGGCATACCTACTCAATACTTATAGTAGGCTCATAACAATTTTTTAGAAATAAAAAGTGTGGGATAGACCCATCATTCACAATCAACACTATGGCTCTCCACACACGTCCGGAAGTTCAGTTAGATGAATCGACCGTTTGCAAAAATGCTCCGAACAAAACCTCTTTCTGAAATTTAAAATCGGGGTAACACTGAATTCAGAGAGAGGTTTTTGTCGGAACTTTTTTACAAACGGTCAATTTAACTGTTAACTGAACTTCCGGACGTGTGTGGAGAACCTGTGATACTATCATAAGAATTCTATCTATCTATCCCTTTGCGACATGTTAACGTGCTCGACTGTTAATCCGGTGGACGAGGGTTCGATCCATATGGCGACGTACTCCACGACACAAGCTTTTAAGCTTACTGTGAAGTTTGCAAATATATATTTCGATGAATCCAAATTCATTTTTCAATCAAAATAAAATTGTTTGAGTTTGGAGTCGAATTAGAAGCAGTTTGACGTTTTGCCTTCTTTGATAAATTCGTAAGGGATAGATGGATTTAGCGACAATATGCTAGTTCTAGATGGAATGGTCATGCACTACACGCGACTGCATACAGCTAAAGCTACAATAAAATAAAACGAGGGGATGTAATTTTAGTTTTCAGTAAATATAATTCTGGTGGAAGTCGGGTATGATTGTGACGCAGGACAGTGGCAACCTTTGCAAGTTGTTGAAATGTATGCTGAATATAAAACACTTCTTTATCGCATTGCACAGCTACGGTGCAAAAGTGTTTGGTTAGTATTAGTCCAAGAGCCCGCTGCTTAATTTATGACGTATCTGTTTTTTGATCGAAATGTGGAATAAATGATAGCTTACCAATAGGGTATTACATCGCACTAGGGTTGCCTATCAAAATCCTGCCGCAACCCCCCCTGCCCCTCCCGAAAAAGTCCCTCTTCGCGGTTTTTCGCATTTTATAGGAATATGGTAAGAGATAGAAGAAAGTAGTCAATGACAAAAATAATCCTTGCTAAATTCTCTACAAAAAATGTTAAGTCATTTTTTTCGTAGAACTAGCAGTTTACCCGCAATGGCCGGTCCAAAACCGAAATTCATTTAGAATACAAAAAAAAATGTATTTAAACTAAATTGGTTGAAAATTGATAAGAGCTACAGGAAAATAGTCAGAGAACGAATTAATTACCATAGTCTTAGCTACAAAACGAGCTATAACTTATGTTCATAAATCTAATAATTTCGGAGTTATTACAATAAAACTCAGTGACAAAAATTCTTAAAATTCAGTTTTTCATAAAATAACCAGCGATATAGCGCCGCAGGCCAAATTTTTTTTTCCATGAAATATTAGTAATAATGGGTGGAAGAATGTGAAAGAAAAAAAATCAAACTTTTTTTTTATTTTTTCAAAAAATATCCTGTTTTTTGACCGGCCATTACGGGTAAACTACTAGTCCTATGAAAAAATTGACTTAATATTTTTTGTATATAATTTAGCAAGGATTATTTTTGTCATTGTCTACATTCTCCTATCTCTTACCATATTCCTATAAAATGCGAAAAACCGCGAAGAGGGACCTTTTCGGGGGGGGCAGGGGGGGTTGCGGCAAGATTTTGATAGGCAACCCTAGTGCGATGTAATACCCTATTGGTAAGCTATCGTTTATACCACATTTCGATCAAAAAACAGATACGTCATAAATTATGCAGCGGGCTCTCGGACTATATATTACTGTTCATTGACATATCGCCGCTCGTTTTTTACTTTGACTTAAGCGCCACTTAGGTATAAAATGAGTTATATATATCGTTGGAATCGTCTCGACGAGCTGCGTCGAATGGTCCAAGTTCAAGGTCAATTAGAGAGCTTTTTTGGTCGTTTAGTCAAATAAAAAAACAACTTTTATCTTTCAAAAAATAGGTAAAGCGACGAAAATTACAAATTATAAATCGCGAATGGCGCTTTGTTTTGCTAAATTTTCCCAATTCATGAATGTTTGGTTTATAAGAAAAACAAACATAACACATAAAACAATGCGAGTGGCGCTTTAGCTTTTTTGACTTATCAAAATTATTTAGACAGATGCACTTTAGTCAAATCGTATAATATTAAATCTAAACATGTTCTACGTTTAGTCACATTTACATGATACTAAATAATGTTAAATTGTCGTTTAGACTTTTTGAATTTTGGATATTAGTCGTTTCATGTCTTTTAAGTCATTTCTACTAAATACTGAATTAAATAAAAATGGCCATTAGTCACAGTAGATTGTTACTTTTTAATTTTATGTAATGCGTTAATCATTCTTAGTAATTGTTTATAATTGAATTTGCACTTTAGTATTTTTGCGGTTATAACAATAGCTGATGTTTGGTACATCTGTCGTCGTTTAAGACAAGATGTTTGAAACAGAATTATAAGGTTTGAAAATATTATTATCGGTCGTTCAACTAACAAATTCATTGTCAATACACGTGTTGCTTTTGTGTGCGATGGGCGCGAACGTATATACCTATTTAGAATATATTTAAGAAATATTTATAAAGAATATATTTAGAAAAATTTTACTTACCTTCTTTTTTTAAACAGATATGAAGATGAATACCTAGAGTTCCAAGACATTGATCTTCAGTTTTTTTTACTCAAAAATTCTTTATAAAATACAAGAGTTTGTGTGTTAGCCATTTTAACTTGGAAGTGTTTGGAAAACATGGTTGCATTAATCACTTTGAATTATAACGATTTTATTTTCAGTGCTAATTTAGACATTCTGCTTGATACAGTTTGTCACAAAAAGTTCTATTAGCCATTTTGAATTTTTAGAAATAATATATAAATGACGTGTTAGTCATTTTGATATTTTTGAGGAAGAGTACAAATGGCGTGTTGGTCATTTTGAATTATTAGAAAATATATATAAATGATGTGTTAGTCATTTTGTTTTTTTGGAGGAAGAGAACAAATGGCATGTTAGTCATTTTGAATTTTCATGATTTTAAGAAAAGTGGTAATTTACTTGATTTGAATTAATAAATTTCGAATTATACTAAATATTAGGTTAGGCATTAAGGCATTAAGCGCCATCTAACTCACACAAAAGAGACTATATTTATTAACATTATATACTAAAAAATAGAAAAAAAATCCATCAACAAAACCCCCATACAACTTATTTAAATCGGTTCATAAATAAAAAAGTTATCAGGGTTTTTCTGTTTTTTTAAACTTTAAATCGCTCTCCTGAAAAGTTGACCCTGTGTCGCTTAAGTCAAAGTAAAAAGCGAGCGGCGATATCATTATCAGGCGCAGGCCACCGGGCAGAAATATATCATTTGCTGCTGCTGTTTTATATTGTTCTAATGTAATTGTATTGACTCTCTATGTGGAATATTAGGAAATTGTAATGTGAATAATTTACATGGAGACCGCTGCCTCAAAACAGACCCAGTCTAGTGAGGCAGTGTAATTTTCCAGGTCATACGATACATTTGTTAAGAAATTGTATATTCTATATATAGTATGATTTATTTATTGTTGTATTGTGTAAATGGCATGAGTTGGAAAATAAATAATATTTCATTTCATTTCATTTTATTTCTACAACCTTTAGTATTAATTCACGAGCTTACGAAATGTTTTGAGCAGTCATCGACACACTCATTTTTGTTAAACTTGCACATTTTTATTTACAAAGCGAATTGGTAAATATTTTAGTACAAAAGACGTAGGTAGGGCGGCCACCTCTACGGGTTTGACCCGGAGTCTACGGGTTTGAGTGGTGGTCTCCGGGTTAGCATCGTATATCTCCGAGTCAGACTGGGATATTGGTTTCCACGGAATTCTCTCACCCCCCCCGCGGCCGATATATTTTTTTAGCAGCTTTAGTCTTCGTATTTTATTTTTGGATGCATTAAAAAAAATACACTACAAAAAATCTCCGGGCCTACCCTCTTTAAAAGGTGGCAGCCCTAGATGTAGGACGAAGTCTGGCGATCTGTTCCCCCTGCTAACTCCGCAAACCATGTCATTTTTGACGAGTTACAGCTAGTAAGGATGTATTTTAGTTTTAAGTATGTGCGTAGATAATACCTATCTATAATATTATTGTATTACTTTATCTATGGCTCGGATTCTACGTACTTTATCTATGAATACTTGAACCGTGTCGGAGCGTAGAAGGCATAAAATAAATATAAATCTTCGTTACACGCTCTGTAGTAAGGCAAACATAGATTCGATTCTTTTTTTGATTTTTTGAAAATAGAAAGGAATGAATTTGATTATCGTCTCGGAAAAATCGTCGTATCCTTTGAATTGAGAAGAAAACATTATTTTGCACAACAGTTTGTACTTTTTTTTACTCTTGGCAATACATTGAAAGTCGTTGAAAATTAAATCTCTGATTTAAAATGTAGAGAACATTGACAGACGAAGCTGATAAGAAAATCGAGGCGGTCGCAGTACAGGCCGCGACAAAGTGACATTTGACGATGATGACGTCACAACTGCTGGCCAATCCAAGGACATAAAAAAGATGTAGGCTACGCACTATTAAGCGAATATATGAGTCCCTACTCTGTGAGGAGAAATGTCATTATGATGTTGGCAGCATGCGTTGCCACGTTGGCCAACCTAACGATTACAGTGTATTGTTATCCTCCTGGGCATAGCAATTGTATATAGGCAATTTCACGTTTGTTTTAAAAAAAAACGCCCGGTGTCTCACGCACTCCTGTCAATTAGTTTTGATCAGTCTAACCTACTATTTTAGCCTAAGGATCAATCAAGACGCCAAAAAGAAAGATGGTGGATAAAAATGGCGACGTTTCTAGTGTTGAGGCATGAATTTCAAGTAGGTATAGAGAAAATTTACGCCATAGAGAACCTACATACCTATCTGGAGTTGCACCATGAAAAAAATAAGAAGCATAAAAAAAGTGGGTCTAGTTACGAGTGTCTGATATTAAAAATATATTATTGTCTTCAATGGGTGTAAAAGGTGTTTTATTTTAACACAGTTATAACAATACAAGGTGATGAATTGAAAGGGATTTTGACATAATTGTTCCAATAAATTGGCTTCATTTTTATTTTGTATGAACTTATAATGATACAATTGAATTGTGACTTATCATTGTGAAATGGAATTACGAGTAAGATAATTTTAAAAATCTGCGATGTTAGTGCGCCGTTTAATATGAAAAGATCTGTCGATTCTTTTTTAAAAAAAAGGGTTGAAAATTAATATAGTTTGTAATTTATATAGTTTTTTCAATTATTTTGCTTCGATGGATTTGATGTGTATATTTATATCGAAAATCAAGCGATTGTTGTTGTTGATGTGAATCGTGTATCAGGATAGCAGAGGTAATATAATGCGAGACAGGTATTGGCACGATATAAAATACCGTACGGCTTAAGTTTCAATCCGCTCCCTCTACTGTGTGGGCAACCAACTTTTCAAAAGATTTATGATACAAACTTCACCTCTTTGAATCTCCTGTTTTCCTTGTCCGATATAATAAGAAGTGGAAAGGGTCGCTCGGTTTTGCCGAGAAAATTTACACCTATCGTGGGACCGAAAGGTAACTACGGATAAACAACAAAAAAAAAAATAAAAAAAGGGTTCTGGTATAATCTGGTAGAGAATAAAAAACAGGGATAGGGTATAATAAAACATGTTTGGAAAACAAAATCTAATCGCAAGATCGTAGCGTTGTAAGGATTTTTTTTAAATCTTCTAAAACACTTATTTTTCTCTGCGTTGTTTAGGTCCTAAACTTAATTTATTGGTTTATTGTAAATGTTCGTGAGTGGACTGGCATCAGCAACGTCGGCGAGCTGTTCCGGACTGCGGCAGACAGGGATGCTTTCGCCATAGTGATCGCCAACGTCGGGGGGACCCGATAGGGCACGGAGAGAAGAAGATTGTAAATCATTTTTAATATACACATACAATTCCATGTACCTACAATATAATGTACATTAATATTGTAAAAAAACCAGCAATTTTAAAGAGTCATCAATTTTAATTTGAAAGGTGTTGGCAATGACTGGAAAAAAAATGTAGAAAAATAGACAATACGAGTTTATTGAGGGTACATAAGTTCAAGGATTCTTAGTTCTTAGATATTTTTTCGTCAAGTTAATATTTTATTTCAAACCGAACGCTTTCATTTTTACCACATCTGAAATTTCTTACTATCATTAGCGGTGATTTTTCTACCCAATTGTCACATCAAAGGATTCACACCGTTCGTTGGTTTTTACCTTTCCCTTTCATGTTTATATCACCCTGATACCTTTCATTTAAAAAAATACCCCATTAGAACATTTCTTTTTTAATTTTTCTCGTTTTTCTCCATTCTCGGAATCGTTTTATTTTCCCTCATTCACTTTTTCTCCCTTTTGAAGAACCATTTTTACCTGGAAGGGAAACTGACACAATCTTTCCAATTTCAGAAAAATATCTACATGAAATCGTAAAAATGTTAAAAGTTTTTTAGGTAAATTCGCTGGGTACTTACTTTAATAATGTGACGATTCCGTAACCGCGGTGGGTTGAACGACTTTCCATATACAAAGTAAAGATTTTTTCCAAAACTGCTTACGTTTTCCATAAAATAAGGATTTACACTAAATTCGACTAATATCTATTTCGACTAATAGCTAATTTGACTGCTACTAATCGACTAATAGCTAATTCGACCAATAAATCGACTAATACTTATTCGACTAATAGCTAATTCGACTACTGCTAATTCGACTAATAGCTAATTCGGCTACTACCAATTCGACTTACTATCAATTTCACTAATAACCAAATCGATTATTTTCATTCATTTTACATTATTTTTAAATTATGAATTATATTGTAATTACGAGTATTATGATGCGATTAAAAATCAATGTCGTACACTTTTCTTCTTTACGTCATAATAAGTACAATTATTGGTGTGAATTTTGAAATAATGTAAAATGTATGAAAGTAGTCGAATTTACTGGATACCTAAAATAAGACCCCTTTTTTTAGCGAGTTTGTGAAATGTTGTTAAGTGGGTAGATATTTTTTCTACTAAATTCGAATTTCTATAAAATAAGTTGTTCATACCCTCATGCCATAGTAAAGCAGAGCTTATTTTCTGAGAGTTTTATACATAATTCGAAAAAAAAAATGTTTTCAAATTCTCATGAGTTTTTTATTACCTATTTATTTAGTTTATGTATAGAAAGATAGGTAAGCACATTTCAATCCATAAACTTACTGTCTTCTGGTTCGAATACCGGTATAGATTGATTGGTTTTGTGACAGATATTAGAATTAATGTACTTGAATATAATGTCAGCATTGACGCTGAAAGCCAGATATTAACCTAAAAATATACCTGCCCCAAACCCTCACAAAATTTCATCAAAAGATATATGAAAAAAAATCTTCTTTTTTCATGTGAAGTTAAATTTTTTTTAGAGGACTTGAAAAAAAACAGCTTGGTAATTTTTATGGAGACGTACCTACTAATGTTTGTAACACTTTTCTCCATATCCCGGGGTGAAACTTGCTCTCCACCAGGTGTCGTAGCCATTCTGCAGTGTAAGCAACCAAGATGCTCCAGTTGACTGTGCATAGTATGTTAACGTCACGTCCCATTTGGCAGATTCCACTCATCTCAACTTGGATCTTACTTAACTTCGAACTACTTCTGGCCTAAAATTGAGCATATTTGAAATGAAAAATGATGCGGTATGAGCGTGAATGCTTATATATACCTATTCGCATGGTGTCAGGCGCTATAAGATCACATTCAGATCCCGAAGCCACATTCTGGCCTCGGTCGTCAAATTGTTGAGATCCTTTATCATTCCCTCGAATTTGTGGGTTGGGCATTCACACACAATGTGGTGTAGTCTGAACCGCATCACCGCAATCACAAGCAGGGTCACTAATGTAGCTCCACCTGTGACGCTCGGCTGCACATCTGCTGCAACCTGTCCTGATAAGGAATGAATGCTTATAAGAATAATTAGCTCCTGGGATAACAGACACGTGTCAATTTGTAATTCATTCCAATTTCGTACACCTTTGTCGCGTCCCAATTTTACCTGTAAATATGTATTAAAACAATAATACGTTTCTTCCTTTCCAATTACAATTAATTATACATTCACAGACACACGAATTCTAATTACTATAAACTGGAAATGAAATTGAGACACCTGAACCTCTCTATAAATAGACTGGAGGTCGTCTGGGCCTTGTTTGACGACGCCTCAGGCTCCTGGAATTATTTTATTCCAACGCTAATATACACAATAATTCGCCCTCCAATTTTTTTCACCATCTTCCTAGTCGCAATAATAGATTGCTAAATAAATATATGAGCAAATAAAAGTTGTACTAAGACGAATAAAAGAGTTTGCTTAAATATTATTTACCCAAAATATTGGGAAATTTCCGTAAGCTTGTTTGATCGACGATCTATTTTTATTTTGTTCACAACCTACCAGTGACGAAGGGTGGATTTCTGCAGAAGGGAAGCCGGAGCTAACATTTCTAGACACTATTATACCTATAATTTTGTCCAAAAGGTAACTCGATGGGAATCGTGTTCTTAGGTAGCTTCGCGCCTGCAAAATTCTGAGGACCGGAAAATTATTTATTCTATAAAATTCTGTAAAAATATTAAATTATTATTAGTTCGTAAACAATAGTAAGTACAAATATTTAAAAAAGAATCATTGCTTTTAAAATTTTCCATATTTAGGTACATTTAAAAATATTGAAATGAATATTAACGATAAATAAAGTAAATGATTCAAAAATTGATTGATTTTTTCTAAGGAAAATTTATATTTTTTACGTAATTAGGTAGTCCACCCGGTGATTTGTGTTAATTTGTACTTTTTACATAAAAAAATTCCATACCTATCCCTTATGAAACAAAAAGGAATGAGGAAATGGAAACAAAATATAAAATAATGCATTTTATTATTTATTTGTTCTGGCGATACAGTAGAACTCCCTGAAAAAAAAAACCACCCCCGAAAGTTATGAAAATAAAATTGTTGGTAAAGTATTTGCATATTTAGTACAAGTAAAGCAATACATAATTCGATTGGTTTGGATATTGACGTTTGCCGTCTCGTATTTCCATTGAAATATATTTTTTCTAGCGTTTTTAAAGGGGAAATAAATTTTGATACTGGTAACATTGTCGTGAAGGGTATAGAATGTTGTGTTAAGTAAAGATTTATGGATGCTTTGTATAGGGGAAAACAAAAAGATTTTCTTTACCATGTTTGTGCAATCTATAAGCTTTGCCAGTCGCCTATAACATTGTTAGTAGAGAACTACTCAATAATGTCGCTGCTACTTTTTAACAAACATATTTTTTAACATGAATGCTTTTTTCTTTTTACGCGGAGGCAAGATTTGTCAACATATTTCAGTATTAGAAGACTCTACATATTGTCATTCATAATTGACATATAAACTTATCAGTCTAATACTCGGAAAAATTCACGTAGGGATCCAGATATCACAGGATTAGGCTCAACGCGGGGCCTAAATTACAAGCAAGTACCTGAAATAACATGACTGCTTCTGATTGTTGCTTGAACCGTGAGTAGTTTTATTTTTATTGACGTTTAGGCTCTCTTGCTTGTTCCCATTTCTACTGGAAGATGACTTCTGAAAAGAAAAAGACACCAGAAAGAAGTATTTTTACGAAAAAAAAGAGTGTCGAAATATCCATATAATAATCCATATATCCATATACAGTTCACAGTGCCACAGTTTTCACTGTGAAAAATCTTCAACAATTACAAATATACATATTTCTAGTTCTTCTTTTGTTTGTCTTTCTTTTTCTGTAAATGGCTAGAAATTTAAATTTGAATTTTAAAAAATAACACTGTATGCCGTAGAGCAATGTCTTTAATATCTTTTTTGTTGTGTAACATATTTTCACATTGAATTTGTGTCATAGACAAAATGTGTTCCTCAATTTGATAGATTTGTATAAAATACATGAAGATTGATTTTAAAGGCGCATCGTTACTCTTTAAAATCTGAAATAATGATTCTGGAGAATCTAAAAAAGAGCAACAATTAATTCTGAACTGATATTTTTCACTGTTACTTTACGACAGGAAATGATTAGTCTGTTATCTATCTGCTCGGGTAACACCCACACCTAATCCTATTCTGGAATTTGTTCTATGTTTCACAATTATACCTACCCACCAATCTACATTCTTACAGTTTGTAGGTACTTACTACTAGCTGCGTATAGTACATATTATATACCTCCTTCGTTACTAAAAAAAAACTTTTTTTAGTAAAATCTAAACCCTTTAAGTATATTGTTTTATTTTCTTTTGTTGTTGTTTGATGGCGGTTTTGTTTTGATATTTACCCCAATCACTAAAATATGCGTTTAATTTAGAACCTACCGATTAAATTACACTTTTTGATTTTCTTCTTCTTTTGTAGGTATAGGAATACGACCATTGTGCATTTGATCTGGGAGTCTGAGTCAGATCTCCGCGACAATATTTCTCAGATATTCATTTGCCCTTGGCGTCACCTCATGGATTTCCCAAATATCCCCCTCAAACTTCTTGATGGGACAGTGTCCCACAATGTGATCCACCGTCTCTATCTGCCCGCACTGGCATTGGGGATATTCCTTCTTGAACATTTTGAACTAAAATAATTGTACATTTTGGATTTTTTACGTATTAGTAATTTTTACGAAAGTATGTATTACATTTCTTCTTATTATTAACTTTTTTTGATTTGATTGAAACAATATTTTGACACAATTTCTTTTGTAACTATAAGTGAGTACTTATCTGAGTACCGATATAGGTACTTTTATCAATTGTCAAAGTTGACGAAGGTTGCTGTTTGTGGAGTGTTGACATTTCTTTGTTTGTAATTTCAAATTGGCGCCTTTTAAAATTTTCAAAGACAAAGTGCCTTGTTACAATTTCAAGAAGCTAATCTAAAATAATGAGGAATGTCATCGACAATATTCTAATAATAATTACAATTTTCTTCAGTCTATATCTATCCTTTGCTGGATATAGGTCTCTTCCAAGTATTGTCCATTTAAGGGCATGGCACCAGGAATGACGTCACAGTCTTTTCCCACGGCATTAAGGTTCAAAATTGCGTGACAATCGCATGATAAAATGGCAAAAATAGCGTTTTTTCCATTTTTTGGGGTTAATTTTGAGTCTATCAAAAAACTTTTACGGTTATTCCCTATATTTTAATGCATATTATCAGTACAAAAATAAAATTTTACTCCGCGACTTTCGGGAAACGAGTTTGCGTCTTTCGGAAAAAAGATCAGATGTGTTTTTATATTTTTTTTTGAGAAATCTATACAAGATATAAAAAATCTTTGAGGGTTATTCCCTAGATAAAGGTTCAATGCATCTACCCTATTTTGTTCCAAAGCATATTTAGTAACGGTTGTCGAAATAGAAGGTCTCCCGTTTTTAGAAATTTTTGAAATGTCGGTATGCACACTCTTAACCCTACTTTCTAAATGAATTAAGGATTCTACCCACCCCCACTATTCATTAATTCATATACGGCCGTATGGCCTTTGACATATTACAATTATTACCATAATAATACAAATGCTCATATACATTAAAAAATACATATTATTAAAATTTTATTATTCTGCATTATCGCTGCGTTCCCGTAAGGAACATTAAAGGGCAAAGTTATAATCCGAAAAGGGAAAACGAAGCACTTTAATGCGTAATATATATTTTTATCGCCCTTAAAAAATAATGATTTAATTTGATTCAGAATGATGACAATGTAAAAAAATCAAGGGAATGTGTTTTAAAAATTAATAGGTGTGTTTGTTCGTATCTGTCGCAATATAGGTAGTGCCTACTTACATTTTCAATTTCCGTTCATCGTGTTGAAAGGTTTCATAAGTAGGCTCTGTAAATTTAAATTCAAATGATTTAATTAGGTAGGTAGGTATTAAAATGCAAATATAATTTGAAGAATTCTTAATAATAATAAGATACAACTGAGCAGAACTCGTTCTCGGCCAATACGTTCTTGCTTTGCTTTCTTAACGCTACATCGACCATGCAGATAAAATTCTCAAGAACGGACGTGTTCTTCTGAGTGAAAGGAATCATAGAGTGTGTATGACGAATTGCATGAGTGTGACGGAAGCCCGAAGTGTGTGCAAGGATAGAAAAGTCTGGCGATATGTTCTCTCTGCCTACCCCGCAAGGGATGTGGCGTGAGGGGATATGATAGGATAGAATAGAAAAATATACATATGAGGCACATAGCGCCGACAAAAAATCAACTTGAATGTACAATCTTACTATATGTACCTGGTACAAAACTGGGTAAGTTTGCTGGGACAGAATATGATAGTATTTTGCCAGAATGCTAAGGCAAGTATGTACTTTCATTTCCCGCATGTCTCCTCAGTGGATTTTCTTGCATTAGTTTTGTCCATTGTCATTTTTTTAAAATGAATCTGTGTTTATCGAAATATACCCATATACAACTTTGTACACTTCACAGAAAGCTTGAAGAACTTGTGTGTAAGTCGGCATCGGGGTTTGAAACCGCGCCCGTCGGATGAACAGTCGAGCGCATTACCAAGCAGGCTACCGACCACCTCGAAATTTAACCGAACACTGCTGGTCACTTCACCTAGTAATACATAATTATTGTTATTTTCAGTTTAATGACAAATAATAATTCTCATAATATCAAGGGGCGTTTAAAGAATACCCGGAACTCACATTTTTATTATTTTGTTCCTTGAAGAGGGCAGTAACATTATTAAATGATAAAAGATACTTTTTTTTTCAAACGGAACATACTTTAGGGTAATAAAAACTAAATTTACGACATTCTTCTGTCATATTGCAGGAATCTTCGCTTTATATTTATGTGTGTAGGTCAGGAGCGAAGCTACCTAATGTGGCTACCACACGCTCGCCTACGCTCGTGTGAATGAGTAAAAAGACGTGCGGACGGGGTGATTGCCTTGGATTGTATACGTAATCGACGGTTAACGTCTTTTTACTCATTCACACAAAAAAACGTCGCGAGAGAAAATGATAGGTATAATAGTGTCTAATATGACGTAATCCAATGAGAAATGTTAGCTCCAGCTTCCCTTCTACAGAATTCTACCCTTCGCCACTGGTTGGTATACCTATTCACCTGGTAAAATGATAAAAATGTCTGAAAAAAAAAATATCCTCATCAAAATCATGTCGATCAGATCCTCAAAGACGGCCGCGTTTTGAGTAAAAGAAATCAGCGGAGAGCGTGTTTAATACATTGTATGAATGTGACGGAAGAAAGTGTTTCAAGAATAGGACGGTCTAGCGTTCTGTACTCTCTGCCTACATGACGTTTGGTATCTCCTTTAAAAAAAAAATAACATAGGGCAACAAGCCGGATGCACATGAATAGACATGGGTTTAAATGCAAAAAAAAATGCACTGTGAGTATGAACTACTTTTTTAAGTAATTTCGCTTTCCAGATCAACCCTAAAAAAGGGCAGGGTAATACGCCAATATTGACGCCTGTTAAGCAAGCTTTTTCACACTTTGTAGTTTTAGTTATGTTGTACATATAGGTACTTGGCGCAGTTGGTTGAGGCGGCAGTCTCTCAAGCGGGATGTGCCAGGTTCAAACCCCGGCGGTGGCGATGTATTCCACACTTTGCGATACAGGCTTTTAGCTTAGTGCAAGGTATACATAAAAGTATTTGGGTTTGTGTACCTATGCAAAACCCAGATCTTTTTATTTAAAGTAATGTATGTAAAATAAAGTAAATCAAATGCATAGATGGTATTCATTTTAAACCATCTGGTGTAACTAATATTCTTACGTACAATATCATTAAGTAAAAGCAATACCTATCGTACGTAGGTACGAGTACCAACGAATTCAGCTTACTCAGAATTCTGTGCAAGGTGCACGATGCATGCAACAAAACTATTTGTAAGTCTTCATCTGAACCTGAAGGCATTCGTTATAGAACAATTGAATTTAGTTATCAAGAGAACATGAGAATAAGATTCAACTTGTGATAGTACGTGCTCTCTACGTACAAACTATCTCGTGTGTATTATGACCACTCCAGATGACTGCAGACTGCATACTACGTTCATAGAAACTCTCAATATTCTAATCACGAAAACTTGTTTCAATTTACGTAATCTTGACACCAGAGGGCATTGGCGTCAAGAATGCATAAAATGCAAGAAATTTCCTAGAAGGTAGGTTCTAATTAGTTTTGATACAGGTGCACTCAGGAAAATCGATAGGTTTTTGGCTAACTCGTTATTTTTATGAATGTACGGGATAATCGAAGTAGAATGCTCTACATACATAAGAAGGTACAACATTGAAACCTCTTTAAATAAGTCAAGCTTTCACTGTGTGGTATCTGGTTAACGTTAAGTTTAGTTTGATGCACGACAAAAGCGTTAGACCATCTGTATCTGTGCAGTCGCCAAGGTCAGCCATTTCAGTATGATGCTGACTGTAAATTTGATGAGCCAGTATTTGAGGCCCTCAAATACGTACAATATAATTTTCGCCAGAATTGCCCAACTAGGCACAACCTGTATTTGGGTCAATTCCACCACTATGAAACAATAAAAAAAGTAAAAATAGTAAAATGATACAAAAAAAAGAAAAATTAACAAAACAAAATTAAATTAGTAGGAAAAATGGATAAAAATAGAATGAGGTAAAATTAAAGCGGAAGAACAGTATAAAGGTATGGGCATTTTTTTTTATATAATTAGACAGGCCACCCAAACTGGGTGATTTGTGCCAGTATACATCAGGTGTGGACATAATATTATGGATAAATAAATTGAAAATTTTCATAGCAAAATATGTTCGTTTGAAGTGGTCATACCTTACAGGTGAAAGGAGTGACCTCTGGCGGGTGATTTTCGTATTATCAGACGTTATACATTATGGCAATGTATTAGTAGTCCACTGATAGTACTAGATGGCAATAATAACATTCAAGTCCGTATATTTGTGTTAGTGCTGAGACGTGGTTGGTTTTTATATTATATATTCGGTAGCTCCTGGATATATCCCTGCGAACCTATATCACCCTGATACTTGGGGTTTATCGATGTGTTATGTCCCACTCACCTACGCCACCTTCCTCTCTCAGATACGCTTTTTGGGGTAACCAAAATACAACCAAAAATTTGCATGTATTATTTTTTTTTATAATACCACAAACTATCACCAATTGTGTAAATTAGATGATAATACGATTTTATTCTACATTGAATCAGTCTTCTCCAGTGATAAAAAAAATGTAAATATAAAAATATGTGTTTGAGGGCATTCAAAAGTTGCACGGTATGGTAAATTCAGATCAAAAGTTAGATTTTATCCAGCTCAAGCCATCGGGAAATAGCATTCGATCGGGATCTAGTCACCGTATACCACCGTCCTGAAAGCGCTTTACTACTTAAAAGCGCGTAATCAATTTATTTACTTATTTTGTCAAATTTTCATTTGAAATAAATGAAAAATAAATATTTATATACTCACCCTACCAGGAGCGCAGAAATTGGAAAGTGTAGACAACGTTCCTTTCTCCGGGTATTCTTATTACAATAGAGGTGTATGTAATATAAAGATAAGGGGAAACAAAGTATTTTTTTACCTCTTGAGATAATCGAAATCGCTATAGCAATAAACAACAACGAGCATTTCATTTAGACCATCTGTATCTCTCTTCTATTCCCATGTATTTTTTATTTTATTTTACATATAAGGGACACTGACAGAGAGTTGACAACACATACACAATAACAAACATAAAATATGAAACGCGTCAACCCTCCAATTAAAAGTGTCCACAACTTACATTAATTATTATCATTCTATATCTATAACTATATATATACGTAGGTATATACAACTATTATTCTATATCCACATCTTTTACTTTCAAATAAAAACATCAAACAAAAAGACAACAATAATAATCATTGATGGTGGGGCAACAGCCAATGTTACTAGCAATATACAAAATGTGAACCGATTTTTTTTTTTTTTTTTTTTAGAACTAGGCGAGTGTGAATTTGTCTAGGTTAGTGCGGATTATTGCCTTAAAGGATGACAGACCACTATTAAAGATGTCGACACCCTCCACGCGCCCGGCACATAGTACATTGTAGAATCTGCACATTCGGCAGATGGGATTGTACTGACCTATATTATTTTTATGCTTATTAGTCAAAAACGTATTTACATTACGGAGGCGCGGATTTGGGGCGTAAAAGTTTAATAATTCTAGTGATGTTGTGTCAATGTTATAGTTAACAATTTTGTGAAGTAAGGAAAGATCAGCAACAATTCGTCTGTCCCGCAGCTTTTCCATCCCAAAGAAAGCGAGACGATCCTCGTAGCATCTGAGATTCCTGCTCTGCCCTGCCCGGTATGATAATACTCTAAGGAATCGTTCCTGTACACGTTCGATATTACGGCTATGAATCGCGTAATAGGGCGACCACACTTGAGAGTTATACTCCAAAATACTACGGACCAAAGAAAAATAAAGTGTTTTAAGACTCTCTGGTCTCTTAAAGTCTTGAGTGATTCTACAGATAAAGCCAAGCATTCTGTTTGCTCTATTTACTATACTCCCGTAGTGACTCTGGAAACTTAGTTTTGAGTCCATCATGACGCCTAGATCCCGAATCTCGCTAACCCTTTCCAGAGACTCGTTTTTTATAGAGTAATCGTACTTTGCGATATTTTTCTTGTTGCTGAAAGTAATAACAAAACATTTCTTAGTATTTAGAGACATATCATTTGCATCGCACCATTCTGATAGTGAATTTAAATCGTTTTGAATCACTTGACGGTCATTTTCTGTTGTAATAGGATGAAAAACTTTTAGGTCGTCAGCATACATCAGTGTACGGCACCGGAGGCGTTGAGGAAGGTCATTGATAAATACCAAAAAGAGAAGGGGGCCCAAGTGAGACCCCTGCGGTACTCCGGATGTGATAAGGGAAGGGGGGGAATCGTAACCACCAACCACCACGTACTGCAGTCTGTCATGGAGATATGACTCGACCCATCTCAGTAGGGTACCATGTATGCCCATTGAACATAATTTCTGTATAAGAATGCTGTGATTTACTCGGTCAAAGGCCTTACTGAAGTCGGTATAGACGGCATCGACCTGACCCCTACGATCCAGTGAGGAGGTTAGGGAATTCATATATTCCAACAAATTTGTACTGGTTGATTTTTTATGAATAAAGCCGTGTTGTGAAATGCAGAGAAGGCTTCGAATATGATGATACAATTGTGTATAGACAAGCTTTTCAAATACCTTTGCTACGCATGACAAGATACTTATTGGCCTGTAGTTAGATGCGATACTATGGTCGCCAGATTTAAATATCGGTGTAATCTGCGCTATTTTCCACAAGTCAGGAAAGTTACCCTCCTGCAATGATTTATTAAATATAGTACAGAGTGGGGACGCGAGTTCGGATGCACAGCTTTTAACAAACAAGGGAGGGATCTCATCCGGGCCGGCGCCCTTATTAGGATCAAGAGAGGAGAGCAATTTAAGTGTTTCAGACTCTGAGACACTAATTGAACACTTCGTGCTAGGAGCGTTAGGTAAAGATACCGGTGTGGGTTGATTCGAAGGAGAAGAAGCGCCGAAAACAGAGGAGAAATATTCGGAGAAAATGTTGCATATATCTTGGCCGGTCTCAGCGCATACGTCCCCCAAGCGAATGCAGTTAGGAATACAATTGGTCCCTTTTTTGGCTTTTACAAACTTCCATAGGTTTTTCGGGGAAGAACGCAAGGATTCCTCAATTGTGTTAACGAATTTTGTATAATTTTCATGTAAGCATTTTTTTGATCTTGCTCTTAGACAAGAAAAGGTTTGGTAATCTAGAGGATTCCCATGCCTCTTCCATCTTTTACGAGCTCTCTCTTTCTCCCTGAGTAGGCAAATAAGAGAGCTAGTGAACCAGGTTGGGTACTTATTGCCGTTAGTGTTTTTAATTTTGGGTGTATGTTCCGCGATTAACTCACCTATCACGTTATAAAAATAGTGTACTGAGTCGTTGCAGTTCATATGTGACATTGGTGACCAATCGAAAGTGGACAGTTTCTGCTTGCATTGGGCGAAATTCGTCCTTCTAAAGTTCAGTCGTGTTTGTTCGTTGTTAGGGTGAAGAAAGTTGAAATTTGGGAGTTTCGCGTTGATTAGCAACGGTGGGTGATGATTGTCTGGTTTCACAAGTGGCATAGTCGCGGACACATCCAATTGAAGGTCAGACGCAACCAAATCCAGGATATTACCAAAACTATTTTCGATTACATTATACTGCTTGACATTACATAGAGAGAGAAGTTCAAAAATTAGTTGAGCCTTACCAGCTCCAGCGCTCCCACCTGCGCACTCGTCATCTGCAACCACTTTCCAGTTAATGGATGGGACATTAAAGTCCCCTAAGATAACATTATTTGTTTGAGATGGGGTTTGCATACAAACGTTAGAACATTTGGTGACAAATTCTGAGTACACATCGATAGGAGCCCTGGGTGGAAGATAAACAAGACAAATATTAATATGACAATTAGGTTGGTTGCTTCTTATTGTAATCCATAAATCCTCAGCCTGTGAATGCCATTCGGGTCTGGGTAATATACTCAATTCCTTCTTGACAGCAATCAAAACTCCCCCGCCGACCTCTTCCTCCATAGGAGATCGGTCCCTCCTGAAAATAGTGTATCTTGAGTCAAAGTACTCACTGTTGTGGAAGGTATCGTTCAGCCAAGTTTCAGCGAGACATATGACATCGTAGTCATGGTTCAGAAGTTCTAGTGAGAAATCACGAGACTTTGTTCTCAATCCGTTTACGTTTTGATAGAAAATACTTATCTGTTTCATATTATGGAATATCAAAAATTGCTCAGTGCACGTTCAGTTCAAACATCCAGGAGATAGCGCATGGAATAGCGGAGTTCAAAGTTTCTTTAGGCAGTCGTGACTGTGAATTGTGATTGCGGCTGAGTTCTCGTCCTTGCGCATAAGAACTTTACCGTGTCTTATCCAGACGAAGTTGTATTTCTTCTCCTTAGCCGCATGTCTGGCACCAGCGTGCAGTTCCCTATTAAGTGGAGAGAGGTGTTCGCAAACGTATATGGGACTGTTGTTGGGAAGATCCAAAATATGTCTTGAATTTAGCTTATTCCGGGTATTCTTCTTGTTGAAAGACCTCACGGCAGCTAGTATGGAGTCCCTGATACGACCGCTTGACAGCTCCACTATGATATTACGGGGTCTGGTTCCGGTCTTGCTTGAGGTTCTAACTCGGTGACAGGCCAATATATCCTCATCCCTGATGTTGACTGACACCGCGGCGCACAGCTTGGCCACCATATCCACGATGTTTTCAGACTTATTTTCCGGCACCATTTGGATCTCTATGTTACGGGACCTGTTGAGTCGCTCGATATCGGCCATCCCGCGTTCCAGCCTCTGGACCCCCTCGCGAAGCTGCTGGTTTTCTGCAGAGAGTTTCTCAATGGTTTTCGAATTTTCATCGTTGACTTTTTTTATTCTATCGTATTCACCCGACAAGAAATCAACGGATTTGTTCAGTTCAGTTATACTAGTCATTAGTTGATCTTTTATCTGCTTTATATTGGCGTTAAGCGTAGACGATAATTCGTCAATCTTGGAGTCCAAGTACGCCTTGAACCTCTGGAAAAGCATATCTTCTGGGGTGCCTGGAGATGATAGATCATCAGATTTTTGCGATGGAGTTCTACAGTCAGCGCAGCGCCACTTATTTTTGTTCATTTTCAACATTGAACGAAAGGCATCGTCGGAGAAACCAACACAATTGTAATGGAATTTCATATGGCATTTACCGCAAACTAAAGCCTGGTTCATCAAGAGAGAGTTGCTACTATGTACTCCTGATACTCGTAATATATTTTGTTTGTATTAACACTCGTAATACAATGGATAGTTGAAAAGTATAATATACTATATGATGTATATGAAAAGTATATTTAAGATTTGAGAAACATAATTGATTATGGCAGCCGGAAGTTCAGTGAACTGAATCGACCGTTTGCAAAATTGCTCCGACCAAAAACTCTCTGAATTCAGTTGTACCCTGATTTTGAATTCAGAAAGAGGTTTTGGTATGAGCTTTTTTGCAAACGGTTGATTCAGTCAAGTGAACTTACGGACGTGTGTGGAGAGTCTATATGACTTGCTTTGCGAAAAATATGGGATCTCAACACTCATCCATGGTAAAGTACTCCGCAATTTGTTTTTCCCTACTTACATATTTGAAGGAAAATTTCGAACACCTGGCGAGTCACGCTCTACCTCTTAGGTCGAAGCCTGAACATTCCCACTCACCCAAAATCTGTCTTCAGAAACTCATTCACAGTTTATGGTACTCGTTTGTTCCCGCTAAATTCCAACTTTTCCGTCTTTCCAGTGTCATCTTAAAAAGCATCTTCTCTCAACAACTTTGCACCTTTTCATCCTTTCTAATCCTTCCCATTCCTGTACTGACATTTTTTTTATTAATTTTCAAAATAGATTACAAAAAAGTTTACATCGGAATTACCCAACTAGGTACAACCTGTATTTGGGTCAATCCCTCAAATGTGCAAAAATAAAAAAAAAAGAAATAAAATAGCACAAAATAAGATAAAACAGATCAGACACAAAATCACAGCCCCACTAAAACATACACACCAATACTTACATCCTGCACCCACCTTAATAATTCAGTCCCAGTAGAAGCGCATCTCATATTTCACTCGGTTAAGGGAGACACTGAATTCCACATGCGTGCCTACTACTGTTTTTTTTTACGATTATGTGTGAAAGGTATCGATCAATGTTAGGTACATGATGTTCATGGTCTCTGACTTGAAACTGCGATTTGATCTTGATTTGTCCTTGTGGGCTAACCTAACCGAGCAGTATGTCCGTTTATTCAGCAAGTCGTGAATATGCCACTAGTCATTTGGTATGGCATGCCATAGCAATGCTGCAGTCTAGCGAAGCCATATCTATTTGTGGCGTTGCGTTTTGTAACAGATTGCTTGTTTAAATTTTTATAACAATACCCTATATATTAATAATATTAATAATATAGTGAAATGAATTAATCATAAAAATAATAATAATATAGTGAAATGAATTAATCTTCTTCTTCCGGTGTCATGTTAGGTCCCTCCAACGTTGACTATTACTTGAGAGAAAGTGCTCCTGTCCTGGGCAGCTCGAAACAGATCTTCAGCACTTCCTTATATTCCAGTCCAGTCTCGTATATTGCGGAGCCAATAAATCTGCCTTCTTCCAACCTCTCTACGAATGAATTAATGAATGAATATTTATTTCCCACATAAACACATATAACAGTGGACACAAATATAGCATTTTTGTTTTTGTTATGTTTTCAATTGTGTATTATTGTGTTTTGTGTTTTTGGTGTTTATGTACGACAGTTATCCGTGTATTAGCATGTAAGTACCTGCCACTTTGTTAACATAACCTGTAACTGGACTGGCGCTAAGGCGACAATAGTCGTTGTTAAGCTGGTCCAGTTCATTTTTATACATTAATAAATAAATAATAAATATAAAACAACAAGATACACAGTAAATAATAATAGAATAAATGTTTACGTATAAAATGATTATTAAAACACCATTAGGTATTACAAGGGTTTTTGTTAAAGATTTCCTCTTTATATGACCCAATCCAAGGTATGTTTATGTGGGTCGTTATTTTGTCCCTGTGGGTTTCCAAAATGTTTTATATCCCAAAATATTAAATGCTCCTGAGCATATAATACTTTACCCAAATATTTACATCGGTACGGAAAATTGAATACGAATTTAGGAAGTAATCTTCCGGTCATTAGGTAAATTGATCTGGCATCTCGCTTGATATGCTTCATCCACATGCTCGCCGACCCTCTACGTTTTTTGTGTGAATGAATAAAAAGACTTTAACCGTCAATTACGTACACAATCCAAGACAATCGCCCCGTCCGCACGTCTTTTTAATCATTCACACGAGTGTCGGCGAGCATGTGGTAGAGTGATAAGAGATATTAAACAATTTATCTAATACAGGGTCATCGAGACAGAATGTCCCTATTTTGGAGTGAAATAACTTTTGAACCATTTACGTTAAATGAGTGATTCTTTCACTTTATGGTAACTAATTAATGAATAATTTGTTTGATGTAACATAAAATGTGCTAGCACATGCGCATAATGGCTGCACAGTCAACAAAGTCAACCGACGCTTTTTATCTATCGCCTCGCAATGCAATAGTGATCATGCAACAATGCTTTATACGTACGTCGAGGATTTTTCGGGAGACTTCGAGTGAATCGTAAGTATGTATATTGTATAGGTCAATCCTGTGACCAATAATTGCGTACGAACAGCTAAAACAAGTCATTATTTTTTCAATTACTTCATCTTCTTCTTTATCAGCCTTCTTCCCTCCACTGCTGGATATAGGCCTCTTCCATCTGTTTCCACTCGTCTCTGTTCTGACCCTTCCGCATCCAGGTTCCTCCAGCGATTTGGACAATGTCGTCGGTCATCTCTTTGGTGGCCTTCCGACGCTCCTTCTATCTGTCCAAGGCCTCTACTTCAATATTCGTGGCGCTCATCTGGTGTCATCCTGTCTGGACATATGTCCCGCCCATTGCCACTTGAGTTTTGACACACTAAATTAATTAATTACTTCATAGTAAAATACATTTTAAAAAATACTTATTTTCAGGTCGAAAAGTCACAGAATTGGACCTAATGTAATGCAGGACTGCGTATTAGATTTGTTTGCATGGAAATTGTTAGCGAAAACACTTCATATTTGACATAATAAAAAGCAAAGGAAAAATAAAATAAAAAAACAGCATAGGTACATAGTTACGTATAATATATTATAGCTACTAATATTATAAACTAAAAATTTCCATAATGTGTTTGCAGAACCATGAAAATTTATGACCCCAATTTTTCTCGCTGTGTGAACATTTACAAAATATTATTATATATTCAGATCTTCACATCATAATACGAGCTGATAATTTCACAAAAATAAAAATAATAAAATGAATACAAACAATATCTACACAACGTCCATCCAGTTTATTACGAAAAAAAAAATTTTTTTTGTGAAAATAATTTTTATTAATGAAAACTTTTAAGTACCCACCCATTCTCGTATTTAAAAGTTTTAGCAAAAAGCACGTTATCTAAACATTCTCATTTATCCATAGGATTTAGAAAAAGCAATTCAGGCTGACTAATCTAACTTTACCTGACGCAATTTTTCGCGTGTTCAGTTCAGGACTCTGTGATGGAGACATTAATGTCCTCTCTGACTATTCTCCAAAGGACGCGGCGTAAGGGTATATATATTATAGGTAGATCATAGCCTCGAACTATTTTCGAGCGTCGTTTCCATTTTCTTTTTCTTCTTGTCTTTACTGAATGATTTAATGTGATGTAAATGCTCAATATTAACATCGATATTGAATACCATCGATACCATTTTTTTAACATGTTGTGTTGTATTGGTAAAAAAAAGGATTAATTATATAAATAAATAAATTTGTATAATGTAACTCATTAACTTAATACGCTGCCGCTAAAATTATTTATAATTAATTTCATTATATATATTAAATGATTTACATAAAACGATTATCATTTCATAATTTATGATATTCCAGAAATTCAAGCTGTCTAAATGTCGATCATATAATTATATATTATCCTGCTTAAAAACAATCATTTCGACCACCCAAGACAACATTGAAGGTAATAAAAATATACTTTACATGCCCAAATGTCGTGTGGAAATGCAGATTACGCTTGAAAATGTAAATATATCTTTTCTCCTTCGTTAATATCATTATTAATTTATACGTAAAAAATATTGGAAATCGCTTATAATTCATAAAATCCCGTGTGCGTACTTAAAATATCGATGGCTCGATGTGTGATTCGATGATGATATCACGTGCCTATGGCAGATGTAATTTAATAAAAATATATTATTTGCGATTTTATTTTAAGCGTAAAAATAAGTCAAATCATAAAATAAGCCTTACTTGTCGCATTTTTAGTCGAAATGTGCATAAATTAACAATGATATCAACCAAAATACGGAAGCTTACCGATAGAAAGATACATTACAATTTGAGGCTAAATATATAACCTTAGTCCGAAAAACCACGTTAGGGGATAATAAAATGTTTTTTTAATTAAAATGCATCCTTAGATGAGCGAAACAATTGTATATTAACGTTAAAATATCTAATTACAATCACATTTTGACACTGTGAAAATCGTAAACGTCAAATATCAACAAAAGAATACTTATTGAATTTCATGAAAACGAAGAACTGACTTCACACACATTTTCATAGTGTTGTATTGAAACAAATGCTTACAACCGATCTAGTCACTATGACGAAATATATTTGATTAAGTACTTCAAAAATCAAAGAGGTAGATAGACAGGTTGCTATGGAGTGGTATTTAGTAACTCATGTCATGCTTACTTACGAGTATAAATGAATATATCACCTGAAACTTACGTGAGTTTGAATATTCATTATAAATTAATTAATTCAATAAATAAATTTTATTCCGATGGTTTCATATCTATGTATTTTTAAATTTAAATTATAGGTACAATACTTTATTTTATTGGTCGTTCTATGTATAATGTTTTGCGATGAAGATGTTTTTCTAGAGAATCCTATGCTACCAACCTACGCTATAATAAAGTTAAATGATTGAATCATATATTTTTATATGAAACCCTCCTCCATTGGTAAGTAGTATTTTTAACTTCTGTTTGTAATTCTGATCACACGAAACAAAAAGACAACCGAAGGTTCGAGAAGAGAATACAATGTGGCATTTATTATTACCTCCCTACTTCAATCTGTGACTGTTTTTGAGACAGCATGAAATGATTCTAATATTTGCGTCAATGTGGTAACTAGATGAGCACTTTTATTTTTGTTTATAGTTTATTGTTGCTTATCATCCGTAGGCCCATCCGGACACCTGGAATCGTCATTTGAACATATCATGCAAATTAATACATAAACAATAGTACATTAGTATATAAATATATAGAATTATACATCAATGGAACAGAAAATATGATCCAAGATCAATGCTGATCGGAGTGTAAAAGGTTCCGAACAGCATTTTGTTAATTAGTTAATTCAAGTCAATACATAGAACAATAATTAATTAAATATCGCAGTACGATGAATATGATGAAAAGAATTGGTCAGAGTGTAAAAGTTTCCGACCAGTATTCACGTCAATTATTATACAAATAACACAATGTGACAGCCAGAGGAGACACGGTACCGACTGCCAAGTATGTAGAATGAAAATCATACCGGACAAAATATATTGAATTAATAAGAGGCAATCAAAGATAACTAAAACTTTATAAATATACTTGTCAGTTGTAACATGAACTTAAAGCTACGCACTACGACAACATAAGTTCTAGAGCCTTTAAAACTCTGGGCTTTGTTATTAGAAACACAAAGGTTTTCAAAAAATCCAAATCGTTGGTCATACTTTTTAACTCCCTAATTAGAAGTCTTCTGGAATTTGGTTCTACTGTTTGGAATCCAAACTACATCGTTCACATAAATACTATAGAAAAGTTACAAAGAAAATGCGTAAAACATCTCAATTATCGCAATAGATTACACTTTGATTCGTACATCCAAGCATTAAAACACTACAAAATCAAATCTCTCGAAACTAGAAGACAAATAATCGACCTTTGTTTCCTACATAAAATTATTAATAATAAAGTAGATAGTATTCCTCTTGTGGAATCATTGCCTTTCCATTGCCCTTCCAGAAATGTCAGACATCAAACACTTTTCTACGTCAGCCATTCAAGAACAAATTATATGCAAAACTCATACATAAAAAGAGCATGTATATCTTTTAACAAGAATTGTATGAAGGATCCAGCTCTGGATCCTTTTGGCTCTGGTCTGCACACTTTTAAAAATAAACTGTTGAAAATAGTGGACGTTTAGCGGGGTGGTCGTGCCGGCGCGTCGAGTGTACCGTTGGGTCTGAGGGTTTCAGCTTATAACTAAAATGAAAAGAACTGTTGTCACTTCCTTTCTCCATTTTCCTTCCTATTCCTGGATCCATTCCTATCCTATTTCTTGGTTATATATAGTGTAACTACTTATACTTTTGCTAATAAAACGTAGAATACTATAATTGGCGCTATAAAATGTAAATATATATAAAATATCTTATTATGTATTTAGCTGTTGTATTCTCTTAATAAATAAATAAAAATAAATAAATAAAATAATTGTACCTGCAATATAAGAAAAACAGAAGTATTCTCATACTTACTTTACTTTTCGTTTGGCATATGGGCAGGATTCTTCACAGATTGTGGGTGCATCATTTTCCTCTCTACAATCTCAGGTCCAGCCGCTGCAGCCAGTCCGCAACTTCCCGTCCCGCTTCGTGCAGGCTGGTTGAGTCTGCTGGGAATCTTCGCAATGGACACAAAATATGATACATAGTCCAACAAGCTGGCAGAGTTTGGATTCCAAGGGGGAAAAGCAGAGACGACTGGAAAATGAAGGAAGAGACCTAGACATCAAGCTGTGGATAATGTGTGTTAGTGAACTGAACGCGCAGCTAATGTGGCGATCTATACTTTGTTCTTGCCAACAGTATCACATATTATGTCATCCAGATTTTTATAGCTTTTAAACAGTAGCCACGTATTCAAAAATGGAAGTACACTATCTGCCTTCAGTTTTCAGATTGCAGTAACAAGGCGCTTAGAACTTGGGATTCAATATTAAAACTTTTAAACAGGTACCATTCATTGGACGATACATTGATTTTGACTTTTCTTGTGGCTGGGGATTACAGCTTCGCCCATGTCTTGAAGAAAACTACAGTCTCGGTTTCAGCTCGTCTGTCAGTCAGAAATCATTCTCATGATGTTACAGCTTTTTAAATTTACTTATTTATTTTTTTATTACACATGGAACAGATACAGTCACAAAAACAAACATTGACAAGTACATTAGTACGAGAATATCAATACACAAGTCCAATAACAATGTAATTTTATGTATATGTCGCAAATTATGCTTTTCGGCGCAAATCATTCTGTCTTCCAAATTGTTTCTCATTAAAAAGAAATGTATTTTGTAACGTTTTATATCAGGGTTACAGCGGCATTAAGGGGTTTAATAGACCATACCAAATGAGAAAAAGATATTTTGATAACATTAGAAATACATAAACAATACAGTAATGGTTTAGAATATTATTGAAAAAACATTTCGTATCGAAAGCCCGGAATGTCCCTGAAAGGTGATACTAAAGACTCTATAGAGATACAAAAACAATAAGCACGTTTTATAGGTATTAAGGGCTTGGTACCAATAATGACGTCACAATCATTTCTCAGGGCATTAAGGTTCAAAATCGCGTGAAAATTCGCTTGATAAAATGGTAAAAATATAATTTCATAGGATCAAAAAACTTTTACGGTTATTCCCTAGATCTTAATGAATATTATCGATACAAAAAATATACTCCGCGACTTTCGGGAAACGAGTTTCCGTCTTTCGAAAAAAAGATCAGAGGCGTTTTTCACATTTTTTTTGAGAAATCTATACAAGATACAAAAATTATTTTATGGTTATTCCCTAGATAAAAGTTCATTGCCTCTAACCTATTTTATTCCAAAGCATATTTAGTAACGGTTGTCGAGATATAAGGGGTCCCGTTTTTAGAAATTTTTGAAATGTCGGTATGCATACTCTTAAGTATCAATTATAAAAAAGGTTAGGAAAACAAATCAATTTTGTGGTAACTGCGGGTGACAAGCTTCACAGCTAGTTTTTTTTACGTGAACTTTATGTAAGTGTTTTTTTACATTGAGGTCACCAGGAAAAGACTCGTAACTTTTGTTACTTTGTGTTGATTTATTTATATTTTACTATTGTGCCGTACTCGCGTTGGTTGAAAGAAATTTATAATAAACCATAAATTCGAGTATCGGCTTGTCAGGTTGGAGGTCTGGGTTCGATTCCCGGCCGCGGCAGATGGATGGACTGGATGGATTGGTGAATGTTACTTAAGTGTTACATTAAGTCAGCCGACGATCAGTCATAGGCCTGGTGGAAGATCTATCCTTTGCTGTGTATCTGTTGGGATATAACTACCTAGTAGATAATTTCAGTGTAGGCAAGATTTTTTATAAACTTTATTACATGCCTACAATTTAACATTAAAATTTTATAAGTATATACTAAAAATTTTTACTATTCCAATATTTATTTTTATCTATATTATTGTTTATTCCATCCGTCTTGGCCACCGTGCGGACGTTACCTGCAAGTGGAGTTTAAGAGTGTATTGTTGGTAGCTCTGATTGTCGAATCTTGTCATAAGAGCTGTCAAAGGTTCGCAATATTCTCACATTGTATCTTTAACAAGTAACCTACAATGCCGAAAATATTACAGAGTAGCGCTAGAGAAATCATTTTAAAGAAAAGATAGTTTTGCGAGTTGGAAAAAGAAAAAAAATACTCCAATAATCCCTTCAAGCCGCCATCACAAGTTATAAAAACAATGTTGCCAGTTTATTCTAACAATTCGAAAATTGGCAAGTTGTTTTAAACAACAGTTCTGAAATATAATTTGAAAGTAGCGAAAAAATTTAACCATATATCGTATTATCACATTAAGCAACACTAAACCAAGTTTGCACCAGAGGACTTCTAACAGGGAATTGTCTGTACATGAGTGTGTCCATATGTAGGTACATGTTTTCTAAAAGTACGCCTCGAGTTGATAAGGATAATGTATAAATTTTTAAAAATATCCTCTCTCAACTCCATCTCTCGTTTATAATATATCGTTGTGTATATTTATATTTCGTTCCATCCTTTCTGACCCTTATACTCTCATAGTGGTTTGTGGAAATACAAAAAAAAAACATACATATTATTAGGTACCCTTTGATGAAAACGGAATAAAGAATAAATAAGCCACGGGCTCTTATCTTTTTTTAAAGAAATTAAGAAAATCTTTTACAGAATTTTTTGTAAGATTTTTTCAATAGATATCAACTATTTTGCTATGGTCAAAATTATGTAATGTGGGCGATTTCTGTAGAGCTTATTATATAATATTCATTTTTAATATTAACTACTAGTTTTTGAAGCCTGTTAAAAACCAAAATAGGTATTGCCAGGTCACGGATTCCTAAAAAAAATAAGTATTCAACAGGCCACAGGGCCCTGGAAAATGGAGAATTCATGTACATTCTTATCATTCACATGCACATATATTAAAATCTAGTAAATCTCTGACCGTAAAAGTTTTTTGAATGGAATGAAATTAACCCCAAAAAGTGAAAAAAAAAACTTTATTTTTTTCATGCGATTGTTCATGGGATATTGAAATGACCGTGACCTCATAGTTGGAGTCCGAGTCTAAACATTTTATCATGCGATTGTTCATGGGATTTTGAACCTTGAAGTCGCGAGAAATGGCCGTTACGTCATAGTTGAGCCCCATTCTGAACTGAAACACTTAAATTGGATGCAGCGCACTTTTGATTGATAAAACTTTGCGACCCTCTCTTTTCAAGTATTCTGTTTTGTTATGCAACACGAATATATTTATTATTTATACATTGGAAAATACAGGCCAAATAATAAAATATTGTATAATAATATAAAACAAGCATCATTCTCTTTATTACAGTCTTCACGGAATTCCTATACAAATAATAATGAAAAATTCTTCAGTCAAACGATCGCCGAACGACATTTTTGTGGTGAATTTTGTCCTGTATATTATATTGGAAATGTCGTCCCTTTCTGCCAGTGAACGAACTTTTGCTTTGTATAATAATATTCAATATTCTGAACAATTTATTATTGTTTATTTTAACATTCACAAATACACTACGCATTACATAATATCTAGGTCCAGCCCTGTAACTTTTCGATCTAAAAGTATAATGCCTCCAACACACGCTTGTGACTAACCACGAGCAAATTGTGTGCATGAGTAAAAAGGCGTGTGGATGGAACGTTTGTCTTGACGTGTACGTAACCGACCGTTGACGCCTTTATACTCATGAACACCATTTGCTCGTGGTTCGTCACGATCGTGTGGTGGGGGCATTGCAGTTTTTCCGTCAACAGAAACGAGAGGTATCTTCATTCACATAATGTAGCATTATATGAGAAAACGGGATGGGTGTTCCGACGCTTACGAGTCGGCTTTGGCTGGCTTAAGTGATCATTTTATGCCCAGACGGTTGCCGACACGAGCCAAGACAAACATCCCATCCACACGCCTTTTTACTCGTAAACACAAAACTGGTCGACGCTCGGCAAGCGTGTGGCGCCAGCCTTATACTACGGTTTTTGGATGACTTTGACGATCACTTTGATTTTAACTGCACATAATGCGGCAAATAAGAGTACATGGTTGTCGCAGTTGGTTGAGGCGGCAGTCTCTGAAGCGGGAGGTACCAGGTTCAAGCTCTGGCGCTGGAGATGCATTCCACACTTTGCGATACAGGCTTTTAGTCTAGTGCAAGGTGTACAGGAAAGTATTTGGGTTTGTGTATGCGAGCCCAAACCTTTAAAAAAAACGATCGATAATTTTCCCAAAATGTATCGAATGATCATTTTGTCGTAGGCCATTAATAAGTGATAGAAAAAGTTGTGTAACTTTATTTGTTATGAATAAAATAATATAAAAATGTAAGTTTCTGTCTCCGCCATTCTTGTTATGGCGAAAAAATATTATATGGCCAACATAAAACTTCATTTTTACGACGTTATTCCTCATAGTTCTCCTTTAATACGAGCACTAAAATAGACTCCCGTCTACGACTAGGAGATATGACTGTATGCCGCCTTTACGACTCATTTTGAGCTCTTTATTTTTATCAAAATGTATCCACTTTTCTTCATCTCCTCACAACACAGTAGTAAATACTTACATTCTTCTTAATAACACGGAATAGTTCGACCATCGTGTCTATCCCGGAAATAGGGCGCTTTAAATCATTACACATTTTTGGGTTAACTGGAAGACATCGCTGTGTAACAATACATTTCGTTTCACTTTACTTGCCACACTTTTTCTATAGAATTACTATGCAGCCAGTGGCCAAGTTATTTGAAACCAGGAGTAAGTTCACCCTAGTGAGCATTAATGATAGAACGTCCAGAGTCCTGACAAAAAAACTTTGCGTCCCACCGGTAGGACGTTCATTTTCTTGTCATATGGGGATTTATAATCCTGCTAGAAGGACGCAATTTTGATGAGCACATAGTGCATTTCTTTATCTCTCTCCAAGTCTTGGATGAATCATATCTCTACGGCTACTCTGGGCGAAATGGCTGCAAGCATAAGACGTGAGGAACCTTCCGGAAGGACACGGTTTTGGACGTTCGATCATTAATTATTCTTGTGGATGTGTATTATCTTGTTTATTTTTTATATTTTTTACCAGATTTTATTTTATTGTGGTGAACTCCATTCGTGGCCGGACACCCATAAGAATATTGGTCAACATTAATTAATCCCAAGAAGGACAAAAGCCACACGGGATTGTGCTCAAGGGACAAAAGCTCAAATCTTAATGGATCTTGAAAGTATGTACAAAATAATTGTATCTATTAGTATAAATGCGTAAATTTGTAAAGATTAGAAAATAAACAAATAAATAAGCGGATATAAAAAAGGATAGATAATAACATAGTCAACATTTATAAATTAATAATTTATCTACTAGAATCCAACTAGAAAGTTTGGGCTTTAATCCGTTGAGCATATTTCTGATTGGCTTTTGTCTTTTTTGGCGTTTCCACCCTATGAGCCATATTCAAATGAATTTTTCTCTTGGAACCGTTGCCACTGTATGGTTGCCAAAAAGTTACGTGCAGCGCTTTCGTCAAAAATCAACTTTTTTTAGGCGAAGCATAATTATGAACACTCAACTAACTAGATACTTAGTGTATATTTTCACCGCAACCCTAGAAAAATGGTCTTCACAAATTCACTCGTGCGGTGAGATATGACGGTGTTATCTATCGACTGTGTGATATGGTAATATAATTTAAGAGTGTGCATACCGACATTTCAAAAATTTCTAAAAACGGGAGACCTTCTATCTCGACAACCGTTACTAAATATGCTTTGGAACAAAATAGGGTAGATGCATTGAACCTTTATCTAGGGAATAACCGTAAAAGATTTTTTATATCTTGTATGGATTTCTCAAAAAAAAATATTAAAAACACCTCTGAACTTTTTTCCGAAAGACGGAAACTCGTTTTCCGAAAGTCGCGGAGTATAAATTTTTTTTTGTACTGATAATATGCATCAAAATCTAGGGAATAACCGTAAAAGTTTTTTGATAGACGCAAAATTAACCCCAAAAAATGGAAAAAACGCTATTTTTACAATTTTATTATGCGATTGTCACGCGATTTTGAACCTTAATGCCGTGGGAAATGTCTGTGATGTCATTCCTGGTGCCATGCCCTTAAGCACAATTTAGAAAACATGTTCTTTGTTTACCGTTTGTTTTACGACTCAACATGTAAATACACTTTTCTTTATTGCAATAATTGATAGTTAAAATTTCATGAAACCATTGAGTACTTGTTCATAAGATTGTGACTCTTAACTGTAAAAATGAAGGGCTTGGCACCAGGATGACGTCACAGTAATTTCCCACGGCATTAAGGTTCAAAATCGCGTGAACAATCGTATGATAAAATGGTAAAAATAGCATTTTTTTCAATTTTTGGGGTTCATTTCATAAAATCAAAAAACTTTTACGGTTATTTTCTAGATTTTAATGCATATTATCAGTACAACATTTTTTTTACCCCGCGACTTTCGGGAAACGAGTTTCCGTCTTTCGAAAAAAAGATCAGAGGTGTTTTTCACAATTTTTATTTAGAAATCTATACAAGATATAAAAAATCTTTTACAGTCATTCATTAGATAAAGGTCCAATGCATCTACCCTATTTTGTTCCAAAGCATATTAAGTAACGGTTGTCGAGATAGAAGGTCTCCCGTTCTTAGAAATTTTTGAAATGTCGGTATGCATACTCTTCAGCTGTGAACATTAAGAAGTTTTGACATTGTTTCAACATTAAACTTAATTTTCTTGTTCAACTCCCATATGTTCCGTAATGTTTTTATCACCCCGAAGTCCCCTAATGAGAAAATGAGAAATACACGTGTAGTTTTGGGGTTGTGTTTATGTTACTTCTAATTATTCTTCCAATTCCAGAACTCCTCTTTTATCAATCGGACATTCATACAAATAGTCTGTGAAGACTATACCAATCTTTAACCATTTTGCTCAATATTTATCTTCATTGCCTTCCTACATCCAGTATTGGACGTAAACTCCCCACTTAGATCTCCACAATTCTTGAGCATATCACATCCAGTCGGCTCCAGTAACACGTCTTATACGGTCTGACTGTCATTTAATTGTTTACCAACACTTTTTCCGTCAGTTCTAAGTTTTCACTCCAGAATTTTTTCGTCGATTTCTAGTCCCTAATTTTTCGTCTTCTTTTTATTCGCAACTGACAAGTCTGTATAGTTTTGGCTATAGACTTCTTATTTTTCTTATTTTTCTTATGGTCATATCAAATCTGGTCCAAAAACGGCGCCTTCTATACAAAGACATTGGGGAAGAGTTTGGCTATCGTATTATACATTTCTTCTTCTGCTTGAATCCTGGCGATTTGTTGGCAACAAAGCCTCAATACATCTCATTCTGTTTGATGTTCAGGGGTCTTTTCCACTCTGTTTTACTTTCAAGATATTCAAATTCTAAGATCACTGTTTTTAAATCGATAATTTTATCCAATCACTTAAAATTCATTTTTTCTTTGTTACAGGTGTCATGGATCAGGACGAAGGATCTTCACATCTTAACGAGCGGAAAACACACGTTCACTGCAGATCCAAGGTTTGAAGTTGTTTTTGATCCTGACGCAGAGTCCTGGACCCTGAGGATACTCAAATCCAGATTGACTGACGTTGGAAAATATGAATGCCAAGTTAATACTGACCCAAAGATGAACATGTTTTTCAGTCTCAATATTAGAGGTAAACAAACAAAATTAGCTCACATTTGTACATACAAATTGTTTACAAAATCATTATTTTAATGTGTATTTTATCTGTCATCTGTGGAAACATAAAAATCTTTTCAAAGCGATTCTTATAAGACCCGCTTTCCATTTTGACCTAAAAGCGCCTTGAACTAAATTCTTATTGGGACAATTTCCTTAATTCCTCTTGGAATATACTTGCAAACTCTTGCGGAAATATTCCATCTTCTTAGAAAATTATCAATAAGTATTTACAACTGGATTTCCTGCACTGTCTTCTTATTGTCTTGCACTCCCTCTTGTGCAATATACAATTGGAATCATGAGCATTTTAGAAAGCATGTTATACATTCAATTAATGAGGCACCCATTGAGGAGATTACAATGCCCAGTATTGGTTTAATAACCATCATAATTGTGTGTCAAATTTTCCAGAAACTCTTCTGCAAGACTCCCCAGTACCATCTCGATCCGATAATGGACCAGTTCGTGCATCCATAGCTGGACCTCAAGAACAGTATGTAAAGACAGGATCCACTGTGACATTCGAGTGCCGACTGGATTATGGAACTACAAAACAGACTTGGGATAAACAGCATGCAAGATTTACAACCAGAAGTGTTCCAAATGTCCAATGGCTGAAAGATGGGCTTGCAATTAGTTTTCAGGTAATTTTTATTTAAATTTTTATACATTTCGCACAAAAATAAACCCATCGTTTGTTTTTCATTGAAGCGTGTCTCCTGAATTTCGCATATTGATTTCGACGATGCCACCTATCCAGTATTTAATTGCTCATTTTTACCTACAATTTACGTAACATTTCGTTTGCGCCAGGCCTGGATTTTTCTTGAGCTTTCATGGCATTTTCCTGTATGTAATTTTATTTTGTATTTTTTTCACTTCACGAATCTGTGCTAGTTTTTTCTAAGCTAGAAGTAAAGAATTTTTTAAAGATTTTTACGATAACCAATTAATAATCACAGAAAACACAAAACCTGTTACTGAAAAATCCACACAAGCCTTCTTTAGTGACGAATCTTAGCTTACTATCTCGGAAATAGTGACTCTATACAATCCGAGAAAACGCGCTACTAAAAGAACTCCGCCCATCACAATTTCAGTTTCGTTTCTTTTACACCACATTGTATAGGGCACGAATTTTTCATGTGGACAGAAAACATAAAAACTGGACTGTCTGGTTATAGACTGGATATGGATATATAATAAATTTGGCAGTTCTATGTACAAAAATACACGGAAGAACCTACACCAGAATACACTCGATGTATATACATAGATTTGTATTTGATTTAGAGAGGTTTTCCACAAGATTTCACAAGCTTATTGAATAACGATTTTAGCCAAGACGTGAACCTTTGAATTATCCATACATTTTCAACACGTTTTCCATCGAATACACGGTCAGTTACGCTCCATTTATACCTATACCTATAGGTTCATATCTCCAGCATTAGGTGTATCCATTCGCCCAGCGGATTTTTCTTAGAAATAAGATTTCGATATACCAAAAATAAAGTAGGGTAAACTCCCACGATTCCGTGATAGTAGCATAAAAATCTAATTTTTAAAAATGTTTGTAGATATCCAATTATCTTTCTTACGCCAATTATTTACTTGATATCTGGCATCTAAAATGGATAGTATTTAAGTATATTTAGAACAATACATATATTCTCCAAAAAACACGTTTTGTGAGAGTCTCCTAAATTCAGTGATACCTACTGCCAATGAGGTTTGTACTGAAATATTCTTAATCAAAATAAAAAGTATATATGTTTCATAAGAAAGAATACTATATTATCACTATGATGAAACAAAAAATAGGAAAAAAAGCAACATCTCCATATTAATTTTGATATTTTCTATCCGATCTACACTCACACGCCTAAATGTTAAAATTGGGGGAAATTGAATGACAATATCGTGTTTTGTTATGTTACCGTAATGGAATTCATATCGAATGCATAGCATTGTTTAACCGAAGCCAACGATAGTATACAAGCCTGGAAATACGAATTACGCCACCCTGATTGGTGACGTCACCTTGTATCGGTGATAAACACCTTGTCTCGGTGATAAACACTTGGGCTACGGAATATTTTCTCGCATACATTTTCTCCCATTCTTGATGACGTGATCATCGTCAAATGTCAGTTGAGCCGGGCCTGTATGACAATATTGCCTACGGCCTCGGTTTAACCAATTACTGGCGCCATCTAGTGATTGTCATAATAATTTCACAGAGAGCCTGTTTAAATTCTTACAAGGATGCAAAGGTGTGTTACGGAACTGCGGGAGCTTACCCTACTCTCTGTAGGAAATAAACGTTGTATTGATATAGTGAGATTTACGAAGAAATTTTATTGCTTCCAGTACCTATGAACTATTTACATTGTTTCATTTTTCATGTGTGTTTTTACGCTTTTACGCTCCAGCAGGTACCTACCTTTTTAAGTTCTCTCGAAACTGTCAATTAGTCTTGACGAAATTATTCGAGCGGAAAAATTCACATTATTTTTTTCCGAAATCCCGAAGCATTTACGGTTTATATTCGTTCCCTTTGACAAAAGTATTTTTTTTTGTAAAATGGGCAGGTAGAGACTAGGTCCGATTCTGAAACTTTTTTTTACACAAATAAGTGTGTTTTATTTGAATTTATTTTACAATGCAATATTTGAAAAAAAAATGGGCTTACTTTTAGTTAGTACGCAATTAATTAGCTACAAAATTGAACATACTGTTCAAGAATGATTAGAAATGTTCCTTTTTCATATATTTTTTAAATTATTTATTCTAAAAAATGTTCTGAAAACCCAACCTCTAATTTCTACATCGTAATAAAAATAGGTTTCTTGTGCTGAAAAAGGAGGTAAGTATGTTGAAAAGTACGAGGGTAGAAAATATAGGTAGGTAGTAGGTAAATACCTTTCAAACCAATTTTTATTCGTCTGTTTTTCGGCTGAAAATTCTGAAACCGCACTAGTCGGCGATAAGCCGATGAGCTATTAAGCCGATTGGTGCTATATTGTATTTCAAGTTGCTGAAAGTATTGTCAATTTATGTTCTTAAAAAATGAGAACTTTTGTATTTACTATGATGAAAAACATTAATTAGGTGCGACATTGTATCATGTTGCATTAAAGGAAGAATCCGAAATGAAGGGTTAATTAAAATATTCAATTATTTATAGGCTGAACGAGGAGGTATTTCCGTTGAGACAGAGAGGAGCGAGAAGACCGGATCCAGCCGTCTCACACTAGCTTCAGTGGGATCAGAGGATTCGGGACAGTACACCTGCACGGGTCTGGGTATAACACCCAGCTCTGTCACCCTGAATGTTATTGAAGGTAATATTAATACCCCACCTAAATACCTCTCTTATATTATCATGTTATCCTGGTATGTGAATTATCTCCAACCGCACTAAGTACGTATCTAGGACCTCTTATTATATAATATTATCAACCCAGCACTTAATATGTCCTCCTGGTAATATTATACTTAAGTACTCCTAGACTTAGCTACCTACTTGTCAGACGGGTCAAACAATACGATCTATACAAAATCTTCAGATCACTCGCACACGAGTGGAGGGTCTTAAATAGAATTAAGAACCTTCAAATATGTACACACTCTTCAAAGTGTTAAATTATCGCCATAATAAATATGTGAGCGAGATTAAGTGTGGGTGTGTGAGACGACCGGAATGAACTTGTATGTTTGAATTTAACTGTGACGCATGCTTGTAGGTGACAGCTGAATTATGGACTATTCATTTTATCTTCATGTTCTTACTTACATCTTTAGTAGTTTTTGTCTGTTTTGTGCTTGTATTTATGATAAAATAATATTTTAGTAATGTTGTATAATGTATAGGTACCAAATCACCTCTGTCCAGGAATCAGCTTTAAACTGGAGAACTCTCAGAATACATGTTTTGAGTAATTCGCTGGGCATAAAAGTAATACGGGACAAAAAATTGTATACACCTTGCCTCTGATGGTATTAAATAAATTAGAATACTGGTGTAAATAAATAGTAGTGCATTAAAAAAATAACTAATACTTAAATTTATAAGATTAATGCCCAATCCCACCAACTACCACCTAGGAAGCAGACCCCTAAGGAATTTCCATACAAAACCACAGATAATTTGAGTGATTATTATAACTGTCAAAACCTTTAAGATATAAATCCATACAAAATACAGCATGCAGCTCTACTTAGTTAGGTGGCCAAATATCTCGGCCCAGAATCTCCCTCACTTAAGTAGCTGCATGCTGTATTTTGTATGGATTTATATCTTAAAGGTTATGACAGTTATAATAATCACTCAAATTATCTGTGGTTTTGTATGGAAATTCCTTAGGGGTCTGCTTCCTAGGTGGTAGTTGGTGGGATCGGGCATAGGTATATTTATATTATGATACATTTTCCTTCACTACTCAACTACCAACCATAATAGCATAGCGGTAGAATACCGGCTTGCCAGGTTGGAGGTCTGGGTTCGACAAATGGAAATGGAACGGCAAATGGATGGACTGGAATTGGTAAAAGTGATCACATTAAGCCAGTCGACGATCAGTCATAAGCCTGATGGAAAGTCCATCCTTTATTGTATATGTGTTGAGATGACCATGAAATAAATTTATATTTTTTATAGGTATAGTTTAGGACAGTATTTGTGTTTGTGTATCTATACAAGCCCATATCCTTTCTTTAACAAAAGTGTCCCTTACTCGAACCTACAATATACTCGTATTTCGGTGATAGCTTGACATTTGTATAATCATTATAATGTACCCACACAATTTATTCAAATTGTCGGTTTATTTTAAAATTAAAACAGGTAGATTCATTTAGATTTAGAAAACAACACGTTGTACATCTATTTTAAACTTAAGCAAAATAAGACCGCAATAGCTTGGTTGTAGAAACAGTGGCATAACAAGTAATTCTAAGGCACAATAATTTGAAGAAAAAAATGCGACATTGAATTAAAGAAGAAAAAATGCGACATTTCTTACTATGCATTTTAGGACCCTTATTTTGTTGTCTCTATGAATTCAACACTGATAGCATTCAACATTTCATAAAATAGTTTTGAAATTTAATGTAATAATTTTTCAATTAAACAGTTTATGTTGGTGTTTACATTCGTACACAAAGTATATTTTCTACTAACTGCTTCTAAATAAAAAGCTAAACATTTTAATCCTGCAACAACCATAATTGAATTTTGTATTGTTTCTTTTTTTATTGTATTACGACTTCGTTGTTTGGTGGGATTTTCGCAAGCACTGATTCGTTTTAGTTGTTATTATTATTATTGTTTTGACGGTCTTTATTGTTGATGTATGCTGCGGGCGCCCTTAATTTGAGAGTCGACATAAGATGTCTTTTTTTGTATGATGATGTATTCCTGTATTGTTGATGTCTCTGTGGGAGTCTCATATAAAATAAAAAATGAAATTAAAAATTAATATAACAACACAGTTCACGGTATAATAAAATAACATAACTTACAAATAATATCGCATTAATTAACAGCTTTGTCGTTAACGTGTTTATTGATTGCGGGACGAAAATGTATAGGCATAGAACTATTCATACATAGGCAAACAGAATGCTTAATCTCAAAACAGGGGCTCTGCGCACGTAATACAGCGGGGCGTTAATCCCGTTCCACTAATCTGGTAACACCATTGCATAGTGAAAAGTATCTCGTATTTGCCTTCTCCTACTCATAGCAACTAGATATCGTCGGTGGATTCTTGAAACCTACTATGTGACCAAAATGGCAAAATTGACTTTTTGAAATCAAAATGTTCGTCAGGCGCGTCTTATTATAGAATCTACCATATGATATTATTGTGGAAATAAGAGCTATAAAGGAAATTGAAACCAACCATATTGTGCAACCGATACGATTTACACGATTTATGAAAACTATCGTGCAATCATAAATATTAGGTATATAACATAGTAACATTTACACGTAGCAGGTATTCAGATTCAGACGATTCCTACTATGTGTATAAAATACAGTAAAATGTTCTTAATCTTCAAATCATAGAATGGTGTTATTTCTCTATATAAACAAGTCTGCATATTCAAAATCTAAAAAAATATTATGGTTAAAATTTTAAACAGTTTTGTGTGTTCTATTCTATTATATATCCCCCTCACGCCGCATCCCCTATATCCCATCCCGCACCTACAATTCCTTTCACTTTTTAGTGCGTCTACTGAAAAATTTTGTTTTTAGCACATTTATTTATTTGTTTATTTATCAATCTACGGCATATGCCATTTACATTTCATTACAATTAGTGTTGAATTATCAAAATATTACACAATACAATATTAAAAATTAAAATTCTATATAAATCTACATAAACAAATCTACAAAGCGTTTTCGAGTAATAATAATAATATTGAACAAACAGATGTGAAAAAATATCAATATATAGTCATCAGTACATTAACACAGCAAAACATTAAATCTACAACAATAATATTACACCGCACAGGTGGCGAGATACAATCAAACTCGCATTATAGGAAACCATTTAGTACAAAATCAATATTAATTTCACCGTGGTAATATCGCAACATAGCTTACTTCTAGGTACATCGAAAATTCAATGTCGCTTTCAATCGAATTAAATCAAAAGTAAACAATAAAATAAAAATATGTCAATTTATAAAAACAATAAAAAAAAGAAAAAACAAGACTTTAAAAACATTGTCGATTTCGTGAATCCACCGACGATTTGTATGTATAAAACATTAGATGCTCTCAACCACGTACAGTATAAACTACTACTTTCCGTTAAATGGGTTAAAACGTAAAGGTTCTTGCTTTTCTGAAAACTTAATTAAGTGGGCATTTAATTAGGAAAAGCTGATTCTGCTTCAAAGTATCTTTTTACATAATTCTCATCGAAACCGGGTATGAATGTGCCGCAGGATTGTGGCAGCGTTTGCACGTTATTAAAATATGTATGGAATTGGTTGTTAACACGGTAGGAAATGCGCTCGATCGTGAATCCAGTGGGCGCGGGATCCGTTCCCGAAGACGGCTTACTTCACTTCACAACGGTGTACAAAGATGTACCTATTTGTTTTTTTTTAATGAAGACAGAGAAGAATTAAGACATTTCGCAATCGTAGCAGCTTCGGCTATCATCGAAAATCATTCGGCTAATACCATATTTTTTCGTTGACATTCTTTGGGACAGACATTGGATTCTCTTAGCATTCAAAAATGTTTTGAGTAGTTATAGGCAGATGTTGACATTTTTATAATTTGCGACTTTAATTAATTATTATGTTTACCAGGTGAACATTGAGTTCCTTTATGTTTAATTTGTACGTTTTGATTTATTGAGTGAATTGGTAAAGATTGTTTTATAAATATTATTTAGTAGAATAGAAAATAATATGCTAAATAAAAAAATAACAGTTAGTACAACGACGTGTTAGGATAGGGCAATCCGTCGATCTATTCTTATTTATTTATTTACACTTTTGGTGAACAAAATACAGAGAAATGTTAACATAACGAATATTAATCACAACATTTGTTCACTAGGGAGACTAGGGCGAGCTTATCGCAGTGCGGCCATCTCTGCCAGATGACTCCTGTTCTTTCTGCTCAACCCGCAAACCACGTCATTTATGACAGGTTATAGCTAGTATAATATAACTACCTATTCTATCTTATTCTCCCGCTTAACGAAAAACAGAAACAAAACAAAACAGCTTTTTCGTGTGGGGGTGGGGGATTGATGGAGTGCGGGGAGGGGAGATGGGGGGGGGGGTGTTTTTGGAAACTTTTTAGTATTAATGCGTGATTTCCCCCAAACACGACCCCATTATAGGTCCGTTCCACCGTCACTGACGCAACATTTAGTACCAGAATTCAATGTTGATGTTAATTTTTCTTGCTTTTCTTCAAAGACAACATGTTGTTATTCATTCTTATAAAGATTCATTAAGAGTGTATTCAACTTATTATGAAACATCCACGTGAATTTTCTCAAAATTTGAGGACGAAAAATATGAAAATGTGCTTGTCACTGACGTAACGCCCAAAAAGACATGAGATTTTGGTTGTCGCAGAAAAACCAAAATTTCTCTGAAAATAAATAAATATGTGTTTATTGAGGTATTAAATGTTTAGCACAACTAAATTGCTTGCCGAAATGTCAAAACAATTTTCAAAAAATATTACAAACAAAATAAATAGAAAATAAAAATCGTGTCACTGACGCAACATGAGTTTGTCACTGACGTAACGCCTGCGAATTGTGTGAGAGAAAATATGTCTAAATTGTATCAGAATAGCTTAATATACCTATATTATTAACAGGATCGGGTTATTCAATCTTTTTAAGCATTATTTTATATTAAGCACCAAATAACTAATTAATAATTAATCACTTGGTATTGGCCACATCCAGCCACAAAAACAATGAGAGTAGTGTGAGAAAAAAATATTATAATTGTTCCTCTGAATGCCTTTTTCGGTATCAGGATCTGATTATTCCATCACATCTCTACCATTATGCCATTTTCCACAGTCTGGGGTAACCAACGACAAGTGTGCGGATATGCTCATTTTAATACATATATGCCCATACAAATGTTTCTTTGCATCCCAAAATGAGACATTCTAAGTGGGTGGTGAACCTCTTTACTGAGCTTATCGGGTAGAAAAACCGTCTACTAGCCTGTTTGATAATATTTTTTTGGAATTACTCAATTAAGTCATGCGATACTGGGCGCGATAAACCCTCATGGCATATGTGCATTAAATCCATTAAAAATCATTCATTAGTTATGTTGGCGCCCTTAATTCTTCCAGGATGACCATAATTTTGTTATTTGGACTGCCTTCGACAATCCAGGTTCAATGTCAGATTGAAGTTAATAAAAAAAATCAATTTTTATCCTTTTTGGTCACGAATGCTCTGCATGACCCTCTTTCACTGCACATAGCTTTGAGCTCTCACAACCTTAATCTCTGACTCTGGTCTCTCCAATGCCATACGATGTACATAAATACTGTACATAATTAATTTTCAGTACCATTAGAGTGCTAAAACGAAATGAAAATTGAAAATATGCCCTTTAAAAAATCATTCTGGACGGCAAACACCTATGACCTCTCTGTGTTCCTTTTGAGGAACATTATAGGGCGATATAATAGAAGTTTCAATGTACCATGTATGTTTTCTCACTTTTCAGTCTAAATATAACGAATTCATCATCAAACCTAATCAAAACTCTTGAAAATCTCTGTCACTCACGTAACTATGGCTATGGTTACGCACGGACTCACTCAAAAGTTGTTCGTCAGTGACAACGTTTTTCAAATATTTTTGTATGAGACTTGAAAAACCTAAAAATGGGAAACGATGAGTTACCTTCTATACTTTCAGGAATAGAAATGCAGAGACAATTGTACCCATCAAAAAATATATATAAAAACAAAACTAATATTTTGTCACTGACGCAACACGAAATCCACATAATTTTAATCGGCTTATATATTTTCTTTTCCATAATGTAAATATCCAAAATTATTTCAAGTACATCATTAAAGGACCCATGTACCGATATAAATAGCAAAAACACCAATATCAATGTAAACTTATTCATAAAATAATAATAAAAAATCTCTAAATTATTTCGTTACGCCTTGCTTTTTTTCAGCTGATTTCAAAATAGCGGATAGTATACAAAATGTCTGAAAATGGCTAAAAATTTCTGAGCACACTAAAATATAGACCCTGGTTGAAATATTGACATAAAAATAATCAAACTTATCCACACTTTTAAAAAGTCTTGTCATGTCCAATTTTCCGTGGAATCGACCTATATACAACTCTAATTACTTTTACGATGAATAAAATTTCTCATTTCAACGTCCAATAAGACATTGAAAGTGATTTTTATAAAATCTCAAATTGGCCTTTTTAAATTAACAGATTTTTTAAAGTTTCTTTTTTAATCTTATCTTTCCGCCTTTCTCTTTTCATATCTTTTGTAATTATTTGCCTACATAAAATTAATAAATGTAAGTAAGTGAGTACTTCCTGAGTCGGGTTGACTGTAAGATATTACTTTTGCAATAAGTCCGCCTTTTGACACACTACCTTTGTCTTGTTTTTGTTACCCTGGATATTTTTCTTTGGCCAATAAAGATTTATTTATTTATAAACAGAACCGACTCCGGGTTTTCCGCTGCTCTAGGCGATGAATCCAAGAGCTCCCCACCACCCACCGAAAATTAGATTCGCCTACTTTAAACGAATATCGAAACGGCTATCGAATTTCAGGCCCTTCCCTTCGATAAGTAGGATAGGATAGAAAAATTGGTACAATGTGAAAAAGTTTATAGTTTCCAAAAATTGTATGTTTGACATAAGTACATTAAAGGACTCCCATGGGCTTAAGGCCCTCCGCATCCCCGGGTAGCACAGGCGCATATAGCGTCCTCTTTACCCGCACTTCTTGGAAAAATATTTATAAGAGGTGGGCTCAGGGTTAGCCAGAAGGAAGCCCCCCGGAAAACCCTACCCCTAACTTACATTCCTTCAGTGTCCTCGTCCAAGGATGGAAACATGCATGTTTGACAGCAGGATGTGCGAACCTTATCCTGGGCATGTGATCGCATAAGCAAGTCAAAGGACCGATTCGTAAGCATCGGAACGCCCGTTATGTCGAAGAAAACTGTAGTCAATTTTATAATAGTTTGAGTAAAACATTGAATAGATTTTTTAAATGTAGTGCTTCTTCTATTTATTATTGCCTATCGTAAATTTAGCTTAAGGAAAAATAACACAAAACAAACGGGACTAAGATCTTGTAGCTTTAGGATTAATCCCACTCATTTGTCACCAGGAACAAGTTTAGCTTGTTTTTATCTATTGTCATATGGCAACCTTAGTTATAGAGTATAATAATGTCTTAGTTAAAAAAGGTTATAGATCACCTAAGTATATCTGTTTTGGTTAGTATTATTAAGGCGAAAAGTATCCCGAACACGTTTCCATTGTTTTTATCGTTCAAAATCGAAAGGAAAAATCTTTCGTTACCTGCCGTAGAATTTTAAAAAATTAAGACTAAGAGCGTTAAGGTTCAAAATTGTATGAAAAATCGCATGATAAAAAAAATCTTTGGCACTCCACAGGCATGGGTAGATTCCAAGTGATGATGTAGTAAAGTTTATTGTGCGTTGAATATTATTTTTCCCGGGACTTTTGGTCGGTATTATTGTGAGTGCTTCATCCAGAGGCTTTCTGGAAAAGGAGCAACCACTATAACTTCTATTGATCTAAACGACTGGATACCATTTCCTAAAACCCTACTCATTATGCCCACAGTAGACATGTGCGCCGGCTGCAAAATAGCCGGCGGCGGCGCCCATGTCTAATATTGCCGGCGGCGGCGCCACGCCGGCGGCGTGGATACAAAGTGGAGGGGACCATTGGATTTTCTTGCACTATTGTTTTAAATGATTAAATACGTACATGTGAAAAGGATAATGATAAAATCGATTTATTTATTTTGAAAAACTATGATAATTTCAATAACAAAGTAAAATAAAAGCTCATATTTGAAAAATAATGGAAAATTTCATTATTGTTTTTTCATGGTGCTGGAGGTCAGGTCAAAATAAACTAATCCATAAAGTCAAACGTGTCAGAATGAGCCTCACTATGGGCAGTGGTGCAGTCGAACAGGTTTCTCATTGGTGGGTCGAATTCAAACTCTGAAATAAATTGCGATGACGAGGTCGACCTTCCACAAAATGCAAAACTCCTATGTAACTAAGAACTACGGTTGAGCATAAGCTGTAAAAACATACGTGTTATATGGAGTGGAAGGGTAATTTAATAAAATTATCTTATTTGCGATGTTATTTTAGGCGTAAAAATAAGGATAATAATTATTAAATAAACATAAATCGTGGTGTTTTTAGTCGAAAGGTGCATAAATTAATAATGATATGAACCAAAATACGTAATGTTTACCGGTGGAAAGATAAATTACAATTTGAGAGTAGTCTGTAATCACAGTCTGAGAAACCACGTTAGGGGATAGTAATTTCTTTTTTTATTATAATGCAGCCTTAGGTGAGCGAAATAATTAGATTTTAACCTTAAAATATCTAATTATATCACATTTTGACACTTTGAAGATCGTAAACGTCAAAAATTACCAAATGAATATCGTTTTTTGTCAAGAGAAAAGGAGTCATTATTATTTCCACAGTGCTGTATTGAAACAAATGAAATATAGAGATTTTGAAATAACGAGTTTATTATTCTATGTAATACGTCACTTGAGTTCTCAAAGTGTGTGAGTTCTCAAAAACTCAAGTGACGTATTACATAGAATAATAAACTCGTTATTTCAAAATGTCTAGAAACGTTCACATCGTAAATGCCGCAAAAATCAATGAAATATAGAGAATCTAGTCAAGTGGAATGAAAATAATTTTGATTAGGTACTTCGATAATCAAAGGCTAAACTAATGAAAAGAGAGAACGGTTGACCGAAAAGGCAAAAGGCCGCATATTTTGGTCAGATATTTTGCCAAAAGTCACGTGGTTTAAAAATTTTACCGTGGTATGATAAAATCGACCAAAGAACCATAAATACTGATTTTTCCTTATGATTCCCGGTTACATAAAATAACGTTTGTTTTGCATTTAATTTCCACCATGAAGAACCAAATTATTAATGCCTTGTGGCCGTCCAAACTAATAAATAAATCCCATCCTATTTCTTGTTTTAGAATCGAATAAATAAGACACAGAAAATTCCCCAATTTTTGTTAATGCAAAACCAAATGAACGAAATATGTGAGACGCCGGAATGGGTTAACAATGCATTAGTTATTATTCGACATTTTTTATAATTACTGAACGCTAGCGTCCCCACAGCTAAATGATTCAATTTTTTTACCAGGAAAAGTACTTATTTCGATTTCTGTCTCAAGAAACACAAGATAAATACTTTTGGTCACACGGATCCCACGCCGCCGGCGTGAGCGTTTTGCCGGCGGCGGCGCGCCGACCATGATCAGCGGCGGCGCGCCGGCGCGGCGCTCATGTCTAGCCCACAGTATGTATAGCTGCCTGCCGTTACAATATTCCAACCTTGATTTCTGCGTCTAATTTGTCGATGAATAATTATTATAATTTCAAATCAATTTTATTATCACAAAAGTATACAAAAAATTCTCAGCTCTATATAATACATTCATATAAAAAAAATACAAAAACATTAAAACTAGCTTTGAAATAAAAATAATAATATAAAATTTTAAACATATATAAACATATATAAACATATTATACAGAACTAAAAACTATCTGTATACTGTTGGGTGTCCCCCTCTCCCATGAAGTGCACAAATAAAATGCACTATCATGGGAGAGTTTAAGAGCTATAGAGAGAGAAACCTTCTAACAATCCTGCAAGATGACAGCAGGACAGCCTTCTGCATGGCGTATCGAAGCCCACCATAGCAGGACAGCCTTCTGCATGGCGTATCGAAGCCCATCATTTATTATAATAATTATTATTATGATTTTGTTAATTTTTAAATCTTATGATGAATCCAAGGTAATAAATATACAATACGAGTATAATAAATAATAATGACTCCTAGATATTCAATATTTTGCATAAAATATTTTGACTTTGTTAATTTTTGTATATTTTCTGGAGATTAAAATGTTCTAATCCCGGATTAATTCTGTTGCTTTTGTATTTATGGCTGATAAATTTGATCACAATTTCATGCCTGTATCGTTAAGCTACTTTCTAAAATTTAAAATACACAAAACGGTCCTTTAATTCTTGAGAAAATCTTCTGTAATATTTTTAGGCGGAAAACTGTAAGAATTCATTTGCTACAACTCTACATGCGCTTGAATTCTGTCAGACTAGACGTCATTAATGAATGAATGAATATTTATTTTCTTGATAAATACATAGGTATTATACAAACATAAAGTAAAATAAATGTATAAAGGTAAAAATAAATAAAATAAAATAAATTTATATGCATATATACACATACATACACACATATACACATACACACACATATATACATACATATACACATATACACACACACACACACATATATATATATATATATATATATATATATATATACACATACATACACACACATATATAAATAGAGATGGAATAAAAATAAAATTAAAAGTAGAAATAAAAATATAAATAAATATGAGAAAAAAAATAAAGGAAAAAAATAAAATCCAATATCTATTATTTCATAATTTTGTATCAAAAGCAATTTTATTCCTAGATATCTTCGCACCTTGACTATAACTTTATAGTCAAGACAAATCGGACTCTTTTCGTAACCGTCCATATGTCAGTTTTTTTATGTCTCCCGATGGTTCGGAGAGTATTTAAGTCTTCCTTGTACTAAATAGTGCCTAGCTCTTTCCATTCCGCTGTCTTTATACCAAATAAGACAGCGGAATAGATAGAAGAGAAAATGCCACCGCAGGCTAAAAATTTATGTTAGACAGAATATGCGGCTATTCTGGTTGCCTTTGAATAGTTTATTTATTTTAAACAATAGTTATACAAAGTATTAGATATTATAGCTCATCTTCATAAACTGGGCATGAGCGCATATCAAGCAAGACTGTGTGTGAATAATTGTGTGATTGATTTGTGATAAACAATTGCTTATACTATCTATCTATCTATCTATCTATACCCTCACGCCACATCCCTTGCAGGGTAGGCAGAGAGGACAGAGCGCCAGACAGCCCTATCCTTACACACACTCCTAGCTTCCGTCACATTCATGCAATTAGTCATACACGCTCTCCGATTCCTTTTACTCAAAACGCGTCCATCCTTGAGGATCTGGTCGACATGATCGGACCAGGTCAGTCTCGGACGGCCGCGCTTTCTCACCCCTCTTCGCTCATTCAGATATATCTTTTTTGTCATCCTGTCATCATTCATTCTCTCAACATGCCCAAACCATCTTAGTTTGTTTACTTTCATTCTTGTCACTACACCAGTCTTGCAGTCACTCATTTCCCTAATAACCTCATTCCTTATCTTATCTCTCAGCGTTTTCCCGCACATTCTTCTTAATGACCTCATTTCTACTGCATTCAACCCTGATTCATCCTTCTTCATCCACGTCCACGTCTCACTAGCATACATCAGGGTCGGCACCAAGACAGCATTGTGCACTAGCACTTTTGCTTTCATAGACACATTGCTACTACTAACAATCGGACCGAGCGCACCATTCGTCCTAGTACCGGCCAGCTTCCTTCTTTCAATGTCTCCATCACAGCGTCCATCTCTAGTAAACAAACTTCCCAGATATACATACTCATCCACTTGCTCCAGACAGTCATTACCAACCTTTATCACACAATTTGTCCTTATTTCCTCTCTTTCGAACACTAATACTTTCGTTTTATTTACATTCATTTTCATACCATTCATATCGCAGCTTTCGTACACACAGGATACTATCCGTTGTAACTCACATTCATCATCAGCCATCAACACTAAATCATCTGCAAACATTAACGCACATACTTTCACTCCATTTAGGTCCACACCAACATTCAACTCATTCAGAGGACGCATGCAGTAGTCGAAGAACAGGTTGAACAACCAAGGCGACATGACGCAACCCTGTTTAACCCCTTTTGTGAGAGTGAACCACTGCGACAACGCAGCATTCACCCTGACACAAGCAGAGCTCTCCGTATATAGAGACGCGATTGCGCCAATCAGTCGGTCGCTCACCCCATATTCCGACAGTACACGCCACAGTCTTTCTCGGTCCACACGATCGTATGCCTTCTCCAGATCCACGAACGCGCAGAAGAGCCTCTGGTGTTTAGCCAGAAGCTTCTCCACGACCATCCGTAGGGAGAAGATCTGATCGGTGCACCCCCTGCCACTCATGAAAGCACCCTGCACATCCCATACTTTACTTTCAGTCACTTTTCTTACTCTTTCAATCAATACCTTTCCATACAGTTTGCCCACAGAGCTCAGCAAACTGATAGCCCGATAACTGCCGCATTCCAACCTTGAGCCTTTCCCCTTGTACAAAGGGCAGATGACTGCCCTCCTCCAATCCTCAGGAGTGCAGCCACTCTCCCAGCACAAGTTGAAGAGCCTCAGGCACCACTCGAGAATCTTCGGGCCACCTTGCTTGATGAACTCTATGGCCACACAGTCATGTCCCGCAGCTTTACCATTCTTTGCTTTTTTCAATGCAAGCACAACTTCATTCATACGTATTTCCTCGTCCTCAGCAATATTTACATTCATACTATCTGCTACATTCGTCTGGTTTGTACTAGTACCACTTTCATACAATTCTTCGAAGTATTCTTTCCATCTTTCAACAACTTCTTCTCCATTCATCACTAAATCACCATTCTTATCTTTGATGCAATTCATACTGTTTTTCTCACTTCCAGATCTCTTTCTTTTTACTTCCTTCCAGAATATTTTCAAATTCTCCTCGACGTTCCTCGATAATTTCATACATTCCTCTTCCTCAAGTTTTCTCTTTTTCTGGCAAACCATTTCTTTCACTTCTTTCCTACACGCTTTATATATATTCTTCTTTCTTTCTTTCTCACCTCCATCATCTGGTTTCGCACCAAGCACATCATTCCACGCTTTCTTTTTCCTCACTACAGCATCCTTCACCTCATCATCCCACCACGCATCACCTTTTTTCCTTCCTACCAACGCTTCTCCACATACTTCTCTTGCACTCTTTACTAGCACCTCCTTCATAACATTCCATAGTTCACTCGTCGAGCGTTCCTCATCATCATGTACTTCTAGCCTTTCGTTAGTCAGTCTTTCATATTCATCCCTAACATTCGTCTCTTTCAGTTTTTCGACCCTGATTCTCCGGACAGGCTCCAACTTCCGAGCCCTCGAGCGCCAACCGGAGAAAAGATCAATCCTTGTTATCACAAGGAAGTGATCCGTCCACAGTCCGGCGCCCCGAAATGCCCGGGTGTCCTTTGTCGCCTTCCGGAGCTCAGAGTCCACACATACAAAGTCAATCATCGACCTTTCAATACGATCAACTCTCTCTCTTTGCCAAGTGTACTGGTGGATCTCCTTGTGTGCGAAGAATGTGTTCGCCACAAAGAGATCCAACTCCAAACATACTTCTAACACTCTTTTCCCGTTATCATTCACCCTATCATCGCCATGCAATCCCAACACTCTCTCAAAATTCTTCCTTCTGACACCGACCCAACCATTCAGATCACCTGCCAATATTACTTTTTCATTCGCTCTTCTTTTATCCGCTGTCTCCCGCACTAAGTTCCAAAACTCATCCTTCTCATCATCCAAGGCATCATTCCCTGGACCGTAACCTATAATAAGGAACAGCCTGGTCATGCCTACCTTGAAACGAATCCAGATGAGTCTCGGTCCTACCAGTCCATACCCATTACGCTTCACCATACATTCAGTCATTCTTTTTGATAATATAGCACCCACTCCCTGACGTCCATGTTCATTTTCAGGCACTCCAGACCACATCTCTGCCATTCCATTCACCACATCACAATCTCTATCCTTTCTTTTCGTCTCACATAAACACAATATATCTAAGTTCCTCTCATGCAAAACATCACGCAATTCATTCATCTTACCTTCCATATCTCCTCTTATATTCCACACACCAATCCGGCATTCTGCCCTCCTCTTTGCGCCCTCCCTGGTCCTTGACGCGGCGTGATGGGTGGCGAGCCTCATCGAGTCATTTTATTATTATTTACGCTTATACATATATGTTTTTATTTTATTTTTTATTTTATTTAATCTTGAAAAAACATACAGTCGACACAAACAATATACACAAAAAAAACATCACCATTACATAGACCAGTGAAGGTTCTGCGAATTACCAATATTTTAAAAAGACATTGTAAAAGTAAATTAAGTAATGAAAATTAAAGTAAACCTAAGCAAAAATTATCAAATAGTAAAATTAATAAAAACAAACACAAGACCAAGAGTCAAATTATAAAATCGAACAATACAAAAAGATATGACAATAAAAATCTAATTAATTAAATATAGTCATAGTATTGAACGAAGACGGATATAAAAAATAATACAAATTGAAATAATCACAAAAACATAATATAATAAAAATGCATACAATAACAAGACGAATGTGTCAGGTCCACTTTATAATTTCGTGTAATCGGCGGAATTTATGTGACGCAAAAGAGTTTTAATTTGTTCAGTATCTCAAACCACCCTCAACCCCTCTTCTTACGCAAGGCCTTGTCTCTTACTGCTTCTCTCCCCACGTCACAATATTAAAATATAAATCTTTTGAAAACAATACCAAGGGAAGCTAAAGTAATAAATCGGAATAATTAAAGCATCCTTCATCCCTTGGGTTGAGTGTTCTAGAACGCGATTTAGCGGATAACATTTGTTTTCTGGCGTACCGTAGAACCGTTCGAGACTTAATACATTCACAAAAATAAACGGTTATTTGGGAACTAACCGATCAAATGTTGATTACGCTGTTACGGAGGTTTTCACAATATGAACGTATAATATATATCTGCCCGATCCCACCAACTTTTACCTAGGAAGGAGAGCCCTAAGAAATTTCCGTACAAAAGCAGGGATAATATTCTATTTATTGAATAAAGAACATCAGCTTCCATTTAAACCACAGTCTCATGTCATATAAAATGCAACATACAGCTCACCTAGTCTGGGCTGAGATATTTGGGCACCTAACGTGGGTGAGCTGAATTTTATATGGAATGAGACTGTGGTTTAAATGGAAGCTGATGTTCTTTATTCAATAAATAGAATATTATCCCTGTTTTTGTATGGAAATTTCGTAGGTCTCTCCTTCCTAGGTAAAAGTTGGTTGGATCGGGCAATCGTCTTTTTATTTCCCAGGTGTACCTACCCTGTATTGTTGAGCCATCGGCTACCTTGCTGGAGGCATTTCCAGGACTATAACGTAGTCCATCTTATTGTCCATTGTAGACGAGCGGTTCTTAACGTTTTAGGCTGGCGACCCAAAATATAAAAATATTCGAATCCCGCGAGCCTAACTATTTTCCAGTGATAATAAAATGATAAGTTTATAACAGTGCTGAATTTGCCATTTTGCATGCTAAGTTGCATTATTATGAAAGATTTGCCCTTACGTATGCTCGTTAGAGTTTGATATGGCTGAGGAATGATGAACCAGGATTGTATGCAATAGAAATGAGACCATCGAGAAAAATGTGTGGGAAAACAGTGAAAGATCGGAGAAGGAATGGTGTTACGAGGAGATGAGGGACTGTAAGATGTGTTGTGACTAGAATGAATGTGAATATTAGATGGTTTGGGAATGTTGATAGATGACAGTGAAATAAGTGGAAGCGTGACCGTCCCGGATCAATTATGCGATCAGATCCCAAGGACAGACGTATTTTTAGCAAAGGGAATAGGAGAACGTGTATGACAAATAGTAATGAGTAACATGAGCAATATACCTAATAATAATTTGAATATTTTGGGCGCCGTTTGGCGATGAAAAATCTCCCCAAGGGCACCTTAAATTTAATCACCACACAGAATCGTCACAAACAATCAAAATAAATTAAATCAGTTTTGGCAAACTCATGTCATTGGCTGACCGGTGATCGAGGTACGCACAAAGAGGCGAGCTTTCAGAAACCTCCTGAACATCTCCAGGCTTTTGGCACACCTAACATCGCGCTGCACAGAATGCACGGTTACCATAACCCGCAGAAACAGCCCTCCGCGGCTCTTTTAGTTCATGCGCTAGACTCACAGCCGACCTCAGTGTCCGATGCCTCTAGCCCATATTTTTTTTACCAGTACAAGGAGTGTATGTAGAGATAGTTAACTGAGTTATTATGGCACGTGACATAAAAAAGCTTGAGAAAGTTACTTTACTATGATGAAGGTACCTACAAGTAAAACTATTATGGATGGTTAAAAAAAAATGTCTTACGTAGGTTCTTAATTATTTCTATAGAAAACGTTCGTGAATAGACATATTTTTTTAGGCAAAATTACGGATACTTAGAATCAATTTACAAAAAAAACAGAAACACGTGTTTGTTAGCAAATTAGGCAGGAAACCTTTTGTAAGCAATAAAAGAAATATCATTTTCCCAGTAATAAATAATAAAGTTCTACCAGCATAATAGATATTCCGGATATTATTTGTTTTTCCCATTTATATATTTCTTATACGAGTAGTTATATAGTTGTAAGACGCCTAAAGCGCCCGATGAAAAATGACGAATACGTCAAATACTTTAATTTAGTAGGTATACACGGAGTTTAATTATTCTCTCTCCTCTCGTCTGATTGCTATTGCCCTATAAAATTTTGGTTAGTTTTGTAGATATTGTCGAAGCCAATAGTAATGAATATTTGATTTATTTATTAAATTTTTGCTGAATTTCGCCAACTTTTTAGGTGAGGAATAGCAAGATATAAGAAGTTCGTGAAATCTGGCATTTAAGTACCAAGTAAACTTATCTATCTATCTATACCCTCACGCCACGTCCCTTGCAAGGTAGGCAGAGAGGACTGAGCGGCAGACAACCCTATCCTTATACACACTCCTTGCTTCCGTCACATTCATGCAATCTGTCATACACGCTCTTCGTTTCCTTTTACTCAAAACAATAAATATGTATATCAAAATTTGGAACATGCTAAATCTACGTACGTATGATTTTCAAAATTATTTAATTACACAGAACATTACAGAATCAGTGAGTCAGTGATCAGCGTGACTATGTATAATATCATTGGCGTCGTCAGGAGGGGGGCAGCTTCCCAGGAATAGAGGCGATATGTACGCTTTTTTTGTGCTATAGCATTTTTTCAAATTTTTGTTCCCCCCCCCTGATTCCGAGGTTGGCGACGCCCATGTATATTATTCTATGTAGTGTAGGTGGTTCATAAACTTAAGAGAAAAAAATATTTGCTTTATTGTCGATTATTACTGAAAAAAAAATGTTTTCTCTCACTTATGTTAATATAAGTACTTAGAAGGGACAGAGAAAATAAAATACTGAAAATAATTGGAATTAATAAAATTTATTTATTCCGTTTATTTAATTAAATTCATAATAACAACGTTTACAATATTTTGTTCGCTTGGGTAAATAAGTAATTTCTTGTACAACGAAGAGGCTTATCATCAACAATGAATAAAGAAGGGCTGGCTATATAAAATTTGTAAAACTGGCTATGCAGAACATAATTTTAATTTGAAATATACTATATATTTTTTTGTTATACAATGAATCTGGGTTTATCGAAATAAACCCAAATACATCTTTGTACACTTCACACAAAGCTTAAAAGCTTGTGTTGTGAAATGGAGTAAGTCGGGGATTGATCCCGCGCCCACTGGATTAACAGTCGAGCGCGTTACCAACCAGGCTACCGACCACCTCGAATGTGAAATGTGCAGCTTGTTTCACTTGAGTACTAATGGTCTGTGGTAACAACAGGTTCAAGATAAGACGTTCTTTTTATAATTATTTTTCGTAGTAAAATGAAAACACTTACTAGGGAAATAAGTTCAAAAAGTTGCAGTATTGAAAAAGTATTTTGTCTTTCCAGCATTTATTAAATACGAGTATGACAACTAGTCACTTACACTTCCGTGTCCTTCATCAGTGCCTGTCAACTATTCGCCGTGTTCAATAAATTCAAAGTCTGTTGAAGATCTTTAATACTGTCTTTTCATTTTAATTATATTATAATGAACATCCACCAAGAGTCTTCGGTCAAAACACACAAACAGATTTGACCAACTTTTTTCAAATTAAAATAAAATAAGGTACAGGAAATAATGGGGTAGGGAAAATGTTGGGCACTGCAAGACAGGAAGAGGATAGCAGTCAAGAAGTGGAAATGGGCGGGGTACATTGCATGAATGGAGGACAATAGATGGACGAGGAGACTGCTGGAGTGGAAACCATGGGGCGATAAAAGACCACAAGGGCGACCACCTACCAGACTGATGGGCGACATTAAGATGTACGCCGGACCCCAGAGGATGGAAATGCACAGGAGTGAGATAAGTGGAGGAGAAGAGCGGACGCCTATGTCCTGCAGTGAGAAAACGCGAGCTGATGATGATGAAAGGAAATTTCAAAAAAAATATTTCGAAGCTCGTTATGTTTATATATTATGCACTACTTTTCGCTGATGAAATTTTGAAACATGCCAGAGTCTCTTTTAGGTGTTTAAAACTTTTGGGTCTTTGCTGGCGTTGAATTATGAAAAATTATCCAGGGGTCTGTCGACATGGGGAGGGGTTTTCTGTAACTTTACTTTATGTGGGTCAGATGGCAAGCGATGTCATAAATTTATTAATAGTTTGTCAAGGGACAATCGGAATTTTCCGAGTAATAATTATTAGAAATACTCTTGCATATTTAGAACAAAAAATCGGGATTCGGAATCGTATATTATTATGAACCACGAAATAATTCCGCACTATTATTTGTTAACTTTCATTATTTTGTTATAAAATTAAGGGATGATGTAAACAAAGAATCACAAGTTAATTTTTTTTCGGATTTTCAGACAACAGTCTGCAACGTTGTGAGAGGTACAACCCCTAGACCACAGCCTATGAGTCCTGAAACAATTTTGAAATATAGGAGAACCCACAATTGAGATGTTTCTGATATACATACAATATACATATTTGTCAAACTAATTTCAAATTATCACCCAGTTTTGGGAGTTATTTTCAAGCACCGTTGAAATCACTTTTTGCGAACTAGCTGTTTTTGATTAACTTGTTGATACTACGATGAGTAAAGATTTAAATAAGATACACTACCTATTTAGTGTCTTCGACAAACTTAGATTTTTTACTATGATGACAAGTTTACAATTAGTATAACGAGTGCAAAGAGAATGGTTTTATTTTTAAGAAGAAAAAACGTATATTTAACTGAAATCACGCCATGCACGGAATGTGATGATTGTGTTACGAAATTCACGGGTATTGTATTATGTGGTTTCGGATATTTTTCACAGTTATCCAAAATCAGTTTCACGAAATAACAGTGATTAAAATACTATCTTTATCAAGTACCAGTAGGGGACCTCTCATCAAAAAAAGATTTGGGTTGTAATCGAAGATGGTACTGATATCTACTAATATATTTATTTATGTTGCTACATTTTTTACTAGGTTAACCCTAATTGCTAGGGAATCCCCACAGAGTAGGTATCTACTTAACTAAACTATTCCTAACCAGTTATTTTTAACGATTATTTTTTCAGAATAACCAAACAAATGTATTTTGAAAGTAAATTAGAGTAATTTACATGCCGTTTATGGAAAATTCGTGAAAAATAACCCACTTTTTTATGTCTGCGGTTTTTACAGATTACGATTATTTTATTCTTATTTTGAACTCAAGAAGATTCCCTTAAGAACTTTGAAAACGCAATTTCAGATAAACAAAAAAGAGTTTTACAATAATAAACTACCTCTTTAGTCGTATATTAAAAAAAAAAAAACAATCTAGGAATGTTTAAAAAGCTATAGTGGTTGCTTATTTTCAGGAGTAACATTAGTTGAGTATTGAAATATGTATGATGAAACTACATTTTTTAAATTCACCAGCGGAGACTGCCAACGCCCTTTTTAAATTTTCGGTATTAACAGTATTTTTTCTCAAAATTCTCCATTTTCAAAAGTAATCAACTGCGGCAAAAGTGAAAAAATGTGTTAATACTTACGTACCGACTGAAAATAATTTATTCATGATTTTGTAGGGGTTTAAAATTTCAATTTATATTCGACAGATGTCTCTTTCTCTTCCAGTTTCTATGACCTCTGGCCGCTCCAGTAACAATATCTCCTTACTTTCCTTGGACCCCTAATATTGTCAGCTATTTCTGATGGGTAAAACATTTTATTTTCTTTATTTTGCAGGTGAATACATGGAAGCAATGCAAAGAGATGACTACAACGCGATGACGTCGGCCTCTCAATCAAACCTCCTTCAACGATCTGCGCTCCTAATACTCGGATGTAATTTTTCATGCTTTTTCCTCTGCATCCTACTGTCGTCAGCGAATTCTTATTGGCACAATAATGTTAGTAATCGGTGAATAAGTATACGTACAGTCTAATTTTGTTGACTAATCTGCATAATTTGTAAATTAAATGTAAAAATATACTTTTGTAAATATAGTTAATAGAAGCGTACCTGCATTTTAAAAGAATTGTTGAATATATTCATCAAACTTCTACATTTTGCTAACCAAATTACATAAAAAAAAACCACGGTAATATCTCAAGTTTCAGTTAATATCAGAGGTGGTCGGTAGCTGAATGGTCGACGCTTGACCGTTAATCCAGTGGGCGCGGGTTCAATCCCCGACTTACTCCACTTCAAATACATCTTTGTACACTTCTGTGGAGTGTACCAAGATGTATTTGGGTGTATTTCGATAAACTCAGATTCATTTTTTATTAAAATTACTTCAATAGTTTTGGATTTTTTTGTTGAGAAGTATTGAGAAATGTCATTACCATCAGATAAATTTATTAACCCGCTAGAGTTATTATTATCATTTTTGCTCATGTTTTAAGATTATGTTTTCAGCATTAGCTGAGTAATTTTACTTTTCCTGACGCAATTTTTCGCCTGTTCCGTAGAATTTACTTTTTCGGTGATTAATCGGTGAATATTGAATTATTGTATTTTTTCGTTGACTCATTAATTTTATTTATTTATTTTTAATAAGTAGTTATATCGGATTACATAATAATTATTCTTTTATCTACTTCAGCACATGACAAAACATTGGTTAGAAAAAAAATCTTAAATAAATGCGTATTTCCTATGAATTGTGTACAATTAAGGATTTCATACATTTACAGTAACACATTGTATATAGCTACTAAAATTCGTTTGAATACTGTGAACATTTTGATTCAAATAAATAGCATCGGTTTTCTATTTCTAAAGCTAAATTAATGAATACAAATCCTACTATTATATACTTCTAATAATTGATTAATTAAAATGAAATACACAACAATAATGAATATTAGTATCATTAATTGCTTTGGTTTGCAATCAGCCAAAAGTAAACAACATTATGAAAGGCCATTTATTTTATTAATTATGAATGAAATTATACCATGTTTTTGATATTAAAATGGAAAATTATTTTGAACATTATATTATCGAAATCCTATTCAATTTGAAGACTGGAATTTCACAGACCGAATACAATAGTCATTGTATGATGTCATCATAAAGCCAGGATAGCATAGAGCGGTAAATAACATGCGTAGAAACAGATTTTGTAAGCTAACATCATTGTATGAAGCGACCACTCGCAGTTGGAAAAATATCTGTCATCCTGGTAGTCCGAGTAATCAAGGATTTTAGCTTGCATTAAGAGTAGTAGTTCTGATTTTTGGATATGTTATAAAGGTCAGTCTTGTGATTCAGAATCCAAGTTCACGACCTCCCTGCTCTTGTGCGTTCACTAGGGCGAGCCTTTTTTATAGTATTTGTATGGAATTTTATTATTCTTCTTCGACATTCTAGAATATAATCAGTAAAAAGCTGTCTGTTTATTTATTGTCAACCCCTTTATCAATATTATTTTCCATAAAAATCTCGAATTGTTTTCTTTTAAAAATAAAAAAATCCATGTAGATTCACTGATCGTCTAATGCTGGATTTCACCAACTTCTCAGGTGAGGAATAGCGGAGATAGGAGTCACTTGTCATTATTTTTATTCAAAATTTGTGCTAGATGGCTCGTATCTCCGCTATTCTTCGCCTAAAAAGTTGGTGAAATCCAGCATAAATGTTATTAGAAAACGAGTTTTTTGCCAACTCAACGTGTGACATATTAGCTTATGCACAGAACTCCAAAAATGGGAACCGTAGGGAAGTAAAATTAGTAGATATTCTATACATTTATTGTGTAGTTTTTTTGTACATAGTTTCAGTATTATATTGTTATATTTTTTTGTTAAATACCTCACTAGGGTTAAGTACTTTAGTATTATACTATGTATTCTATTTATATTATGTATATTGTGTTTTATTCTAGAAAAAAGTATTAGTTATCATTCTTATTCAGACTATTTTAGCTAGCTTCACAATTATTGTAAGAGCCTACAAAGTTATAAAATAAAAAGATCAAGTACTTGTAGAATTTCGCAGATGTAAAAATTGTACATATAGAATAGGACAAAATACTTTTAACTTTAATAGCTATATTATAGTATCCTTATATTATTGTAATAAGATTTCAATGCATTTTAATAAAACCCGAAAAACCAATTCTAGCTTTATTTAACTACATTAATAGACCTTTCAGAACCTTTTAACTTCTTAATTCAAGTTGATAATATGAAATGGCTGACATAGTTTTAGGAAGCACAAGTTGACAGATATAGAGCCATTGATGAACTATTCATCGGGATTGTGACTGATCGCCAGTTGGCGTTATGCGAACACTTAATTAAAATTCACTGATTTCAGTCCATCCTTTAGACTAAAAATAAAACCCACAACGTCTAACTTGACACCCAAGTAGATCATATTATGTCAACACAAGATTCAGCCAAAATTATTTTTACCTACCTACGTCCTAAGCGCAGAAGTTCAATTCAATCAATCACTATGCATGTGTTTGTGCATTTTCACAGCAAATGGCTTTCAAGGTAGGTATACTTACGAAACGAAGAAGCTGGTCGGTAACAGACATGAAAGGAGGAATCAAACGCTTGGAGTAGACCAATCCTTGGATTCTAACCCCACAAGAAGACAGAATAAGGGAATTAGATGTGTTCATTTAAGTTTTTAGTACTTACCTATTAGTTTTTTCGGACTTCCAGCGAAACCTTCCGAGCTCAAAATGTTGGGATGACAGCACCGTTTGACGTGAGGCACCTGGTTCAAATCTCTGCGCTGACGATGTATTCTTCACTTCACAAGTAGGCATAAAAGATCTTGGCTTACTGTGTACTGTCTAGTATGCGGAGAAGTGTTTTTGATATTGTGTATGGATCATTAACTCTACTCGTAGGTACCTACCTTCAGAACTTTAATTTTCATAGGTTATATTAATCAGCATCCAAGTCTAACATTTCTATATTGTTCGTTCTTCAGGTTTCCTTACTGGGTTACCTTAGTGGTTGAATAAACGAGCTTTTGGCAGCGATTCTACTGCCATCTTCAGGGAGAAGTATTTTTTTTATGTAAAAGTCCGTCGAGGTATGAGTAATTTACTGCCGCAGCGTGAGCAGTGGTGTGAAATCCGAAGAACGAATAACATAAAAGTGGATTCATCACGCTGCGAAAGCCTACAAGATTATCAGATTAAAGTTGACTGGTCTTTGACCAAATTGAATCCAAAATTTTCATTCATTTGTATCTTGTACACAGATTTTAAAATATTAGTGTCATTTATCCGTCCCTTGAGGTACATAAATATAAATTCAGACAAATAAATTCCCCGGCTCCATAAGCAAATCAATAATTTATTTATTTGTACTTCACAGCACCATTTCAATATCCTCTTTTCACATCATAAAACAAATTTATTGATATCGATTATCGGGTGAGTACAAAATTTACTTTGAAACTGCATTTAGAGTTCTAGAAACAATATTTCATTTTTGCAATACCCTGTATATAAATAATATTGTACTTGTATACAGGATGTGCTCAACATTAAATAATTTTATAAATATAAAAGGCACATTTATATATTAAGAAAATTTACAGTTCAGATAACGCATCCATTGCGGGGAGAATAAACTTAAATGGTTTGGACGTATTGAGAGAGTTAATGACGACAGGATGACTAAAAATGTATTTGTTAGAAGCATGAGCATCCAAGACTAACCTGAACCAATCTTCTCAATCATATTCTTAAAGAGAGGCGCGTTTTGATTAGCATACATTAAAGATGATGTTTGACAAATTGCATGAATGTGACGGAAGCAATGAGTGTTTGTAAGTACGGGAGGGTCTGGCATTCGATCCTCTCTGCGTACCCTGCAAAGAAGGCGGCAAGAGGGGTACATTATCTCTATAGAAATCATGATAAAAAAAACTCGACGAGTACCTACCTAACTGAATAAAACAGAAAAATATAAAGTACCGACCTACAATTTTGTACATTTAGTTCTACTATCGGAATCCTGATCTTGGTCTGAGGAAGGAGAGTTCTTTGTCATGTTAATGACGTTATCTTTCCAGAAATTTTAAAGAAAACAAATTTTGGCAGACTCTGTATACACAAGTAGATGAGCAGTTCTACCAACCGTTCGACCGACCAAATTTATTGTTCTTTGCAATAATAATACAATTTTGAAAATGCTCATAAATTTTTCCTGTTCGAAATACAAAGTTTCCGGTAGAGGTTAATTTATCGCGCTAGACTACAACCGCAAACCGGAAATACTTTAGATTTATTCCTTCCTGTTGTAGACAAAAAATAGAAAGTATTAATAACACACACAATGTAACAAAAACCCTTTTGTAACAATAACTATGCAAATTGATTAAGTGCAACAATAAAAATGATTTAATTAAATAGTATGCAATTCATTTTGCAATAACTCTATAAATCGCAATGCCTACAATCCTACATATTAGGTTAATGTGACTCTTTAAGGGCTTGGCACCAAGAATGACGTCACAGTCATTTCCCGTGGCAGTAAGCTTCAAAATCGCGTGAACAATTGCATGATAAAATGGTAAAAATAGCGATTTTTTCATTTTTTGGGGTTAATTTTGCGTTTATCAAAAAACTTTTACGGTTTTTCCCTAGATTTTAAAACATTCGCCATTTCAGTTCACCCCGGCAGCCATTCGAACCCAGACCTTCGTCTCGCACAACAGGGATCATATCCACTACACCACGAAGAGCGACGGCTGTATTGTCGAATTTCATGTACATTAAGTACCTATGTATTGTTGCATTTCTTACTGTTGAAGGGAGAGGGTGGTATTTTTTATTCGTCTACATTGTTGTAGAAATACTGCATTATATTTTAAACTCTATTAAACTCAAGTTTGTCGGTGTCCTGTAAAATATATTATACACATTATACAAAGGAGAATGCTCATTTTGTGTGAAAAAAAACCCAGGCTTTCCAAAGTTTCCCCTATACAACTTCGAATAGGTATTTCACACATTTAGCCATTGATTTTGATGATGCCACCTATGCAGTATTTGATTACTCATTTTTACATATCATTTGGTTCACATTGCGTTTGCGCCGGACATGTTTATTTTTAACATAATACACGAGTGTTATCCTTTAGGCCTACATCCGGCAGTGGAAGGATCAAGGATGATGAAGAAGAAGAAAAATCAGACGGGTTACCTTACACTCATCATATTATATACTTGTGAATCGCAATTGTACCTGTTTAATGCTTCTTTCCTTGTATATTCGTGTGACCCCTGTAAAACTTCGAATAGGTATTTCACATATTATTATGCCATTGATTTCGATGATGCCCCCTATGCAGTATTTTATTACTAATTATTACCTATAATTTGAGTTACATTTCGTTTGCGCCGGGCCTCGGTTTTTATTAGCATTCTTCTTTGTATACTTATGGATTTATTCTACAATAAAATGTTAATTTGTGGTTATCTCCAAAATTCTGTACAACAAATCTTTCTCTCAAATAAATTGTGTGCTACTCGATTCATTAAACCACGTTAATTAATACTTTTCCAATAACTTTGTTTCGACATAATTGAATCATTCGTCTAATCCAAAGTCAGCTATTTTTATTGAAATTGTGTTCGATAAATTTCAGAATTTCAGGATTCGCTTTGTTTCAGATTTTCAGGACGTGGAGTAATAATGTAATTAAAACAATGATGTATACATTTAATTAGTTTATTTGGAAATAATAATTATATTATGAGTATTATGTACAATTAACAAAATCAAACAACTTTTATAATCCATTTCGGATTAATCACATCGATTCATTTCGCCGGTCAATACATTATTTAGGTGGACATAGAAATGATGTTAAGTATTTTATTTATTACAATTACTGAAAAAAAGGATTTTCTGAAACTCAAAAGGTATTTTCGCAATGCAATTTTACAAAATAAACTTCAATGTCAGTGTCAATTAATACTATTCATGTATTTTAGGCCCCGTGTTGAGCTTAATCCTGTGATATCCGTGATATCTGGATAGCTGAATGTTTCCCAGTATTAGGCTGATGAGTTTATAGTAATTTATCAAACATGAACGATAATATGTAGACTCTTCTGACTGATAATACTGAGAAGTGTGTTGCAAGTCTTGCTTCCGCGTATATAAAAAAAATGCAGTTTGTAATAAAATAATGGAACGGTGAAAGCAGTGTTATTGAATTAGGCACGTGGACAATAATAACTGTACTTGCCCCTAGTATAATCAAGAAAAAACTAGAAAAACAGTTCACTTGAAGGGCCACTGATCACAAATTTGGAAATTGGGAATGATTTACCATCTAGATCTAGAACATACCAGAAAAAAAAAATTAGTAGTATAAACTAGAGTAGTTGATAATGGCAATATTACCCATAAACGGCTAGGTGCCTTATTGCAAAAATAAAAAAAGGTTTTTCCCTAAACACTTGTTCTTTTGAACGAATATCCATACAAATTTAGCGATAAAGTAAAAAAAAGTAAAACTTGTAGATTTTCAATTCGGATCCAACCTCGTTTTTTCTTTCCATCATTTTGTCCTTGGTGGTAGACATACCGTTTCAACATAGTAACACAAACAATAAATTTATGTTTATTGTATATGATTACATTAAATTTATTAGTATACAATATTATGTTTACGCCTGTATAGTATTAATATTATAATTTATTATGTAGGTAATCCCATTCAACTGTTTTCGTTCTGTTTTTAAAAACAATAATTTACATAATTTTTACATTAAGTGATATTATTTTAATAGTATCTAGGTATTATAAATTTTAATTGTAATTTTTATATTCTGTAGTAATATTATAATTAAGTATATAAAACCATTTTAATTAGTACCTATTTACATATTTTATTAACCTATACATTAATTGTTGTGATTAAACGTTTTATTTATCAATAATTTCAAGATAAAAATATTCACTCTTTTCCGTATTCAAAACATGCGTTAATAAACAGGTTGCAAAAGCAAACATAACGTAGGTATGAGTTGAGATATACCTAAATTATTTTAGGTATGGAACCGGAATTTATCTGCATAGCACAAACGGAAATACATTACAGTTTTTTCCTCAACAGAGACGAGAGGCATCTTCAAGCACATAATGTAGCGCTATGTGAACTCCCTTGGGGAGGAAGCATGGGTGAACATGACCCTGGTCATAAAGTGATCACTTAAGTCAGACAAAGACGACACGTAAGCATCGGAACACCCATCCTGTTTCCTCCCCAAGGGAGTTCACATAACGCTACAATATGTGAAATAGGATGCCTCTCGGCTCTGTTGAAGAAAAAACTGTAATAACGTAGACTTACCTACCTCTCTCATCTGATCAGCGCAAGACTTACCGGTCATTGGTTGGCTTAAATGTTCACTTTATACTCGAGACCCGCTCACCGTTCATCCGCCATTTCATATTAAAAATTCAATATATTTACAGTGTGAACTTTTTTGTGTCTTGCTTCTTTGAGTATAACTGAAAGAACATTTTTTTTAAGCCAGCTGCTAAAATCATAAAAATTTAATATACTTTTTCTTTCCTTTGTTCCTCTGTTTTTGTTTAACATAAAATTTCTATTTTCTTTGTAATTTCTCGCTTTTTTTTCTATGTTTTTTATTTTCATTTCCAACAGATTTTTCCAGCACACTTTATTTTGTGTATTTTAATTCTTTTTTTGAATCTGTTGGTATCAAAAAAATGTCCTGTTATATTAGAATTTAGAGTCTGATTTATATATTCGCAGAAAAGAGTAAATATTAATTTAACTATCAATGTCTTGTCACAACTCCTTATTCACTTGTAAATAAATAAATAAATCTACGGATTTTTCTATTTAATTTTAATAGGTACAAACTTCTATTATTTGAATTCGTTATTTACAATTAGGTATGGAATAAAATTAAATGTAAAAATTACATAATCCGTGATTAATGATTATCCATAATGTTTTCTACAATATGTTTTAATTATGTAATAAATAATTATAAATAAAATAATTTACGTATTTTGGTTTTCAAGATTGTCAAATTCAATTTCCACAATAACAAAAATAATTTACCTTAACAGATTACAAAATTAAGATTTTTTGCGCACCAAATTGTAAATTATGTATGTTTCCTTCATTTTTCTCTTTAGTTTTTTCCATTTTCTTCTTTATTTTTAACCCCTCTATCTGCACTACTAATGGTTTATTCTTTCCACGAACTTACCATTGGATGCTTAAGAACTCTAGTTCCTAATATTTAATCCAATACTTATCAAAAAAAGGACTCAGTGTTCGCCAGAAAGGCTCCCCCCCCCAAAAAATGCTTTGTCTAGTACAAAAATTGGAGTAAAATGGAAAATAATAGTATTTAAAGAAGCCCTCCCTGTAGAATACTTTTAATTAGATTTAAACATGTAGGTATTTTGTCAACATTTGTTTACCGTATTTAAAAAAGCACAGTTAAAATTAAATTTAGGGATGGTTCTGAATTATTGAATAAGTGTATTTAATAAAAAAAATAAAACAATAATCGTAGATTTTTTATGATTATTTAATTTATTTTTATTTTCCAAAGAACAGCCTACTTAAGGAATGATTATAATATTAACAGCTAATTAATAATTATTTTAATCGATTTTAATATAAATTACTAATTATCAAATATTAGAAGTAATATTTACAAAAGTTCAACAATATTTTTTTATTCTAAGTTATAATTACAACTTATCGTTTATTTTATAAATACCCAGTATCTACGACGTATTTGATTTTTTTTTTAATAATCATAAACAAAGTAACATTAATTAGATCATTTAAAATAAACTATATATTAAAAAACAATTGCGAACAACAGAGTATACATTAAATTTCATGAAAATTATAATAAATGTAGATTTACACTGGAAAGACGCTGGTCGTGGCTGGGCCATGTTTTGCGAATGCCCAACGACAGCTGGCCAAAGAGAGTGCTGTTTTTCCACCCACAGGGGTCCCGACGCCCCGGAAGACCCTCTTTCACAGTGCACCGTTCCTATGACAACGAGATCAGAGCGTTAGGAATGACGTGGAGAGAGGTATTATCACTCGCACAAAATCGCTCTGAATGGAGACGCCTGGTAGCCTCCCTGTGCTCCCGAATGGAGATATAAAGGGCGTAGTTAGTTAGTTAGTTAGATTTACAACATTTTTTTCTTTGTTTCTTTGAAATAATAGGTAAAATATTTTTTCTTTTAGAAAATTATAGCGAGACTGTAAGTATAAAACTGATTTCGATGTTTTTCCTTTTAATTTTTTTCTTAGAATCTTACGTTAAATAATATTGTTTCTATTTACACAATAATTATACAAAAATTTTAGACAGCTATCTTAATTTCATTTTATTTAATTTCTTAGTATTTATAAATACTACAAATATTATTTATAAGTAAAAATTTATTCTTTCTTTTTTCTTTATATTCACAGTTTTCACCCGCAAGATTATCAAATCATTTCTCTACAATTTTTATTTATACCAGTAAGGAAAATTCTAGAAATTATTTAGTTTTTTTTATACGAATTTTAATTCCTATTATTAAAGATAATAACACCGTTGATTAAATTGTCTACTCCATATGATCATCTGCAAACAACGATGGAAGATATGACGTATGTGATGAGGGCAACAGCAAAAGATGGAAGTATTTGTGTTGATGCCCTGTTACTAGTTTGCATGGCGGCAGGGTGTTCGCCTGAAACAAAAAGAAAATCAAATGTAAGTTAAAGTTTCAGTTTTTCCTCAACAGAGACTAGAGGCATCTTCATTCACATAATATAGCGTTATATGAACTTCCTTGGAGAGGAAAGCGGAATGGATGTTCCGACGCTTAAGAGTCGGCGTTGGCTGGCTTAAGTTATCACTTTATGCCCAGGGCAACGTTCACCTATTCCACCACATCTTGCTGTCAATTGTGTAATTTTTGTAAGTTGGAAACTATTTCACAATTAACCAATTTTCCGATTCTGACGCCATCTGCTGGGAAGGGGACGCAACATTTGCAACCTGCTTTTTTTAATTTTATTTTTAAAGAGCACAGACAGTCTTACAAAAAGTATGTACAGTACAATATCAACAAAAAGTGGATCAGTAAAGGCTCAAGAATAACCAGGTTACAGTTATTTGAAAATGCATATAAAAACAATAGTGAAATAAATATTCATAGGGTTGATCAGCAAACAATTGGATGTATAAAATACCAGACGAAGAATCGGTGTATTATATAAACCCAGATATCCTAACCGTCTGACTGGTATATTCAATCATCAACACATGGCCTAAATGGCAAATTTTGGTGACAAATAGGTAGGTTTTAATACAAAACGATCCAGTAACGCGCTGTTAATCCGGTGGGCGCGGGTCCAATCCCCGATGCCGACTTACTCCACTTCACTACACAAGCCTTTCAAACTTACTGTGAAGTGTACAAAGATGTATTTGGGTTTATTTCGATAAACCCAGATTCATTTTTTATTAAATAATAAAGAATCTTTGGAAATTCCGCCTCTAAGGGGGTGAAAACTGGGGTTGAAAGTTTTTATGAGTATACGAATATACACAATATAAATGCTAAATTGGAACTTTTATTCAAATATACATAGTATTGTTCCCTACCGGTTTACTCCCAATTCACCATTAAAGTTATATATTTTTTCTAAATGTTAATTGCATTAATAAAAAAAAATCTTAACGATTAGCTTTTATTTCTAATGCGAGTTCAGACGGGAGTATTAACGAGCACAAAAAAAAGAAAGAGATAAGAGAGCTAGAGAGAGAGAGAGAAAAGGAGAGAGTGGCTTGTAATATTAATAGGGATAATTTGTAACAGGGGTTTGCTTTAAAGCCTATTATGTAACGGAATTATTACCACCCTCCGCGTTACAAATAATGTGTTGTCAACTGTACAAGTGTACAGCCACTTACAACAACTCTACCGGATACTTGGGCCTTTACTGTGAATTTATAGCCTTAAGTACCTATGTGTATGTATCTACCAACTATATAATTCTAATTCTTCTTCTTCTTCTTTATTTATTATTTATTTATTAATTCATAAACGGCCGTATGGCCTTTAACATATTACAAAAAAATATAATTTTCACCATTAAGGGCATGGCACCAGGAATGACGTCACAGACATTTCCCACGGCATTAAGGTTCAAAATCGCGTGACAATCGCATGATAAAATGGTAAAAATAGCGTTTTTTCCATTTTTTGGGGTTAATTTTCCGTCTATCAAAAAATTTTTACGGTTATTCCCTAGATTTTGATGCATATTATCAGTACAATAAAAAAAATTCACTCCGCGACTTTCGGGAAACGAGTTTCCGTCTTTCGGAAAAAAGTACAGAGGTGTTTTTAAATATTTTTTTTGAGAAATCTATACAAGATAAAAAAAATCTTTTACGGTTATTCCCTAGATAAAGGTTCAATGCTTCTATCCTATTTTGTTCCAAAGCATATTTAGTAACGGTTGTCGAGATAGAAGGTCTCCCGTTTTTAGAAATTTTTGAAATGTCGGTATGCACACTCTTAAGTAAAGAAAACAATACATAGAAATAGGTAGGCATAATATGTATAACAATATCAAACATCAAATAAATATCTAAATAACACAGTTGCATGAAGTATACAATATATCAATAGTGGATCAATGATATGTTATGTTAGGCCTAGTGGCCTATTGTTTGGGAATTGTTAGTCCCTTGCGAGGTCGATTTCCAGCTGTTTGTCCATGTCTTTGGTGGTCTTCCTGGGGGTCGTCTACTTTGGGGTTGGCCGTGCAGCACGATGTGAGGGAGCCTGGATGACTCCATTCTCCTCACATGCGCATACCAGTGTCTCCTTCGTTGTCTTCCCTATCTAACGACATCCTCGACCTCGCATATATCTCTTATCCTTGTATTCCTTACTCTGTCTCTGAGAGTCTTCTCTGCAATTAGTCCGAGAGCCCGCTGCTTAATTTATGACGTATCTGTTTTTTGATCGAAATGTGGTATAAACGATAGCTTACCAATAGGGTATTACATCGCACTAGGGTTGCCTATCAAAATCTTGCCGCAACCCCCCCTGCCCCCCCCGAAAAGGTCCCTCTTCGAGGTTTTTCGCATTTTATAGGAATATGGTAAGAGATAGGAGAAAGTAGTCAATGACAAAAATAATCCTTGCTAAATTCTCTACAAAAAACGTTAAGTCAATTTTTTCATAGGACTAGTAGTTTACCCGTAATGGCCGGTCAAAAAACAGGATATTTTTGGAAAAAATAAAAAAAAAAGTTTGATTTTTTTTCTTTCACATTCTTCCACCTATTATTACTAACATTTTATGGAAAAAAAATTTTGGCCTGCGGCGCTATATCACTGGTTATTTTATGAAAAACTAAATTTTAAGAATTTTCGTCACTCAGTTTTATTGTAATTACTCCGAAATTATTAGATGTATGAACATATTTTATAGCTCGTTTTGTAGCTAAGACTATGGTAATTAATTCGTTCTCTGACTATTTTCCTGTAGCTCTTATAAATTTTCAACCAATTTAGTTTAAATAATTTGTTTTTGTATTTTAAATGAATTTTGGTTTTGGACCGGCCATTGCGGGTAAACTGCTAGTTCTACGAAAAAATTGACTTAACATTTTTTGTAGAGAATTTAGCAAGGATTATTTTTGTCATTAACTACTTTCTTTTATCTCTTACCATATTCCTATAAAATGCGAAAAACCGCGAAGAGGGACCTTTTCGGGGGGGGGGGGGCAGGGGGGGTTGCGGCAGGATTTTGATAGGCAACCCTAGTGCGATGTAATATCCTATTGGTAAGCTATCATTTATACCACATTTCGATCAAAAAACAGATACGTCATAAATTAAGCAGCGGGCTCTTGGACTAAATGTTTCTGAGGGTCCTCATCTCAGAGACTCTCAGCGCGTTCCTACTTACTATCTGGCCTGCATTCAATTCTGTATGACGCAATGGGTCGTACACAAGTTTTGTCAATTTTTACTTTGCTGCTGGTCTTCATATCAGGGTTCTTCCATATTGAAGTTTTTAGGCAGCCTGAGATGGCAGCAGCCCTGTTTTATTTGGCTTATTAATTTATTCGTTTACAGAAAATAACTACTTTCATACTTTCATTTCACTCAATAGTATATAGAAGGCTCTCATGCATCCAGTGAATATTCGCATTATATAAGAAGAAATAAATAAATAACTAAAAGTAAAGTCCTCCTAGGAACACGAGTAAATTACTCATATCCGGGAAGTAACAAGATCATTGCTTAATCATATTCTTACCATGTATTCAATAATTGTAAATTGTATATGTATTTTATGTTAAATAAATAAATAAAAATAATAATTTCTCATGAGTAAAAAGTCAACAATAAATTTCATGGCAATTCTGAAAGCTTAGCGAATAATCTCTTTGACAAAGTGCATTACTGGTACATATTATTTTTTTAAAAGCATTTTGTTTTTAAATATATGTATTTTGTATACCGACTAGTGAGTATTATGTCGCTAGCAAAGTTTATAACAAACTCATTCATAAAACAAAACAGAGTTCACCTCTAAATCCTCACATTTATCAAGAGTTTAAATTGTTTAATTATATACAACTAACTGTATAATTCTATGTACAGTTAGTTCCAGCTAGTACACACTTTACTATATAGGATGATCGAAAATATTTTTACCCCACCATTTGTAAAAAACCATACCTTCACATCACACATATTTTTTCTCTACTTCTTTCACTACACACGTGGCTAGATTATGGAATAATTTTCCAATTCCTATCAGCCTAGCTCCAACTATTCTTTCTTTCAAAAGTAAACTGAGGCATCATTATCTTTCCATATAGGTATAATCATTGTAACTGACGATTCCTTGTTTTTTCCTTTCTTGTCCTTCAGAATTTTTTTTTTTGTGAATTAATTTTTTTTTTAATACTTCAATATTCTACTTTAATAAATATAAGTTAACCCTTCTATTATGTTGAGTCATCATATCCTCATTCACACAAACATTTATATCTGACCACAGAAAAGGTATACATATGACATTGTCCAGCTTACGGATGGTATCTGGCAGCAGATAGCCTTAAATAAAAGACGGCAAAAAATGTTAAGAAGAGGCCTGTGTCCAGTTGTGGAACGCGAGTGGCCAGCAGTAAGTTAGTGGGAAAGTGAATTGTCATTCATGCTTTCAACATCCGCAAATCAGCTAATCATATTGGTAGAATTAATAAAAAAATAAAATATTTAATTATTGATCATCCTGTAGTAAAAATAAAGCTATAGCGTTATCCTTTTTGTTGCACAATTGCGTACATTATTTTGTATGCAAAATAGTTTGTAGGATATTTTTGAATTAAGCCGTTGATTAATTATCCTAAAATTTTATTAATTGCTTTTGAAGCTTTTTGCTGAATCCTGAAAATACACTCACTAAATAGTGGGAACACAATTAGTGGTGAATTCTAGGTTTGTAATAATAAATTCAAACAGAACTTTTACATTCTAATTACAAAAACTTTCCAAAGTTTTCTGAATTAGAATTAAATTATAATTTTGTTTTTGAAATAAATTTAGATAATTTAACTTGTATTAATTCATATTGAAATGTTGTCAGACGTTTGTATTTGCATCCAAGTATATTTGTGTTTATTTTATTCCACCATGTTTTTTTTTTGTGTGTGCTTTTGTGCTTCTCCATTATACTTCTCCATTCTGCCATTATGCTTTTCATCTATCACATCTCACTGTGTGTTTCTTCGCGATGTGCAAACTGCGTCTAACGCATTTTTGAATTCGTTTAGATGCGATTATCAAGAAAATAAGCTCAGCGTTTTATTTTGATTCTTAAAGTATAAACACTAATAAAGAAAGTAGCGGGTATTTCATTGAAACAACTGGGCATCTAGAAGCGTTTTCGCCCAATTGTCATTTTCACTGAGGTTACCTCGATTTGAAGTCGTGAGTACGTTAATATTTCCCCCACTTTGATACAATCGCCGTCGAAACCACGTCGAAATTTCTTATAGTTACGGAAACTAAAATATAAGCGACATAATAAAGGTGATTAACTCGAGATTACGACCTAAATTGGTTGCTGGAACATATCTGTACATGTTAATTTATATTTATTTAATAGAAGCAGCCTCCCGTCACTATCGTGACAATATTAATTTGCTGCGCTGAATCAAATTAATAGTCGTTATTGATTTATGTTGTTACGTTTCGCATGGTCATCATCATAGGTACCTACAGAGGGTTTATCCATTTTGGGTCAGCGCGTCAGCTCAATATGACCGCAACGCTCATGGACAATTTGCTACAAATTATATGAAGTATGTATTGTATTGATAATATTTCAATACGTACATACAAAATGTAATAGAAATAATTATATTATTAAATTGAGCCGATTGTTTTTTACCCATAATGTGGTCAATTGGAAGAGAAAGCAAAATTGTGATTAACTCGCCCTAATGAACAAATAATTCAGAATTCCCTGGATAGACATGATTTCTAATGCCGAAGTCCTGAGGCGAGCTAGAGTTGACAGGGAGCTGATCTCATCAATCAATGTCCAGAAGATTTCATATCTGGGTCACGTGCTGCGTGGAGAGAAATACCATCTTCTCCAGCTGATATTGAAGGGGAAAATTGAGGGACGCTGAGGGCCTGGTAGAAGACAGATGTCCCGGCTGCGGGATATAAGGGAATGGACCGGCATCCGGAGTGTATGGGAGCTATTCCGAGCGGCGCAGGACAGAGACAAGTTCGCTCAAGTGATCGCCAACGTTGGGGGGACCCGACAGGGCACATGAAGAAGAAGAAGAATGAGCAAATTACACAGTAGTATCTGTGCTATAGTATAATTTTGTGCACTTTTAACCCAATTGCAGTATGCCTACAACAGTGTAGAAGAATTAAGGGTGAACATTGTCGGGATTACGACCGACCTCGGCTGGCTTAAGTGATCTCTTTGCACTTGAGAAACATTCGCTATTTCAGTTCACCCCGGCTGAGATTTAAACCCAGACCTTCGTCTCGCATAGTAGGGATCTTGTCTACTACACCACGAGGAGCGACGGACCCATCCAGATCTGTGTATTATTATGTATATCACCGACTATGACGTCACGGTCATTTACCGCGGCATTAAGGTTCAAAATTGCATCAAAAAATTGCATGATAAAATGGTAGAAATAGCGTTTTCTTTCCATGTTTATTTTGGGGTTTATTTCGCTTAAATAAAAATCTTTTACGCTCATTCTCTAGATAAATAATCAATGTATCTACTCAATTTTTTTCCAAAGCATATTTAGTAAGGTTGTCGAGACATACGAATATATGGTCTCCCGTTTTTTTTTAATTTTTTTAAAATTTTCTATTGTTATTAATTTGCCTATTATTTTACTATATAATTATGATCCACTACTTTATGAAATATGCACAATGCACATACAATGCATTTCATGGTACCTGCTTATAAACGCTTGAATGCCAGATAATCAAAAATATTATATATCCTCTTGAAAAGGTTGACCGCGTAAAGGGATTTCATTCAAATTCGTTTCATTTTGAAGCGATTATAGTTTCAATATTGTGTGATTAAAATTATACGGTAGCAAGTGAAAATATGTATTTATAATTAAATTATTAATTTTCCTATATTTTTCCTATATTTTCCTATTATTTTATTTTTTATTTAATTTATTTTATTTATTTCCTAGTTTAAAATAAATTTTATCATAGCGGGTGACGCCAAAATGCTATTTTTGATAACGAAATCTCGAGAACTTTTCTTAACATGGTTTGTAAAAAAATAAAGTAGGTAGATAACATTAAACATGGTAAACAAGTAAGTATATAGATATGTTTTTTTTTTTAAAAACGAGATTTTATGACTTTACATTCTAGAACTGTTTTTCGTGGTCTTTCAAACGATACCAAATACGCCCTTTCGAGGCGCTTAGGTTCCTTCATTCAATTGGTGCCTCCAACCAAGAATAGACAGAATCAAAATTTGTTAAAAAAGACAGGTCCAAACACGGCGACATGCGGTGATTGGATCCTCTCAATCGCTCGAAGTCTCCTGAAAAATAAGTCAATCTTACGATCTGGATAAGTTACAAGATTTGCGCACAGACAAAAAACAAAAAATCTAGTAAAAAGACCTCAGTGAAGTTAAATAAAATGTTGTAAAAACACAAAATTATCGAAACAGGTCTTTCATATCTTATACAGACTCCTAAAAAATTATAGGTGTCAGGTTCAAACCCCGGCGGTTTGGCGATGTACTCCACGCTTTGCGACACAGGCTTTAAGCCTAGTGCAAGGTGTTCAGGCAAGTATTTGGGTTTGTGTACGTAAGCAAGCTCAGATCCTTATTAAAAAAAACCCTATAAAGAACAATTTGATATTGACAAAACACCTATCTTGAAAGTAGATAACACGAGTGTATTCATATTATTACCACCAATTTAATATTCATACACTGCTGTGTATCTGTTTGGTGTTAACGAGTGCATTCATTGAGAAGCACTCTACTGAGGGCACTCTACGAAATTTCAACACCATCTGAACATAGCTTTATTATGAGTGTATGTATATTTATTTCAGCTTTTTTGTGATTAATTTTAGTTTAATGGTGGCAGTTAAATTTTATAATTTTGTCATTTTGTGTGGAGATTTCTTCCACATTTTCCACACTTTTCTTTTGAAGGTTTTTGGTAATGAGTAACATCATTTTAGAGGCTAGCCTATCTTTTATCTTCTTTTTCAGCTCTGGTCTTTTCATAGCTGGATATAAGCCTCTTCCAAACCTTTCTATTCTTTCTTACCCACCATCTACTTCTGTAGCCTTCCAATATCTCCATTGTTTCGACCTATTATCATTTTGAATTTTTGCTGGCCATTGCAATTTCAGTCTAGCTGTACGATCCTTGATGTCTACAACTCGATTTTTACATCTCGTTTCATTGTGGTTAAGGTCCTATATGCTGTCTTTAGGCTTCTGTGACCTGAATTTTACTCAGCCAATACTGAAGGAATCGTCTTAAAACTGAAGACAGTGATGATGAAAGTATGGACTACAGATCGGCCGTTTTAGAATTACAGGATTTGGAAAGTCCATGAATAAAAAAATATTCCTAAAGTACTCCTAAAATTTACTGGATCTGAAGATTTTTAATTCAGTTTTTCACATATTAAAGTATAATTTAGCCAAAATACTGGTATAATTATAATCTTAACAAGTCGGCTGTTTTAGGTTTATAAATTTCTTCCTAAGTTTCTTTTCAAAAGATATAATTCACTTTGTCGCTTACGTTATTCTTATTGAGCGCTAACATTCTCACCCAAAATTTGAAAAAGTTGAAGCAAAAATAGAACGATTTTTGCTCAGTTTATATGCCCCGTTATGGTTCAGTAATTAATAAAAAATACATACCATTGAGGACGTGTACACTGACACTAGCAGGATTGGCATTAGATGGCACACACGTATAGTTTCCAGAGTCGCTCAGAGCAGCTTTGGTGACGAGCAGTTTACTGGTTGTTCCTCCTTCAGTTTTCTCCGTCTCGAGACTTATGCCGCCTCTGGGAGAATCGAAATCCACCACCGAGCTACCGTGATACCTGTAAAGAAAGAAATGCAAAATAAGAAGATTTACACTGATTTCCAGGCCTACAGATAAGAATATTGTGAGAGCTGAATATTGGTGTTTGGAGGAACTCATAATATACTAAATGGACTCTTTCTCTGAAAATATTAATTGAGATAGAATGGGTGGGCAGCATTATTATGTTTATTTTAAAGTTGCTTGTCGAAAAACGGTTTTCATAATTTTTCTCCTAATAATTGCAAGTCGACTGTTTACTATTTTAAATAGAATATTCAGCGTTGCTAGTACTAAAAGCGGATACAAAGTTATTTAATTTTATCCTTTTGATTTATATTAAGGGCATGGCACCAGGAATGACGTCACAGTCTTTTCCCACGGCATCAAGGTTCAAAATTGCGTGACAATCGCATGATAAAATGGTAAAAATAGCGTTTTTTCCATTTTTTGGGGTTAATTTTGCGTCTATCAAATAACTTTTACGGTTATTCCCTAGATTTTAATGCATATTATCAGTACAAGAAAAAAAAAATACTCCGCGACTTTCGGGAAACGAGTTTCCGTCTTTCGGAAAAAAGGTCAGATGTGTTTTTAAATATTCTTTTTGCGAAATCTATACATGATAAAAAAAATCTATTACGGTTATTCCTTAGATAAAGGTTCAATGCATCTATTGTATTTTGTTCCAAAGCATATTTAGTAACGGTTGTCGAGATAGAAGGTCTCCCGTTTTTAGAAATTTTTGAAATGTCGATATGCACACTCTTAATCGTAAAGTTATTGAGCGAGGTGCAACTTAGTGAACAAATGAATTTACCATGCCGTCTCAGGTAGGTCATCAAAATATTGCAAGACCAAAGAAGTTCCGTTAATTGCATGAAACTACTTCTCATGTAACCATTTTGCTCTCAATCTAGTCGCCGTTACCACACCTGACACAAAGTCTGGTGACCGGATTGGAACCAGAGTGGTAGCTTGGTTTATGAAGTAATATTTTGCAGGAAATAGAGTGGGTAAAATATTTAACAGGTACTAACTTGTCTATAGAAACCCATGTGACCATTTTGGTAGCAATTCCGTCGCAGATACCACACTTCGTGTTTGGTGTGGCAACCGTGAGCAGATTGCGACCAGAATTGTTATATGGGAAGGGTTTGCTAGGGATGTTCACATTTCAATTAAAAAATATAAAAAGATATCTTACCATAGGACAGAGGCGCTTGAAGGTGGTGTCGAGTGCACATTAACAGAACAAGTCAAAGATATTGTACTGCCCTTTTTGACATATACGTCCTGTGATCCCCATATATTGGCTTGAGCAGCTGTAACAACAGAGAGATAAAAAAATCAGTAATGTCTTATATTGACACAAACCCTGGCTTTCTGAAAGTACAAAGATAACTTTGAGTCCAGCACATGCGAGCGTAATCCTTTGGCAAATATGATTGTCCTGGATATATGAATTTTGACTTTCAAGGACGAAATTTTATATTTTTTACTATCTGTTTTTGGCAACAACGAATTTCTAACATTGATGTATGCAACATTATTCCATCGAGTGAATTTGAATCGTAAGGCAATAAATACCTTTGTATAAACTGCATATGTGTAAAGATAAATAGACGAAAGTAATGGTAAAATTCAACTTTCAACTCCCCCCTATAAATTCATCTCAATTTTTATACAAAAATGACACTTCTTTCATTTTTATAATATTTCGCGATACCCTCCAACGCATACGCATCTTTTCTCAGGTTTCAATCCAATGGATTTGTTTGCAGCAAAGAACACCTCGCTTTCCACTCCCCCCGGTCCTCCGCACAACGCTTCAGCTCCAAGTATGAGGAGCAGGTCATATCCTGGAGAACCTGCTCCATATATTCCTGTCGGGGTCGCCCTCTGTGAGTTGTCCCCTCGGTCATTCCCTCCATTACGGTGTGGAGGAGGTTTTCGTACACGCATATCAATTCAATTAATGAATCATGAAATATATATGTATTTTGTTCGGGTGTTGGCTGCGTGTCTGTTGATTTTCTCGAGCTTTCGACAGCGATACTGCTGCCATCTTCAGGATGAAGTCTGACAATTAAGACTTCACCCTGAAGATGGCAGCAGTATCGCTGTCGAAAGCTTGAGAAAATCAACAGTCTCACGCAGCCAACACCCGAACAACCTAGAAGGAAGAGTATATATACCATGGCGCGAAAACCTACAACATCAATTTTGAAATAATTAAAAATATATACACGGATAATCACTATTTTTTCGATCCGGAAAGGCGCTGTTTTTAAACTTTAGTTTGTTTTAAATCATAACACATGTATCATCTTTAATGTTGAATAGGTACAATCTATTCTCATCTACAGTCTTGGCGGTTAAAATATATTCAACTACATAGGTATAAGTAATTCATTTTCTACATAATGAGTAACAAGGACAACAACAACAATTCGGCTCCTACCAAAATCATAACACACTACAAAATCTAAAAAGAAAAAATAGCAAGGAGTACTTGGGAAAGTTTATGCACTGATGGTACAAAAGCCACTACTGATACACAACACAATACGAACAAATTATTGAAACATAAACTCAATGTATGGTTTATGACATTGAAGGAAATAAATTAAATGAAATAATATATAAAGTGAAGGGGAAATGCTGACCTGTGGAATGGTGACCAGGAACCGAAGTTGACAGTAAGGAGGATTCATCTGGAATACAGAAGAGAAAAATAACTAATGAGAATGATTGTAAGACGAAGAGTTCTTGAGACTACTGTATCCAAATCTACCCTTTCCTACAAGGACTATAGATTATAAAAACTTCCAGTGTGAACGAACTATAGAGATTTCAAGCGCAAACTTAAAGAAATACTAATTTAATTCCAAACGTCTGCAATGTGGATCTGTGTACTATGTATGTGTGTGTGTTTATGTTTCCTCCTTCCGTCGTTCTTTTATACATTTCTTTAATGCTTTCTCTTAATTGGTAATGATACATGCATATATGCATAGATGAAACTAATTGATATAAGTTCTTATGTTTTGTTCCTCTCCAAAGCACGAACTCTGCTCAATTTTGTGGAGTAGTTTTTTATGTTATATTGAGTTCTAGTATCATTTGTTTTTCTTTACAATTTGTAATTCTATTCTATACCCAATAAAAAAAAAGAATTTGATTCGTCCTAAAGTTCTAACTACGAGTATGAGGTGGTCGGTAGCCTAGTTGGTAACGCGCTCGACTGTGGTGCGCAATTCGATCCCGATGCCGACTTACTCTACTTCGCGACACAAGCTTTTCAAGCTTACTGTGAAGTGTAGTACAAATATGTATTTGGGTTTATTTCGATAGGTAAACCCAGATTTATTAAAAAAAAAAGTAAATACACAAATTCCATATTTTTGGAAATTTTGAAATGTCAGTACGCGTACTCTTAAGTAATCCGTATAAAATGACCTTGTAAAATTATTTGTAAAATAAAATACTGTCCTGAAGAATACAAAGAAAATATTCGTATAAGAACATCAAACAAGTTATGTAGGTATATTTTTATTTTATTTAGTTATTCAGTTCTAATGATGACAACAGAGAAAACTCGTTAATTCTACCCCTTTCTTGATAATTATTCCGGAATAATAAAAAAAAAAACAAATTACTTTTTTTTATGTACATATTGAAATGTTTTCGAAGAAAAAGTCAAAAACATTTCAAAATGAAAACAAGCAGACGAATAAAACGTAGAATATTAAAAATTCAAAATCAAATTCGTGAAAGGGTTTGAAACGGAAATTAATGTTTTTTTCGACGTCAATTTTAAAACGAATAAGAAGCTCGTTATGGTAGTTTTTAACCTTTGAAAACTTATGCTCGTAAATCTTACGAGTCCAATCATGTGCTGGCGATTGAATATCGGTTAAGTAGTGCAATCATTATTTCATTTCATTGGATATCTCTCCGCTCAAGCTGCCAGGTGCTTATGGGTAACAGTAGGAATTTTGAGATAATGCTTTAACACAGGTAGGTAAATTATAAGAATGATTTTTAACGCGTTGATGTAGATAAAATGCCTAGAAAAAAATGCACGTAAAAATGAATGGATTGGTATATGGAGGTGCTAAATATTATTAACCCACCTTTATCATATATCATTAATTAAATTCTTCATACTATACAACAATATTTTTTTACAGTCACAATTAATGTTCTTCTAAGAACATTTTACTTATAAAATAAATAAAACAATATGTGACACTAATACTGGCTTTCACCAACTTCTTTGGCGAGGAATAGCGGAGATCGGAGACACTTATTATTTTTCATACGAAAATTGTGCTAGGTGGCTTCTATATCCGCTATTATTCAACAAAGAATGTTGATGAATTCCAGCATTATACTTGTAGGCAACATTCAATTTTGTTATTTGGTAGTGAAATAAGTTCGTAATAAATACGATACTATAGATTCCCTTATGTTTTAAATATTCAAATGTTCCAAGGTTGAAAAAAATGTAGTTGAAAGGGGAAAAAGACAAAGCGTTGTCTGCGAGAAAGACGCTCATGATTAATTTGTGGCCGGAAATGTGCTACGTGAAAACACGCCATTAAGATGAGAGAAAAATCATCAAATGAGCTGTCGACTGACGAAGAACTTTTTTATTTGCTTTTTTTTTTATATATTTCCCACCCCTATAACAAATTCCCACCGCTTCTTGTTCGAGATGTATGATTGATGTAGGAAAATAAGATCATTAGACACGATGTAGAAAGTTAACATTCGGCGGTAATCAGAATTTATCGACGTCAAATTATTATTATTCCCCCGTTTGCAAATTGGATTTCATTTGTACAAGTTTATATCTAAAGTACCTTTTATCCGCACGATAAATAATCGCCGGATTTCGAAAACTGACGGAAGATTTTGACAGATGTTTATATCGAAATTCACGCAATTTTTCCGAAAATCACCATGTTTTGGGGTTATCTATTGACTTTTTATTGTTCTCTAATACAACTAAAAGATAGAACCAAACATTTTTTGTTGTAATTTTTACAAAACTAATACTGCACATTAAACTGATTGAGAACTATCCAAGATGACATCCCAGGTCTAATAATGCACATATAAGTATGTTAATGATGTCAAAATTTCTCTTTCTTCATCCTTCATCACCATCTTCTGACCTTTAATCATATCTTTAACGAAAACAACCTATCCTCTGATTAAAATAAAATAATAAAAAAGAGTTTTCGAGTAATCAATTTTCACGGCGAAAAAGAAACTAGGTAAAGTTGCACCTTATCGACGTCAAGTTTACGAGTATTTTTCTAACATTTCGAATAATCAGAATGCTACTGTAAATTCGTTAAATTTTGATTACAAGCAAGTACTCGCTTATGTAGGAATTTGGAAAAAAATGTTTCATAAATTTTCAAAGCGTGTAAATTAGTGATTGTTGCAAACTTTCCTTCGTTGAACGATTTCCCATTTAATTTCCTAGAAAGTGCGTACACGTACTGAAGATAGCAGAATCATATTAAAAAAATAAATCAACGTTTATGAAACTTTTAGGGAAAACAGTACACAAGAAAACTCACTTCGCCGTTTCAATGCTCCCTAAGAAGTCACTAATTCCCACTTCATTCCTAAGTTATCTCATAGGTATATGAGGAGATCTACCTATGTAAGTGGGTAGATTTTAATAGGCAGAAAAAGGTACTCTCACACCAAACCGTATATCTGGTGATTTTTACATGTTTATAATTTAACTTCTCCAAATCTTGTAATCGAATTTCAACTCATATCCAGGGCTCTGAAACTTTAACAAATAAATACTTAGGCAAACTAAATCATAATACGGTTCTCTACAACTTTGTATGAATTTCCTACAGAGACAAAAAGATATAAAAAATTTGGAGGAATCCATTTGGTGGAGTCATATTTTATTGTATCGCAAGAGAGGATGTTGTAAAAGAAATTCAAATCGTAAGTCAGATTTTGTCAGGCTCAAAAAGGTTATAAAAGCATGTCATATTTTTTTTCATGAATCGCTTATAAACTTTTTCTGTGGTTAACTGGAAGAAATGGCAGTTTTGCGATAAGTTCACTCTAGTAAACAATGCTTTATGATCGTATTATGTCCAATTTTTATATGTACATATATATTTTTCTGTTCGCTCAAGGAATTAATAAATTATCATTCAAATAATTACGACAAGGTGTAGATTTGTTTTTTTTTTCGGGTTTAATCGTGTGAAGATCTGCTTATCCGACGTTTCGGCGAACCTACTGCCGCCTTGATCACGGATCGTGACACGCTTTGTGTGACATGGATGTGACATGCATGACAATTATGCTTTACATGTTTTTGTCTCTGTAGGAACGTCGGATCATCAGATCTTCACATGATTAAACCCGAAAAAAACAAATCTCCATATGGATCATCGTGAAAACCTGCAACTACAATTATATGAGAAGGTATTTAGAGAAAATATCTTTTTAAACCATAGAGATATTATTAAATATGTGGACAGATTTCTTCTACGTTTATCTTACTTTTTATTTTAGCTGCTATCCGGAGCGCATAAACGTGAAACACGTATTACATAGCTTTTTCACGGGGATGTCAGCGGGCTTTCTATCTCTACAGTCTACACGGTGTGGTGTATTTGCGCTGAAAAATAATATGTTAGCAACTTTCACGTTGTGATGTACAGAGTTCGTATTAAATAAAGCACCTTTCTCATAATTTATCAAAATATTAGTGACTGATTTGATCGATGACTCGAGAAAATAAACGCAAGTAAGATTCAGAATTCATCGTTGCAATAGTTCACAGCGGGGCTGCTAGGGTAACGTGGGGTGACGGGAACATAGTAATAGACCTACGGTATTTCGACACTATAGAGTTAAGTAGCACAAGATAATAATAATAATTGATTTACCTCAGATTTTTAATAAAATGACCTACCGAGTAGGTGTCTACCGCACTCAAATGTTTTTTGTTTTTTTTTTTTTTTATTGCAATCACACAGAGAAGGCCAGATGCGTATGTAAGTACAACATTATTAATTTCTATTCAATTCTGCATAGTTCACACCTTGCCCTAATAACAGTAAATATAAAATAGCTATGATATAATTAATATTATTTCACCATTACTAAAAATGACTATTTGTTTCATGGTAACTACTGGAATAGGTAAATGTACCTTAATATAATATGTATGTAAGTGTAAAGTGATCACATGAGATGAGCCGACGATCATTCATAGGTCTGATGAAAGCCTCTCTTCACTCAATATCTGTATAGATAACTGCATAGTATTTATCGAGTTTTATCGTTTCGTCGAGCAAAGCCATGTTAAAAACTCTTCCCAGGATGATCTATCTATTGATGCTACGATGCACGGTATTAACCGGGACGTTATTATGTTTTCCTGGTAGTTATCCGCAATCTTTCGTCTTCGTGTTTATTTATTCTTTTAATCTTGTCGGTTTATTTTAAACATGTTTACTCCGCAGAATATATCACACAATAGGAGTTGGTGATTTCTAAATTCTCTTATTTTTATACCTTTTCTGACTTAAATTTAGAAATTACCAGGTATCTATAAAATTTAGATTAATCTCTGTAAGGGCAGGGCAGTGCATCTTGCCGAGGACAGAGCTGCGTGGCGGGGATTAGTCAAGCAACGGGTGTTTGGGTTTGGAGATCGCGACCCTCAGCAGTGACGAAATCGACAGGAGAGAGAGAGAGAGAGAATCTCTGTAACAACTAATAGACGTTTTTAGCTTTAGAAAAAAATTACATAAAAATATTCAGATCTCTTGAAAAGTGGATGTTATTATTATTATTCAGTGAAGGGAGCGTTGAAGGTGTTGCTACGGGCAAGATCAAACAGAGAATTGCTGTCCAGTATCAAGACAAGAAAAATGGCATACTTGGGACACATTCTCCGCAACCAAAAATATGATCTGCTTCACATCATTATGGAGGGGAAAATTGAAGGAAGTCGCGGCTTGGGGAGAAGGCAAATGTCCTGGTTAAGAAATATAAGGCAATGGACCGGAATCCAGAGGGTGGGGGAGCTGTTCCGGCTGGCACAGGACAGGGAGGCCTACGCCAGAGTGATAGCCGACGTCGGGGGGACCTGACATGGCACCCAGAGAAGAAGTGAAGGGAGCACTTTCTAGAACTACTTTTTGTGGTCTTCCAAACTATACCAAACAAGCCCTTCTGAGGCGCTTGGATTCCTTCATTCCAATGCAATGGAGCCTCCCACCAAGAGTAGACAGAATCAAAATTTGTGAAAAAATACTCGTGAAGCACTTTTTTCGTGATATACCAAACACGGCGGTATGCGGTGTCTCGATCGCTTGGTGTCTTCCAAGGCTTGAGCTCTGGATTCTCTGGATGATCTGTTTTTTTTCCAACGCCATTTCATACGATACTACACATGACCCCAAACGACCCTTGAATTCACCTGAAACGCTTTACACCTTTTTTGTCTCGGGAGAAAGCTGATCGATTTTACACAGAATCCTATATTGTCACCGAGTTTATGTACGTTTTCAAAGTTTCAGCTCACTAATTAGTGGTTGAAAAATCGATTACAAGATTTCCGCACAGACAATAAACATAGTAAAGAAATCGGAGTGTCAAACAAAATGTTGTAAAAAAGTAATAGGTATTACATTAACCAATTCTTTTTCTCAACGACACTCATAGACTTGATTTATAGTAGAAATTACTTTATAATTTGAATCGTATTAATGTGAGTCTCCTTCAGGGCGTTCACTCTAATTGAACTGAAATTCAGATAATAAAACAGTTTTTCTCCGAATGGTGCTTAAGAATCTTCATCTCGAAATATGTGTTTTTTCAAGATAAATCTGCTCACCGCAGTGGCGTATATAGGTTTTCATTTCTGAGGGGGCGAAAAGCTCCAAGGGAAGGCAATTAAGATTTTAACATAGATGTAGTAAAAAAATCTGTATTAGCGCCAAAATCAGTAATAATTTTTTTTTACGTGAAGATGAGTGAGAAAGGTTGTGTCTTAGGTTGACATTATAAGTGTTAAAAATGCAACAAAAAGATGCGCCGCATGTGATTTTTTTTTCGAAAAATGGGTGAATCTGGTATCTTTCTATAGCAGATGGCACAACATTGTTTGACATTTCGAGTGGGGGGAGGGGGCCCGGGCCACCGGCTCACCGGTACATAATAGGCTAGTAAGATGTTATGAGAAGAGTTAGATGAAAGAGAACAAAACATAGATAAAAGAAATTATACGTAGTGATAGAATTTGATAATACCTAGTGGATTCCTAATGATCCAACCACACGAGTTCCGAGCAAACGGTGTTCATGAGTAGAAAGGCATCAACCGTCGGCTACGTACGCGTCAAGACAAACATTCAATCCACACACCTTTTTACCCACAACCACTACTCGGACGCGACCCATGACGATCATGTGGCGCCAGCATTAAACACTTTTTGTGATTGTATCAAACTTTTCATTCAAAACATAAAAAAAAATTTCAAAATATTTATTAACGCGCCGGGTTTCTTTCTCATATACTCATCGTTTTCAAATCATTCCTGGCTCGCCCATGCCTCGCCTACTGAGGGTTTGAGATGTTGAATCTACGACTCTTCGAAATTCTCTTTTTGATTTATAATTTATCATTACAAGTTATTGTAAAATGTATCGTATTTATAGTAAAAATAAAGGTGAGTTTGGCTCGTATTTATGTAGGGCCGGCGGGGCAGGGTAAAGATTTGAATACTTAGTGGTATACGGAGAAAAGATTTCCAGATATTGATGTCGTAAAAATAAGGTTATTGCTCTTAATACAAAGCGTTTTTTTTTCTTTAGTTCTTCAGGACATTAAAGATAATAATAGTAACACTGTAAGTAGGCAGTACCTACCAGTGGCGAAGGGTGGATTTCTGCAAAAGAGAAGCCAGGGCTGACATTTCTTATGGGATTACGTCAGATTAGACATTATTATACCAATCATTTTTCCCAAAAGGTAACTCGATGGGAATCGTGTTCTTAGGTAGCTTCGCGCCTGGTACCTACCCATCTGAACAAATTTGATTTTCATTCTCCTTCAACCCTCTCAGACCGGCGAATCATTTTTACGTAATTATTTTCACATTCTAAAGTAACAATTTAAATTGGTTCTAGAACCGACCTACACATATTCTGAAACCATTCTATAATAAGTAGTTACCTCAAAAGATAATACAAGGAAAGATGGAAAGTCCATTCTTTGCCATTTTGAGATAACTACTTGTTAACGAGTATATTCAACTACAACATGTAGAAAATTACGATATTTCAAAAACATTCTATAAAGATCCAGAAGGTATTATTTTTACCTGCAATTATTTTGTATCAGTTGGCATTTAGTGCATTACGGTATATCCCGAAAACGGGTAACCAGGGAATGCTGTGGGTATATAAAACAAAACGTTCTCATTGCGCCAACATTTTAATGACAAATAAAAATAGTTAGTGATCATCATTGCTAAAAAAGATATGAAATATCTTACGGAATTTTAACGAAACAATGTGATGAAAATTCATTATAACTCGACACAATGTTAGATAAAAATAATATTTGCTAAAATAAATCATTAAATAAATATTATATCAATAAAGTACTATACTATTTACTATAGATACTATTTACTATGAGCACAGGATGTTTTTTTCTCTGGACGGTAAATAATAGTAGGTACATATTTACGGGAAAAAAATATAGTTGATAAGCAAACAAAGAAAATAGGTATACCCATGGGCGTCGCTAGTCTCGGATCTAGGGGGAGGGACAGCAAAAATTTAAAAAATCACATTGAATGAAAAACGGGCACATAGCGCCGCAAGTGAAAAAATGTGTGAGACATAGTGAAGAAGGTCGTGATATGGTTTGGTTTATCCGAAAATGTACATAATATTTTGTACATTAATATGTACAAAAGACGATTTTTATAAATAGCAACATAAAAATAGCGCCGCAGGCAACTTTTTTACGAAAAAATTGTATTTTGAAAATGTATCGCAATAATGTGTTTTTTGTGAGGATTTATCATTAAGTATGAAAAAATATATACCTATTCCAATCTCTAGCGCCCCCCCCTGCCCCTCCCTGACGACGCCCATGGGTATACATGCATATAAAAATATACTATACTTAAATGAAAGGATAAAATTTATTTTACGTACACATGATTTGCTAGAGGGGCGTACACACCTTCCGAAAAAATCCAAAAGTCTTCGTTGCACTTGGTCGTTACCGTATGTTGTGAAATTGATTAGCAGAAAAAACTGGGGAGTGTTTTGTAGTTGAAATTGTTGCCGTTTTTTTGGATGTCGGGTTCCAAAGAATTTTCGTATAGAGAAATCTTTTTCAATTTAGCGTGATTTATTGCTTTAGCCTGTGTTGTTTTCCCATCAAATATTAACCTACCTATTATAATAAGATTACATTTGTTATTATTCTTCTCGCATTATTGTGCCGCCACGGCGATGCGAAAACTCGCAGTCCCAACTGAAAGAATAAGTTGAACGCCTGAAATAAAATAACTAAACTTTGCTTGTTGTATATGCTACAGTCAAAGCGTTCATTTAGTGAATGCATACACTAACTAGTCAATGTATACATTGACTGACACGCTTACTTATGTGTACACAATCATTCTTATTTACACTTTGACTAGTTAGTGCGTACATTTACGAAGGGGATGAATCCCCTGATGACTGTAGACAAAGCGTGCACAATAATATATTTAACAAGTAAAATGGCCGCCATTCACGAACAGCTGTTATCTTATACACACTGTTGTCAGTTTTCAGTGAGTTATAATATTTGATTGAATTTTTTTTTCTTAAGAAGATTTCATGTCTGGGTCACGTGCTGCGCGGGGAGAAATATCACCTTCTCCAACTGATATTAAAGGGGGAAATTGAGGGACGCCGAGGGCCCGGTTGAAGACAGATGTCCTGGCTGCGAAATATAAGGGAGTGGACCGGCATCCGGAGTGTAGGGGAGCTGTTCCGAGCGGCGCAGGACAGAGACAAGTTCGCTCAAGTGATCTCCAACGTTGGGGGGACCCGACAGGGCACATGAACAAGAAGAAGAACAAGATTATCTCAATAAATATATTTTTTAACACAACTCTCATATTAATTTAGAATACTCTTCAAAAATTCATATAAGCGTATAAAAAATAACCTGATGGTGGTTGTTTATGCTTTAACGAATCCACAATAGTTAATGCATGGATTGACTAGTTAATGTGTACACCCACTAGTAATTTTTATACGGAGCTCATACTTTGACAAAATTCATCAGTTAATGCATACATTAACGGCTGTTCAAGCTTTAACTGTAACATATACATACTACCGTTTGTAGTGTATTTTGTACATACGTGCTAGTAAAATCTAATTACTGATGGAATAATACAAACATTGTACATATGAATAGTAGGCAAGTATTACTACCCAGTACACATAACATTCTCTATTGTTTTAATATTATTGTAATGAGATAAAACAATGTTCTCTCGATAAATTGCGGTAACTAATGGCGTAGATCGCTCGCTTGAAATAATAGAATTTACTGATTCGTAGAAATAAAAATGTAGTACTAAAGGGTCCAAGTATCATACAATTATTTTCCGTATCGTTTTAACGTTCAAAATCGATAATATTTTAGAAATAGGTTTTTAGAATTTATCATTCACGATATTGTTGTGATTTGTTTATGTGATGATACTTCACCGTTACTTACTTCATCTGCAGTATTGCAGATTCATTGAATCATAGTGTACACGATGCTCAAGAGTATGCAAGTCATATTAAATAAAGGTTTAAGGGCAATTTTAGGTTGCAATAGATATACAGCAATAAAATGGATGCTAAAAAAATTAAAATATCTGGAGATCACCAACCACATAGAATTAAGAACCTTAATATTTTTATATAGGATTAAGAAAGGATTGTTACCTAAATATCTGTGTGAAAACATAATATTTAACAGCAGCGTGCATAATTATCCCACTAGGAATAGAAATGATTTCAGACCGAAAGTAGCGAGGTTGACAACAACTAACAATGGCCTTTTTTACAAAGGCCTCAGATTATTCAACAACCTACCTGGTGGGATAAGAGATGCACCCACTGCAAAGAACTTTAGGCGACAGCTGACAGATTATTATATGGACAATAATCCATGAAAGTCTGTCAGCTGTTGTTCAAGAAAAAACATGGTTTTATTTAGAACAATTACTAATAAGTTGTAGTAATTAAGTTGTAATAATAATAGTTATATTTAAGTTTTGTATTTCTTTTATATAAAACTTTATTAAAAAAATAAAAAATAAATAAATAAATACTATATTTGTAAAATATATAATATTATAGTGTTTGTTTTGCTTGATGTACTGTATTATTACTTATGAATACCAACTTGTATATTATGTATGTATTGTATTGTATAATAAATAAATAAATAAAATATTAAATATTTTACATTATTACGGGATGATTTCCCATTTTTTTTAAATGTTTTATGGCAATCCGCTAGATTTTAATGCATTTACCATTATGTGAAACAAATTTTCATTGCTAATTTCACGAAGAAAATTATTTTCTGTTTAATGAAATTATCGGAGGTATTTTTTTTCAAATATTCGCTTCAGAAATCCATACAAGATATACAATATCTGTTACGGTAAAGTAAAGAGGAAGGTGAAATTAATCTACTTTTTTACCTTGTTTTATCCTAAAAAGTTAATCTGGTAAATATTTTTTACTTATCCCAACCAATATGACGGACGTACAATAATAATGTCTGAGCGAAAGGAGATCAAAAGAAAAGAGTGGAATGTTTGTAAGAGGCATTTATCCAGCAGTGGAAAGACCAGGGCTGAATAAAAAGAGGAAAAAAAATATATGACTATCGTTATTATTTTCGGTATTAATCCATTAAAAATTCATTGAAATGAGCCAGCATTCAATTTATGAAACTTAGACACCGCAAGCCTTTACGTAAATCGATTCTCTTTAGCCACGTTTGATCCGCAAAACTTATCCGAGAACACTTTACCGAATTAGCTATAATTTCCAAAGTTATCCTTCGCCTTATTTCTCTAATATATCTCCTTGGGATGATGATTTGAAGTAGACCAATATAGACATCTGAAGGATAGTTTAAATGGCTCATTATCCTTAAGAGATAAGATGCGGTAATGACTTCAAGAATTGTGTGTAATTTTAACAAATTGGTAATGATTTTCAGAACATAGATAATGACACAAGTAAGACCTCGAATTAATGTAGCACTAAACTTGTAATATTCTATGTGAAGATGTATCTATTAGCGTTCGCTTATCTCTAAGGCATAGACAAATTAGAAAAACATACAACTAGTTAAAACCCTTTACAAAAATTATGGGCATCTTCGAAAATCAATTAAATTATTTACTTCAATACGTATTTTTAAATATGTGAGTTTGTTAGTGAGAATGGTGATATTCGTCTTATTTTTCCCGTTGTGTGTTACCCGATTATAATGAAACTTTCTGTTATAACCGGTTTTCTATTGTAGTGTGAAAAACAAAAACAGTAAGTTTTATCACAGCTAATATATTACAGAAAAATTAAAACAGGAAAATGTAGGGCACACAAAGAACAAAAATTGATAGGTTAATGGAAATCCTATGTCCAGGACCAGGACATGATCCGTCATAGACAATGTGGAAAACCCAGACTGGCCTTAGTTTGGCCGCCGTAGATGAAAAAACCTTCAGGGATGGGAAATAACCGAGGAATAGACTGTGGAAAGATGCAGGATACCAAGCACTTCCTGGCATGCCTAATGGTTCCTGGGAAATGCGAATGGATTCGCAAAACGTGGCAATCTAGGGAAAGACACAGTGGAGATGGGAAATTATAGTTATTAGACGAAAAAAAAGTGTTCCAGCTAAATTTATAATAGTGCGACTATTCAATGGTTTATAAATTAGCACGAAGCTGTACAGTAATAAATATCCCGTAGTTTCTTAAAAAAAAGAACGTAAATTCACGTAAATTGATGATAAAAAAGGAGCGTTTTATTTTTATTAAAAGGCAGTTTTACAATATAAAATCACCACCATCAACCACTACGAACGAGCATCACTGAGAGCGGCATCTGGCTGAAAGATAAACGAGAATGTTAAAATTGAAGTTAGGAGGACAATTAATCAAGAAACGCCTTTGTAACAGATGTTTTTCGATAATGTGCAGAACACAAGCTCTGGAATGTCTTCTTAATGTGGGCATTAGTACTTTGATTTCCCTGGGTTGGGTTAGGGGGGGCATCAGATACTTAAGAGATATCTACCCACAAACTAGATAAATAGAAGGTATACTATAATTACGAGCAGGGAAATCAACTAAATTGTTCGAACGAAGATTTCCTCATATGTTCACATATGAATATAGGTCGAAACTGTCATTTTTAAGGCATTATATAATATATAATGCCTTAAAATTGCACTTGACTGTATGATCTTTATGTTGTGTTGTCTTTATCTGTCAATTGTTGTGTGACAGTGTTGTTTGTAGTGTTATTTTTTTATTATAATTGTTATATGTGAGTTTGCTTCTCCCGACGTATAAACGCGTAAATAGCGCCACAGACAGACGGTGGCAACACTACACATACCCGAGTTACAAGGTAAAGTCAATATAATCACAGCTAAAAACCACAAGAAGTAATCCATAGCTATTGGCATCAGAATAATAATAGTTATAATTCTTCTGGGAACTCAAACTTATTGGAATCAGACTGAACAGGCTTTTCTGTATCATCAAAACGAGAATTCGTTTAGAAAATTGATTATCTTGACTTCAATTTCTCGTAGGTATAATCACAATGAGCTTATAAATCATTTCTGGAAAACTTAATTATTTTAGCGTCTTCAAAAAACTTTTTTCATACGAAAGATGCCAAGCAAGGCCGAAATCTCTTTACTTATATGTGTCTAATAGTAGGAAGCCTTTTTAAAAATACTTCTCAACCTGAAATCTCTTAGATTGAATTATTCATATGGGTACATTTTTTTAAGAAGGTGTGTAATTTTTCATGAAAATAAGAATTACTCGTGTTTAGAATATTACTTATTTATAGTAGGTAAGCTCTTTTAAAAGTACTCTTCAAATTGAAAAATAATGTATCTCTAAAATGTTTTAGATTGAATCATTCCCAAAGGTATATTTTTTAATGTTTTTATTTAATTACGTAGCTGTGTGAATTTTCAGCCAAAATAAAAATGATTTTGAAGAAATATGGGAATCAATTCGTAAAATTACGGCCTTTTAACTTTCAAGTCATCTTCTATCTGATTCTTGACAATGAAATTTCACGTATGTTAGCGTGAATAGAATTTCCACGTACATTTTCCTTTCATGAAATCGGAAAGGTAACTACAGCTGATGCTGTGTAAATTCTATGTAACTTCTAGATACATTATTTTGTACTTTGTAACTCAACGGCTTTCTACACAAAAGTAAAGCCGAACAATGAAAAATCTCTGAAGCTTTCAACGTTACGAGTATGTAAGTAGAAATTCATTGGTTTTTTACTTTTAATTTTGTTACCTGCGCTATAAAATCACTCCTTTATATACAGAGGAATTATTATTCCAGCGTGGTGTATCTAAATAGTGGGTTAACTAGTGAATGCTGAGTACATGTAAAAACACACAAATCTTATTGCTGTGGTATTTTACATAGTTGCAGTGAGTGGCGAAAAGGCCTATAGCTGTAATGCAACTCACTGTTTCTTCATCAGAATAAAATATTATTCTCTTTGAAACACCAGAGGCCATCAGAGAAACGGTTTCCAATTAAAGCTCTGGAAGTCGAAGAAGCAGTCAAAATACCAACAGAATTTCCAAGAAGTAGCTGGCAGAAGCAGGGGGCATAAGTGTTTGAGGATATACTGTGGTTGGATTGTCCAGAGTTCTTGGAAACAGAGGGCCTCTGGCGAAGATATAGAGATTCTTTGAGCCCCCGACACAGCCAAGGATGAGGGGATGAAGAAATATGTACACATGTATTATTACGTATTATTTAGAATTGGAATTATTGAAAAAGATTTGGAGTGTCATATGGGAGTGTTTCGGAGAATATTAGAGAATACCACGCAGGAAATTACCTTGAACGGAGAAAATTTCATTGCGCATATGTCTTTTAAAAAAACATCTTCTCAAGGCTGTATTTAGTATCTTCCACAGAAATTGACTTTACTGAATATGGCGACTAGAAAACAAACTCTTCCATGTCCTTCCAATACAAAAAGGACGAAGAATACGAAAGTATCCGTAAACTAGTCGACGTATTCAACAAAATTCAAAGTCTGTGTATGATACTTAATACTGTCTTTTCATTATGATTGTATAATAGAGAACTTCCGCCGACAACATCTTCTCAAGGATTTTTTTGATTGACTAGGTGTGTATGAATAATATATCTCACTTGATTTTTGATATATTCATTGTAGTTTAAAATTCTTTCCGTGCTTTCCTGTAAGTACGAAAAATAAGTAGGTACTACTACCTTCACTATTCCAAGTACGGCGCCATTGGCAGACATTTTGGAATTTTACCAACAGCACAACACTACTAAACAACATAAATAATATTACTTTTATTACTAGAGATTGAACACCTCCCATCGAATCATCGATCGAATATTGAATACGAATGACATAATGGTTGCCTCATCCGGATACGCTGTGTCGAAATTTTAAATCCTTTAAATTACAAAAGAATATATTTTAATAAAAGGCATTGTTCCAATTGGTAGCTGTTTCCCAAGGTTTAGGTATGTTATATTTAGCAGCCTTGATTGTTTCCTATATAGATTGTCTTGTTATATTGCAATCACAAGCCGGTTGGATCAAGAGTTATGTTATTCCAACCGCGGGATTAATATTTTTACTCCAGTTAAATAAATATTAAACTTGGTCTGTAAGATATTGCTTTCGACTTGTTTTGTAATTTTGGATGATGTTTTTGGATAATAAAGATTTATTCCATTCAACAATTAAAATACATACCTATATAAAAAAAACTGCGATATACGAGACCCGTTTAATGTAACTCGGGGAGGGGAGTGCCTATTTTCGGCGATTTATTTTGATTATTACTTGGTGATGCCCAGAGATGGCGAGAGAGCTGGATGGCCTCGTCGCAAGACCAGGACTGACACCTGTCAACACAGATCTTACATCTACCAGAAGAAGAAGATTATTTGTTGAAAAAAATAATAAAACTTTTGTATCGATGTAATTGTTCGCATCTCTCGATGTGGTTTGAGAATCGACCAATAGCTACCATCACGCATAAGACATTTGTTATCGTAATTCTGAAACTTCGTCTTTATAGTTAGTAGCTGGTATAGAGTATGAAGTAAATAGAATATAACTTCGCACGTTATAAATTATATTACAACAGGAATGTTGTTAAAACCATCGCATCGAATTGTTGTACGTGTGGTGAAATAAATGATGATTCAGTGTACCTACTTTATTATTAAACAATTAACAACTCTATTTTATGAAATTATGAACTGCAGTTCGATGATTTAAAGCTTACCATAGTGACATTTTTTTTATTATTGGTACAGAATCGATATAAAAAGATTAAGGGCTTGGCACCAAGAATGACGTCACAGTCATTTCCCACGGCATTAAGGTTCAAAATCGCGTGACAATCGCATGATAAAATGGTACAAATAGCGTTTTTTTTTTCATTTTTTGGGGTTAGTTTTGCGTCAATCATAAAAAGTTAAACGGTTATTCCCTAGATTTTAATGCATATTATCAGTACAAGAAAAAAAAATACTCCGCGACTTTCGGGAAACGAGTTTCCGTTTTTCGGAAAAAAGGTCAGAGGTGATTTTTTTTTTTTTTTTGAGAAATCTATACAAGATATATAAAATCTTATACGGTAATTTCCTAGATAAATGTTCAAATGCATCTACCCTATTTTGTTCCAAGGCATATTTAGTAACGGTTGTCGAGATATAAGGTCTCCCGTTTTTAGAAATTTTTGAAATGTCGGTATGCATACTCTTAATGCACAATAATATTTTATTTAATAGGTGTAGAAGGTATTATTTAACTCTATTATAAAAGTAATAAGATGATGTCGCCAGTTGGTGATGTGAGAGATATAAAAATATAACGATTTTGACACTATTTTGTTAATTAATTGACTTCATTTTGTATTGTATGGAGTTGTATTGAATCAATTGAATTATGACTTATCTGTGTCAAATGGAAAATTGTAGAATGCAGTATTACTACAACAGTGTAGAAGAATTAAGGACGAACATTGTCGGGCCCACGACCGACCCCGCCCGGCCCAAGCGACCACCCCACACTCGAGAAACACTCGCCATTTCAGTTCACCCCGACTGGGATTCGAGCCCAAACATTCGTCTGCAAAGTAGGGATCTTATCCACTGAAAACTGAAATGACGAATGTTCCTCGAGCGTAAAGTGATCACTTAAGCCAACCGAGGTCGGTCGTAAACATGACAATGTTCATCCTTAATTCTTGTTGGAAGGAATGTAGAAAAATCCAACGCTTGATAGGGATAATTTGTAAAACAAAAGTTATTCAAGTGGAAAAAATTTTATAATTTTTCAAAATTTATGTCTCTTCCCTAAAATAACGACATCTTCATTTTTTTACCTAAATACCTACTTGAAATAATAAAATGTTGCCAGATATATTATTAGGTATAGGTATGTACCTACCTATAGAAATATTACCCATTACTATCGCGATTATCGGCAATCAGCAATAAATAAAATGTCAATAAATAATTCACAAAAAAAACACATAAAAACACCATGTCCCATTGTGCAAACAAATACTTGGAAGAATTGATCATAAAAAAGGGAGAAAAAGAAAATATAACGAAATAAATAAAGATAATAATATTACGAGAAACCAAATAGAGGACATGATCTGAATACAAAAAAACTTATACATGTAACTTATATATATAAAGTAAAGTCTGATTTTTGTAAGTGTTCGCATGACTCCCGATTTTACGATGGAATACTATGATTTATTTATTTATTTATTTTGCACACTTTGCACTAGGCTAAAAGTCTGTATCGCAGAGTGTGGAATACATCGCCTGCGCCGGGGTTTGAACCTGGCACCTCCCGTTATGAGAAACTGGCGCCTTAACCAACTGCGCCAACCACGAACTCTCCATATCATTTAGAATCACATTTGCGCTAATATAAGCTGTATCCTAACGTCACCGGTTTTTGGAGAAAAAGCTTTTCATGGAAGATGCCATGATGATGAGGGGATCCAAGGGTTGTATGGCATCGAGTGTGGTATCGTATGAAAGGGCGTTGGAAAAGAAATTAAGATCTTATGTCACATTTTGTCCAGCTCGTGCCTATAAAGTATGCCGGGTTGGTTTGTTAAATGTGCCGTTGCGAAGTACGGGTAATAACTCAGCTAGTTTTCTTATAATGCTTTATATCATTGTGTAAACAGAAAGAGATGGAAGTATTTATGCGAGATACAGTTTTATACTGGACGAATGTAGATAATATAAAGTTATATATTAATTTTTGTTAGAACCTTGGCATTGACATGGTTATTATTTTATTTATCGTATGGCCAACATCACGCCTATATCATTTAACATTCGTTATGTCAAAGTGTAAAAACATGTCAAAAGCGCAGAGTGAACTGCTTGTCAGAGACTTAAATCTAGATTTTTTTATGCATTATTGACATGGTTTACCTAGGTATACGCGATTTTAAGGATGGAAAATTCATAATCTAAAATTGATTGTTTGTAAAAAGTTCGACCAAAATCTTTCTCAAAATTCATAATTTGAAATTGATTGTTTGTAAAAAGTTCGACCAAAATCTTTCTCAAAATTCATAATCAGATTTGGTTTACGTAGTTTTAACCATTTTTTTTTACAATCAATCTAATTCAGATTACGGGAATTCCGAATATGTGAATCCAGCTGTAGATTAGTGTTGTAATAAGGATGAATGCAAACAAATGGTTCAGGTTCGGACATATTGAAAGGATGGATGATGATAGGATGATACCTAATGTATGTGTCTGAAAAAGAGGTGTTCAAAATTTTGAGAAAAAATGCATAATAATGTATACCGGTTTTTTTGAGTCAGATGCACTTGGTTCAAATTCCAGTGAAGGCAAAATTGTGTAGTAAAAACTGAGAAATTTGTATGTTAATGTTACTCAATAACTCAATCACAATAACCCAGATAACTATGAATTATAGTGAGAAGTTCATTCTTCACTGTAGATCTGTCCAGAAACCTATTTATGTAAAATATTTACATCCTTTGAAATGTAGTAAAATACTATCATGCAAAAGTTTAGGTGTCTGATGGAATTTTTCGTACTAAAGTGAATTTTGATGGCATTCGAAACAACGGCCATTATTGTAGTATAAAAATATTTGTTCCAAAATCCTTTATACGTGTTGTAGGTAGAAGTATTATCCAGAACAACTGGGTACAGCAGTAGATGGGGGTGGTACGAACTGGGTAACTCATTTTTATTGCCAATATTTCGCATGGAACTACTCTATACAATTTTGGCGGAATGAAGAGGTTCCAATCTTTTTAAAGACGTGGCGTTTGTCGGTGAAAAAACACCGTGAAAGTAAATACTGTTCTAATCTTATTTCTGAGTTTTGTTGTTTTTTTTTTTGAGTTCCAGGACACTGCCTTGCTTTGTTGTGCAAGACTTTTTTAAAATATTGTTTATTGTTTTACATGTTCAATAACTCATTTCACTGTGCACTACACAATCACTCTCAGGGTTCTGACAAACTATTTCCCCTCGTTTATTATTTTAACAATGTAACCCAAAAAGTCCAAAAAGTGGTGCGAAACACTCTCATGCAGGAGGACAGACTTCGGACATTTGATAATATCAAATGTCTGAAGTCTGTCCTCGAAATAAATAAAACACGAAATAAATATTATTTATTACTCTGAGCCTATTTCTTAGTTATTTGGCAGAAAAAAAGTCAATTTTTTTACCTACTATAACTTTGCTTCTTAACGTTCGTCAAACAATCATGACTTCGCTTCACACTGGAGTCTTGTTCAGATTTTTTTTCTTATATACTATCATTAAAATTATGAAGTCATTGTCAAGTCTTTTTTAGCTGGATCACATTATGAGAAATCAGATCTAAACACAGAAATGTTACAGCTCAACCAGAACTGCACAAGAAATAACGTTTAGTGAATAACAGTCCTCTCGAAAGACCACTTAGTATGAATTTAATTATGGGTCATGAATGATTGACTAGGCCGAACTAAAACAATGGAAGCAGAATATTAAAAAAAAGGGTTATCATTTTTGAGAAGTTCTGCTTTGACAGATAAATAAACGAAATCAGTTCCAAAATCAGATCAAAAATCAGATCCAGTACGTATACTAAAAAAATATAAAGCGTAAGAAGAGAAACATGGAAAACAAGAAGTGATTTGCTCTCGGCGTTTGTGTCTCGACATATTTCATCTTTCAATATTGTCTTGAATCTTTGACGTCATTTGGTACATCTAATATATCGTCAAACCTAGATGGGTCGCGTCACGCCTCGCTCGTATATCAGGAAGATATAAACCTAAATAGGGGTAAAAACGCAATAACCGAAAACTATGATTCAGATATCACCCATCTCTTCTCATTCATGCACTCCTGGTCTCCTGTTATATCTACTAAAAACAGAAAAAGAGGACAACCTCCTTCCCTTCACATACAATAAGATTTGTTATTTTTTTATTCACCCTGATCACAAACAAACAAAAATAAATTCAAGTTAGTTGCCTGCCTTTCTTCCATACTTTTTTCGGAAAAAAATACCCATTTCACATCATGTCATCCTGATACTTTTGAGTAATTTTTATCATTAATTCATGGTATTTTTGGGGGATTAACTGGAAGATACTGCTTTTTCTGCTCTTTAAAATCTAGAAAACATTTTTTTCTTCATTAGTTCGAGTCCCGATCTGACAATGTATTCCAGCAATGGCAATCAAAGATGACAGATTAGGTGGGTATCCAGGTTTATAAAATAGAGACAACAGCCAAACCAATGAGGTGTTAGACAGTGGGTGAGAAAGACGAGTTACAAAAGAAAAATGGAAACGTTTAGAAGAGGTGTCATCCAAGTGTCAGAAATTAAAATACACACAAAGTCCATGGAATGGCAGATGCTTGGTGTTAGTATCCGGTGTAGGTTAAAAAATGTAGAAATTAGACGGCGAACCAATGTTGCCGATATCATTAGCCGTGTGTCGAAACTCAAGTGGCAATGGGCAGTAGATATGGTCAGGCGGAGTGACACTACGTGGGTGCCACGAATATTGAAGCGGAGACCTTGGGCAGATAGAAGGAGCATCGGAGGGCCACCAAAGAGATGGACTAACAATATTGTCCAAATCGCTGGAGGAACCTGGATGCGGAAAGCTCAGAGCAGAGACGGGTGGAAACAGTTGGAAGAGGCATATATTGGTAGCAGCAGTGGAGGAAAGAAGGCTAAAGAAAAAGAAGAAGGTATCTATCTATAAAACTGAAACGAAAAAAACATACAAAAGTGCCCATCAAAGAAAACATCAAAGGCACGATATTTTCAATGATGATAGTCTCAATAAACAACCTGATTGAAATGGTGACAAAGAATTGAATGGAGCAGGTTTAGGTTAAGGAGAACGTAATGATATCTCTTTAGGAAAATGAGTGAAAAGGTGAAAACAAAAAAAGTGTTGTGTTAATAATATGAGCTGTTTCTATTCATGTTTAGACTTAAGAGTCACCTTTCGTTACTCAAATTACACATTCTGGGCTTTCATTATTCTAATAGACAGACAAAACATTCGTAGAAGGTCGTCCGGTCCAGATAATACCTACATACAACAATTTATTAGGGTTGCAAAAGTAACCTTTGCGGATGCGGACGTTCTTTTTACCCTTTCAAGATGTTGATAAAGCAATACGCCTTTTAATTTATAATTTATAATAATGAAAAAATATATTGAAAATAAAAAAAATATTGAGACAATAACATGCATTACACAAATGGCGGGTTTATTGCCATGGACAATATCTACCAACCAGCCACTTGAGAAATCATACAAATACATAATGTGCGTACAAAAGTGTACCTAAAATGACTAAAAATAAATATAAAAACACATCAAACAATATTTTTGAACATTATAAGAGAAATAAGTAATAAAAATAATTATTTAGTTAGTAGGTATATTTTATAAAAATTAAACTATAGATTAAGAAAATGAACATTTGAATGTGTACAAATATCATTGCACTTGATCAAATATTTCAATATATTTACTAATCAATAATTTCTACTTTTCATCAGGTTGCGTCTTCTACCAACAAGTCAAAAGGATAATAATTTAAAATGTGGGGGACTGGAGATTGATACCTAATCTGTTTTGGTCTCTACTGAAATCTACAACTCAAATTAATTTTGATCGTAGATACTTTAACTTCTTAATAACACATAAATACAAGATGAACTGAATAATTTTCGTAGTGGATTTAAACAATTTGTCTTCCTAACACCTTTTCTGTATCCGCAACAAAAGACGCGGATTCTTTCAGGTGCGGACGTCGGCCTAACCCTACTAAATATTTTTGTATAGCCATCACGCTTTCAGGAGATCCATTAACAAAGTATCTTATACTCATACGACACCGAGTTTTTCTACCCCTTTTATTTTTCATTTGATCCTTTTTCTTTCTTCCTGCTTTACTTGAGAAGGGTATATTAGCTAGTACCATTAATGTTTCTCCATTTAATAATCATTTGAGTTATTCTTTCATTTATTTTGTGATCGCAAAATTGTTTCTTTTTTTAAGTGGATGGATACGATACGTCATTTCAATTAAAATGTTAAAAATAGTTTTTTTATTACTATATGGGGTGGGGTTAATTAAATTTAAAAAAAAATTGCGGCACTTTCATCATCCAGATTTTAATGCATATTATCAATCCACAAAAAATGAATTGAAGGAATAAAACTGTCTTCTAAAAAAATCTGATGTGCTTTTCATAATTATGTTTGATAAATCTATAAAAAATATAAAGAAAAATAAAGGGTCATTCGCCAGATAAAGGTTCAATTTGTATCTACCCCATTTTTTTGTGTCAAGTGTAACGATAGATGCAAAGTTTCAATTAAAAAATTACATAAAAGAGTCAATCTTCCACAAACTAGTTTATTTAAACACCAGATACCTTTTGAGGTTACAACCTCATCTCCTCATGTGTGAAGATCCAATAATATTTTATTACCATCTATTTTTAAAAAATAAGTTTGATTTCTTTATATACACATACATGCCTCCATTTAAGTTTGGAATTTCGAAGTGAATGTTCCGAAACTTTTAACCAGCGCTAGCGATGGCATTTTGCAACTCTACTCGGTCGCTATGAGACGTGCGTAAGACGTACAAACAATGATTGTACGTCGTGTGCGTCTCTTCAAAAAATACGATTTGTCCCCTACGGCACTATTGGAAATACGAGACCACTAACTAAATTATAATGCAAATTCGGACTAACCTTCTACATTAAGCATGATGGCCATGTTGATCTTTGGTTCAGTGTTGACTTGGCATTCATATATCCCAGCATCCCTTGACTGGACATACTCTATTCTCAAGTTCCAGTCGTCAGATGACTCTGGATGAATAACTCCAAACCTTTGATCTCCCGTGTAGGTGAAGATGTGTGATGTCAGAATGTGGAGATCTCTTTTCCTCATCCATGATACCTGTAACAAAAACCAAAGGTATTTTGATTAAAATTTATTCATTAGTTCGATAGATAATCTGTTTTATAACAAAACAACGAATCTGAGCAAGAATAGGGTACATGAGTGGCGCACTTGGGGCATTGACTTCTAATCACGAGGTTTCGGGTTAGAATTTTGGGGTTGACAGTGTAGTATGCACTTTGAAACACAAAGCTTTTAGCTCATTGTGTAGTATAGTATGTTATTGTGCAGTAAAGTTTTGGGTCTGTGTTTAGGCACTAGGTAGGTAGGTACACAAGTCCAAATTATTTTTTTTCGGAACATCACACATTATACAACAGTTATAAGAACAAAATTGAAAGCTCACTAGGTTTAACTCATCGCTATACAACGATCTCAGCTATGTATGTTATCGAACTATTTAAAGTACGCACCTTCTATATGTGTGTAAAGTACCTATGTATGTAGGTAGACATGTAAGAGGAGTTTTGTGGCTTTCAGGGGTGGGTACTAACTAAAAAAATCGACAATATAAATCTAGTTTAACGACTTTCATGACGATATTTGAGAGACGGGGAAAAGACGGAGCCTTGTGATCTTCCTGTGTTTACTCGAGGAACTTTGAAGGGTGAAGTAGTAATAATGGTTACACAAAAACATATTTAACCCCCTAAGTACGGCGGTGTTTGTGTGGTCACATAAACTATACACAGAAATATTCTTTTTTTTTTTTTTTTAATTTATTTAAATTACTTTATTACAAAATAACAACATCTACAATATCACCCGAATCACAATCATATACTACAATTTTGGATACTGCCCTCCTTAAGCAACCGAATGCTTGTGTGGAGGGCAGGACTCAGCAACAAATGAATACTCAACAACCAACAAAATAATTCACAATACAAACACACACACGTAGGCATTCCACAGTTGTTTGAAAATACATTTTTAAAGAAAAAAAATCTCTCGTCCTTGGGGGGTTAACAAATTCTCCGTGATTTTTACGGGTAGTAGTAGTAGTTAATAATCTAAAAATAGCAAGGCTAATTTATTATATTAAACACATAACATACAATGTACTAATAGGAATAACATGTTTCCTTCTATCAAGATGAAAAGTGACAGATGTCAGTCTTATGATATAATCAAGTGAAAGCCTCGATATACCATGGGACCTCAAACAATACAACAATACAATCATTTGTCCTCAACACAATACAATGTCGATAGTATACAACAATGCTTCAGTATTGAGTAACATGTATTGTAAATTGATATACGTATATTATTCAAAAGCTTAGTATCTTATAAGAGCTTCATTACGGAAGAGCGTCTCTCCTCTACCTTCTCTTGTAGACATCAGGAAATCTGTATATTACATATCAGCTGATATTGGTGGTGTCATCTTAAAATTGAAACAGTGATAAATGGTCATAAGTATATACTTTATTTCATTATAGTATACAGTACTAAATATATAATATATATAATACAGTACTAAACAGATATTATTTTCTAGTAATAACTGAACAGAAAAATGTTTACCATGACGAGCTTATCGCGAAATCACGTTCTCTTTCAGCTATCTATACACCTCTATCACCTCAGAAACATGACTTTTTAAAATTCTCTTGATAAAAAAAAATATCCTAAAAGTACCCATGGAAATCCCTAGGTACATTTTTTCCACTTATTTGTTACATGGTGTCCCAAAAGGTACAGTCAAGCGAAAATTCAGAGCTATAGGACCCTTAAGGATACCCAAATACCACCCACACATATTCCTCGATTTTTTTGTAGTTTTCAAATTATGATTTTTTCCCTATTTTCTTAAAACTTGAATTTCAAGACATTATTGATCACCAGAGGCACGATTTATTGAAGTCTTTGGTCGTTTTGTAATAAGTAGTTAACTCAACAGATATAAAGCAAAGGATGGACTTTACATCAAGCTTATAACTGATGGAAAGTCCATTATCTGCTGTATATATGTTGAGATAACTACTTACTATATTCAACTAAGATACATTCGATTCCGGTGTTCTTTTAAAACAAAAAAACTTGTAATGACATAATAAAATTGTGGTACCATGTTTGTGCCGTATATTAAAATTCAAAGTTGCGGATACATGTATCTTTTTGATAATGTTTTCATTCAAATTCAAATTCAAAACAAAAATACCTCTACCTTTTAATGTTTTGGTTTTGAAAGATCTCCACAAAACTAATATTCACGTGAGAACGGTCAATATACGAAATAGTGTGAGATGACAAGATTAAATTAAATTTCCTTTCCATCCAAACACACCGCCTCTGGTCGTTACCTGTTACAAAATTAAACATCATACCAACCCAACTATTTTATTCAGGTAAATTTGTGCAGAGGCGGCTCGCGGCAGAGAGTTAAAACATAAAGTGGGTGCACAGTAAACAAGGGAATAGTAGTTTATAATTTAATTATTGTGTTTCGACATTTTTGGTTAAATTTATTCAAAAGCGGTGTACAATTTTTGGATCATCCGGATAGAGTTGTATATTTTAATGGCGATGCATAATATGAATTGCAGCGCAATCTACATAAAGTGCTGATATTGGACGTTGCATGAAAAGCATAGATAGTCTATACCGTATCATCGAATTAAATCGTGAAAGCAAATCTATTTTCGTATGTAGATGTAAATATAAAAAAACCAAAAAAAATATTTTCAGAGTCTTTCTACTTGTATTGTATTGTCCTCCCTTCTCGAGCTAAGATGAGTAAGTTTCTGTTGAAACAGGGATGTTTGACAAACTATTATCTCTGCCTATCCATTTGGAACAAAGAGGTGCCAATAAGCCTGAAAGCTAAAGTCTACGACTCGTGTATCTTGACAATAACCACGTACGGCCTAGAGACTATGTCCCTCACTGTCAGAAGCGTACAAAAACTAAAATGTGTTCAGCGAGCAATGGAAAGACATATGTTGGGCGTCAGTCTTCGAGATAAAATTAGAAATGATGAGATCAGACGTCGAACAAAAGTTGCCGACATCGCAGAAAGAACAGCAAAGCAAAAATGGCAGTGGGCGGGACACGTGGCGAGACAGGACAGTGTCAGATGGACACCTAAAATCCTGAAGTGGAGGCCCTGGGAGAACAACAGAGGCGTAGGAAGACCACAGAAAAGGTGGACAGATGACATTGTCCAGCTTACGGGTCGTAGATGGCAGCAGATAGCCCAAGATAGAAGACAGTGGAAGAGTTTAGAAGAGGCCTATGTCCAGCAGTGGAACGCAAGTGGCTAGCAGTAAGTAAGTAAGTAAGTATCCAAAAAGGAATGAGGCACGAGAGGATAGTTGGATTATGTTTTTTTTTTTAGTAGAATATATATGACGAATCGTTATTTAAAACGCCGCTAGGCAGTTGTGTGCGCTCTAAAAATATTTATAAGTTGTCATTCTTTTCTCATTGGTGCCTACGCTTTGGACAATACCGTGGTGGTATGGATGGATGAACGAAAAACACATAATTAAAATATCATTATAGATCTACTCCAACAATACAACGCAACCTTTTCTAGATTACTCTGAACTGAAAAAAAAAGGAATGTGACAAACTCAAAACAGACAGGGTTCATGAATGTTGTTTATTTTCTGCCTTACACAATAGGAATTTTTCACGGGTTTTCAAACTCACACCCAAAAATTCCCCCAATTTTAAATTTGCGGTACCAGCAAAGTCGTCATTCCGCAGTTACCACATTTTCGCACTTATGCAGTGGGTTGATGCAAACAAGGTATACCATATACCCGTCACTGTGCGTTCAAGTTATGGAGTATCTAGATACGTGTGTGTGTGTATCCACTACATCATAAACGGTCGAGTTAACAAACAAAATAATGAATAGACCAACAGTCCTTCAAGCAAGTAATCTAACCGTAAACCCTATTTGTTATACCCGTATTCACTCATACCTACACTCTCAAACGGATCCCGAGATGCAGACGAACATCGAGCTAATCCAAATTCAATTAAAAGTTTACGTAGATGATACGAAATAGCAGTAAAATTGATTGGAGTCTAGACCTAAAACTTTTACACTCAGATTTCATTTAGTCTGTTTCATTATAATATTTTATCTTCCTACACTGGCCCAAGGACGACAGAGCATGTTTGGGCAGAGCCTGCTGAATCTTGCGATGTGGACTCCCAGCTATCTTTCCATGGAGGACCTTCCAGGCATACTTCTCCACTATGTGTGGTAATTTTTGGGTGTTCAGCCTTTCCGCATGGTCTCTTCAATACTTTCTCTTTTATCTATCCCATTTGTCAAAATCATTCTGGATATCGCACATTTCTCTAATAATGGTGTTTCTTATTCTGTCACGCAGGGTCCCGCTCGTTTTCTGAGGTTTGTCATCTCTGTGATTCTGAGGCGTGATTTTTCGGTCTTGGTGTTGCCTAAGTCAACATTTTAATAACTTCCCAATGCCCTAGCATCTTGAAATTTTAAACACAATATATTTGCTTTTGGAAGTTTAATATTTTGTAGTACTGTTTCTCATGAACACGTTTCAAGATGAGATTGTTCGATGAAGCCTTTAAAATTCGTCGAGTCTTCCCTTCAAAATAATACATAGGTATGTATCAGGATCAGGAGCATATAACCCTAAAGGAGGTGGAATCACCCGACCTTCATTTCCGGTCACATTGAGTATCTACCGAAGTGCCGTAAAGGTGAATTTGATGAGTTTTGTTTAGTTTAACAAAATAAGGCCGCAGGAATTTCGAGAAAATTCCATAGGTAAATCAATATTTGGAGAGAGTAGCTTTTGAAGTGACCTCTATTGTCGAAAAGGATTTTAATTTAAAATCGTTGTACATTTTAATACTAAATTAAACCAGATTATTTGTTTTACTATATTTGAACTAAAACCGACAGGCAATGTTTGAATGACACGAATAGTTTCAGTCAACAAATTTCAATATTCATTAAGGGCTTGGTACCAAGAATGACGTCAGAGTCATTTCCCACGGCATTATAACCCAAGAAACCAAATTCGGTCGCGAAATTTGCAATTCGGTCACAAGTGGTCACATGTGGTTGCCGTGTCGACACAGTGTGCACACAAAAACCCGGTCACAAAACACACACATTGTGTACGCTTTGCGACCAGATTTGGTCGCGGAGTGTACACACTGTGTGGTGAATGTGTCCGAACATAACTTGGTCACAAAGCGCACACATTGTGTACGCTTTGCGACCAGATTTGGTCGCGGAGTGTGCACACTGTGTGGTGAATGTGTCCGAACAGAACTTGGTCACAAAGCGCACACATTGTGTACGCTTTGCGACCAGATTTGGTCGCGGAGTGTACACACTGTGTGGTGAATGTGTCCGAACATAACTTGGTCACAAAGCGCACACATTGTGTACGCTTTGCGACCAGATTTGGTCGCGGAGTGTGCACACTGTGTGGTGAATGTGTCCGAACAGAACTTGGTCACAAAGCGTACACATTGTGTACGCTTTGCGACCAGATTTGGTCTCAGAGTGTACACACTGTGTGGTGAATGTGTCCGAACATAGCTTGGTCACAAAGCGCACACATTGTGTACGCTTTGCGACCAGATTTGGTCGCGGAGTGTGCACACTGTGTGGTGAATGTGTCCGAACAAAGTTGGTTCAAATTGTTCAAAATATATTAGTCCACGCTATAAGTAGTTCTCAATCTGTTTCTTGTTCAGTCGTGTTTGTAGTGTTGAAGCGAATAGAATCCATGGATTTTTCATATGTTGGAATATCTATAACTTTTATTCGGCATTTTATGCGCATCCAACCACTTTCAGGCACACTGTCCTCGTTTCTCCTGGCCTCTTCCAATATAGTTTTCCGTATAAATTTTGGCCAATACAAAAGACCCTCCTTCACCCAACCACTAGGGACAGCAGAAATCACAACTGCCGAATTTTCCTTTGTTGCGACGAGCGTATACTGCATTTTGTACAAAGACTGAAGACGTTCTGACATGAGGAGCGGAAACTGTTTGAGAATAGTAGATCAAGAACTATGGCGGCTAGCTAATGAAAAGCATTGTGACCGCTTTTGGTTACATTCGGTCACAAAGCGGTCACAACTGGTTACAAGTGGTCATAAGTGGTCACATTTGCGACTACTCCATATTCTACGAAATTTTGATAATTATGTTCATTAACATGCATGTTTAATCGTTTTACAGGATGAAATTTCTTTGGATTATAGCGTAATAGGTCAAAATTAAGGTTTCTGCGAAACAATGGACTTATTGGAAGATGTATAGAATTTAATATAAATAAATATGACTATCACATTAATTTATTATTTGTTGTTAAAATTAATAATTAAAAAGGCGCGTTAAAAATAAGCCACCTACTTTACTAAATTACACGATAAATTTTGTTTCGCAATGAAATTCGGATATTATTTAGCTATACCCGTCCGTTTTTATTTTCATTAATATTATATCATGGCTGTAAAGTATTTTGGTGTTAAGAATTTTGTTGCGCATCCATGTTAAAATTATAACTATATATATTTATTTTTGTGGGAAACCGCAAATACGTACGCGCCAGCACCGGCGGGCCATTCAAGTGATCACATTTTGGTTACAAATGCGACCGAATGCGACCGGATTCGGTCGCATTTGTAACCAGAATGTGACCGAATGCGACCAGATTTAGTCACAAATGTTCCCCACTTTTGGTTGCGGTTCCGGAACTGTGTCCGAACAGCGACCGAATTTCCGATTAGTGTGCACACAGTAGTGTGCGAACGTGTGCGAACGGCGACCAAATTGCGACCGAAATGGTTTCTTGGGAAGGTTCAAAATCGCGTGAACAATCGCATGATAAAATGGTAAAATAGCATTTTTTTCCCATTATTTGGGGTTAATTTTGCGTCTATCAAAAAACTTTTACGGTTATTCCCTAAACTTTAATGAATGAAAAAAAAATTTCTCCGCGACTTTCAGAAAACGAGTTTCCGTCTTTCGGAAAAAAGATCAGAGGTGTTTTTCACAATAAATTTTATGAGAAATCTATACAAGATATAAAAAAAATATTTTACGGTTATTCCCTAGATAAATGTTCAAAGCACCTACCCTATTTTGTTCCAAAGCATATTTAGTAACGGTTGTCGAGATATATTAAGGTCTCCCGTTTTTAGAAATTTTTGAAATGTCGGTATGCATACTCTTAAGAGAGTAAAGATATGCAAAGCTTTTGTGTTGATATTTGTACTACAAGTAAATTACCTTCGAGTACTTGATTATATTATGCCTACTGATAAAACATGATAGATATAAATTGTACTTGCGTTGTTTGTGCTGTACTTCCTAAAGATACTTTATGATATTAAATTGTTTATGAAGCGGGAGTTGTCACAGCAATTTCCAGAACGTTTATTTTGTATTCAATTGTGGATCAGCTCCCCGCTTTTTTAAATTATTTCGAGCATTCTGAAACAGTTAAGTGTAAGAATTTAGGATATGTTACTAATTCCATCATCTTTCACCACATTCGAGTTTTTTTAACTGTCCTAACATTATAAACAAAGAATACAATGATTTTGTTATACGGATCTTCTCCTTTAAAAATCTTTCAAGAGTCATAGAAAAAACAATAAGATGAGCGCTTTTCTTAAAAAATCACAAAATAATAGCTTTATCTCTTCAACAACATTATAGTCCAAGAGCCCGCTGCTTAATTTATGACGTATCTGTTTTTTGATCGAAATGTGGTATAAATGATAGCTTACCAATAGGGTATTACATCGCACTAGGGTTGCCTATCAAAATCCTGCCGCAACCCCCCCTTGCTAAATTCTCTACAAAAAATGTTAAGTCAATTTTTTCGTAGAACTAGTAGTTTACCCGCAATAGCCGGTCCAAAACCGATATTCATTTAAAATACAAAAAAAAATGTATTTAAACTAAATTGGTTGAAAATTGATAAGAGCTACAGGAAAATAGTCAGAGAACGAATTAATTACCATAGTCTTAGCTACAAAACGAGCTATAACTTATGTTCATACATCTAATAATTTCGGAGTTATTACAATAAAACTCAGTGACGAAAATTCTTAAAATTTAGTTTTTCATAAAATAACCAGTGATATAGCGCCGCAGGCCAAAATTTTTTTTCCATAAAATGTTAGTACCTAATAATGGGTGGAAGAATGTGAAAGAAAAAAAAAATTTTTTATTATTTTTGTTTATTTTTTCAAAAAATATCCTGTTTTTTGACCGGCCATTACGGGTAAACTACTAGTCCTATGAAAAAATTGACTAATGTTTTTTTGTAGAGAATTTAGCAAGGATTATTTTTGTCATTGACTACTTTCTTCTATCTCTTACCACATTCCTATAAAATGCGAAAAACCGCGAAGAGGGACCTTTTTGGGGAGGGCAGGGGGGGTTGCGGCAAGATTTTGATAGGCAACCCTAGTGCGATGTAATACCCTATTGGTAAGCTATCGTTTATACCACATTTCGATCAAAAAACAGATACGTCATAAATTAAGCAGCGGGCTCTCGGACTATTATAAAGAAGGCAAGAGTTTTTCCAATAGAGTGAATGTTTGACTATTAGGTACATATGTAGTTTAATATCTCATTAGAAACGTTTGAAATCACACGGTGACATAGGATACAACGATTTTCTATATATTAATTGTTAGAACATTAAATTGAAATCTGAATTTTATGATTTATTCACCATACCCTCACATCTTTCTTTACAAAATCGTTCACTACACACGCGGCTAGATTATGGAACAATCTTCCACTTCCTATCAGACTTGCTCCAACTGTTCTCTCTTTCAAGAGTAAACTGAAGCATCGTTACCTTTCCGTGAATAATCCATCCAACTCTCAACTCCCTTGATTACTTCCTTGTCCTTCAATCCATCTTCCACAACCTATTTTATATTTTTGTTTTTGTATGTATGAATATTATTTATTTGTATCTTCTTTTTGGCAAAGTACGTGTAATAATATTATTTACCTCATAGTACTGTCACAAGTGGTTTTTTGGCAGACATTACCTATGGCAATAAACCCGCCATTTGGTATACTTAAAGTTTTATATGCAATATTTTATTTTATTGATTTATTGACATATCTCGCTCATGTTCTTATATGTACAAGCGATTCTACCCTTTTGGCAAATTTCATTTACTGGACTTGGGGAAAATAGCTTTTTTGGGACAACCTCAACTAAGTAATTAACTGTAGTACCAAGTAGACACTTTGAATATATTGTTGCTTCACATGAATATTGATAAGGATTACACAACTTGCAAACATGGCATACATAAACAGATGTGAATGTGCTTTTTAATGAAGCATTTCCTTCGACAGTACAGCAGAGATTTGTGAAAATATCTACTCACCTAGAACACTAGATAATGTGATGAACAAACTACAAGTATTCGTGTAAGACAATACAGCTGTTGTACATAAATTGTAGGATTATGTTTCACTTAGTCGAAAACTTAAATCATTGTTTAGTTCAAAATTAATGTTTACATAAATTATCTCTATTAAAAATGTTCGCATTAAAATATCGTCAAAAGGTATCTAAATAGGTAATTATTTGCAGGTGATTCAGATATGGTCATTAACAGACATTTGCCAAATCCCACCAACTTTAACCTAGGAAGGAGAGCCCTAAAAAATTTCATTATAAAAACAAAGATAAAATTATATTTATTGATTAAATAACATTCGCTTGTAGCACTGCCACAGCCTAAATCTATACGAAATGCAACATGCAACTCACCTACTCTGGGCGGAGATATTTGTGCACCTAACGTAGGTGAGTTGCATGTTGCATTTCGTATGGAATTAGGCTGTGGTGGTGCTACAAGCGGATGTTATTTAATCAATAAATAGAATATTATCTCTGTTTTTGTCTGGAAATTTCTTAGGGCTCTCCTTTCTAGGTTAAAGTTGGTGGGATTGGGCAATTAACTGGTATAACTAGACAATCAATGGGCATAGAAGTTGGACCCAGAAGACCAGGCAGACCCCTGACTATATGAATGTCCACAATCCCAAGAGACCTAAAGGAGGCGAGGATTCGTGCGGAGGATGCGGGGGACAGAAGGACTTTAAGGATGAGGACTAGGAGAGCCAGCCCCCGAGTAAATGTGACAAAGGCGAGGGCGAAGAAGTAGAAGATTAATTGGTATCACCATTATTGGCATATCCAGTGATGAAAACCACACACAGCGTTCGATTTACTGAACAATATTTCTTTGAGGGAGTTTCACGAACACCTGAATTAAGAGGACGTTAAATAATGTATTAAAAAGGGTGGGGTCTCTGGTTTATTCTACAGCTCAGGAAACCCACTGAAAAAGTATTTAATAAAACTCTTAAGAATATAATATACATATGAATCTATAAAATTAGTATAGGTATGGCTAAAAATCATTATTGATTGTAGAAGTTACTCTACAAAAATGTTCACTGGAATATTTTGTATCATTTTAAACAAAAACAACATCTCTTACGTAATATACTACCTGGATATCCATGCTTTAAAAAAGTACCTACCTTGCTTTAAATCTACATTCTTGTTACGACCTGAAGCTTTGTACAATCCTAGTAGTGAAATATTTTCAAAAGAGAATAAAGCTTTCTCTTGTTTCATGATATACCGAGCTTTGATTCAATTCACAACGTTCAGGATTTTCTTGTGTACATGTTCTAATGCAATAAATTGATCCGTGTACCTATACTACGCTTTGTATTGAGGTTCACATGTGAACGGGTATCAGGAGAATAGTTTGTGTATGGGATCTCCTAATAATAATAATATAAATCTCTGAACGTCTTACGTGTTACATCTCTTGTATATACATGTGTTCCTGATACCTTGGGTGAACACGAATAAGGCACCGCAGGAATGAAGGAGGTTTTGCGGTGTACAACTGTCAAGAGCTGACAGCCTGAAAGAGATATTGCTTTGGGACAGGAGGAAATAAGTTGTCTGGATTTATTATGGAAATGAAGATGTATTATTATTGCTTCGAAATAGATCTTATTAATATTATTACATCACCTTGAGATGAATATTCATATTCTGCTCTACAATACTTTAACGTGCTACAATGTCACACGTATGTAAGTCCTACATTGACGTGGGACATTTTATTTCATTATATGTATGAATACTGTATATATCAGAGCTGCGCCAGTATAGTTTCATATCCATTCTTCTCGGGTGTGCTGTGTGTAGATTGTCGATGTTGCCGAGCTTTCGGCCTACTTTCTGAGGCCATTTTCGGGACTAATGTAATGTAATTAGTCCTGAAGATGGCCTCAGCAAGAAGGCCGAAAACTCGAAAACATCGACAACCTACACACGGTACACCCGAGAAGAATGGAGAAGAGATAACAAGGACCGTGAAAATCTACAAAGCTGCTAGTATAGTTATTTGTGATGGTAAGTACAGGCGTAGGTACTACTAGTGGGAACAACGTACATCTAAAGAGGGTTTTGACGGGGCCTCACTATGCGTCTAGTTTGACTAATTATATGACTAAATGAATTTTAAAACGGCATTATAATAATGTCAAACAAACTTGTATACAGTAGTAAATATCTGTACGGTAGAAAATTTGCATAAAATTCAAATGTGCATAATAAATTTAAACTTTCGGTGAAACTTTTCAGACTCACAGTAAAAGCTCGGGAAATTCATTAAACCATAGAGTTCCCGGAATAATAATGTTGTGTCGCTAGATGGATTCATAATGACATGTTTTCTACTATATTTAGACGACACAATATATTTATTGTGTCTATATTCGTCCTACGAATGAAATTTCTAATATAAACAATCCTTTTACACATAAACCTCTTACGAGTAAGAGTGTGCATACCGACATTTAAAAAAAAATCTAGGTAAAAACGGGAGACCTTCTATCTCGACAACCGTTACTAAATATGCTTTGGAATAAAATAGGGTAGATGCAATCTAGGGAATAACTGTAAAATATTTTTTTTATCTTGTATAGATTTCCCAAAAAAAATTTTTAAAAGTACCTCTGATCTTTATTCCGAAAGACGGAAACTCGTTTCCCGAATGTTGCGGAGTATTTTTTTTTTGTACTGATGATCTGCATTAAAATCTAGGTAATGATCGTAAAAGTTTTTTGATTGAATCGAAATTAACCACAAAAAAATGAAAAAAAAAAACGCTATTTTTACCATTTTATCTTGCGATTGTCACGCGATTTTGAACCTTAATGCCGTGGGAAAAGACTGTGACGTCATTCTTGGTGCCATGCCCTTTAGTGTCTCAATTCTGAATTCATGAGCTGGGTTGGTGGGTTGGGAGGTTATAATGAATATTTCCTACCTATGTGACAAAATTGTTTAATTAAAAGTAATACTCAGTTAGACTGAAAAGGCAATGGGCAGGACATATATCAAGTCAAGACTCATATTATCTAAATACTGGCCGAAAACTTTTACGCACTGACCAGTATTCGATTTTGTCATATTCATCGTACTGTGATGTTTATTTAATTAGTTTTCTACTCGTATGTGTTGACTAATTGACGAATTGACGAAATGCTGGTCGGGACCTTTTACACTCCAATCAGCGTTGATCTTGGATGGTATTTTCTGTTCTATTTACGAGTATGTGCAATTTTACAGATCATAAATACAATAACTTACAAAACGAAAATTATACACTAAGTATCATCCACACACCATCACATTGAAACACATTATTTTCTTAACAATAATAAACAGAACAAAATAAATATACTACTTATTATTTTATCATCCTAATAATCAAAGGGTTATCCGGTGGAAACCGTGTTCTTAGGTACCTTCGTCCCTGATACCTAGGTATATGAAAAAAACAATATATGAATAAACAATAATTTTTGTGAGATGGCCGTTGCTAAAAGTATAATTTTGTACAACATTATTACTTTCTATGATTTGAGATAACCTAAATTATTTTAGGTATTGAACTGGATTTATCTGCATTGCACAGAAGGGAGTTTACGTAACGCTACATTATGTGAATGAAGATGCCTCTCGTCTCTGTTCAGGAAAAAAGTATAATTATTACTTTCGTTATACTTTCTCTCCTAACATTAATAGGTATTTCTTCAATATTTGCCCAAGTTTGATAAGGCGCTTAAGTTAAAAATAAAACTAAAATGTTTATTATTTTTACTGTTATTTTTAAAGACCTCATCCGTTATTTTATATTGTCTCCCTCACTCTCCCTACATCACGATGTTCTTGTCTCGCTCTCACCCATGTACGTACGTGTCTCCCTATGAGATATTCTAATTAGAATTTAATTCCCCATAAAGCGTCTTCGGGTGTCCGTGACAAAATTTATAATTGCGCCATTTTGGATTACGGTCGGAATTTGGCATGTGGAGGCGTGGTCATGGGTCCCATTTTCGCACGTGTACATCTCACAAAAAAACATCGCAAACGCCATAATACGCAAAAGCAAAACATTGTTTCCTAATACTTTGTAAACATTTTTTTATGTTCCCAGTGTGGCGCAGAATATTTAATGAGGTCTTTGAAATGTACCCACGAGTATGTTTACCAATTTATTCGTTTTATTTCATAATCCGAGGCTCTCTCATATTTATATTATGATTTAGTGGAAATTTACTTTTCTACCTTTTGATTTTCTATTCTTTGGTCTTGGCTGCACAATATAAGGGACTGGACCGGAATGAGACGTGTGGAGGAGCTGTTCCGGGTCGCACAAGACAGAGATGCCTTCACCAGAGCGATTGCCAACGTACGGGGGACCTGACAGGGCACATCAATAAAAAGAAGATCTTTTTGATAAATAGGTATTTGTAATAGCAATATGGAGAAGTTCTATATAACATATTAAAAAAGAACCTAGTCCACATCCCTTGTTCGATAACGCTGACATAGATCCAGAGTGGTAGACATCATTAAATTTGCATTTTACTTAGGCTGAACATAAGTAGGTAGATTCATAAAATCACCACAGACCCAGGGCATCGAAGAACACCCTCCGCATACTCGCGTAGCACAAGCGCATAAAACGTCCTCTTTACCCGCCTTCTGGGCAAAACGAGCCATAGTCACTTTCAATGGCATCGTCAGCAGGACTAATAACAACGTGGCAGCGATTCTTCTGACTAGAGACATGCTCGGCAACGGGCTCTTGGCATTATTATTATTATATTATGGAACAGGTTAGGGCTGAAGAAGAAAATAAGGATAAGAGCTAGTATAAAATAGATAAGTAACCATAAAAAAGTTCAAAATAAAAAATTCTAACCTTAACAAATCGTTATTCACAAGAACCTATAGAATACCTTAGTCATTCCCTTGTTTGACACCCTCGTACAAAACAATAACATTGTTTAAACACAATAGCTTGGAAAGTACGAGTATCAAGGTGAATCTCCATTATACTTTCAAGTAAGTCGATCAAGGGGCTCAGCGTTTATAAATTCACCTGCAGTCACAACAACAATAAGGTCAAGCCTCAATAAGGAGGTACCGTTACCTCAAGACACCATACTCAATATTATGATAAGTACTCAGTAACTACCTCTCTTCCATTCTTCCCCCTTGAAGAGCTGTTTGTTTAATATCCCCTTTTATAAAATATTGTCTGATGACACAATAGCCTTCTTATGATGGAATTATGTAGGTGTACAATGTACTTATCCAATGTATGTATTTTTTAATACTTTGCTTGTTAGTAAAGTGGCAGTTTAATACTCTTTTGTACATTCAGTCTAGTATCAGTTCACTGTCATGTTGAACAATTATTGGTTTGAACATTGACACATTTCAAGGTTCCCTCACGTCTGTCGGTTGCCTCTACCAATGCCAAGTTCTGGGATTTGAGGTTTGGATAGTTGCAAGGTCTGAGACTAAATCAGCAGATACGACATTAGCGCTAGAGACTTTCACAAACAGATCGGTCTGGTAGGGAGTGTCGCCAAAAATATATTTATCAGAACGAATATCTCGAAAACCATACTTAATTTACGATTTGTAAAAAAATTACCAAGATAAATTGAACCTTTTTCTAAACTGCATTACCATAAAATATTTATGAACATAGCTAAATCATCTCCAAAAAACCTAAAAACAACCTGTTTCTAAGTTTTCTAGTTACTCATATCCAAAGTCTCAGTATTTTTTTTATTTATAGACTCTTCATCAAGTCACTAATTACAATTTAAACTTCAAAATACTTGCAAAAAAGAGGCTCATGAACACAACATTGCTAAAAAAACAAAGCAATTGAAATTAAAACATTAGGTATTGAAAAGTTTCTGCAACTTTTTACAAAGAATATGAAATTAGTATGGAAATCTATAAGTTGTTCAGTTTCACAAAACGATGTTTCAGTTTTCACAATAAAAAATAATATTATTGCTATAATACAGATAAGTTCTCACATAAAAACGGTCATTATTTTTTATTCCTCCAGAAAAAACAAAACAAAATAAAAAATGAATAAACGTTTGGGTATAGAAAATAAAATCATTTACTTATTTCTATCGAAATTCTATATTGTCTTATTATGATTATAGGTTGTGATTGTAATTTTATCAGTCTAATATAAAATATATAACTTTTCTTTATATTTCAACAATAAGACTCACATTACAATAAAATATTATACAAATACAATAGATAGATATATAATTTCAAAATACCTAATATTAACATCACAACTAGGTATATAAGTATATCTAGGTAAATTGATGTAGGGTTTCATCGATTTTTTACATTGTTTTCAGTGCTTTAGCAGTTTTTGGTCAGTATTTTTGTCAGTATTTCTAACAATGTGAAGTGGGGAAATCAAAGCAGTTAACTTATTAATATAAAAAATACCGAACAATATAAAGAAAGTTAAATTTTAGTTGGTTAAATCGTGATATTATTTATTTTTGTTTATTTTACCTCTGTTCTAATCCTCTGTCTCAACCAGTAGTGGGCGTTTACGCTAACTAAAGTTAACTTTAACAGATGCTAATTTTAACCTCGATAAATAGTTATCGTTAACTGCTAACGTTAATATTATGGTTGCCTCGTTACCGATCAATTTCGGAAGGTTCCCCTATAATATCCCGCGCGTAATGCTAATGAATCTCGCTATGTCATTGGTCACCAGTCAACAGGCGCTACTGTTGATCGGTGACCAATGACAGTAACCATTGTTGACCGGTGACCAATGACATCGCGAGATTAATAATAGTACCTAGTAGTTCATTTTTCTATTGATATTAATATTACTGTTGACGGGCTATACGCGCGGGAATTTTGCTTAGTTTTATTTTCGCTATTTTGGAATATTTACATACTCACTCGGGCATTGGCGTGGATTGATGTTAGCAGACAATTTGCTTTTATGTCAACAGTGTTGACGTGTTAAATAAGAACAACTGTTGAAGATTAACTGTTGACCAATATTGACACAACTCTCAACTTATTTTCAAATTTGGAATGTTGCGTAATTCTTGGTATAATAATATAAATGCTGCTTACAGCGTTCCTTATCTTAAGCGATAAATAATAATAGAAGCGACATTACCTAGTGAAGGATTAGTTAGATAATATGAGGAGAGAACCATTATCAAGAAAGGGATTGTAATATGACATGTATATGAACATACATAATATATACGAAACGAACATACATACAAATCGCATACTTGACAAACTTCATAGTATCGCAAGTCCAAAGAAACGTTGATTTTTTTACTTGATCATAAATTTAATGGCGTATAGTCGATAATGGTCGTGGGAGGAGTAGAAGGCAGAAGAGGTAGAGGAAGATCCTCCACTAGATGGACTGACCAGATCAAGGTACATCAGTGGTTGGAGCAATACGTACGGCGGTGTGTCGGGAGAGGTGGAGGACGACAATCCAAAACGTGATACGGACAAGGAGAGAAGATGGTCACGACCCTCAGCAGTGAGGACATCGACGCAGAAGAAGAAAAGTCTATAAATATAACATACATTTAAAAACAGTAGGTGACTTCCCACAGTCCGTAATATTGCATACGTAGGTATGTAGTATTTTCTATAAACATGTTCACACACAAAGTCTAAATCTCAAAATTTGCTAGTTAAAACCAATTGGATCGATATGTAGTTGTATGTTAAAAGTTCTATTCTTCATCTAATTGTATTTTCATCCACAGGCCTTTCACTCGTTTACGAGTAATCCACATAGCTCAAAGATGTTATATTTTTAGTTTAATTTCATGACAAACTTTTTCTTTCAACGAGTTATTTCATGATTTTGCAAAACCGACTTGCGACGCTCTTCCTCAATGTATGCGATATTCAGAAATAGTAGTAGGATTATAGGAATCTTAGGGTGTAGGGTAGGAAGTGTCTTAATCGATAATAATCGTACCTAATAGATTGCCTCTCGGAGAAATGGGAAATACTTGTATCAAATAATAACACATTTGACATATTTATTATTGTATCGATTAGGACAATTCTATAATATTATTTCATCCCTTCAAGTGGGTAGGTAGAGAAAAAAGATTCACATATTTCCATATCTCTACACACACTTCTTATTTCCGTCACATTCATAAATTTCATCGTACAAACACTGAGGTTAATTTCCTTAAAACCCATCCGTCTTTGAGAATCTTGTCGACATGGTCGAGTCAAGTGTTTCTTGATGTACCTACCAGTGGCGAAGGGTGGATTTCTGCAGAAGGAAGCCGAAGCTAACATTTCTTATTGGATTACGTCAAATTAGACACTATTATATCTATCTTTTTATCCAAAAGGTAACGCTATGGGAATCGTGTTCTTCGGTAGCTTCGCGCCTGCCTACCTATATTATTTTCTTCGTTATTCTTCCAAACCTGCTTAAAACTTTTCATGATCGGTGCAAAAAGAATCTCTCTCTCCCTGGGCATTTATTATTCCCACATGATGGTGGGGTCTGCCATTTTTGTCTTCCGCCGCCATTCGACTCTGTCCTGTGCATCTTCCGGGGATGCTCCACAGTCTCTCAATCGGTGCAAAAAGAATATGAAGCAAAAATGCATCAGAAAAATGGGTGAATTGTGCATAATGGTGGAATAGAAAAAACATTAGGTATGAAATTAAGATTTTTGACCCAATTCTTGTGCTGGAAGTTCATTTTTATAGAAAATAAAATGAAAGAATCTGATATTTTCATTCAGTTTTTCTCAGTTAGGGACTGAAGAGGCTTCAGTGGCGAATGGTGGATTTCTGTAGAATCCGGGGTTAAACATTTTTTATTGTATTGTGTCAGTGATTACTGATTAGCGATTAGGCCCATTATATTAAGAACCTAAACAAAAAGGTAACTCGACGTGAATCGTGTCCTCAGCTAGCTTCGCGCCTGATAGGCATTAACCTACCAAAAGCTTAAGCTTGCAATATATTTTTTAAAGTTTTTACTAAATACCTACATATTCTTTCTACGACCGTCTAAATCTCAATTATTATCTCTATTGTACCCCCTTATAAACACATAAATCTTCAACGTATTATCTTGACGCAGACGTTATTTCAAAGTGTCTGTTGCCACTTTATCTAGATGGCTCTATTTTCTTTTAAATGCAAAATTGCATTGTACATTATTATACACCTTGTTACATTGATTGATTACCTCGTTTATCTGTCTACCCTAGTTCTTCAAGTACTTGAATGAATTATCTACCCAATCCCTTATTATTATACAAGACAGCATTCCGTGCAACAGATTTGATTATGATAAAACGATTTAACATTATAATTACTTCGTTAAAAAGTGACGATGTTTTGGTTACAGCTATAGCGTGGAGCTATAGCTGTGTGTAGAAAGATTGGAAGCACTCCTACCACCAAAGAGGGTGCTCAATTTTAGACCAGAGGGGAGACGTAGAAGAGGAAGACCCAAGTTGAGGTGGATGAACTGTGTTGAAAGGGACCTCAACGCACTGGGCACAGTCAACTGGAGGAGCGTGGCTGCCAATAGGGCAGAGTGGCGAAAGCTCCTTGTGGAGGCCAAGTCCCACTCCGGGATGTAGCGCCAAAGATGATGATGATAGCTGTCAGAGTTGCGCCAGTCTGGAATGACAACATGGGAACAGGCAACAGAGTTAGCGCAGGACAGAAAAGCGTGGAACAACTGGGTGACGACCACATTCTCCACATAGGGAGCGGACGTGGATATGTATGTACTATGTATAGCGTGGTCTCTTTCTCCATCGGCACACACCCGATCAAGGTTGACAAAGATGGTACGCGATTCCCTGATAGGTAAAGAGATCCGATGTCTCAACGAGCTTTCACAGCATGTCGACATTTTCGCCGTTGACTGCAGCAGATTTGTGAAATCAATAGATTACCACTTGTGGTATTGAAGCCGAATTGTGGGTGTTGAATCGACGCTGTTAACAATGATGGGGCAGCTCGTTGGAGAGATATTATAATGGTGGTTGATGTATGTTCATCCGAATAGGTATATTTTTTGATATATTTGACTGTTTATATTTTTTTCTACATGTCTGCACGGCGCAAAGGCCTAAAAGTTGTCATGCCGGAGAGTGGATTAGTTTAGTTAAGTAGTAATAATAATAATTATTAACCAAAATAAATAATAATTTAAGGCCCCTCAGTTCGTTTACGAATTTAATGATTCAAAAAAAGAAGTAAAAAAAATACTGTTTTTGATCTATTTTGTATATCCATTAAGGCAATTTACCAAGGTACTCTTTTACTGTCGATAAGCAAAATTTGCTAAATTTATTATATATAGGTCATACCTACGCGAGGTAAATTCGCGGAATATATTTCACGAATATTTTTGATTTTTTTGTGTAGAATCTGTTCTACTTACGAAAAATTCACTCATATTTTTTCCATTACGTACTATTGTGCTGAAACTGTATCATGAAAAATTTGTTACTTCAGGAAATACCTAGTTCTTTAATGGAATTTTTATTTACTGCTTTCTATTCACTTATAAAGAGGATTATAAAGTAACTCAAATAAATTGATATTTTTAATAGAAAACAAATTTGTGTAGGTACTTTATGGAGACCAATAATTAATAAGACCAAAATCTCTGATTTATAATAACGGTGAACTCTGCAAGAGTGAACTGTTTATTTTTGCCATAAAATTATATATTTTTTTAGTTTTACGTAAAGTCAGAGAGCTATATTATAACATAACATAAAAGAAGTCTAACATTTAATTTGTTCAGTGTTCAGTGCGATAAAATTTTTGTTGTATGTGAATGTTACTAGTTAAGTTTAGGCAGGTTCCCTTATTTTCCTTTACTACGATTTTATTGATAGTGCCGAAGCGCTGAAGTTTTTCCATGCCTGTAAATAAAATAAATAAATTTAATATTTATGGAGCTAAATAACATCCAAATTAGAGTTTATTGGAACGTCTGCAATGTCATTTGTAATAATAATTTCGTTCCTAATCTCTATGTTTTCGACCGTTGGTACATGGTGGAAGTCCATTTTAAAGGAAAAATGAAAAAACAAAATATTTAGCTTAAAATCAACAAAATTTTACTTTTTAGTTCGCGACTAGTATTAGAGCGTTTGCATCCTCATCTTCAGGCGATTTTAAATAATGTTGTCGCGAACTAAAAAGTCAAATTTTGGGGATTTTAAGCTAAATATTTTGTTTTTACATTATTCCTTTAATTTCGTTTCTATTAAATTAAAGTGTTTCACACGTGACTTTTACTATTTATAGAGATGTACCAGGTACCTATCTATCAAATTACAAGTATAATTATTTGTTACAAATGGTCAAGTGTTTTATTTTTATTTATTTATTTATTTAAGATAATTTACGGCCCACGGCCTTTGACAACATATGATTTAAAATATTCGATCACAATTCATGATAATAATATAAATGATACATAATATATATAGCAAGGCAAAACATGCAGTAATACGAATAATCATATTCAGCGCAGATACAATAAAAAAAGATTGAAACAATAATAAAATACAACTGTAAAAGGCTAAAAACAATTAATCAGCTTGTGAGGTAAAAAAACAATAATAAAATACAATTATAAAAAACACAATAAATCTGCTTGTATAACAGAAAAGAATAAAATAATAATAAAATATGGTTATATGAGGTTAAATACGATCAATCTGTATAACAGAAAATAATGAAACAATAATAAAATACAGTCATATAAGGCTAAAAAACAATCAATCTGTAAAATAATAATAATAAAACAATAATACAATTTGGTTATATGAGGTTAAATACAATCAATCTGTATAACAGAAAATAATGAAACAAAAATAAAATTCAGTCAAATAAAGCTAAAAAACAATCAATCTGTAAAATAATCATATTTTTTTTACATAATGTATGATACATTGTAGATATCTAGGTATCATCCGATACTGATACTGGGTAGTTCTAGGTATCTACTGTTAATACTGTGCCTACCGGTGTTAATGTAGCAGCTACCTAACCCCAACAAAGGTCGTGTCAGGTCATGCGAAAGATACTCCAAGTCTGTTTTGTATCATCTTCCAGTAAAATACCTTATACACCCCGGGACAGTTTACCCCAACAATATATTTAAGACCTTGGTACTAAGATTGATGTCACAGCCATTTCCCACAGCATTAAGGTTCAAAGTCGCGTGGACAATCGCATGATAAAATGGTAAAAACAGCGTTTTTTCAAAAAACTTTTACGGTTATTCCCTAGATTTTAATGAATATTATCAGTACAAAAAAATTACCCCGCGACTTTTGGGAAACGAATTTCCGTCTTTCGGAAAAAAGATCAGAGGTGTTTTTCAATATTTTTTTTGATAAATGTACACAAGAAAAAAAATCAATGCATTTACCCTATTTTGTTCCAAAGCATATTTAGTAACGGTTGTCGAGATATAAGAGTTCCCGTTTTTAGAAATTTTTGAAATGTCGGTATGCATACTCTTAAATACTAGGTAATAATGCAAAATAAAATTAGGACCTACTATGGTGTTTAGTCGTTAGACCAAACACAGCACCGAAAAAGTAAGAACAACCCAAAGATCCGTGAGAAAAACCACGCTGGGTGAAAGACAAGAGTGCGAAATGAAACAATACAGCAAATAACAAAAATTACAGAATTCGCCTCTACAATGGAGGGATGACCTTGTCAATAATGTACCTAGTTGTCAACTGGATCAAGAGAGCCCAAGATAGGGCGTGGTGGAAGTAAATGGAGGAGGCCTTCGTCCAGGAGTGGACGGGCTTGGGCTGATAAGTCATGCGATAGAGCAGTAAAATAAGGAAGTGATCTTGGAAGATCGACTAAACTTAAGTTTATCTAGGTTAACTAGGTTTTAACCTAGGGTTACCCGAGAATGAACTTGTGCAAACCTTTGTTTACCATATGTGATGTACTGACATCTGGATAAATCAATCTTGGGGGGTTTGGAACTTCGCTATTTGGTGATTGATTAATGAGGGCATAATTAAGTTGGTATGTTGGTGAAACGTTTATAACATTGGAACATAGATGGCAGGCTTGTATGTAGGAATTTTGGTTTTAATAATTGTTGTAGAGATAGAAGGTTATTCTAGAGAACAGGGCCCTCATTCTCGTTTTAGACTCAGCTGAAGGCAGACATAGCATAGGCCAACTTACATTATAATTATTGTCGTTCAATATAAGTTATTGTGTGAAATTGTGTTATTTATTTCCACCACTGCCCACACTTGGAACGAACCGTAGAAGCTCCCTACAGACTGGATTCCAAGGGAATGCCGGTACATTTCACCAGAAAAACGTTTGAATAAGCCTAGGTTAACCAGAAAATGCTTAACCTATTTTTTATTTGTCCATCATAACCCGTAACATATGCATATACTTACAACTCTAAAATTTAAAAAAGATATAAGCGAAATTTTCTCCCAGGAGTATTATCCCAAATTACTTTAAACGACGTCCGTTACACGTACGTACAACCCAGTTAGATCTATATTATTATTATACAAAGTACGAGTATACCTTAGAGTTGATAAATGATTCAGTCTCTTCCTTAGATTTATGTGGCATTAAATGCCCCTTATCTTAAATTGCCTCATAGGAAATATTGTATGTGGGAGGCCCTGCGTTTTATAATAATAAATTGTTACATTGAACGCTGGTATAATAATATAAAAAAAAAAAGTTTCATTTTTTTTGCCAGATACGATGTTTCATTTTACTGGCCATGATATTTTTTTTGTCGGAGTTAAGTTATTAGAGTATTTTATGATCTTAAATTTTTTTCCTCTCTCAAATAGATAGGTAAATTTTTCTGCAATGGACATCCTTGAAGATTTATTTATAGGAAAATTCTGTTGTGTTTATTAGTTAAAGCAGCGCTTCTCAGATTTTTGAAAATGTAATGCGTCTTACATTTTTTTTGTGTCATGTTAATCCGAACTTTTGTCTTCACGCGCATTGTTTTATTATTCCAGATTATATCTACATATTTCTACGGCAATAATCCCTGGTAGGAGATTCAGAGGAAGACCCAAGCGGAGGTGGCGTGAGGTTGTGAGTCAGGATATGACAGACTGTGGAGCATCCCTGGAAGATGCAAAGGATAGAGCCTAGTGGCGGCGGAAGACAAAAATGGCAGACCCCACCATCATGTGGGAATAATAAATGCCCAGGGAGGGAGAGAGACTAAGAGAATAAGTGACGATAGTATGACAAAAAGAGACTATGTGGCCGTATGAGGACTGAGGAGCTGTTAGAATTAAGTTAGTCTGAATAGCACCCATGTATACCTACATCCTAAGGCATATTTAGTAACGGTTGTCGAGATCTAAGGACTCCCGTTTTTAAATTTTTTTGAAATGTCAATACGAGTATATTAGTTAATTCGGTAGAAAAGAAGAGGGACCAGATTACGATATGAATTGCAAGGTAAATCTTTTAACCCTCTGAAAACCTCGTCAAAAACGACCAGCATAACATATTTTTCTATCTAACTTCATAGCGCCACATTCGATAATGTTGATAAATACATTTGAATGAATATCTTCCATAGAAAAGTTCAAAAGTGTGCAACGTTTTGCTAAATAACATTTCGCTGACTTTATAATGTATTCGTATTATAAATACTCGTACCAAATACTTAACAGCAGTTTTGCGAGTATCTTTCGAGTTATATTTTCTCCTAGCTATCGTGTGAGACGTAGCTCGGTTAATTTATATGCATCCAAATGAGATTGAAATACTCCTAATCTATGAATAATGAACAAGACAGTAGTTAATCTAAAAACCGTCTGTAATTCTACATGTTCTACGAGTATGTTCTAATTTTCCGATTTCACTGGCAATTGGTGGATCGAAGTTATATCGGTACTTATAAATAAATTTCGTAATATCTTCTAGTTCTAGTGAAAGGATAATGCTCCCGGTGCAAACGAAACGTAACTCAAACGATACGAAAGTACATACATATTTAAGTGTATGAAACATTAGACAAAAACAAGCAACTAAATATATACATATATTCAAAAACTACAAAATATATATACCTACATAAACATACATATATATAAATAAATAGGTGGATGGGATGAAGGACAAGGAAGGCAACACGGGATTATCAGTCAAAAGGTTTATTTATGGAAATGTAATGTTGCCTCAGTTTACTTTTGAAAGAAAGAATAGTTGGAGCTAGTCTGATATGAAGTGGAAGGTTATTCCATAATCTAGCCGCGTATGCAGTGAAAGAAGAAGTGAAGAAAGATGTGTGATGTGAAGGTATGGTTAACAAACGTACAAACTTACACACATTGTAAAATATTAAGTTGATTTGTAGCATCTACGTCATACAGCTACGAGGTGGTAAGACATGTCGTTAGCACATAGTCACTACTCAGGTAACTGCGAAGCTCTTATCTAAAAGCTTTCGTTATGTTGTTTACTTCACAGCACGATACCAATAACTTCTAACGGCCTGCATCCGTAATACTTAATACCTTCTCTGGGAAGTTATAACACGATGTTCAACATTCATACATAAACACTTAAAAGTATGCATATTGACATTTCAAAAATTTCTGTAAACGGGAGACCCCTCGACAAACTTACTAAATATGCTTTGGAAAAGAATATGGTAGATACATTGATTCTTTATCTAGCTAGGGAATGACCGTAAAAGAATTTTTATATCTTGTATACATTTCAAAGAAAAAAATGTGAAAAATGCCTGTGATCTTTTTCCCGAAAGACAGCAACTAGTTTTCCGAATGTCGCGGAGATTTTTTTGTGTTGATAATTCATTTGCATTAAAATTTTGGGAATGGCCGTTAAAGATTTTCGAACGAAGCAAAATTAACCTTAAAAAATGGAAGTAACGCTTTTTTTATCATTTTTTCATGCTATTGTTCATGCGATATTGAACCATTTAATGCCATGGGAAATGACCATGACGTCATAGTCATAGCATAATGCTGTGCCTATTTATTTTCCAAAAAAAATATGGGTTTCGATAGAAATACTAACTGGACAAAAAATCTTCAGCATTTAAAACATTTGACTTTGATGTCACGAAATGTTAACGATTTCCACCCTCGAATTTTTATGAAATTGATAACATCTGCTTTAAGAATTTTCTTAGAAGTTATTAAGAAAATGTCATAGGATATTGAAATATTTTATAATATTAGGCGCAGGTATCAGGGTAGCAGCGTTTTCTCATATAAGGCAGGGTAACACAATAAACGTCAAAGTGTATCTCATGTGTAGGAATCATCATACCAAGAACTCATAAAAACGAGAGGTGTAAATATTATATGGATAATTTTGTATGAGAAGAGAGAAAACGAGATGATAGATTTTTAGATAAGGAAGATGGATATATTGTGTTTATTATTATAATATGGCGGATTGAGTGAAAGAGAGAGAGCATGCGCTGAAAAAATGTATCAGGAGGTCATAAATCAAATGACGGGAAAGATTATTTCTATTTGTACGGAAACATGTATGTAATAAGACTTGTATTATAATAAATTATTTCTGTATTGAGTGAGGAGATATGGCAAATTATTGTGTCTGTATCTTGATGTTTGTTTAGTAGAAAATAATATTTTCTTTTCCTAAAATGTTTTCAATCAAAAATTATTTTTAGAAAATGTAATGCGGGTATAATAAAGGAAAAACAGTAATTATGAAAAGAAGTGTCTGTAGGTAAAACAAATGGCTCGATGAAAATAAGGACGTAATCAGGCTTTGTCATTTTCCCAGTAGTTTTGTGCAACTGTGTGAATACATTTTTTATTAGCTGAATGTTCACTATTTGACTATTTGTGATTAGTTACTGCCATCTGTTGTAAACCATCTAGGCAGACTATTTTTGAAAAATAAATTACTACGAAAAATTGATCTTGCTCTACTTAAAAGTGCGAAGTTTTTTTGTAACTTTGTATTAAGAAAAAGGATCTGGGCTTGTATACCTGCACACAACCAAAATCTTTGCCGCATACTTCGCAATATGCTAAAAGCTTATGTCATTTTTTTTAAAGGATCTGGGATTGCATACACAGATCCAAATACTTTCCTGCACACCTTGCACTAGGCTAAAAGCCTGTATCGCAAAGTGTGGAATACATCGCCACTGCCGGGGTTTGAACCTGGCACCTCCCGCTTGAGAGACTGCCGCTTCAACCAACTGCTCCAACCATGTACTCAAAATTGTTATGTCAATTTATGTGGAAAAAAAGTACTAAGAGAACAGAAAATTGCGTTGTATTATAACAAATTTTATCGAGACATTATTGGTATTAGATAGAGAATACTTTCTGTAAACAATAAAGTCAAAGAGACTTTAAATTCTATACCACACACAATATCCGTATAGAGAAGGCGGAGAAACTTTATCCCGACAAAGTTTTATCAAACATCGACAACCGCACGAGTAGGTAGTTCTAAGTAAACAGTATTAAACGTTTTGCAATATCGATTAAATTTGTTTAAAGCAAATAGGATATTAATCAATGTACAATATGTATCTACAAATACGTGTATTTGTTCAAACTTGTTTTACGAATTTAGGCCCGGTCGCTCGACGAATAGTATTGTTGACTGACTGGTAGCGATAAAAAGACAGAAATCGTTGTTTCAAAAAAAAAAAACTACGTATGTGCTATCGCAACATTTCTTACTATCAGTTGTGTCAAAATTTTACCGCTGCTGCCGGCGGGTCCAGTAAACGTATATTCAAATTCAAATAAATTTATTAGTAACTAATATCTTACATTTAATACATACATATAAAACTAATTACAATATTTAAAATTTTCCATACTACCCTCCAGTGTGAGGAGACCTCGTGCATTGGAGGGGAGTTGCGGGGTTTTCATCGATTTCAACACACAACATCAACAAGACAATGACACATTTTTTACAAATTATAAAAGAAAAAAATAACAACACAATCATTAATAAATTGGATTCATGCTATCATCTTTCATTCAATTCAAATCTCTCTCTCTATACCTTTCACAGATCACCTTTTTCATCTTTATTTTGAATGATTTCGGATCAGTAATAGCCCTATATATTCGTATTAACGACGTCTAATGACGCGCTATATTACTATATGCACTCTCTGTTACCTAATATTGCTATCTCGTTTGCGCGTGTAACAAAAAGCGAAACAGCAAACAAAACGTCAGTGCGTCTTAATTATATATGTAGTTAGCTATTTTTTTTACTATTAGGTGCTACTCAGTACTGTGTAGCAACGCATTTAATACGTTTACAGATTAGTAACGGCAATGGTAATCTCGTATTATTATCGTGTTTTGAGCAACCGGCCCGATAGGCCTATGAAAATCAGTTAGCTGGGAACCTATCGAATTATAATCAGTTTGAGTTACGTAATTGGGTCCGTTTGTCAAATATTGGGAGTGATCGTGGAGGATGAAAAAAGGATGAAAAAAGTCTAATTATTTAATGAATGTCCAAAAATCTACAGTTTTGGATATACGGCGTTTTGAAAATTCAAGAAATCTAAAATTTCTCATTTAGGTTTGTGGACAAAATTACAAACTATTTACTCGATTTTGACAAAACAAACCAAAAATCACAGTAAACAATAATTTAGGCTAACGATAATGATCTTAATTTGTGACTATTTTACCATTAGTTTTTTTTTGAGCTAAACTATTTTTTTTCCTCTGTAATGACTTTTGCTATTATTTGTCATTTTCTCACGTACCTACATAATATGTTGTGTAGTTTAATAAAAAATATCGGCTCTCAAAACAAATATTTTTCGACATGTCAATAGGTATAATGAGTTCTCGTTATGACCTTTTAAATAATGTCAAAAGTCATTAAAAGTTATATTCAAAATACCCATCGATATCAAAAACTTCATAATATGGTAGAAAATTTTATATTTTAATAATTGTTAGATATTGCAAGTACCTAAGGTAAAAAAAATGGGAGTCAATTCATATTTGAAGTGCCCTACCGGGAGTTTTTTTTATTTATTTATTCAACATAAAATACATTTACAATTATTAAATACATGGTAAGAATACGATTAAGCAATGAGTACTGGGTAGATTGTTATGCCTCTTCCACATGCTCGCCGACCCTCCACGTTTTTTGTGTGAATGAGTAAAAAGACGTTAACCGTCGATTACCTATACAATCCAAGATAATCACCCCGTTCGCACGTCTTTTTACTCATTCACACAAAAAAACGTAGAGGGTCGGCGAGCATGTGGATGAGGGATTACCCACATATTTTTTTAACTTACTGAGGTCGGTTTTTCAATAATACTGTTTGATAAAATTATGTGGAAATTTCTAAAAATTGTTAATATCTAGGTACCTTTTACAAGACTATTGAGAGGTGCTATTTTTTTTGTTAGACCATTTTTAACTCCACAAAAATGTGCTACAATACATATTATAATGCGAGTACGTATTGGGTATATTAATCTTCCTTTTTCTTCTCCAGTTTCAAATTCTTGCGATTGGTATGCAGCAAAGCCCCATGTCTCCTCCACTCCTCTCTGTCCTGTGCGGTTCTTTTTAACTGTTTATATGAGTCGAAGTCCACATCCTGGCACAGGTCGTCCAATGTCCATATATTCTTTTTGTTTGCCGTCCTCTGTAGTTTGTCCCCTTGCTTATTTCTCCAATCAATTCAAATATGAGACCCTCTTCTGGCACGTTTTTCTGCTATTGCATTGACCGGCTGTCTTCCCCTTTTGATGTTGTTGAAATATTTTTTTTTCGTTATGTGATCCCTCCAAGAAATTCCGAAAATTATCCTGCAGGACCACATCTCCATAAATTTCCAGTCTCTTTTAATCTCTTTCAGATAGATCTATTTTTCATAAATTAATGGATATGCGCCCTTCTGTGATATTATGGCTGTTTATAATTTATTGCCATTTTGTTCTCAAACATCTTTACTAGATTTCTTTGATTTTGAAGGTTTTACTTTGTGGCGACATTATATTATAATTAAAACAATATTAATTTGTTTACACCACTTTTATTTTGACCAGAGTCAACATGTTTCGGGAACAATGTTCCCTTCTTCAGGACTTATGTATATGAAAGGACTTTTACTAGAGTCGGCCCTGCACATAGCATAGTATTTTCATTTTAAAATAATGCATTGTTTCAAGTTAGATTACAGAGTAAATGTAAAGTTATGCGTTGCTATATTCAGGGCAATACATATTAATAATATTTCACAACATATATCATGACTGAAATAATGATTCAACTATACTGAAACTTTCAGCAATGCCATATTTCCGAGTCAGGGAACTAACAGTTGAACTAAAAACTACTTTCTCGTTTTGTCATAAGCAATATTTCACATGTCACTCTTAGGGCTATCACACACGTTCTGATATTCAGTTGACTGAATGTTATAGTCTGAACTTCCGTACGCGTGTGGCTAAAATCAGATTACTTTCTACTACTATGAATTTATATTTTGGTAGTCATGAACAATGCGAGTATAATATGTCATTTTTATATAGTCAAATATCGGTGTGGTTTACTTTGTAACGTCACGTAAAAGAGTTATAAAATTTCATACAATATCTATCTTTGTTTTTTTAGAAGGAACAAAAATTTTTATGAATCTGTCGGAGCTTTTTGAACCGCACCGCTAGGGGCGCTGCATTCTCTTTAGACTCGTATGCGTGTCACTTAAAAAAAAAACGATCGCCAAGCGTGTCACTTAAAAAGTAAACGTCGGTATGTTCTGACTTCCGACAGATGGATCTAACAATCGGATCAATCTAACATTCAGAACAGTGTGTGGAGGCTGGTTTGATTGTATTTTTTTTCTTGTTTTCTGAATCAGAATTCTGAATGTAAAACTTTCCGTACGTGTGTGATAGCCCCTATAATATAAACGACTTCACTCCAAACAAGCAAAAGTGATATAAATATCGCAGAAATTTTATTAATTTATTATGACTCTATGAATTTCCCAGTTCGGAAAATTATTATTTATGAGTAAAGGTATAAAATCAGGTGGTGCTTTCTTGAGCGGACGACGTGAGCTGTGACTGTAGGCGGTGAAAGATGATTTTCCCTTACTGACGTGCCCATCGATGTATGTAGATGACGTGCGATATATAGGACCTGAAAATGTCAAACGACAAGGCGATTTCCCGTCGCTGCACATTGGGGTGGCGAGGTTTAGAAGTCCAGACCCGTAAAGTAAGTTAGCGGGGACTCTTGTGAAATCAAGATTTAACTCCAAGCATAAGATGCATGAGAATCGTGGGACCAATTAAAGCCTATGCATTGTAAGACTCGCAGAAGAATGCTGCAAATCTCATTCATTTATACATCAACGGGTAAAGCCTATTGCTTCATCCACATGCTCGTGTAGGGTCGTGAAGGCTCGGTGTTCATGAGTAGAAAGACGTCAACGGTCGGTTACGTACACGTCAAGACAAACATTTTCAACCACACGCCTTTTTACTCTTTCACGGCGAGGTCGTCGAGGGTCGGCGAGAGTCTGGCGCCAGCATTTAACAATTTCTTGTTGGTACACAGTATCAATCTTAATATTCTCAGATACATAATCAAAATACAGAAAACATCACCATTTCAACACGACAAATCAATAAATCTCTATATTTTTTTTTGTTAATAATAATAATTCATGTTTCATAGAAATATCAAAAAATAATAATTATAAATCAATCGGAATGCCTAAACAAAACATGGACCTATCGCGTCTTTAATGAAGCAGTTTTAAGAGTCATAAATAAATGACTAGTCACATTCCTGGTAGGTCTATGGGTAGGTTTTCACAGACTGTTCCTAAGTACATGAAATACATAATTTAGAAAGTAAAATTACAAAGGTCTTTGTGGGTAGTACAGTACCTACCACTATATCAATAATTTGAACAGCGGCAATGTACCCGTACCTACTATTTTATTCACGCTGTAACGAAACTTTTCATTAGCTAAAAAGCCTTTAATTACATACGTACCTGGTAAAGGCTTTTTTTTGTAATAACCTACCTCATGTAAGAGCTTTTTGTATTGTACGCCAAAGCAATGTTGGTTTTCTTTATTCTGCTGGGAAACATGTATAAAAAAACCTTCGTTTACAACCCAAAGGACATAATTTTCATCGCGAGCAATTCGTTAGTTGTTGTTTCTTTAAAGACCTTGTGTCAACTACAAGTAGTATTCAGAACAAAAGGTTTGAGTAGAGTAGTATCAGGGTGGTATAATGTGGAAGAGAAAGGATGGGTATATATTATGAACACCGGGTGTCGGTAATGGGTAGAAGAAGTAAGGGGTATAGCACTACTATGAATGCCAAATTGCGGTATTATTTCCCTCCCCCACCTTGCACCGACGACCCTTCTTCGCTCATGTTCTCCCGATATCGAAAATGAATAATACATCGGTTTTATCATTGATTTTTATTCAATAACCTATTCAAATATACCAGAAGTCATAAAAATATTCTTACAATGGATTATCCTTCGTTCATATTTTTATCTTTTTCCATTCATTCTCATACTTCTCTGACCGACCGACGAGTTCTGATAAAATGAAAATATAATAAGTAGTTGTAGTACGCATTGATATTCAAACATGTTATTTGCAAATCTCTATTCAATTCATGTTATGAGGGCCGATTCACTGGACATTTCGGGTCAAACCCTCGAAAGTATAAGATCGTACTATTATTTTCCACAGAAGGTAGAAAAATGTTGTACCCTTTTGCAGTCTGAGAGGAAAAAATACATCTACCTTTCTCATTATGAAACCCATCGTTATAATATGAACTTGTCTTGTATGTCATTACAATTATTTGTACCCTGGCTCCAACCCTATCATAATATAGAAGATTCTATGAATAGATCCACCTCCATTAAAGGTGCTCTGAATTATGTCGGTATATTTCAGGTAACTGTTTAGGTATGTTTTGTAAAAATATTTAGGTACATTTTTCTTATATTCCCCAGATTATATTTTTCATGGCTCAAGTTGCATAAATAATTATTGATACGTAGTTTTTTGGATTTGCTCTTAGACACGCTTGGATGCATGCTCAAGAGTAAAAACGCGTGAACGGTCGGTTACGTACACGAGCCAAGACAAACGGCCTATCCACACGCCTTTTTACCCATGAATACCCGCTCGGTCTGGCACTTCACAAGCGTGTGGCGTGGGCAATAAGTTTCTCTTGGGAACATACGAAAGACACAAAACTTCGATCACGCATACATTTGTATTAATTTACAAAAAAACGGTGACGTCACGACTTTAGAAAACTGTGTCGTCCTCGACACTTTTAATGGTTCAGATAAAGTTATTAGGATTAAGGGCTTGGTATCGAGAATGACGTCACGGCTATTTCCCACGGCATTAAGGTTCAAAACCGCGTGAACAACCGCATGATAAAATGGTAAAAATAGCGTTTTTTTTCATTTTTTGGGGTTAATTTTGCGTCTATCAAAAAACTTTTACGGTTATTCCCTAGATTATAATGCATATTATCAGTACAATAAAAAAATACTCCGCGACTTTCGGGAAACGAGTTTCCGTCTTTCGGAAAAAAGATCAGAGGTGGTTTTCAAAATGTTTTTGAGAAATCTATTCAAGATGTAAAAAATCTTTTACAGTTATACCCTAGATAAAATGATCAATGCATCTATCCTACTTTGTTCCAAAGCATATTTAGTAACGGTTGTCGAGATATAAGGTCTCCCATTTTTAGATTTTTTTGAAATGTCGGTGTGCATACTCTTAATCCCCACCTTTAGGTAATTGAATGAGATATTATGAATATATCCGCAAAATTCCAGTATAGATGCGGTGTGGTATCCGTAAAGTAGGTAGATAATATTCATTATATTTCTCAATGGTTTGAATGGAATCTGACGAAGGAATTTCTACCGACTTCCACTTATAATTAACTTTTCCATTTCCTCCTATTGTCTTTATTAACGGAATAGTAATAATAATTCTACGGCATTGGCTTCACTAACATTTCACCTTGAGAAGAATATTAAATTGTATACAGCAATCCAAATAATAAATAAGTAAAAAAAATATTGAAATAGATATTTTTCAAATGCCGGGTTTATTGCCGTAGGCAATGTCTGCCAACCAACCACTTGTGACATGGATTTGATACCTAGTGGTGGTGGTGGTGACATAGACCCCTGGATGTTTAAGGAGTTTTAGATCCTATATCATCCAGTCTTTTAAGCAAAGACATTTTTTCAATGGAGGGCTCAAGGTTCGCCGGAAGGGCTCCCCTCAACAAACCTTTCCCGACACTACTCTATGAGACTCTCACTGCAAGGATCTACACACTACTCCTTTTTTTCTTGGAAACCATTATCTTAGAATTACGTATTACTACGTGCTAAATGCTAATTTAAATCTTAACAGATACACAGCAAAAAAAACAAGTAAATTCCGATGTTCTCGAAAAACATAAATTGCGATTTTCTAAATTAATCATACATGACTTCATATCAGATTTCAAGTCTGATCATTTAAAACAATTTAAATCGTCGAATTCTACGAAAAGTATTCTGTAACGCCAGAGTGTATATCATTATACTTAGAATAAATCCACATCCCTCGGTATATAATTTAGGCTGTAGCTGTTATACATCTAGGGAGAGAAAGAAAATAAATGGGGAAATATATATCTCTTAATATCCAACATTAAAAAACAGTTACTGCTGAAATCCACGGTAAAATTACAAAGATATTATCTAAATAAGATTGTAAAGTGTACTCCACGCGATATTCAAAATAATATTAAGCACGTATTTCTATATACTACGGGGTGGAATCATTTTGGTTTAGCTTTTTGCAGTAACAACGTAATGAAAGCTTTTTAAAACCGTTATTATTATCGTTATAATTAAAATATACTTAGCTTATACTGACATTATGTATCTACAGAGGTGTTAAAATTATTAGACTAAAATATTTTTTCAGTAGATAATGACTTCATTTATGAATAAATACAATATTTTAATAGACGATTTGAATTTAATACTTTGTGCTCCTCCCTTTGACATTTCTAAGTAAATATGTACCTCTTTTACACATATCATCGTCATGGTGCCAGATTTTTGAACTTTTTTATTTTGGGCACTTATGTGGTTAATCTAATTTTTTAATTTTTATGTTTAACCATGGCCCACAAATTCTCAATCAGTTTCATGATTGGGCTATTTCCTGAGAAGCAGTCGTGGTTTTCCTCCAAATACATGTAATACGAAGATATAAAAAAAGTGTGCAGAACTTAAGTAGAATCAATGTATACAAGAATAAACATGCTTAAAAATGTCAACGGTATGCATACAAATTATTAAATTCGAAATAATGTACATACAGCGGGCCCAAGCCTGTGGAATGCCCTTCCACTCAGTGTTAGGTGTGCCAAAGGCCTGGAGGAGTTCAGGGGGTTGCTGAAAACTCACCTCTTTGTGCGTACCTACGGGTCGGTCACTGGTCAGCCAATGATTGGCCAAAACTGATTAGATTCATTTTTATTTTTTGTTGTGACGATCCTATGTGGTGATTAATCTATCTATCATTTTTACTGTTTGTGACGATCCTATATGGTGAAAAGAAAAATGTAAGGCGCCCTTGGGGCGATTTAATCGCTAAACGGCGCCTAAAATTGTCCAAATATTATACTAAAATACTGCCAAATCATTATATGTTGAATAAGTTGTTTTTAGTCTAATAATTTGAACACCTCTGTATAATTATTTTTAAAAGCTTGGTACTTATAAATTATGATCTGTTAGGCGTAATCTAAAGCTATAAAGCAAAGTGTACTGATTGACTGACTGATTGGGATAGCCCAAACGGCTAATCGTAGATTAATAAAATTTCGAAGACAGATATTAGTCCTTCAACTAAGGAAGTATTTATAGAAAATTCCGTCCGTAAGTGGGTGAAAAATAGGGTTGAATCTTTTTGGGAGTGTACGAATAGATGTGGTACGAACTTGATCTTTGGCACATAGATTCTGGATGAGAGAAAATGGGACCAATAAGGGCATAAGGGTGATTTTAAAAAGGATGCTAATAATTTCATCAAGTGTAATTTGTTAATAGTTTCAAGAAATAATTGATATATCATATTAAAGGATTATCAGAAAACAACAAAAAACTGGTAGGCGATTTAGCAGAAAAAAAAAACTAGTATGTTCTTATACTTTTTTTTTCATCAGCCTATTACCGTCGACTCCTGAACAAAGGCCTCTTCTATTTGCCTCCATGTTGTCCTGTCCTGTGCAAACTGCATCCAGGTTGCGCCGACCTGTTGGACCAGGCCGTCTCTCCATCTCAGCTGTGGTATATTATATTAGAAGATTTTCAGAAAACAACAAAAAACTGGTATATCATATTAGAGGATTATCAGAAAACAAGCGCAGACCATGCTACACCTGTTGGAGTGGTCATGAGCTGCGGAGGATATTTTTTTACTCATCCTCATATGCCGTGCGCTCCCTACAGTAGACTGAAAATCAGTTAGATTAGTTTGATAGTTTTTGATACACAAAATAATTAGCTCATTTGGGCATATCAATTAACAAATTCGTAACTATAAAGGACATATTATAATGAAGGTACATGAATGTTGCTCTTTAAGGGCTTGGCACCAAGAATTACGTCACAGTCATTTCCCACGGCATTAAGGTTCAAAATCGCACGAACAATCGCACGATAAAATGGTAAAAATAGCGTTTTTTCCATTTTTTGGGGTTAATTTCGCGTCTATCAAAAAATTTTTGCGGTTATTCCCTAGATTTTAATGCATATTATCAGTACAAAAACAAATTTTTACTCCGCGACTTTCGGGAAACGAGTTTCCATCTTTCGGAAAAAAGATCGGAGGTGTTTTTTTTTTTTTTTGTGAAATCTATACAAGATATAAAAAATCTTTTACGGTTATTCCCTAGATAAATGTTCAATGCATCTACCCTATTTTGTTCCAGAGCATATTTAGTGACGGTTGTCGAGATATAAGGTCTCCCGTTTTTAGAAATTTTTGAAATGTCGGTATGCATACTCTTATAAAACAGTATTTGCGTTCACCAGTTGTTAGCAGTTAGTAGAGTTCCATTGTAAATAGATTCATTAGTATTAAATTCAAAGTGCAAATTACACAATGGTAATATGTGGTTAACGCACACCTGTGTAAATAATACAATCCCGTGTTTACTAACCTAGTACAAACCAAAATGTTCTAGGTCCTGCTGTAGTACATATTTTATACGCCCTACTGATGGTGTCCGGTAAGTTCGTCTAAAATCAATTCGTCTGAAATCAATTCGTCTAATATCAATTAGTCTGAAATCAATTCGTCTATGAGACACGTAGTGCAAGAGTGCCACATTAAGAAGTTCAGTGGAAGCCTCCGAGACATCCATGAAGCGACGCCGGAGGCAGTGGACTGGTTGACAGCACTGGATCCAAGACTGTAGTAGTACGAGCACTTTCTGACTCAGCCCGGATGGGTGAAGATATTTCAATCACCGCGCCATACGAAAAGTAAAGTAAGTAATTCGTCTACTTATCAATTCGTCTAAAATCAATTCGACGAATTCATCGTTAGGCAAATTGATTTAGGCCGAATTGATTTTAGACGAATTGATAATTCGACGAATTGATAATTAGACGAATCGATTTTAGACCAATTGATTTTAGACGAACTTACCGTAAACACGCCCTACTAATAATACTATATAGGTTAATACAATAGGTACAGAGTTAGTACGCCAGGTAATTCGCATTGAATTCATAGAAAATTGTGTATTGTAATAATTGCCATTAATGAACGAATGAATTTTATCCATTGTTTGACCCGATGTTCTATCGAATCGATGGCGAAACGTGATTCCAGCGGAATTAGACTAAAAACCTTTTCGAGGAAAAAGAAAAATTTGAAAGATAGTATTTTGTAACTCGATCGAAGCGCAGTGGTTCTTTTATGAGTTAGGATATACATAATCTTGTTTTTTGCTTGGATACAAATTATTTTCTGTAATAATGACTCTTACGGATTATATTAATGTTAGTTTCTGTAGTTTCGTCGATGAAGGCGTTCTGAAAAACTGTAATGATAGAGGATCTATTTTTTTTTACTGACTGACTTGGAAGCTCTTTTTCTTGAAATAAGCCGGTCTAATCTTTTAACTTTTTAACTGCTTTTATTCAACCTCACCTGTTCTTTCCCGTTGTCTGCGTATATATTTTTATATAGGCACAGACCCCAGAAAAGGTGGACGATGACATTGTCCAGAATAGGGGTCGTAGATGGCAGAAGATAGCCCAAGATAGAAGACAGTGGAAGATTTTAGAAGAGGCCTATGTCCAGCAGTGGAATTCAAATGTCTAGCAGTAGTAGTAGTAGTAAGGGCAGCACCTCGAATTATTTCACGTATAGTTATTTTCAGTGACAGTTTTATTTAATTGTGAAGAATTATTATAAGGTATTTCAAGAACAAAAAGACAGAATAAGCGGTGAAAAAAGCATAGAAATTGATAAAAATCTTGGTAAATACATAATTACTTATCTTTTTTTCGTTTCTTATATTATTATTCCGACACCTTGTCTCGAGTTTCCAATGGGTAAAATAATAAAATGTTTCCCAGTCTATACTATAATCCATAATAACACGATGAAATTGTAATTGAGTTTATTGAGAAGAAAAATAATACATACATAAACAATAATACATCAATAGGATCAGAAACAACATTGAAAAACATAAAAAAGGTCCCCAGGCAGCATAAGCTGGTATTAGGGAAACTAACATACTACAGTACTAAGCCATACCATTCCACACATCTTCAAATCACCACATTAACACACCGACATAAGCGTAGAATAAAATAAATAAACGAAAATAATTCTAATGGAATAAATAAATGATAATAATTATAATACAATAAATAAATAAATAGCAAATGTTTCGACGCAATCGAATATTCAATTCCCATCACTAGATTGAATTCATAAATGTAACGAAAACAGCATAACATTACATAGAGTCAGTTAAATGGGCTCTCCATGCTTTATGGTAATTAGTTGGTATGTTTTATGATAATTAAGCTATAATTGAGTGCAAATTATTACCCAGTCATGTATTTATATTTCAATATACACAGAATACAACGCATTCATAGTTTAGTAAATGGCGTACGGCTAAACTTAATGGAACGTTAATCAGTGCATCGGTTTTATGCCTGATTGAATTTCTCTGAATCGTCATTGATTCTATTATACCTGGTAATAAATACCTAGTAGTAAAACTTGCTCAAAGGACTGCTAGATTAGACAAACATAATACTGGAGTATTTACGCTTGCATTTTAAATCATGTTCAGTTTTCCACTCTTCTAGTGACAGTCAACCACCTCATCACGATTGGATTAATATAACGGTATTCTGGCTAATTTACCACAATACCAGCTTCAGAGAATTCAATCTGTGCTTAATGCCGCTGCTCGATTCATTTTTAAAATGGATCACAGTTCCTACATAACGAATACCCTCAAAAACCTTCACGGGCTTAAGTGTACATAAAGAGTGTCTTTTAAGATCTGCCTCACAGTTTTCAAAGCGATTCGTAATATGGCCCCGTCATACATAGCTGAACTCTGTACACAAAAGCCCCCAAATCAAAGGCAAGCAATTCTCCGATCAGGCTGCGATACCGGTGTCAGGTTGACGGAAATCAAGGTAAGAGGTCGACCGAAGTACTCCTTCCGAGCATTCAGCTCTGCAGGACCATCTATGTGGAATGATCTCCCTGAACAACTGCGCAAAACACAGTCTCTTGCTGGGTTCGAGAGTTTGTTAAAAACTCACTTGGTTGGTAGATCATATAGTATGTAACTAGGTTTGGATATGTATGTTTTAATATTAATATTTAGGAGGCGCCCTTGAAGTGGAGTTAATCCAAAAAACGGCGCATATAATAATAAGTTGTCTATTATTATATTAATTAGTATTAGAAGATTATATTTCTTTGTACGCTTGGATGAAAAATGGGTGTTAGAATGAATACTGATAAGAAATTTAAACACTCCAAGAACTATTTGGATTGATAATAGGTGTAATAGGCTTTTAGCCTAGTGCAAGGTATGCAGGAAAGTATTTGGGTTTATGCATGCAAGCCCAGATACTTTAAAAAAAATCTGTGGGCTAGTTTTTTGAAGTATTATTGGTTTACAAATTATTCTTGTAAAACGTTGGATTTTTTCTACATTCCGTAGTATATACAATGCAGTATTCCTACAATACTGTAGAAGAATTATATTAATTCTTCTACACTGTTGTAGGAATCTGGATCGAACAGCAAGACTCAAATGGCAATGGGCAGGGCACATAGCAAGACAAGACGAGAATAGATGGACTCCCAGACTTGTAAAGTGGAGGTCATGGGAAAACAGAAGAGGTGTCGGAAGGCCCCAGAAAATATGGGCGGACGACGTGACCTCGGTAGCGGGTAGACAGTGGGTCAGAAAGGCGAGGGATCGAAAGGACTGGAAACGAATGGAAGAGGCCTACATCCAGCAGTGGAGGGACCAAGGCTGACGAAGAAGAAGAAGAAGAAGTTGTAGGAATACGGTAAGATTCTTTTTAAGAAAAAAGAACGTCTTATTTTAGACAGTACGCACTTAAATAGTTGTCGAATTGGACCTAATATGTAATCAGATGTCGCGTTTTAGTATCTGTAAACCGTTATTTTTCATTTTTTTGTCCATTGATTAAATAGGTATATGAATCACAAAAGCTAGTTGAATTATAAAGCTTATTCTCCAAAAGCTTTGCGTAAATAATATTTTTAACTAAAATTCTGCTAGAGAGACATTTGGTACATTACACAACGTAAACTTTTAAACAATACTCATTTTAGCTTTCGCCGTCACAACGAATTTATTCCTGAAAAAAGACGTGAAAATTCATAATATCCTGTTGAATACTCTATTCTTATACAGGGTAAACTCTAGCAGTCGTCTAAAGCATTGGTGAGTATGAAAAAATCCTGTGCTTTGAAAAACTCATCTGTAAGGACTCAACTATCATGTGATTCCAAATCAGTCTATGACAAAGACTTACAAACTTAATCTTTTTTTGGTAGACGAATCATTTACGAAAGCAATCCTAGGAGATTTTTTTTTATTGATATACGATTTATTGTTAGGAAAGTGATCTCATCAAAATAACGGATGTGCATTGAGTAAAAGGATCCGGAGGGCATGTCGTAAGTATGACGAATCGCATGTATGAATTAACAAATCAGTTTTTTTAAAGCACTGTAAAATTTTGGTAACTGAGCAGAAAGGTTGCGTAACAGGGAGAAAAAAATTAGTATCGGAGAGGAAAAGTTTGGTAACGGAGAAGAAAAGTTTGGTAATGGGGCGGAATATTATAAATCTATATCTGTCCATATATTTATTTAATTTATTGTTTTTATATTATATAATTTATCTTTTTCTTTTCTCGGGTTGACTGTAAGATATTGCGTTAGCAATAAGTCACAATGACTGTTCTATTTTTTGTAATTAATATGCATTTTTGTTTTGGCCAATAAAGATTTATTTTTTAGTATTTTGATAACGTGAAGGAATGATCTGCTTTGAAGGAATGTTCGGATCCTCCCTGTATAATGTACGTACAGAATACTTCTCTCATACTGTCAACATGAATGCGACTTCCTCTCAACTCTTACATTGTTTTGCTTTAAAATGAATTACCCTCTAGTTGGAGTCGCTTCATGAAAATTATTCAGGAAGACGCCGTGAATTATATTTGTGTGACGTCTCGACGCTGTTGTTCAAAATAATATCATCAAGTTGCTAATAGGCAACGTACACACTAAATTTAATTTGAAAATAGGTACGTAAAATACCTACGAGATATGCCTTTTGAAACGTAAATATTAAAAGCCATATCATTCGAAAAATGGCGTCGAGAAAAAGAAAATTACTCAGCTTGTACTAAAGACATGGTCCAAATGCTTAAAACATCGATAAAAAATACATTTTTAATGACTCTAACAGTAATAAATTGATTTTTTGTAAGTTATCTCCATAAAAATAATTCCAATCTTACCTCTGAAATCTACTGAAATTAAATATAACTCTAGTGTTTTTTAGATATAGTGCTAAGTGAATCTTAAATAAATAAAAAAAATATTACACATATAAATAAACGTGTAAAGCGCGGATTTTTTATTTCTGCCAATCAACCCAATCTTACTACTGATTGTGTCGATGCACTCTCATAATTTGAACAAAATTTTAGACAAAAAAATAAAAGCGACAAATGAAGGATTTTAACTCAGAACATAATTTAGCATAATACCTATAATGTATATTCACAATTAGTCGAGAAAAAGAATTTTCCATTCGTCAGAGTTGATTTAGAAGACCAAGAAAGACATGATGTGCAGTTCATCAACTGCTCCACGAAACGAGAACTAATCGTCCTTCCACGAAGGAAAAAAAAATATTATCTTTCTTTTTATTATTGCTGAAATAATCCTGGAAGCTTCAAAAGTGTTTTCTTGGGAATCTTGAAGGGCATATTGTTAATAAAAAAAATATGAGAAAATATAAATTTACTGAACCAATTGCTGCTCAATGAGATCCCCTGAAAAGAAAAAAAATATAACAGTTTCAATTTTTTTGTTGATATTATAGCCTGAGCTTTTGTTGAATTACCGAGAAAAAATCTAATAAACTAAGTATATCTCTTATATTACAAATTCTTAGAAGCGTTTCCTTTGACATATTTCATTTTAAAATTAATCAATTGGTTCACAAGAGTGATCCATGAGAAATAAAAACATAATACCTATCTATGTCCTCTTTTCTTTTTGAGATTAGAAGTTGATCAAGACGGAAAGAAATAATAAAGTTTGAAGTTTTTTTTTATTTATTGCAAAATATTTAACAAAGTATAGACCAATGGTGTGGTGCCTAATCCAAATGGATTTTTGGCTATATACTTATTCTAACTTAAAACTAACGTTGACGTGTATTGATGATTACGGTAAGATGAGAAACTAAGATATTATATGCAGAAAAAACGTTGCTGATTTAATACACTGTTAATGCTTAGCTAAAATGACAGCAAAACATATTATGGCCAGACAAGAAGATACAAGATGGGCACCCAGAATTCTGCAATGGAGATCCTGGACAATGAAGTGTTTGAAGACCTCACAAAAGGTGGTCTGACGATATTGTCCAGCAAGCCGAGAGAAACTGGATGCGAGAAGAGAAAAACTGTCGTGAAAGAAGCCTAAATCCAATAGCGAAGAATACAGAGCAAGTGGCCGAGCGCGATATGCGAGATTGCGGTGTCACCATACAGGACGCACAGGACAGGGCAGAGTGGCGGCGGAGGACAAGAAAGGCGGACCCCACCATCTTGTGGGATTAATAATCGCCAGGGAGAAGAAGAAGACAGAGCTAAAAGAAGAAGCTCATTATATTTGATATGTACGTCGCCAATACCGAGATTTGAACCACGACTGTCTGTTTTAAGAATAATTGGTTCTTCAGCCAGATGGGTCAACCATGCAGTAAAATATTTTTTTCATTTTTTACGTTGTATTAATCTTTACGCTGAAAATAAAATTAATTAAATATGTTGTGAAACAATTTAAATGGAATATTGAAATATCCCCATAAAATTCTGAACATCCTAACATACGAGTATTTTATTATTCAAGAATGTTCTACGTCAGTGGCTCTAAAACTAGTTTAGGTAGATACATGATTAAAAAAATGGCCGTTGGAAAAAATATTGTAAGTGCATTTGATGAAGCTACTAAATCTCCTACATCCAGGAATTAGCCTTACACGTTTTTCAACGTAGTTGTACCTCTTTGGCTACAATTTTTTAATAATGGGAACAGAATACTGACCAGGACACAGGTTATTATAAAACCAAATACGTACGGTTGAGGAGAAAAATGATTTTATTTACCAATATTACTCGTAGTTGCATCAAATCTAAAATCCAGGCGAAGGCCCGCAGAGCCCAAAAACTAGTAAATACCTAAATATAACAATATTTTTATTTTTATACCTAGGATTTTACTACCTATTCCTGTGAATGCCAGTACCTAGAATTTTACTGAATCCCAGAATCCTACTGAGCAATGTGCACATTTTTCAAAAGTACCTCAAACGTACTTCCGTAGATTGGAATGTCAGTCTCAAGGATGTTTTCTGAACTTCACATAACATTATGTACATATATATGTTATGTATATATATGTTTCATCTGCGAAACGTGCAATAACATTATGTATGTCTTTACTGTTAAAATTAAACAGGAAAGTATTTTTTTTGTTTATAAATACGAGTATATTTCCCAGCTTAGATCCTTCGACAGTCAACAGTCGTAACTTTTAGCATACTTTGAGAAGCTGTGCTTGACATGACATCACTAGAATATGTTCAACACACATTATCATATTATTAAAAACCTATATAATCCTTGCGACGAATATGTCGTACCGTGACGGTATTTTTAGTAAAATGTGGTACATCATTTCATTCTTTTTATGGAGATTAATATGCAATGAAACCTAGATCAGAATAAATTTTCGAGAAAAGCTGGCAGCGTTCGCAGTAATGCGATAAGCTCGCCCTAGTGAACAAATGTTTTAAATTTATATTTGTAATGTCAACATACTCGTATCTCTGTATTTTGTAAAAAACTTGTGTACGAGAAAAAAAAATAATAAGAATCGCTCTGGAAATATCAGGGTAGATATATCCGAGGCCGTCGCCATATTGTTCATGGAGGCCGGGCCCAACTGACATTTGACGATGATTACACCATCCAAATTGTATGGGAAAAAATATTCCGTAGTTCAAGTGTTTGTCACCGAGACAAGGTGTTTGTCACCGATACAAGGTGACGTCACCACTCATGGCGGTGATGAAATTCGAGGATGTAGGCTTGTACTCTACTATCGTAGGCTTCGGTATATCCCAATATTGGGATAACTAATAATTACTGAGTGTGACACAGCATTGAGCGCCTACATTTTTATGACATTTAGAATGGGTGAAGAAACTAATTTCTGAAAAAGTGTGAAATTTTTAAAGAGAGTTTTACAAACACCTGATTCTTACTGTCAGTCCACTACTGTTCAGTGTTCATACTCCCGAGCGAAGGCCTCCTTGATTTCCTTGATCGATCCTTTATTAGACCTCTGGGTCTTCTTATGCTCCCGCTACATGCTCGTCACGGGTCGCAAACGAGTGGTGTTCGTGAGTAAAAAGGAGTGTGGATGGAATGTTTGTCTTGACGTGTCCGTAGCCGACGGTTGACGCCTTTTTACTCATGAACATCGTTTGCTCGGACTCGTAACGGACGCGTGGCGGGAGCATAACAGGACACTCGAAAAATATCGAAAACAGGGGGGAATTTGTACAACCCGGCATCCCCATTGGGTACATTAATACTTAGGAACGAAAAAATATAAAAAATCAAGTAATTTATACGAATTGTTCGGAGAAGAGGAATCTTGATGTGAAAAGGAATCTGAAAAGAGAAGGGAAGAGAGGGAGAAGTAGAAAAAGGCATGAAACATATACATATTTGTATGTATTACCATTATAAAAAATGTAGCCACTTTTTTCCATGTCTCCTTATCAATGGGATTCCTCGCATGTATATTAGTCACAATGACTTCTCGCCTCCCCGTTTCCGTAAAAATACTTTATTTTATGGTATTCGATAGAGGGCCAATATTTAACATCGCTTTTCAAGAATTCCTGCGTAGCGTCGTAGCAGTTATAGTAGTAATAGACGCCGTAGCAGGCGAGAAAAAATATTATCACAAAAAAAGATTTTTATTATATTATATGACTATGAGAAAAGAGAAAAGAGAGCCTGTATATTATACGCAATATATAGCTGAAAGTATCTTATATAGCGATGTAAAATGACAAATTTTAGTAAAATATACAATTTTTTGTTGTTTTTTCTCATCCGTAGGTCCATTAGGTTACGATGAATCGTACCAACACTGAGAAGAGAGCTGCAGAAGATAGTGAAGAAGGGAAATCAAAATGCAAGAAATTGCTGCAAACCAATTCGCAGGATTGAGACTGGAGAAGAATGTGAGCTTATAATATACGTGTCATATAAAGAAGACAAAATATGACAATCATTTTAGGTACATGTTGTGTTAACTCTCCTAGAATCTAGAAGCGAAGCTAATGTTTCTGGCTCACATCTCATAATATGAGGATGATTTATCTAAAAAAATAAATTGAATGTAATGTAAAAATTCTATCTCCTTATAATATCGATAATTAAACTTTTATAAGATACCTTTCAATTTTATTAACAACGTTGTAAAAGTTTCATATCACGTATGAAAGTAGAGGTACACTAATTAATTGGATCTTTCGTTGCCTGGAGGCTTCGATAGATTGCTTCAATGAGGGTACATTCTACGTATATTATTATTAGGAGCACTTCTCATATTTTTTTCATACTTTATTATATCAGACAACATTAAAATTCCTGTCTTGAAACAAATAGTTACATCCTTTCTTTTAAAAAGGAAATTGATTACTAAGAGCCCTTTCACGAAGCAGTATAGATCTGGCTTCTTGTGCGATCGAAAACTGATGCAATAAAATAATTAAAAATGCAGCAGTAAAGTTCACAACAACACAGCAAATAAGTAATTTACAAGCACATTCTGTCGTTCTAGGAAATTCTCTTACGGTATTTATTTATTTATTTCGCCTATCATCCTTAGGTCCGTGTGGGCACTTGGAATCGTCAGTTCAAAATTTAGACTAGAATTCTCTTTTCAGACACTCGGAAATAAAATAAGAAATAAGGAAAATCAGAAGAAGAACCCAAGTTGTTGACGTCGTGGATCATACAGCTAGACTGAAATGGATCAAGATAAGGCAACAGTAAGTGGACACCCAGACTCATCAATTGGAGACAATCGGAAAACTGAAGAGGAAGGCCACAGAAGAAATGAGTAGACGTCACATTGTTGTCAAACTCGGTAGTGGCTGGACAGTGGATGCGGAAGGCGAGCAACAGAAAAGAGCGGAGACGGAACGGAAAAGGCCTCTATTAAGCAGTGGGGTCATCAGGGTTGAAGAAGAAGAAAGTATCCTATACTTTTATATTAAGGTATGATGGATGGTACTGATGGTAGATAAAACGCGAGTGTATAGATTACATAACATGATGCTATCCTATTATCTTACTCGTAGTTTTCCATTATAAGTTCTTGTAAAACGTTCGTGTGGGAGAAACTCATAATGCAGAATTTTGACCGCCTTCTTCACACGATAAGGAGAATATTAAGTTTGCGTTGTTAGATAGGGATTATAAAGGGTATGTGTAGTAATATGAGCATAGTATAATGAGTATTATTATTTGAGCCTATTACCCTTTTTATTAGTAGCCAATGTGTTGTACTTATTATAGCCACTATGTAGAAAGGTGCTACGTTAGTAGAATGTACAAATGACTTTGTGTTAGGATTATATGTAGGTAGATGTATTGTTATAACACTACTAGTTAGGAAAGTTACTCGGCTGAGGTGTGGTTAGGTGCCTCTATCTACTAGTATACGTAATCAGCACTAAAAAAGGGATGCACAAGACGTAAAGAACATCGAAATATTACCTCAATGATAGACGACTAAAAACATATGTAGCGTAGTTTACTATCATCATCTTTTATCCTTGACCACGTCGGAACTCAAAAAATCTGTCTCTAAAAGTCCTGTTTCATGCGAATTTTTAAGGCCACTGAATAGTAAAATCGTATAGAATATTCCCCCAAATTTTTGCCATCAGCTAACTCTACATATGGTGAACCACTAGCCTACAATAAAGGTACAGTTTTAAACAAAGTAACTTGTGCACGAAATCAAATAGCTCAAACTCAACCTTTCTCTATATTAAAATTATAATATAATAGTCACCTGTCTATTCTATCCATATTTTGCCAACATGAGATTGATTTGAGATCATTGTGATATCAATACTATTAGTAATTTTTTACATCGATATTTTCTGCTCGGCAAACTTGTTGCCATTTCAATAATATCACAACAAAATATACAAGAAATATTTCCGATATAAAAAAGGAGAAACTTCAACATACTTACTAGCTATTTTACTTACTCGGTGAATAACAAAATCATTGCCCTCTCAAGTTCAATTAACACCAATGTCGTTATTCCCAGCCGATGGATATCTAGTGGAAATGCTACCGCTTTTTGGTTGGGCCAACCAATGACTAAAATTAATTTAATCTCGATGATTTTCAATGAACTTGACATCCCTTCAAGTAACGCCAACCGACGCCGACGCCTGCTAGATGTAATCATAAAAGTTTATTGCTTACTATTTAGCGATTCCGGTGGATGGTTTTAATGTACTCGTCATTAAGATATTACCTATACAATGTATACCATATACGAGTATACATATATGATAGTTATGCCCATTATAAAACTTGCCATTACTGAGTACCTGTGAAATTACCCACTGCTTTAAGATAATACCAAAATTATTTAGGTATGGAGCCGGATTTATCTGTACCTATACATTAAGTTTTTCCTCAACAGAGACGAGAGGCATCTTCATTCACATAATGCAGCGTTACTCCTCAACAGATGGCGTTAGCATTGAAAATTAGGTTAATTGTGAAATCATTTCCAGCTGCAGCATATAATATATACAACTTTCAAAAAGTACACGATTGTCAGCAGGATGTGGTGGAATGGGTGAACGTTATTCTGGGCATAAAGTGATCAATTAAGCCAGCCAAAGCCGACCTGTAAGCGTCGGAACACCCATCCTGCTTCCTCCCTAAGGGAGTTCACATAACGCTGCATTATGTGAATGAAGATGCCTCTCGTCTCTGTTGAGAGAAAGCTTCAATTACCTAATGCTTAAAATTATGAATCTTCTTCCACTTATGGTAGTGCTATCGCTAAAATATTTTCTTCAGAGCAAATATTTATTTATTTATTTAATCTTTAAGAACAGAAATATCTCGGCAACCTCACTAAATATGCTTTATAAAAAATAATTCCAATTTTATTTTAAATAGGAATCTTGAAAGCAGCAAAGGAAAAACAAAAATCATGCATTTTTGAAAAAAAGTGTTAAAAATATCGCTGATATTTTTTTCGAAAGACAGAAAGTCGTTGACAATACGTATCAAAATGTAGTGAATGACCGTGTTTTTTTAAATGAAGCGAAATTAACCCCTGAAAGTAAAAAAAAACGCTATTTTATAACATGCGATTTAGAACCTTAACGCCGCGGCGTGGGAAACGACCGTGGCGACATAGTTGGGCTCCTAGTTTTAAAGCGGATTCGTAATGGTCGTTTGGTGTTTTACCGAATAATACGTTAGACTAGCTATATTTTACTTTTTCTTTTTGCACGAACGGACCAGCTAGTTTTAAATAGGTAGATACTTGTAGAAAAAAACTATAAATGCATATTGTAGGTACAACGTTAAGGGGTTGGTACCAAGAATGAGGTCATTGCCATTTCCTACGGCATTAAGGGCATGGCACCAGGAATGACGTCACAGAAATTTCCCGCGGCATTAAGGTTCAAAATCGCGTGACAATCGCATGATAAAATGGTAAAAATAGCGTTTTTTCCATTTTTTTGGAGTTAATTTTGCGTCTATCAAAAAACTTTTACGGTTATTCCCTAGATTTTGATGCATATTATCAGTACAAAAAAAAATTTTTACTCCGCGACTTTCGGGAAACGAGTTTCCGTCTTTCGGAAAAAAGTACAGAGGTGTTTTTAAAAATTTATTTTGAGAAATCTATACATGATAAAAAAAATCTTTTACGGTTATTCCCTAGATAAAGGTTCAATGCATCGACCCTATTTTGTTCCAAATCATATTTAGTAACGGTTGTCGAGATAGAAGGTCTCCCGTTTTTAGAAATTTTCGAAATGTCGGTATGCACACTCTTAAGGTTCAAAATCGCGTGAGCAATCGCATGATAAAATGGCAAATATAGCGTTTTTTCCATTTTTTTTGGGTTAATTTTGCTTCCATCAAAAAACTTTTTCAGTTTTACAGGAAAAAAGATCAGAGGTGTCCAGATTTTTTTTATTTTTTATTAATCTATACAAGATATAATAAATCTTTTACGGTTTTTATTCCCTAGATAAAATTTGAATACATCTACCCTATTTTGTTCCAAAGCATATTTAGTAACGGTTATCGAGATATAAGATCCCCCATTTTTAGAAATTTTTGAAATGTTGGTATGCATGCTCTTAATACACTATTTGACTGCACGTTTCACTTTGTACCTACAGAATAGTTGCCAGGTAGTACCTACATAATAGTTGCCAGGTAGTACCTGCATTGAAACATTACTCAAAGTTTATCTGATCCAAAATGTAATTTTACTAAAATGATGTTTATTTCCTTGGAATGAGAAACATGTTTCGAAACATTTGATTGCACTAGAAATAACAAGTTTTAAAAACATATCATATTAATGTTTCCGTCAGCATTCATCAGTCTTAGTTTATTTAGTTTGTGCGCCCAGCGTACTATAGATTTTTATTTATTAAACTCTTTATAGAAATGCATGTATTAAACAAATTGTCCCCGGACAAAAACCCACAAGAATATTGCTCATTATGAATGAATCCGAAAAAAAAGCCAAAGCCCTTTAGAAATATAATAACTCGGCTGCCGACAAATGTTTGCTGCAAGTGGAGTTTCAAGTTGTGTTGTTGGTAGCCCTGATTGTCGAATCTTGTCATGAGAGCTGTCAGAGATTCGTAATATTCCCACGCTGTATTTTTTACAAGCAAGCTACAATGCTGAAAATACAACAGATCAGTGCTAGAGAAATCATTTTACAGGCAAGACAGCTTTGCGAGTTGGAAAAAGAAAAATCTGATAATTCATTTAAGCTACCATCGAAGTTTGAAAAAAAAAATGTATGTATACAAACAATAAAAAAATTGACAGTTTTTTTTAAACAACACTTCTAAAATATAGGTAATTTGAAAGTAGCGAAAAAATGTAACCATGTCTTATTATCACATCAAGCAACACTAAACCAAGTTTGGACCGGGGACTTCTGTCGCGAAATAGATTATACTCGTGAATATCAGAACAATTGATCTCTTCTTACCTTATGGTCATTAGGTAATGTGTAGGTAATATCGAGTAATTCCGGGTTGTGAAACTCAGGCACGCCATTTGCATATTATTCATATAAAACTGAAGTGTATTAGTGGTGGTAATGAAGATGCTTTGCGGCTCCCTTTCCCTCCCTCCTCCCCCATTCTTAATGACTATTAATTAAGGCCATTATAATGACAATATGAGATACACACGTGCTAATAATAACATGACAGATAGCATTGTCAATAGATCTCGTAGGTACACTAGTCTCGCGAGTTTAAGAACCTTTTTTTAGTGTTCGTAAAGGACGCATATACTTGTCTTCTACTACTATACCCTCACGCCACGTCCCTTGCGGGGTAGGCAGAGAGGACAGAGCGCCAGACATCCCTATCCTTACACACACTCTTTGCTTCCGTCACACTCATACAGTTTGTCATACACGCTCTGCGATTCCTTTTACTCAAAACGCGCCCATCCCATATACTTGTCTAACGTATCTATATGCATTCTTGTTCATTGTGCGCTCACGAATCCTGCTATAACTGCGTGTACGTACGGACTTGCGTGTAGTTACGCTGTCTCACACTTCAAAAAATGCCCTTAACCTCACGCGACTAGTGTATCTATAGCTATTTATATCTGTTTATCCTCTCTAAGACCCCAAAACAGACGTCGTAAGACCCCAGAAGAGATGGTCCGACGACATTGTCGCTGTGGGGGTAATAATACGCTGCAAGCAGCAACAAATAGCAAGAAATAGAAGGGTGCTGAAGAGGCCTATATCCAGCAGTGAAGGACAGAGGGCTGAAGAAGAAGATCCTCAAAAATACGTTACGAACACGACATAGTTAAAAAAAAAACTACAATCAATGACAAGGATAATCAAATAAAGTAATCGGTTACTTGCATGGTGAATTGCATACTTGGGTCACGTTCTCCGGGGCGACAAATACAGCGTACTCCAACTAATTGTGAAGGGCAAGATGGAGGGACGCCGAGGAATAGGAAGACGCCAGATGTCGTGGCTCCGATATCTTCGTGAGTGGACTGGCATCAGAAACGTCGGCGAGATGTTCCGGCCTGCGGCAGACAGGGAAGCTTTCGCCATAGTGATCGCTAACGTCGGGGGGACCCGATAGGGCACGAAGAGAAGAAGGAGATTTGGTGACTGTGAATCAAGTATGAACGAATGCTGTATAATGTTTAGCTTTATCATGCTTTGATACTCATATATATTTATTTTAATACTATTACTATTACTATGCTTTCATATAGTATATATCTAGCTTTATCATGCTTTTGTATACTCAGATATATTCATTTTATTACTATTACTATGCTTATGTTTTATATATCTTTATTTTTCTATTATTCTGTATGTGTGAGATCTAAGAACAAGTGCTGTTGAATGTAAGTTTGTTTTTTGCCATACTTTTTTTCTTTGCTGTAATATCTGTTAACTTCATTTATGTATTAATGGCCTTGCGCCGTATGTTATTTAAAATAAAATAAAATAAAATAAAGTGTCTCCCAAAGGAACCTAGCCTCTTAAACTTAGAATCCTTAGGGCCTGGCCAGGCAGAAATAAGCCGAGATAATCTGCTACTTTTGATAATATGAATTATAAGTTCGCTATTCACCCTTCAATTTATGCCTTATTAATTTATATAGTTTCTAATAATAATATAACTTTGCTTATTATAATTTTAATTAAGTTACAACAATACAACTTAAAACAGTAATTAATAACGTTTAATTATAATATAATATAAGTTTATAAACGAAAACTAAACATCGTGGAAACACGCGTCAAATCTTTGTTTATTATAATGAATTATTATTATGTTAATTAGTTCGCTTTTCATTCACTAGTAAGTACGTGACGTAGTAAGTAAAACTCAATAATAGAACGTAGAAGGAGAAACTTAAAAGGAAACACCATAATATAAATGATGTACTAGTTGAGCTTCCCGTGCTTTGTAACGGTAAAGATTTGTAGGTATTTCATTTTATTGGCATTAACTTTGTTCATATTAATTTATTGATAAGGATTTCACAAAAACCCTGTGAATTTTACGACATTCTTCTTCTTCTTATTCAGCCATTCCTCCACTGCTGGATATAGGACTCTTCTAACATTTTCCAAATTTTTCTACTTTGGGCTTTGCTCACCCAGTTTTTTCCTGCGTCTGGGACTATATCATCTACCCATCTCTTTTGGGGTCGTCCCACTGGTCTTCTGTTCTCCCATGGTCACCATGTTAGGATTCTGGGTGCCCATCTCTTATTTCCCTGTCTCGCAACGTGGCCCGCCCATCGCCATTTTAACCCAGCGACACGGTCATAACACTATTTTTTCAACCCGTATCATCACTTTATTTCTAACTCTCAATTAATTTACACTCTCCTCCTAAATAATACCGGCATAGTTGTGGTGATAGTTTTTGAGAATGGCCTAACAAGCCTAAACATGTAAAACGAAAACACAAATATGTAAGTAGAACTCAGACACGTACCATAGTGTTAACATCAAATTAATTTAAAACTAATTAATTAATAAGTTTAATATAGCGAAATATACAAGTGTGTTTCTGAATTCCTAATCCACCGTCTTTTTACTTATGACACACCTTGATTTGGGGGTATTATAATATTATTATTTATAAAAGTGCTTTAAAAAAAAGCTTGCGGGATTGAAGACACGTGAAAAAAAGATTAAAATATTTCATTACAAATAATAATATTTCAATTTAGATACCTCACAATTCCTGAGGGATTTGTAGCAATATTTATTTCACATTTAAATTATGTTAAATACGAATTCCTGGGAATGGGAATAAAGGGAAAGAGGGTAGAAAGGGGGGAAAGGGGATTAAAATAAAAATGAAAACATGATTTTATTTGTTTCAAATAATCCGGAGGAGAGGAAAACTTTATCCATTATACTCATCCGGATTTATCCTTGGCTTGCTTCCTCTCCTGACCTTGTTTAGGAATATCTATGAAATAAGATTATCTTTTTTATTTCAATCATCCCCAGTGAATTCAAAATATGAATTATAATAATAACTTCAAATCCACCTTTCAGAAAAAATACGAAATTTTATCTTCATCTCATAAAATCACAATAAATCCCGCCTCAGAACCCCGGTGGCAGACAACTTAGACGTGACCTTACAGTGAGATAGCCAGGGTTCAAGCTGTCTCGCAAAAAATGGTCGCCCTTAAATAGCGAACTGGTCACGGTAATATGCAAATACTTGTCCCATAAATGTAGCCAGATTGAGACTGTCGAAACATAGTAGAGACTTCTATTTTTGCAAGGGTTATTGGTGTAATCCATAAAGTGAACGGCTTCCAATAACAGATCTAGAAGCCTAAATTTACGGGTAGCTGGTAGAGACAAAGAAATGTGAGGGAAAACTGTGGTTGACAAGGACCTACATACATACATACGAGTATAGCGAAGATATAAAATGCTTTGGGTCCTTGATCCAGCCATGGTTGAGTCCGTTGAGAGGAAGAAGATGTATGTATTATACTATTACTATTTAACTTGTTGGTATAACGCTCAAATTAATTTCAACGGCTCGATGAGATCGCATATTGTTCACAATGTTATTTCAACGAGAAGGGTACCTATTGTCATAATCAATATAGACTGTGTAGTGTATATAAACAGATTTCATAGAAATATCAATTATCTACTTTATTAATTAGTTTTTGTAGAACTGAAGAGAGTAGCAATTATTGTGATATGCGAAGAAAGATTCAATAAAATTTCAATCACAACAAAAACGGAGGAAAAAATATTATGATTGTTAGCGTGAACAACCGATAGAATTGTTTGGAGAAATTGAATTGAATTGCACTGTCATGCCAAAGTGCGCGCAGTGGATGAAATAATACATCGTTTCATTTTTATTTTTCTGAAAAATAACGTCAATTGAGACGAAGAAAAGTAGTGAATTGTTGGAAGTTTTCCATTGTAATAATAATATTATAAAAAGTAGAGAAGGAGAGGGAGAGAGAGAGAGAAGAAACAAAAAGGACAATTGAAAGTAAAATGGGACCAAAGTTCAAAACTGTTTCTAACTTACTTCTACCGCCAGTCCTGAGCCACCAACAACCAACCACCGCTCACTACCAGGAGTGAGAAATTCACTTTGGAAAAGTTTTAACAGGAGACTATGACAAAATAATAGTGATGTTATTTGCAAGGCATCGAATTTATCAATAGTTCTCGGTTTACAGTTTAGTGTTCTCTAATCATCCGTTGGAACGTTGGAGCGACCAAGTGAGGGCAGCCACAAACACCACTCTACACGAGGCCGCACATCTGGCCATGGATAGAGACTCGTGGAGGAGGATCGTCAACTGCGGGAATGAGAGTCGCGACCCTCAGTCATGAGGATATACGACACCAGCAATCATCCGTAGGTTCGTTTAAGGCACTTGGAATCGTCAGGTTTACATACTAAACAAATATTACAAAATCTGTTGAGAACTTTGATTATTGAAGTACTTAATCAAATATTTTTTCGTTGAGAAGGACTTATTATTTACAGTTTATTCTGTTTGCTCTATCTCCTTTTTTTTTATTTGAATATGTTTTATGTGTGGTTTTGTGTTATGGTGTAAATTTGTAATTAATGAATTATGTGTAATGGGCAAATGTTTGACTGTTTTTATTGATTTTTTTTTTGTGATTTTTGCTTTTTCAGTCTCCCAGTTTTATTGGGATAACTCAAAAGGTAAATGTGTGGTGATGAAATATGTGGACCCAAGCAGCTTAAGGAGCCAATAGCTAAGCCCTTCCCCTATGAATCTGTCAATTATTATTGGTGGGAGGCCTCATCGCAATGAAGGAACCCAAGCACCCCGACATGCTTGGTATTGTTTGAAAGACCGTGAAAAACGTACCTTGGATGTGAAGTTTTTTAATCATGGTTAAAAAAATGCGATTACTTAAGTATTTAAAGTATTGTTGACATCACTATTCGCAAGAAGTACGTATTGCGAAGAATCTTTCATATTATAATTTTATTTCGCATCTTGCAAACGCCATCCACCACGGCTGTCACCTGGTTGGTGGTTTTCAATAGTACCCCCCATTTCCGGCCCCCTTTCCCCCCTCTAAATGATATCGTTTGGTATGAAAATAACGGAATAAAACACTGTACGTACTTACACCACGCTTTGGAAACTCGTTTATTCTTTGAACGATTTATTTCCTATTGTTTTTATTTCATTCAAAACATCGCAATTTCTTCAGAAATTAATCAAATTGTTCTGGATGCTAAGCTTCTATTATAGTGATCTAAAAATATAACTACACGACGAAAGCTTTTAAAGCTTACTGTGAAGTTTACAAATATGTATTTGGGTTTATTTCGATAAATCCAGATTATTTTTTTATTTAAAAGCTTTATATAAAGGCACCCTCTGTAGTTCGAAATCAAAAGCTGAATTTCGAAACGTATGGCGCGGTTCCTTCTCTGCTTACCCCGCGAGGTATATGGTTTATTATTAAATTAAATTTGAATACCTACGAAAATCAGAAACCCCATATTATAAGTGACATTTGACTAAGTCTAATGCCCATGCCACACTCCTGCAAGCGCCGGACCGAGCGGATGTTCATTAGCAAAAACGCGTGTGGATGGAGCGTTTGTCTTGGCTCGTGTAAGTAACCGACCGTTCACGCCTTTTTACTAGTGAGCACCCGCTCGGTCCGGCGCTTGGCAAGCGTGTGGATGGGGCATTAGATTCGTTGATAAGAATATGTTCACATGCACAATGAACATCCATCACTGCTTACCGTGCACTGTGGAAAATACCTTGAAGAAATAGACCTATCGATTTATTTCCAGTTGACGCACTGGGTTACAGGGGTGGAAATGTAAAATAATAGTCCGATTTAAATTTAAAATTTGTTACATAACTACCTATTAATAATAATTAATCTAATAATATTAATAATGGAGGTACATAATCTTTGTTTGTTTTTCAGAAAGATTAATATTATAACGAACATTTTAACGTTTTAATATTTCACTAAAAAATAATTTTAATTTAAATTCATTTAAGCGTTTATTTAAATATGAATAATAATCAATAATGTCCACCATTGCATATTAATTACATACTTTGCGTGCATATTTATAAATATTTTATGCACGTTTGGATACAAATAAATATAAATTAAAGCATTATTTATTTTTATAAATGTAGGTATTATAATAATTATTTTTTATAATAACTTAATGGGCCACGTTTAAAATTTTATCAGGCAAGGATTGGAGGAGCGGTGCAGAAGCGGAGATGGGCGGGGCACATTACATGTCCTGCAGTGGGCAACCGCAGGCTGATAATGAGGATTGGAGATCGTTTTTACCCATTTTTTGCGTAGATTAACAGTGAGTAGCATTACAGCTGCAAGCATTGTTGCAATTTACTGCAATTTCACATGCGCATGCACATTGCACAATCCCAAGATGGCAATTATGAAAATAAGCTTTTCACGTTTCTTGGGGACGATTACTACTCACTAAATAAAACTCGAAAAAATGAAACTAAAAAAAAACATTCCAACTTCTGAAATGGCATACTAATTTTACTACACTTTTTCGAACGAACATACTAAGGGAGTTTTCAGTAGGATGTGTATGTTGCGCTCTCAAAGTCATCAATTTATGTCAATTTTAATTTTGTAACGAACGTTCCGTTTTCAAATATAAAAAAAAGAACATTATTATTCGAATGAACTGAAAGTCATTGTTCAAAATTTAATAAAGCTCCCCGTACACGATCCATTATGGCTGCGACGTACGTATGTCAGGAACTTGATGGTACGTAATACACGTATGTTAAAATCAGCTTACATAATTCTCGTGGTAGTCGGAATTAATGTAACGCGGGACCCTGGTAACTTTTGCTAGTTGTACGAATAGGATCTCAACTATTATTATTCATCTATTACCACTTTTTATTCACATATCGTTTATCTAAAATCTTTGGTATTCATTGACATTGTGAGTCTATGAAATGTTTTAAATATTCGTCGACAGATGTCGAGATCATTTATGTTAAATTTTCACATTTTGATTTATAAATACAATTGGTGAAATACGAGTATATGGTCGAACACAAAATATTAAGAAATAGATTATGGCTGGGTTTTTCATCAATTTACTGTTTTCACACACACACACACACAATACGCACACATACATTCACACATACACACAAACATACATACATACGCACTCATACATACATACATACACATTCACTCGCAAGCACACACACATTCACGCGAACACATTTTTGTACATTGTTTTTTTCTTTTTTTACCACACATTGTTTTTGTCTCCCTTGGTCCCTACATGGTCAACTGGATCTCTCACGGTTGTACAGAGTACACCTGTCTCCAAATAAAATAACCTTATAAACAACACTACACGAATCTCTTTGATCGTTTGCTTATAATTCAGTATTCTATCATTGCTTTATTTTTTGTACATACAATGTAACCTTGAACTTTTATGTTGTAAATAGTATTGCCCCGGAACAGGCTATCGCCTAGTGGGGCAATAAAATCCAGTACTTTTTTATTGTATTTTTACTTTGGATAATAAATAAATGAAATGAAATGAAATGAAACATCGTAATATGAAAATTGTGTGCGGTCATTTTAATAAGGGTGCCTACCAGTTAAATGGTGATACCACATATAAATACAATAAATTAATAACAAGTGTTGATATAAAACTTCACCAAATTAGATTCTCTCTTCTCTGCACCATATCCCATTTATTTGGGGTCGGCGGCTCGGTCCTCTTTTACCACTTACTTCACCAAATTAGATGCTAAGTAAAAATTCAATTTAACTAAAAACTAGTGAGAGAGTTCATTGAAGGAATCCCGCGGGCTTATGGCCCTCCACAACCCCGGGTAGCTCGGGCGCATTAAAAGCGATATCTTTACCCGCACTTCTAGGCAAATATATATTAAGAGGTGGGCCCAGGGTTAGTCTTAAGGGAGCCCCCCAGCAAACCCCACCCCCAAATTACAATCTTTCAGTGTCGTTATCCAAGGAGGTTACAATTTACACTTACTGATAAGATACTTAAATACTGATTCATCCACATTCCTTCTGGAAAAAATAAAGGTATAATAGTGTCTAATCTGACGTAATCCCATAAGAAATGTTGGTCCCGGCTTCCCTTCTGCAGAAATCCACCCTTCGCCACTGGTACGCCGTAGTTCGCCGCTCCCCACTCTCTCAAACTTCGTCATTTTTGACGAGTTACAGCTAGTAATGTAGATACTAATACACGTAACGTACACGATACGTCAAGCTTGTGGATAACTTTGTACAAATGTGTGAGTAACATTGACGGATTACTATCATTGTTCTCTAATATACACTCTGTCAGACAGAATCAAAGAGCTACACATAGTGTCATCATCCCATCATCTGAACATAGTACATCAGATGGGTACATATCAGAGCTGGGCAGAAAAGCCTTAATCGTTAATCGTTAATTAACAAATTTAACATTTTGGTTAACGATTTAACGCTTTTCTCACCTCCAAAAAATGTTAACGGATTATTTAACTTCCGTTACATTTTACTTCCGTTAATTAAGTCCGTTAATAATTTATTGTTTGCATAGACATCATCCACTGGCGGCGCTGGCATTAGATAATCCAAGGGTTGTATGGGGTTATGTGTGGTATCGTATGTGGGTTGGGAGTTGGAAAAGAAATTTCACTTTGTTGGGACACATCGCGATAGTGTAAATGTCATAGTGGTTGTACTAACGTAGTTCTATTTCATGCCATTTAACCCCGATTTTCTACATTAACGCTTTAACGGATTAACGTTAACTTCCGTTACATTATTCAAAATGTAACGCTTTAACGATTAACGAAGTTAACTTTCCAGTTAACGGATTATCGATTAACGAAGTTAACTTTTTGATTAACGGTACCCACCTCTGGTACATATTACATCATACACTGTACAAAGTACACGTCACACGAAGCTGTATACAGGGCTGAAGCACGTAGCGAGCGAGATGCCAATTTGTATCTGATGAACCTACCCTACCCAATAATTTTATCGAAATGCCAGCAGAGCTCTTTACATTCTTTAGCATTGATATTGTGCATATAATTACTATTACTTTAATTGTTATATATCTAATTATCTAAAACTGACTAGTTCAAGTGCCCGATTTAGGGTCTAGGGACGATAAACAACAATAAACAATATCTGTTATGCTGGATTTCACCAACTTTTTAGGTTAGGATTACCGGAAATAAGAGCCACCTAGCACATTTTTTAAATGAAAAATAATTATAAGTGGCTCATATCTCTGCTATTCATCACCTAAGAAGTTGTTGTGATCCAGCATTAGTGTATTTGAAATCTCAAGCGGGAGGTGCCAGGTTCAAACCCCGGCGGTAGCGATATATTCCAGACTTTGCGATACAGGCCATGCCTAGTGCAAGGTGTGCAGAAAAGTATTTGGGTTTATTTATGCAAGCCCAGATCCTTAAAAAAATTACACTAGTGGTCGCGAGAGGTCCCTAGTTGGCGATGTATTCTTCTTCTTTATCAGCCCATGCCCGTCCAATTCTGAATAAAGGCCTCCTCCATTTGCCTTCATGTCGTCATGTCCTGTGCAAACTGCATACAAGTTGCGCCGACATGTCGGACCAGTCGTCTCTCGTCTCAAAACAAAAGGATTTCTGATCAATTTTGTAATGAACCTCGATTCGGCTCTGACTTCACATACAGTATGAATTCTATTTAGCACAACTTCATCAACAGAACATCAGGGATTAACAACCACATATTTTCAAACTTTGTGTTCATTATTTTCTTTAATATTTACAATATAATATTTGAAGATACCTCCCCTCTATTGGCAATAGAGACATATCTCGTGTATGTTGAGGGATCCAGGAAAAACAAGAAGAAAAATAAAGACTATTGTTGTTTATTTTAAAACTTTATGACTCCTGAAATCCTCAAACTGTATTTTAATTATCCGCACAGCTGATGTTCCAAAGTTTTCCACCCACTGAACTGATACAATAGCATACTAGTATCCTAACAGAATGTTGATAGATTGAATTACAATACGACGTACGTTTCCAATACAAAATCGCACATCTTCGTAAATTTGTAATTACAAAAACCTATTCTGACACAGGCGTCGAATTTCGAAATCGTGGTTATAATTTTGGTGGGCTTATGACAGAATCAGTAAGATTGCATTAAGTGGGTGGAGCTAAAACTAATTATTAAAATTTTATTTATTCAATGTTCGAGAGTTAGTTATAGACTACGTCGAATTATTCTATAAAATTTTCAGACTAAAACAAGTGAGACATTTAAATGCCGAAGGGAAGGACCGTGACGTCATAGTTGGCTTCGCCTGCCCAGTGCACAATGTTCCAACTTGGTGAATACTTGTTTTACTTGAAGTAAAGCTAAACTAGTAGTAAAATTATATATTTCTATCCTCATCTTTATAGATGAGCTAATGCACTGCTACCTAAACACTCTTTCTCTAGTCATGCTGTAGAAATTTGAGACTACCTCGTTTAAAGCGGCGTTGCCATCACCGTCGCTAAGGAAATGTATGGAATAACAGTCCCTTAACAACGAGCATGATGGACCACGTATAATATTCTCTTACGAAATTTGACAGGAGTTGTGGTCCTGTTAGATCATTATGCTATGTTGCCAACTGTTACAGCACGGCTAGAGTATACCTACTCTAGGAGGCGGTGGCTAATGAATAAAAAGCCAACATTAAACGACTAGTTTAACCGAAAAATTCCCAGTCTTAAAAGTTCATTCATAAATTTTTGTGATAATTCATGAAAATTCGTTACAGTTTCGAATCGTGAATATATTTACGGTGAAACCATATGCAGTGACATACGTAGAATAAAAGTTCTATGTACATACATACGTGTTATTATCATTACATTGTATGTACCAAGTGCAGAATGTACTCGTACACTTTACTGCTATCTCTCCTGCGAATCATTTGCATATCACAGGTGTTACGAGGCTTTGCATCAGTAGCGTCGCGAACTCCAATTTTGCATTTCATACGGAACTCCACGCTTTTAAATTAAAACACAGTGAGCATGTGTACACAGTGTAATATATCTATAATTGAAGGTACTATTATTTCCTTCAATGTTGAAGTTCGTGTCATACCACGGAATAACTATTAAGTAGTACCTAACCTATTTACAAGCTTTGCAAAAAAAATGAAATACCTAAGTGAAGGTTGGATTTAGTGTAGAAACTAGAAACAATGTAATTTAAAGTACATATCTATTCCATTATTTAGCCCTTAGCTTCAATGTCCCATAGATTTTTGTGCAATTTTGCTGATTTCTTACATAAATATCTCCAACATTTTCTAGGAGCTGAAAGTTCTTGCTGAATTTTAATTTTTTGTTATATTATATTCTACCAACTTATGGTCTGAATCTATTTTGAACTCGGACATGGCAGCATTCGAATGGAATTTGGGAACCATGTTAATTGAAAGTGCTGCAAAGAGGCAGAGATTAGTATTTATTTTTCCTAATTTGAGCCAGTGGAGATTTTGAGTTATGTTAGACATTGTTTCTTGTTTTATTACATCAACAACACATCTGAAAATTCTATCGTTCGACCAGGCGTAAGAAATTTTGTTTTATTCTTTGATGATTTGCACAAATTTAATGAAGTCTCTTCGTAGAAAATTTGCACAAAATAATGACAATAAAATAATAGATACATAATATATTATTTAAAATTTTAACGATAATGGAAAAAACAAACATTTTTATTCGCTCATAGAAAAAACAAATTGTGTTTTTGTTGTCGATGCAATGAAGCAAATAAAATAAATCACATCGTTAAATTTTAAAAACAAGAACAAACGTCGATAAAATTCTGGGATATCTAAAAAAAACCTTTTATTTAATCATATATTTTTTTTGCATTGCTTACCAAGAAAAATTAATTTCAATATAAATGTTCGCTTTGTAAATAAATGTCAAGGTTTTTTGACGAATATGTTTTAGAACGCGTCTTTATAAAAAGATCATCTTAGTCCTTGACTGTCAAATCAAATCAAGCAGTTTGGCAAACAAATTTTGAACTAATTCAATTTTACATAGACATATTTATTATATCAAAATAGAAAACCGCTGAAAGAGTATGCAACTGTTGACCGCCAGACATTCTATGATCTCCTGGCTAAAAGAAAATCAGTAATTCAATATTAGTCAGCGAGCCTTGGCCCAAAAATGTGTAGCTTTTTCGAGTAGGATTGAAAACTGAAGTAGAAGCAACATGGACGTCGCCAGCCTCGTATCTAGAGGGAGGCACAAAAATTAAAAAAAAAAACATGTAGCATTAAAAACGCGTAAATATAGTGCCACGGGCGATTTTTTTTTGTGAGACACAGTGAAGAAGGTCGTGATGTGGTTTGTTTATTTGAAATGTATATAACACTTTGCACACTAAGATGTATAAAAAAATATGGTTTTCATAAAGATAGAAAATAGTGCCGTAGACAATTTTTTTAAGAACTTATGGATTTTTATATTACTTTTAGAAAAAATATATAATATGATGAGAAAAATGTAGTAGTAATGTGATTTTTTGGGAGGTTTTAGGGTTTTATATGAACAAATACACTTGAACCTATTCCAATCTCTAGGGGGGGACAGCTGCCCCCCTGCCCCTCCCCTGGCGACGTCCATGAGAAGTAGTGAATGCTAAAACATGGCACCAACCTATGACAGTGATGTAGTTTTCCCTTCTTCCCTTCCCACACAGGCGAATCGGATCAGTCTAAAAGTAGATTAATTTCTCCGATTTTCTGAGCCACTCTTGTAAAATTGTTAACACTATATTTATTTATACTTAAACTTAATCAACAAATTTTATTTGTGTATAGAAATTTAATTAGACTTACCGCAGATGATTATTATTTTCATAGAAAATGGTTTCAATACTTCACTCTGTTACCATTTTGTTGAACAAAGGTATTTCTCCAACGACATTAATATTATTGTTTACTCACCTGTGAAAAGAAAGAAAAACATCCTTTGAGGATAACATTGTTAAGAAAACAATCAGTCGGAAAAACAATAGGAATTATTTATAAATTATGTATTATTTATTGTCCTCAAGGACGCGAAAACTGGGACAATTTTCCAGGAAAATTATTCAAGAAAAACACGTTGATTTAGAATAATATGGTAATGCTTAGATGGTCCAAATAAAATTATAATTTACTTTTTAATGTAAATATGAAATCACTTTGAAAATAACTATTTGCAATTTTTTTTTTGATAAACACAATTAATAAAAACATCGCAGTTTTCACTTTCAAGTTAGGTATACCAATTTTCTTACAGGGCTGTCGTAGTTGCCTCCATCCTCAGTTCAAATCAAACTTTCCTCCAATTTTCTCCGCATCTTTCCATAGTTGGTTCACAAAAATATTCGACAATATTCGATACTGCAGGAGAACAACCACTATCAATTAGTGTTGCCAAGCTTTAAAAAATACTTCACAGCTTTCAAATAAAACAAACCCGGAGATTTCGAAAAATAAATTTTTCATTCTATAAACCTATTTTTTTTTGTAGTACATAAAAATCGAAAAAAGCGCCGCAGGCAGCAATTTTTGTGAGATTGAGCAAAGAAAGTCGTGGTGTAAACACATTTATTTTCTATAAAAAGAAATAATTATACTAAACTCATCAAGAAGGTAGCGCCGCAGGCTAATATTTTGATTGAAACAGTTTAATTTGTGATAGGTAAGACATTGTCTCACCACCCAGTCTGACCCGGAGATATACGATGCTAACCCGGAGCCTGGGGAGCACCATTCAAACCCGTAGACTCCGGGTCAAACCCGGAGAGGTGGTAGCCCTACTCACAGCCCAGAAGGACACAATAAGTAAGCAACTCTTCCCGTCCCCAGCACATTTAATTATTTTTCCTTTGTAGTCCTCCGCATATTTTACGGGTATCTTCAAACCTATGACAAAGTATTACATTTTTTGAGTAACATTTAGATAAACTAAAAACCCTATATAGTTTACGTAAATATTGATTAAATTAGGTATATATTGTGATTATCGCAACACAATATATAGTGAGTGCTATTAAAATCGAAAAAAAAAATAGTATTACAATACCTAGCAGACGAAAGCTATTCCCTTTGTATTGATATGTGCTGAATTCACTCACTCACAATTCAAAAAATGAAATTCAACTTAGCTAACTAATTCTATATCAAATCATTATTCTTACCTTGGATTATTGAAAAAAAGGCAACAAGGATAGAAAGAGGAAAAAGGAGAAAAAAGTATATTTATACAATATGTACTATCTAGAAGAGGAAATTGGCTCGTTTTATGAGTAATTCGATAGAAATCAATGTGTTCACTGTTCATGCAGAAAATAATAAAAACTCTACTCTGTTTAGTACCTTGAGAGTTCATGGATGTAAAACAGATGAAGACAAATCAAATTATAACTATGTATTTTAAAAGTACTAGGTTTTTTCACCCAAAAACAAAATAATACTCGCATCGAACACTGGCGCAGTTTGTTGAGATGGCTGCCTCTCGAGCATGAGGTGCCAGGTTTAAACCCAGGCGCTGGCGTTGGCGATGTATTTCACATTTTGCGATACAAGATTTAGCCTAGTGCTAGGTGTTTAGGAAAGTATTTGGCTTTGCATATGCAAGCCCAGATCCGTTTTCAAAAAAATGGCCAGTAAGTTATTATTTGTTTCCTATGAATGTATTCTTAACAACATGAAACCATTTGAATTATTTTTGTAGATGCTTAGATCTCAATAGTTCCGAACTTTTCTAGCATTTCTGTTTAGATCTGGGAGAAAAGTCCAACATAAAGGTTCGTGAACTTTTGCTGGACCCCGTTAGCTTTCAATTTCCGCAATTGAAGTACGTCATTTCCCGTTAAAGGATAACTGTGAGCCGTTTCTGAGCGAAACGTACTTGTATCTATTTTTATATACAGAGCTTCATTTTAAATAACGATATTATGAAAACATTTTTATTCGTTAACGGGATCGCTAACGATTTACAGTTATAAAAATATAACATAAAACACATTTTTATTAACAGTCACTCGTATATAACAAGAAAATGTCTTCCAAGAATTTTGAAAGAGCGAAATATCATTTTAACAGTTACAAAGACGAATTTATTTTCGTACAAAATTAGATATGTCAGGCAATTACAAACGGATTTATTTTTTGTTGCGAAGCTTTTTGAAGATAAAAATATAATTATTTTTATGTTTATAATACGACAATGAAGCAAGAGCAAGAAATATTTGGACCTTTACTTTTTTCACGAAAAAAGCTAAAAATTGCAGAACCTATTCGGTTTTTAGCGCGACGATTGCAACATTACGACTATTGTACGAGGTATATGCGTCATATTTCTAAAATACTACGTAGCACTCGAAGTCACCTCGTGGATTTCCCCAAAATCCCCTACGAACTTTTTGTTAGGTTAGGACAGTGCCCCACACCTTGGGGTCGTAATAATTGGCCCCCTTGTGATAGTATTTGGCCCTTATTTGTTAAAATTATCTATTAAACTTTGAACTCATATTATTAACATGAATTATGAACACACAAATATACTTAAAAAAAGATCTGAGCTTGCATACACAAATCCAAAAACATTACAGCACATCTTGCACAGGCTAAGGCTGGCCACACACGTCCCGAAGTTCAGTTCCGGAATCGACCGTTTTGCAGAAAAGTTCCGATCAAAACCTCTCTCTGAATTCAGCGTCACCCCGATTTTAAATTCAGAAAGAGGTTTTGGTCGGAACCTTTTTGCAAAACGGTCGATTCCGGAACTGAACTTCGGGACGTTTGTGGCCAGCCTAAAAGCCTGTATCGCAAAGTTTGTAATACATCGCGTTTTTTTTAGGCTCCTATTTTATTTATTTATATTTATATGAACGGCGTGAGCCCTTTACAGAAATTATTAAAGTATGGTTACAATTATCAATTATCAAAGTTAACATTATTTATTTATTTATTGCTTACTTTATAGGTATTATTTTCGGAACACACGAATACATGAATTGAATTGAGGAAGATAAAATATTTTCCATGTAAAATTATACCTTTTGTTTTAAACAACATTTTCTAACGAAGACTGACATAATTAATTAATTCGTTACAATTTTGTCTTTTAATTATAAATAAATATTGAATTACCTATTCCCTATTACTTTCAGCTCGTTTGGCAGAAAATGTTTTTTGTCAAAGCTTCTAGGCTCTACTTATCTCGTCAAATATAAAAATAACAAATTGTTGTGTTGGGAGGAAGTCGAATTGTTAGAAAGTAAATAATAATAAAAGCCTTAATTTACATTGAGAAAGCTTATTAAGTTCTTTAACGAAGTAAATTTTTGATCTTATCTTTTTTTATTTATTTATTTATTTAATCTTTAAGTGAACAAGAAATACATATAATCTTAAAAAATTACATAGTACAAATTATACATAGTTGTTCACTAGGGCGAACTTATTACAGAACTGCTTTTTCTTCCAGTTAACCCCGGGGAAAAAAAAGAAATTGAATAAAAATGTGCAGAAAATGTATACATACATAATATGTGAGAAAAAATAAAAACATAATAAAAATAGAAAACAGAATGCATACATGTATAAAAACGTATATTAAAAACAGTTTAGTCCTAAGGTTCAGACTCTGCATTTGACACCAACATGCGATGTACATTACTTTAATTTGAAACCCAAAACAATTCAGAATATTTATTTTGTGTGCATTTTTAAATTCTGCATAGTGCATAGATTTATGCTACAATTTCAACGATACAATCGATCCCGAAAAACCATCTTAGGCAACAAATATACTGTTAAGTGCCTATAGAAAATGTGATGTTTTACAAAACCGAATATGCCACTCAAAAATTTTCATTTGTAAAATTTGCATTGCTCAAGAAATTGAGAGTCGAGATCTTGTTAATTTAAGTTTACATTAAAAGTATACGTAGTTTTAATCCAAAAACTATAGGTACCTAAGTGTACATATAAGAGTTCTTTTTCATTTTACACCGAGGTTCTGTTTACACCGAGCGACGCAAAGGCTAAAGCTGTAATGTTGCTCGGTGTAATTTCAAGTTCAAATAAATAAATAAATATCGGTACTATCAGCGTAATTTTAAAGTCATAAGACAGGAAGACGATTGTTGAATAACATTAAGATAAATTATATTTTAATGTATCAGGAATGCAGAAACAAGAACGGAGTGGGTAGTATAAATGTTGAAGTTCGGTATACTCTATTGTTATTATGCATGATTCATTATTTTATTCTTTACTAGCGCTTCCGGTATACGGAGTATTTTGACAGTTATCTGATCTCAGATATTTCTTTCTCAACGTCTTTCGAGTATTTCCAATAAGCTGCCTTCAGGAAATGTATTCAACTGTAGAAATTCCCAGAAGACCTAATAATAGTAGTAACCTACTATAAAGCACCATCTAGACTTTGAACGGTGGAAATGAATATATAAATAATTTCTATTTGAAAATATATATTCGAGAGCTTGGATATTTAAGTTCTATTGCTGTGAATTCTTGACAGTATAACATGTTAACTACCCGAATAAAAAACAGTTTTTTTTGTCGTGGACTAAAAACCCGCTTCGAGCCAAGCTTTCATCAATCGTGCTTACCATATGACATTACAATTTTGTGTCAAAGGAGAATGCTCAAAAAAAACCCAGGCCCGGCGCAAACGAAATGTAACTTAAATGATAGGTAAAATTGAGTAATTAAATAATGCATAGGTGGCATCATCGAAATCAATGGCTTAATGGGTGAAATACCTATTCGAAGTTTTACAGGGGTCACACGAATATATAGGAAAAGAGCATTAAACAGTTACAATTGCGATTCAAAAGTATAAAATATGATAAATATAAGGTAACCCGTCTTCTTCTTCTTCATCATCATCAGCCTTGGTCCCCCACTGCTATACGGAACTAAGAAATAATATTGTTTAAAAGCTCTTTCAATCTAAAATTCCTGAAATTATGCAATCTCTGTGTCTCGTGAATTTCAAATAAGTAGGTATTTCACGCATTTAGCCATCGATTTCGATGATGTCACCCATGTAGTATTTAATAACTCATTTTTACCTATCATTTGAGTGGCGTTGCGTTTGCGCCGGACATATTTATTTTTTACATAATTCATGAGTATTTTCCTTTGAGCCTACATCCGGCAGTGGAGGGACCAAGGCTGATGAAGAAGAAGAAAAATCAGACGGGCTACCTTATACTTATCATATTATATACTTTTTAATCGCAATTGTAACTGTTTAATACTCATTTTCTTATATATTCGTGTGACCCCTGTAAAACTTTGAATAGGTATTTCACCCCTTAAGCCACTGATTTCGATGATGCGCCCTATGCAGTATTTAATTACTAATTATTACCTATCATTTGAGTTACATTTCGTTTGCGCCGGGCCTGGGTTTTTTTTCCATACAAAATGAGCATTCTCCTTTGATCAGCTTTCTCACATAACAAAAAAAAACTAAATCGTCAAAGGGCTTTGGAAAAAAAATTCAGATCGAAAGTCGGATTTTGTCCAGCTCAAGCTATCGCGAGACACTGAGGGATCGAGAGGATCTAGTCACCGTATACCGCCGTTTTTAGTGTCTTATAAACTTGCTGCGAGTTGCTGCGAGTTGAAATCAGTTAATATTTTTTGTGTTACAGTTAATATTAAATGTGACGGAGGTCAGATCCATATGTAAGGAGAGGAAAGTTTGGAGATATGTTCTCTCTGCCTAACCTGCAAGGGATGCGTCGTGAGGTAATAGATAACGTGCAAACCTACCTATTGTAAACGCGTGCAATTCTTTTTTTACTCAATTTGTTTGAATTGTGTTCTTATATTTTTAGTCAATTTTCCGCCTGATTTACTCGTAGTTTTAAATACCAATAGCCAGTAAAGAAGCTTATTGCTTTTTCACGCATATTAGTATCATCATCATCAGCATGCGGTTGCCCACTGCAGGACATAGGCTTCCCCTCTCCTCCTCCACTTACCCCGCTCCCGTGCGCTTCCCATCCACTGGGGTCCGGCAAACCTCTTGATATCGTCCATCCATCTGGTAGGTGGTCGCCCTTGTGATCTTTTTTCGCCCTTCGGTCTCCACTCATATTAATATACCCATATAAAATTCAGGAAAATGCGACGTATTTAGTACACTTAATTATATGAAAGAAGAAGTATGTTGTATATGTAAGTGTTTGTGTATGTATGATAATAGTGGTAGCATGGAAAGTTTTAATCCACACGTTGGTAATCTTAATGTGTTCGTGGACAAACTTACCTTGGAGAACTTAAAGAAGACATAAGCAAGAAGACGAAAAAATAAAACTTTTGAGTGAAAATACTTTATTTATTATTCTACTCTGACACGAGTTTGCAACATGGGAAAGTTTTGTCCCGTCCGTGGTATGGTAACATAAGCTGGCTCTAAAAATAACTATCTCATCACAGTTGTTTCATTTTAAGGATCTGGGCTTGCATACACAAACCTAAATACTTTCCTGCACACCTTGAACTAGGCTAAAAGCGTGTATCGCAAAGTGTGGAATACATCGCCAGCATCGGGGTTTGAACCTGACACCTTCCGCTTCAGAGACTACCGTCTCAAACAACTGCACCAATCATGTACATATTGTTTTCTCTCAACAATTCTGAGAGATAGATGATTGAGCAGCATTGTGAGAACGTGCTAACTCCTACGAATGAGTGGATGTAGGATATGAAAATGTTAGTTAATCGACTTAGCTCAATTGTCGATCCATTATTTCCATAGGTAGTACACCCCAGCAAGTACAGCAAAAGTCAAGACCCCACAAAATGCATCCCTAAAATCTTAAGATGGAGACCTTGCGAAAATAAGAAAGGCGTCGAAAGACCTCAAAAGGGATGGTCATATGACATAGCCGCTGTGGGGGGTAAAACTTGGCTGCAAGCAGCAACCTACAGAAATAAATGGAAGGGTATGAAAGAGGCCTATACCCAGCAGGGGAGGACAAAAAGCTGGAGGAGAAGAACAATAGTAGTAATCATAAACTTTATTTCACAAACTTACATAAAAATATAATCATAATTTTGCATAAAAATATAATCATAACTGAAAATTTATAAAATCGCGAGAATCGGGTCCCCGAAAACATCGCGAATGAGAAACTAATAGAAAGAGAAAATAATAATGAAAGAAAAAGATAATGAGTTTTCCGTATTGGAAAATATTAGCAATCGGATTTGATTAACTAAAATTATCACTTTTAAGCCAAAAGTCGCCCAAGAAGCAGTCAAATGGTCCAGACTATTGAGAGCATGCGTTGTAGCACCTACACGGAAGTGAAGAGACTGGCGAGTGTCAGGACTGCATGGAAAGAAAGAACTAAAATATTTGGTATAAACCAATCTACACGATAGTAACCACATCATCATCAGCTAAAGAAGATACATCCTTCCTTTCAAGCCTATTCGAAAGTGTCGCAACGTCTTTTCGAAGCCCTCCCAAAGTGAATTCATATAATGCAGAATTCTCTCAGTAGCCTTCAATAAATGATGCAGAAATATAAAACAAGACAAGATAACAAGCGCCCGTGTGACAGCCAAGCACCACAAACAATTCAACACCTTATGCGGGATTGCGATATCTTCGCTTTGAGGAGGCATGCCCTTGAAATGGACCTGAGAGAATACGGACTAAATATTAAATATCCGAAGAGAGTTTCGCGCCATTTTTTAACTTTTTGTGTTGCATTGTTAGAACTATTAAAATAATGAATGAGAGAAAATAGTTTGTCGGAAACCTGAGAGTGATTGTGTAGTGCAGAGTGGAATTAATTATTGAAACTGTGAAACAATAAACAAGATATTAAAAAAGGCCTTGCACAACAAAGCAAGTCAGTGCTGTGAACTCGAGCAAAAAATAAAAGATATTGTATCGCAGTTTGAGGATGAGAGATGCGGATGAGAAATTCAATCTTAAATCTATAGTTTCATGTCTGTTTTTTTTTACAAAGTATTAGTATAATAAAAAAAACAGGTGATTAAATAAAATCGCGCATCTTGAAATGTATTTTCAGTTGAGATTGCTTTACAGTATGTGAAGAACAACCCTTACCACTACCGGTACATGGGAGAAACCACCCTATTGTGGGATTCCGTACACAGTATTCCAACACTACATTCTCCATTGTTAGGGAACAGAGTGGGAGACTAAAATATCTATAGAACCCTAGTAATTCATACTATCTAGAAAGCTAAGCTAAGCTTTAATCATTTCAGCGTGAAAGTTCAGAAATATTATTTGTAGGGCTTTCTTCAGCGTCATTAGCTACTCCTATCAAACTAAAATACTACCTCCTAGATGAGGAGCTTTCTACCTGAAAATATTGTAAATACCTAGAAAATTATTAATTAACTTATGGCTTCAGTTATAGTAAGAGAGAAATGTAAAGGAAATATGTTTCGTTTTTTATCATAAAATATGTCTTCATGAATAGGTACTATGTAGGTACTTACTTTTTACTGAGATTTTGAAATAATTATAATTTCATGTTCGGAGTAAAATCTACAGGTTGTGGAATAAGCCATATCGCTATCTAACCTGCAATGTTGAAGACATCGTAAAATGGAGCTGGAAAAGAAGGCGATTCTGGAGGGATCATGTTGCAGGGATGGACCCCACAAGAATTCCTAAGCTGGTCATGCAAGAGATCCCTGAAGGACGCCGACCACCGGACGTCCACCGAAAAGATGGAGATAAAGTTGGACCTCTTCACTACAGGAACAAGACTTGAGCCCTGGCTAAACAGATCCAAGATCAACTAAGACTTCTTCATACTAACGGATACAGTGACTGAATATATTTAAAACATTGACCAAAATTTTTGACAATCAGATCTACCTGTGCTATTATTACTGTTGTATGTCCTTATTTTAGGGTGTGATGTAACGAAATGTCATACGCTAAATAAATAATATTCAAAGAGGAAGAAGATTCTACATAAAGGTTGTAGAATAAGCCATACCGAGCGTCCTGTAAAAGTCAGGTGTTCGTAAGGCTTCCACATACAACTTGAGATTCATATAAATCCCACACATAATTACAGTATCCAGAACATCAGTCTCCAAACCTTAAAGTTTCTGAAATAGACTATTAGAGATACGTATCCACACTTTCATCCCCTTTTCAGCACAAAGTCATCCATGTTGCTCTGTCCTGGGCCAACTCCAATGCCTGTTCCCATGTCATCATTTTAAAGTATGACTTTCTATACTCAGAAGTATAACAGCTCTAGGTATTATTATTTTTATTAAGCTATACATATAACACTTTAAAAAGTAGCTACGTGCCTGCCTCAGGAAAGCAACTCTTGAAAGCAAGAAAAAAACTTAACGTTAATCGCGATATAAAGATTTATCCCGAAGTTTTTAATATTTCGCCGAGGACCAATTACCTGAATGTTTAAACTCTCCCTTGGGACGCGAAAAAGATAAAAATATTATTTTAAAAGGGGATGAAAATCATAAATAAGCATTAAGACCATCTCTACTACAAAACTAAAGGCTATATACGAGAACGTTCAACTCATCTTTTAAGGTAATCACTACATTTTCTTAATTGGAAATATGAAATATTTCGTAATTAATTTTAATAAGCTGGTACTACAAGCGTATTCGGGTTGCCTGATGGAAAACGCTTTCAATTCTCAGACTGTCGAGGTTTTTTTGATTTACTATGAAGTTTATGAAGGTGAGTCAGGGTTCATTTGATAAACCTAAGTCAAGATGAACTAATATAATGATGATAACACACAAGGCACACAAGATTGTCTTAATTTTTTGTAATCATTGTAATAATTTTGGCCAATAAAGATTAATTAATTTATTTATTATAACAACAACAATATAGTGAACAAGTTATTACAGCGAGAGATTATTTATTTATTATTGTTCTCTAATCATCCGTAAGCCCCATTTAAGGCACTTGGAACCGTCAGGTTTACATATTAATCAAACATCATAAAATAAAGTGCGATACGTCAATAAACAGTAACGGCAGAAAATCAATAAACAATCAATAAACACATTGTGACTGGTGACAAAACCAAACTTAAGACAGGTGTGGTTTAGCTCAATGCAGGTCTGGATGCAAATTGTCCAGAACTACATTAAGTCAAGGACTTGAGAAGGAATTTGAGAGCGAAATGAGTGTAAAAAAGCAGAGACATATTATTATTCAATGCAGGTCTGGATGTAAATGATCCATGTTAATAAATAAATAAATCTTTATTAGCATGAAAATTATCACTGGTTACAAAACAACAGTGTTATGCTGAAAAGCGGACTTATTGCAAAAGCAAAATCTTACAGTTAACCCGAATATTTAGTTTATTTTGTAGAACTCCATTGTACTCGAATAATTGAAAACACAATCTGACCATTCTGTGGTTCTAGTCTGTGTTTAGAGGGCCTTTGAATAGGGTCTATCAAACCGAAAAACGTCACTGCTCATAACATAACAAAGTAGAACCAGCCTTGTGTTTTCAATTGGAGAGTGTGAATAAATTCATAAAAATAACTAGTTAACTGTAAAAAATCTATCTTCTTCTTAGTGAATACTGAACAATGCTTCACCACTGGTGTATTTGTTGATGGTGTTATGTTGTTTATACTCTTATTGAAAAACTGTTTGTACTCGAAAGATTAATAAAATAAAATAAATAAATCATGATTTGATATGCTCTCAACTTGTATTGAAAACCTACGCAGACTTTGTTCAGTTGAATAAATAAATAAAAACTTTGATTCTACTAGTGGAAACGGTTAATTTGTTGACTGAAGAGGTTGGATTTTTAACTTCATAAGATGTTTTGTTATCATTATCAGAATTACACTCAAGAAGCTTTATAATTTCTCAGAACTTTTTGTTATAAGGAAAGTTCGTGTTATTTTTTTACTGTACCTAGGAGGTAAGAGGTAAGCCTTGGTATTTACGTAGGTAGGTATATTGTTGTTGTTAAAACAAAGTTGTGTTTTGTTAGTAAGTATGTTTTACTAACTGACTCCAGTTTGAAGGTTTCGCTGCGTCATACTGTTTTAATTGTCTTATTATGCAAAAAGCTACTTCAAAAGTTTCTTATTCTTGTGCTTTTCTACCTTGTGTCGGCTCTGTGCTTCCAGTATCCTCTCGACTTTCTGAATGCTCGCTTAGACAATATAATTTTATGCAATTATAATACCTACTGCCTCTCCCGCTATGTTTGTGTTTGTTCTTTGTTTTTACTTACAGTACAATATTCCACGCTCTTTAGACTTTATACAAAGAGTGCGGGATCGTCCTTGTTAGCTTCACTTCATATGAAAATATATTACCTTATATAATTAATTAATTAAATAAACTTTGGAGAATTCATTCACTACGACAGTATTGCATTTTTTTCTCCGCATCTCAACGCTTTAGTCTTCTGCGCGAATTATTTTTGCTCTGCAAAGGTTAATAATATATTAAACAAGATACTATATAGTTTGTGTATTTACACTGTGACATTATACAATATGAAATAATATTTTAAATTTAAACACAATGTTTTAATTTTCACACAATATTTTATAAAAAAATCGAGAACTTTCGCCGATTACTACGGTCAACATTGTCAAGAGCAACTAAGAACCGTTGACATTAATTTTTGGAGAATGCTCATTTTGTATGGAAATAAAACCCAGGCCCGGCGCAAACGAAATGTAACTCAAATGATAGGTAATAATTAGTAATTAAATACTGCATAGAGGGCATGATGCCACCTATGCAGTATTTAATTACTCATTTATACCTATCATTTGAGTTACATTCCTTTTGCGCCGGGCCTGGGTTTTTTTTAGCATTCTCCTTCAATATTATTTCAAGATAGGTACTATATTTTGTCACGTATTTTAATGGCTGCAAACAGACATTTGTGGAAGTCGGAAAAGGGTGCCTATGTCCAATACTGGACTGGGGAGGACGTGTAATAATGATATTTTTTTATGGATATTTTGTATGGCCGTCTATGAAAAATCGCTATTCGACTATTTCGCCAATATTTTTACTTTACTTTAGCAGACCTTTTATACACAAGAGTAAAATAAATTGTCAAACCAAAAGAAAACCTAACAATTGAAGAACAAACAATACAGGTACATCTCAAAAGTAAAGAGTGATACTGAAAGGAACAATGTAACAATACAAAACTGTTTGACATATCCTGTTTTGACATTAGCATACAAACTAAACAGTGTGTGTACTCTTGCCAATCCTCAAAGCAATATTTTCTCATTCTTTAGCATAACACTGTACCTTCTTTGTCATAATAATATTTTCTATGATTCTGAGATCTTTCAACGTTTCATTCTCTACGCTTCGCTTTCTGTTGCTCATTCATATATTTATTCACCTGTGCTTTTTTGCGTTGCTCTTTCATTTTATCACCTCCGTTTTAAAATTCTCACTATTCATGTAAGTACTTCAACTGTAAAATCAGAACCCCATAACAATGTATTTAAATACTGAATATAAAGCAGAACATTTTAAAACATTTGTTTGAATATATCTGTGTCAAATCAATCGATACATGACGAATGTTACAAAAGTATTGGAGCTCAGAGGTGTGTGTAAGGAATAATTAGTGTATTTTTGATTAACCCGCAAGGGATACGGGTTGATAGTATAGTTAAAGAATAACATGTCTATCCAGCACATACCTACGTAGTAGAGACGAACTCTTTGAGAGCTTTTCCTGGCATATACGACATCCTGTGAATCCAAATGCCCTGCCTGATGCTTTGGCTGTTACTTTCAGGGTGTACCATTTGTCATTTACGTTTTTCGATTTCTTTGACTCAAAACGCTGTTGACCACATATTCTTCGGTTGTCCCCTTTTGCCGAACGAGGAATTCCTGAAGGACATCAGCGGGGTGTGCAAGACCTTGCCTATTAACATTCAATCGCTGTTAGCTCTGAATTCTCCGAAAGTGAATAACTTCATTGTAAAACACTTGAAGAAATATGATAAAAAGGTGTAACCGAGTTTTGGAATCATAAGTGTAATTTGTATTAAAATCTCCCAAACGTGTTTTAAAAACGGGTTACTTGAAATCGGGAAATAAAAAATCCTTTTCATAACATTGATTAAAAAAAAAAATAAAAAAAATAATAAAACATTTTGCCTGACTCTATATTCCATTTAGTTTAATTTTGCCTGTAGTTCCTGGAATTGAATTGTATTTTTGAGTGTACCTACGGACTGTATATAACTGTGCTGTGCGGTCAGAGAGATATTGTTGTATATATTCTGTGTTTGTCATACAATAGTTTTTTCATTGATGTTGTATAAATAATATGTTTGTCGTACATGTTGAAGATATTGAAACATTTTATAACACTGCATTTAGTATTTGTTACCTAAATATAAAATACTATGATTCGTCACTCTGTGTAGAGAAATAAGTAAATAACCAAAATACTTGACAATGGCAAAATCACCCGCAGACGGGTGCGTGCCATATTTAAATAAGAAGAAGAAGAAGAAGACTCAAAACGCAATTATTATTGAATATCTGTCCAGATAATTCTCGGGCGGCCGAGCTTTCTTACACCTCTTCTTTCAGTCACGTAGAAGAACGTACCTATATCTTTTAGGTCATCCTGCCATCATTCATTTTCCCAACGTGCCCCAAATATATAACTTCATTCACTATAGGTCACGGTAAAAAAAATATATATATCATAGTGTTTTGTTCATATTTGTGGAGATTTTCTTAAAAAGTTGAAACCATAGTCCATACTGTAAGTTTTCCGTATCAACCGATACAAAATCTGATATAGTTATTATTATAAACATTTTGTATTTCATCAAACTAGGTCCTCTCAATTTCACCAAATATTATTAGAACAGTATACCCTGGAACAACATTTCCAGTTTTCAATGAAATCAAATAGGTAACTAGAAAATCAATAATGTTATAGTTCAATAGTTTCGTGAGGATATGGCATTAGACGAAATGACACAATATGACAAAATCGCACAGGATAACAACTAAAGTCATGCAGGAAAAAAAATACTTAGCTTATTTTGTTATGTCCTGCCGTCAGGCGTCTACGACTGGCGAGAGTAATAACTGAAGGGATATCGTGATAAAAAAAAATCAAACGTAAAAAAACCCACAGAAGAAATTGCAAACACCTAAGGTAAATATTGCTAATGTTCAACATTTTATAACATTAAATACGTATAACATTAAATACAAAAAGCTAGAGCCAATAGAGAGTTGCTGTCAAATATCAAAGTCCGAAAGGTATCATATTTGGGTCATGTGCTCAGGGAAGAAAAATATAAATTACTCCACCTGATCATTATGGGCAAAATAGAGGGTCGTAGAGGGGTTGAAAGAAGGCAGATTTCTTGGCTCCGAAATATACGAGACTGGACTGGAATAAGGAGGGCTGAAGAGCTGTTTCGAGCTGCCCAGGACAGGAGCACTTTCTCTCGAGTGATAGTCAACGTTGGGGGGACCTAACACGACACCGGAAGAAGAAGAAGAAGAAATACGTGTATTTTTTCCTAGAAGATATTCATATTGCGATTTCGTCCGACGTGGTATTGTATGTGATTACATCCTGTCTGACAGGATTTTAACAATACTAGTTGTAGTCAATCTACCCGCAATGTGCATGTAATGTAGAAGTGGAATCATGGGTGTGGAAATACAAATATCGCTACTTACATAATTAATATGATTTTGAACGGATTGCAATTCTGCAGCAAATTAACAAATATTGAAGGACTCTCAGGGGCTTTTAAGGCCCTCCGCATCCCTGGGTAGCACAGTCACATACCTATAGCGTCCTCTTAACCCGCACTTCCTGGCAAAATGTTTTTAAGAGGTAATTGAGAATTGTATGTAAGTATGATACTGTTCCTATCATAATATCTGAAAATAATTTGGTGATAATTGAACAGTTTGTACTCAGGGTATATCGCCACATGATATAATATTTCTTTTTATTGCTATCCACAATTTGGTTCAATCGAAAATGAGAACCTACTTTTAAATATATATATTTTTTAAGATTTGATGACTTAACACACTAGATCCTTTTTTCGCGGTCTTCTAATCGATACCATGCACGCCCTCCGGAGTGCATGGCCGATGGCGGATTTTACCAAGAATAGACACTAGACAGATACAAAATTTGAAAAAATATATGAGTTCTACTTATAAAGCACTTTCGATTTTCGATTCGATTTTCCTCTCGATCGCTTGGTGTCATCCAAGGCTTGAGCTGGACAAAATTTGACTTACAATTTGGATTCGTTTTCCAACGCCGTTTCATACGATACTACACATGACTCAACACAACACTTGGATCCCCTGAAACGGTTTACATGTTTTTTGTCTCTGGAGAAAGCTGATGCATTTTTACACAAAATCATATTGACATCGAGTTTACGTAAGTTTGAAAAGTTTCAGGTCTCTAAGTAGTCAGAAAATGGTTCAAAAATCGATTACAAGATTTACGCACAGACAAAAAATCTAAAATATAAGCAATAGGGTGAAGTGAGCGGAAAGGGTCGCTAGCCTTAAATGGAGCTGGGCTGGGCATATTGCTAGGTGCCAAGACTCCCGATGGACCAAGAAGATAAAAGAACGGCGGCCAAGAACAAGCTGAAGAAGCGTCGGGAGACTCCAGGCAAGGTGGTCTGATGATATTAGGAAATGTGCCGGTGGTGGGTGGATGCAGTGTGCCCATGACAGGGAGCTGCTGTGGAGGAGCAAAGGGGAGGCCTATGTCCAGCAATAGTGAAGTTAAATAAAATTTTGTAAAAACTTACTAACATGAATTGGTAAATTATTGAATCTCACATAACCATTCACGTGTATAAGATTAATTTGAGTATTAACCTCGCCTTACGGTAACTTGGCCCTTTGATATTTCCATCGTTTAATCACGTAACCTTTACAAAACTTAATTAAATGATTCGTAGGTCGATCAGAGCTAATCACTACTCAATAGGTTATATAAGTTCAAGAAAAAATAACCTATTATACCTACCTACTTAAGTAGCTTAAATCTATGTAGGGGTTTAAAAAGCTTTTCTCCTTATAACATAAACTTAAACTCCAGCTTAAAACATATGTTAAAATTTTGTTGAAAAAAATCTAATTTTTTAAGGTATTTCAGTGGGTTCAAAGGGGATTAAATTTATCCTTAGAAAAATACTGACTCGTTTATATTCTTTGAAATGCTAACCTATTGGGTTTAGTAGATTTTTTTAAACTATTAGTTTAAAAAAATCTATTAACAGTCCTATAATATTTTTTTACCACATCATTCGCTTAATCAGATACATTTTGCCCTCGCGTTCTCTCGATTATACTCCCAAAAATGGTTTTGTTTAGAAAATATACCTAAAATATACAAACATTGGACATAAGTGATCAAAACATATTATTTTAGTACAATAAACTTTTCTTTGTTTTCTTATTTTTAAGCGTTTAGTTGATGATTTTTGTGCGGGTCTAAATCTCGGTGTTCTCTACTACTGTATACTCTACTTCACAACAAAAGCTTGTGGCTTTCTGTGAAGTTATCCCGATAGTCGGCCGCTGAAAATGCGATCTGTCTGTTTTTTTATAGCTATATAGCTTACACATAGGGCATACATCGCACTGGAGTTGCCTATCAAATTCTTGGCAAAATCCAACCTGCCTTCCCAGAAAAGGTCGAATTTTGATTTTTTTAGGAATATTGTAAGAGATAGGAGAAAGTGACCAATAACAAAAATAATCCTTACTGAATTGTTTACAAAAAATATTTTCGCAGAACTAGCAGTTTATTTTTCAATAAGTTTTCTAGTTTTGAAAAGCCTCAAAAAGGATACGTACTTAGAAATTAATTAAACATCTATTCAGTGTTTTTAGAAGTTGTAGGTAGATACAATAGCTACTTGTAGTTCACCTAAAGATCTTTCATTAGTTCAGGACAAGTGAAAACATTGTTATTGAGAGTTTCACTCATTTCCCTAAATGTTTTGGGGCCCAGACAGATTTGAAAGGTCTGTATTATAAGTTAAGATCTACATGATAATACTTTAGACTACTACCCACCCGAAAGTTATAAGTTTATTACGTATCCTGAAACTTGAGACTTTATAGTTTGATGTTAGGATGAAATATCAGGAGGATAGAAGGATTGAGGAGGTTATATTCTATTCAAATTAAAAGCATCTCGATGTAGATTATCTCATAAGATTTGCCAGTAAAGTTTTGGCCAATATATCAACTTCTGAATGTACGTTAGGAAGATATCCTACTTCTTACTTCGTAGCTAAAATATTGTTATTCTACATTACACAACGAGTCTCTCTTCTTGTATTATGAGATCCTGTTAAAATTATAAAATTTATGATGGTTCATTTTTATATTAAATAATGTGTTACGATATTTCATACAAATTGAATAACTACTAACTTGTATGAGAACTATATTCTTAGCCTTTCAAAACCCTCATGAAACTATGTATTTTGGTCGAGGAACGGGTCGAATATTTTGAGAACTTATGAGCTTCAAAACCTATAGAGACCATTACAAAGTTATTATTTGAGTAGGAAGAGTAAAATAGGATTTTATGGGAAATTCTGATAGTCGAATAATTACGTTTGAGGTTTTTATTCAATACATGTATACGGTATACCATTACAATATATTTTTCAAATATCGGAATCGTCCGAGCGTTCCGAAATGATTATTATTATATCGGTTCCATATACCAAACTATGAAAACAATACTACTTTTGCTAATATGCCATACACGTAACTCCGATCCGAGTAAACGGATTTATTGTTGAAACGGATGGAATACAAAAATATTGAGATAATAACGAAAAACTGAAGAATAATGTACTTAAGGTAGAAAAGTTTTCAGGCTGGCAGATTATGTAAATAAAATACCATTGTGTTTATTTTTTTTTTGAAGTTTTAACTGTTCCATTTGGAACCAGAAAGACGCCCCCTAATATCAGTCGTATTGGTGGGTAAGTATACAAATTATAACTTGTATTTTTAAGAGCGAATGATTTTGATCCGCGAGTCGAGCTTTGTTGCAGAAATAGCGGTTCGCGAGCTGAAAATATTGTATATTTTTCGAAAGCTCTTTTTTAAACAGAATTCAATTACATAGGGCTAGGTTTAGACCTACGTCTTACGAAAAATTACCCAAAAATAAAATCTAGGGAATGAACGTAAAAGTTTTTTTTATTGAAACAAAACTAACTTTAATTGTTAGACGCTTATTATTAAATGTAAAACTTCTGTAGTGTTATCGTGTACGTTAGTACCTCAAGGACGCTGTCATACTAAATGAAAATGAAATACTCAATATAGGTAAGAGGTTTTTTCCTGGAGTAAAAATAATCATTTTTATGAGGCTCACACTTACGAGTATATAGGGGTTTCTATAAAAAATATTTGAATGGGTACCTTACAACGAAAAACTCTTCTTTCAGTCATACCTTAATAGTAGATCCCAACTAACGGAAATTAACAATGTAAGATCTGCATCAGCTCCTAATGCATTTGGAGTACCGCAGGGGTCAATATTGGGTCCATTATTGTTCCTTATTTATGTCAATGATCTGCCTAACAGTGTTGATGAGAATAATATTGTTGTAATGTTTGCTGATGATACCTCCCTGCTACTAAAGAACAAAAACAAAACGGATGCGTCGATGAGGGCCTTAACATTGCTGAACGGGGTGAGAGGGTGGTTTGGCGACAATGGCCTCGCACTAAATATGACGAAAACGAGTGCTATTCACTTCTCTCTTAAGCGACCGTTGGGGGGGGATCCGGTGATGGAAACACTTTCTGGTCAATCTTTAGAAACAGTTGACAAAAAAAAATTCCTCGGGATAACAATTGATCGGACGCTTCAGTGGTCTCCGCACATTGAGATGCTTTGTAAAAGATTAAATTCGGCTATATTTGCCATAAAAAAAATACGCGAAACCTGTGGACTTGATGCTGCAAAGTCTGTATATCACGCATACTTCCACAGCGTTATGTCATACGGTATACTATTCTGGGGGAGGGGGTCTGACGCGAATAGAGTTTTTATATTGCAGAAACGAGCAGTGAGAACCATGCTGGGTATGAATCCGAGAGATTCCTGTCGAGATTCCTTTAAGGAACTCGGAGTGCTCACCATGCCCAGCATGTTCATATTAGAGTGTTTACTTTTTGCCCGCAAAAATATCCATAATACTCCCCTGAACTCAGAGTACCATAACTACAATACCAGGTCAAAAGACAATATAAGACCAATAAGGCATAGGTTAGCGAAGACATCGAAGAGCTTCGTGTGTCTCAGTGTGCGGATGCTAAACGCGCTTCCCGGGGAGTTGAAATCACTGGATGATACGGCCTTCCGCGGAGGGGTGAAGAAGTACCTCGTTGACAAAGAATTTTATTCCGTTGACGATATGTTGAAAAATTGATTTGATGTATGACGAAATGTCAATCAGAGCCCTTTACACTCTGATTGGCATTGATCTGATAATGATATTGTTTATGATACTTACTTTGTTTAATGATATGCTATGAATAATGATACATATTGTAAAAATTGACGAATCCAAGTGCCCGAATGGGCCTACGGACGATAGAGAACAATAAAACAATAAACAATCTACATATAATATCTGCTATCAAAGTAAGGGTGGGTACTCAGTTATTTAATAAATTCCTGGTACCTGTCTTTGATAAGAGAAACCGTTTCATCTCTGTTTTCCCTGATTTTTACATTCCTGCCGATATCTACCTGTTCAATTTGGCTCTTACCAAATATATCAAGACAATATTACCTGTACTCACTCATAGAGATATCCCTATAATAAAAATTGTTGCTCTTCGTATGTTTTTACTACTTTCGGGTAGAAAAAAACAGATAGGTCATATTTTGAACTGGTGGATCTTAGGCTGTGCTCTCGAGTGTCCTATTGTACAAAAATGTCAATAGATGTCCTTAGTTTTAATATATTTTGTAAATTGGGTTTATAGCGTGTATTGATAATAAATAAATAATCTCTTGTGTATCTCTTCGTACGCTCAGCCATATACACTCTTTACCGTCATATTCTTTCATTCTTTTCAGTCATTCTCTCACTCATTTTTTCAATATGTCTTATTAATTAAACCATATTAATTTGTTAACTTTCCTTTACAACACAATCGATAACTTTTCTGAAAAATAAATAAATATGCTTTCCTGTTTCCGCGGAGCTTTTTACACTAGTTCAATATAACATTTTGATGATTCGGCACTTTATATATTCAGCATTTATCACTTCTTTTCGACATCAAAGCTACTAAAAGCGGCAGCGAAAAAACGAAGTTATATATATTTTTAAATTGCATACTACCTACGAGTACACCCACTGCCTCTGATAATAATAATATAAATCTACATACATACGAATTCGCTTTTGAAGTTTTTGAAATACAAAAACGAAACGTAATTTTCATTTCAACACTCTCTGAGTGTTTTCAGCGACACAACCAATAATTTTGACTGATCCTTGGATAAATTCGTATTTCAATGTACGAGACTACTAATCTAAGCTATGTACCTGTTTTTTTTAGTTTTTTAGTTTACAAGATTCTGTTGTGTTGTTATTCCCTTGTGGGGTAAGGAGTGAAAAAATATTAGGTACTAGACTCATTTATCTTTCCAAAAATCTCTTGATAAATAAATAGGGCGGGGAGAGTGTGTATGACAGATTATTTGTTTTATTTTATTCGTAAAGTTGTAAATACAAAATTTATATCTTAAAATTAACAAAAAAAGCTACAATAATTGACAAATCACCCAGTTTAGGTGGACTACCGAATAAAAAAAAACTACAATTATTTTTCTTACGTCATTTCCTTTCATTTTTCACACACACAGGCTGTCACGCTACCAAAGATATTGCTTTTCTTTCAAATAAATACTTGTAACGTCTCACACGAAAAAAGAGTAGAATTATGGGGAGGTATAACGGCGGTCTGTCCTCCCTGCCTACCTCGCAAGGGACACGATGTGAGGGAATAGATAGACAGCTGATACTGTACTGATTTAGTCTCAAACGTTGTTTTAATACGGATACAGGAGATGTCGATTCTATGCAACTCTGTGACAATCTTTCTGAACTCTCTCACTGTTTCTGTGTTTGTGAATAGTTTTAGAATCAATTTGAAACCTAGTATTTAAGACTTGTTCATATGTGGATGAATTAGTATTTAAGTCTCTTATCTGTAAGTGTGAATTGTAACCTCCTTCGATAAGGACACTGAAGGAATGTAATTTAGGAGTGTGGTTTGCCGGGGGGCTCCCTTAAGGCTAACCCTGGGCCCACCTCTTAATATAGATTTGCCTAGAAGTGCGGGTAAAGAGGTTGCTATTAATGCACCTGAGCTACTCGGGGTTGTGGAGGGCCTTAAGCCCGCGGGATTCCTTCAATGAACTCTCTCACTAGTTTTTTTGCTTTCAAGTTTTCGAGTTAGACGTTGTGTGATTTGACGTTAAAGTGAAAACTGAAAATAACTAAGATGGATCATGGTTAAAATCTACATAGAATTATATAGAAGCAGATTTCAGTGGATATTCGTAGGCAATATACACGATTCTTAAATGTATCCGATAATAATTATTTTACTACGGGTTCATAATTAAACAGATTATAAATTTTACTGTCATCCTAGAAGTAAACAAACTTGAATTGTTAATAACGTAGCAATACAGGATGATCTAGGGAACCAATTAGAAACATTTTCCTCGGGAAGCAGTAGACATTGAGAGCAAAACATCATAGGCCTCAAAATGGTTTCAGCACTCACAATGAAAGCTAAAATCATTTCGCAGAAAAGTGCACGCAGTGAAAAACCCTTAAAAAACTTAAAACCGGTGGATTGATCACGGTGCAAAAGCTTTTCAAGAATATTTAAGAATTTAAGGACTGGGTAGCTCAGGTGCATATAGGACCACGGGTTCAAGGCTCCCAGCATCCCTGGGTAGCTCAGGTGCATATAGCGTCCTCTTTACCCGCACTTCTTGGCAAAATATTTTTGAAGGAGGGATCGCGGTCGCGTGGTCTAGCCGCCGGCACCGTGCAGCCTTAATTGGTGCACTGTTTTTCTGAACACTTTGTGTGACGGATAATAAGTGAAATATTTAAGAAGAAGGATGTGAACTTTGTAATGATTTTTTTCTCAGATTGGAAAAGCTCGTGGAAAAGTCTGACTCGCATTAAGAATACAAATTCTCTCCGAATCATCCTGAATATATAATATTTATTACTTTCTGTATCCTAACTACAGGGTCCTTTCATTTTATAGTCGGCACATAAAACGTGATACTTAAAGCGTTTGATCTGTAACATTTTGATAGTTAACTGGACGAGTATAATCAGGCTATGAGGCCTTAAACACTACCTTATTCCAAATTACTTTTAAATGGAATCGAACGGATTAATTAGTAGTGGCTGATGAAACCTATTTCCGCCCAATTAACCTTCTTCAGGATTTCATTACCGAATCATCAGTGACAAACTTCAAACGAATTTTAGCCTTCAAAATATAATGAGGGGATGAGATCCATGTCCTTTCCGTTCTAAATCTTATGCACGGAATTATACACTTTACTGGTAGATCAAGGATGAAATATGCAAATGCCGAGTAATTTTATACCTTTTTTCTGGACGATTTTGCTTTCATTTGAAAATCTTAAGTGATTCAGTTAGTTCTTATACATTTGCTCATATTTACCTGCCCAAAATTTGGGTGACATTAATTATGAATGTGGTACAAAATATGGCAATATTTTGATTCCGGTGACGGTACAGGGTGGAAATCGATTTATAAAGGTAAAAATAAGAGATTATTAGTAATTTAGAAAATATTCTTGTTAATTTTCTTCTCAATTACGTAAAGTAAGTACAAATCCCCCAGATGACTTTATCGATGTATATTGAAGGAAAATTCCGCGGGCTTAAGGCCCTTCACATCCCATGTATAGGCACTTTACATACAAAGTAATCGACGACTTTGATTCGATATTATCGATATCCAAAAATATTTTTTCAAGTCACTAGATAAAGCCCCCCCTCTCCATACAGCTGTCTTCTAACCTAAACTAATATCACGAAAGTTTTATTACCTACATATTGAAAATATTCGTATTTTATCAATAATATTATACTTATATGATTTGAGATATACCTAAATTATTTTAGATATGGAGCCGCAAATTTCTGCATTGCACAGACAGAAATACTTCCTCAACAGAGATGAGAGGCATCTTCATTCACATAATGTAGCGTTAATTGTAATTTTAATACACATACTTAGTTAATTTGTTGACTCGTAATATATCTACGTGCATGCTGTGGACGCTCGTAATTGGGGGTTTAACCGGAGATTTGTGTTTGATGTTATTAATTTATGTATATCAGTCAATCCTCTGTGAGTGTCTCAATAAATAAATAAATAAAATAAAAATAAAAATGTAAAAATAATATAGGTAGGTTCCTATTTATATGCTAGACGCTTATTTTGTGTATTAGATTCTTAGATGTCTGTAAAGAAAATGCTGTCACGGTAGTAATATTTTTGTAGGTTATACCATAAAACATGTTTAATGTCAGTAATCACGGGGATATATCCATGATTAAACCTCTCTGTATCTCATTATATCTTCATGCGCTTAGCTTCTGTCGGGTTTCCCCTCGTGGACAAAGATAAATGTTTCCAAAGCATTTTATCACCGCCTACAAATAATAAATGATTTCAACATTACTTAATACGACCCACCGCCGTAACCAAAAGTAAAATAATAATACACTAAGTAAATAATACACCCACGTTGAATTTTCGCACAATAATAATGTATCGTTGCTTGGTTTTCAGATGAACCTTGTGTTGATTTACTTAAAAAAAAGGATCTGGGCTTGCTTAGACAAACCCAAATATTTTTTCCTGCACACCTTGCACTAGGCTAAAAGCCCGTATCGCATGCGACAACCATGTACTCAAATGTGCCATGTACTTGATCGACTTTTCGAAACTTCTTCTGGTGTGTCTCTCTTCGAAAAGATTTTTCCATCACTTCTTTTTCTCTATGTGTCCGGCGATTTACGGTAAGTTCGTCTAAAATCAATTGTTCTAAAATCAATAAGTCTAAAATCAATTCGTCTGAAATCAATTCGGCCAAAATCAATTAGTCTAAAATCAATTCGTATAAAATCAATTCGTCTAAAATCAATTTGCCTAACGATGAATTCGTCGATTTTAGACAAATTGATTTTAGACGAATTGATAATTAGACGAATTGATTTTAGACTAATTGATTTTAGACGAATTGATTAAAGATACCTACCTACCAGGCGCGAAGCTACCTAAGAAAAACGATTCCCATCGAGTTACCTTTTGGAGAAAATTATAGGTATAATAATGTCTAATTTGACGTAATGCAATATGAAATGTTAGCCCCGGCTTCCCTTCTGCAGAAATCCACTCTTCGTCACTGCTACCTACACTTGTTTGACTAAGTACAAGACATGTTTGAAAAATCAATAAGATGAAATTAATGTACTGACACAGGTACCTTCTTCTCTTTTTTCAATTCTATCTTAAATTTCAAAGCGAAATAAAATATCGCCATGTATTAAATGTTCACTTCAGAAGTGAAATGAATGGAAAATTCTTTATCCTTTCAGCACGATGCCAAACCCTTTGTAAGATACCAGTACAATGCGATGTGTATTGGTGGACTAAATTATTATCAATTTGCGTCGACCGGATTTTCGACAAGCTATGCAGACTTTAAGCTAGGAGCCCAATAATATGACCTCGCTTGTCACATCGCATGAGCAATCGCTTGACTAAATGTAAAAAATAGTGTTTTTTTTGGGGTTAATTTCCCTTCATCAAAGAATTTTTTACGGTCTTTCACTAAATTTTTAATGTATAATAATCAAGATTTTTTCTTTGCGACTTTTGGGGAAAAATGTTGCTGTCTTTCTAAAAAAAAAAACAGATTTGTTTATCACATTTTTTTTTAGAAATCTATACCAAATAAAAAAAAAATTTTAGAGTCAATCACTAGACAAAGGTTCAATGTATCTACTCTATTTTTTTCCAGAGAATATCTAGTAAGGTTGTTGAGATCGAAGGTTAGGACTCTTAGTTAGGACGTTAAGGCTCTTTATTTTTTAATGTCAATGTGCCTTCCTTTGATAAGCAAACAGCGAAATAGCTTGATTGTTTTTGTTGAAATTTCATCACATGTTTGCGTTCTCACTTCACTCAATGCGTACAGTTATTTACTCTGTCGTCACACGATCAAACGAATAACTGTTGATATAACTGTGATAGTTTTAAAGATATTCATTTCCACGCGACTGAAGTTTAAAATTGTCACTCACGTGAAAATGAATATTCACATTTTTTAATCATCCCTATATTTCCCACGTGTGGACTCGTAATAGATAATTCTAAAAGTAAGCATGGGCGGTTGCTGCTTTGGTAAAAGACGCATTGTCAAAAACACTTTTTTGAAACGATTTTATCGGCCACAAAGTCCTAGGGATGGTACACCCATGCGATGCCATAAAACCTGTAAACTTTAAACTGTTATGCCTCATCCACATTCTCGCCGCGCAGTCACGTTTTTTGTGTGAATGAGTAAAAAGACGTGCAGACGGGGTGATTATCTTGGATTGTATACGTAACCGACGGTTAACGCCTTTTTACTCATTCACACAAAAAAAAACGTGACAGCTCGGCCAGCATGTTGATGAGACATTACGTAAAGGTATGTTTTAAGGAATTCTTTAAGGTCTCACAACGCGCCACGAAAACCTCCTGCACACTGTAATGGAGAGAGTGTCTTAGGGGACAAACTCTAGAGGGCGTTCACCACAAAACATCTGGAGAGAATTTGTAAGGATATGCATGAGCTGTCCTGGAACCGGTGGAGAACAGCAGATCCTCTCTACAGACTCACCCGCCGCCCGATTGAAACCAAAGTATTTATTTATTTATTTATTTATTCATGGCACACAAACAGACATCACCCACATGTAAACACGAATCAAACAAAAAACAACACAGATTAAGTTCAAGCGATGCCCTATTACATGTGTACACAACTAGTCAATGCAGATAAAACAATATTATAAGTAGAACAAAATCCTTTCGGCGCATATTGAATCATTTTTAATATTATGGTATGCTGTCAACAAGTCGGTATCTACTACCATATTGATAAATAGAACTGCCAATATTTAGCCCAAGGCGACAGTAGAGACGTGTTTTTCATTTATTATTAGATGCATTTTCAATATTACTTCCCTATCTTATATTCTTATTCTCAGTTACATTATGAATTTATCTTCTTAAGTTACACAATTTTAAAAAGAAGTAGATATTTCTCTACAAACTCCATTAAACGAATATAATCCGTAATAATAATTTCTCTCAATATGAATATACTTCACTGCTTACCTGAAAATAATCGTAGCTTATTCATTAGTTCGTTGGAGAGATATTATGAGGGTAGTCAGTGAATGTTCATCCGAATAAGTATATTTGATACATTAAATTGTTTATAATATATTTTTTAACATGTTTGGACATTCTTCGGCGCAAATGCCTAAAATCTTTCATGGCGGAGATTGTATTGTTTTACTAAATAAATAAATAAATAAATTTGTAAATCTACCCGAAAAATGGATGTAATAAACATCCTAATTGCGAGTGTGGTGAGATCGAGTCGATTGATCACATTGTGAAGAATGACTGTCCTAAGTTCGAGGGGATTTAGGGGAAAACCATGAGTGCAATTTAGTAGGTATATACGAGAAATATTGAAGCGAGCTTTGACTCTCAGATACACTGAACAATAGTCGTTCACGTAATATGAAAAAATAAGGACATCGTAAAAAAACAATCAGACAAAGGATGTTAGAGGTTTGTAAATGTACCCCGTGGTAAATATTAAAAAATCATAATCCAGTGATCCTTTTCACGGACAAAAATCACTGGAGGATGGCACAAAAAGCCTACAGTATGTTAGTCCTGTTTCAGGATTATGCGTAATTCTATGTAATTCGCAATAATTAATTGTCTAATTTTATGTAAATACTTTAGTAATAATTAGCAAGTAACATTCTATATCATGTAATTAGTTAGTTTCTATATTAAGCATTATGATATTATGTGTGAATATTATTAATACACTTTGAATAATAAAGAGGGAATTTCCTCACACAAAATGATTTATTATTTTCACACAACATTTTCATAGTGTAATTATTCGGTATTAACAAAGCCGAAAAGACTTAAATTTTTAGGCTTCATTCACTAAAACACAAAACCTCCTCTTTCTATACGCCGCAGGAAACCATCAATTAAACAGGGAGGTGGCCACGGAATGGCGATGTTTTGTCTGAAAAGTGGGAGAAAGGGAACCAGAGACTTGTTGGTGCTGGGTAAGATTAAATGTCTATTTTATTTCCCCGCATTTTGTAATAAATTCAACAACTTTCTACTTTAATACAAACTTATACGTAACGAATACGTACCTACAGTGGCGAGAGAGCAAAATGTTATACTAGGCCGAGAGAGCGATATGGACGATAGGCTGTATACTTATTATTTATCGCCTTTTCACTTTTGCGGCGAGTTTTTCTCTCTTGCGTTCCAAGACTAGCAAATATAATTTTTATAATTTTTTCTTACTTTATTGTATTCCAAATCCGGCAATATTAATTTCTACGCGGTCCAGGGAAGCGACGATGAATCCGCTCTGAGGAGGGCAACGAACCGGTAAGCGGGAGGACCAAGAAAGAGAAGATGTCTTCTCCAAAGAAGTTCCTTGAGGAGAGCATCGACAGTCAAAAGCCTTGATATGTTAAGTAAGACTCCCGAGGTATTTAGAAGATATTCCATATTCTATTTTACGACGGTGTAAGTTATTTTAAAATAAATTAAGATTTTTCTTACCGTTCTATTCCCCATGTGTTTCACTCTGCAGTTGAGAGTGGTAGTCTGACCCACTATCGCCGTTACATTCCTCGGTGATACATCATCAAAGTAAGGTCTCTCCGGCTGTGCCTGGAACCTTTGTCTGCTTTGAAGCTCTGACGATAATCCTGATAAGCTGGCTGTGCCTGGAAAGAGAAAATAATAACGCACGTTAGAGAAACGGATGCATAATAATAATTTGATATTCTAATAATCAGTTTTATCCTTAGAGAACAAAGGGATCCGCTATGACGTTGAAATAATATTACGTGAAATGAAGCATACTTTGTAGTACATAGTTTCATAAGATTGCTACTTATCCATAATGGGACGCAGGATGTAATAACTGATATTATTACAATATAGAACACTTATTAGCCGTAGGAGTATCGGGATGTACTCGTTTTTGTCCTCCGCAGTAGTTAGTAGTCGATTTTGTTTATTAAAAACAGTAAACGTAAAAAAGTATATTTTAAAAACAAGATTTTATCCTAGAAGTTTTTTCGCGGTCTTCAAAACGATAGCAAACACGCCCTTCCAAAGCGCTTGTATTCCTTCATTCCAATGGCACTTTCCACCAAGTAATATAAACAGAATCAAAATTTGTATTATACCCCTCGTGAAGCACTTTCGTGAGATACTAAACACGGCGGCATGCAGTGACTGGATCTTCTCGATCGCTCGGTGTCTATGAAATCTGACTCAAGATATGGATTTTTTTTCTAACGCTCTTTTATACGATACCACACATGACCCCATGCGACCATTGGATCCCCCTGAAACCCATTACATCTGATTTTGTAGTTTGCATTAGGTTTTTCATTTTTCCATTATTCTATTTTCTATTATCTATAAAAAAAGATCTGGATCTTGTGTACTTACGAGTAGTACATCTATGCACAACATGTACACGTACATAATAATATACCAATTCATAATATTTTCTGAAACGTATAATCCGACATGCGGATCCGTCGGTTTTGTATTATAAAGTAAGCACTATGTAGATATTTTATATCGCCACCCCAGTTTTACAACTCTCTATACAAAATATACAATAAAAAGGTGTTCAATGAAGCGAATAAGCAACACTGTACTGTACCATATGATTTCTCAAAGAATATTGAAGAAGTAGGTACAGTTAATGCAGTTTATATGTACCCATTTATTGAAGGAAAGCCACGCTACCTTAGGTACATTATTGTGGGAAAATAATATAGAAAAATTGAAGGAATATACTAAGTGCCATGATGTATGAAAGAACTCGTATACTCGTAACACAGCTTACAATAATATTATGTGTCCCAAGAAGACGAAGAATGTACGGCGAAATATTGTATGCGAGAAATTATAAGTAGTTTAATAATAAAGATTGCTTGCAATACGAAAATAAAATAATCTGACAATGAATATAGGTAATTGATATTTCCGGTTTATGGTAAATTCGTCTAATTATTGATTTTAGACTAATTGATCATTAGAGCCAGTGGGCTCAAAGTATCTGTGTATCTTCGTCAGAGGCCCCTGTCGCTTGAAGTTTTCAGGACCTCTGACCACTCCAGCCACAGTCTCTCCTCGCACACATTTGGCACCTCGGGGCGGCCCGGCGCGCCGGTCTTCTGCCTGCCTTCCATAGCTTTTAACGAAAGCCGTTCCTCTGGCATCCGGATGACGTGTCCAAGCCAACTCAGCTGGTACCTCTTTACGAAGAGGAGTGCGGGTTCCACCCTGAGAGCCTCCCGGACATACTCGGGATATTTACCACTCATTTTTCCTATTTCCTCATTCCTTACAAAATCCACACACAATCCAAAATACAATTAATGGATTAAAATAAGTAGCGAATCGAAATACGGACTTCAAGAAAAGACAATAATTAAAATATCACAATACACAACTCTTTATATAACATTTAAAAACGTAAAAAGGAGAAAACAGTTTGTAAAAAAAAAGGTTTTGTAATACGATTTCGAAGAATCCCCATAAATTCTTCAGGGTTTGATTCTCAAGGGAGAGGAATATTGTGTATTATGTTTATGTATACATGATTCCCTTATATCGTATTGTTAACATTTCAGGATTGACCCGATAAGAAAGAATTACATTATCGAGTGTGTTGAATCCAGAAGTCTGTGAAATCCAATCGCATCCCTCGAAAGAGATGAACAGAAAGATAAAGAAAATGTTCCCATCCCAAATATTTTGATCTACATATACCTACGTTTCACAGATTTTGTAGAAATAGTAAACTGTGAAAGTACGTATGTAGGTACGATTTAAAAAAATATTTAAGCACTTGCTATGCTATGTATACAATCACATCATATAAAGTTAGGTATTGAAGCTGGGACACAACTATGACGTCTCAGTCATATCCAGTGGAGTCTAGGTTCAAAATCGAATGACAAAATCTTAAAAATTGTGTTTTTATTTAAATTTTTCCCGGTTAATTTTGCTTCCTTTGAGAAAATAAAACTTTTATGATCATTCCCTACATTTTATTACAAAAAAAATCTGTGACTCTCTCCCGAGTTGCAGTCTGTCGAAAAAATAATCAGAGGGTTTTACACATTTTTTTTTTTTGAAAAATATATAAAAAAATCTCTCACGGTTATTTCCTAGATAAAGGTTTAAAGTATCTACTTTATTTTTTTACAGAGCATATTTAGTAAGGTTGTCCAGATCTAAGGTCTCCCATTTTTGTAAAATAGATACCCGTAGTCTTAAAATAAAATTAAATAAATAAGATATGAAAAATCGAATAGTAAGAAGTAATGATAATAAAATAAAAAGTAACAAGCAGGATTTAGTAAATGAAGTAAAAAGTGAACAACTCTCTCCAATCTCCATGCCGATGTCTTCATAACGTAATGATGGAGTCTGGACTTTTCCGTTATATCATTCACATTTCTGTATATACTCGTTTATGTTGGTTTCGGTTTTATATTCCCCAAATCATTGTGTTATTATTTTTACTACGTAAGATTTTTAAGATATTTTATATTTTTTTTAAGATATTTCCTCACATTAAGAGTATGCATACCGACATTTCAAAAATTTCTAAAAACGGCAGACCTTTTATCTCGACAACCGTTACTAAATATGCTTTGGAACAAAATAGTGTAGATGCATTGAACCTTTATCTAGGGAATAAACGCAAAAGATTTTTTATATCTTCTTTAGATTTCTCAAAAAAAAAATGTGAAAAACACCTCTGATCTTTTTTCCCGAAAGTCGCGGAGAAATTTTTTTTTTGTATTAATAATATGCATTGAAATCTAGAGAGGGAATAACCGTAAAAGTTTTTTGATGGACGTAAAATTAACGCCAAAAAGGGAAAAAACTTGATTTTTACCATTTTATCATGTGATTGTCACGCGATTTTGAACCTTAATGCCGTGGGAAATGACTGTGACGTCATTCTTGGTGCCAAGCCCTTAAGCAGCGAGTACTGAGTAGTATGTAAGGGAAATAAAGAGGAGTCTGTTTAAAAATCTCCTCGAGTAGTAGAGACTCATTCCTTATCTGAGAATAAATGAGACAGAGACTTATATCCTGGCATTAGGAACAAACCTTTTTATTTAAGTTACAACAACATACAGTATAACAAGACACTAATGTTTCTGTTGACTATGTATGTAAGTACAGTAGTACTAGTTACAGAGGTACTGGGTATAATTTTTATTTTATTTCATTAAGGCCCAGAGTATTGAGTTAAAAAAAAAACAACGGGAGATCTTATATCTCGACAACCGTTACTAAATATGCTTTGGAACAAAATAACGTAGATGCATTGAACCGTAGGGGATAACCGTAAATGAAATATTATATCTTGTATAGAATTCTCAAAAAAATAATTCGAAACACCTCTGATCTTTTTTCCGAAAGACGAAAACTCGTTTCCCGAAAGTCGGGGGGTAAATTTTTTTTGTACTGATAGGTAAGTAAAAGTTTTTTGATAGACGCAAAATTAATCCCAAAAAATGGAAAAAAACGCTATTTTCACCATTTTATCATGCGATTGTTCACGCGATTTTGAACCTAAATGCCGTGGGAAATGACTGAAATCATTCTTGGTACCAAGGCCTTAATATTTTGAGTACCTAGGAATTTACCGTTTTTTTAGTTTAAATAGTTTATTTACTTAGGTACTTATTAAATTCTTCACGGCCATAGACATTTAGAATTTACAGAAAGTAGAGATAAGTAAAATAATAAAATTAAAATCTTATTAACAAATTCAAGTGCATACAAAATATATTATAAATAGGTATGTCAACAACATTGCACATAATACCTAAGTCAACAATTAAAAGAAATGAGCCAATAACACTTGTAATATTACTAAGAAGAGACAGAAAAACCAACACATGGATACGACAGAAAACGAGAGTCACCGATGTAGCTCTTAAGGTCGCCAAACAACAGTGAAGTTGGGCTGGATACATTAGTCCGAGAGCCCGCTGCTTAATTTATGACGTATCTGTTTTTTGATTGAAATGTGGTATAAACGATAGCTTACCAATAGGGTATTACATCGCACTAGGGTTGCCTATCAAAATCTTGCCGCAACCCCCCCTGCCCCCCCCCGAAAAGGTACCTCTTCGCGGTTTTTCGCATTTTATAGGAATATGGTAAGAGATAGGAGAAAGTAGTCAATGACAAAAATAATCCTTGCTAAATTCTCTACAAAAAATGCTAAGTCATTTTTTTCGTAAGACTAGTAGTTTACCCGTAATGGCCGGTCAAAAAATAGGATATTTTTTGAAAAAATAAAAAAAAAAGTTTGATTTTTTCCTTTCACATTCTTCCACCCATTATTACTAACATTTTATGGAAAAAAAAATTTGGCCTGCGGCGCTAAATCACTGGTTATTTTATGAAAAACTAAATTTTAAGAATTTTCGACACTGAGTTTTATTATAATAACTCCGAAATTATTAGATGTATGAACATAATTTATAGCTCGTTTTGTAGCTAAGACTATGGTAATTAATTCGTTCTCTGACTATTTTCCTGTAGCTCTTATCAATATTTTGTAGAGAATTTAGCAAGGATTTTTTTTGTCATTGACTACTTTCTCCTATCTCTTACCATATTCCTATAAAATGCGAAAAACCGCGAAGAGGTACCTTTTCGGGGGGGGGGGGCAGGGGGGGTTGCGGCAAGATTTTGATAGGCAACCCTAGTGCGATGTAATACCCTATTGGTAAGCTATCATTTATACCACATTTCGATCAAAAAACAGATACGTCATAAATTAAGCAGCGGGCTCTTGGACTAATAGCACGAACATCAGATGCTAGATGGACTAAAAAATTTCTCCAATTCGGACCAAGAACAGGCCGAATAAGCGTTGGTAGGCCTCAGGCAAGGTGGTCGGATGAGATAAGGAAGGTTGCCGGGGGCGGATGGGTGCGATCGGCATAATATAGAGAGCAGTGAACGTCTAAGGGGGAGGCCTATGTCCAATAATGGGCGCGAGAAAGATGGGAAAAAAAAGAAGAAGAAGAAAATATTACTAATAAACCAGTGAATGTTCACAATGCTGCGAATCATACCCTAAGATTGATGCACAAATTCCTATATTTTGTCACACCGTTAAGCCATCTAACATAAAATACAAAATAAAGCCCTTGAACGGTCAAAAGCTTTTCTAAAATCTCAACATTTCATTTGAAGATTCTCATCTTGGAGAGACATTGAGAATTCCCAGAGCATGTTGTCTTCTGTGTACAAAGAACTTATCGTCATCTGTAATTTCTATTCCACCGTCTCATTGTTGGAAGAAAAGTGATTTTCTGTATTGTCAACGGATAATAAATACCGTACTACCAACATAGTTTAATAATAATAGTATGAACACAAGAAGCAGTGCATCGACAGGGAAAATTGTCTGGGTTCTACAGCCATTTTCTTTGTGAAAATTAAACGAGAGAATATCTATCAAAGGAGGTATAAATTAGAATCCTTATTGCTTTTCTTTATAAAAATAACTTACATTTTTTATATTGTAATTTGTAGTAAATATTCCCTGTGCAATACGGTACCGTTTGCTGCAAAGTCTATCTATAGATTCAATGGGTGTATTTCTCTTTGTGTTTACTTTGAATGACAGATTAATGAAGTTTATTGAGTACCTACCTATTCTTCATTAAGTCCTAGACCTCAAATATTAATCGAAGTCCCAATAATGAATCGGTCTTGGATGTAAAATCAACAGAACGATGCGATATAGTTGACGTCATTTTAATTACAAAAAAAAATAATGTTCCCCAATTTAGATCAAATATACTTTATACCCCAGACTGGAATAAAATCGTCGGCCCATCTTTTCTGTGGCCGACCTACTCCTTTCTTTTTATCCCACGGTCTCCATCTAAGAACTCTGTCCAACGCTCTGTCCGCTGTCTGGCTAATGACCCGCCCACTGCCACTTTTGTTAACGAAATTATCCCAGTCGCGGATAGAAGATAGATTGACAAAGCTCAAGATAGAGGAAAACGGAAGCAAACGGAAGAGGCCGATATCCAGCAGAAGAGAAATGGCTGAAGGAAGAAGAAGATACTTTTATAGTAGATAGTTCGCTAAAACTGTCGGTGTCCCCTCAAAAGATGAAAGTTGTGTCCGTTTTGTATTTAATTCATAAATGAAAAAAAAATGTCAGAGCCACCAAGACATACAAAATATTATGAAGTATGTTATGAAGATCCAATGATCTTTGAGTTAATCGCAGTACATTCAGCTAAATCACGTAAATGGTAAATTAACTTAGTTCCATAAAAGTTATTCTTATTATCCCTTCCAGCCAACCACTCTATTATTTTACATAGACAACTCGAATAAGAATATTATTCTTCACTCTCGTGCAAAGAAATAGTTGAGAATACTTTTAATACATCATTATTTACATAACTTCGCCATCATAAAACTTTTAACTCTTTTATAAAGTGTCATATTATATATACAGGTTTCTTCTCAGAAATGTATATTTTTTCTTTTGGTTTCTCTCACTTTTTGTACTTCAACAATCCCCCATAACATCCCTCGGGATATTTGTCCATCAGGATAGAAACTACGTAAATAAGGGATGATGATTCTCTCCTCAGAAAGACTCGACAACTGCGTACTTTTATATTTGTATTTGCGTCACATTTTAACGCATTTTCTTTTAGTTTTACAAGCATTATTATGAAGATACTAGCTGTAAATCGTCAAAAATGATCCGGTTTGTTGGATAAGCAGAGAAAACAGATCGCTACTAGATCTTATCACGGCACGTATAATTATATCGTACTTATGGGTATACATTAACAGCCTTATTCAATAGGTTCGCCTAATACAGATCTCAAAGGTTACTTAGTTAGTTGCCATACTAGGGATTGAGTGACATATTAAACACATTTTATTCAAAATTTAAATAACTAATTGCGAAGTTAATACGGCTTCGGTTACGATTGCTGTAGTATTCCATAGAAATTTGTTAATGGTTATATTTTTGGCGCCACTTTCCGTTGTTTTTCTATCGTTTCAACGTGTTTGACATTGACATTTGTGTTCATGTGTTCAAATGGATGTGGACGATATGCACGATAAATTCGTTAAAAATCTGCTTAATTACGCTTTGCTTACAATTGTTATATTTAGTAGTGCTCGTAACACCTTGAATGTCATTCGATTTCGAGCTAAGTACCTATGTACGTAAATTCAGGAAAATAAAGACAAACGCTTAAAACATGTTTAGTGAATCGTATTGAGACATCTATCGATTTCCTCTCAAGCTGTAAATTAAAAAAAATACATTCAGTGACTGTGTACCTAGTATCAAACGAACACTTTTAGACCGTAGCTCAAGGCACATTCCATATACATTCGAAAAACTTGCAACAGTTGCCACAGGGCATGCGTTACATGATTGTTACCCGGTTTCCACCAGAATTGTGTAAGCTGATAAGGAACAAACAAAATAGTAGAGAAGTCAAGACTTCTTGTTTTTCTTCTTATCCCTCCCCTTTGTCCCATATACGTCACATCTTCTAGTCCTCGTCTACCAAGTTCTTGCGTCTTCCGCATCCTTTTGATATCTCGTTGTTGAGGACATTCAAGCAGTAAATATTTTATTTTCATGTGGTGAAATCAGTACATCACCTCATTTAGAGAAAAAAGTTTCAAAATTAATCATTGGGCAATTTTAATATAAATTTGTTAAGCCAGATTGGTAAAGGATCTTAAATTATCCTTGAGAAATGGCGGAACGAACCAACTACAGTGACCATGAGTAGAGATGTCTGTCTCTATCTATATATATCTATCTATACCCTCACGCCACGTCCCTTGCAGGGTAGGCAGAGAGGACAGAGCGCTAGATAGCCCTATCCTTGCACACACTCCTAGCCTCCGTCACATTCATGCAATTTGTCAGACACGCTCTCCGATTCCTTGATGATGTCTGATGTTTTCCATGGTTATTTAATAATACCGTCTAAAGTATTGAAAACTCAGAATTTCATACCTAGAGGCTTCATATACTTCTGAACTATAAATAAGGCGATATGGGTATCGTTCTGATGAGTAATAAGTAAGTTTTATTGTGTAGGGAGATTATTCAGTTATAAAGTTAGTTTCGGGGGAACTTAAGTTGGGATGAGCAAATTTCATAATAAATTCTGGACTTAATTTGATTTATAATTATTTTGAGGCTGTTCCTAATAAAATATGAAGTCTAAGAGGAATTCTGATATTCCTCTAACTTGTAACAAATTGCGGCTTCAAATATTCACTAATTAAAATATTTTTAGTTTACTCCTTTATTTTGTCCCCCGAAATGAATTTATCGAATTACGAAAATTATACAATCAACACAAATGGAAGAGCAAGATAATTCATGTTCAAAATTTGAAAAAGCACTTAGTTATAGTTTTAGGCAATATTTTTTTTTGTAATCACCCAGACATTTTTTTGGTTCCCATTTGTTATTTCAAATTACGTAAAGTAATTGTTATTTTTCTAGCGAATTGTCTAGCGAATAAATTTGTTTATCATTTAGAGAAGTTCCAGGAAAAGTGTAACGAGGTACATACTTAATTTGTTTAGAATCGACCTTCAAAGAAATTTAATATTTATGAAATATATATAAATTGAATTTCGATAATTGGAAAATACGCTTTAAAGGAGGTATGTACATAATAAACAGATTTTTTAAACTTTAAGATTATGCATTCCAACATTTGAAAAATTTCTAAAAACGGGAGACCTTTTATCTCGACAACCGTTACAAAATTTGCCTTGGAACAAAATAGGGTAGATACATTGAACCTTTATCTAGGGAATGACCGTAAAATGTTCTTTTATATCTTGTATAGATTTCTAACAAAAAAAAATGTAAAACACCTCTGATCTTTTTCCCGAAAGATAGCAACTCGTTTCCCGAAAATCGCGGACGTGATTTTTTTTTATTGACGATGTGCTTTAAAATCATTTTTTGATTGAACTTAACCCTTAAAAAATGGAATAAAACGCTCTTTTGATCATGCGATTATTCATGCGATTTTGAACCTTAATGTCGTGGAAAATGACCGTGACGTCAAAGTTGGGTCGCAAGTAGTAAATGCGTTTGTTTACACTATGCTGTTGGACAATGGCCAGTCCATCATCATTATAGCAATAATACAATTCGTCATACACGCACATTATTTATTTTATACAGGCTTTTAGCCTAGTGCAACGTGTGCAGGAAAGTATTTGGGTTTGTGTACGTAAGCCCAGATCCTTTTCAAAAAAAATACGGATCCCACCATATACCTTTTTGGTTTAGGATGATAAAACAAAAGGTCTAATCAGACGTAATTTAATGCAAACGCTAGTCCCGGCTACCCCTCCATATAAATATACTCTTCGTCACTTCGTCACTTGTAGAGTGACTCATGACATTCTCTAACCTTCACCTTCCAGCGCGTCATGAACTGTCTCCTGTCATGATTATTTAGTCATATTCTCCTTGACATGTCTGCCTTCCAGTTCACTTAACTTAACTCTTGAATGATCCAAGACAAAATCAACAAAGATATTTCCAATATAATTATATCTTACAATTATCTTACCTACGATCCTAGACCTTCCTAGAAACATGTAATGTATTAAACCTTTGCTCACCATACCTATTCAGTTATGAAAATTTTCATCAGATGGCAATAACATGTCACAAGCTATCCTAGTCTACTAAGTCTACTCTATATGACTACATCCCTTCAGCCCACGTCCTTTGCTGGTAAGCAGAGAAAATAGAGCGTAAAGGTGCACTTACATGAGCAATTGTTCGAGCAACAATTGCGGCAACTCGTACAAATCGTATTGATATTGTTGCTCGATTTCCGGGTGAACCCTACTGGTTTGTTCCTCTTCCGGAAGAGACATGGTTCACACGGTTCGAACGAAAAACCAACCCACAATCGCACACCGTGAAAACCTTCAACATTCCAATATAATATGTACTTATAGCAATTTTTTCGGCAATAGTTAAAGCGAGACAAGATATTGCTTGCAAACGAGAAAGAGGGGTATAAGTAACTACGTATGCATAATATACGCCGCGCATTAGGTAAAAATAATGGCACACCTGCCTCTGGTTACCCCCACATCGGGGAAAGTCGTGATGGTATAGATTGATAGGTAGGACACAGACGGCAGAGCCCCAGAAAATCAGTCAAAGAATTAAGTATGGCTGCGAATGTCTCTAAGGATACACCTACTTATATCATTTTTAACTTCCCTTCAATGACTGAACAGAAAATATTTTATGTATTTTCATTTTACACGTATTCAAAAGAAACATGAAATTTTGACTTATATGCCATGAAAATTTCACACTGAAGAGTGAATACTCACACCGCAATATTCATACATAACTAAGTACGTGGTTTCGATGATGTAGGGTAGACAGAAGTATTATGTAGGGGAAAGTGGTGGTTAGTTTGTTATTCCGTCTTCTGACAATTCACTGGACTGTGAAATGATATTCGGGGGTGTGGGGTGAAGATGGAAAACTGAGAAGAAAATATAGAAACTTATTATAATCTTTATTAGATACTACAGAATGGGCACACCTTACCAAACCCTTAATTCGACCACTTCAGGTAACCCATGTCATTATGAAAATCCGTGACAAACAACTAGAAAACATCATGAAAACATTGTCACGAATCAATTTTAATAAGTAATGGTATTTTTATAAACCCAGATTTTACGACTTCACATCCCAGATCCGTTTTTCGCGGTCTTCCAAACGATACCACACATGACCTCACCTGACCCTTGGATCCCCTCAAACACCTTACATATTTTTTCCTCTGGAGAAGGATGATCCAATTTCGTACAGAAATGTATTGTCACCGAATTTACGTACGTTTGCAAAGTTTAAGATCTCTATGTGGTTAGGAAGTGGTTAAAAATTCGAATGTAAGATTTGCACACACACAAACAAAAAAAAACAACAAATAACAAAAGTTAAATCTTGTAAAATAATAATGAGTTACCTTGTAAAACCGATGGACCGATGATTATACCTATTCCAAATTTCCACCCAAAGTAAATCCTTTGAATGTTTAATTTTTAAAGGATTTTTTTTTTTTTTTTATTATTCATTTTTTAATCTTTCTCCTTTCTTGATTTTTTTCATATCGATTCATTGATAATTTTCAAATTCTATTAAGTATTTATAAATTATATAGAGAAGAGACCATAAAAAAATCATAATAATTATTGGTATTTTAGACAATTTAATAAGACGTCAAACTGATTTATTTTACCTCTCAAACTTTATTTTATTAAGTAGGTACCCGCCTTATGAAAATTATGTTGACCTATACTTACTGATATTACAAACATTTTTAATTACCTCAGTTGTATTAAATTTATTCATGTTACAAACATTAGGTATGGTTTACTCGCCTTGCAAACATTTTGCTCCTGGTTTTATTCATTGCTATTTCATAAGAGCAATTCGTTGGTACATACAGCCCAAAGTACAGAGAATAGTGGTGTCTTTTGTTAGAATTAAACTGATGATTTATGGTGCGCCTTTCATAGTACAAATGCTTACATTATTATGAAGTAGCAACAGACTTAATACTAATTTTATTCGCTTCGTTTGGGTAAATTCATACCATAATTATAATAAACATAAACTCTTATGGTTCATATGACATAAGATGTTCTGATTTGAGAAAATCAGATCCTCTCCTTTGCCGATTCTATCGTAGGGTAGCGACCATCATACTGAGCTCGTCTCGATTCTGGGCCAGTCTTATCAGGGCTGCTAAATCTGGCACACCGAACCACTGTCTAAAATTTCTGAGCCATGATTCTGTCGCAAGTCGATGATTCAAGGATGACGTCCTTAAATGGCGACAGAATCATTGCCGAATCGACATAAATACGAAGCAGAACATCTGACAAAGCCTATACATTAAAAAAAACACTACAAGACCTACATTTAGCGACGTAAATATGCATCATGGCTCAGAAATTTTAGACAGTGTTCGATGTGCCAGATATAGCAGCCCTGATAAAACTGGCCCAGAATCGAGACGAGCTCAGTTTGATGGTCGCGAAAGCTCAATACACCTCATCGACATCAATACGCGGCAGAACACCTGACAAAGCTTATACATAGATCGATGGGTTTACCACGCTGCGAAAACCTAGCAGAACATACCTATAATGTAATTGTATTTTGAAAATCTGAAAAGTCTCTTATACCTAAATTATTTGTAAAAATAAAGCACTGTTTTTTACTTCCACTATTTAAACAGTGTTTTATTTTTACAAATAATTTACAATGGCCTTCCATAAAGTTAATCTTCCATCAATAAATAAATTATCTCTTATACCTATTTGAAAATTAATACATCTTTTTATTATAACTATTTTCATGAAGGTATTATAATACAAAGATGTTTGACTATTCGAGAGATGCCATTGAGATAATCACAGGGTTATTAAAAACTAGTTTCAACATTATGTGTGTATGGATATAAAGTCTACATTATGAAAAGTTAATAAAGAAGGACTTAACGTTGTTATGTTATTACTTTGTGTGCTTGTGGATCGCACTGTAGCCGCCATTGCAACGTTCTATAATATGTTGTCACTGCTGTACAGGTGAGACAAACATTGTTGATAAAATTCTACATTCCGGTAAATTAAAAATAAGTAGGTACCAGAAAAAGTGAGACTTAATGATCGACGTGAGACTTTGTTCTAAGATAAGAAACGAAGAGATGAGATTAGGTGTAGAACAAAATGTTGTCGATATAATAAGTACACGGTTGGCGCAGTTCGTTGAGGCGGCAGTCCCTCGAGTAGGATGAGCCAGGTTCAAACCCAGGCGCTGACGATGTGTGGAATACCACAATCCATGGTCCATGGAGCTGAGACGATGTGTGGAATACCACAATCCATGGAGCACCATGGAAAGATGCAAAGTATGGAATACCACACTTTGCGGTACAGGTTTTTAGCCTAGTGCAAAGTGCGCAGAAAAGTATTTGGGTTTGTGTAAGCTCAGATCCTGTAAAAAAATTGGATCATGTTGCCAACCTGAAATCGCAGTGGGCTTAACAATGAACATACAACCAAACAGGGAGATACTAGATGGACACCCAGAATTCTCAGATAGAAGCGCTGGATGAAGAGTAGAAGTTGTCTGACGACACTGTCCAACAAGCCGGTGGAACGTGGCGAAAAAGGAAAAAAAGAGACAAGTGGAAGGAGATAGAAGAGGCCTACATGCAGCAATGGAGAGAAGAGCACTAGAATGCTCTGTCAACTTCCACATTTTCCTACTTTGAACCTGCTTACTTCTTGATTTCATTGGACCAGGCGGTGGGGCTTACCCCTGAAAAATCTTTCGTGAAGAAAGAAGATGCTCACGTAAAAGTTAGTTGCGTGGGCCCGGCCGCCATGATCTGTCCCAGATAGCCAGTTGCTGTTGATTAAACCACGAGAGATCGGATTGTCCAGCGGCGAGAGATATCACAACTCTCAGTATCGAGGGCGATTAAAATAAGAATGAAAGTGATTAAGAAAAGGTTCTCGTTCCCTTTTCAGAGGATGACAGTTTCACAAAATAAGTACAACATACAACGCTTAGGAAAGTGTTATTACAAATTGCACGATGACGTTAAAATAATATTAAGTGTACTAATTTTCATGTTTCATGTATGTAGTCTGTTCTCAAAGAGTTAATTCTAAACAACGAAACGACACATGAAAACTTTATCGTCGCGCCGCCACTGGTTTTTAGAGGCAAAATATTTTATTACGAAAATAGTTTGTTCCGCCTTTGAGATAATTTTGTGCAATAAATTGCATACCGAAAATTTTATTCTTAACTAGCTTTTGTGCCCAGCGGGCCTGCGCTAGACTTTAGGTTATCCACTATGGCATCGGTATATATGTCGTCTTGTAATAAAGTCATTTTTCTCTCTAACCGTAAGAGGTATTCGATTTTTAATAGCCAAGATTCTGCCTTATCTTTACTCAAAATACATAGTTTCGAATGCCATTAGAGAGACCAGAGTTAAAAATAAAGGTCGTAAAAGCTCATATAAGTATATTGAAGTGCCTTTGGAGATTTTTTTGCTGATGTGCCGTTGAACCTAGTGTACCGACATTCTTCGACAATGAAGTCTGAGAGTTCGTCAGTGTCAAACTAATTCTTCGACATGAACGAGTTCGTACCTATCCAATCTTCCTGAAATATGGTGATATCTGTATTAGATTTAGAAATAATAGCTCATCCGTATTTAGATAAGTTCTTATTTATACGGAGAAATATTTGCAAATAATGCAGATTTGTATAAAATGGAAATGATTCCAATCTCCAACAGGTGCAAAACTCCAAGGACCAACAGAGAAAGGTATAGTTTCTTATATACCTCAATATCAATATTTAATTCGCTTCCACGAGAAATAAAAGTAGTGCCTAATATCGAACTATTTAAGAAAAAAGTTAAAAGGAGTGTTTTTGAAGCACGCGTTGTTAAGAGTGGTGTGTGATTTTGTGTGTTATAATTATTTACTTAACTTGTAAAAAAACAATTGCTCCGGAATATTTTGCGTCCCCTTATACCAGCAAAATATTTGCTGACTGGGGATGTTGTCATTCTTGTTGTTTATATATAATGTTTTAATGATGCACATACTTGTAAATTATATTAAAGATTAATAAATTGAATTGAATTGAATTGAATCTCAGGCCAGTCTAAATTTTCTCTATTCCCCCTCCCTAGTCCTCCCCCAATTTAGCAAACGTTCATTCATGCTGATTGAGTGGGCGTTTTACTGACCAGAGATATACGACTACATAATGCCAAATAAAAATAGTAAAACTATTGAAATTCTCCAAGATTCGTCAACGACTCAAGCGGAGTGGTTTAAGCGGTGGAAACATTTCTGACTTGTTTCATAAGTTATGGTCATTTTCAATCCGAATTAACCACAACAGACACAGATATGTCTTCCATCTATGGAAAAAGATATACTTTGTTACGAATGTGACCAGTTTGAGACGTTTGGTTAATAATACCATCAAGAATTTAATGGCAGGGAATCCACGATCTCAGAAATTTTGACTAGATGTTTAAATTATGAAGAATGATGATGAAATTATGATGAATTACGAGAAGATCCAAGGATTATGCTATAAAAACAAATATAATTTTCTATCTATGAATAAATTCACAAATCCATTTTAAATAAGCTATGATTATTTGAAAAAGTTGGTATGCTCGTAATCTCGAACATTTATTCGCATGATTAAAGACGTGATAGAAGATCTCTTCTCTAAATAACAAGGTGAAGGAAACTACTGGTATCGGGTATTAGGAGATCATACGTTGGAGAGAGTAAATCGTTTTCTCATACAAACTTTGAACGTTATCATAGATTGAAAAGGTGATGCTGGTGATATTATTACTAAGTCCAAAGTACTTATACGTATTGAATGCAGCAAGGTGAACTGGTTGAGAAAATATTGTTATTATATCTTTTGGACGTTATGCTTTCCTAATACTCCACCTCCTTTTTTTAATAATAATCGTTAATATCAAAAAGTAAAATGGAAAAGTTTTCTCAGCTTTTGATATTTTAAGTATACAGAAGAGAAAATGTATGTTGGTTTAGCTTAGTCGCAGGTACAAACACAGAACGAACTGTTATGAAAGTTTTCTCTAGTTTGTTTGACTTTAAGTGTTCAACAGTAATGTCAGATTTTCTTAGACGACTCTTTCTTCGGCGTTCGCTGCAGTGAAAAAGAATACCTGGATGTTTTACTTTCGCGAACATTCTTCAATGGAATGCACGGAGATAAAATGGAACAAGGTAGAACATAAATTAGCACTTTATACGAGCTGGAAACACTTGCGCAGAAGAAGTTGCGTGATGAGAAACCCAAATAGTTTCCTGTACTTCGTCAAATTGGTTTATGAATCGTAAAGTGACGAATTCACTTCGCAAAACTTCCAAGACTTGAAACATAGACTGTCATATAATAGTTCCATAGTCATTCGTCAACCATGTAAACTCTACAGTCTACAGACTCCATTTCAAATGCTATTGAGTTGTTTGCATGTTATATTCGTTAACCCATATCTGTTTATGAGTTATCACGTTTCTAGAAAAGGATATGGTCCGTTAGAGCTCGAAAAACTATGTATTCAGCAATTCAGCGACCGGCTTTTACACTTAGTTCAGAATTCGATCCTGTTCAGCATTACCATGTATTCCTCTGACGAAACTCCAATTGGCACTCTTTACACTACAATCGGCGTCGATAGATGTGATAAACTCTTTAATCTGTTCAAGTGTTTTGAATTGATAGTTTGTTTATGACATGTAAAAATTGACGAGTACAAGTCCCTGGCTCGGGTTACGTATGACTAAATACAATAAACCGCAGAAATCAGTAAAAGTGTGATTACAAAAACAGTTCACACTCAGTGATAAAAACACGATCAATTTTTGCACGGCATATGTTATTATAGTGCTACCAACTTACCATTAAAATTCTGGGGATATCTCTTCTGTGCGTCTTTTTTTTGACCAATACTTTTTACACACGTAATATAATATGTGTTTGTAAAACAAATCGTGATACCGAAATTATATGGAGTAAATGTAATCAAATTGAAACCATTCTTCTAATCTAGTTAGAAGCCCTAATGTTAATGAACTTATAACAGTATGGAGCACATTAATAATTAATCAAAATGAGAACTTTGTCTCCCTTAATAAAGTTAAATACGTTAAGTGGTTCAGACTCCGCAAGTTTGACACGAAATTATATTATTACTTGAAGTAAATTGTTTAATCACATCATCCCTTATAGTAAAGTACAAAATGCATTATATTCAGAAAGATTAGAAAGCTTCTACTAATGCACAATCTCTTGTGGACTTAAGTTTTCTGTTTTATTCTTTCTGTGCTTTGTTGATAGAACTTTGATTCAATTGTCATGTGCCTTTGTCCGATAACGACATTGTTGAAGAATGTCAGCTTAATGGAAGGGTCAACAACACAATGGAAGTCGTTCATTGGTAACTTGTCTTCTGAAGAACGTCACTATCTGAGTTCTCGTGAATTTATTCTCTGACTCTGGCCTCTTTAATGCCATTCGATATACCTACATGCATTTATTTATTTACGTGGATTGTTTGTGTTATTCTGGTAAATGTTTTAATTTTATGCATTTTGTTAAATCTTTTCACTATCTAAGTAGTATTTCATATCTATAACATCTCTTGGAAGAAAATATGGTGTTTACGATGGTACGTACGTATAATTAATATGGTCTTTGTTTATATTTGAAGAGAAAATTATTAGTTAGCTAACCATTCTAACCTTCACGCCACGTCTCTTGCAGGGCAGGCAGAGAGGACAGAGCGCCAGACAGCCCTATCCTTACACACACTCCTAGCTTCCGTCACACGCTCTCCGATTCCTTTTACTCAAAACGCGTCCATTCTTGAGGATCTGGAGGACATGATCGGACCAGGTCAGTCTCGGGCGGCCGCGCTTCCTTACCCCTCTTCGCTCACTCGAATATATATTTTTTGTCATCCTGTCATCATTCATTCTCTCAACATATTAACCATCTAGTTATTCTGGGTACCTGGCTAATGTATGTAATATTTTTTTTTCATTTGTCCTCTACTGAATAAGTTCGGTGGGCAAGCTTGGTTTCTGGGCTTGTCTGGAAAGTACACCACAGAATGAATGAATAATTTATAATAGGTAATATAATTAATTTCAACTCCAAAATTAATATACAGATTCCTAACTTTATGATGGGTAAATGTAATTTATCCTTATATCTCTGAACAGTGCGGGTAATCGAATTATCTGTGGAATAGAATATTACCCTCGTACCTACCAACGTATCTGGACATAGTAAAATAATGGAATAAAGATTATGTTCGTACACCGTCTTTCATTATATAATCTACCTATACTTCAGAAGTTTGATTCTATCAAAAATAGTTTATAGGAATATAAATATTTATTAAATTTATTCTTAATTGTACAAAGTGTACATTAAAAAAATTGACATAAAACAGAGTAGAAAGCATTGTTCACTACGGGAGAAATTAGCGCAGAGCTGCGATTTCTTCCAGTTAACTCCAAGTATTTCTAATTTTAAACGTTTCCTTACAATTAATTGCCACCCTACGTTTGAGATCTAGGAAACCATCACGACTGAAGGATGGTCTTCTTGTAGAGAAGGGGTATAACAACAATAAGACAAGTGGGATTTCTAGAACCCTGATTGTAAGAACCCGCGGCGAGACAGCTACTAGCCAGGCTTTGGTCTGCCTCCGAGATTATGGACAACCCCAAATCTGATTCTAACTGGTCATTGGAGGTGTCGACGTCTCCTCTACAGGTGGGGAAAGAGTAAACATTATTATTGTGGCGAGATCAATTCGGGGCACTATCCAAACAAGAAGTTTCAGCTGAATTTTCGGGAAAATCATACGGTGACACCAAGAGCAATAGAATGCGCTTGAGAAATATTGATACGGGTTTTGACTCTCAGATACGCTGAGCAATAAATTTTAATTATCATTCATATATGATAGATGAAATTAACTCAGATACATGAAGTTAGTCTTTTGCATGACGAATGAAAAAGTTGAAAAAAGAAACTAAATTATTATTTTTCGTACATATTGTTGGGAGAATGTTTTCGTGAAAATCCTATGCTAATTTTCCAACAAACGCCAAGTGAAACGACAACACGAAACAAGTAAGAAAAAACTTAATATCATTATAATATTTTTATGGAATATCAGATCAATTTCGTTTGAAAAAAAACAATCGGATAAAAAAAAAACAGAAAGAAATTCAGAAAGCCAATTTCATAATAATACGAGATTGAGAAAGCAAAAAAAGAACATATCTAACTTTGTATACAAACATTATCTCTTCAAATCTCAAAACTTTTTTTGTAAAGTTCCAAGTTAAATCCTTCAAAGAGAATGTCTTGAATACGGTTTTTTTTTTATTAAATAATATTATTTTTCTCTACTTTTAATTCAAAGAAGAAGTAACGAAAAAAATCAGAAGAAATATTTCGTTAGACGCTCATTCTGAGTCAAAGTATGTAGATCCAACATTGCTAAAGTTTGTTTTTAAATATTTACGAGTATGTACAGGTGGTATTAAATGTATTTTACTCTTGCGGGTGTTTTCGTATTGTTTCTGTAATTGATTTTGGCATTGTTTATCCACTATTTAATTAAAAAACGCGATGGAGATAAGAGATACTCACTTACTTTTCGTGTTCGGAACACTATCAAATCTTGTAACTCAAATGTTCGGCCACCCGGACACCCCTGGCATTCGCCAGTAGTGCATCCTCGGGCATCCATGTCACTCCTGTTTGGAGACATGTATACAGGTGACTGTGATCCTGTACAGTGTACAGCACCACACTAAGATAAGATATGAGCTACTGTACTACGAATGTTGTAACTAGAAGGTATGTGAACGTTTTTTTTTAAATAAAGGCTTGCATACACAAACCAAAATCCTTTCCTGCACACCTTGCACTAGGCTAAAAGCCTGTATCGCAAAGTGTGGAATACATTGCCACCGCCGGGGTTTGAGCCTGGCACCTCCTGCTCGAGAGACTGCCGCCATGTACTCTAATTGAGACGGTCGGACATGTGAGCTAAGAAAGGTCCCTAAAAAGTGTGTAAATGCACATCTGCTACACTCTACCGTCTACAGTGTCTGCGCACCAAAAGATGAATTCCTTTGACAGATATTAGTTTTGCTCTAATGTACGAAACTCTCATAGGAACAAACAACGCACTTACAATATGAATTATACCTTATAAAGAATTATGGGGGTTCGAGTAGATTTGATTTTCGGGTTAATCGTGTATTATTCAAATGCTCCGACGTTTCGGCGAACCTAAAGCCGTCTTGTTCACGGATTGTGAATTTTGTAAGGTTGCAGGGAAGGTGTAAGTTTTTCGCACCGGGTAAAACCAAGCCAAGATATGTCACCGTTCACATGTACAAAATTCAAAGATTATAGTCCGAGAGCCCGCTGCTTAATTTATGACGTATCTGTTTTTTGATCGAAATGTGGTACAAATGATAGCTTACCAATAGGGTTTTACATCGCACTAGGGTTGCCTATCAAAATCTTGCCGCAACCCCCCCTGCCCCCCCCGAAAAGGTCCCTCTTCGCGGTTTTTCGCATTTTGTAGGAATATGGTAAGAGATAGAAGAAAGTAGTCCATGACAAAAATAATCCTTGCTAAATTCTCTACAAAAAATATTTAATCAATTTTTTCATAGGACTAGTAGTTTACCCGTAATGGCCGGTCGAAAAACAGGATATAATTTGAAAAAAAATATTTTTTTTTTTGTTTTTTTTTCTTTAACTTTCTTCCACCCATTATCACTAACATTTTATGGAAAAAAATGTTTGGCCTGCGGCGCTATATCGCTGGTTATTTTATGAAAAACTAAATTTTAAGAATTTTCGTCACTGAGTTTTATTCCAATAACTCCTAAATTAATTGATGTATGAAAATAAGTTATAGCTCGTTTTGTAGCTAAGACTATGATAATTAATTCGTTCTGTGACTATTTTCCTGTAGCTCTTATCAATTTTCAACCAATTTAGTTTAAATTCATTTTTTTAGTTTTTTAAATGAATTTCGGTTTTGGACCGGCTATTGCGGGTAAACTGCTAGTTCTACGAAAAAATTGACGTAACATTTATTGTAGAGAATTTAGCAAGGATTAGTTTTGTCATTGACTACTTTCTCCTATCTCTTACCATATTCCTATAAAATGCGAAAAACCGCGAAGAGGGACCTTTTCGGGGGGGGCAGGGGGGGTTGCGGCAAGATTTTGATAGGCAACCCTAGTGCGATGTAAAACCCTATTGGTAAGCTATCATTTGTACCACATTTCGATCAAAAAACAGATACGTCATAAATTAAGCAGCGGGCTCTTGGACTATTAAGGTGGTCGATTCTTGCTCGGAAATAGACGCTTAAAAATATTTGAAATATTATTTCGTTAGTACCTACGGTACCATTATTTTTGAAAAACTCTGTATAATTCAACTAAAAAGTTTTGATTAGCTTTTAACATGTAAGAAAATGATATTACTTTATATGTGCCTATGTAAAAGATAACTTTTCTTGTGACGGCTTTACATCATTACAATTAATATACTTAAGCATGATCATCAAACTTCTCAAAACTTTATTTATTTTTGATTTCGTATTCAGAATTATGGAAGCTTATAAAATCCAATTAGGAGAAATATAATATAACACAGCCTTATTTGTAATCTATACATTCTTCTTCTTCTTTGCCTTCGTCTTTGTCCCATTAACTTGGGGTCGGCTCTCCTAGTCCTCATCCTCCAAGTCCTTCTGTCCCCCGCATCCTCCGCACGAAGCCTCGCCTCCTTTAAATCTTTCTCGCAATTGTGGACATCCTTGGGGACGGGGGTATGCCCGCTCTTCCGGACCCTACTTCTATCTAGATGACATATGTAATCTATACATATGTCATCTAATATCTAGCAGTGACTTTCAATGTTCTACGATTCATTTCTATCAATTCTTAGGCAATCCACCTGAAAACACTTGATATGTGCCCTACCCTTTTATTTCTGCTCCCAATTCAACTAGACTGAAAATATGCAAGGCATTGCAATACTTTGTGCTTCTTGTACAGTTTACCGAATTTTATTAATATTTTCTGTCAATTTTTTTTGTAATTATGAGGACCTCTACTTTTTTTCAAGAAAAAGCATTAATTAAAATTTCGTATTGTTTTTTTTTTTGTATGCATTGTAATTTGTTGGCGCATGGTTGGTTGAGGCGGCAGTCTCTAAATCGGGAGGTGCCAGGTTCAACGCTGGCGATGTATTCCACACTTTGCGACATAAGCTTTTAGCCTTGTACAAAGTGTCCAGGAAAGTATTTGGGTTTGAGTATGCAAGCCCAGGGTGTATGTTTATCGAATAAAAAAAAATAATGCTGCTAAACGGACGTATTAAACAAATATATTTGGCAGGAGATAAATTAGCAGTTCTATAATTGATGAATTACTAAAACCATCTGTCGATATTCTTCTGAAGCTCTTAAGGTTTTAAATTCAAATTTAATAATTATTTCTATTATCTCTACATTTCTTAAATAGCAGACAGCGAAATTACTTCGTTAAAACATAACAAGTCAAGAAAAATTCCCTTTGAAACATGACTTTCTTTGAGAATACAAAATACTCTTACTTTATCTCTTTTATTAGTTTACATAACAAGTCTGCTTAGTCTTTTTAATAATTAGCAACGGACGTTGGTCGGAGAGAAAAAACGACGAAAAAAATCATAAAGACCACTGCTGGTAGTACGCTAACCCACAACGTAACTAACAGAGGTGGGCACCGTTAATCAAAAAGTTAACTTCGTTAATCGATAATTCGTTAACTAAAAAGTTAACTTCGTTAATCGTTAAAGCGTAACGGAAGTAAGTTAAAGCGCTAATATGAAAAATCGCGGTTAAATGGCATGAAAAAGAACTACATTAGTACAACTACTATCACATTTACACTATCGCGATGTATCCAAACAAAGTGAAATTTCTTTTCCAACTCCCAACCCACATACGACACCACACATACTCTTGGATTATCCAATACCAGCGCCGCCAGTGGGTGATATTTATGCAAACAATCAAATATTAACGGACTTAATTAACGAAAGTAAAATGTAAAATCAAATTATTATTTTGTTCCATTTCTTTTTTTTTCTGTTTTTTCCTGGGGTTAACTGGAAGAAATCGCAGTTCTGCGATAAGAACGTTTTATAATCTGTACTATGTCCATTTTGTATATTTATATGTGTTTGTTGTTTACTTTAATTTTAAATAAATAAATAAATAATCCGTTAACAATTTTTGGAGGTGAGAAAAGCGTTAAATCGTTAATCAAAATGTTAACTTAGTTAATTAACGATTAACGGATTTACGCTTTTCTGCCCAGCTCTGGTAACTAGCCATGGGAATGCGAGGTATTTTTCTAAGTGAAAAACTTTGCGAAATGATAAAGTGAAACTTAGTTACACCCTTAGCCGAGCTTAAACCCATAAATTATGAATTTTGTACGAACGCTTAAATTCAAACTCTCTTCTCTATATTTTTTTCTGCACTATACTTTTACAATCTCCATTTCTTCCTTTCTTGCAGGCCCGGACTGGCCTCAGTATCTGTTTTACCAGGCAAGAATGAAGGCAAAATTTTCGCTAGCCGTTTACCATGTTGTAAGTCAGAAATATATACAGATAGATGAGTTTCTATTGAAAGAAAAGTTCATCAATTCGACAATTTTTGTAAAATATTTCGCCTGCGGCGCTAATCTTTTTGCTCATGATAAAGAACTGGACTTTTACACTAAAAAAGGGACAGCCAGGAATATCAATTCACCTATTTCTTATAAAATAAAATTCGCCTGCAGCGCTGGTCCTTTATCTTGTTGTGGCCCAGAAATACATCCAGATGCTTTAGTTTGAAAATCAACAGTGCATCAATTTACCCACTTTGAAAAAAAAATCGCCTGCGGCGCTATTTACTAGTTTTGTGGGGAGTAGGGGGCCGACGTTTATAAAAATGCCCGGGCCGGTTTGAGGTCCCAGTCCGGGCCTCCTTTCTTGTGTCCTTTTATTTCAGAGTCCTTTTATTCCTCTTTTAATAAAATCGTGACCGGACAAACACCCATAAGAATTTTGCTAAACATGAATAAATCCCGAAAATACAAAAGCCCTATAGAAATTACCTCAAGCGGCAAAAGATCAAATCTATTATAACTTGTACGATTTCTTTCATTGTGTTAGAAACTAGCATACATTAGAACATAAACAAATAAATAAGCGGTTTTAAATTGGGATAGACAATAAAATAGTCAACATTTTATAAATAGTTCATCTACTAGAATCCAACTGGGAAGTTTCGGCTTTTATCCGTTGAGGATATTTATGAAAGGCTTTTGTCTTTTTTTGGGATTTACTCACGTTTAGCAATATTCTTATAGGACTTTTATCCGTTTTGGGAGGTATTTCTGGTCTTTTGTCTTTTTTAGGATTTATTCATGTTGACCAATATTCTTATGGGTTTTTCTCCGGGAACCTAATATAATATACTACCTTTACTCATTTCGAAGGAGCAACGTATCTGTAGGTCCTACTACTTTCAAGATAAGTTTTTCAACTAGAATGGATTTTCAACGAAAAGGGACTTGAGAAAACTATTAGTTATTGTCAAATTCTTGGCTCTACTCAGTAAATTACAAATTTCCCAACACCATTCTCAACCTTTATACAAAGATTACTAAAGCAGTCGTTATTATAATCCAAATACTGATAAAGCTGGATCACTTGATTATAACCGGATGTAATTTTTAAGAAGCTTAGGTATACTAAAAAATAATAAGTTCAATACCCGAGATGAAAATTTAATAAGATATTAATAAATTAGAATTGGATGGAATACTTGTAAAAAATTAAAAGGTTTTTCGCTTGTTATCCGCGATTATTTCTTAAAGTGTGTTTGTTCAAGGGTATTAATAACTTTAAGGCCATGGAATTAAACATTTAAAATTCTTCACCATCCCTGATTCTTTTATAAATTATAATTATTATTATGATTGTTTGATTTAAGTATTTATATTTTTGTATTTTAGCTGTTTTAATATAATTGGCAGGACCCGCTTCATGTAACTTCCGAAATTACGTATTTATTTTTAAATCTATATTAATTTGCGGAAGTTTGGATGGTTTTATGTGGATGAATCCAGACTTTTAGCATTGATTTTTATAAATATTTAGTAAGTATTACATTTTTATTTTTTTAATATTTCATTAGTGTGTGTACTGTCATGCACTAAAAGGGAAATTATTGTGTGTTATTTTGGAAATTAGTTTTCTTTTTGTTTGCGGTGTAGGTATTATTTCACTTACACATTTGATATGACATACTTTTTTTTGTTGATTATATTTTCGTTTACAACAATTTGTGTAGAATATGCTGTTAATGATATAAATTGAAGATTTCCATTTTTTTGTTAAAGGCTTCGGCCGTATATGAATGAATGAATAAATAAATAAAATATAATATGTTTTTAACATAATTCACCTGGAGTTACCGGCGTTGTATGGACGAGGTTGAAAAAAGTCGTAGTTGATCGTTGTCATATTTTCAATACACATACCTAATCCCTATCTGGTCTACGGTTTGGTATCCTTTATTTGAAAATACTACAGGCCAAATTCCACTGAGGAAAAGTTTGGGCAATGTGGAGCATGCGGCATTGATGCATGCTACACACGGCATTCCATTTCAGCGGGATTGGACTTTAAAGAACATAAGACTAGTGCTGGATTTCACCAAGGTGAGGAATAGCGGATATATGTAGGAGCCACCTAGAACAAATTTATTATGAAAAATAATGGTAAGATGGCTCCTATGTATCTCCGATATTTCTCACCTAAGGGGTTAGTGAAATCTGGCATCAGAGTTCTAAAATTTCTAAATCAAAAAATGCTAATTTTATTTATTTATTTATTTAAACTTAAAGTAAACAACAAACACATATAAATATACAAAATGGACATAGTACAGATTATAAAACGTTGTTTACTAGGGCGAACTTATCGCAGAACTGCGATTTCTTCCAGTTAACCCCAGGACAAAACAGAAAAAAAAAGGAGTTGAACAAAAATATAGGAAAAAACAGAAAAAATTGAATAAAAAAAAGAAATTGAATAAAAAAAAAATATACGAAGTAGAAAATATATACATACATACATATGTGAGATAAAAAACAAATAAAAACGAAATAAAAAAAAATAATAAACAAGATACAGAATGCATATATACATAAAAACACATACAGTTGAAACCACAATTAGTCCTACGACTCGGATTCAGATGCCGCATTCGACGCCAACATGCGATTTCTCACCGCTCTCTTAAAGGAGTGCACTGACTCCACAGTGCGAATGGTAGAGGGAAGACTATTCCAACAACGAGCACCATCCACCATGAAGGAGTGAGTAAGAAAGGCTGATCTATGGATAGGTATTGCAAGAAGACGCTCGCTGTTGGACCTCAATGGAAGTCCGTGACTCGCTAAATATTCGAAATTTTCTTTAAGATAATAGGGAGAAGACGTTGAATAGAGAGAATTGTGCACATGAGATAGCGTATGAAGTTCACGTCTTTGGCGTATAGTTAACCACTTCAGACTGTTTCGGAAAGCTGTTATGCGATCGGATCGGCGCAGATTAAAAATGAAGCGAATACCTACGTTTTGCAGCCTTTCAAGTTTGCTAACTAATATTTTAATAATATTTTAACAAATTCTTTGTTATTTAATGTCTGCCTGGGTATTTTTTTTGCTATGTGAGATTGTGAGACCGACGAGTTTGTACTATAAAATCATGAAAACACTACGAAGGTAATGTCATATTTTTCCTTTCCGTAAAATTCTGGATAATATCGAATTTTGGATTTCTATTGGTACTATTAAAAAGAATGAAGATATTATTTTGTAGTTAGGTTTTTGTTTCGTAAAAGCTATTATAAAACATGAATTAGTTACCCCTGGTTAAGTTTGCCCTGAGCGATGCATGCAATGCGGACGGTCCATTTAGCGGATGCAGGATTAAGCCAACACACTCCACAGTATAAGGTATAGTAATTAGTATACAAAAGCTAAGACTTGAAGTGAATTGTAAATGAACAGGATTAGGGACTGACCACTCGGAGTTGGTTAACACTCTATCAAGCCATTGTTTCGACGTCACATTCTCAATCCACTTAAGACCTCGAGATTACATCCACGGACGATTTAATGTCGTTCTTGTTTGTGGAAATACGGAACATTAGTTATTTAAATCTTCTAACCTCAGGGAACTTGTGTAGGTAATAAACTAGCATAATGTAAGGTTAAATTGAAACAATAACAGACCATTATATAGAGCGCTATACTATAGAGCAATATATAGAGGTTGCTAGACAGGGAGTGGACCGATGGGCATCCAGAGTCTGGAGATGGAGACCATGGGACATGAAAAGAGGAACAGGCCGGCCGCAGAAAAGATGGGCCGATGACATTGTCCCCATCGCTGGTAGTGGGTGGATCCGGAAACCTCAAAGAAGAGACGATTGGAAAAAAATGGAAGAGGCCTACATCCAGCAGTGGAGAGATGGCTGAGAACGAATAAGAAGAAGATATGGAGCGATATGTTCGTAATTCGACGTCATCCGTATTGGTGCTCTTTGTTGCATCATCTAAATATCGCCATATTATTATGATTATTTTCATATCACAAACAGATTATCTCATTCATTTGCAATATCACTTTTACTTCGTTAGATCATGCAATGGCTAAACGACGCAGAATAAGTGCCCAAGTTATTTTGCATCACTCGCAGATGCGAATGGAAGTGAAAAATTTGGGATGCTTTGAAAATGTAGATAGGATGAAATATGAAACGAAAGTAAAATATACTTACTTGAGAGAGTGAAGAAAGGCGAGTGTTAGAAAATGCGACCGTCCAAGAACCACTTGGCCCGACTTGGTCGAACCTGAAACGTTCGTGGAGAATGACCCTTACAGCGATACACATATTGACGTAATTAGTTTGCATTTTATCTGCGTGTTTCGAGTGAGAAAGCTTACAAAGTACCTATCCTCGATGACAAACGTGTTTTGAGTTAAATGAATCGTAGAGTGTACGAGTGTGATGGAAGCAAGAAGTGTGTTCAAGGTTTGGGAAGTCTGGCGCTCAATGCTTACCCCGCAAGGGACGTGACGGGAGGGGAATGAAATAAAAATGACTGTTAATATTTATTTCAAGGACTCTGAAGACTAATAAGAAATTCTGTGAATTGGAATATTATGAAAAATTCTTTTTTTTTTCAATACATAGTCTTTTATAATAATGCCTTTTAAAGGAAAAGGCGCAACTTTTATGATTTTTTTCCAAGAATCAAAATAATATCTAAAAAATATTTTCACGTACATATTTTTTTTTCAGCCAAAGACGTTTAAAATAGTGTATACTCCTACATCGGAGTGTGACTAAGTGGGCGAATGTGACAGAAATAATTTTACGGAGGGTGTTTAACAATAGGGCCGTTTGGCATGTTGTGTTTTCTGCCTACCCTGTAAGGTATGCAGCTTTAGATTAAAGATAAATCAATAAGTATTTTTTTCATATTATCTAATAACATTAATTAAAAAAGAATTTGTCAATAGAACATCCAACATTTATACCAAAGTGTTTTGAAAGAACTTCAGAAAACGAAAAGAGATATTTTCGACACTAACGAAGCTCGAATTTTCGGCAATAACCGTGAATGCACTTCACAAGCAAGAATCGCGCATAAGCCAAAAAGTTTGATCTGAGATAATCGGGAAAAACATCTAGTATTACCCATATAACTCTATCTAAAGTTCACTTTCAATTTCAAAATTATTTTTATTTTTCTTCAATATTTTACACAAACAAATAAAATGGTTACTTAAAACTATACATTTTTCGTGATACCTCCCCAATAGAGACAAGTCTCGTGTGTGGGGAGGGATCCTGCATTTATATATTCATAGCAAACATCACACATAGCAACAAGGTTACATCCCGCGAAACAAATGAGCAAATTTCAGGAGACTACTGGGCCAAGTGTCTCTATCATGTGTCTCTTAATTTCTTTGTTGTAATACCTATTTAGAAAAAAAAAAACATAAAGATGGTTTAGGCGCAGTTCTTGCATATGACGGCAGCATGAACAGTCGATGTTTCAGGGTGTTCAGAAGGGGCGATTAAAAGTGATATGGTAGGTGCTTAACATTCGCATAAAAAATACCCAGAAAAACACAACGCAAATAGGTACAAACATTCGCTGACATAAATTTATATAACAACGATTTATCAGCATTTTTATTTATTTATTTTCATATTCGAGAACACTTCTGCGAGCATTTTATATTTGCGAATATAAAAGTTTATGCTCGCGAAGTAATGGAAGATATAATTTTCTTTATGATATCCACAAGTACTCAGGTAGTCTGCCTGAAAGAAGGGTTGTAACTATTAAATCATTTTATTGCCTTTTATTATTGTAATATTTCTGATGCAGCTCGTACATAATCTGATAAAAATAATATTATTATTATCAGAGGAATATGAACCGATAAATTTTAATCAAAAATGTCGATAATATCGTAAAACAGATATTGCTTTTTGTTTTTCGTAATTCGTAAGTACGAAATCGAATCTTACGAGTCAGTAGATCTAAGTACGGTTGGAGTGCTTTTTCCTCTTTGTAGTCTTTAATAAATAATAAACAGGATATTTCTAAAACGTGTCTTCCAATACTGGTAACCTTCATCCAGTCTTCTCCATTCTACGTAAAATAAAGTTTTTAATACCTGACGAGCCATGGTATTCCACTGAGATCCAACAACGAACATCTTCTGATCATCCTGCTCACAGTAGATCTTTCTTTAGTTAGGTACTTTTTCTTAACTCATGACGCTCGTCTTTGTAATAAAATTCCAAAATAAATTCGTGTACCTACCTTCAATGTATTATTATTTAATTTATCTCTCACAAGAATATTAACACAATCCCCACATTCTCTCCTTTTTTTTCCATTCTTCCTTGTATCCTACCCCCAGCCTCTGTAGATATCCTGTTTCTGCGTAAATGTGCCTGTTTGACACATTTTTCTTCTCCTTTTGCTAGCTCTCCTCTCTCCACTGTTGAATGTAGGCCTTTTCCTACGCCTTGCTTTCGACTTCTCGAATTCACAGTTTGCCGGCCTGTTGGATAGTGTCGCAAGACCACCTTTTAGGAAAACTTTTCGAAGAGACTTCTTGGTGCCATTATCCTAAACGAGTAGGTATACAGAAAAAATGTTGGACGAAATAGGAATTGGTGTTAGAATACTATCCAATGGTTAGTGGGAGGGGACAACCCTTATCAGATTTTATTTTATTTTATTTTCTTAACGGAATCAAACAGTCACAACAACAAATAACATAAATTAACATATCACTTATAAACAGACCAACAAAGATTCCATATTTAACCTACAATATAACAAACACAAAAAATCAAAAAAAGAAAAACAAAGAAGAAAACCTGCAGGTATGCATGAACTAAAAAATATGAATCCGAACACTAATAGATACAAGAGCAATATGCAAGTGTGAATAAATAGAGAAAGTAAATCTGAATTAATTTCAATAGATACATAAATAAATGATTGGGATTGAGATACATATGGATATAATTAGATACTAAACGTATGAATGGACATAAAATCAAACACAAAAATCAATAATATTAATACCCAAAGATAGATAATAAATAGTGAATCCGAATAAAATAGAAATAGATATATGATTGAGATATACATATATACAATATACATGGACATCTTTAAACATTGAAGTATGAATGGATATAAATCCAAACACAAAATAGATAAAAACAGTATAACATAGTGTACAATGTGGTTAAATAGTTGCAAATAAATTATGAATGAATCTAAATAGATATAATAAGTAATGGGATAGAGATATGCAAAGACGAAGACAAATATGCAAGATGCAATCTTGTATCATAAGATGCAATCTTGTATCATCTCGTCTGGCCATATGTCCACCGCACTGCCATTTTAGCTCAACTGGTACATTTTCATTACTTATAAATCCTATGAATGGTTAACTAGTAGAAATCGGGATAAGTTTGCGATAGATAATACTCATAAAGGTACTCTTATCGCTATTTACTAAATAGAAATTCAGAGACAAAAGGCGGCGAAAGTAAAATAAATCTACTTTCTAACAATTGTAATATTTCAAAGGCGTTTCAAATAATAGAACGCTCCAACGCCATCTTCAGGATGTTATATTTTTATTGTCTAGGTATCTCTAACTACTGAATAAGAACACTGGTTTGGTACCCACTGAATTATGTAGACAAATAGTAATAAAATAATTTATGAATGTGAATAACTTTATTATCCAAGTCAGTTTCTGAAACTGACATTGTTTCAGACGCCAAGAAAGAAATGCATGAAAAACTGGCGATAACCTAAAATCCGAAGGGTGAATATATCTATGTGTTTTTTAATCTAAATGTAAGTTTACATATAAGCTCATACATCGTCACACATAGTTTTCAAGCAAAATATTACCTCGTGACCCACTAGAGCAAGTCCTTTTTGCAGTTATTTTAGGAATATGGTAAGAAAAAGGAGACAGTGGTTCATAAAAAAATAACTCGACTAGCAGTATACCCGCAATGGCTGGTCTTATAGTTTTTTTTTAAATAACTAAAAAAAATAAAAAATCCATCTAGCAGCCATGACTCGAATTTTAGGCAGTAAAAAAACACCACGTTATGGTAAATGTCGTGATGTTTTGGTTAAACGGAAATACCTTACCGTATAAAGACATTAACAGCACTATTATTTACATTCATAAAAATTGTTTGCTTTGGAAAATGTAATGTTTTTCTAACGATCAAACTTACATAGTTCCTTAAAAAAACCTCATCTCAAAATGTTTCAAGAGTAAAAGATAGTTTGTTTGTTGATTTATTGTTTATTTTCTTGAATACACAGTAGTTCGTATTCAATGTGGTTTTTATTCAGTTACATTATTACCTCAACACTTATCCCCAGTGTATCAACATGTGTATGAAACGTTTATGTTTCGGTACTTTTGTCACTTGGTGGCGCTGGTAATCTGACTGCACCTACAGGAGGGGTATCAAAAAAAGTCATTCGAAATATGAGTGATTTTTTCACTGTGTGTAACCGGTTAGCCCACGTTTCGTTTGATTCGCTAGCGTATGCGCAGTCCAGCTATGCATTCGTCAAGCTAGCATAATGTTTTTTTGGTACACGACGATTTTGAATTCTTTTTGGAATTTGCAGCTAAAGACTTTATCGAAAAACTGATTTATTTGGGAAACAAAGTCTTACGAGCAAAGTCTGAGAACTGACAAGCAGACAAGGAGGTAACATACGCTGGGCTGCAAAAAATTACTCTCAATGCCTTTTACCCTTTCTGTGTTTCACGAAGAACATTAAAAAACAAAATCATTTTGTTGTCATTCTAATTTCTACCTTGAAATTTTTAGTCGAATTTCGAACCGAATTCTGTATTCACATTCCAGTAAAATCGTTCGATTTTCAACAGTTCATTGTACCTACTTGAGAAAATTTGTTAAGGAATTTTGTTCCCCATTATAATGTACTTACAACCATACCACGTATAACAAAATTATACCGCAAGACTCACGTAACGAGTACAGTGGCGAGAAAACAAAATATTACTCCGCCGCGGTGAGAGAATGGCTTGGGCGATAGAGAAGTTCCAATTATGTATCTTTTCGAACTAAAATAAGTGTATTTTAAATTAATTTTACTATAAAATAATTATTGAAAAGAGAGTGCCTTACAGTGCACACGCGATTTGCTAGTACGTGCACCTAATATTCCTGAACGAGTAACAAACTAAGCGAGCTAGTTAGTTTAGTTAGTTCCGACAGAGTGGGGGTTCGGCGCTCGCCATCCTGCTCTGTTTTTTTTTTTATAATTCGTCACTTGAGAACTTGATTTTATAAGTAGTAGGTAACTAAATTAAAAAATCTCGTTTCGATGGTGAGCCTTTGCTGTGCCAAACGCTCGGCCGTGCGCTCGGTACTGTGTTTACTAACCGAGCACTCGGCCGAGAACGCTGTCTCGCCTCTGTGCTCGTTACGCGTAATCAAGGTATTAGAGTCCCTTGCTGAGTTCTAAATACCTGTTATTATAATTATATAATAGAAGGTAAAACTCGGTGACGGAAAAGTTGAAGTATATTTCCATAAGTATTCGCTTAGAGGTTGAAATTGCGTGAAAGTATTTCCATGAATATTCATAGGACGGAAGTTAGTAAGGCAGTATAACTTTCATGGGACTTTGCAATTTTAATAGTTTAACCCTACATTGAGTTTTTTTTTCTTCGTGGAAAAATGCGACCTTACAATCTGATATGATTATACCGAATTATAAAGACACTAGAATTTAGAGGCTTGCTAAATAGGCGTCAATATTGGCATAAAAACCCGACGAGGTCCTGACGATAAAATTAATATCTAATAAATAAATAAATTATAAAAAAACGATCTATTTCTTCCAAAATTATAAAATAGTCTTCCCTTATGTAAGTGCAGATCTTGATCGCATTTTTGAGCTCCCAAGATAAGATAAGAATAAATCACTAATGAATGTGTTTAAAGAAAGGCTCTCTAGCGTTCTGTCCGCCCGCAAGACAGACCAAGTAAGGGAATATACAGTTAGGATTTTACCTAGCTGTATTTTTTAAAAGTCTAAGTTTGAATACACACACCCAAATACATTCCTGGACACTTCACAGAGGGTTAAAAAGCTCGATTATTTCGTGGAAAATTCAAAGAATGAATCGTCAATACATGAGATTCGACGCCAGTACCTCCCGCTTATAACTCCGCGCAGTTTGTTTGGTAAATGAAGTACTCAAGAATAAAAGTAAAATATTTTTTTTTTATATATTTATGACATAATTAACTTCATGTTCTTCTTTCATAAAGTGTCTTAATTACTAAATAATAACTTGCAATATTTTCTATGATGGATTAGTTTACTAGTAACACCACCAACTGTTTTTATAATAATGTTAGTATAAGTGGAAGTTTTAATATTCATTAGATTCTTGAAAAAGATTAACTTTATAAACACAATTATATTGTAATAGTGTTTCACACTGAATAATGTAATTACTTTTCTAACCACCCTGTGGGGAATGTGAATATATGAATTCTTATAGCGATATCCCACGGTACGCGAATCCAGATTCGTACGTAGATGAGTGATGATGAGATTAGGGAAATGAGTGACTGCAAGACTGGTGTTGTGACAAGAATGAAAGTAAACAAACTAAGATGGTTTGGGCATGTTGAGAGAATGAATGATGACAGGATGACAAAAAAAAAATATTTGAATGAGCGAAGAGGGGTGAGGAAACGCGGTCGCCCGAGACTGACCTGGTCCGATCATGTCGACCAGATCCTCAAGGATGGACGCGTTTTGAGTAATAGGAATCGGAGAGCGTGTATGACTAATTGCATGAATGTGACGGAAGCTAGGAGTGTGTGTGAGGATATGGCTGTCTGGCGCTCTGTCCTCTCTGCCTACCCTACAAGGGACGTGGCGTGAGGGTATAGATAGATAGACGTAGATTCACACGTCGTAGGAAGAGGTGAGTCCGTTAATCTACAGACGCTTTGGTAGCGATTTGTATGGCGGTACGTACAAATCCAAAATCACGGACGAATCTGGATTCGCGAACCGTGGGATATTGCAATTACATACATGCTAGGAATATTATAATTGTTATCGTTTGGCATCAGCTACCGAAAGGTGGCGTCGTCAGAAGATAATATGATATAGGCGTGATGTTGGCCATACGATAAATAAATAGAGACAAAGATTTTTTGCTCTTACACGGGAGACTCTGGCACATATACTGACATACATAACGCCACTCCGAACGCCGTGCAATGGCTTGATGATTTAAATGTTGATCTCTAGTGTCTCCTGGATAGGAATATTAACTTAGTTTCTACAAACTTTTCGCAAACTGCCATTATGTCTAATACGTGATTTGCTAAAAGTACGTAGTCTAATTTTCTAATTTGTCGCATGCATCACCAACGATACGAAGTTTGACTATAGAGTAACTAGGGATGTATTCAATTAATGTAACTTGATATGATAATAAGACATGGTTACATTTTTTTCGCTACTTTAAAATTATATTTTATTGGCTAATTTTTGGATTGTTAGAATAATTTAGCAACATTGTTTTCTAAACTTGCGATTAATATTATTATTAACTAAATATTTTTACTGAAATTTATTGTTTTGTTTATTTTGATTATGTATTTATTGAATTATTTGATATTGAAATTGACACAATGAACAAATAAAAAAAAGTTAATGTATGCCGTTAATGTATGAATATATGTACAGGGTGTTTGATAGGTGGGTGTATATATTTTCAGGGGTGGTAGTAGAGGTCATTTGGGATCTTTAGAGCTAAACTTAGCTCAGTCCAAAGTCGCACGGTTCTCGAGTTATTCGAGATTTTAACTTTTTATTGAAAAACCCCGAATTACTCAAGATTTACCCCAATAGTTTCGTAAGTATAGGTACCTACTCATTGTGTAGTTATTTTTTGTTTCTTGAATATGTGTTTGGTTTATTAAACTCATTAGTTTCAATCTAAAGAAACAATAATGATAAAAAATATCGAATTAAAGTTTCGATAAATAATTATTTCAAAAACGAGTCACGACTTTAGGTGAGATTTTCCTTAAGAAGGAAATTGCCTTAAGATTCAGAAATTTAGAAAAAACTTTTCTGATTTATGCTCTTTCAAATGATGTACAAAACATAAAAATAAAACATTAGTTTCATAAAGATTTGATACAATAACTTCATGAGATCACTGCTAATTTAAGAGAATTTCCATACAAGTTTGAAAACATGAAATCGAAAGAAAAGTATTGCTCAGTATGCAACCTATTCCTATGGTAAATATGTATGGAAGTTTGCTTTAATTTGTAGTGATCTCATGAAGTTATTGTATCATATCTTTATGAAACTAATGTTTTATTATTATGTTTTGTACATCATTTGAAAGAGCATACATCAGAAAAGTTTTTTCTAAATTTCTGAATCTTAAGGCAATTTCCTTCTTAAGGAAAATCTCACCTAAAGTCGTGACTCGTTTTTGAAATAATTATTTATCGAAACTTTAATTCGACATTTTTTATCATTATTGTTTCTTTAGATTGAAACTAATGAGTTTAATAGACCAAACACATATTCAAAAAACAAAAAATAATTACACAACTGAGTAGGTACCTATACTTACGAAACTATTGGGGTAAATCTTGAGTAATTCGGGGTTTTTCGATAAAAAGTTAAAATCTCGAATAACTCGAGAACCGTGCGACTTTGGACCAAACTAAGTTTGGCTCAAAAGATCCCAAATGACCTCTACTACCACCCCTGAAAATATATACATCCATCTATCAAACACCCTGTATAAATAAATAAAGTGCCCAACTGCGAAGTTATCATAAATAGTCTGTACTGAAAAGACTGTGTGCATACTTAGATGCTGTTTAAAAAAAAAATGTGGGCGGTAAGGGCTGACATACAAAAATCGATATTAGTGTCGAATCCATAGTTTCATCGTAAGTTTGAGCAGGCCTTCAAATATTATACTAGTCATTATTTTAATGAAGTACATACAGAATAATTCAAAACAAAAAGGGAGAAGTTGTTGTTGGAGCTTCCATAAGTTTCTGTCTTCTTCTGTAGGAATAACTTTGCTTATAGAATTAAGAAAGTGTGTACCTACTGATGTAATAACTCCCTTCGAAAGTATCTTGTTTCTTTTGAAACCCAATACTTTTCTTCCTTCATAATGAACACCTTCTTGCATTCGTGCTTATTAATATTATGAAGAAAAAAAGCTCCAAGGAAGCTGGGGTGTGTAAGCTAGATTTTGTGTGTGGGGGTGTAAACTGAGATAATTAGTTTTTTTTTTTTATTCCACGAAACCGCAAGGGGTGTTTGCCTTGGGTAATAAGATCATTACCCTCTAATATACATGTACCTATTACTATAACTATATCAATCTTGCAATATTACCATAATGAACTTAACTATATTTGACAAGTGAAATATTTATATCCTTAAAGTGTACACTTAATGAAATAAAATTATTATTATTAATTAATATATTTTTGCAATAAGTCCGCCTTTTGGCACATTAGTATTGTCTGGATTTTGTAACTATGTATATTTTACTTTAGACAATAAAGATTTATTATTTATTTACTATCCTAATAATGGGGTAATCAGTGAATGCTGTACGTATATAAAACATCCAAAATTTCTTCGAATAAACATGTACACGGCAATTAACTCGCCATTTGATAAATATATTTTTTTTTCAATAAAGATTTTATTTATTTATTTAATTTATTTATATGAATGACTACCACAGCTGAACGGGTGACGAAACTCATTGCTGAAAAAGTTATTAAATGTTCTATGAAGGTTTCACGAAACATGACACTTGCAGGACACTCGAAGATATACAAAAATAGATAAAGAGGGAAGGCTATAATCTAAACTTAAAACAACGAAACTTAAACAGTTGATATTTTTATTCAAACAATGCTTACCAGTGTTGTTACAAGTGTTGCTAATATTTATTTACACCAAAAGTGTAAATAAATACATATTAGACCCGTCACAAATGAAGAGCAGCCTTGTCCAAAGTGTGACAGAGTTTGCAAGTCCAGAATCGGCCTCCATAGTCACCTTCAATGGCATCGTCGGCAGGACCAATAACAACGTGGCAGCGATTCTTCTGAGTAGATAAAACATGCTCGGCAACGGGCTCTTGGCATTACTATTATTATTATAAATAAATAAATGAATAAATAAAATTCACGAGCAAAATGATTCCTCTTAAGAGGAAAATTCAGTCCTGATGAATTATTTAGGTAATAATATTTTTACAGAATTCTTTAAGAGAATGATAAGCAGGTTGTTAGGGTAAAGTATCGTGTTTCTAATTAAATAATTTAATTTCCCCCCCTAAGACAATATTGCGTTTCACAAACATTCTGTCAAAAGCTTATCTGGTTATGATACTTCCCTAATAAGTAGCTTGTAACGCTGATATCGAAAATTTCGAAATAATAAGGGAATTTGTTATTCAATTTAAGGGCTTGGCACCAAGAATGGCGTCACAGTCTTTTCCCACGGCATTAAGGTTCGAAATCGCGTGACAATCGCATGATAAAAATGAGGTTAACTGGAAAAAATCGCAGTTCTGCGATAAGTTCGCCTTAGTGAACAACGTTTTGTAATCTGTACTATGTCCATTTTTTATATTTATATGTGTTTGTTGTTTACTTTAAGTTTAAATAAATAAATAAAAATAAAATAAAAATAGCGTTTTTTTCCATTTTTTGGGGTTAATTTTGCGTCTATCAAGTTTTACGGTTATTCCCTAGATTTTATTGCATATTGTCAGAACAAAAAAAATATACTCCGCGACTTTCGGGAAAAAAGATCAGAGGTGTTTTTCACATTTTTTTTGAGAAATCTAAAGAAGATATAAAAAATCTTTTACGGTTATTCCCTAGATAAAGGTTCAATGCATCTACCCTATTTTGTTCCAAAGCAAATTTAGTAACGGTTGTCGAGATAGAAGGTCTCCCGTTTTTTTTTAAATTTTTGAAATGTCGGTATGCATACTCTTAACTTCCTGTAGAAGCAGATCAAATCCCCCTTACACGAGTGTAATGTGAATACTCAGAAGTCGAGGTATTTTAATTTGTTCAAAAAATAGAGTATACTCGAAATGCCTAGGCTCGATCTTGTTTTTTAATATCTCATCCACGTGTTTGGCGAGCGGCGTGCGAAAAAAGAAGTGAACGATCGATTACCTACACGAGCCAAGAAAGACAAAGGCCCCATCCAGATGCCTTTTTACTCATGAACATCCGCTCGGCCTGCCTCTTGCCATGCGTGTGGGCATAACATTTCGTCTAGTTCTGTGTGACGATGAGAGCGTATCGCCAAAAGGTTTTTTGGAAAACAAAAAAAATATATCGACAATCTTACCGAATGTGCTTTGTCAAAAATGATGTAGATATATGGAGCCTTCTTCAGGTATATTATTATGAAAAATGTGCAGTTTGTGAAAAAATATACATATAAAAAAATGGAACCAAAACGTAGAAAACAACCATTAAACCTTTATTTTAAGTGCAATTATTTCCAAAGAACGTAAAAAATATCTTTAACTATATATATAATCCGATTGTGCATGCGACTTTGAATGTTAAATACACGCAATACTTTTCGAATCTTTTGAGCTCGGCGGGCCTGCGCCTGGATTTAAGATTCGATGCAACCACTATAGCATAATATTCTTTTTAGTTAAGTAGTTATATTCCTTTTTATGTAGGCAATTCAATTTTTGTTAGCCTTTGCTTTGCTTTGATGCTTGCCTTAAGGTCCTAGTATAGGCTGTCAATGGGCTTCGGCGCCCTGAATTGTTCTCAGCCAATACTGAAGGGAATCGTCTTGAAAGTTAAGACAGTGATAGATGAAAGTACTAATAGACTGTTTTAAGTATGGACTTGTTCGGCTGTTTTAGAGTTGCAGGATTTATAAATTCCTTGAATAAAAAAATATTCTTAAAGTACCCCCAAAATTTACGGGATCTGAAGATTTTCCGTTCAGTTTTTCAGATATAAAAATATAATGCAGCCAAAATATTGGTAATTATAATTATAACACAGCTGCTGTTTTAGATTTTCAAATTTCTTCACAGGTTTCTTTTAAAGATATTACTTAATTCACTTTATCGCTTACGTTATTCTTATTTAGCGCTAACATTCTCATACAAAATTTAAAAAAAAATTGAAGCAAAAATAGAAAGATTTTTGCTCAGTGCATATGTATGCCTCCTTTATAGCTTGGATTTTATTATATTATTACTCAATATATCTGAGAGTTATCCTGTGTTATACTGATTCCTGGACAAACGTCATTTGTATATATCCGAACAAACTAATATAAACTATAGTGATCAATTGCGGAGATATTTTGAGAGTTTCGTTAATAACAATATGAAACGGTAGATAACTTCACGTTGTTACACAATTGTTAGGTCTTTTTTGTAATAAATCATAGAGCAAAACTAGTATTGTGCTTTATTTGAAAGAGCTCTCACAATACACATAGTCTTAGTATCAGTTCAATAACTCCAAAAATTCCAATTTATATGGAACACAATGGTGAACGATGTTCTTTGAATCGTAATAATATTATATGTGAATGTATGTGAACTAAGGCTAGTGCTAAGGGTGAGTGTAGTATTGTATTGTGATGGTATCTAAGTACATATCTAGTGTACTACCAATTCTATTCTGATAACAGGTAGTGCCGTTGTAGCTATAATTCACAGTAGCAATTTAAAAAATAACAGTTCTCTTGTTGACAGTATAATGCGTTACTTTTCATACGACTCTTATAGGCTACGTCGGGAGAGACGAATAGAACATTTTGTTTACCACCACTATTCATTCAAATTTCTGCGGAATTCGAAAATGAATGTTGTTTTTTTTTACTTGATGTAACTTTTTATTTAACGGACTTGAAAAAGCGACAATCCAAGACGTGCCAGCTGGATTGGCCATATATTACGCGACGAGGGTATCCTACATGACTTAATAGAGGGAATGGCTGAGGGGACAAACCATAGGGGCGTCCCCGACGGCAGAACCTGGATCAGGTGTACGAGGACATGAACTGCGGCACATATGTCAAGCTGAAGAGAGCTGCAGAAGATAGATAAGAATGGAGATTGAGATGTAAGGATTTTCTGTAAACCAATCCGCGTGGATTGAAACTGGAGAAGAAATATCTGCTAGATTTGTAAAATTCCCTATTAAGAGTAGGTAGGTCCTATAGGTACTAATAAGAAATAACCTGTTCCTGAAATCACCATTGTTATTTTCATACAGTCACGTATCTATAGAGTACAATAAGACAAGTACGAACGTATAAAAGCATTCACAATGATGGTAGTAATAATATAGATTCGACACTTTGCCGGGCGGTGGATTCGCTTCATAGTAGGGGGCATTGAATTACATAAGAAATTTGCATGAATGAGTAGCAAAGAATAGAAATATCCACTAGTGAAATCAAATAATATATTATTATCCATGTTACCTACTTACACGTTCACCTATTCTATTCTGAAAGAGATTCCTTTTAATTCTGTATGCAAACATTTCTCACCAGATGTCGTTACTAGGTTATTCTTAAAAGTGTGTACGAGTTTTTGCGCAATTCGTCCATTTCGGGAACGACGTGCGTAGTACGAGATTTGTAACATAGCAACAAAATATTTTTGCTTTGCTGTGTTATTGAGTGTATTGATGGATGAAGATATAACTGGATTATGTTCATTAATGGAGTTTGAAATTCGGAGTCAATTTGAAGAAATCTCTTACCGCATCAGTTAGTCTCATTTTAATAAGTTATAATATCACAAGAGCCAACCGTACAATTGAAGACATTCACAACTTGTCTCCCAGTTGAAAATATGATCTCTAACAATCTTAATCTCCATCTCTCCAATGCAATACTGCATACAAACCATACAAATCCCATGCGTTAACACAGTACCACACTATGATCTTTCAGACACCGAAAGAGAGTTTTCTCGGCTGTAAAGGAAAAACCTATTTCACGTATTTGGTTTTCATAACAAGGCAATCTACCCGACAACGAGTGATTTATATGGTCATACTCGTACATTGAACAATCATAATACTAGAAAATATTCAGATTACTTAGTACTCAATATAGCATGGTCTACTCATTGTGATTCAGACAGTTTACTACGCCACGATATACTTGAGGAATTTTGTGAACAAAAGTACACTTCATGTAAATGTAAATAGATATCGAAATTTGTTAGGATTTATACGCTTTTGCCTTTAAAAATCGTTGGTATTACAATGTAAAAAGTATTTCATATCGTTCTATCCACAATATTACAATAGGTGACCTGATACGTAGAGTAAAATAAGAATAAGAGTAGAAAGGAGGAGAGCACAAGGCATGATTTAGATGTCTATTACTCTAATGGATGGACACTTTACAAGAGTCGGGAGTACTTACTTTACATAATAATAAAATAAAACATTCGGACGTTCTGGATGGCCAGGGAAAGCGACGGGACGCCACGTTGCAATATCTATTACTCATGTGAAAGAATTTACCTACAATGAAATACGGGAACGTTGGACGCTCAACTTTTCGAATATTTTTCATTCGTACATTATCGTTCCTCTTTTATGGAAATAAGAAAAAAAACAATAGAATTGTGTATGAATGATTGTTATAATTGATGGACGTTCTGACGCCGTCGTTCCCAAAAGAAGACAGCTGTACGGAAAGATGGAATTTTTCTTCTTCACGTGAACGACCACTAGCGGATCTAGGATTAAATTTTTGGGGGGGCTGAAGCTCGTCACATGCAATTAATATGGTCATGTGGAACCTTTAAAAAATGTGAATAGCACTTTTTTGAGACTAGGTGTAGAGGGTCATGATATCAATACCTATAGTTTGATTTATTTTATAAAAAAAATGTATCAAAAAAGTACCCCAGGCGAATGTTTTTTAGAAAATGTGTGAAATAATCAACCTGCTTGTCTTTCTATAGCAGGCTTGAGCAAACTTTTTGAGCAATTTTTTTTACCACTCAATATAGTAGTTTTAGAAATTTAATGAAATGATGAGAAAACGATGTGGTTATAATGTAATTTTCGGAGACTAGTTGTATATAAAGTACTGTCGCTCATGGTTTGGGGGGGGGGGCTAGGGTCTGAAGCCCCCCCTGGATACGCTAGTGTGAACGACCATTTTAAGTGTTATCTGACAGTCGAAGATCCGCGTCTCAATATTTCTCATAAGGTTTTCCTTTGTATTATTACAGGTCTGGCCATTGAGCTGTTAACATTAAATTTCTCATTTTGTATGTAGGATATATTTCCCTTGGGGCCACCTCATGCATTTTACAAAACTTCCCTCGAACTTCTTGTTAGGACAAGACCCCACAATGTGATCAACCGACTCGATCCCACCACACATACCAAAAATGACGTTTCATTTTTCTACTCATCTGCTGGCTTAGGGTACTAAACATTTGAGAAATATTCAGCAATCCCATTTTAACTTTTCTTTTTCACCGACATCTACTGAGATGAGGTATGCACGGTACAAGAACAACCATCTTATAGATTGTCTGGCATTGTCTTATTTTTTTAGCCTGTGTGTGAAATACCTACGTCGCCAGCGCCGGTGTTCTCTTCTTCTTCTTATTTAAATATGGCACGCACCCGTCTGCGGGTGATTTTGCCATTGTCAAGTATTTTGGTTATTTACTTATTTCTCTACACTGAGAGTGACGAATCATAGTATTTTATATTTAGGTAACAAATACTAAATGCAGTGTTATAAAATGTTTCAATATCTTCAACATGTACGACAAACATATTATTTATATAACATCAATGAAAAAACTATTGTATGACAAACACAGAATATATACAACAATATCTCTCTGACCGCACAGCACAGCTATATACAGGCCGTAGGTACACTCAAAAATACAATTCAATTCCAGGAACTACAGGCAAAATTAAACTAAATGGAACATAGAGTCGGGCAAAATGTTTTATTTTTTTTTTTTTAATCAATGTTATGAAAAGGATTTTTTATTTCCCGATTTCAAGTAACCCGTTTTTAAAACACGTTTGGGAGATTTTAATACAAATTACACTCATGATTCCAAAACTCGGTTACACCTTTTTATCATATTTCTTCAAGTGTTTTACAATGAAGTTATTCACTTTCGGAGAATTCAGAGCTAACAGCGATTGAATGTTAATAGGCAAGGTCTTACAAGAGCGAGAGCGTCAGCACGCTCGTTTCCAGCTATACCAACATGGGAAGGAATCCAACAGACTGTAATGTCTAGTTTACGAGAAGAGGCCACGTAAAGAGATTTCAGAATATCATATATGAGGTGATTATTTATTGACGATTTCTTAACAGAACACAAGTTATCTACAAGGCTAAAAGAGTCTGTGAATATGATTGAGTATGGGGTGGTAGTCAAAAGGATCTCCGTTAGCGCCTCCCGAAGGGCAACACATTCCGCTGTGAAGATGGATGCGGACCGTGGAAGTTGGAATTGTCTCTCTATACCGAGAGATGGGGCACAAAAGGCTGCCCCACAGTCGCCCTCCAGAGATTTCGAGCCGTCAGTGAAAAACCTGGCATGTGAGGGCCACTTTTCCTCTACTTTCTCCAAGAAAAGTTTGTTGACTGAACTAGGATCCATAGTCGAAGCTGACTTGTCAATATCCATGTGCCGGAGCACATCTGGACGAAATGTTGTAGCCTCAAACGGAAGAGAGAACATTGGTAAAAGAGAATGAAATGAATCCGGGAAACTGTTTAAGACATAATGATAGGACGAGCACAGCAATGGGTATATTCTAGAACGCCAGTAAGGAACGGTCTGACATCTCTGAATGAGTACCTGTAATTTGGGAAAGATCAAATGATTCTCCTGAGCCAGCCTTGCCGCAAGAAACTTTAATGCAAGGGATTTTCTTCTAAGAAAAAGTGGCATTTCGACACATTCGGCCTGTAAGGCCACGATAGGTGAAGACCGCATAGCTCCTAAGATGACTCTAATTGACTTGTTCTGCATTCTTTCCAGTTTATCTGCAAGGTAATTCGGCAGAGGCTCAAACAAGAATGCACCGTAATCTAGAACACTTCTTATCAGAGCATCGTACAGGGTTCGCATTGTAGTTGGGTGAGAACCCCACCACACTCTTGCCACCGCACGGAGAATGTTTATGTTTTTTTCACATTTTGCAATGACCTTCTCAATATGAATGTTCCATGAGAGCTTCCGGTGCAGGGTCATGCCAAGAAATTTAACAGAATCTTCCGAAGGAACCGGAATATTATCAAATTTGATACCAATGTTAGGAATTCTATGCTTGTTTGAAAAACACACAATTTTACTTTTGTTAGGCGAAAGAGTAAGACCATTTTTCTTAAACCAGCAGCTAAGGGATTCGAGAGTACTCTCCAAGACCTCACTTGATCGAGCAATGGATTTTTCAGCGCTGTAAACAACAAAGTCATCGGCATATTGCAAGACACTACAAGAAGTAGGAATCAGAGACTGGATGTCCTGAGTGTAGACGTTAAAGAGTAGGGGACTTAAGACTGACCCCTGCGGTAGTCCTTTATATACTCTTCTCACAACCACGCCCTCTGGAGTCTTAATCAGGAGCTCCCTCTCGCACATTATGTTAAAAATCAGACGGCAAATAATGTCCGGAATACCTAAAGATAACAATTTCTCAAACAATATTGGGAGCAACACATTATCGTAAGCGCTACGAATGTCTAGAAAACACGCAATAAGATCCGTCTTATGGGCTCTAGCAAGATGAATATCAGTCACCAAAATGCTCAAGTTGTCTAGGCACGATCGGCTCTTCCGGAAACCAAATTGCCACTCTGGCAGAAGTGCTTCTCTCTCCACGAACCACTCCAGTCTAGCCTTTATCATCCGCTCGAGGATTTTTAGGAAGCAGCATGATAGAGCTATGGGTCTGTATGAGGATCCCAACGTCGAGTCTTTACCTGGCTTGGGAATTGGTACGACAAATTGTTGCTTCCATGATGAAGGAACCGAACCTGTAGTGAGAATCACATTGAATAATGATAAAAGTTTGAGAAGAAGGGGTCTAGGAAAGTGTCGAATAAAGGAGTATGAGATCTGGTCTGGACCAGGAGCAGAATCACCTGCGGATTGAATTGCTACATCCAGTTCGTTAAAGGAAAAAGGGGAAGAGAGAATACATGATTGCTGGGGCGCGAAGACAGAGTCCTTCCGCAGCTCAAACTCCCCGGGAGCATACGCAGGAGCCAGAATCCGCACAAAACCATCAATCCAGGATGTACATTTTGAAGTGTTAGGTCTTGGGGAATATGCACCTCTAAAAGCATTTACGGAATTCCAGACGTCTGATGGTGGTGTATCCGGAGAGAGAGAGCTACAAAATCTGAACCATCCCTGCCTTTTCTTACTCCTAAGAACTCTTTTGGTTTGAGCCTGAACCTTTCGAAGGGAGAGATAATTTTCAAGAGACATGTTCCTTCTGTAGGTTTTCATTGCCACAGAACGTTGCCTAACCATAGCCGTACATTCCTCGTCCCACCAGGAGGGAGATGCTATACGATTTCCAACAGAGCTCTTCCTAGGCATGGAAGCGTCGGCCGCGCTAATAACGAGGTGGGAAATCTTGTCGGAAACCATATTTACATCACTCATAGAATCATCAGAAGGGAGATCTATAAAACCCCCCTCTATAGACTCCCCAAACTTACTCCAGTTAGCCCTCTTTGTGTTATATCCGGATTTATGACGAGACGAATTGGATTGTGAATTGTTTGATCTTATTCTTATTATTATAGGAAGGTGATTGCTGGATAAAGGGTCCTTGAGAACTTCCCATGCGATCAGCGAAGCTAATTCACCAGTACAAATCGTTAAATCTACCGCGGTCGGATTCTGATGTGGAGGAGGAACTATAGTGGGGCTGCCGTCGTTTAAGATACATAAATTTAAGTTGTCGACCCAATCCAACACCGCTTTGCCAGCTGAATCTGTTTTTTGAGGGCCCCATGATGAGGAATGTGCATTAAAATCACCCATAATCATATATGTAGAAGAGAAAATTGGGACGATGCTGTTCCAATACAATGTATCAAACTGGGATCTCGGGGAATACATCGACACCACAGTGATGTCCATGATTTTTGCGGCGACTATTTGCATTCTTGAGGAGATCGGAAGAATTAGCCGATCATAAGAGAAAGATTTTTTTATCAATAGTGCTGCCCCTCCGTAACCATCGGGGCGATCATCTCTAAGGCAGTCATATCCTGGGAATGATACAAAAGAATCTGAGGAAAACCAAGTTTCCGAAATTGCAGCGACATCTATTTTGTATTTCCTTAAAAGGAATGAAATATCATCTCTATTTGATACAGCGCTGCGGCTGTTCCATTGTAGAAATGACACGTTTTTATAACTAAAAGTTTGTGGAGCCATTTTCGGTTAAAAAGGTCTGAAGAATGGAAATCAGTTGAGCTGCGTTGGACGGTAAAGAATTTTGAGATGAGAGAATTTCTATTAACATGGAAATCATTGTTTTTAAAAAGTTGTTGTTGCCAGAGGAAAATTTATTTTGGAGGTAACCAGAAGATGTGGAGTTTTCAGATTGATCGGGGGCTGGAAGATTGTTGGGGAGAGCACATCCATTTGGAGCAGATGACCAAGAACTGCCATTTGGGCAAAAAAGAAGGGAATTGTGCTCAGGTTGGTTGTAACCAGGTAGTACTGAGGGGTGAGAAGGGGTTTTGAATTTGAAAATAGTCTTACGATGACTGGATGGTAGCGGGGGGTGGACATTATTATCTGTCAAGGCTGAGTTTACTGATGAAGAAGGAAGGGCCTGGGACATTGCTTCTGAATATAGAGAGAATTTTTGAGGATGGGCGGCGAGGGCCTCTTTATAAGATACATTGTTCGTAGCCATAGTTTTTTTTACGTCCTGTTGTCTTTTGAGTTCAGGACAAGAAAGGTTTGCAGCAGAGTGTTGCCCTCCACAATTAATACACTTTAAAATTTGGGACAGACAATTTTCGCCGTTATGAGCATCGCCACATTTATAACAACGGGCCGATGATCGGCATTGTGCTCTGGTATGCCCGTACCTACTACAGTTGTAGCACAGGATGGTGGGAAAGACATATTGCTCAACCCTAAATGCATTGTGGAACAAAAATACGAACTCCGGAAGGGATTGCCCTTCGAAGGTAACAACTACGGTTTGTGAGGGCTTCCATGTGGCTCCCTCACTAGACTGAATCTTCCTATTTAATCTCCTTGCCTTGATTAATTTCCATTGGGAGGGCTCAGAATACTTTATTAATTCCTCCATATCGATATCCTCACTAAATCCTCTAATTACTCCTTGTTTGGTTAGCTTGAACGTGGGGATATACGCTTTTAATTTGTTTTCAGTTATTATCGGGTTATCCAAAAAGTTGTTTGCATATTTAGGGTTCAAAAATGTCAAAGATATTTTATATTTACCCTCAGCCTTCACTGAGCCGGTGATGATACCTTGAATTTTTAAAGAATACAACAACTTACCAAAATCCAGCGCACGTATTGGTTTGGATGAATCTTCATTTTGGACATAGACCAAGAATGGCCCTAATGACGTGGATTTGTAAGTTAAAGGTTGGGAGTAAGGGAGTTGGGGAGAAGGAGGAGGATTGGGAGATATGGCAGGAACTTTAGACGGAGGGGAAGAAATGGAAATATCTACATCCGGAGAAAGAGGTCTCTTTCTCGGGTCGGGAGGATCTGGAGGGACCAGGGGTACCTCCATATTGGAGGAACCTGTTCCACTATGGAATCTACAAAAAGGTTGAAAAAATGAAATAATTAAATAAAAAAAAAAAAAGAAGAAAAAAAAAATTTTTAAAGGAAAAAAATTTTTGAACCACTCTAGATGTTTTGCTGCTTCGGACTTAATAAATTAAATTTTGTATTATCACAATAATATCGCAAATAATCACAATCAACACAACCGCTTAGATGAGCTCTACGATCGGGACTGAGCGCCGGTGTTTGAACCTTAAAAGACTGACGCCTCAACCAACTGCGCCAACCGTGTACTCTTATCTTTGTAATTCGTAAGAATAGATGACGGTAAGATTTAAAACCGTTTTTTGTGTATATACGAATGCGTCCTTCAGAAGGCAGAAATAAATATTATTAATTTAATAAGTCTCGACTTGTTAAATAAAATTCTATTAACTTTGTCTTGTAAAATTTAAGTACGAATATATAAACGAAATGCTGAAACACAATATGCACAAAATGTTACATTCTAATGCACATAAAATTCTTTTAAATCTTCTGAAAAACAGACCACATAAAACTGAAAGAAAAATAAGTACACTGTACATTTCCTGAAAATCTTTTAAGCTCCAGCATTTGATTCTGAAATCCAGTCAGTCCTCTTGCAACTTGCAAGCACCACCGTCTGTTTTATATAATGTTGTGCTTACTATATACTATTTTTATTTTTAGTCTGTTACATCAAAGTTCAAAAAGCTCTATCACATAGGTATCAACTTACATAATTATCGTCGAAACAGGGTATGTATGTATGTAAGGCAAAACCATTGCATCTGTTGCAAGTTGTTCGAATATATACATACGCATTTCAAATGTTTCGCTATCGCAACACTTTGAGTTATTTTCTAAAAATTCGGCCTATTCGGCAAATACCACATTTTTTCACTGACAAAAATGTTTTTAGTAGTAATAGATAAATATCGAAATTTTTATAATTCGCGGCTTTTTTTTCGAAAACATGAGCATGCACTGGCCAACAGTTTGATTAGTACGAAAGAATATTCCTTTTGTTGAAAAAAACAACACATTTAAAATAAAACCGGATGCGAAGATAACCCCAAACATTTTCACCCTGTTTTTCGTCACATATATGTATCAGCAGGCGCTGGTGGGTAAATTTACACATAATAATGTACGGTACGTGCAATAATTACCTATGCTTGTAAGGATAGAGAAGTCTGGCGAGTTGTCCTATCTGCTTACTCTGCAAACCGCGTCATTTTTTTATGGGCTACAGCTAGTATTTAGTAATACTATACGGTCTTCCAAGAGCGGTCTTCCAAGAATCCATACAATATATCTAATAGGTTTTATTTCTGATGGTGTATCAACCGTAGAGAAGTCGTCGTTCTCTTGTCTCATTTCACATCAGGGAAACCATTCTGATTTTTTTTTTCTACATTTTCTTTACATCATTTATTCACGATTCCGCTCGTTTTCCAAACACCGTACCTACTTACGTCCGACTTGAATTATTTCCTTATTTATCTCTTCAACCTCATAAATATTTTAAAAGTCTCTCATATAATCTTTCGCTAGAAACTTTTTAATTAAATTGTCTTAGGAATACGGACTACGTTTTCAGTCTCTGAATACTGATTCATAAAAAAACGTCCTTTGGTACTTAACTACACCTTTCCGCATCTTTTGTCTTAAGCCTGCTGATAGACAATGCAGTATTCCTAAAAAATCTTATTGAAACTTTTAGCTAATCGAATTCCATAGGTAATAATTATGAAAAATATGACCCGAAATAAACACCCGAGTACCAATCTTCAATAACAATAAGTGGCGAAGCCGTGTGAATTCCGTATGTTCCCGTGAGGATTGTACGTAACTCTAGATAGAAAAGAAAAAATAAATACGAGTATATTTCATCACAATAAATGGCGTGTTACAAAGTAGATAGTTTGTCCGGCTTCCGCCTCTAAAAAACGAGTAATTCGTCTGAGATTTAAGCCAATAAATCTTTCACAATCCAGTTAATCATCATCGATAGACCATAGACAAGAGATATTCGGTAAAGCAGGATATTTCAAACTCCGCACAATTCAAAAACACGACAATAAATCTAAGAGATAATAGCATTATTATTTTCTCTTGTAAAATGAATCCCATACCCTCATACCTGCCTTCAAAAGCACATTATTATTATCCCTTGCAGACCCAATGTATTAAATGAAGAGGAAAATTCGAAAAAAGGGAATCTCCGCAGTGTGATTGTGGCGCTGAACACCAAACAATTCGCCACATAGTCGAGGAGTGTCCATTGCGTAGATTCCCAGGGGACCCAAGGAGTCTCCACGGAGCGGAACAGGATGCTACAAATTGGCTGCAGCAGTTGGACGTACGATTATAAGAGACTATGAAGACGCAACCACGTTGGGTGAAGAAACCTGCCTTATAAGCCGCACGAAAAGAAAGAAAAATTAATATAATTAAGTTACATTTCGTTACGTTAACGTTCGTTACGTTTATAATAATTTACGTTTCTCATTAACGGATGTCGTTGCTGGTTCTCACATTCATCCGTTAATCTGTCAAAAACGTCGGATCTCCGACGGTCTTTATTAAAAGGCCAATCTTAAGAACGCGCCCAATCGATGTTATTGTATTGGATTACGAACAAAGTGCGTCATAAGTTTTGAGAGGTGATGCCTTTTATTTATCGTTACATTGAGGATTATTGAGGGATCAAGACAAATATCTTTCATCAACTCAGACAAGAATTTCCTTCATATGATTATAAAACAAATTCGTAGGTAATCGATCTTTTAAAGATCCATTTTCATAATCAATACCATCTTTCAAGAGATAAGTAAAAGTAATATGTACACCCATTGTTAAATGATAAAGTACAGTAAATTTCCACAATGTACGGTTTGCAACGATAGGTATCCGAGTGTGCCTTACTTTTTTTACGAAACAACAACTGTATGGGAATGCTCACATAACTGACGCACCATCGCACCTTTCAGAGACATTCGGAATTGATCCTAATCGCTTGAACTTTGTGAGACGTGTTATTGTGTCGAAGCTCGAAAACAGTATGAGGTACGTAGGTAGTTAAAAACTGTAGAGGCACTCTATTCTATAGCAATACCCTTATGCCGAATACATACTTTATTTTTTATACTGGTATCTATATTTTTATTTATGAAATTCATATCGGGCCTGCGAGGGTTACTGAAAAATCTTTTGACGATTTCTCTATTGAAATGCTACCTATGACAAATATATCCAGTCTGTTAATCCTTCATTGGAACTGAATGATTGAATCGTTTTATTTTCCAGGAATCCGTGAAATTGTCTGTATTTGATTTGAATTTTAATGGAACGTATCTGTCAATAACAATATGAAATGTGACGATTGTTTGATATGGCTTTGATGTTGCAAAGAGCCTTAAAAATATATGAAACATTTTATTATATGACTAGTTTTTAAAATCCTGATAAATAGGCGAAAATATTGGAAAAGGCCCTTGACGAATAAAATGAAAAATTCAAATTAATTGATGTTTAAAATGGCAGGTATGGATAAAAATTCCAACCCGTCCCATTTTATTCCATTCCATTCCACTATATTTCATTCCATACTATTATTTTCCATTACATTATATTCCGTTCCATTCCATTATTTTCCATGCCATTCTGTTCCATTGCATTCCATTCTGTTCCATTCTTTTCAATTCCATTTCATTACATCCATTGTATTCCATTATCCATTCTATTCCATCTCATTCTATTTCATTCCATTCCATTCCATTCCATTCTATTTCATTCCATTCCATTTCATTATATTTCATTCCATTCCATTCTATTTCATTCCATTCCATTCTATTTCATTCCATTCCATTCCATTCCATTCTATTCCATTCCGCTATATTCCATTCCATTCTATTATATTCTTTGGTATAATCTTTCGTATACTATCCCCTCACGCTGCATCCCTTGCGGGATCACAAGACTTCTCCATCCTTACATATGCGTCATTCATCCTCTCTTATATCTCTTAAACGACAATTTGCCCAGAACCCTGAATAAAAATCGCTCTACAAACGCTTCAACTTTTTTTAAATTTTACATGACAATAAAAAATGTTCAAATGAAACTTTCACATAATCTATCAAAAAATACGAAAGAACATATGGACGGAAAGCCTTTTATGTGGGTATTAGATTATATATTTTTTTGCATCAAATATATTGATAATATAGACACATTTCGCAAAATTTTCAGGTATTATCTAGAGTTGAGTGATCGACAAAGAACAGATAAAATGAAATACGTAAAAAGGTAAATAAAATTAAAGGTAAAACAAAAAATGTAGCGAGTTCTTTTTTGATGAAAATTGAAAGTTCTCAAGTTGACAGAACAACTAAAGTAAATATGGGTTCTTAAGGAGAGTATGTCATTGGCAATAAGGACACCTACTCCACAAAATAGGGTGATTTAACTCTCACTGAACAATACCCCTGGGCCTTGTAATCACATTAAGCCAACACTTAAGTCAGCTATTACCGTTTAACAATAAATAACATTAATGGACATCTTTTTAGTAGGTGCCTATGTAATTCATCCTAGCATTTTCACTCTATCAGAATAATTTTAATTACCTATTGATTTCTTGAATATCAATCCAACATAAGTATCAATCTGCATTGTGACAGACAGTCCGACTTATCAAGCTGCACATTGACATACATTACGATTTATCAAGCTGCGTAGTGACAAACATTATGACTTACTAGGCCGCATATGTGCCTAATGGGATAATGCAAAGAATGAAGCTGCGTAATGACACACATTACGACTTTTTATGTTGTAAGTGGGATATTATCCGACATACCAATCTGCATAGTTGCATACGTTTCGGCTTATCAAGCTGCATAGTGACATACATTACGACGTATTAAGCTGCGTAGTAACATACAATAAGACTTATTTCGCTGCAGAGTGGTATACAGTGCGACAAATAAAATATTTACTAGTTCTCTGATATTAAACAGATACCGATGAGTAGTTATTCCAAGATAATGGTATGTAGTTAGCTACCAAACAAAAAAAATAACATTTTTCAAAATATTTATTAAACAGCTAGCAACATTTGGTTCAGCCCTCTCGATTTCAAGCCCGTGTATCTGTGTAAGTACTTCAAAAGCCAATCATAAAATCTTGAACAAAAATGTAATACCTACCTATGAAAAAGTAATTTTCTCCAATTCGTCTTGCATTACACAAACGAATCGAATATCATTCTATTCATTTTTTGAATAACTGCATTTCATTGGCCGACGGCGATGAGATTGATTTTCAATTTTTATTCTTATTGTTTGCGAAGCTGATACGCTTTGGTACTTCCTTCTGCCTTGCAGCTGTGTGTATATATTTCGAGTGAAAGAAGGATATTTTCTCTACATACATATTGGAAGTTACTACATTTCTCTATAGGTTGTTGTTTTACAACACAGAAAACCGACACTAACACCCGTTACTTACATTTGTTGTAGGTTCCTTAGAGGTAATTAGTCTTCGAGGTGAATAGTTTAAGCGAATAATAATCGAGAGAATAATTCGATACACAGCTGATGGATGCATCACGCTGCGACTCGGAGTAATATAGTATAGAGATGACATGGTTATGTCTTGCATGAGTAGACTCGTACTATCTCCCTTTAACTCCTACTCAAACATTATATGTTAAAGAGATAGACAAAAGTTTCACTAGTTGGTTTCAGGAGTCCCAGAAAATGTGGGGCAGAGCGCAGGAATGGGAGAGAAATGTCATACTTCAGTCTCTACCACTTTATATGTGTTATGTGAGTCTCTACCACTTTTTTCTCTAGGACACTTTCCATACCTGTTACATGTTGTCCAGTCTAACTTATGTTTGTCTGAGCGCTACGAAAGCTTTCAAAAATTCTATATAACTTTTAAAATAATTGAGTAATGCTAGGAAAATAATATGTACAAAGTAAAAAAAGATGGAAAAACAAAGACTGAGTGATGGGGAGAAATAATAAAATTTGCTAACAAATATCTACATTATTATCTCTTACGAATAGAGAGTTTCGCCCCTTACAGACCAATAATATTATTTCATTATATAATATGCGCTATTTTATTATAGGGAAGAATTGAAAAATTATTTCTCCAATGCAATTTTCATAACGCAATTGAATAAAAATAAAATACTCAGGGAGTTGTTTTCCTTGCTTTCTTCTTACATTTCTACCAGCAGTTTTATGTTTTAATGCAATTACTTTTTTCATTATTTGCCTCGAGTTGTGTATTACAAAGGAAAATATTTTTACCTAGATTTCATTGAAAACACGAATGAATTCATTTTTATTAAAAAATGTTTTTTAATAGTAAATATGATTGACAATTAGTTGGAAATCCACGTAATGACTCCAAACTTAGTTACATAAATAGTAATACCTATTTAAAACTTAAAAAAAAATCAAATCTTTATCAAATTAGTGCTTAATTAATTATAATTATTGGCTTGGCACCAAGAATGACGTCACAATAATTTCCCACGGCATTAAGGTTCATAATCGCGTGAACAATCGCATGATAAAATGGTAAAAATAGCGTTTTTTTTATTTTTTGGGGTTAATTTTGCGTCTATCAAAAAAATTTTACGGTTATTCCCTAGATTTTAATGCATATTATCAGTACAAAAAAAAATTGACTCCGGGTGTTTAGAAATTGAAGCAATTATTCAACCTTTTCCCAAATATTTGAGATCAAAATAATGTTATTAAAACTATTAGAAAATAACTATAAAATTCAAAATCCCCAAAGCTAAAAATCATGTAATAGGTACAGTAGTACCTGCATCATATCAAAATGCCTTTACACATTGAAACTGGCACGTTTATGGTACAATTTTGATACAAAAATATCTTAGGGTCCCTTGAGTATTTTGTTCCTGTCTGTCACACGGTAAATCTGATATGTGCATCACACTCTGTCACAATAACAATACAATTGTCTCCCGCTTTACAAATTGATTCAACGTCTATCCGTACAACGTAAATTGTAACACGATGTTTCGCTATGGGAAATAAAATTACCAGACAACAATGACGGGATAAACCACGTTCCAGGCATGATTGCTCCAACACAACTGAGTAACCGATTGGAAAAAATGAATTACTTATGTTAAAAAGAATGAAAATTGTATGAAAAAATAGAATAATAAAAACACGGTGTTTAAACGACATACATACTTTCAACACAACGAGACCGACGTGATATAGTTACAGTGGGTTCTCTGTGTATATACTCGTATTAGCCGCTGGCGGATGTTAGTTGCAAGACGTGGAGTTGCAAGATTGTATTGTTGGTAGCCCTGATTGTCGAATCTTGTCATAAGAGCTGTCAAAGGTCCGCGATATTCTCACATTGTCTCTTTTACATGTAACCTACAACGCTACATTACAGAGCAGCGCTAGAGAAATCATTTTTTAGGCAAGAATTTTTGCGAGTTAGAAAAAAAATATATTCCGATAATCCCTTTAAATCGCCATCACAAGTTTGAAAAACAAAGTTGCCAGTTTATTCTAACAATACAAAAATTGAAAAATATGTTTAAACAACAGTTCTGAAATATAGGTAATTTAAAAGTAACGAAAAAATGTGGCCATGTCTTATAATCACATCAAGCAAACTAAAACAAGTTTGCTCCATGAGACTTCTGAAAAAAAAACAGTCTATTCACAGAGATTCAAATAACAAGACCACGGCAACCTCTGAAAACATGATATAAAACCCATCTCGGCGATACTTGTAAAATAACAACCGATTTGAATATTCCCACAAACGGTGAATGTTTCATAGCTAGTCCGGTAGTGAGTCAAAATTCGATCGCCCAATATTCGGTAAAATTGCATGCGAAAATAAAGTTTCCCTTAGTTGAATGATACTGGTGAAAACGTGTGGCGTAAGTAAGCAGTAAAAACATCTTTCTTCCAATGTGCTCCGACACCATTGGTATGGAATGTCACGTGTTTCTGTTTAAGAGATATGACTTCACGTACGGTGGTGGAATATTAGGCTTCAAAGCCATAACACGTATCATGGGAGAATGGCAGGTACTAACAAGTACTATGTAGTTCCTCCTCAAGAGCCTCGTTCGACTACACGAAAACATGATACATACTTAGTAGGCGATATTATACCCTCGCAGTACTGGGTGAATATTGATGGATAATCGAATAATAAACTACTACTCTTGTAGAGATGTAGGTAATAAATTTATTTTCTCTTTTATGGGTGAGAATTAAGTACATACTTATCTATAATTTGTTGACTATTTCATTACTAAAGCAGGCAAAGAGTTGTAAAGTAATGAAGCAACCCTTCCTTCTCATGCCCTGTTATTGCCTTCCATCGACGTTAGATGTTACTCCGTCGAATACTTATTCTGCCTTGCGCTGGCTAGAACAGGACATCCATCATCCTTTTCCGGTCAACTTTCTAATTTTGAGCACCCAAGACATATGCTTTCTATCAACTTCTGCTCATACTTCAATTTTACTATGAATTTGAGGGATTTTTTTCCTGAAATTCTTTAAACCAGGTATAAAATATATTAGCCTCTGCCATAAATGAAATATGTTGGGAATACTTTACAATTTTTACTAATCCTTACTCAAAATTATAAGTCCCTAGGATCACCATGGATACGAGATTTGGCAAAAGTGTTACTAGGAATATAATCAAGTGCTCAGCTGCCAAGTTTTTATAAATAGTCTGAAGATTATTTTGGCTTCAGTTGTGATTTTTTCAGTTCGAATTTTTCTTCTAAAAAATAGATAACAGAATCATAAAATCGATAGCCTCGATAGTTCATTGTCCTCAATAAACCTCCCAAATACCTGGAGAGGTTTTATTTCCCTTTACGGCACTCGTGACCAAGTTTACCATTAATCAAAAACACTGTCCCACGAGAGCACTCAAAATTTTCCTTTTGTCCTGTGGGTCGCAAACATAAAACACCTCGAATGGGATATTGTGATAATTGCTTTTTTGGCGGGACTATCCCCTATTTTGGAAGGTACCAAACACTCTATGATCGCCCCTTATCCATTGTAAGCCTGTAGATACCTACATACATCTATAAATCTCTGATGCCTTCTGGCTATTGTAGGTTATTTGACATCATGACTATTATATAAGTTATTATAGACCAAAATACCTATAGCAAGGTACACCGATTTCATAGAAAGTCTTACAATATTGCGGCCCACCCGCAGCTGAGCGAAGAAGACAGAACCCAAGCCATAAAAATAAATCTCTTGTGTATGGTCAAAGCAAAATGAAAGTTGCATGATTAGTAGGCACGGCTCCACTGCAGCCGAGACTTGCAAAAAATATCCTTTCTAGCGCTTTCGTTTGAAAAAAAAAAATTACAACTCTCACAGAATGTAAAAAATAAACACTGTAATATACTTCAGAGATACATAATAGCTGGAGGGGATATTTCTTGATACGCATTCAGATTAGAACGGAAAGTTTTCGAAATTAGCATTTCATTTTCATGAAAAAGTTGCTCAGAATTCGTAATATGATACACTGGCTTTTTCAACAAAAAATATGATTTCAGAATAATAAAGGTAGGTCAATCACCTGTGAAACCGTCGTAAAATAGTGAAAAGAATCTATTCCGCTATTTGGAATCATAACCTTATTTCACTGGGAAAATACCAGGGCGCCATATAAACAAGGCGATGTCGACGGCAATAAAACACGTTTTAAAATACTACTACGACAAGTTGCATTACTCGCTACACCTACTTTAGTAGTGGTTGAATGTTATACAACACGACAAAATAAACGTTTTACCTCCACATACATTCATATGTGCATTATTAAAATCCTCTCCAGATTATGTTATCCTGGTACATACTTTGAAAACTATTTGTATACCTACATCGTTTTAAAAATTATTGCTTTTCCACTTTGCACTGGATGGCAGATGCTTAACGTGGTTTGTAATTTGGTTTTGCGATTTTGGTAGGAGATATTTTGTGGCGACGACATACTGAAATCTCGGATGAAAACATTTGTTTCTATTTAAAAATTGTACTCAGATTTTCAGGAAATTCTAAGAATGAAACATTCCTAGTCTATCTCACGCCTTACGTATTGGAATTCAGCATTTGCTACTTTGCCTCAACTCAGATTGTTCGAATAACTACAGGTTTCAATTTAACTATGAAAATATTGACTATAAAATACAAGCATGCATCTATGAAATGTAAATCCATATAAAAGTTAATCAGCATATCCGTGTATCCAAATAATGAAGTAACCAGTAAATGCTGTGTGTGCTTAAAACACACAATATTCTTTTTGCACCATCAACCATCACTTATATGATACTCGAAATGGGTGGCGAAACTCATTACTGAAAGGATAAGTGTCTTATGATAGTTCTACGAAACACATGTCTCTTAGTAGGTACATTTACGGCATATTAGAACTAATAAATTCATACGACTTGCCTCATTATTCACAGCTTGAAAGAAAATCTCATATAATACAGTTACAGAGTACCTAATATTTATTCTTACAAGCAAAAAAAAGACATGCAGGGTTACCTTATTAAGGTCATAAATTAGATTAATCTCTCTAAAGGAAATGGACCTTTTGACTTGAGGGTAAATATTAAGGAGGATTCGTGTAAAAATGTACGTTTTTATTTCCTGCCTTATAATTTATTTGACTATTATAATATTATACATCGGCGCACGAAAAAGATTTATTTATTCAACAATGGTTACTACAATTCAACCTACGCTATTTTACTTCATTATCTGATAAATTATAATTCTCTGATCTTTTAATGACAATAAAGTAATAAATTTATAAATTATGACAATAGGTACCTATTACAGACTCAGATGGTAAAAATATAACAATACCTAACGATAAAGAGAATTAGGAACATCGCAAAACGTAGGATTATGTAAGCTCATAAAACTAACGTTTTTATATGCATTTCCAAATATCTGTAATCTGGTAGGTAATTCTTGAGCCTTTACTGGTCCACTTTTTGTTGATGTTGTGCTGTATATGCTTTTTGTAAGACTGTCTATCCTCTTTGAAAATAAAATAAAAAAAAGAAAAAATCCCGGACGAGCCTCCATAATGTCGCAGGCAAACTCACATTTTGTGGGCATGCTTAAGTACAACATTGTTTCTTGATACTGGTTGATAAAAAGGAAGTTGATCTTAGATATTCCTACTATACGACTCCAGAGGAACTGATAACGGGACTACTGGATAAACTTGTGATATATTTACGGAATCTAACCATTTACATAGGTACGAGTATGTACTAAGGATTTAAAAAACAAAGCATAACTCGATCTGTTCAGTTCGCGATTTCTCTGGATCGTTCTAACCCATGGCTGGGCCCGACTCAACTCTCTCCGCTTGACTCCCGCCCCAGACTCAACTGATGCGCGTGTGTCTTTCCCAAATCTCTTCTCAGATTTTCTCTTTTCATTTCCCCTAGGAATCTACGGAATGTTTTGCGACATTTTGATGAAAAGCTATCTGCTTAATTTGTTCAATATTTTACAGTTTCGTAAAGTAAACAACGCATTATCATCCATTAAACATGAAATAAAATATACAAGAGCATTTATCATTTTTCCAGCGAGATAGTCTGACGGACATCCGAGATAATGAATCCTCGAGATGAATGTGTGCAATAAGACAAGGAGAATATACGTAGGATGTGTGGGGGATGGGAAAGGATGAACGGAAATAAAAAACAAGAAGTTAGTAGAGATACTGTTAGAACAGACAGTGGTCGAAATCTACGGTTCTTTCTTTATTTAAGTATTTTTGGAGACACTGACAAAGAATTAGTAGGCACACTTATTTACATGCGTCAAAGACAGAATTTAGGGCAACCCTCCAATTAAGTGTTCACAGAATAGGCGAACAAAAATACCAAGAAGCAGTAATTTAACAACGTACTGTAACAATAAAAAAAACTCAAATATCTATTCTGCCGTTTTAAGCAAGAACCGCGGCGCATGATCCAAAAAATTGAAACAGATAATAATTGCTAAAAACATCTAGCTTCGCCCATAATATAATTTCATACATTTTCATGGAATAGGGGCTCGAAAAAAAGGGGTTGGTACACTAGTCGCGGTAGGTTAAGACCATTTTTGTAGTGTGAGACAGCGTAACTACACGCAAGTCCTTACACGCAGTTATAGTAGTATTAGTGAGCGCACAATGAACAAGAATGCACACAGATGCGTTAGGCACATATCCGTCTTTTCACGAACACTACAAAAAGGGTCTCAAGCTCGCGTGACTCGGACCTCAGACCTCAGGCAAGATGGTCTGATGATGTGAGGCGAATCTCAGGAAACTAGTGGATGCAGCACACCCAGGAAAGGAATCTGTGGAAAGTCAAAGGGGAGGATTATATCCAGCATTCGAATTAAAATGGCTGAGAAAGAAGAAGAAGAAGTATTAAGTGTTTGTCATAAGGAGTCTTGTCGACCACTGGCGTAGGATATACGAAAAGTAGGTACGTCTATCTTAATAGGTACTTTTACTGAGCTACGTTAAGACAGACTTGGACGTAAAGAAGAATAGTACTACGAGATGATGAATTAACTGTAAAAAATCTACTGTAACAAGATCTGAACAAATATCGCAAAATACTATTTTAACATACTGGGGGTAGCAAATAATGTAATAATAGCTACATGTATTGAGTACAATACATACATGGTTGGCGCAGTTGGTTGAGGCGGTAATCTCTCAAGCGGGAGGTGCCAGGTTCAAGCCCCGGCGCTGGCGATGTAATAATCTCCGATTAATTGCTTTATATGGATATCAAAGAAAATATAGATGGCACCATTTCGCTCGGCTATACGACCAAATTGACTAGAGAGATGCCCAAGGACGGGTAGACGGAAGGAGGATAGACGGGTGTGTTTTGAGTAAAATGAATCGTATAAGGAGTGTATGAAAATTTGACAGATGCAGCAAGTGTGTGCATAAATGTAAAGTCTGGTGTTCAGTTCTCACTAAAACTTATCTAAGATGGTCAAATTTATATTTCTTACGAGGGCACTTAATGTAGCTTTTTGACAACCATATTACATTCGCAACACCGGTAATACATATTTCAATAGAAATGCCAGACAAGAGTGTAGTTCCAAATTATTCCGATACCAACTATTCCGAAGCAAACTGTACCTGCTTCCTTTGTCGTTCCGATATCATTTTTAATGGTATTACATAAACGCAATAAGGTTGCAAATTTACACTTCTGTGAGAATATGTGACGTATCTACGTAATGTAGAAATCATACCGTGAGAGCGTTAGTGTCGTATATCCATCACAATGATTTTACTCGTATCAACAATCTTACCATACTATTGCCGCACTAGTGGTTTACAGCATCGCATCACGCTGAAAGCATAACTACTATTAGGTACTCGTACTTCTACGACTAATAATGTGATAGTACATTTACATTTCCATTATGACGTATGCATTATATCGTACTATCAGACTGTACTCCTAACCAGATATGCATCATTTATGCAAAATTTACACTTTGCGTTTCATAAAATTGTGCCTCGGTCGATAAAATCACAACCTTTTTAAAATAGAGTATTTTCGGTGCTCCGTAATGGTACTTTAATAATAATAATAATAATCGGACAATTTTGGGCGCCGTTTAGCGATAAAATCGCCCCAAGGGCAGCTTATTTTTTTTTTTCAGTATAAATCACCATATAGAATCGTCATAAGCAGTAAAAATGATAGATTAAATCACCAGATAGGATCGTCACAAACAAAATAATAAAAATGAATCAGTCAGTGAATCATTATATATTTTTTTCACTCGCGTGACAAATTCACTCTCGCTTCACGCTCGCACAATATCGATACCATGTATGGATAATAAGTAAAGGACCAAGAAAGAGAGCACGTCCAAAGAAGTCCCTTGCGGAGACCATCAGAGGGGACATGGAACACCTGGAGCTTACTCAAGAAGACTGCCTCGATCGGGGAAAATGAAAGGGAGGATCCGAGCCACCGACCCCAAATAAATGGGATATGGTGTGGAGAAGAGAGTATGAATAATAACTTAAGGTGAGATTTCTGTGACTTTCTTCAGGACCAGAATCATTATAAAAAAATGCAAAACGTAGGTTCCAGAGACATATTTTTTTCCAACATACTTGTACGTCGATATTAGTGTTTATGGAGTTCCTACCAATTACCTACTATATACCTGGAAAATTTGAGGCATAACTAATAATTCTGGTATTTTAAGCGAGCTTTTCAGCTAGAAATAATGATTTTTTCATTTGATATTTTTCATTCCAGTTCTAGAATAATTATTGTCGTTCCATTTTATAAGCTCTGAATTCACTAGACTGTATTAAATTTGGTAGTTTCATATTTATAATATGATGTTTCTTATGTCAGTCATCACTACTGCCCAGACTCCAGACAGACACATAATATTGTAATATTATTCCTTAGGCTCACAAATCTACATGGTAAAATGATTTCGAGGCGCATCTTTATGAACGCGACACTGAAACGTCTATTCAGGGTAGAGATTTCATTCACATCTGTGAATCGCGCGAATCTCTAACAAAGATTGTGGGAATGTGATTCTCAACATTTAATGTTAGGATTAGGTAAGCACCTATACAAATATTGTAGGTAGGCACTTACTAATATACATAGCATGGAATCTGAGTAGTACCATAGTGTAACATTTCATAGAATATAGGTTCTTGCCTATACAATATATTACATCAGATAATTATCTCAAAGTTGTGTTCGTTAAATTATTCAACTTACATAGTTAGTACTGATGAATTAATTTCCGTGAAACATCAATAAACTGATTAAGTGTCAATCTATGTACATCTCTATAGTGCCGGGATCATTGGTAACGTTGGAAGCCAAGATTCCAAGATAAGTAATTAACAAATACTTCTTGTTAATTAATTGGATATTTATTTTGTAGAACCTAATTATTAATTTAATGTTAAAATTATAGAACGTGTCTAAGTTCTACTTACATATTCATGTTTTAGTTTAACATGTTTCGGCTTGTAAGGCCATATTCTCGAAAACTTATCACTACAACTATACCATCACAACACTCTTTGTTCACCCCAAATCATTACGTCTTTATCTCCAAAACGTGCTCTAATATAACTAGAAAACCATAAATAGTGCATTAATAAAGGTTTGTAAACATCAATGCCGAATTTCGTAATACTTAATCTGTCACAAAAATATTGTGCGTTGAATGGTGATCTGTGCGTATTAGAGACCAAAATACAAACACTGGGATTTGAAAGAATTTCTACTAGCAATTACATTGACTTTCGAGTTTCAGAAGATAAGTAACCGTTTAGGCTCCCTCAAATTGTGCTGCATGGTCAACCTCAAAGCAGGCGAGCCGCAGGGAGACCACCAAAGAAATGATTAACAGTTGGGAGTCGACCTCATAAGAGACTTCTTCTTCTTATTTCGCGTGCGAATAAAACCATTGTACAAATGATCTGGGAGTCTGAGTCAGAGCTCCGCGTCAATATTAATTCTCAGATATTCAATTGCCCTTGGCGTCACCTCATGGGTTTCCCAAATATTTCCCTCGAACATCTTGATGGGACAGTGCCCCACAATGTGATCCACCGTCTCTATCTGCCCACCTGGCATTGGGGATGTTCCCTCTTGCCCCATTTATGGAGGAGGTGCCCAAATCTCCCGTGGCCAGTTAGAATCCTATTTACGGATGCCCGTAATTTGCGAGGCAGTCGAAGAGACTAACCCCTCAAGAAAAACTCAATGAGATCGGAACCTTTAGTCTATCTTTGACTTTACATAGACTAAAATGTTGTGGTACCAGTATGCATGTGTTCACAATATAGTCCATACTTAAATACATCAGCTAGATTTCTACGTAAAGGTATGCCTGAATAATGTATAGCGTGTTAATGTTGTGTAAATATCTTATGCCATCGTTAGTATGTAAATTATTTACCATCTGAGTGTAAACCAACTATCGAATCAGCATAATGAATATGAGATCTTGCGGTTCAGACATGCAAACAACGTGAAATTCATAAGATCTCGGCAGTTGGCACACCTGTGTGAATGATTCTGAAGCTTGACAATAACCGAACTCCTAAGTAGAGATATTTTATGTAGATTTCATCATTGTGGAATACGTTCCAAATCCAAATCCCGCATCGCGAATTTTGAGTTTAAGAACTTACCTTTACTTACCTAATTTATATTACGAGTAGGATATAAATTAATTCTTCCTGTATTATGAATAATGCGTCTCAAAGTAGAAATTGTACCTACTTAAAGTTTTTTTCACGTAAACGTTTGAAAAAAAAATAGTGTGAAAACAATATCGCAATAATAAAATGCTTTTTTCTGTGTGTCCTGTTGTACAAATATTCCATAAAAATTATTTAAATTTGATGTCGATATTGTTCTTAAATAATTTCGAACATTTTAAAAAGGGACATTAAATAAAGTCGAGTGGTGACTTCTACAAGATTTTTACTTTCTTATTTCAAAACAATTTCGATAGACGGAAATTTGTATAATTATTTTTTTACAATTATTTACCTTTTTTGGGTGCGGATATAACTTATGTGATATCCAATTTGATTGAATTCTCTCACTCACTCACACAATGAAGCATTCTCCTTTCCATGGCTCTTTATGTCACTGATAATTTGTACTCGTATAAAATTGTTTTCGTGAACAAAAAGGTTTCACAGCCAGAGGTGAGCACTGGGAGAACACAGGCGTCAAATAGCTTATTTTTCAGGTAATTTGGGTATCAACTTCGAAAATTTCAGAATATGAGATAATTTACCAAAGGCCGCCCATGTCGCCAAGTCTCATCTTATTTCAATTTCTACATCCTGACTTTCTCTTCCGAGTTCAACGATGGGCCCTAGGTATACGTTACTTTATTATGTATTGATTTTCCTTTTTACTTTACATATCTACCTGTTTTAGCAGGGCTAAAATGCTAGTTTTATAATGTATGGTACAATATTTACACAATACATTTATTTCATTTAAAATAATGGATGAATAAGGTGTTTTCCAAGTAACTTCTTATTTAAGTGCCTTTATTTTATTATAGAAACGTTTCAAAAAAAGGTGCTTAAATGTCAAGTTTTTTGTTCATTTTATGATATTTAAACTCTAATTTTTATTCAAAATCGTGCCTGGCTTATTAAGCGGACTCAAAGAACAAATGAAGATGAAAAAAAAAGAGGTAGTCGTAGATACAAAACAATAATAATAATAATAAGAACAGTAGGGAAAATAAATGTTGAAAAAGATAGAAATCCGTCAAAAGTTTCGGCTATAAATCATCTGCCGGGTATGAAACGTGTTCTGACTTATTTCTCGAAATATAAATCTTTGTTAAGAAAACGTAAGAATCTAAGTGGAACCAAGCAAGTACCTACGTTCTATCTACTGGAGCAAAGTCCCTCATTGTTCTTCGATAGTTGTTGGCTTTACGTAATTGTTTCTCCGGAAAATTTTACGTATCTACTATATGTATTCAAAATTTTGGATGAAATAACGAAATTTTTTTGATGACTTACGTCAATACTTGCTAGAATAATATTTATTAATTTAAACTTTAAGTGAACAACAAATACATAATAATATAAACATAAAAAATGCTTATAGTACAGATCATCGTTGTTAACTAGGGCGAACTTATCGCAGAACTGCGATTTCTTCTAGTTAACCCCAGGAAAAAACAGAAAAAAGAAAACTGAATAAAAATGTAGTAAGTAAAAAATATATTCAAACATACATATGTGAGAAAAAATAAATAAAAACAGAATGATGCATGTCAATAATAAACATTTTTTTTTATGACGTAATTGTAATTTAACCCATCAAGGACGGGAGTGTTCGTTTGGTCACACTAAACAGCTTTCCGTATTTCGCTAATCACTCGGATACTCAATACCTTAGACGGTAGTCAGACAGTATTACGATTAATTAGATGTGATATTTAACGAGTATCGTGCGATTGCATTTGCGGCTGTTCGGACGTTCGTTAATTTTTAGGAGTCAGACAAATTTGGAGTAATTTTCTTTTGTAAAACAAGACACCTAAAGAGGTCACGAACAAACGCAGGAATAGAATACTTACAACTTACAGAACATTGACGCGGAATTTAAACTGCTAGATAACTTGTACAATGGCGTACGAAAGAAAAAGAATAAAAAACATATATAACGTTTCGCATAATATATGATTGACAGTCAAGTTTCAAAAATAGGTGTCTAAATTGTTCCCGAACGTAGATCTTCCTGTAATACCTAGTGTGACTTATATCATCACTGACGTGAAAGTAGTCAGCGAAGCGCGCAAAACGGAAACCGCGAATCCAAAGTTATATGACTTTATGTAGTACCTACATAAGTATCAAAAACGAAGAAGAAAAATAATAAAAACACGAAGATTGAAGCCAGAGAGAAAATTGTTGCCAAAAAATTGTATCTTCTTGTAAGATCAAAACGTTTGTATGTTGTCTTGTTCCGTTGAAATGCTTGAAATAATACGGTGAAAATGAAGGTACGTGCTCTAACAAGATGTAAACTTTAGAAGATGGAAAATTGTTAGATAAGTGTTGAAATATAAATCATGTTTTATTGGATATGAAGTAATTCATACGTAATTAAATGAGCTCGATATAACTGCTGGTAAGTGGCGATGGCATGGCCTCATAGTCATGTCCCAGAGACGACCTGTCGTGGACCTCGTCAGAGTGGGGCTTACAGTATGGAATAGGTATACAATTTTTCAAACTGCATAAAAAAATCAAATTATTACCACACGTTTTCTTCTCATCATATCAAAAATACTCTAAAATGAGAATGAAAATCCATTTCATCTGCAATGGTTTCACAACAATTTTGCCTGCGGCGCTAATTACCTGCGCTTATTCTTGTGTTACATATTATTCCTTAAGTAGCTCTTGTAACATAACTACTGACATGTAAATTTATAGTCAACGAAAATAAACCAAATTACATTACGCCCAACTTCACCATGTCCCAGAAAAAAAAATTCGCCTGCGGCGCTAGTACGTGTTTTTCACACTACCTAATTTTTTTTTTTGTTGCCCTCCCCCTAGCCTTGTTCCGAACCTGGCGACGCCCATGCGTCCTATCATAATTCATCCTCTCAACGTGCCTGAACCATCTTAGCTTATTCACATTAATTCTTGTCACTAAACTCCACGTGTGTCAGTCACTCATTGACGATGTGTTGAATAATTGATTTTATGTAAGACGAAATGTCGATCAGAGCCCTTTACACTCTGATCTGATAATGATTTTTGTTTTTGTTATTGTTATTGTTAGTTGTAAAATTGCATATTATCTGTAAAAATTGACGAGTCCAGGTGCCCGAATGGGCCTACGGACGATTTTTTTTTTATTTATGTTTATTTTCGTAATAAAATACCTGTTTCACAAATACATATAAAACAAAATTATTATTGTATCGCGCCCGGCGAAGCTGCGTAGTGCATGCTTGTGTCCGGGTGGCGGTCTAATATAAATAGGTAGATACATTTCATCTAAACTATGTGTAGCTTATACAAAATAAAGTTAAATTAATAACAAAATAAAAAATGAAAACAAAACATTCATTGTTTGGAGATAATTCCTTAATTTTTTTTTAAAGGGAAACGATAGAAAACAATAAAACATTCCTCTAATAAAATATTTATATAGGTATTATAATTATGATATATCCTTCAATTCTGATTCATTTCAAAGTTGGCAGTTATTAAAAAAAATTCTGACACGTTTCACAAAAGCTCTCACCATTGTGTTACTATACAAATATCGTGTTTCGACATTATGTTCCATTTAACATTTATTCAACAAAAGATTGTTGTATGGTTTCTATAAAATATAACTTATAATGAGATGTCTATTTTTTGTTCTGATAATAATGGAAAAATGTAGGGAAATTATGAGACGGCAGCTCTTATAAATCTTTCCAGGTATTTTTCTTTACTTCACGACTTATTGTTCGTCATTTATATTGAACAATTATATAATCGCTATGAAATCATAGAAAATCGATTTCCAGGTACAACCATAAAAAATCATTTTGTAGGTAATTGTGTTCCATCTCACCTATTTGATACTTTCAGGACACGTGCGAAATAACGATTTATTTACGAGTATGCACGTTTTTTTGCAAAATTCTAAGAATAAGAGAAGCCTTACTATGGTTTGATTTCAAAGAGAAATTATAATTTTTAGCTACTTGTGTTTTTTTTATTTTTTCTGTTCTATTATAATATCCCGCAAACCACTTCCCTTATGGGGTAGTCGTATACAGACTTCCCTAATACACTCCTTACATTCATACCTACCTGTAGCTAGCAGGGGAGAGATCAGGGCTAAAGGAAAATAAATTTGATTTCAATTACTTCCTTACTTTTTTCCGACGGCCGTACGACGTACAACTCCGGTAAAGTTTTGGCGTCCAGAACAATGGATCTCCAAGCCTTCCTGCCTGCAGCAACGGACTTCCAGTCATCACCAACATTTAAAAACCTCAGATCTCTGTCTTGGTCTCCCAGAGGTCTCCTGCCCACAGGCTTATTTTACACGATATGTTTTGTGGCTCTTTCATCTCCTGCTCTGACGACATGTCCGATCCAGGCCAATGGTTGATTGATAGTTGTTCCGTCAATGTACGAATTTCCTTATTCTTTCTCAGCCTCCAAGTCCCTACTGCAACTCCAGGTCTTGGACCTAATATTTTGCGCAATATCCTATAATATTAAAATGTATTGAAATGAATAATATTTTTTGAACAATAATAATGTTTAATGTCTTGTAGCTTTACGCCAACTTCGGTTAGGCAAGAAATAAACAATCAATTTTCCGAAACGATGCCATTTTCTTTGACAAATGTCCTGAAAGGCGTTCAAGAAGATGAAACCTCGCCACTTCGCGTTCACAATTCATAATATAATTAATTACCGCAAATAAAATTAATCCGGCTGGGTGAAAACATTTCTATATTATTCTCAGATATTCAAACATTGTAATAATAATATGATATTACTTCAAGAATAGGTATAAGAATAATGATTTTGAGGCAAAACTTAGTGGTATGTATTGCTTGAAGCTGCTCGGAAAACAACACATTGGTAAACTATAATCGACCTTTTTTTATACACTATGGACTTTTATATTATTACCAATGATAACGTACGGACTAGAGACAATAACAGCCCTTACAGTAAAAAGTATACAAAAACTGAAATGCACCCAAAGGTTCATGGAACGACGGATGCTGGGTGTTAGTCTCCGAGATAGATTGAGAAACGAAGAAATTAGACGGTGAACCAAAGTTGCCTATATCATGAGCCGTGTGTCAAAACTCAAGTGGCAATGGGCAGGACATATTATGGCCAGACAGGGTGACATCAGATGAACGCCACGAATATTGAAGTGGAGGCCTTGGACAGATAAGGAGTGTCGGAAGACCAACAAAGAGATGGACCGACGACATTGTCCAAATCGCTGGAGGAACCTGGATGTGGAAGCGTCAGAACAGAGATGAGTGGAAACAGATGGAAGAGGTCTATATTCGTCGGTGGAGGGAAGAAGGCTGATGATGATGAAGGACTTTTATCTATGTAGTAACATTTTTTGTGCGACCTAGTATTTGTTTATTTAGTCGTGTAATGTGGCAGGCCAACATACGGATCAAAACATCTAATTGATGGAAAAATGGGTTGAAAAATACATCTACTAAATAAAATATACCCCCTTAGAAAACTGCGTATTGTACAAGTTACAAACTACACAACTGCTAAAGAAGAACATTCTAAAACACGCCTCTTGGAATTTGGAAAGGTAAAAAAGCATTGTATTAACAATGCGATAAAACAATGAAAAACAGTACGTCAGGGAGACATTATCAGAAAATGCATAGCCATTGTTGCATTATGAAAGACTCTATATTACCAAAATTCACCCCAGAAGTGTAAAGGAACAATGTAAATGAAATTTATTCACAAAGTACTTAACAACTTATAACAATAAATTAGGAAATTTATTATTTGTAACCGCCATTTGGTTATTATTGTAATACTAACCAGTTCTATATGGGATCTATTAATCAAATAGGCGCCCCTTTATTTTCTATTATTATTTAAGGTGAAAATCTAAAGATTACTTCGGACCCTCAAAGTTAATCATGCGCCACTGGGAGCGTGAAGCGCATTTTGAATGGCAATAGTGAGTTAAATTCGCACCTGCATAGAATTTTGTGGTATTTATTTTAATCGAATTGTTTTATTTTCTTCTTCTTATTCTACTTTCCCTTCATTAATGGCCTGTCCTTAAGATTTCCTACTGATTCGCAATTACTTCTTACTCTTATACCTTTATTGTCGCAAACTGTTCTATATTATATCACTAACACGGCATGGGGTCGCAAAGTGGGGCAGGGGGGGGGGCGCAGATGACTAAAGATTGGAATAGGTATACTGCAAGCATTTTTCATACATATTATTGTGCAAAGTATCATATACATTTTCAAATAAACAAACCACATCACGACCTCCTTCACTATGTCTCACAAAACAAACTCGCCTACGGCGCTATTTACGCCTTTTTTGTGCTATTTCAATTTTGTTGTTGCCCCCTCTAGCTCCGAGGCTGGCGACGCCCATGTACCTCGGTACGTACTTTGTACATGGTGGTTATTCGAAAACCACTACCATAGAACTTTTGGAAAAAGACTCAAGACATTCAGATTCCAACAAAACTCACAAAGACCTCTACAGCTCCCGCATTTCTTTAGTTCGGTAAAGGTTTGGATAATCGATCAAACAAAGTATGCATGCATGACTTTTACCGATGTTTTTTAAAGGCATTAAGATTTCACATCACTAACGGTAGACAGGTGAAAATTGCTCCCCAGGGTACAAGATAAAATTTCGAAGAAAATTCTATGATATTATCATCCATAAAACTGTGAATTATAACTGAACTTTTATCATAGAATAGATATATGTAGGTAGATAGAGAATTACTCCTTCAATTGATATTGGTATTATTCGCTTGTTTGAAGTAGATTTCTTACTACTTTTTATCATTGCAAAAGTTCTTTCATAATATTACCTAAGAAATTAATTTGACCGAGATTCTCGGTTAAAAGTTTACTCGGCGATGTCAATTTAACAACTAGATATGTATTGTGAATAAACGAGTGGCTATAAATAATGAAAAATACACATTAGAAATAAATTTTAAATGAAATTCTCCATAATTGATATTAGAACGTCATACACGATACAACCTGAAAAAGTCTACATATATTTTTTTCACTGTACAGGCTGCGCAATTGTGGAATGACCTTCCATTATCCATCAGACTCGCACCAACTATTTCCACTTTCAAGAGTACACTGAAGCGGCATTACTTTTCTATTTCAAAAAAAATCCCACAATCCGTCCCTCCTGAACCCAACCCAAAACATACACGATTAATAAAATATCAAATGAAAAAACAAGACAACACAAATTTAAAATTGGATTTTTTTGCCGATTATTGTAACAAGCATGATACATTCTTATTAGGCATGCATAAAATACAGTCTCGACACAATTCAATTTGTTTTAAATTGAGAAATTCATATTATTAATGTGATAATGTTAAACCCCCTTTTTCCGGCACTGTTGTTAACCCCAGATACGGCACTGTTTTCGAAAAGTTGTAGTAGTGGATAAATCAATCGGAAATTAGAAATCTAATCAATCAGAGAAACAATATTCTCTATATTATAAAGTGTTCAAAAACTATCCGACTTTAACCCATAAAAAAGTTCTTTCAGGCACATACTAGAATCTCTCACTAATTTCGTTCGAAGTAGTCCTTTTGAAATGCGAAACACTCCTCTCAACGAATCTATTTCTGTCTAAAGCAACATTCTTATAATAAATGGTATCTATGTTGCAAAGCAGTCGCTTCATCGTCCGTCATGTTCTGTATTATCTGACTGAATATTTGTTTCTATTGATTTCAAAATGCAACAGAGAATTATTCATCTTTGATTGGATAATATATTGTAAAAGACATTCTATGCGACCTACAAAAAAGGACGGTAAAAGGGCAAAATAGAGAAACGCCAAGGCGGAAGATAAATGTCAAGACTCCGAAACAATCGTGAGTGGACTGTCACTAATAACGTTGGTGAACCTATTCCGGAATGCAGCAGACAGCGATAATAAAGTTTCTTCATAGTGATCGCCAACGTAGGAGGAGTTGACACGCCACGAAGAGAAGAAAGTTTCTTCGATGGAAGAAAAAAACTGGTGCATTAAGATCGCTTACATACGTTTACTATACCTATCAATTTTCGCACAATGAAATAAGATCGGATACTTATTGAACAGAGGGTCTCTATTGACTAAACCCTACTACTCTAGACATAATTGCCTAACTTTACCAATAAATCAACTGATAATAACACAGGTCAAACAATCAATATTAAGTTTTTTTTTATTACGTAAGTGGATTTCTGGAAATTTTTACAACCACAAAACATCTAAAACATTGGGTATTTTATTTTCTCCTATTATATTTCGAATACAATAATAGTTTCCCTCGTTTTTCCGCAGGGCCTCCAACGTTCATGACAATAATAATTCACCCAGGTGTTCAGTAATATTAAATTCTGTTTTGGAAATTTAAATCAAACACATTTTTTTTATTTTGAAAAAAGGATCTGACCTTGTGATCACGACGCCAAATATTTTCTAGTAAACTAAAAGCTTGTGTCGTTAAGTGAAAAAGTCTCGTTGTCAACAGCGAGATTCGAAACTGACACCTACAGACTGGAGGTCCGCGCTGCAACCGACTGAACCAACCATGTACCTATTCCTCTAAATAATAATGTTAAATGTGTAAATATGTATCTCATTTCCAATATTATAAATCTTTAGTTGTTACGTCATTTCCCAAGTGACAATTGTCAATTTTCTACATTACTGTGAATCTATAGGGAATTGGGAAGGCCTAACTCACATCCGGTTTTTCCTTTCCTATCAAACAAATAAGTAATGCGATTCTACGACCTTTCCCAAGGATTACAGAAACGACCTAAAGAAAGAGGGGGATAATAAAAGAAAAACCATCAAAGATTTCGCTATATTTAGTTTAGCATATGAACGCATGACGGCATAAAGGTTTACGCAAAGAGAATGTTGTATTTTTAACACACTCATCATTCACTGGTTACCCCAGGAATAGATTATCCGGATTCTAGAGTAACGGCTTCAAACAATGACCACCCCAGCTGGCAGAAGCAGGTGGCAAAGGTGTGTGAGAAGGGACTGCGGTTGGACTGACTAGAGGTCCTGGAAATTGCAAGTGACAGGGGCCTCTGGAGAAGATATACATGATGCTTCAAACTCCCGATCTAACCAAAGATAGAAGGGGAAGTAGATGTTTGTATGTGAATGAATGAATGAAATTTATTTTTCCAGATATATACAATACAACATACAAAAAACAATGAATTCTGATATACACACATAAAATTAAATTACCGCACCAGTCGCTCAACTATCTGGTAAAATTTTACTGCCTCACTAGACCGAAGTCTGTTCTAAGACAGTACACGCCGAATCAATTTGTGTTTTTTTTTTTGCTATCAGCCCGCGGTTGCCCACTGCAGGACATAGGCCTCCCCTCTCCTCCTCCACTTCTCCCGCTCCTGTACGATTCCCATCCACTGCGGTCCGGCAAACCTCTTAATATATAATAATTTGTGTACAGAAGTATAATGTTGCAACTACTTCTTCTTCTTCATCTTTTCTTAGATCTGCTCATCTGTTCATCTGTTTGTTCGAGAAAGCACTCATTTTTGTGAGGCTGAAGTCCAGCTGTCCCTCCATCGTTTTGGCGGTCTTCCAGGAAGCCGGTGACCAGCAGGCATTTCGTTGGCCACGACATATGGGATTCTGGAGTCATCCATCCTATTTACGTGGTCCCTCCAGAATCTTCTTCTAGCCCTACCCCATCGTAAGATGTCCTCGGTTTCACAGGTCCGCCTTATAGTTGCAACTACAATAATTATAGTCTATTTCACTGGAACAACACCGGACCATCAAAACACGCTAAAAATAAATTAACAATGGCAATGTATGTACGTAGAACTATTATTATTTTTGTAAATAATTCAAAGGTACAACAATATTATCCTGAACCAAATAATTCCGAGTATAAGTAATTACTGATACCGAGAATTCGGCAATCTTATTAACAAATTTATTTCCTTTGATACAAAAATATCGAGTCTAAGAAAAAGCTTCTTCCATTGTACCTAATCTTAAGATTACGGATGTATCACAATTGCCAATATTCAAAATTGAATTTAAACTCTACTTAAATTTATTGATGCAATCAAGTAATAAAGACATTTGGAACATTTATTACTCTGAATTACTGCTTCAGCACTTCAGGCTATTAAAAGCTTCGCAGGCGACATAAAAGCTCGCGAATGGATAAATGTTTTTTTTTTTTAGTTCGTTCTTTCTCTCAAATACCAGGAAGCATGATGAAGCGCTGCGCAATTCAAATAAAACGTCTAATGTAAAGACAACTAGGTACTTGGTATAGTTAATACAATAAGATCACTCGCAGAAGAGTGAATAGCCGTATAACATTGTAGAATATTTGCTACTATCTACAATTGAAAAACATTTGGTTCAGAGTTTTGCTCTCCTTAATCAATGTCAAATCAAGAACCCTGATTTCACAAAGATGAGAGACAAGACAGCTTTGACCCAGTCTTATACAGCATAGGATAGAAACGGATGATTTGGAGAATCTGGCTCCCTGCAACCACGGTTTCTATAGAATGTCCCTTTGAATAATTTCGTAGTGATATCCAGTACTTGAGTCTTTCCTTGTCATATTATGGAAAAAATGTTGAGAAGTTCACTGAGGAGATTTTGAAATATCCAATTTTAAATGGTATGTTTTTCGTATTCAGTATTCTATAGATGGATGAGGATTGTCATTACGTGTAGAGAAAGGATTATGTGTGATATATTGAAAGACCAGGGCAGACGGCAAGCAGTGGACCATTTGTCAAAAGAATTACGTATTCTTAGAAAATACTGTAGAGAATATGTTTTTAAAGACCAGAGCGTAACTACATAGTACTAGTACATATAATAAAAATGTACTTATAGGATATTACAAGACTATTACTGCCATAGTATGTAGTTTGTAGGTATATCACCCAACTTTTTTTTTCTAGCCCTTTTCCATCCACTGCTCTATCTAGGTCTCATCCTGACTTTTACATATTTTTTCGTTTGGGACGATCTGCCTCCACCCATGTCAATTTACCCATGAAGTCGAGTTATCTAAATACCAAATATGTTTCGTCTTAGGAGTATGCTGAGTAAAATCGATAGGATCACAAAAACGTAGACCCCAATCCAGGATGCCTATGGTCTTGGCTCAATGGTCGGTCGATGGGTCATGTTTTTTACAATCTCAAACGTTGGGTTGATTAAAACAAATGCAAAAATTTTTTGACTTTCAAAACTGTTTTATTTATTGTAATTTTACTTTTATTATTCATGTTCAATGATAAATCGTTATCAAAAAAAGCTTGTTAAAAAATCGAAGGTCTTAAAATTTATGATGTTAGTAAAAAAACAATTTAATAACTTTTATCAGACAAGAAAGAAAGCGTTCAATATACTTTCAGCAACAATTTATATTTTCATCAGAGTCATTTCTAGCTAATTAGACCTTCAAAAATAATAAAGTCTACAAGAAGAAAATAATATACTGTAAATAAAGGAACTTGCAAATTGAATTTAGGAGGGCAGGATATGAAATTAGGAGAGTATCATACAAAATAAAAATGCGAAGAAAAGATAAAAGTTGCGTAGTTAATTACATTTCATTGCCTTAAACTAATTAAAAAGCCAAGTACCTACCTCTAAATCTTAGTAGTCGTCCTAAATAATTATAAAAAATATCTTCAAAAGAATTAGACTCTTTTGAAGAGGACGCTTTGTTTCCTTAAAATCCAGAAACCATCCATTCTACGAAAAAAAAAACAGCATTAGGATTAAAGTCGTAACAGCTGTTTTGACTTTCTTTCTCAAACTTGTCAAAATCTTTCTTTTGTTGTCGGATCTCACATTTGTTTTTGGTGGAATTCTTATTTTTTTCCTGAAAGACGGATACGGCAAATTAACACCGGTGCCGGTGTTTTGACGTCAAACAACAAAATAGTTAGTAGTTAATAATAATCTTTTTTGACTTCCAAAAATGGAGATGTGTCATGTATGTAGGTACCGTTAGATGCGTAATATTAAAATAAAGGTATTCAACCGAATTAATTTAAGGTATTCTAAAAATATTTTTTTATAATAAAAATTTCAAAGGAAATCGCTTCTGTAAATAAGTTGTATTAAGGTCTTGGCACCAGAAATGACGTCACAGTAATTTCCCACGGCATTAAGGTTCAAAATTGCGTGAACAATTGCATGAAAAAAGGTAAAAATAGCGTTTTTTCCATTTTTTGGGGTTAATTTTGAGTCTATCAAAAAACTTTTACGGTTGTTCCCTAGATTTTTATGCATATAATCAAAAGAGAAAAAAAATACTCCGTGACTTTTGGGAAACGAGTTTCCGTCTTTCGGAAAAAAGGTCAGAGGTGTTTTTAAAAAAAAAAAAAATGAGAAATCTATACAAGTTAAAAAAAATCTTTTACGTTTATTCCCTAGATAAATGTTCAATGCATCTACCCTATTTTGTTCCAAAGCATGTTTAGTAACGGTTGTCGAGATATAAGGTCTCCCGTTTTTAGAAATTCATGAAATGTCGGTAAAATTATAAGTTGAATTGAAGATAATTAAATGATCAAATCAGTGCACTGAATGACTATGAAAGAAGACCGGGAATCAGCGGCAAGGTAAGTGGCAACAAATCCTAAGTTTCTACAGTCCACTTCCAACATCATTATTTTTCACTTACCTATCCTATTTAAATGTGCGTACATAATTTTGGTAAATCATACTCTTAATGAAAAAAAAATGTATTTCAGGCACTGTCATTATGCGGTTGGATGAATGGTAGGCTAATTATATGTTCGTTAGGTTAGGTTAGGTTATGTCATTAAAATATTCGCATAATGTCTTCTACTACTTAGGTATCTTCCTAACAAAAGGCATTTGATACAAGAGCTCATTATGTTTTACTCTGAAAATATCTTCTTAGGTGGATATTGAGTAAAAAAAATCCTTTTGAATAGAACATCCACGACAAGATGATTGGCAAAATATGAATGGGAGAAGAAAATAAGTAAGAATTCTGAAAACAAAAGATTCATCTTCATGTTTGATTCTTCCAGGGGTGGTGACGTTTGATATTGTAGATGAAATGGCTAAAAGAAAGGGTAGGAAATCAAAATCTAGAGCCAAACACTTGGCAACGTTCCAGAAACACCTTTCATTCCAGGATTTTAAATCATACAAACGTGGACAGCGACGGAAACAGAGGAAAAAATATTATTCCCTTTGTAAATTTGCGAAATGAGAAAATGTTTTCTAAATTAATACAGGGTATATTCCCCCCGGAAGAATTCCCCTATTTTAAAGTGGAATAAAGGAGAATGCTAAAAAAAAACCCAGGCCCGGCGCAAACGAAATGTAACTCAAATGGTAGGTAAAAATAAGTAATTAAATACTGCATGGGTGGCATCATCGAAATCAATGGCTTAATGGGTGAAATACCTATTCAAAGTTTTACATTGGTCACACGAATAGGTATATAAGAAAAGGAGCATTAGACAGTTACAATTGCGGTCTTAAATGGTATAATATTATGAGTATAAGGTAGCCCGTCTTCTTCATCTTCTTCTTCATCAGCCTTGGTCCCTCCACAGCTGGATATTAGCCGAAAGGAAAATGCTCATGAAATATGTAAAAAAAAATCAGGTCCGGCGCAAACGAAACCTAACTCAAATGATAGGTAAAAATGAGTCATTAAATACTGCATAAGAGGAATCATCGAAATCGATGGCTAAATGTGTGAAATACCTTTTCGAAGTTGTATAGGGGAAACTTTGAATAGGTATTTCACATATTTAGCCATTGATTTCGATGATGCCATCTATGCAGTATTTAATTACTCATTTTTACCTATCATTTGAGTCACATTGCGTTAGCGCCGGAAATGTTTATTTTTTACATAATTCATGAGCATTTACCTTTAGGCCTACAACCGGCAGTGGAGAGATCAAGGCTGCTGAAGAAGAAGAAAAATCAGACAGGCTACCTTACACTCATCATATTATATACTTTTGAATCGCAATTGTAACGGTTTAATGCTCCTTTTCTTATATATTCGTGTGACCAATGTGAAACTTCGAATAGGTATTTCACCCATTAAGCCATTGATTTCGATGATGCCTCCTATGCAGTATTTAATTACTAATTATTACCTATCATTTGAGGTACATTTCGTTTGCGCCGGGCCTGGGTTTTTTTCCCATACAAAATGAGCATTCTCCTTTAGAACCATTTTCGTTTAATGAGTGATTCTTCCACTGTGTGGTAACTTATTAATGCAGATTTTGTTTGCTGTATGAAACAATGCGCTAGCGCATATTGTTTCATACAGAATGGCTGCGTAGTCGACAAATCCAACTGACCCTTTTCGTCTACCGTCTCGCAATGAAATTTTGATCGTGAACAGAAAACTGGCTACCTTATGCTCATCATATTATAGACGCTTTTAAAACGCAATTGTAACTGTTGAATCCTCCTTTTACTAATGCATTTATTTGACCTCTGTAAATTTACAACAGAGCTTTACGAGATTTTTTTTTAAAGGATCTGGGCATGCACACACAAACCCAAATACTTTCCTGCACACCTTGCACTAGGCTAAAAGCTTGTACCGCAAAGTGTGGAATACATCGCCAGCGCCGGGGTTTGAACCTGGCACCTCTCGCTCGAGAGACTGCTGCCTCCACCAACTGCGCTAACCATGTACTCATTTAGCCATTGATTTCGATGATGCCTCATATAATCGTACAGTATTTAATTAATTGTTTTTAACTATATTTGAGTCACATATCGTTTGGGCCGGGTTTGGTTTTTTTAGCATTCTCCTTTATCCTTAGTAAATTGAGAGAGAAAAAAGGTATAGTATATTATTATATAACAACGATTCTTTTAAGATGTCTGAAAAACGACAGCAACTCTTTGTTTCAAAAGTAAAACAATGTAGTTAATATAATTATTATGAAGATCGACAGGTAAATGAAACCATCTTTTAAAAAATTAAAGGAAGAGAAATTTGAAACCTCTGCCATTCGGAGCCGTACAGCTCTTCGTCTTCAGCACCTTACACCCATCCCCTTCATCCTACTAAAAAGCACCAACCATCTAGCCCTCCCTCTACCCCCAACGTTGTGAGAAGCGATACCGGAAAGACAATTCCGCTTCCTTCATTCTGTCTCCCTGGTACCCCTCGCCGACTGCCACCCCCTAACAATCTCTCAGTTCCTCATTTAGATGTGCTCTCAGGCGAATCATACTCTCGCTATCTTCAAAAGGTTGCTAGTATCAGGTGACCTCTTTTATTCTAACCAACGCCGTGGTTTCATTTTTTTATGTTAAAAATGTTGAAAGTTGTTGCTATCTGCATGATAATACAAACTGTAAAAATTGAACTTATATGAAGGCAATCACTGAAACTCATCATCTGTGAAACTTACGAGTATGTCTATCGGTCTTCAGCAGGATTTGCTTCCATGCCTTTCGATTATGTGTTGTTTATATAGCGTGACAATTATGGAGCTGGGCTTTAAAGTCTCCATCACCAGACAACTTCCTCCATTATTGTCTGGTCCTATATAGGCCATAGGATAATATGCGTTTGCACATGTTTAACGCCTTTCATCTTGTTTCGAAAGGGTCAACATTTCAGAGGCGTAAGGACAGGTCTTATAGAGAGCGACTTTTGTTTCTGGAGATCACCGTATATATGTACTTTTTATTTATTTTTTATTTTTGATATATATTTTTTTATAAAAGGATCTGGGCTTGCATACACAAACCCAAATAATTTCCTGCACACCTTGCACTAGGCTAAAAGCCTGTGTCGCATAGTGTGGAATACATCCCCAGGGCCGGGGTTTGAACCTGGCACCTCCCGCACGAGAGACTGCCGCCTCAACCAACTGCGCCAACCATGTTCTCACTTTATTGGATACAACAGAATACTACCTTAAAATATTATACATTGCATTTGTAATATAACCAATTAAAGTATTCATCTATTGGCTGATACTAATTCAACATAATATGAAAGTTATCAATAAGAGAAATAACTTAATTCATAAGAGAAATACTTAGTAAATATATAATTAATTAGGTAATACTTCACAAGATACGAAAATGATTATAAAATATCCTACCCCACGTAAATAATTAACCATAAATATACCTAACTGAAATTTTTAATTGGTATATACCTGCATTATCAGCAATAATTGTAAATTTGCATACTTAACTAATAATTAAACTCTGTATCGGAATAATCTCATCATTAAAATTTATATTATTACAAATATGTACCTACTTATATATGGAAATAGCTAGAAAATACAGGTAGATATAATATTTATTTATTTATTATACTTAATTATATACAAAAATAATAATTATTGTAATGAAGCAATATTAACATGCAAATATCGTTTTGAACTTTACAGAACATTATTGGTACCCTCATTTGGCTATGTAACATAAATATTTTTTAGAAAAAAAAACGATGACAAGTTCTAAAACAGTGTAAGGTGTGCAGAAAAGTATTTGGGTTTGCATATACCTCAAAAAACATATATACAAAGGTAAGAATATTTATGTTTGGAAGGTACTTCTATATCATTTTTGGTATTGCAACTGGATTTTAAACGCATTGCACAGCTGGAAACACATTAATCCACAACAAACATGTGTGAACGTTGCCATGGACATAAAGTGATAACCAAAACTGACTCGAAAGCGACGCAACACCCATCCAACTTCCTCCCCAAGTAAGTTCACATAATGTAGCATTATGTGAACTTATTTTAGTACTGAGAATGGGGGCGTTTTCGATCATTTTTGCCACCAGAGTGCACTGTAGTAAATGAAGGTCCGCATAGATACGGCAGGCTTATTCTATGGGTTTTCTATGGATAATAAACAAATGTTTTTTTTTTTTGCTATGAAAGTATTGACAGTTGTGATGACCTCCATTTACTGAAGTGCCATCTAGTGAGTGGTAAAAAATACGCCCCCATAGCCAACGCGCCAACGGACATAAAAAATGACAACAATAGTGCGGCTATAGTATGGAAATTATGTTTTTAATTGTGGTAGACAAAAATGTCGCATAATATTTAAATTGACGGGCGAAATGAATAAAATTTAAACCAATAATTCGTTTTGTTTGTTTATTATCTGCTTAATTTAATCGCTCAAAAATATTTAAATGCAGATGAGTTTGCGGTCAAATTAATGTTGGTTTTAATAATAATAATAGGAAAAATGCTTTTCATGCGTTTTTTTATTTAAATACCAAATCATTTAAATTGTTTGCGTGTTTGTTTTAATTTGTATTTGATTAAATGTAGGTATGTTGTATGAACAAACATATGCGATAGGAATAATAGTCCTTGCAAATTCACCAATTATCTATTAGTGATGGGCGTAGATGTGTTTTACATTCGAAATAATCGGCCTCGTTCGAAATTTACAATCGATTACGATATGTAAATCATAGTACAAACGATTAATTGTATCGGGCTTGCGTAAACGACGTAAGGATAAAAGGGTCTTTGCAAAGTTCGTGTTAGGTCATCCACACGCGTCCAGAAGTTCAGTTAACTGAATCGACCGTTTGCAAAAAATATCAGACCAAAACCTCTTTTTGAATTCAAAAACAGGGTAACAATGAATTCAGAAAGAAGTTTTGGTGAGAGCTTTTTTGCAATCGCTCGATTCAGTCGACTGAACTTCCGGACGTGTGACCGACAGAGAGCTTTCTGAGATATTCGCCATTACGCGCTATAAAGATGAATGCGGTGTTCATACTCGTAGAAAAATCCTGCATCGGTTCACATTATCACGTACTATAGAAGCCATATTTATAAGCTGGCAGCTTTCTAGTAGATATATATTATATATATTATCATTAAGTCGATTTTATTGAAATTGTTCACAATTTTTGGACAGTTGTGGGTACTTACATTTTTTAAAATTATTTGTGTATTTGTGTGCTGCGCGTAAGCAAATAGAAGGGTAAATCCCTTTTATTTGAAAATCATCATTTTTTTATTTATTTAAATGTGTAACCGGGGGAAATGGGTCAATTAAGAGTATTGGATGCAATTTACCTACTCTGTACATATATATCAACAGGTACATACCAAGAAACTTACTTTTTTCTTCTTCCTCAGATCCATTGTTGGATATAGGCCTCCCCTTTAGTCCTCCACAACTCACTATCTTGGACACACAGCAATGAAAACGTAGTGAAGATTTTACGAAAGAAAAAAATCTATATACCTACTGGATTACTGCCTGTACCTACAATGTACACGTACCCATACAGAGAACAAGAGCCATCGGGTTGTAAAATGTTGGTCGGAAACGAGTTTCTGTCTTTCGGAAAAAAGAGCAGAGGTGTTTTTCTCATTTTTTTTGAGAAATCTATACAAGATATAAAAATATTTTACGGATTTCCTAAATAAAGGTTCAGTGATCTACTCTATTTTTTCCAAAGCATATTTAGTAACGGTTGTCGAGATCCAAGATCTCCCGTATTTATATTTTTTTGAAATGTCAATATGCATACCTAGCATACCTTTTACTCTGAACTGTGGTATAAAATTATAATTGAAATAAATAAATGAAATTACCCTTTCGGGATGTTTATTACTTGCTATTTATGAAATTACGTATTTTAAAAATAATACGAGTAGATACCATCATAATATTTCGTATAGTGTCCGACCGAATGTTCGGTTTCGGTTTCGGTTTCGGTCGAGTTTCGGCAAAAAAACGGGTTTCGGTTTAGTTTCGGTTTCGGTGGCAAACCTGCCGAAACTACGACCGAAACCGAAACTGCATTCGGGAGTTTTCGCGCTGTGATCGGTCATGTTCGGCGCGTTGTGACGCGATGAAGTGTATTCATGTCGCGACTGGCAAGCGTTTGCAGGTCGTTTTGTTTTGTTTGTGTTTGTGACGTTTTGTTTGTGTCGTGTGATTTATTTTGAATTTGGTAAGTTTTATTACGTGATATAGGCTATACCATATACATTCATAAGAATAGGTAGCAAACTTAAAAAATAATTCAATTCAATTCAATTAAGTCGTTTGGTTTTTGTTTTTTCTTACTGAAGAAGTGTCATACAAAATGACGAATTAAGTTTATTAATTATTGTTAATTTGTTCTTAAGATAGAAGTGATTTATTTTGTTTTTTTAATAATTCAAATATTAAAGTACATATACGTATTGTGATGTTAAGTAACAACTTAAATAAGTAATTTTATGTTTAATATAAAAAAAAAAAAGAATAATATTCAAAGGATGAATCTACCTACTCAAATAAACACCTCACCTATTTTAAGTATTTTTAAGGCGCAATCAATAATATTTTCTTAAAAAAGGGGTTGTTATGTTGATTATCAATAAGTGAAAATATCGAAGACTGCATAGTTATGTGACTTAAAAGTAAAAAAGTAAAGTCTGACTGATTATAATAACGTTTTCTTTATTTTTCCCTCAAAACATGTTCTTGTAAGAAAGTTTCGGTTTCGGTTTCGGTTTCGGCCGAAACTGAGACCGTTGCCGAAATTCGGTTTCGGTTTCGGTTTCGGTCATAAAAACCAGTTTCGGTCGGACACTAAATTTTCGTATGTCAGGTAATTATTATATAAAGCCGGTAGACGATGAGATCAAAGTACTACCTACTCAAATAAATGAAATTTGAAATTAACAATTTCGTCACTTTTTCAAAATAAGTACCTAAATAAGTTATCACTTTATTGAAGTAACAATGTTACAATAAAAAAACATCATATCTTGTTTTCATTTTCTGAGAAAAAAAGTGTTATTAAAATTAGATTTTATGTAGTTAGATAGAATGACAGAATATGAGAGCCTTGAGAATAAATTAGACGAAACATGATAGGTACTTACTAATAATAACGCCTACGAGTGCTTTTTTCGTTACCAGTTTTGCCGTTTTTAAATGTTCTACTTTTAAAATACATAAAAAAAAACAATTTTCAACATAGCACTCTACATTTATAACTGATAAAAAACTTAAAATATGATATTTGAAATTCTCAGTTTTGATTAAATATAATGAACCAGCTGTTACAGCCGGTGAAAACACGCATAATGTTTACCAACGCACATACGCACCTTTCTTAAGGTTTGGAACATATTTTTCGCTGCACATCGGTGGTATGTACGAATTTTGAAGAAAAATGATTTAGGAAGTTGAATTCTTATAACTTTTAGTAATAATTAAACCCAAAATTTGGAAATACAGCAAGAAATCTACCTCAAAGAAAGTGCAATCATCTAGAGAATAGACCATATAAATCTATCAGAAGAAAAAGATATAATCAAATAATGTAAAACTGTTTAATTAGTACGAGAAATAATTAACAATTTTCACAAGTCCACTGTGATTCGTGCTTACAGAGAGAAAGGAACGCAAAACACAGTAAACTTTATACAATTTATACTGAAAGCATAAAAAAAATACATAAAATATTTTATTTAATAAGACGTACGAATATTATACTATAATTTATACACGTTTTGTAATCATTTCATAATAATTTACTCAATAACGAAAAATGTTTCAAGGATGACACAAAAAATGTGACGTTCTTTGTAAGTCATACAAAGGTTATTAAAAAAAATTGGAAAAAGAAAAATACGAATTGAATCATATTAGCATCCAACTTAGTAAATTAAAATGGATACCAAAGTGTTGCCGACGGGCAAATTATAGAAGTCGAAAAATTGATGAGAATGAAAACGTTTAAAAAAAAATCGCTTCGAAAAATCTGATAATTTTAATCTACGCGTACACTTAGGGACAAAATTGTCCCGCAACAAGGCAAGAGATGACACAATCTACGTCATGCATGGGAATTCGGACACATTAGGGATACAATCTACGTCACACGGGTCTATACTCGTAGTTTATTGCTCCATGATTCGCGGTTTGGCAAGGGGTAAGTGTGACAAGATTGTCCCCGAAGCATTGACGTAAGTCGTAGGATTTCACCAAAAAGTGTCGTAAGAAATGCAACTATTGTCGTGGGATAATAAAAATCATTAAAATTACGCCATTTGCGGAGTATCTTGAAATTGTGTATCTACTGTACTACTCAGGTATACTAATAACACCGTTTTTTTTTTAGTATCTGTCCACCGTCCAGTCCTGGTGATCTTGCTGCAAGAATACATTGTTTATTGTTTGTTTATTGTTAATTATCGTCCCTAGGCCTTAATTTCAGGCACTTGGACTCGTCAAATTTACATAGTTATAGTATACAATTAGGAGGACAATGAACCAGAGTAGTAGAATTAATGCAAACAGAGTGTAAAGGGCTCAGTTTGCATTTCGTCATGAAGATAGGTGCTTATAAGAATATTAACGTTATGATAGTGATCCATGCTAAACTGAATTTTTTGTCCTGGAGAGCATTTGGTCAATTGTATATAATTCTTTAGCCACAAGATACTTTTTTCACCTCTCTTCTAAACGCTCCAAGCTCTAGGTAGTCCAGGTGTTTCAAATTATCGGGGAATACATTAAGGTGCTAAGATAGCTCAACTTCGTATTTTTGGTATTTTTCGGAGGTATACTGCGTGGTACCTACTCTATTATTCCTTAATTATCTGGCTAAACAGACGTCGTTTTAATATTTTTATTATTTTGCGTACCTTTTCCGCAAAAAAAAAACAATAATAATACATGTTTTTTTAGTTTCATCGCCGATAACTCAAAACCTATGAGATTTAGAAGCATAGTTTTTTTTAAATAAGCGTTGTGCAGCAGAAATTGGTTCTGTGCTCACAAATTCCCTACTAATGTTGCCTTCAGTTTTGTTCATACAAAAGTAAGGACTTCCCTACGTTCCCTAAATACTCGATGGTGAAAACATTACATCACTATAAAAATTGATATTTTCGTGAAAATTATAAGATTTTTTATAACATTTGCGTAGGTTGTAGAATTACGAATAGAAGCGAGATACATAAACAAGATATGAGAGAATATATTAAATAAATTACCTCTGTGTGGGAATTGGTTTGACTCTCTCAAAGTCACATTGGCAGACATTCATAAATTGATGTAAATCATACCTGGAAAGAAAAGATAAAAACCATTAGAAAAGTTGATACCACTTTATTCATTCTCTTGACACTACATTTTGGCCTATAAATTCATATCAAAGAGATTACATATTAAGTACTAGAGATCTGATTCTACACTAAGAGAAAAAACCAGTTGAATTAACCGAAAAAACAGTGAAAACAACTGTTTTACTAGGTTAAATAGGAACCTACCGATCAAACGGTAAAATTACCTGAGGTCAGTCAGTAAAATACGGGAGCGTTGATTTAACTGAGTGATTAGAAAAAAAAGATGGCCGCCGATGTCCAGCTGATTTCTAGAGAGGTGGAATTTACTGAATAAAACATGGCCGCCTTATTCCAGCTGATTTCTAGAAAGGTTGAATCGACTGTGCCTCAGTAAATCCTACTCGGTGAGATAATTAATCCTACTTGAATGATCGGTAGATTCCACAGTTTTATAGTTTGTTCTACTTACGTACTAGATTATTTCTACTGACTGCCTTAGTAGAATACCTGTCTTTTACTTATCCATTCAGTTGAAACACCGGTTCATTAGGTTAATTCTACTTACCCACTTAGTTCTTTCTACAAACTAAAATAAAAAAGGGTTTAGGTAATTAGACAAATAGCTTATGTATAAAATATTTATTTTCACAGATTTTTTTAAATGAATATATGACACAGTAAACATGTACAATATTTATATAGTTATATACATCGAAATACATAATACAAAGTTAATGTCACATCAATTTTTATAATCGCGAAAATACCGCCAAAACACTATTCACTTCGTCTCACATTTGTTATACCGGTAGAATGTTTAAAAAAGCGAAATTAATATCTACAAATAATCAGGAAAATACCGCCAAAACACTATTCAGTATTCACTTCGTTTCGCCTTCTTATACCGGCAGAAAGTTTAATGTATGTATGTACACAAACTATAATATTAAATCTATATACGCAAGCCGTAATTTTAAATCCATGTACACGAGCTATTGTTTTAAAATAAGCAAAACGTAGGTAGGTATTTCTCGTTGCTTCTTACTCTGAGGACGACATTATGCAACTATGAACAGTGCTCGCATTGCCATTGGTCGCCGAACATTATTAAATAGACCGGTGAAATAACATTAAAAAAGGGGGTATAGCGTAGATAATTGTCGGAAAGCCGGGAACTGTTTTAATCTCTTCATTAACATGCAAAGAAGGTTTTTTGATGTTTGCACCAATTTTCCGCTTGTGCTAAGTACAGGGTGTCCCAAAAACCGTTTTTTTTTTACCTTTTTTCAGTTTTTCGCCAATAACTCCTAAAGGAAGCATTCTTGGAAAATTGTGTTCTCCTATGAATTAAAGTACATAAAACATAACTATGTACTTTAAAAAATAACTGAGAAACAGCGGTTTAATACTGTTTAGTTTTTCTCAACAAATTACCATTTTCTTCATTTTCTTGAATATTTGTTGAATATCTTCTAATCTAAGCTACTTACGGCAGATTTTACTGGATATGATTCAATGTTCGGTTCAACCATTTAGGAGATATTTTGATAAAACCAATGAAGGTAAAAAAAAAACTATTTTCGATATAAAATATTACGGAGTGGCATAACAGTATTGAAAATTTAGATTTTACTTGACAAAACTATACATTAATTAAACGAAATAGTAAAATTTAAATTAGCTTACCTTTTACATATCTAAATCTACTTGTCTCTCTTTAAACACTTGTGCATCCTAAAGTATGTGCTGTAGGTGTAAACTTTTAATCACAAGTTAGAGAAAATTGACCCACGATTAAATATATTTAGTGAAATATTACCGTAAATACCTGAGTTGGGGAGTTATTCAACAGCAAAAGAGAAAAATAGGAATATTTCAATTTGTTAAGAAAACTAATATGTATTGTATTTGGCAGTGTCTATCATAATAATTTTTGAGGTACAAAATAGTATTAACACTCAAACGACGCAGAATATTATGTAATTTAATTTATAAAATGACACCATTTTCCTAGAAAGCATAATTTAGAAGTTATTAGTGAAAAACTGAAAAAAGTACAAAAATGTTTCGGTTTTTGGGTCACCCTGTACTTAGCACAATCGGAAAATTGGTGCAATCTTCAAAAAACCTTCTTTGCATGTTAATGAAGAGATTAAAATAGTTTACAGCTTTCCGACAATTGTCTACGCTACAAATCGTGATTTAACTGGTCTAAAATGACTCATACGCCCCCAGCGGTAGTTATTCAAACTAAAGTATAATCGCCCAGTAAAATTCACCGCGTGAGGCGTAAACATAACTCGACAAAATCAGTGGATTTTACTGTTTAATGGAAATTAACTTGTTTCAAGGGTAAATTCAACTTATTTTCATTCGACCGTTTGCAAACAGTCAATTCAACGACTCACATATGTAAATCCAACTGTAATGCTGAGTTAATTCAACTATTTCATAGGTAGAATTAACTTTTTCATCAGTAAAATTTACTGGTTTGTCATTAACTCAGCGTTTTTCTTAATCAGTTAAATATTTTTTGGCTCAGTGTATGTATTTTCAATAGAACGGAAGTGTCGCAATTTCACGCACGGCACTTTTTGGTATCTTAGAGTCGCAAAGCTCACACTATTATTAACAAGATATCAATAATAAAAACTAAAACATCTTTAAAACTATCGTTTTAGTCCTAAATAACGTTAAAACTAATACAGTTTTTATCTACGAGAGCAAAATTTCGAAACCGTTGCCCACAAACTGTCAAAAATTTCCATACGATTTGACAGTTTGTGGGCACCAGTTTTGTTACACTTCTAGCATTGAGTACTCTTCAGGTAGTACTTAAATATATTATGTCGCTGATTCAAATCTAAAAAAGTGGTAATATAAAATATCATCAATAATTGACTAAGTATAATGGTAGAATTCCCATCATGGTTAGCAACAACGAATCTATTACACTCGGTAGTTGTTGGACGCCCAAGGCGCCCGTTAAGTGGTGATGAATATATAAAAACAAAAAAAGTACGCATATTGACATTTCAAACATTTCTAAAAACGGGAGGTCTCGACAACCGTTACTAAATATGCTTTGGGAATAACCGCAAAAGATTTTATACATCTTGTATAGAGCAGTCTGTGATGAGCGAAACTATTAGTTACAAATTATCTAGGCGTGCGTACATCGTCCTGTCATTTAGGATTTTTAGGAATACCTTCGCATCTGTTTGTTGCCAAAATTTCCAATAGATGTCGTCTATATTAAATTTAAAGGTGACAAAGTTGTGCGAAGAGAGACAGGTGACAAAGTTGTGCGAGGAGAGACTGTGGTTGGAGTGGCCAGAGGTCCTGGAAGCTGCGAGTGACAGGGGCCTCTGGCGAAGATATGCAGATGCTTTGGGCCCCCGACCCAATAAGGATAGACGGGGAAGAATATGTATGTATGTATGTATAAGTGTTAAATGGGGCCATGTGTGTAGTGCAGAATAAAACCAGCGTATATATAAGTTGACCAACCAGGACGAATTTATTTCAACCACTGAACCGTATAATGAATGTGACAATGCTATATAGTAATGTTTAACCTATAAGATTCATGGTGTTGCCACACGAAAGAAAAATATCTCAAGTGAGGCCAACCTATGTTATTATGTTATTAACAATAAGTTTCAAGCATGTTTCACGTTGCGATGCCAAGACTCCCCCGATGTACAAAAAAAATGGCAATCAAGAACAGTCCGACGAAAGGTCTGCAGACCCCAGGATGTTAGAAAATATGCCATAGGGAGATGGATGGACTGTGCCCCAGACAGGAAGTTGTGCAGGACCAAAAGAAGGACCTATATAATATATATCTAACAATATTTTTGAGAGGCTGAGGAGAAAAATAAGAAGTTGCAAACCTATAATATTTTTTAATAATGTCGCAAGCGGCAGACTCTGCTTGTATTGCCTTCAGGAACCTGTTGAAAAACCCAGAATATTTTACCAATATTTTCGACTGTTAAGTTAGATTTTTTACAAAATTAACTACATAGTACATAGTGAACAATAAATAACAAAATACCTAAAATTTGATGAACAATATCCATATTTTAATACTGTAGCGTGAAAAAGTAACGCGGAGGCATGACTTTGCCAACACACTTCTCAGTATTATCAGCCAGAAGAGTCTACATATTATCATTCATGATTCACATATAAACTCATCAGCCTAATACCGGGAAAAGTTCACCTATCCAGATATCACGGATATCACAGGATTAGGCTCATACTGTAGCGTGAAAAATATGTATGTTATATTATTACGCCTATTCGAAATTATTATCATGTTTCCAATTGCAAAATATATTAAATCATGAAAAAAAAAAACATGAATAAATATAACACCATCGCTTGAAAATCACGTCAACATCGCGCTCTGGTAACACTAATTGCATAGAATCAGGAAATACAGTAAACGCTGTATATCTTGAGATGTTTTTTTATTCAATTTCAATTCGATTTATTTCTCAAAAACTTTTTATCCATTTGAGTAATTTATGAATACACAATATTATTTAAAATAGATACAAATGTTAATTAGCCGCCCCAGACAGGATATTTATATGAAGCTGGTATAAGGAGGACAAATACACTTAAATTTTTAAAATAATCATCATCATCATCCAAGTCGGTCCCTCATTCCTGAGGATCGTGACCTTCATGTATTATTTAAGTCATCAGTCTGGCCAACCCCGGTCTGTCCTCCGCCCGCCGCAGTGCCTCCGCAAACGTCGTACCACTGGCCTCTGCCACCTGGTCGGACCATCTCAGCGGTATCCGTCCGCGACCTCTCCTGCCTTCCACTCGGCCAGTCAATATGGATTTCTCCAGGTTGCCTGGCTCACGTCTTACAATGTGTCCAAAGAAACCAAGCAGTCTCTTCAGACACACTGCAGACAAACGAGTTGTAATGTGTAGCTCAGATAGAATTGACGCATTGGTTCTTCTTTCTATCCATGGTATTCGGAGAAGTTTCCTCCAACACCACATCTCAAACGCATCAATTCTCATCCTCTCGTAGGCACGCATTGTCCACGTTTCAGCTCCATACAGTAACATAATGTAACACTCAATATAATAATAAGTCACTCAAACCGGTCTTACGTAATAATCGAGTTACAAACTTCTTCTTCTACTTCTTTTTCATCTCCTCCCTGTTATGACTGATTTTTTTTTTCTTTCTTATTCATAGTATAAGTACCTCATATGTAATTTTGAAATATGAAAACTATCTTGGGTAGAACCTTTAATAAATACAGATACCTAGACATGAAACGCGAAGGCGGTCTAGACTCAATCTTATTGCTCTAGTCTTTTTGTTTAGCTGCTATATCCCATTGGGAGTACCTAATTGCAACTTTGGAACTATATGTTATATATTTTTTTAATGATTTATTTAACATATAAAAAATTACAAAAACACCTTCTCAATATTTGCCAAACTGCAAAACAGTTTGTTGGCATTTACCGGTTTATTCCTACTTCCGAATAAATAGGACTCCAATGCGTTGCAGCAACCATAGATAAAAAATATCCCACAGGAGGTTTAAAAAATAATAGAGTGAACCTATTTATGTATAAAAAAATAACCGGCGCTCTCGTTTACTCCCCCAGAGATCCATTAACCCATATTAATTATTATCGATGTTTACCTTTAACATTACATACAGAGGTGTTCAAATTATTAGACTAAAAGCAGCTTATTCGACATATCGCAGCTCGTTTTTTACTTTGACTTAAGCGCCATTTAGGTATAAAATGAGTTATATATATCGTTGGAATCGTCTCGGCGAGCTTTATCGAATGGTCCAAGTTCAAGGTCAATCAGACAACTTTTTTTGTCGTTTAGTCAAATAAAAAACCAACTTTTATCTTTCAAAAAATAGGTAAAGCGACGAAAATAACAACTTATAAATCGCGAATGGCGCTTTGTTTTGCCAAATTTTCACAATTCGTGAATGTTTGGTTTATAAGAAAAACAAACTTAACACATAAAACAATGCGAGTGGCGCTTTAGCTTTTTTGACTTATCAAAATTATTTAGACAGATGCACTTTAGTCAAATCGTATAATATTAAATCTAAACATGTCCTTCGTTTAGTCACATTTACATGATACTAAATAATGTTAAGTTGTCGTTTAGACTTTTTGAATTTTGGATATAACTCTTTACATGTCTTTTAAGTCATTTCTACTTAATACTGAATTTAATTGAAATGGCCATTAGTCACATTGGATTGTTACTTTTTAATTTTATGTTATCCGTTAATCGTTCTAACTAATTGTTTATAATTGAATTTGCACTTTAGTATTTTTGCGGTTATAATGATAGCTGATATTTGGTACATCTGTCGTCGTTTAAGACAAAATGTTTGAAACAGAATTATAAGGTTTGAAAATATTATTATCGGTCGTTCAACTAACAACTTCATTGTCAATACACGTGTTGGTTTTGTGTGCGATGGGCGCGAACGTATATACCTATTTAGAATATATTTAAGAAATATTTATAAATAATATATTTAGAAAACTTTTACTTTCCTTCTTTTTTGAAACAGATATGAAGATGAATACTTAGAGTTCCAATACATTGATCTTCGCTTTTATTACTCACAAAATTGTATATAAAATACAAGAGTTTGTGTGTTAGCCATTTTAACTTGGAAGTGTTTGGAAAACATGGTTGCATTAATCACTTTGAATTATAACGATTTTATTTTCAGTGCTAATTTAGACGTTCTGCTTGATACAGTTTGTCACAAAAAGTTCTATTAGCCATTTTGAATTATTAGAAAAAATATATAAATGACGTGTTAGTCATTTTGATATTTTTGAGGAAGAGTACAAATGGCGTGTTAGTCATTTTGAATTATTAGAAAATATATATAAATGACGTGTAAGTCATTTTGTTTTTTTGGTGGAAGAGTACAAATGGCATGTTAGTCATTTTGAATTTTCATTATTTTAAGGAAAGTGGTCATTTACTTGTTTTGAATTAATAAATTTCGAATTATACTAAATATCAGGTTAGGCATTAAGGGATTAAGCGCCATCTAACTCACACAAAAGAGACTATATTTATTAACATTATATACTAAAAAATAGAAAAAAAATCCATGAACAAAACCCCCATACAATTTATTTAAATCGGTTCATAAATAAAAAAGTTACCAGGGTTTTTCTGATTTTTAAAACTTTAAATCGCTCTCCTGAAAAGTTGACCCTGTGTCGCTTTAGTCAAAGTAAAAAGCGAGCGGCGATATAATGATTTGGCAGTATTTTAGTATGTACATTATTTCTTGCACTCCGGTGACATTTATAAGCATGTTTATTCTTGTAGACATTGATTCTACTAAACTTCTGCACACTTTTTTTATATCTTCGTATTACATGTACTTGGAGGAAAACCACAACTGCTTCTCAGGAAATGGCCCAATCATGAAACTGATTGAGAATTTGTGGGCCATGGTTAAAGATAAAAATAAAAAAAATGACTTTAACCATATAAGTGCCCATAATAAAAAAGTTCAAAAATCTGGCACCATGACGATGATATAAAAAAAAGTGTAAAAAAGGTATATAGGTATATACTTAGAAATGTCAAAGGGAGAAGCACAAAGTTTTAAATTCAAATCGTCTTTTAAAATATTGTATTTATTCATAAATGAAGTCATTATTTACTGAAAAAATATTTTAGTCTAATAATTTGAACACGTCTGTAGCTGATGTCGTTCACAGCGATGTATATTCTGAAATCTATTGAATTACGGTGGCCTCTAACTGTCCGTGATGTTACGGACGGACGCACAATTTTCTCAATAGATTATTTAGCAATATTATTCACGATACTTGGGTCATGTTCTGTGAAGCGAAAAATGTGTGCTACTCGAATTGATTAAGAAGTGCAAAATGGAGGATGGCCGATGAATAGGAAAACGTCAGATGTCATGGCTCTGAAATATTCGTGAGTGGACTGGCATCAGGAACGTCGGCGAACTGTTCCGGACTGCGGCTAATAAGGAAAATTTCTACATATTGATATCAATGTTAAAAGGACCTGATACGGTACGAAGAAAAAAAGATTCATGATAAAGCAAATTCTCCAAATACGAAATGCTAAAAAAATTGCTGTATAATTGTCTGTACAATATCTCATAGTCATAACTATGTAGGTAATATATTTTTAATCTAATGAATAACTAAATAAACTAGAGAAATAATATAACTTAATCAATATTCGTTAAAAAATAGTATAATCCAGTGGGTATGTTTAAGGTCCCTGAAATTTAATACATTTCAACTACATTTGTTGCCGAATATAATCAAGTGATGTATTGTTGTAGTTTGTGTGACGAAGCGATGTCGTAGCTCGTGTGTGTGGCTATAGGTAACTATGATTCACCCGCACAGGATAGTAATATTGTAATGTGAATGTTCTTATTTGTATTTGCCGTTATATAATGATTGCTTCGTTGTGTTATTACTTGTTTCATATAAAATAATGATTGCTCTAACGATATTTCTCTACAAGCTCTGGTATGATTAACACAAGGCATGTATCACTCGAAAACGGGTGCTTTGCCTCAAAAAAAAAAAAAACTACATTTGTTATTCGACAATATTTATTCTTCTCCGTATTTCATAAAAGTATTTTTTATGTGTGTAGTTTTAATGAGTGATTACATAGACGTAAATTTTATGTACTTATATTGTATTTAAATAATAAAAAACACGAAGCCAACAGATTTAATAACTGTAAAATGTGAGACTTTTACGGGCTGGTTGTCAATTTCATAAAATATCGAAATATGAATATGAAAGGGAGTACAAAATAATACAGTTTCACTCGAAACACTTCACATTGAAGGATGTCTGTGCCCAAAAGCTATTACACGAGGCAGTTAAAATTAATTATGTATTTACCTGATGTAAAAAAAAATAGTGTTAGGTATATTATATATGCCAACAACTCGATAATACACGTATTGTGAGCGCCGAAAGTTCGCGGTGGATCGGACTGCACAGCATCCATTCTGTTATGCCATCTCATATGGCTAAATAAGCCAATTTGAGATAGGCATATTATGTCACACCCGGAGCATGAATGCTCTCCCGCAGGTAGGCCTTGGTGTCCTCTATCTTTTAGGTGTTAATAATGGATTGAGTATCTCCACTTGGCACGATCAGCAGCGTCCTCTTCCCAGGTCCTTCAAGGTGGTATGAAGGACGTCTTTATATCGCTTGCGCTGGCCACCCTGGTTTCTTCTTCCGTTCACAAGCTCCCCGAATAATATGTTTTTTGGGAGTGTGTTATCGTGCATATGGATGATATGGCCAGACCAACGCATAGTACTTTTTGATACCAACATCCCAACACAAGTGATATATCAAAAAATATACATAGGTAAAAGGCACCAGAGGATATTAAAAAATGTAAAGTGTGCGAAGGATGTTTATAAAATTTTATTAGTTATGTTGTTCGTCCTGTTGTATGAGCAAGCACTCAACCATAAGGAAAGCGTTGCACTTTTTTAAGTGACGCTTAAAACATAAACTTTGCACTTAAACTGTCGCGGAAATTGCATTATAATTTACTATGCTCGCTTTTGAAACTTACGCTCGAAAAGTTTAAAAACTAGTCCTCAGAGAATGTTGTTTTATTATTTCTTGCTAGTTCTAGTTTGGTCCTTGAAATGTGCCTCATTATTTTACAATGTCCTCGATTATGCATACTTCCTTGTGATTTTGAAAACCTTCAGAAACACAGCGTTGATAGGATTTTTTTCACGAAAGCTTCGAAACGTTGCTTCTGAGCTTTCGAAAAATTGAAATTGAAATCTTGAAAAATACTTCCCATAGGTTATTTTTGAAAATCGCAATTTACGCTTTGTGAAAACATCGAAATTCTATACATGTCTTAATTAAATATAACAAGTAATTATCTAAACAGATATACAGCAAAGAATGGACCTTCCATAAGCCTTATTCTCACTGATGTCTATCCGTTTGCCACGGCCGGGAATCGAACCCTGGAAGAACACGAGACTCTCTATTGGGGAGGTATCTCGAAACGTGTATAGTTTTAAGTGTTTAATCTGTATATGTAAAATATTGAAGAAAAATAAAAAGAATTTTGAAATTGAAAAATTGAATTCAAATTGGTGAATGTTACTTAAGTGTAAAGTGATCACATTAAGCCAACCGCCAATCAGTCATAATCTAAATGGAAGGTCCATCCTTTGCTGTATATCTGTTGAGACATTATCCGTTATCTAGCTTAAGAGTCATATTAGCATTGGACACTATTCAGCTTTTGAGTCATATTTGTAGGTAGCAGCGGATAGATCAAGATATTGGAAAAGTTTAGAAAAGGCCTATGTCCAGCAGTGAAACGCAAGTGGCTAACAGTAATTAATTATTTTTACATCCCTGAGTTATAAACTAGCCTTCCCTCTCTTTTTCATGTTTTTTCGAGTGTCCTGAAAAACTCGTCCTCACATAATAAATGCTTATGGGGCATTCCATACTGAAAGCGAAATAAACGTTTGCGCACAGAAAATGCTGTGAGTATTTTTATACATAATTTGCAGTAGGTAAGCACTTTAGTTGAGCACTAATTTACTACATAATACATCTAAATAATTAAATTATCTTTGCGGATGTGTGTACGAGTATGTTCAACTCATGGATGTATAATACTTCTAGTAAACTGGATTCATCTCTTAGCCGACTATTGCGGTTCTAGGGGAAATGGCCAGTTAAGCAAAAGAAGCAAAATGGAGGATTTTCCATACTAAACGGGCTATATGAAACTGCGGTTTTCACATAGATTTTTGGTTTTTACTGTTTATATTTTACCTGAAAATGAATTATAGACATCATATTGACATAATTATAGGACCAAGGGATGTAAATACTCCGTTAATCAGGATTTTTAAGCAATTTCTTTAACAAATGAAACGGCACACGATGGAAGTAAATTAAATTACATTTATTTTATTGTTATTAATTACAACATAAATTAAACATTGCACAAAAATTCATAAATACATACACATTAGCTTTAAATGACAAAAAATATGAAAAAATAAATTCCTACATAATAAATGATATATTTAAAACGTCTTCACATCCGTGATATTCAATATCATAATTAGTGATAGGAAACTACTGAAAACACATTTTTTCTCATTTTTTTTCTCAAGCGATGCATAAGGTTTAATTCTTAAAGGAAAATCTGAAAAAAAGAATAAGAAAAATAAATAAAAGTAATTTACTTTACTTCCACCGTGTGCCGTTTCCTGTGTTATAAAATTGCTCATAAATTCTGATTAACGGAGTATTTACATCCCTTGGTCCTATAATTATGTCAATATGATGTCTATAATTAATTTTCAGTTAAAATGAATTGAATTGAATTGAATTAAGTTGAATCCAAATTTTTGTTATAATGCATTTTAAGGGCGCAAGCCGTATATGTTGAAATAAATAAATAAATAAATAAATAAATAAAATACAAACAGTGAAAACCAAAAATCCATGTGAAAACCGCAGTTTCATATAGCCCGTTTAGTATGAAAAATCCTCCATTTTGCTTCTTTTGCCTAACTGGCCATTTTCCCTAGAACCGAACAGAATGTATAGACAAACACCTATGTTTTCCATCCAGTTTACTAGTATTATAAATCCATGGTTCAACTACTCTAGATCTCCCAGCCATGGAGAGTAAATAACAAAGTTTTGTTTTGTTTATTTATTCTCTTAAATTGTATATGTTGTAGTTAAAAAGTAGTAGTACGTAATTTGAGAAGGAATGGTAGACTGCACACCGCAAGAACATTTTACTTACTATTACAGAGCGGTATCATGTAGGTACAATAAAAAGGAAATAAAGACTACACGTCTAACAAATTCTTTGATGAATTTATTTGTCCCAGTTTTCATGTTGTTTCTGTAGTTAGAAATTAATTAAGGACACCTGAAAAATTTATTTCTTCAATTCATTCCTTCCCCTCCTTTTGATCTAAAGACGATAGGAATTGTAGCCATTGCATATTGGTTAAAAAATTAAGGTTAGTCAAGTTTAACAAATCGATCTGCAAAAGCTTATATGCAATTCGAGCAAGTGACGTCAGTTGATTAACTAGAAAAAATATTCTCATTCCTGAATATTTTACGACTATAACCTAAATAATACTAATTCAACATGCTTATCAAAAATGTTTGCTTGCTTTGCAACACCAAACGGAGTAATGTTCCCTATAACTGGTTTGTCATCATCATCAGCCCTCTCTAGTTCAGTATTGGGCATAGCCCTCCCTTCCCGACTACCTCAACTCTGTATCTGCAGCCACCACTCTGTGCCACCATATTGATTTTACTATGAAGTAATCGAAAAATACTGTTTTATTTTAATTAGTACGCAGTTAATTAGACACAGAATTAAGCTAACTGTAATCCTACGGAGAAAACAAATACCTACATATCTAAGACTTAAGTTTTTTTAATATAATGGAAAGAGGAATAAGTAATACTTTTACCTACATGCACACACTTGTATCTAAGGACTGGGGCGTCGTGATGCAATAGTAACCTCGAATAAATGGGGATACACGGAGGACGACGCCTGTGAGTGCGGGGATATACAGGACAACCAACACCTTCTAGTATGTCCAAAACTCGGAAAGAGATGCGCGCGAGAAGATCTCATAAATGCAAACGACAGGCCCGTAAATGTGAACAACTGTTGGAGGTGCCTGATTAATCGAGGCATCCGGACACGGAAAGTATGCAATTGTTATCAATATTCAGCCGTTGCCGATTGTAATATTCAATGGTGAGTGAAAAAACAAAAGGGTAATATAAATTGTGAATTGAGTGATACAGAATGAAACGCTGTCTACGAAGAATCAGTGTATAATTTATATAAATAGAAAAATTACGAGGACATTTGAGACTTGCATGCTCTGTGCTCTTGCATGCTTGAAAATATAAATTATAAAAATATATGTGCATTTTACAATATGCATTTCTTCGAAATATACGCTTACGCTACGCCCCTTGCTGGGAGGCAAAGAGAACAATAATATCCTATGCTTACATACACATGATTTCACCGAGTTCAGCTTATTGTCATACATGCATAATTGCATACCTATTATGAGTAATAATAAATTAATTAAATGAGTGCCCTACTCCAAAACCTTAATATTGGTTATAATCATTATTGTTATTAATATTGTTATTTTCATGAATAATATTCGAAGCACATTCCTCAGCGTCTGGATTATTCTGACATAAGACAATATTTGGGATACTTTTAGATGACCTTGGTGTAGTCGTGCTAGTCGTGGATGTCGTAGTCGGCTTTGATGTACTCTTGGGAGTAGTGGTTGTCCTTGGGGTAGTTGTGCTGGTTTTGGAAGTAGTGGTGGTCCTTAGTGTAGTAGTGGTGGTCCTTGGTGTAGTAGTGGTGGTCCATGGTGTAGTAGTGCTGGTCTTGGATGTCGTAGTTGTTTTTGGTGTAGTGGTGCTAATCTTGGAAGTAGTGGTGGTCCTTGGTGTAGTCGTGCTGGTTTTAGATGTCGTCGTTGTCCTTGGTGTCGTTGTACTGGTTTTGGTTGTTGAAGATGTTTTTGGTGAAGTCGTGCTGGTCTTGGAAGTAGTAGTTGTCCTTGGTGTCGTTGTACTGGTTTTGGTTGTTGAAGTTGTTTTTGGACTATACGTGCTGGTCGTAGTGGTGGAAGTAGTGGTGGTCCTTGGTGTAGTCGTGCTGGTCTTGGATGTCGTCGTTGTCCTTGGTGTCGTTGTACTGGTTGTTGAAGTTGTTTTTGGTCCATACGTGCTGGTCGTAGTGGTGGAAGTAGTGGTGGTCCTTGGTGTAGTCGTGGTGGTCTTTGGTGTCGTTGTACTAGTTTTGGTTGTTGAAGATGTTTTTGGTGAAGTCGTGCTGGTCTTGGAAGTAGTAGTTGTCCTTGGTGTCGTTGTACTGGTTTTGGTTGTTGAAGTTGTTTTTGGACCATACGTGCTGGTGGTAGTGGTGGAAGTAGTGGTGGTCCTTGGTGTAGTCGTGCTGGTCTTGAAAGTAGTAGTTGTCCTTGGTGTCGTTGTACTAGTTTTGGTTGTTGAAGTCGTTCTTGGTGTAGTCGTGCTGGTCTTAGAAGTAGTGGTGGTCCTTGGTGTAGTCGTGCTGGTTTTGGTTGTTGAAGTTGTTTTTGGTCCATACGTGCTGGTCGTAGGGGTGGAAGTAGTGGTGGTCCTTGGTGTAGTCGTGCTGGTTTTGGTTGCTGAAGTTGTTTTTGGTGTAGTGGTGCTAATCTTGGAAGTAGTGGTGGTCATTGGTGTAGTCGTGCTGGTCTTGGAAGTAGTAGTTGTCCTTGGTGTCGTTGTACTGGTTGTTGAAGTTGTTTTTGGTGTATACGTGCTGGTCTTGGTAGTAGTGGTGGTCCTTGGTGTAGTCGTGCTGATCTTGGATGTCGTAGTTGTTCTTGGTGTTGTTGTACTGGTTTTGGTTGTTGAAGTTGTTTTTGGTGTAGTCGTGCTGGTCTTGGAAGTTGTGGTGGTTGTTGGTGTGGTCGTGCTGATTTTGGTTGTTGAAGTTGTTTTTGGACCATACGTGCTGGTCGTAGTGGTGGAAGTAGTGGTGGTCCTTGGCGTAGTCGTGCTGGTCTTGGATGTCGTCGTTGTTTTTGGTGTAGTCGTGCTTATCTTAGAAGTAGTGGTGGTCCTTGGTGTAGTCGTGCTGGTCTTGGATGTCGTCGTTGTCCTTGGTGTCGTTGTACTGGTTGTTGAAGTTGTTTTTGGTGTATACGTGCTGGTCTTGGTAGTAGTGGTGGTCCTTGGTGTAGTCGTGCTGGTCTTGGAAGTTGTGGTGGTCCTTGGTGTAGTCGTGCTGGTCTTGGATGTCGTCGTTGTTTTTGGTGTAGTGGTGCTTATCTTAGAAGTAGTGGTGGTCATTGGTGAAGTCGCGCTGGTCTTGGATGTCGTCGTTGTCCTTGGTGTCGTTGTACTGGTTGTTGAAGTTGTTTTTGGTGTATACGTACTGGTCTTGGCAGTAGTGGTGGTCCTTGGTGTAGTCGTGCTGGTCTTGGAAGTTGTGGTGGTCCTTGGTGTAGTCGTGCTGGTCTTGGATGTCGTAGTTGTTCTTGGTGTTGTTGTACTGGTTTTGGTTGTTGAAGATGTTTTTGGTGTAGTCGTGCTGGTCTTGGAAGTTGTGGTGGTCGTTGGTGTGGTCGTGCTGATTTTGGTTGTTGAAGTTGTTTTTGGACCATACGTGCTGGTTGTAGTGGTGGAAGTAGTGGATGTCGTCGTTGTCCTTGGTGTCGTTGTACTGGTTGTTGAAGTTGTTTTTGGTGTATACGTGCTGGTCTTGGTAGTAGTGGTGGTCCTTGGTGTAGTCGTGCTGGTCTTGGAAGTAGTGGTGGTCCTTGGTGTAGTCGTGCTGATCTTGGATGTCGTAGTTGTTCTTGGTGTCGTCGTGCTGGTCTTCGAAGTAGTGGTGGTCCTTGGTGTCGTTGTACTGGTTTTGGTGGTTGAAGTTGTTTTTGGTCCATACGCGCTGATCGTAGTGGTGGAAGAAGTGGTGGTCCTTGGTGTAGTCGTGCTGGTATTGGATGTCGTCGTTGTTTTTGGTGTAGTGGTGCTAATCTTGGAAGTAGTGGTGGTCCTTGGTGTAATCGTGCTGGTCTTGGATGTCGTCGTTGTCCTTGGTGTCGTTGTACTGGTTGTTGAAGTTGTTTTTGGTGTATACGTGCTGGTCTTGGTAGTAGTGGTGGTCCTTGGTGTCGTTGTACTGGTTTTGGTGGTTGAAGTTGTTTTTGGTCCATACGTGCTGATCGTAGTGGTGGAAGAAGTGGTGATCCTTGGTGCAGTCGTGCTAGTCTTGGATGTCGTAGTTATCCTTGGTGTTGTTGTACTGGTTTTGGTTGTTGAAGTTGTTTTTGGTGTAGTCGTGCTGATCGTGGTAGTAGTGGTGGTCCTTGGTGTAGTCGTGGAAGTAGTGGTGGTCCTTGCTGTCGTTGTACTAGTTTTGGTTGTTGAAGTTGTTTTTGGTGTAGTCGTGCTGGTCTTGCTGGTCTTGGAAGTTGTGGTGGTAGTTGGTGTGGTCGTGCTGATTTTGGTTGTTGAAGTTGTTTTTGGTGTATACGTGCTGGTCTTAGGGGTGGAAGTAGTGGTGGTCCTTGGTGTAGTCGTGCTGGTTTTGGATGTCGTCGTTGTCCTTGGTGTCATTGTACTGGTTTTGGTTGTTGAAGTTGTTTTTGGTCCATACGTGCTGGTCGTAGGGGTGGAAGTAGTGGTGGTCCTTGGTGTAGTCGTGCTGGTTTTGGTTGTTGAAGTTGTTTTTGGGCCATACGTGCTGGTGGTAGTGGTGGAAGTAGTGGTGGTCCTTGGTGTAGTCGTGCTGGTCTTGGAAGTAGTAGTTGTCCTTGGTGTCGTTGTACTAGTTTTGGTTGTTGAAGTCGTTCTTGGTGTAGTCGTGCTGGTCTTAGAAGTAGTGGTGGTCCTTGGTGTAGTCGTGCTGGTTTTGGTTGTTGAAGTTGTTTTTGGTCCATACGTGCTGGTCGTAGGGGTGGAAGTAGTGGTGGTCCTTGGTGTAGTCGTGCTGGTTTTGGTTGCTGAAGTTGTTTTTGGTGTAGTGGTGCTAATCTTGGAAGTAGTGGTGGTCATTGGTGTAGTCGTGCTGGTCTTGGAAGTAGTAGTTGTCCTTGGTGTCGTTGTACTGGTTTTGGTTGTTGAAGTTGTTTTTGGGCCATACGTGCTGGTGGTAGTGGTGGTCCTTGCTGTAGTCGTGTTGGTCTTGGAAGTAGTGGTGGTCCTTGGTGTAGTCGTGCTGATCTTGGATGTCGTAGTTGTTCTTGGTGTTGTTGTACTGGTTTTAGTTGTTGAAGTTGTTTTTGGTCCATACGTGCTGGTGGTAGTGGTGGAAGTAGTGGTGGTCCTTGGTGTAGTCGTGCTGGTCTTGAAAGTAGTAGTTGTCCTTGGTGTCGTTGTACTAGTTTTGGTTGTTGAAGTCGTTCTTGGTGTAGTCGTGCTGGTCTTAGAAGTAGTGGTGGTCCTTGGTGTAGTCGTGCTGGTTTTGGTTGTTGAAGTTGTTTTTGGTCCATACGTGCTGGTCGTAGGGGTGGAAGTAGTGGTGGTCCTTGGTGTAGTCGTGCTGGTTTTGGTTGCTGAAGTTGTTTTTGGTGTAGTGGTGCTAATCTTGGAAGTAGTGGTGGTCATTGGTGTAGTCGTGCTGGTCTTGGAAGTAGTAGTTGTCCTTGGTGTCGTTGTACTGGTTGTTGAAGTTGTTTTTGGTGTATACGTGCTGGTCTTGGTAGTAGTGGTGGTCCTTGGTGTAGTCGTGCTGATCTTGGATGTCGTAGTTGTTCTTGGTGTTGTTGTACTGGTTTTGGTTGTTGAAGTTGTTTTTGGTGTAGTCGTGCTGGTCTTGGAAGTTGTGGTGGTTGTTGGTGTGGTCGTGCTGATTTTGGTTGTTGAAGTTGTTTTTGGACCATACGTGCTGGTCGTAGTGGTGGAAGTAGTGGTGGTCCTTGGCGTAGTCGTGCTGGTCTTGGATGTCGTCGTTGTTTTTGGTGTAGTCGTGCTTATCTTAGAAGTAGTGGTGGTCCTTGGTGTAGTCGTGCTGGTCTTGGATGTCGTCGTTGTCCTTGGTGTCGTTGTACTGGTTGTTGAAGTTGTTTTTGGTGTATACGTGCTGGTCTTGGTAGTAGTGGTGGTCCTTGGTGTAGTCGTGCTGGTCTTGGAAGTTGTGGTGGTCCTTGGTGTAGTCGTGCTGGTCTTGGATGTCGTCGTTGTTTTTGGTGTAGTGGTGCTTATCTTAGAAGTAGTGGTGGTCATTGGTGAAGTCGCGCTGGTCTTGGATGTCGTCGTTGTCCTTGGTGTCGTTGTACTGGTTGTTGAAGTTGTTTTTGGTGTATACGTACTGGTCTTGGCAGTAGTGGTGGTCCTTGGTGTAGTCGTGCTGGTCTTGGAAGTTGTGGTGGTCCTTGGTGTAGTCGTGCTGGTCTTGGATGTCGTAGTTGTTCTTGGTGTTGTTGTACTGGTTTTGGTTGTTGAAGATGTTTTTGGTGTAGTCGTGCTGGTCTTGGAAGTTGTGGTGGTCGTTGGTGTGGTCGTGCTGATTTTGGTTGTTGAAGTTGTTTTTGGACCATACGTGCTGGTTGTAGTGGTGGAAGTAGTGGATGTCGTCGTTGTCCTTGGTGTCGTTGTACTGGTTGTTGAAGTTGTTTTTGGTGTATACGTGCTGGTCTTGGTAGTAGTGGTGGTCCTTGGTGTAGTCGTGCTGGTCTTGGAAGTAGTGGTGGTCCTTGGTGTAGTCGTGCTGATCTTGGATGTCGTAGTTGTTCTTGGTGTCGTCGTGCTGGTCTTCGAAGTAGTGGTGGTCCTTGGTGTCGTTGTACTGGTTTTGGTGGTTGAAGTTGTTTTTGGTCCATACGCGCTGATCGTAGTGGTGGAAGAAGTGGTGGTCCTTGGTGTAGTCGTGCTGGTATTGGATGTCGTCGTTGTTTTTGGTGTAGTGGTGCTAATCTTGGAAGTAGTGGTGGTCCTTGGTGTAATCGTGCTGGTCTTGGATGTCGTCGTTGTCCTTGGTGTCGTTGTACTGGTTGTTGAAGTTGTTTTTGGTGTATACGTGCTGGTCTTGGTAGTAGTGGTGGTCCTTGGTGTCGTTGTACTGGTTTTGGTGGTTGAAGTTGTTTTTGGTCCATACGTGCTGATCGTAGTGGTGGAAGAAGTGGTGATCCTTGGTGCAGTCGTGCTAGTCTTGGATGTCGTAGTTATCCTTGGTGTTGTTGTACTGGTTTTGGTTGTTGAAGTTGTTTTTGGTGTAGTCGTGCTGATCGTGGTAGTAGTGGTGGTCCTTGGTGTAGTCGTGGAAGTAGTGGTGGTCCTTGCTGTCGTTGTACTAGTTTTGGTTGTTGAAGTTGTTTTTGGTGTAGTCGTGCTGGTCTTGCTGGTCTTGGAAGTTGTGGTGGTAGTTGGTGTGGTCGTGCTGATTTTGGTTGTTGAAGTTGTTTTTGGTGTATACGTGCTGGTCTTAGGGGTGGAAGTAGTGGTGGTCCTTGGTGTAGTCGTGCTGGTTTTGGATGTCGTCGTTGTCCTTGGTGTCATTGTACTGGTTTTGGTTGTTGAAGTTGTTTTTGGTCCATACGTGCTGGTCGTAGGGGTGGAAGTAGTGGTGGTCCTTGGTGTAGTCGTGCTGGTTTTGGTTGTTGAAGTTGTTTTTGGGCCATACGTGCTGGTGGTAGTGGTGGAAGTAGTGGTGGTCCTTGGTGTAGTCGTGCTGGTCTTGGAAGTAGTAGTAGTCCTTGGTGTCGTTGTACTAGTTTTGGTTGTTGAAGTCGTTCTTGGTGTAGTCGTGCTGGTCTTAGAAGTAGTGGTGGTCCTTGGTGTAGTCGTGCTGGTTTTGGTTGTTGAAGTTGTTTTTGGTCCATACGTGCTGGTCGTAGGGGTGGAAGTAGTGGTGGTCCTTGGTGTAGTCGTGCTGGTTTTGGTTGCTGAAGTTGTTTTTGGTGTAGTGGTGCTAATCTTGGAAGTAGTGGTGGTCATTGGTGTAGTCGTGCTGGTCTTGGAAGTAGTAGTTGTCCTTGGTGTCGTTGTACTGGTTTTGGTTGTTGAAGTTGTTTTTGGGCCATACGTGCTGGTGGTAGTGGTGGTCCTTGCTGTAGTCGTGTTGGTCTTGGAAGTAGTGGTGGTCCTTGGTGTAGTCGTGCTGATCTTGGATGTCGTAGTTGTTCTTGGTGTTGTTGTACTGGTTTTAGTTGTTGAAGTTGTTTTTGGTCCATAGGTGCTGGTCGTAGTGGTGGAAGTAGTGGTGGTTCTTGGTGTAGTCGTGCTGGTCCTGGATGTCGTAGTTGTCCTTTGTGTAGCAGTGCTTGTCTTAAGTGTCACAGTTGGCTTTTGTGTCGTAGTGCTGGTTTGTATTTGGGATGGTTGCGTTTGAGCCGATTGCGTTAATACAACGCTGCTAGCAAACAATGCCAGTAAAATTATAACAAAACTACTTATTCTTGACCGACTCATTGTTTCGATTTACTTATTTTTTCAATTATTTTGATTTGTTTATTCTTAGTTCACAACCCCACTTCAGGTTTACTTATAACTTTACTTACTACCAGGTTAATAAATTTCTTTTTTTATATCATATATTTATAAACATTTTTAATTTTAATCCATTTATAGAGTATAAAATCAAATTAGTTCGTTTATTTGTATGTGGAAGAAGTGATGGAAAATTACTGTGTTCTGGACAATCACCGTATACATCAACGATATTTCATCCTGTTTCCTTAGCTCGAGTTTCCTCATGTTCGCTGATGACACCAAGATATACAGGAAGATCTCTGGCTTGCGGGATTGTCTGGAGCTCCAGCGGGATTTGGAGAGACTCTCATTATACTGCAATAATAATCAACTATTTTTGAATGTGTCTAAATGTTGCTCGGTAACGTTCACGAGATCCAGGACGCCGACGGTCTTCTCTTACAAAGTTAATGGAGAAGTTTTAAAGCGATCTCAAGAGATAAGAGATCTGGGTATAATTCTCGATTCAAGGATGTTATTTAAGACACACATCGATACGATTACGGAGAGGGCATGCAGAATGCTTGGATTTGTGATGAGAGTGTCAAAACCGTTTAAATCGGTAAAGACTGTAAGGATCCTGTACTACGCTTTCGTGAGGAGCCAACTGGAGTTTTGTTCAGTTGTGTGGAGCCCTCAATACATAACTTACATTGATGAGCTGGAAGGTATACAGAGGAGATTTGTCAGACATCTAAATTACTTGACAAGCCAGAATTTCGAGGACTACAGAGAGGCCATCAGGTATCACCATTTGTCTTCACTGGAAAACAGAAGAAGTCAGAGCGACATGATGTTTCTTTTTAAAACTGTTAGAGGTTTGGTGGACTCGCCCAGGCTGCTTGAGAGTGTCAACTTTAATTGCCCACCACGAGCCACAAGGGCTCCTTACCTCTTTCGTTTGCCTCCCTGTCCTACGAACTATGTCCGTAACACATTTCTGCAGAGGAGCTGTTCCGTTTTCGACTCGTTTTTTAGGGGCTTGGACATTTTCGCCATGGGTCTGGAGGAGTTTAGGGCGGGTGTCGCACGAGCTCTGGCGGGATCGAATGACCATTGAGTCGTCTGTCCGGCTGGTTGTGGAAGTCAGTTTTTACTTTTGTTGATTGGTTGTTCCAACCCCCAAATTAATTATTAATTAATCGGTTCCTTTTTGTATATTATATGTAATTGTCCGTCTGTCTATTCAACTCTTGTATATTTGTTTTATTATTGGCTTACATTGTTTATTTACATTATTTATTTATATTTATTTACATTATTTATGTACATTATTTATTTGCATTGTTTGTTCACATTATTTACGATTTACATTATTTATTTACATTGTTTAGAATTTACATTATTTATTGACATTTTTTATTTACATTGGTTACAATTTGCATTATTTATTTGTTTATTTACATCATTTATTTACATTATTTATTCCCATTGTTTAATTACATTATTTACAATTTACATTGTTTATTTACATTATTTACTTACATTGTTTATTTACATTATTTACAATTTACATTATTTATTTACATTGTTTATTTAAATTATTTACAATTGACATTATTTATTTTCATTATTTACAATTTACATTATTTATTTACATTGTTTATTTACATTATTTATTTACATTATTTATTTACATTATTTATTTGCATTATTTATTTACATTGTTTATTTATATAATACTTTTCGTTCTATTTACTTTCAAGTACCCTTTTATTTGGCTATTTCTGTAATAATCTCATCCATTTGTATTTATTTCATTAATCATTCAATTAATCATCAGGCTGTATTTTTGTTTTTATTTTTGCTTTTGTATATATTTTTTCGTTCATGGTATTGTAATTAGGTAAAATGTAGAATCTTTGCTGGTTTATTTATTGGTGATGTGTTTCTTCTATGTAAAATTTACTAATGTGACTGTCTGATTCTGTAAATAAAATAAAATAAAATAAAAATAAAATAAAATACTCGTATACTATATTGATAATTTCTCATGTTTAGAAAACTAACGTGTTTCATTTTCTAAGCGTGAAAATTGAGTCACTAATTCGAATAATTTAATACATGTTTCATATCATACACTCACTTTTCATTTTATCGCGAGTTCTCCAATAATGAGGTAACCAGTGAATGGCATGTACATTATAAAACACACATTTTCCTTGCGCAATCATGTATGTGATATTCAGAATGCGTAGCAAACCTCTACATCTCCGATCGTAATGATGTGACAAACTAAAAAAATAATAATTAGATATGAATTTTATGTAAAACATTTGCGAGCTTACTAAAAAACCAAGCTCTTGTATTGTTCTTTATTAATTAAATAAATACCTACTCACTTCACATCATCTACTTACAATTTGTTTTAGTTGCATCAGCTATTAGTCGAATTAGTATAAATCTAATTTTCTGTAAATCTTTGTTGACTCGTGCGATACCGGGTACTCACACTCTCGTATGAGAATTTTACTATTCACGATTTGTTAATGGAAAGTGAATTAATTGCTAAGTATTAAAAATATGACCCACTAAAAGGATAGGTATTTTGTCTCGTAACTGTCAATGCACGAAGGCTTTTTAAATTAAATTTAATTCATAAATAATATCGTTAAATTAAAAGAGGCTAAATAATTTCTCTCGCAACGCAACATTGTAACACTAAATTACACGCGCTTAGAAACGTAATAAAATTCATTAGTTTAGAAATCAAATTACGTCATTAGTATATCAATGATTTCCCTAGTTTTATATAGTTATCGTAGTATTGTACGTATCCTCGACTTCCACAACTCTATATCTGCAGCCACTCTATGTCAACATATCTATTTATTTTACTATTAAGTAATTGAAAAATATCTTCTTCTTTTCTTCTTGTTCTTAATATAGCCCTTGTGGCCTGTTATGAAGACGGATTAGCCTCCTGCGATGTCGACTCCCAACTGTCAATCCATCTCTTTGGTGGTCTGCCCGGGAGTCGTCTGCCCTGGGGTTGGCCGTGCAATGCAATTTGAGGGAGTCTGGATGGCTCCATTCTCCTCACATGTGTATACCATTGCCTTCTCCGTTACCTCCCCCACCAAAAAACATCTTCGATCTCGCACATTTCTCTTATCCCGGTATTTCTAATTCTTTTTTATTTCTTTATTTATTGCAGATTATTATAACAAAGTATAAATGATTGGTGTGGTGCCTAATCCAAATATATTTTTGGCTATATACTTATTCTAACTTAAAACTAACTAAAAACTAAATATTCTACTTCTACTATCTCGAAGGCTCTTACCAGATATGCTCCTGAGAGTCTTCATTTCCGACACTCTCAGCGCATTTTTCGTTATTGCGGTTCTGCATTCGATTCCATATGTCATGATAGTTCAAACACTATAAAAAATATCGTCTAATCTTAATTAGTTCGCAGCTAATTTGTTACAGAATTAACCTTACTCTAATTCTATAGAGGAAACAAGAGTATCCAAGCAAACAGATATGTATTTGGTTTTTATTACAATGGATAGACGAATAAGTAATAATTTTACCTACACACTTCTATGTTACGACATAAATATGACAAAGTGTTCCTTTGTTCAAAGAAGCTTCATATAAAATGACAGGAAAAAAGTGAGCACATAATCTTATACACAATTCAATGTAAAGTAGATGTCATCCCCCATAATATAATCATTCTCCACTTTAGTAAAGTCGCATTTAGGAGGAAAACAAAAAGATATAAACAATATTTATGAAAATATTGGGACAGGTATACGACCTTTAGAAGACATTACGACGTCTTATGTGAAGAAAGAACATTAAGGTTAAGGTGAAATACATTGCCTCATGTCAAGCGTTACCTGCTCTTATAAATCCTTTTCTAAAAAAGACTTTATTCGCGTACTTCTCTTACCAGGTAGCGCTAATGTATACTTCTCGCTGTTTTATTATATTCAACTATACCACAATGACTTTTATCTTGAAGTGAGCTCTATTATTAGATTTTTTTTCTACAATCGAAAGTTGTAGAAAATACGTAGTTGAATACAAAAATGTAATATTTTTTAAACAATAAATTATTATTTGCATGAGTTTAGATGCTGAGTTGAGCTGAAATAATGAGTAGTTATCTCAGCACTCAGCAGATATGCAGCTAGATATGACCTTTCCATCAGGCATTTCCATAACCGAGCATCAGAAACTTTAAATAAAGCAATCGACCCGACATCGAGTGATTTGTTTGTTTTCACCCGAAATAGAGTGCCATGAAATTTAAATACTGAAGTGAGGTGGAACGAATATATTGTTGTACTACCAACATCCATTGAGGTTAAGTTAGGTACCTATTTAGTTTAACTACTTTTGTAGGTGTAAAGTGATCACATTAAGCCATTTTAGCTATTCGATGATTAGTCATAAGCCTAATGTAAAGTCCACCCTTTGATGTATATTTGTTGAGATAACCACTTATTATACAACTAATGAAGGAAGACACGTAGAAAATGCAATGATTTACAGAAAAAATACTATAATAGTATTGAGTCGTAGAGTGATCACATAAGCTAGTATAGCAGTTACACAAAGAGCCATGGACAGAGTGATGCTTGGCATTACTCTCAAAAAAAGGAAAACAAACGAGTGGATAAGGAATAAGACCAGAGTTGCAGATGTTGTACAACGCATCGCAGGGCTGAATTGAGACTATGCAGGTCATGCGGCGAGAGTAACGGATAGCAAATGGAGCAAAAAGCTCCTGTTCTGGCGTCAGTGGCTCGGTAAACGCCTTAGAAGACGACCATACATGCGTTAGACAGACGAACTGAAGTTGACAGCTGGCCTCAAATGGACATCCGAAGCAAAATCGAGAAAGAGATGGAGATGAATGAGGGAGGCCTACATCCATAAATGGAAGCTACAGGGCTCGTGAAGAAGAAGAATAAGACTGAATAATAGGGTGGAGCGTTTTTCTTTTTTTGCGAAATCCGGTTCGGCGCGGTGAGGAAAAGATGCCCTACGGGGACACAAACAAAAAGTTGTATGGGGGCATTTTGATATTTCAATTTTAAGTACTGCCCCAACGAGGTCAAAGTTTAAAATTTTCCATATAATGTCCATTTTGAAAATATAAAAAAATAAATAAAAAACCGCAAATTATGTAAGCTATTATTCTAAATAATACACAAATACCGAAGATATAATAATTTGAAGTAAAATAAAGAAGTTGTACCCATCATTACATTTATTTAATATCACGCACCTGAAACAGCTTTAATTTTCCACATTTACTGGGACTGTATACTTTTCTTGTGCTAATATCGGCATTATTTGATGGGATTCTTAATTGAGAGTTATTTTCTTATCATTTATAGGAAAAAAAAAATTAAAAAAAGATTCTGAAAAAAAATATTTTCATACATTTTCAAAAAATTCATTGGCCTTGGGGCAGTACTTCCTTCCTTCTTACTTTTAAAAAATATTTCACATGGTAAATGCTAACATGACACTGCTTCTATTGCGCACCGCGCATATAATAATCGATATCGCAAACTTTATTTTTTCCCATACAAGAGCGCTCCACGCTACTGAATAAGCACAAAATCTTGACTACAAAAAGGCAGTGTGGGCAATAGACATTTACGTAACACAAAATGTGTTGGGTTAAGAAAGATTTGCCTCCCAGTTGGGGTTTCGATCACTGGGACGAAAAGCTACTTGAATTTACTATGGTTTAAACAAAAGTGTTCTTAGAATAATTTACATAGTTTTGTTTTGGAGTACATGGTTGGCGCAGTTGGTTGAGACGGCAGTCTCTCAAGCGGGTGCGCAAGGTTCAAACCCGGCGCTGGCGATGTATTCCACACTTTGCGATACAGGCTATTAGCCTAGTTCAAGGTGTGCAGGAAAGTATTTGGGTTTGTGTACGCAAGCCCAGATCCTTATTTAAAAAAATACGGAAAGTTGTAATATTTAGCTGTTACTACCTGAACGTGGTAAAGAAAATCTACTTGATTAGTTCCAGATAAGAAAAGATAAGAAAAAAAATGTATGTTTTCTCATCGCTACAGTGTATGATGACAGTCAGAATCATGCGATGGTAAGGATAACATTAAGTTGTATGAAAAAGGGTGAGACTTTCGTGGTGTCTTGATATAATATTTACGTATTTATGGTAGTGGCAAATCTTCATCCTATAAACAAGAAGAGGCGGTCACTAGAGGTTAGGGCATACAATATGGAATTCCAAAACTTGAGACTTAGGAGTCTCGGAAAGATTTTTCTTACATTTCAATTCTAGAATTATGAATAGATAAGTAAATAGGTATATAAAATTTAAACTTTCTGTTTTTTCTGTTCATTTAAATGTTACTTAGCAAAGTACAAATGATTACGTATGATAGAGATCAGGTAGAAGTCCAAATTATAGTATCAGTTATCATAATAAATAACACTTGGATTTGGTGTCCTTGTACTGGTCTTGGACGTTGTAGTCGCCTTTGGTTTAGTTTTAGTCTTAGAAGTAGTCGTTTTTGGTGTAGTGGTAGCCTTGGTAGAAGTCGTCTTTGGTGTAGTGCTAGCCTTGGTAGTAGTCTTCTTTGGTGTAGTGCTAGCCTTGGTCGTAGTCGTCTTTGGTGTAGTCGTTTTTGGTGTAGTGGTAGCCTTGGTAGTAGTAGTTTTTGGTGTGGTGCTAGCCTTGGTAGTAGTCGTTTTTGGTGTGGTGCTAGCCTTAGTAGTAGTCGTCTTTGGTGTAGTCGTCCTTGGTGTGGTGGTAGTCTTAATAGTAGTCGTTTTTGGTGTAGTGCTAGCCTTGGTAGTAGTCGTTTTTGGTTTAGTTTTAGTCTTTGAAGTAGTCGTTTTTGGTGTAGTGGTAGCCTTGGTAGAAGTCTTCTTTGGCGTAGTGCTAGCCTTGGTCGTAGTCGTTTTTCGTGTAGTGGTAGCCTTGGTAGTAGTCGTTTTTGGTGTAGTGCTAGCCTTGGTAGTAGTCGTTTTTGGTTTGGTTTTAGTCTTAGAAGTAGTCGTCTTTGGTGTAGTTGTCCTTGGTGTAGTGCTAGCCTTGGTCGTAGTCGTCTTTGGTGTAGTCGTTTTTGGTGTGGTGCTAGCCTTGGTAGTCGTCGTTTTTGGTGTAGTGGTAGCCTTGGTAGTAGTCGTTTTTGGTGTAGTGCTAGCCTTGGTCGTTGTCGTCTTTGGTGTAGTGCTAGCCTTGGTAGTAGTCGTTTTTGGTGTAGTGCTAGCCTTGCTAGTAGTCGTTTTTGGTTTGGTTTTAGTCTTAGTAGTAGTCGTCTTTGGTGTAGTTGTCCTTGGTGTAGTGCTAGCCTTATTAGTAGTAGTTTTTGGTGTAGTGCTAGCCTTAGTAGTAGTCGTCTTTGGTGTAGTCGTCCTTGGTGTGGTGCTAGTCTTAATAGTAGTCGTTTTTGGTGTAGTGCTGGCCTTGGTAGAAGTTGTCTTTCGTGTAGTGGTAGCCTTGGTAGTGGTCGTCTTTGGTGTAGTCGTCCTTGGTGTAGTGCTAGCCTTGGTAGTAGTTGTTTTTGGTGTAGTGGTAGCCTTGCTAGTAGTTGTCTTTCGTGTAGTGCTAGCCTTGGTAGTAGTCTTCTTTGGTGTAGTGCTAGCCTTGGTCGTAATCGTCTTTGGTGTAGTCGTCCTTATTGTAGTGCTAGCCTTGGTAGTAGTCGTCTTTCGTGTAGTGGTAGCCTTGGTAGTAGTCGTCTTTGGTGTGGTGCTAGCCTTGGTAGTAGTCGTCTTTGGTGTAGTACTCGCCTTGGTAGTAGTCGTCTTTGGTGTAGTCGTCCTTGGTGTAGTGCTAGTCTTAGTAGTAGTCGTCTTTGGAGTAGTGCTAGCCTTGGTAGTAGTCGTTTTTGGTGTAGTGGTAGCCTTGCTAGTAGTCGTCTTTGGTGTATTGCTAGCCTTGGTAGTAGTCGTCTTTGGTGTAGTGCTAGCCTTGGTAGTAGTTGTTTTTGGTGTAGTGGTAGCCTTGCTAGTAGTTGTCTTTCGTGTAGTGCTAGCCTTGGTAGTAGTCTTCTTTGGTGTGGTGCTAGCCTTGGTCGTAGTCGTCTTTGGTAAAGTCGTCCTTGGTGTAGTGCTAGCCTTGGTAGTAGTCGTCTTTGGTGTAGTGCTAACCTTGGTAGTAGTCGTCTTTGGTGTAGTACTCGCCTTGGTAGTGGTCGTCTTTGGTGTAGTCGTCCTTGGTGTAGTGCTAGCCTTAGTAGTAGTTGTCTTTCGTGTAGTGCTAGCCTTGGTAGTAGTCGTCTTTGGTGTAGAGCTAGCCTTGGTAGTTGTTGTTTTTGGTGTAGTGGTGGCCTTGGTAGTAGTTGTCTTTCGTGTAGTGGTAGTCTTGGTAGTAGTCGTTTTTGGTGTTGTACTCGCCTTGGTAGTAGTCGTCTTTGGTGTTGTACTCGCCTTGGTAGTAGTCGTTTTTCGTGTAGTGCTAGCCTTGGTAGTAGTCGTTTTTGATGTATTGCTAGCCTTGGTAGTAGTCCTCTTTGGTGTTGTCGTCCTTGGTGTAGTGATAGCTTTGGTAGTAGTCGTTTTTGGTGTAGTGCTGGCCTTGGTAGTAGTCGTTTTTGGTGTAGTGCTAGCCTTGGTCGTAGTCGTCTTTGGTGTAGTCGTTTTTGGTGTGGTGCTTGCCTTGGTAGTCGTCGTTTTTGGTGTAGTGGTAGCCTTGGTAGTAGTCGTTTTTGGTGTAGTGCTAGCCTTGGTCTTTGTCGTCTTTGGTGTAGTCGTCCTTGGTGTAGTGCTAGCCTTGGTAGTAGTCGTCTTTCGTGCAGTGGTAGCCTTGGTAGTAGTCGTCTTTGGTGTATTGCTAGCCTTGGTAGTAGTCGTCTTTGGTGTATTGCTAGCCTTGGATGTCTTAGTTATCTTCGGTGTTGTGCTGATTTGTATTTTGGTTGTTTTTGTTTTCTTTTCATCCTTTTCAGATAATACTGCGGTGATAGCAAATAATGCTAATAAAATTATAACAGCACTACAAATTCTTGATGGACTCATTGTTTCGGTTTTTTATTTATTTTTTGTATTTGTTAAGGATCTTACAATATTTGCAGTGACAACTCAACTAACTGCCGGTTTATTAAATATCCTTTTTATTTTATAGGCATTTCTTGACAAATATTTGATTAGGTAAATTCATGAACAAAATATAAAAAAACACATTAGTAAATATATTCGTTTAGGTATATGTGATGGAGAATTAAAATGTCCTGGCTTAAAATATTTCACTAGAGAACATTGAATGATCATTCCTTGAATGGCTATGGCTATGTATATTTTTATTTTGAATACCTAGTTGTTTGTAAAAAAGTATTACTTTTCCCTATTGATTAAATAACTAGTGACAAGATTATTAAGGGAAACCTTTGAAACAAAACATTATTACTTTCAATTAGGATGCCAAATAAAATTTCAAATTATTGTAAAATATCGATGATAAATCCTTTTCTAAACATGTAAAAAATAATATTTCCCAAAATGCAGAAATCGTTATTCAAAAACTTGACATATAAAAATTTAAATAGAAGGTATCAAAATATTTAAAAATAAATAAATAATTTCGGGATAAATCGCTAATTTGAAATCTAAAAATTATAGAAGAACCTGAAACATTTTATTATTAAATATAAACTAATGCTATTTTTCAATAACAGAAAAATTTCAAATTAGAAAAGAGAAAGAGTCAATTTGAAATATAAAAATTGCGTAGTTTGCGGTTATATAAATTTTGGAACTTTTTAAAATCTCATTATAAGACAATGTTTGGTAGTCAATATTTTCCTAATTAGGTAGGTACTCGTACCTGTGTTTTGTTATTTCGGTATTTGTCATCCATATTTCTGTGTACCCGTGAAATGTCGGGTACAAAAATCTATTACGAGAATTAAACTATTCATGATTTTGTTAATGGAAAAAAGAATTGCTCTACACAATGTGACGGACTTTAAAAAGTAGTTTTTATTTTATTAACAACAAAGATTCACCTAAAAAGTAATATTTTGAAGACAAAGTAGTACAAAGGAAGTATTTTTTCTCGTAATTACTGCCAATGCACGAAGTTTTTTTCATATTTAATTTAATTTATAGGTAAATAATATCGTATAGATTAATAATAATTTTCCTCGCAAAGCAACATTGTAACACTAAATTACACACGCTTAGAAATGTAATAAAATGTATTAGTTTTGACGAAGCCGTCGATATGTTATCTAAGCCTTTCCACTCAAATAACGTCTCCATGGTAAGCCCACTCTTATTCTTCTTCTTTTTTCGTATGCATGCGACCATTGTAGGTACAATGTACAAGTTATCTAGGAGTCATAGCTCAGCGTCAACTTATTAGGGAACTTTTATAAAGGTAGGAAGTCTTAACGGATATAGCCATAGACAAAACTAGACCTGATTATACCCGTTAAGGGTTGTTCCCTCCCACTTACCCTTGGATGGTACAGGAACGCCAGTTCCTATTTCATCCAATATTTGTGCAAAGTAATACATTCTGAGGAGGGCTCAGGGATCGCCTGAAGGGCTCCCCCCAACAAACCATTCCACGATTTAAAGCAACCGCCAACGTTTACAATTAGTCCTTATGTGCTAATACAATCTCTTATACAGGGTGATTGGTTCCGCTATTCAGATATTTTGAGAGGTGATAGAGGGTGTTCTAAAACGTAGATCTGCCAAAGGGATGTCATCCCAATTGTTAAGGGTTGCGGAGTTACACCCTTTTAAAAAAATTCCACCCCCGACATCGACCACCATCACATTTCACTGAATAACTCTGATGCTATGGGTCCAAAATTAATAAGAAAATATTTTTAGGTCTCGTAATAAAACAAGCATTTAATTGATGTTAAAAATATTTAATAATAATAATAATAACTTTGCTAAAATTAAACACAAAAACAAAATTTTATTTTTTTTTGTTGAAAGTTTTGACAGTTTTAATTTTTTTTCACTTAAAACTATAATTAACTATTACTTTTTTTTCTTTTAATAAATACATTAGACCCTTGTGAATAAAAATGCTGAACATTATCTATCCATATTTTGAGCCAATTTTTCAAAATCTTCGATTTTGTAACTACATATTCAATAAAAAATTACTTCTTCGCTACTGATTATACCTCTTTTAGTACTACGTACCTACAATAAACAGGTAGTCAGGTAGCGAAGAAGTATTTTTTTATTGAATATGTAGTTATAAAATCGAAGATTTTGAAAAACTGGTTCAAAATATGGATAGATTATGTTCGGCATTTTTATTCATAAGGGTGTAGTGTATTTATTAAAAGAAAAAAAAGTACTAGTTAATTTTAGTTTTTATTGAAAAAAAATTAAAAGATGTCAAAACTTTCAACAAAAAAAAAGAAATTTGGTTTTTGTGTTTAATTTTAGCAATGTTATTATTATTATTATTAAATATTTTTGATATCAATTAAAAGCTTGTTTTATTACGAGACATAAAAATTTTTTTTTATTAATTTTGGACTCATAGCATCAGAGTTATTCAGTGAAATGTGATGGTGGTCGATGTCGGGGGTGGAATTTTTTTAAAAGGGTGTAACTCCGCAACCCTTAAGAATTGGGATGACATCCCTTTGGCAGATCTACGTTTCAAAACACCCTCTATCACCTCTCAAAATATCTGAACAGCGGAACCAATCACCCTGTATACTATCTTACAGTTACGTATTTGCTACGTACTAGGTACCTGATTATACCATAGACATAATATACAGGGTGTTTGATAGATGGATACAGATATCTTCAGGAGTGATAGTATAGGTCATTTAACATATTTTGAGCCAAACTTAGCTTAGTCAAAAGTCGCACGGTTCTCGAGATATTCGAGATTTTAACTTTTTTTCAAAATACCCCGAATTACTCAAGTCTTAGCCCGATAGCATCGTAAGTAAAGGTACCTACTTAGTTCTATCTTTCTTTTTTATTACCTGAATATGTGTTTAGTCTATTTAAATCATAAGTTTCAATCTGAAAAACAATCATGTTAAAAAAATATCGAATTAAAGTTTCGAGAAAGAGATATTTCAAAATCGAGTTACGACTTTAGAGAGGATTTTAGATTAGAAAAAAAATGTTCAAATATTCAGAAATCTGGAAAAAACTTCTCTGGTTTATGCTCTTTCAAATGATATACAAAACATTATAAAAAACATTAGTTTGTAAATCCATGATACAAAAACTTGAATAGATCACCTCTAATTTAAGCAAATTTCCATACAAATTTACTATAAGTAGAGTTGCATAGTGAAACACACATTTCCTTTCAATTTTACTGTTTCCGAATTTGTATGGAAATTTTCTTAAATTAGAGGTGATCTATTTAAGTTTTTGTATCATGGATTTACGAAACTAATGTTTTTTATAATGTTTTGTATATCATTTGAAAGAGCATAAACCAGAGAAGTTTTTTCCAGATTTCTGAATCTTTGAACATTGTTTTTCTTATCTAAAATCCTCTCTTAAGTCGTAACTCGATTTTGAAATATCTCTTTCTCGAAACTTTAATCCAATATTTTTTTAACATGATTGTTTTTAAGATTGAAACTTATGATTTAAATAGACTAAACACATATTCAGGTAACAAAAAAGAATGATAGAACTAAGTAGGTACCTTTACTTACGATGCTATCGGGCTAAAACTTGAGTAATTCGGGGTATTTTGAAAAAAAGGTTAAATCTCGAATATCTCGAGAACCGAGCGACTTTTGACTAAGCTAAGTTTGGCTCAAAAGATGCTAAATGACTTCTACTATCACTCCTGAAGATATCTGTATCCATCTATCAAACACCCTGTATTATGGTACTTAATATATTATCTCTATGGATTATACATAATGAGTCGCAAAAATCGCCGAAATTGTGGACAGCCAGCATGATACTCAATCACATGTTTGCAGTGAAAATGGCGTCCTCCATAGATTTGTCAAAGATGGGGCTCAATGTTCAATAGTTCTTCCCACCTTTATATAAGTTCCTTAACTCTTAACTCGTATGGTGACGTCACATTGTCTCTGTGACAAACAACACTTGAGTAACGGAATATTTTTCCCGTACATTTCTTTCAATCTTTGGTGACGTCATCATCGCCAAATGTCACTTGGACCGGGCCTCCGTGATAATATTATGCAGGCTTCGATTTAGAAATCAAATTACTTGATTGAAATATCAATTTCCATTTTCTCTATTTTTATCAAAGTTTCATCTAGAGGTCATAGTGTTTGTGTACACGAATTAAATTTAATACATAATAGTACATAATTGGGTATACGAGTAGAAACTTCTAAATTATTTCGCTGAAGTATGATGACTCAATGTAATTCATCTAGGTAAGAATGTAAAGGCCGACATTATTATTATTATTATTTATTCTATTTAAGGCCCTCCACTCGTTTGCGAGTGATCTTAGGCCGAATTGGAAGAAGAAAAAATACAAAGACAAAAGTGTATAAAATTTAAAAATATCATCAAATCATAAAATCATAAAATGAGAATGAATGAATCAATGAAAGAATGAATGAATGAAATAATGAATACATATTCCAAAATTTTTCTTCACTAAAAATATAATGTTTATCGTTTCGCTGGAATTATTTCTATAATGTAAGGGAGGACTTTATAATTTCTTATTATTGAGCGTTATACATCTCAAAATTATTATATTAATTTCTTTCGAGTTTTGAGCAAGTAAGAATTGTATATTGGTAGGAAAAGTGACACAAACTTTTTTGAGGTCTTGGATGAATCGTGTATTATCAAAAAGTGGACAGCCAAAAAATAAGTGATCCAGAGTTTCAATCTCCTCTCCACATTCACAGATCGGGGAATCAATAACCCCAATCCTATAAAGATGGGAGGCGACGCAACAATGACCCAATCGCATACGACACAAAACTGATATTGCTAATTTGCTAAATTTCATTCCACTAAACCACGCGGCTGTTGGCAGCTCGCTTTGAACTCCTTTGTAGTGGTGTCCTTTTGTTGACATTTTCCACAACATCGACCACTCAGATCTAAGCTCCTTAATTATCATGGGAAGGAAATCCTCCGGGTATGACGATTGAATTGGCAATTGATTCGACAAAGCTGCTTCTTTCGCTAGTTGATCCACCCTCTCGTTGCCCATGATACCTAGATGTGACGGTATCCACACGGTTACTATGTCAATATTTTGACAGTGGGCAGTATAAAGCAGGTCTATTATCTCACAAAACAGTCGATTGTTACACGAAAATTTAAAATTTGATTGAAGTTTCTTTACTAGGCTTGATGAATCTGTGAAAATCAGCGCTCGGCGAATAGGAAGAGATATAATTTTGGAAACGGCTTCTTTGAATGCAAGGCATTCAGTCGTAAATATAGTAGAAAAGTTTGGTAGTTGGAATTTACCCTCAACACCTAATTCTGGGATGCTGAAAGCCGCTCCGCAAGGGGAATCGTTAGATTTCGATCCGTCAGTAAATACGTGTACATATTGAGGCCATTGGTTTTCGACGATGATAGAAAAAACCTGGTTTACCACGCTCTTATTAATATTCACGTATGACCTATCAATGCCGATTGATTCAATGATTTTAGGTTGGAAGGTGGAAGCCTCCGGTGGAAGGTTAAACAGGGGTAGTGAATGTGTTGGAGATGGAATAAAATATTCCTTGAGGAAAACAAAACTCGTGTAGAGAGGAGTAACCATTCTGTTACGTCTCGCCGACCTAGACGAATAAATGGTATTCAGATCATTTAGTCTTTTTACAACTGGGTCCGATGAATTAGTTATTCTCTTCAAGAGGAATTTTGATGCAAGATATTTTCTACGCAGAGAAAGTGGCATGTCATTCGCTTCCACCTGTAAACAGTTAACTGGGGATGAACGCATTGCTCCCAAGATAAGCCTCAGGCACTTGGATTGAATCTTCTCAAGTTTTTTGGATTGATATTCTGGAAGAGGACCCAGAAGCATGCTTCCATAGTCCAAATGACTCCGGACGAGCGAAGAGTATAACATTCTCATAGTTGATGGGTGGCATCCCCACCACACTCTCGAAATGGCTCGTAGGATATTAATACCCTTCTCACATTTTGATACCACATAATCTATATGTTCATTCCATGACAATTTCCTATGTATAATCATACCCAAAAACTTCACCGTCTCGACCACAGGAACTGTGGATCCATCAATTGTTATACAGACATCTGGGGTTTCATGTTTATTGGAGAATATGACAATTTGACTTTTTGTGGGAGACAGAGAAAAACCGTTTTGATGCATCCATGTATTAACAGAGGAGACAGCGGTCTGCATATCCGCATTTGCTCTTGAGATATTCTTATTGCTAGAGTATAAGACGAAGTCGTCTGCATATTGGAGGATATTACATTTCGCTGCAATATCACGTTGGATGTCAGCCGTGTAAACATTGAACAAAAGGGGGCTTAAGATTGAACCCTGAGGGAGGCCTCTATACACCATTCGCTGTATAGAAGGGTTAGTTTGATCTATTATTATATGACGTTCACTAAACATATTGAATACTGTCGTTATAATTGATGGGGGAATTCCGAGAGTAGCGATTTTTCTCCTTAAATTGGGGAGAAAGACGTTATCGTAAGCTGCCGATATATCCAGGAAAGCTGCTACCATATATTCTTGTTTAGATCTTGCAACCAGGATGTCTGTTGTTAGAGCCCCGAGATTATCTATACATGATTTAGTTTTTCTAAAACCAAGCTGCCATGAGGGTAGGAGAGCAGAAGATTCCAAGAAATGCTCCAACCGACACTTGATCATATGTTCCAGGATTTTCAGAAAACAACATGACAATGCAATGGGTCGATATGAAGCTCCCCTGTTAGGGTCTTTACCAGGTTTGAGAATTGGAACAATTTTTTGAACTTTCCACTGTTCAGGGATAAAGTTATTATGTAATATTAAATTGTACATTTTTAAAATAACATGTAAAAGTGACTCTGGAAAGTTTCTGAAGAATGCATATGGGATAAGATCAACCCCAGGAGCTGAGTCTGTAGTATACTTAATGGCTGATTTAAGCTCCTCGATTGAGAACGGATTGGAAAGCCAAGAATCTGTCTCGTGTGAATTGATAGAATCGTCCGATATTTCATCCAAACCTGGAACATAATCAGGAGCAAGGACACTCGCAAACTCCCGAACCCACCCATCATCCAGTGGGACACCCTTTGGAGATGAAAAGGATCCCTTGAATCTGCGAATGGACTCCCAAACATACGGTATTGTGGCTTCCGGCGACAATGAATTGCAAAACTGCCTCCATCCTTCTCTTTTCTTTCTTTGAAATGTTCTCTTTGTTAACGCCTGAATGTTTTTTAATACCAGAAATTTTGTTAAACAAATATCCTTCCTGTACATTCGTGCTGCGTTACGTCGGGCTATTATCAGCGCTGAACATTCATCATCCCACCACGGTGGAGAGGGTTTATAAACTCTATTGGGGTTTGTTTTTGGGATTGACGAATCCGCGGCTTCTCGAACAATCTCTGTTACCGAGTTAACCATCTCAGACAATGAATCTTCATCCACATGAAGAGTCTCAATCCTGTCCATTTTTTCACAAATGGAATCTTTAAAGTCACACCAATTTGCTTTCTTAATATTGTGTCTTCTTGTACTATTGTGAATCGGTATTTTGGGGATGGTACTTGTCATTGATATAACTATTGGGAAGTGGTCACTATTATGAGGATCATTTAAAGGGTCCCAATTTTTAATAGAGCCCGCCAAGTCCATGGAACATAATGTAAAATCCACTGCGCTAGGGTTCTGACCTGGGGGAGTAAGCCTTGTTGGTCTTCCATCGTTCAAAAGACATAATTGGTTCTCGTCAATGAAGTCTAGTATTAGTTTTGCCGCTGTGTCCTCAACAGCGCATCCCCACACCGTGGAATGAGCGTTAAAGTCTCCCAATATTATTTTAGAAGGAGGTAATTTTGACAAAATATTGTTCCATATCGTCTTTTCAAAACGTACTCTTTGGGGGGTGTACACTGAGATAAATATGATTCCAGCTACGTTTGCAGCGACGGCTTGAGATGATGGAATACTTGGCAAGGGACAAATTGTAAACGGTATTTTAGATTTTATGAGTAAAGCCGCCCCTGCTCCTTTACGGCCGTCATTGCGGTCATCTCTAATACATGTATATCCTGGAATTCTAAATAGGGAATTTGGTCGAAGCCAAGTCTCCGAAATTGCAGCTATGTCAATATTGAAATTTTGTAATAAGTAGATAAGATCTGCTTTATTGGAAACTGCACTTCTGCTGTTCCACTGTAAAATGTTTAACCTCCCATGGTTGGTTCTGTCCATCCTTAGCGTGGGTGGGAAATTTTCATTATTATGCACGTCACTTAAATTAGGCATTTGAGGAAGATGAGCCATTTTGTATAAGCGAGCTTAGAAGAGGAATAAAACTAGAGATTGAGGACGAAATATTAAAGTTAGGCATAGCGATCAGTTGAATGATCAATTGAATAATATATGTTATAATTGCATGAGGATCAGACGGGATATTTGGACTGGAAATGGGGTTGAAATCCTCTTTATCTACTTTATTTAAAAGCGCACAACTATCAGATGGGGATGAAACCTGTCCATTCTGAAAGGATAAACATTCTTTATATTCTTTAGAGTTTGAAATATTATTGTAGGGATTTACAATGTTCGGTCGAGGATAAGAAGTTTTGACCGTCTTCGTCCATGTGTTATGAGATGAAGAATTGGATGATGAAGGAAAAGATGTCAATATGCTATGAGGTGAAGTAGTGGATGATGCTTTTTCGGCGTATGAGATGTGTGAACGAGGATGCATGTCGCAAGCCTCCTTGAATGAAATATTGTGCGTGGCCATTGATTTCTTGATGTTCCTTTGCCTCAGAAGTTCCTGGCAGCTAACATCTGTCGCTGTATGATTACCAAAGCAGTTGACGCATTTGAGGATATCTGCTGTGCATGTATTCAGTGTGTGGTTCTCTCCACATTTCGCGCATCTTGGCTGGGATCTGCACACATCTTTAGAATGTCCAAAGCGGCAACAGTTGAGGCACAAAATTGCCGGAGGGACGTATAACTCCACTTTTAATGAATTATGGAAAAAATACACGTACTCAGGCACTTTCTGTCCCTCGAATGAGACCAAAACAGACCTTGACGGCTTCCATATTGGTGATCCTGACGAGAAGTCCTTGAAGTTGAGCCTTCTCGCACTCAATATTTTACTAAAAGGGCATTCCGCGTACCTCACAATGTCCTCAACATCAAAATCGGTATCTATACCTCGAATAAGTCCTTGTTTAGTCGTTTTAAATGAAGGTATATACGCACTAAATTCGTTTTTTTTCACAAAGTCTGAGATAATAAAGTTATTGGCGGCTATCGCACTTTTAAAATTAATGGAAATTTTGAATTTTCCTTCAGATTTAACACTTCCAGGCACTATACACTCTATATTGTTTTTGAAGAGAAGATTGCCGAAAAACATTGGATGAATGGGTTTTTTATTGTCCTTATGTTGTACAAAAACAGTATATGGAGCTTGACTAATATTTGAATAGGTCAATGGCACTGAATCACGAACAGGTACTGAATTCTGTGTTACTACGGGCTCTTCAAGTATTCTAGGCCTTTTCGGTCTTTTGTCGGGGGGTTCAGCGTCTTGATCCATGATAAAACACTTTTTAATTTTGAATTTATATAGTTAGAATGTCCTAAGACAACGCAGTTATAATATCAAGTCTACTTGAAAAAAAACGTTCGACACTCGTGAAAACAAAAGATATGTCAAGACGCTACGCCATTATGAAACTAAAAACATTAAACAGCAAATGAATTTTTGAAAATAAAACAACAAATCACACACTCTACAACAATCCCATATGCAAATTGGATGCGCTGCAGTCCAAATTACAAAAACATCACCACACAAACTATGAATTCAATGAAATTCCCGATAAAACACTCCAACTAACAGAGCAGAAATAGAATCGACTGTACTCAGAGAACATTGAAATGTCAATCAAAGGCCGACATATTCACAACATATTCTTTATGAGCATAGGTGAGTAAAAAAATCAATAGATGTCGATAGTAGTCATGTTAACTCACACACGTAATGTGTTTTTCTGAAATCAAATTTCTCCATAAGTATAATATCTATGGCCTCACGATGCCGCGCTCCTCGCGGGATAGGTAGATATAATAGAACGCCAGACTGTTCTATGACCCTTTCTCACACTCATGTTTCCCATCATGCTTGTGCTATATGATTTCTTTTACTTAAAACGTGTCCGTTCTTGAGGATTTGGTCAATCCAACTGGTCAACCACATTCTTAATTGAGATGGAATTGGGATATAATAATATGATGGAAAATCCTCTATATATGGAGCCAGAAAAAACTAGTAAGATTTTTTATAGTTTCAACTGCGAGTGTAGAATGGATCTGGAAGGAGGTATAATAATATGAGACTTTATCTAACAGTGGAAGGCCAGAACATTAGAGAAATGTTTCTTAAGACGAACTTTAAACGCCTAAAAAAAAGGAAGTTTTAAGAAAAAAAATGAAAGAAATCTTACATCGGAATGCCCAACATAATAAACAAATTCGATCATCATTTTCGTACACAAAAGCATTCTTATCTTCAGCATAAAGTTACGCTTAAAATAGGGTATTCTTAAAATTAACTAAAAAGCTCCGAGAGAAAGCGCGTCGGTGAAATATGAATTAACAATTCTCTTTTTATTAAGGTGGGCAGTATTATCTCGTAAAATAATATTTACTACGGCTATTTTAAGATGCTGGTATGGCGGAAAATTAATATCAACCTGTTTGGTGTGTTTTTCGAGATTTATTTTTTCGTTAAATAAGCGTTTTCCGTCAGTTTTTTTAAATCGTTTTAGCTTCAATATTTCCTCTTTAAAACAAAGGATTCTTGCATAGTATTTATATTTTTAGGCTACAGACAAGTTCAGGACGTTTTTATTCTATTGGGGGGGCCTGGCCACTTTAGGATAATGGGGGCCCTATGACAATGATCCGTAGTGGACTGGCTCCAAAAATTCAAATTGGCATGTTATAAAGCCAGGACCCTCAGTACACCCAGTACCCAGTGCAGGGAAAACAATAACAATTTTTATTTTTATATGGCATGAAAAACGGCATAAAGTGCCGCAGACGTTTTTTTTCTGAAATTGAATGAAGAAATTTGTGACTCAGATCAATTGGTGATCTAGCAGGAATTTAGGAGCCCCTAGGATCGCGGGGGCCTGGGTAAGTGCCCACTGTGGCTAATGGTAAAGAGGAGCCTGGGTAAGTTCGCTGACCAATTAGGTTAAAAAGTATTTTTTTAAGATATTATATAATATATCATTGACATATGGGTATTACATTGGGATAGAGGTCTATTCGCCTCAAAGTTGTTCCCAATTACGAATCCCTTAAATAACATGACTTGATTGTAGATAAGGAGAAGATTGTCCGGCGAGCTTACCCGTCTTTGATTATAATAATAATTAATCTTGTCTGTATTTAAGTGTGATATTATGCATAAGTTGACGTAGGTCGAGCTTAAGGACCTCGCCACAATCTCACGCAAATGTAAACATTACATAATAAAGTAAGGATAGAGGGCCCGGTTTAAAAAAAAACTAATAATTGATAGGGTACCTCCCTAAGCCAGATGAGAATTTATGACCCCTTTTCTTGTAATTACTCCTAAAATGCCACGTTGTATGGTTTCTCTGTTTTATTTATGGCGGTCCCTTAAATTCTGCTCTTCCACTGAAAACTCGAGCTGATTCAGTAATGCGGTTGTTGTATATTTTAGTATACGTAGTATTATATTACTTAAATGTAAAGGTTTTGAAACTACCGACGATCAAATTTGTCGGATTAATTTAAATAATATTCTGTTTCGTGCTAATAGGTAAATTCCTTTAAATGAATACGTTAAACCTAGGGACCAAACAATGACGTCATGGTAATTTCCCGTGGCATTAATATTCAAAATCGCATGAATAATCGCATGGTATAAAACGTTGAATATTGCGATTTTTTTTTTCATTTTTTGGGGTTAATAATGCATATTATCAATTCAATAAAAAAATCTCTGCGACTTTCGGGAAACGAGTTGCCATCTTTTGGAAAAAAGATCAGAGGTATTTTACACTTTTTTTGAGAAATCTGTTCAATATATAAAGAATCTTTTACGGCTATTCCCTAGCTGATATAGCTTCATTATTATCTACTCTATTTTTCCAAAGCATATTTAATAAGGTTGTCGAAATCTAAAGTCGCCCGTTTTTATATATTTTATTGGAATTTCAATAAGTTAGTATATCTTATGTAAATATCATAACCAAATACTCTCAAAAACTTTTATACTCTAGAGTAATTAAACCCATTCAAGTAGAAGAGTAATTGAAAGTCGTCGAGAAGCAAATTTCTTGGCTTAGTTAAGCAAGGCATTCTTTTTGATTTAAAAGCAACAATACAATCAGTATGCTCTTGTTTGCTTGCAGAACGAACTAAAGAAGTATGAAAATACAACAGAGTTTGCTTGTTTTATAAATCTTATGATAATTTTGATTCATTAATTTTTTGGGATTGTACCGGAATGAGACGTGTGGAGGAGCTGTTCCGGGACGCACAAGACAGAGAAGCCTTCGCCAGAGTGATTGCCAACGTCGGGGGGACCTGACAGGGCACATCAAGAAGAAGAAGATGATAATTTTGACTTTATAGTAATTAATTAATGTGCTGTTTTTTACTCCATTGATGCTTGGATTGTTAACAACCTATGTTAAATATTTAGCACTGAAATTCTTCTTCTCAATCTATCCACAACATGTTTCCTGGGGCACTTCAATACCTGAGCTCTCTCAGCTTACACATTACGAGTACACAAGACCATTGACATCCATTTACAAACAAACACGTGAGCACGCACTCAAAACAAATGGATTCAACATCATAGTAAACAGTTTAGGAGTCTTCTTATTTCCAAGAATTGATGAAATAAAGATTGAACGATTTTATTCACCCGACCCTTTGCGGGAGTAACAATCAGAGACCGAGTGAGGAATTCTGAAATACGAGGACTTGCGACGTCGAGGATATTGTCCGACGGGGAAGATCTAGAAGACGTAACTGGAGAAATCACGTGCAGAGAGCTTGTTTTATTATTTTTTATCATCCGTAGGCCCATTCGGGCACCTGGACTCGTCAATTTTTACAATTAAAGCATGTTATCAAACAAAATAACAAACAATGCCAATCAGAGTGTAAAGGACTCTGATTGGCATTTCGTCATACATAAAAGATGGCGAGATAGTTGGACATCTGTGTGCCAAGGGCAGGCTCCGAGCAATAACAGGAAGCAGCCCTAGATTAAGCAAAAGAAGAAGAGTCTATTCACAAAACAGCCAAAATATAAACAAAACTTTTGAGACTAAATTCAGATACATCACATCTGAGTTATGTTACATACACTTAAATTAAGTTAACTAATTATTCACACAATTTATCGTGTTGCTAATAAAGCTTCCTAAAATCCTTTGACGAATTTAGGACAAATTTCACAAAGTCCTTCAAGAGTCGTATATTATATTTCCGCAGACTACAAGTTTAAGCTTGTTAATAATAACAATTATTATAATATTATTATACAACTTTCTCGTGACATTGCTTGAGAAATGAAAATAATAAGTACCTAGTCTGTTTGTCTCACATGATATGTCTACAATACAAGGGGATTATATTTCATGATACTAATTTTGTTGATAATTTGTGAACTTTTGCGTTCGCACGTACAATGTAAATAAATAAATCTTTATTGACCAAAATGATTACAATGATTACAAAAAAAAAGACAATCTTGTGTGCCAAAAGGCGGACTTATTGCTAACGCAATATCTTACAGTCAACCCGAGATAAGGAAAAGAAAACTTATATAATATAAATAATAATAAAGCAAATAAATATATAGATAGACATACACATACATACAGACATAAATACATACTAATCGATAATAAGATAAATATATATACATAAAAAAAAGATAATGAGCTTTTAATAAATTTAAATGTATACGTATACATACAGGGGAGGGGAGGGGGGAAGAGCGGGATGGGGAATAAGGGACCACTCGCTGTGAACATTTGGACCTGAGGTCGACGACACAGAGAAGAAGAAGCCGGAAAGACTAACGAGCAACGACCATCCTACGAAATGAGTTCAGGGAAGAACAAGTGCGAATATTAGCTGGGAGCTGATTCCACAGTCTTGCGCTGTGAACAGGTAGGTACATCATTAAATAAGTAATGCGAAAATCAAGGATACATGCGCACGAAAAGATCTTATAAACGCTAGTGACAGGGTCGTACGACGTACGTGAGGCCAACTATTGGAGGTTCCTGATTTGATGCATCCGGTCACGACAAGAAAGTAAGTGAATTAGTTATGTATCTTCTTCTTCTTCTTCTTTATCAGCCTCTTTCCCTCCACTGCTGGATATAGGCCTCTTCCTTTGTCTTCCACCATCCTCTGTTTTGGGTTCTTTGTCTCCACCCATGTCCCATCGACTCGATGATATCATCGGCCCATCTCCTTTTTGGTCTCCCTACACTTCGTTTACTTTCGTAGGGTCTCCAGCTTAGTATTCTGGGGGTCCATCTGCCGTCCTTCTGCCTCGCCACATGACCCGCCCACTGCCATTTTAGTGTCCCTAATCTCTCCGCAACGTCTGAGACCCTTGACCGTCGTCTTATGTCTTCATTTATCTAGATTTAATTATTACCTAGTAGGCACATTGATACAAACATTTCTAAAAACGGGAGAGCTTAGATCGCGACAATCTCACTAAATATGCTTTGGAAAAAATATAATAGATACACCGAACATTCATCTTAGGAATGACAGTAAAAGATTTTTTTATATCTAGAGATTTCTCCAAAATGAAAATATCTCCTCTAATCTTTTTTTACGAAACTTATCGTTTTACGAAAGTCGCGGATTTTTTTTATGATGATTTGCATTAAAATCTAGGGTATGACTGTAAAAATATATTGATTGATGCAAAATTTTTCCCAAAAACATTTCTTCATGCGATTTTAAACCTTAATGCCGTGGGAAATGATCCTGACGTCAAAGTTGGGTGCCATCCTAATGATTTACTTACAATACCCGTGTTAAATGTTTAAAAAAATATATATCGAGTCAAATTCTTTGTATTGTAATACTCATTTAGATAATAAATAAATCAAAATTAAATTGAGATATTATAAACAAAAAGGCGTACTTTTGTAGAAAAATATCTGTATCTTCCAACTCATTGAAAAGACATGCAAATTAAATCGGTAGTACTTTTTTTAGGTTACCTGGATACTTTCCAAAGAAAAATATTATTTCCTTATGATATTAGTGAAAATTTGTTTATTCGTAGTAGGTATAAAGAGAACTTTGCGAGTAGGTAGAAACCCACTTTTATATCTCCCCATAAACTTTTATTCTCGGATAAAGAGGTTTTATTCTATTATGTAATACTTCCAAGAAGCCCTCAGAAGGTTATAGAGGGATTGCGTAGGTAGTTAAAAAGTTATGTTGTTATTTTCTAGTCGTGTTTGTTTTATAAATACCTCATATTCTATGAATTACTTTCATAATTCATAAAATTAAAAGATTATTCTACAAATTCTCGAATTAAGGGTAAACCGACCTCCACCCTAGGATATTTCAGGAATTTCAGCTCCTATGTCATCCAGTCTTTTACGCAAAATCATTTATTTTTATCAACTACCTATTCATTATCAATTCCATGATACGATTTGAACCATGATGGCGAAGTCGAGGATATAGTAAAGTGCGGGAGAAGTAGAAGACGCTTCTGGAGGGACCATGTCGACCGAATGGATGACACCAGACTGGCAAAGATAGTAAAAACTGAAAACCCCACTGGTAGAAGATTACTCGGAAGGCCACCCAAGAGATGGAAGGACAGCTGGACCTCCTCATCCCAGGACAGCCCGCCGTCACAAACAGGTCACCAGACCTAGGACAAGAGGAAGAAGAAGATTTGAACCACATTAAAAGTCTTTGAAAATCTGGTCGATATGGTCAATCCAAGTGGTTCGGGTTGACTGTAAGATATTAATCAAGAAATATATGTTTTTTGATTATGGCGCCACATGCGACTTTTGGGCAACTTATAGAATTTCAATAGAAATGTCATCATCAAATTTACACTGTAGGTACTAATATCCTTCAATGACATAATATTTGCTGCAACATAGTATTAACTTGAACTTTGTATTGTTTATTTTTATATTGTATAACGACTTCGTTGTTTGGTGGTATTTTTGCGAGAACTGATTGGTTTTAGTTGTTATTGTTATGATTTTTTTGGCAGCCAGGAGAGTCGAAAAGAGGTGTTATTCTTTTTCGAATGATAATATATTCATATTATTTTGTTGATGTCTCTGTGGGTGTTACATTACAAAGTAAAATCTGATTTTTGTAAGTGTTCGCATAACTCCTGCATTTTACAATGGATTGCTATGAAAATTTAGAATAACATTTGCGGTAATATAAGCTGTGTTTTAACGTCGCCGGTTTCAGGAGAAAAAGCTTTTCCTAGGAGATGCCATGAGGGGATCCAAGGATTGTGTGGGGTCGAGTGAGGTATCGTTTGAAAGGGTGTTGGAAAATAAAATCAGATCGTAAGTCATATTTTGTCCAGTTCAATCCAATAGAGTATACCGGGTTTGTCAATTTTGCCGTTGCGAAGCACGGGTACTCAGCTAGAATAAAATAAAATAAATAAATAAAATAACATTGCATCTGCGTGTTGAAAAGAATAAAACATGGTTTTTATTTTTAACCCGCTACGCGGGCGACTTTAATGAGGTTTATCCAGATACTGAATTTACATCAATAATATCAATGATTTTATACAATATTCTATACAATACATAGGTGGAACAATTCATGTCTTCAACATACTCCCAAGAAGAAAAGATCAAAAGATGGGATCGTCATTTTATTTAATTTAGATACTATTCGAGGCAAAACAAAGCAATCCTTCGATTTATTTAGTGGACTGTATTAAATAGTTTTAGAAAATATGAATTGACTTCGAGTTACCTCGGAGTCACATGTTATGTTCATAATATACCAATGTAATATATATTATAAATTTAGCCAGTGACAAATAATGTGAAACATTTATAAATTTCAATTAATGGCAAAGAGTATGTTTATTCATTTATAATTAAATCTGTATATATTTCTTTAACTTACTGTGTTTTATTTTTCTATAATAATCCATTTGAACATACTCATTTATCTAAACTATATACTATACCTAAAGCATTTTAGGTATTTATTAAATAACATAACAATAATGCTTCAATGCACATTGGCTTACAATAACTGCATTCTACACAATGCAACACTTTTTAATATAAGATTTTAGTATCAATTTACATAAATATGATTAGGTAGACACCTACCAAACTAGTATATACCTTTCCTCAGATTTCATCGAAACAATATTTAACTTGGTATATAATATAATTTCTTATATGTTTTTTAATTTATCAATTTTTATTTTTATTACATTTTTTGACAGTACTTATGTATGATTTGTTTTAAACCACTACTAGGCTAAATTACAAATTATGGATGACTCCATTTTTAATACATAATAATACAAAACACACTATGTAGCAAAACATGTAGTATAAAATTTTACATATTTTATTAACTAGGTATAACGTATAAACTTTTGCTCGTAGAGCGCTCGGCCCAACAAAAAAATATTTTTATGCAATTCTAGGGCATCAAAACATATACGTAGGTATTAGGCATTATATGATGTACCTATACACAAAACATATTGAAAGAATCATTATTCTCCCTGAAAGAACACATACATAACTGCTATCAGTGTAGCTATATAATAATAATAATGAACATAGGTATAGAAAATACTCACACCTGTAAATTGATTATATGAGTTCCTTGCTTTTGATATAAAGTAAACAAAAAACATTTTTATATACATAACAATCTATTGAGATTGTTTAATTTTAAATCAAATAATAAATCATTTTCTTAATATTTGAGAAAGGCAAAGCATTTATTAGCAATGAACTCATTTTATTGATTACATTATAAACATAATCTTTTTTAAATTTAAAACATTTCAAATGTTTTTAAACATATTATTTTAATATTACATATAGAAATATACCCATATGGTAAACTCTTTTCTACTATACATACATTTGGTGTACTATCATGTACCTACATACACACAAAATTATAGGAGTTTCTTAACTCTCTCTGAAAGTATATACATACATAACTACAATTGTAGTAGCAAAAAATTAAACAAATAAACATATATTTAATTAAAGGTATAGCAATACACCTTCATACATGATTGCATTATTGTCTTGCTTTTATTATTAAGCAGACATAATACATATATACACAGAGTAAACAAAATCTTTTTTGTATACCAATACACTGAACCTGTTTATTTTTTAATCCAATAATAAATTACATGCTTTACATTTGAGAAAGCAAGCATTTCTCAATTTTAATATTTTTTTGTTTTACATGCATTTCAAACATTATTGTTTTCAAACTTGAACCATTTCAAATGAATTCTTTTTACTGAAGTTTCATAATACCTACAATTTTCACAATAGGTATCTCTAAACATTTTTATGTTTTCATTAACATCAAAATTTCCATAACTAATAGGTACATAAAGGTATAAAAAGTATACCCATAAACATAACAATTTTAGTTTCTTACTTTTATACACAATACCTAAATATATTAAGTAAACAATACTTTTTTTTTTTTTTTTTATATTACAATATGTGCACATTTTTTTTAACATAATAGTACATATGCGCACACATAAAACATACAAGTATAATACTATGAAGTGTACATATACACGAAAGTATAAAGTGAGTGTCTTAACTCATTTCAATTATATATATAACTTACTACTGTGAGTACAGTAACACAATGAAATACATAGATCTGCATATATTATTTAATAACGGTAGTTCCTTGCTTTATTATAAAGTTAACAAAACATATTTTATATTTCAATCTTTTAAGATAGAATAGTAAATTATAAATTTGGAAGTTAAAATTTGGAAACAACAAAGTATTACATTTGCAAGGAACTCTTTTAATGTTTTCATCTATGACCATCATTGATTCAGATTTTTATTTGTAGTGATTTTACAAATTATTTTTCACCTGGGTGAAGCTTACCGCCTTTTAAAAAGTACGATTTTCCTAATCATACTACATATGTAGTATATTTGTAATAAATTCAACTACTTTTTTTAACAAAAAGTTTTTGTAAATACAATTTGACATAATTTTTCAACATAATGAATTCAAATGTTTCATTAATTTTTATTGATATTGTACCAATGATGTACAACTATTTATTAACATTCTATGTAACACTGAACGCAATTGAAATAAACATATTTCTTAACATTTGATTTATTTTTTATTTTCATAAACACCTTTATATATAGAAAGCAATTTCTTTGACATGATGCTACTTTTATACATGACAATTTATTCATAACATAATAGTTATTAATTAATATAAATTTTGGAAAGCATATGGCTTTCATCAATTAAATAATATAAGTAGGCACTTGAGTACCTCTTTAATTGAAATTTAAAGAAATATAATTTCTTATTTGAGTAAATACACTATTGTATTTAATTATTCATTACCTATATTAATTTATAAAGGTACCAATGTTGTACTATCATAAAGGTGTGGACAAATTGACATGAAAGTGTGGACTTACTTGTTACATTAACATTATATATTTTATAATAATTTGTAAATATATTCACAAAATACTTATTACATTATGACATACCTATTCATTATTTAATTGTATGTCACAAATTGGCAATTATAACTGCCTTAATAATTTAAACACTATATACCTATTTTTTATTTTGTTGCATCGAACAAAAACACTTAGGTATTTATTATATTCACTTTGATATTCAAAAAACACTTTTCACTTTTGTTTACATTACGCATTTGGAGGAGGCCGCCATGTTGATTTCGACAGCCAATCAGGGGCCAGCCAACTGACTGTCAGGTCATCTTCTTCTTCTCCGCCAAAAATCGATGTGGATCTGGGGTCGTCTGCTTCTTCACCCCCAGATGGCGCTAGTTGTACTTTTGTTAGGTTGGCCATCCTGCATTTGCAACTGCAGAACTGCCAACTTTGTAAATTTGAAGAAATGGCCACCAACTTGCTTCCGCTTCCAGCAATCATGATGATTTATAATAATTTCGTATAAGAATCCAAAACTCTGCTAATCTCGATCATCAGTTACTTATTATTTATGATGAATTTATTTTACAAATTATTTATTGTAGCACTTTTTAATCCATTGTTTATTTATTTGGAAATCTTATCCATTTATGTTATACAAATATTTTAATTTACTCCTTGATAGGTTATATTATAGTCCACACCTGTATCAATCAAACTATATGATTTATTTAAAAAATATTTTTATTTTTGTTGTTTGTAACTGAGTCCACACACAATTTACCAAACGAGATTATTTATTTAATTAAAATTTATTATTTTATTTTTGTATGTAACTTGAGTCCATACATATTTTATCAAACACACGTAGTCTGATTATTTTATTTATTTATTTTTGGGCATTTGACCCATCTGGCTAAACCAACTACTTTTTATTTATAACATTATAGTTATAATTTTATTTTTGTTCTTCTTGAACATATTATAGCACTTCGGCTATATTTTTTATAACATATTAGTTATATATTTGTTTTCGATCTTCGTGATCATACATATAAGCACTTCGGCTTTAAATTTTTATAACATATTAGTTATATTTTTATTTATGATAACATAATAGTCATCTTTTTATTTTGCGATCTTCCTGATCATATATAATAGCACGTCGGCTATATTTTAATAACATTTTTGTTATATATTTATTTTTGATAACTTCGTTATCTATTTATTTTTTGGAAACCTCCTTCGGAGTGAATCCTTTTTAATATGGAGACTTCGTCTCAATTTGCAAAAACTGCTTCCAGCAACGCATCTTGCTGACTACTTTTATATGGAGACTTCGTCTCAATTTGCACCAAATGCTTCCAACAACGCATCTTGCTGAATACTTCGAGCACTGGAAAACCACTTATAATTAATTATGTCATTATTGTCACCTTCCCGCGTATAAAAGTGCGTGGTCATTTTTCACATTTATTGATTTATTAATATTAATCGGCACTGTTATTTAAAAGTAATTTATTTTTAACACATGTTTATAGAAATATATTAATATTAGAATTAATTTAGGTCGCTGATTACTTTTTTATTTAAATTTATAAAAATTATAACGGGCGATAGGACCATGTTGAAAAGAATAAAACATGGTTTTTATTTTTAACCCGCTACGCGGGCGACTTTAATGAGGTTTATCCAGATACTGAATTTACATCAATAATATCAATGATTTTATACAATATTCTATACAATACATAGGTGGAACAATTCATGTCTTCAACACTGCGTACTGTGCGAAATAATTTGAATCACGTACAAGACGTATATGATATATTATTACATCATGTAATCAAATTTGTTCTGAACTTAGTAACAATGACAAGTCTCAGACTGTAATAGAGAAATATGCATTGATTCTGACATAATGTTTTGACACCAACTCCTTCAAACTTACAAGTATTAAAAGTTTACGTCAAATGTCAACGTGACGTCATTCATACGAAGTAAAACTTTACGTATGAACGTTGATATAATAATATTAAACCAGGGATATCCAACCTGAACTTGGCTGAGGGTTGCATTGAAGGAAATAGTGATAAGAGGGTTGCATAATGTAAAAATATTAAACAGAATAAGGTCGGTAGGTGATTTATTTTGAAACTACGAGTATTTTATTAATTTTAAGGCAATCAAATCGAAAGCAAGTGACTTATGATTTGTTTCATAAAATCTAAAAGAATAATCATATTTCGAGGAAAAAATAATTTGAATATGTATGTAATATCCGCACGAATTGACGCTTTTATATATTTTTTTTTATAAAATGGTTTTGATTAAATATGGACGCACAAGAAAACAATACACGTTTCTATAAATTTCAAAAACTTTGCATAAAAATACGAATGTGTGCCCCCCCCCGCGCACTAGGCAGCCAGTAAAACATATGACGTTGTATTTGTATGGCTGCCTAGTGCGTGGGGGGGTCTTAGTATTTTCTTTTTGTGATATTCTTTCGATGTGGATTTTTTTCCGTGAGATTATTTACTTCATTATTTTGCATATGTGGAGTATTTCTTTTCATTTCAGCCTCATGTTTACATATAAATTCATATAATGTTTACTTGATTTTTTTTTATCAAAACAGGGCTGTAGTATGGAGAGACCTGTTATAATGTACCCAAGTACTTTTATCATAGACTCATAAGTACGCCGTCGTGATTCTATGAACTACATAAAGTTCTACAACTCAATTATTGCAATGTTACAACTTTAAGATACCTCTTCAAAAAGTTCAAAATGTTATTAAGACGTGCCAATTAAAGACTCTACTCTTCCAAGAATCAATGTATTATATATAGTCCGAGAGCCCGCTGCTTAATTTATGACGTATCTGTTTTTTGATCGAAATGTGGTATAAATGATAGCTTACCAATAGGGTATTACATCGCACTAGGGTTGTCATACCCTATTGGTAAGCTATCTAAAATCTTGCCGCAACCCCTCCTGCCCCCCCCGAAAAGGTCCCTCTTCGCGGTATTTCGCATTTTATAGGAATATTTTAAGATATACGAGAAAGTAGTCCATGACAAAAATAATCCTTGCTGAATTCTCTACAAAAAATGTTAAGTCAATTTTTTCATAGGACTAGTAGTTTACCCGTAATGGCCGGTCAAAAGTTGATAGGCAACCCTAGTGCGATGTAATACCCTATTGGTAAGCTATCATTTATACCACATTTCGATCAAAAAACAGATACGTCATAAATTAAGCAGCGGGCTCTTGGACTAATACATAGCCTTTAATTCAAATACGAGTATCATTGTGATATACTTTGAGCAACGCGAATACTATTTATATCGAGGGCACGTTGGTGGCTGTACACTGTACAGGCCAATGCGGGACTTAATTACCCTACTGAACGTTTCGCAGGTGAAACTCCCTTGAGGTCTATTGTATTGTCTATGGGATCGGGGGACGCTTTCATAGGTCTTTATTACATCTCTCCATGGTGGTATGTCTCTGGCCGTTGTTTCCCAGTTACTTGGAAGATCTTTCCCTTTTAAAGTCTCATGGAGAATGTCTTTATAGCGCTTGTACTGTCTTCCGTGTTTCCTACTACCATCAAGGAGTTCACCATACAGGAGGCACTATGTATTATATTCTGACTTTAAAGTGTCCGTGATGATATACGAGGCTGTCCATGGTGAGTCGCTCATCTGTATTCAAGAAGTATGCGTAAAAAAGAATATAGGCTGGAGACATCAGACATCTGACACTGCGGTCGGCTGTGAGTCTAGCGCATGAACTAGAAGAGCCATGGATGGCTATTTCTACGGGTTGTGGTGAGTAGTGTGTAGATCCTTGCAGTGAGAGTCTCCTCCAAGGAACATTAAGGGTTTTCAGAGTAGTTCTGGCGAACCTTAAGCCCTCCTTTTAAAAAATGTTTTTGCTTAAAAGGCTGGATGATATAGGAGCTAAAGCTCCTGAAACATCCAGGGGTGGAGGTGGGTTTACCCTTAATATGTGACCGTGCATTCTGTGCATCGGGTCCAAGCCTGTGGAATGCCCTTCCGCTCGATGTTAGGTGTATAGTGTAGTAACCTGGAGGAGTAGTTCAGGAGGTTGCTGAAGACTCACCTCTTTGTGCGCGTACCTATGGGTTGATCACTGGTGAGCTAATGACAGTAGTTACCCGAAACTAATTTTTATTAATTAATTGTTTGTGATGATGAGAAGTGCAAGGCGTCAAATAGGTATACTTGCAAAATTATGAAAACCTAAAGAGAAAACCCCCACTTTATTTCATGGAAACCTGATTTTTTAGAGTCAGTCTGACACTTCGCTGTGCGCACGTGTAGCTAATTATAAAATAGAAGGATACCTACCCAGAATTATTGATATTTGCTTATTGCACTTAAATATGATATAAAATTTATCAAATAAACGCCTACTTCAATAAGAAAATAATACCTACATCCTACAGGCTTCTTACAGCTCATATTTCCAGCTACTAATTGGCTTCAAGATTAACATCTTACTAATAATTGATTAATACTAAATTTTGTTAATTACAATATTATTTTACGAACCGTAGAAATAAACTGTAAAATTTAGTAAGGATTATAATCTATTATGGATATCTAAAGTTTATACAAAAAAGGAATTAACTTTTCAGCGTATTAACGGATTTGCGCCAGTATGACTAACGCCGCATGGTAATTCTTTTACCACCATAAAATCAGCACAATAGTAATGCAATTTGAAGACACAATAGTGATGTGCTTATCAAAGTGTTTGGATACATACTACTATACAGTGTATCGGAACGGGAAACTAACGTTTTAGACAAGTGCTCAAGAGCCTTCATCTCGAAATAGGGGTTTTTCAAGATAAATATCTGCTCACTTGATCACTGCTCACATCAAGATGTTAAGAGAATAGTTAGTAATCTTTTCTAGTGGATCCCCCAGACAAATCTCAAAGGTGAGTTTGGCTTGTATTTATGTAGGGCCGGCGGAGCAGGATAAAGATTTGAATACTTAGCGTTATTCCGGTATTATGCGGAGAGAAGATTAGCGGATATTGGTGTCGTAAGAATATGTAAGGTTTTTCATTTTATTGTCGCTTCAGTGCATCGTAACCGGTAATGAATAAAAATATAATTAGGTAAGTATTTGAGATTTATTAAAACATACCTGCCTGCGAGAACAAAAAAACATACTTATTAAATGTACAAAGAACTCCACCTGGCTAGTACTTAAATAGAGGTAAGTACGTCAATAAATAAAATGTTTTAAAATGAGATGAGTTTTATAAATTACAAACACAATTGCTACAACAATCCTAATGAAACAGATTTTCCCATAGTATGCCTAACAGCATAAATAAGTTACCTAAAGTATTAGTATTTTAGTAAACTCAGGCCAAAGATAAATTACTCCAAAAACTTTTCCGATATTTTGGGTGCGGTGCTGTTGCGAAACTTTCAAACTTTTTCTTTCCCTTTTCCTCCATATCTCTTCCTTTCTTTCTCCCTTCTTTACCTCTTTATAAATAATAATACCTATAATAATAAGTAAGGTAGAGCTTTTTATTTATGTGACTATTAACAGTTTGCACGATAGGTAACTATAGGTAGTAAAATATATAATTTCGTTAATATTTCATAACATTGCTACCCATCAGGCGCGAAGCTACCTAAGAACGCGATTCCCATCGAGTTAACTTTTGGTTAAAATGATACCTATAATAGTGTCTAATCTAACGTAATTCAATAAGAAATGTTAGCCCCTGCTTCCTTTCTGCAGAAATCCACCCTTCGCCACTGCTACCCATTATTATATTTTACTAAACTTTCAGCATAGTGCAAAGTTAGAAAATTTACTAGAAGAGAAATACCTATTATTCTTTATTGAATATGGGAAATCATAACTCAAATACGATGGATCGCACGAATGTGGCGGAAGCGAGAAACGATTTCACAGATTGGTAAATACCCATTGCGTTTTGTTTTCTCTGATGCAATCGGCGCGAACTTTATCAATAAATACTGAAATTCCATCGGAAAACGACTGTAATGCATTGAGTGGAGTATCCAAATATCTGATTATGATGTCCAAAATGTTTTAATATAAAACGTCAGTTTTGAGTTTTCAGAAAGTATTTACATAGTGAAGAAAATAAATGAAATCAAATCATAACTTTTTCAATGAGACCTGACGAAGATGCGAGTATGCTTATTTTCATATCACATACCTTTTAAAGGACTATTGGAAATTTAAAAAAGGACTAAATATAATTAAAAGAAGGACTATTTCCATCATATTAAAAAGTTTACGCAACGATTCATGGAAATACAGATGTTCGATGTGGGCTTATAGAGACAATAAGAAATCAGTTGATCTATAAATCCAAGTTCTCAACAAAGGCACATACCAATAGAAGATGACGGAAGGTGGACACCCAGGATTATAATAAACAAGATAATGAGGCGTTGGAAGTTGGTTGGCTTGAGAAGACGTCGTAACCTCGGCGGACAGAGGGTGGGTGAGAAACGCGATCAAGAGAAAGTAAAGGAAACTTTGGGAAAATATGCTTATATCCAGCAGTGGAAAGACCAAGGCTGAAGAAGAAGTAGAAAAAGCCCTGGTAAAAAAGTTATTATATTCAATTTCAAACAATCATCAACACGATAATTGACAACCGTCAACTTCATAGTATGAATGTACATATAGGGGTAATATTATATTATTATGTAGACTGGTATAGGTATAGGGGTAACACACCAAAAATAAATAAAAGTTTTATTTTCACAGAACGAGAATATAATACTAATGCGATTTCCTACTCTTATTCTCTTCGCCACCCGCAACGTGAAAAGAAAAAGTTATAGATGAATTATTGCGATAGTGGAATCGTGAATTATATACAACTTCTGAAACAAGCAACGTGGGGGGAGGAAGAAAAAAATAAGAGAAAGGACAAAGTGAGAAAAGAAAAGGTAACACAATGATGAAATACCAATTTACCTTTATGAAGATAATATTAAATTATGTTAATTCTATAAAGACGTATTTAAATTGAACCAACAAGGATGAGGTGGACGATGTGAACTGTGACTTGGACGCTGCAAGGATTTAAAGTAAATTCGACTAATGGTAATTCTCCTAATACTAATTCAACTAATAGCTAATTCGACTAATAACCAATTCGACTATTTTCATACATTTTACATTATTTTAAATTTCAGAACAATAGGTACTTGTAATTATTATGATGCAATTAAAAATCGATGTCATTCATGCATTTTTCTTCTTAACAACATAATAATTACAATTTATTATTGCTGTGAATTTAAAAATAATGTGAAACGTATGAAATTAGTCGAATTAGAATTTAATGGATACCCGCTGCAAGATGATTTGCACTTTTTAACGGGTCCATTGAAACAGATGACCTATAGAGCACCTAAAAATGGCAAACGACAAAGCGATATCTGTCGCTGCATATTGAAGTGATAAATTGTAAAATCCAGACCATTTAAAGTAAGACGTATAGTATGTATAATCATATGGCATTGGAGAGACCAGAATTAGACATTACATAAGATCGTGGAAACTCAGGAACTGAAGCGCCTCAGTTACGCATGTCTAAATGGTATCTACCAATGAATTTTGTGAGTTGACACTCGACTGTAACAAAGTGATTCCAAAGGCATTTTTTCCCGAGTGCTATATTTAAAAGTCCAGTTCTGATTGGTGGTAGATACGTAGGTACATGAATATAAATTAATGAAAAAGAATTACCGAGAATCTTGCGAGCCATTTTTTAATCAGCTAAGACTGTAAACCTATACAGCGTCTGTAAAGAAAATGAACGAATTCAATGATTTTAGTAATGTGGTGTGTGGGCCCAATCTAGATTGAAAAATGTGAAAATGATAACAAGGATATAGTACCCAATAAATAGACGAGTATAGGTCTCTAAAAAAACAAGTGATCCGTATATTTGTTCAGGATTGTGAATTACGATTTGTTCCACCCTTCTTCTCTGTATCAATCTTAAAACAAAGCTTTCATTTCTATGAGATACAAGCTCATAGATAATATGTTTCCTTTATTTCCTACATTTTTTCATCTCTCTATACAGAGTCCTAAAGATAAAAATAATAATTTGAAAACGATCACGTATCGGCAATAAAAAATCACGAAACCTCGTCTCATGTCGAAGTAGTGGGAGGAGGACAAGAGAGAAAAAGAAAATACTGCGGAAAAAATATAACAAAACCTTGTATTTTTTGTAGGTAGATATGTACCTATACAGAATCGTGGATCAAATTAAGCCCTTTTCTAAAACAGAGCGTGGAATGAAATATTAACGCAATTTTTGCGACTTTGAACGAACTTTCTCATAAAATATTACCACTACCATACATTTCACTTACATTCAGATATATAAATGAAGAGTTACCCATTTCTGTGGCTATAAAAGGAAGACGGTTCTGCAGCTAAAAATACACATCGGTCAAACAAGGGATGATTTGAGTAGGCTTAAAATGCACCTCTAATAAAAAATTCTATTCCGTAATTTTTTGAATCAAAATAAGCGTGTTTTTAATTGATTTTACTGTGAATGACCGAAAAAGGAAAGGCTTATTTTTATTAGTACGCGTATTAGTTACAGAGTTGACAATAGCATTCTGTGGTTAAAAACAATTTCGGCTAGATTTTTCAAACCTTGCCACTCCATTTCATGCGGTGATGGATTGTCATTTCCAAAATAAGGTCCCCAGGGGTGCAACCTTTTCCCAGGAGTGGGCGTATTAGCAGATGACTGTCCTCGATGTTGAGAGTGATCCATAGAGAGTAGAAAAGTTGCTGGTCTAATAATTGAGGTACAAACTCCAAACCTAAATCTTTTCGAGATTTTTTTTTATAAACGTAAAACGAGACCTTTAAATTTTCCAAGTCTTGAAAAAAACCTTTGCGATTTGTCATGTCTTACATCCTCTCAAAATACACTAAGAAAGAGAGTATTTGAGATGCTAGACAAGAATAAATGAAAATATCCTGTTCTTGAACACATCGTGACGGTGTGAAAGTAAATTGGTCAGGGAGTGTACGTGTACGAAATTTTGTATAAAGTGCCATCTATCCGACGTGAAAGTAAAGTTGTGGGAGCAATTTCCCAAAAACACATCGCGCGGTGGCGAAAGCCAATTTTTGGCGTCAGCCAAACTTTGAGATTGTCTTGAAACTTTCCCTTAACTTTTTTCTCTGTAAAATACACAAAACTTGTCAAAGTGAGATATATAAATCACTCTCCGAAGTTAAGAATTGAGCGCTGTAGAGACAACAATAGCTCGATAAATTGTCTACACCGCGTTTATTCCACTTGGACCGCGGTGACACTGCTCTTTTATTAGGGAGTTATTTTCTATTTTAATCATACCTACAAGCTTGAAAAGAAAGATCCTGTTTAGAAAGATAGAATTAACGTTCAACGTTCCTTTTTTTTTAACTGTATTGCACATAAATATACACACAAAGGGCGGATTTATCGCCTATTGGCGATTCCTGCCAATCAACCCAACTTTGACATATGAAATGAAACATAAATTCTAAAAAATAACATACCAATGTACTTAATGTACCCGTTAATATAATAAATATCCTTTGTATGCGCCAAAAATTGCAGCTGAGGATAAAAGACTAGCAAATCTAGAAAAATACTAGAAATTTTCTCTCTGCTACAAGCTGCTTGCGGCTCTAGCAATTGAATAGTAAAAAATCAATAATATTTATTTTACAGTCGACTATGGGTGGATTCTTATTCATAAAGTTCTAAGTAACGTATAGATTGAAGGAATTCTATCCCTCCCCCTCTATCATTTTTTTTATATCTTCGAGTGTCCTGCAAGTGTCATGTTTTCGTAAAACTTTTATAAAACATTTTATATATTTTTTACTCTTTACCCCGCACTTCTAGGCAAATTTTATTAAGAGGTGGGCCCAGAGTTAGCCTTAAGGGAGCCCATCGGCAAACCCCACCCCTAAATTACGTTCCTTCAGTCTCCTTACCCAAGGAGGTTACATTTCATTCTTACAAATAAGAAACATAAATACGAATTATATCTACAATAACGTATAGATGTAGAGAATAACTAAATTATAATAAATGTAATAGGTACCTTCTCTAGAGGCAGTATTTCCCAGCAAGTCTTCCGTTCGACCTCCCGCCTCTGTGCCATTGTCCCAATGTTGACAATTCTCCGTCTACCTCTGTAATTTGCAATATTTCACCAGGGCCGTACGTATTTCGCAGGCTAGTGGTTCTAGAACCCATTAAAACTTGTCACGGTCCGTGCATATTGTTCATAGGTATACACATTATTGTAAGGTGTAGGTAACATTAGCACTATTCTCAAAGTGTCGTTCGTGATATCTTTCGAGAAAACCCTTTGCTACCTGAAATTGTTTTACCAACTTGCTTTCCCTGATTAATTCCCCAATTCTGCGCAACAAATACTGCGCTACTTTTGGCACATTTTTTCGACCTCATAAATTGAAATAATTGAGTTATAATAATTAATGTTATTATAATTTACCTAATGTTGTAAGCCTACTTACTTTGTAATATCATTTTACTGAATAAAGAATCTATCTATCTATTATATGTTTGGCTCAGTTGAACTTCGAATCACACTAGCTTTTACCTTACTGTAGTGTACAGGAAAATATCGGGCCTTGTGTTCGAAAGCCCAAATTCTTGTGGTTGAGTGTTCTATTTGCATTTACCAGCCTTGATTAATAGCCTTAACTTTGTCTTAAACTAATTAAGTAGTTATTTTGTTTTCAACACCCTGATGAAAAATCAAGGGTTTTTTTTTTAACAATATTGACTTCTTTTGTCAATGAACAATGCCAGACTCCCATATATCGCTTTGCATGGGGTGCCTGATGGTCAACGCCCGCCAGGAAGACCACCGAAGCGATGGAGAGACAGCTGGAGTTCCACATCACAGGAGAACAATCCTGTCAATACAGACTCGCTAAGTCTAGATGCAGTTTAAGAAGAAGAACAAGACTTCTTTTAAGTTGGCTTTTATATATACAAGAAACTCATACAAAAACATTGCGATAGGCCATAATACGTATTATTGTACAACAAACAATAGGCGGCCTTCACCTTGGCCTTCTACTATGAAACATTTTATTGTAAACTGAAACACATAAATCTAAATTACGATATACTCAGATTCTGAGAAATTTATTTTGTTTACAAAATGTTCATAAAATGATCTGCAAATATTAAATAATCCCACCCGTGGGAATTGCTCTAACGACCATCGTTTAAGAACCATTACTGTGTCTAAACATAAGGACTTTTCCAGTAATGTACACAGATTTTGTAAAATAATGCCCGGCGTGTTGTGTAATTCTGTGAAGTGGAATGTGGGTTACATACCTATGGTAATGGTGTAGACACTGAGGTGTAGAATACTGTACTGAGGATACCATAGATAAACAAAGATAATATAAGTAGTAATAATGTATACAGCATGGTAGAAGCTTTCAGCCGAGTTTTATATTTCAACTTAAAGGCATGGTACCAAGAATGACGTCACAGTCATTTCCCACGGCATTAAGGTTCTAAATCGCGTGAACAATCGCATGATAAAATAGTATAAATAGCGTTTTTTTTTTTCCATTTTTGGGGGTTAATTTTGCGTTTAGCAAAAAACTTTTACGGTTATTCCCTAGATTTTAATGGATATTATCAGTACGAAAAACAAGTTTTACTCCGCGTCTTTCGGGAAACGAGTTTCCGTCTTTCGGAAAAAAGATCAGAGATGTTTTTCACATTTTTTTTTGAGAAACGTATACAAGATATAAAAAATCTTTTAGGGTTATTCCCTAGATAAATGTTCAATGCATCAAACCTATTTTGTTCAACAGCATATTTAGTAACAGTTGTCGAGATATAAGGTCTCCCGTTTTTAGAAATTTTTGAAATGTCGGTATGCATACTCTTAAGAGAGTGGGCATATTGACATTTCAAAAACTTCTAAAAACGGGAGATCTTAGATCTCGACAACCTTACTAAAAATGCTTTAGAGAAAAATAGAGTGGTTACATTAAACCTTTATCTAGGGAATAACTGTAAATGATTTCTTTTATATCTTGTATAGATTTATCAAAAATAAGTGAAAAACTACTCTGATCTTTTTTTACAAAGATAGCAACTCGTTTCCCGAATGTCGCGGAGATTTTTATTGTTGTGATGATATGCATTAAAATTTAGGAAATGACCGTAAAAGTTTTGGTGGGCACCTATGAATTGAAGGCCCTGGGATAACAAAAGAGGCATATGAAGACCACACAAAAGGTGGACAGATGACGTTGTTCAGCTTACGGGTCGTAGATGGCAGCAGATAGCCCAAGTAAGAAGACAATGGAAGAGTTTAGAAGAGGCCTACGTCCAGCAGAGGAACGCAAGTGGCTAGCGTTAAGTAAGTAATTGTCCTTCATAAAATTCCTTTTTTCTGTACTTCAATCGAAAGAAGAAATATTTTCCTGCATAGAGCACATGACCCAAATATAAAATTAACACTTTTATATACACAGTCGTATCTGGGTTACTTATATTTGAAGACGAAATTGAAAAATTTGCATCGTAAGCATACGTACAAATATTTACCTACAATATTACTTATTTGCTTAGAGAAGACCACAGAGTATAACGAGAATAAAAAAAGCTGCGGTGAACAGATTCTACGCTACGTTTAGGAAAAAAAAATAACCCGTTCGTAGTTAAAAGTCATTTTAAATATAACTTTGCAAGCTAAACCAAACACACTGAAAACGAAAAAACGTAGTAATATTTTTATTCAAACAACGATACCATTGCCAACTTTTTCTCAGAGACAATAAGCTTTTGAAACCGGATGCACCGAGCGCATTTGCTGGAACAGAAAAATGCGAAATAAAGTTAGAATGTGTTAATGCTTTTGAAAATATTATTATTATCAGAATCAGACATATATTATCTACCTATATAGTATTGTTTTAAAAATTTCAAAGGTCATTAAGAAGAATGTGCGGGAAAACGCTGAGAGATAAGATAAGGAATGAGGTTATTAGGGAAATGAGTGACTGCAAGACTGATGTAGTGACAAGAATGAAAGTAAACAAACTAAGATGGTTTGGGCATGTTGAGAGAATGAATGATGACAGGATGACAAAAAAGATATATCTGAATGAGCGAAGAGGGGTGAGAAAGCGCGGCCGTCCGAGACTGACCTGGTCCGATCATGTCGACCAGATCCTCAAGGATGGACGCGTTTTGAGTAAAAGGAATCGGAGAGCGTGTATGACTAATTGCATGAATGTGACGGAAGCTAGGAGTGTGTGTAAGGATAGGGCTGTCTGGCGCTCTGTCCTCTCTGCCTACCCTGCAAGGGATGTGGCGTGAGGGTATAGATAGATAGAATTTTCTAGTCAAATGCATTCAAGCCAACGCATTCTTCCAATATGATGGATATTGCTGAAACAATGTCTTCAATATTGCGGATCTATACATTCATAAAATTGCATTCTTCTTGACGTATTCCAAAATAGTTTGAAAATATGATACCTAGTACTTACCTATCACAAAATTTACAGAAAATATTAAAGGTACGCTTACACGAGGCAATAAATTGCTCCAGTACCGGCAATTTCGCGTCACAACGACATCATTGAAGGAAAATCCCGCGAGCTTAAGGCCCTCCACATCCTCGGGTAGCTCAGGCGCATTAATAGCGACCTCTTACCTCTCACTTCTAGGCATATCATATTAAGAGGTGGGCCCAGGGTTAGCCTTAAGGGAGCCCCCCGGCAAACCCCACCCTTAATTACGTTCCTTCAGTGTCCTTATCCAAGGAGGTTACAATTTATTCTTCAACAACATCAAGTATATTGCGTCATTGTGACGTGAAATTGCCGTGAGTGGAGCAATTTAGTTGCTCGCGTAAGCGAACCTTAACAATGAAAACTGCGTTCATACGGTTTTATTTGTAGTAGGTATTGGTAATAACTAACACTATCAACAAAATTTTAAAGTCACAAGACATGTACTAGTAGGCACACCTCTAAATATTTTGCTTGCAAGATTTCATATTAGGTACTTAGCAGTGACGAAGGGTGGATTTTTTGCATAAGGGAAGCCGGGGCTAACACTTCTTATTGGATTACGTCAATTTAGACACAATTTTTTTTTTTAATAAAAGAATGAATCTGGGTTTATCGAAATAAACCCAAATACATCTTTGTACACTTCACAGAAAGCTTAAAAGCTTGTGTTGTGAAGCGGAGTAAGTCGGGGATTGAACCAGCGCCCACTGGATTAACAGTCGAGCGCGTTACCAACCAGGCTACCGACCACCTCTATTATATCTATCATTTTATCCAAAAGGTAACTCGATGGGAATCGTGTTCTTAGGTAGCTTTGCGCCTGGTAGGTACTTAGCAATAAAGATAATTTTTTTTATATTCATTAAAATTTCGTAGAAAACGAACTTTTATTAGGTAGAAACTTGATGTACTGTAATATTTTGAAATGTAGTTTTTCTACTCGGTTCAACTAGGAAGGCGTTCGTTTTGAATCTTTTGTTGGATAGAAAATGTAAATAATGTTTCGAAAAGTTAGTCTCGACCATATTCTTTAGTACGTAGAATCCAAGTAACAACAACTGCGACTTCATAATGTTATGCAAGACTTAATGAGTCCGACGAGCCAAGACCCGACCCCTTTAGGTTTGTTTGGAAAATATTTATACCGTGCATGCAACACTGTAACTAGAATCTTTTTTTCTGCTTTTTTTTTTATACTGCTTTCATAATAATAGTACAATCTAGAGCAACGGTAACCAATTGATGGTCCGCGAACCACTAGTGGTCCGTGGAGAAATCTGACTTTATTTGAATTTTCGAACACACTCCAAACCCTCCGCGAAAAAGTCATCGGAATCTCTTAACACGTCTAGCTCGCTGCATTTAACATTTTTTGTCTTATGCTGGCATCACAAGCTTGACAAGCATCCACAAGTTTTGTGTTAATGAGGCAAAAGGCGTGTGGATGGGGCGTATGTCTCAGCTCGTGTATGTAACCGACCGTAAACGCCTTTTTATTTCTGAGCTCAAAAATTGGAGACGCTCGGCGAGCGTGTGGATGAGGCATCAAACTAGCCTAATGTTACATTTTTTGTATCATTCGACCAATTTCGAGTCGCACACTTGACCCACTTTTTGGTAATAGGAAAAACCTCTGTCAAAGTTATCCAATTACACAAATTTTAGGTAATTTTTTAATCCTTTCAATACGCTTAATTTAATTATTTATTTACACTTTTGGTAAACAAGACACAGAGATATGTTAACATTACATAAAGAATCACAACATAATATGTTCACTAGGGCGAGCTTATCGCAGTGCTGCGATCTCTGCCAGCTAAACCCTTTCCAAAATTTTATATAATTACGTATTTTTATTTGAGAGAAATATTTTTTGTCATGATTTCGTAGATTGAAATCTGATCGATCGAAATTTAAATCGCTGATAAAGGTTGATGTTAAAAGAAAGAGTGGGTTTTTAAGGAGAGAGAGCTTAATATTTCGAGATATTGTAGGCTCGAAGTAATACTCGTATTTTTAGGGATAGCATAGAACAGCAGGGGTGGGGAGGTTTGGCCATTATGAATTTAGTGGTTCGTGAGCCCAAAAACTTTGGCGACCTCTGATCTAGAGCGGTGCGGCTAGGTTGGTAAAGTATGCTGTTTCACCAGCTGTAAAACTTTCAGTCCCGCCAGCACTTTTGTAAACTATTAAACTTCTAACTTTAAAATTAACCCACCTCGTTAAGGTGGTATGCATGAGGTGGTTCAGAGGAGGAATTAAAAGAAAACATTGTGGCACCTAGAAAAATGTTGAGTACCTGATTATGCATAATGCTAATACTAATGTTTTCTTGTTTATGGTAAACAATATATGTTTACCCCGTTGTTTGTGCATCGTATGCACATAATTTAGTTTTTCTGTCCCACATAACTTGTCGGGTAGATAAAAAATTGTATTCCTAAGTTTGGTGTAACAAAAAAATGCTGTCACTGTATATTCAAATTCAAATAAATTTATTAGTAACTAATATCTTACATTTAATACATACATATAAAACTAATTACAATATTTAAATTTTCCATACTACCCTACAATGTGAGGAGACCTCGTGTATTGGAGGGGAGTTCCGGGGGTCTCATCGATTCCAACATACAACATCAACAACAAGACAATGACACATTTTTTACAAATTATAAAATAATTAAAAAAAAAATACAATACATTCATTATCATATGTTGCCTATTATTCAGTTTTTTTTTTTGTACATACACCTTGAGCTATTATATTGTGGTTAGTATTGCCCCGGAACAGGCCATTGCCTAGTAGGGCAATAAAATCGAGTACTTTTTTTGTTTATATCTTTACTTTGTTAAATGCTTTTGGATATTAAATAAATGAAATGAAATGTAAAAATAAACTTTTTATTTATGCCCCTTGTCCAGACATCCATCTATGCAAAGCGTGTAAAGTATTCATAGTTGGGAAAATAAAACAGTTAAATACCTATATCATTAATAAGAAAACGCGACCGTCCAAGAAAAACTCATTTATATAAAAAAGATCTGGGCTTGCATACAAAAACTCAAATAGGTAATTTACTGCACACTTTGCACTAGACTAAAAGCTGACTATGGCGACCAGGTACTCAAGGACGGACGACGGACATGTTGTGAGTAAAATTATCGTAGTGCGTGAATGACGATAATTACTGCACGTCCGTTCTTGAGAACTTGGTCGACGTGGTCGAGCCAAGTGCTTCTTGAACGGTCTCCCACCAACGTATTTCAATATCCTTTCTTTACTCACCCTTTCTACATGACCTAACCATTTCAACTTGTTCACTTTCCTCTAGTTACAACATCCCTCTTGCAGTTGGCGCATTTCACTAATAACTTCATTTCTGATCCCATCTCATATTAAGGGCTTGGCACCAAGAATGACGTCACAGTCATTTTCCACGGCATTAAGGTTCAAAATCGCGTGAACAATCGCACGAAAAAATGGTAAAATAGCGTTTTTTCCATTTTTCGGCGTTAATTTTGCGTCTATCAAAAAACTTTTACGGTTATTCCCTAGATTTTAATGCATATTATCAGTACAAAAAAAAAATTACTCCGCGACTTTCGGGAAACGAGTTTCCGTCTTTCGGAAAAAAGAACGGAGATGTTTTTAATATCTTTTTTTGAGTAATCTATACAAAATCTTTTACGGTTATTCCCTAGATAAATGTCCAATGCATATACCATATTTTGTTCCAAAGCATATATTTAGTAACGGTTGTCGGGATAAAAGGTCCCCCGTTTTTAGAAATTTTTGAAATGTCAATATGCATACTCCTATAGTTATTGTCCATGCAGTACAAACATAACTTGACTTATATTTTCCCTCGCAAACAATGCCATTTTAAATTATTTTTCGTATTATTGTAAAACCCAGCATACTTTTAATATATTCTCTTTTGTAACAGCACTCCGCAATAGTCAGAAGCAAGCAGATGCATTTTATTTCTTTTCTCTGTCTGACTCCTTTAAATTTTATGAATCATTGTGTAGCTACAAACATAACACATTATAATTTGTAACTCTTTTGGAATGTTCCTGAAATCGTCAAAATTTGTGACAATATTCTATTCTATTCTATTCTGTACCCTCACGCCACCTCCCTTGCGGGGTAGGCAGAGAGAACGGATCGCCAGACTTTCCTATCCTGACACACACTTCGGGCTTCCGTCACATTCATGCAATTCCTCATACATATTCTCCGATTACTTTTACTCAAAACACGTCCGTCCTTGAGTATCTGATCAACATGGTTCAGCCATGTGGTTCTTGGACGGCCGCGTTTCCTTACACCTCTTCTTTCACCCAGGTACATTTTCTTCGTTATTCTTTCATCGTTCATTCTCTCCACATGACCCAACCATCTCAACTTGTTCACTTTCATTTTAGTTATGTGACAATACCTATATCAAATAAATAAGGACGCTTAGATTCTGAATCGCCTATGTCCAGGAACCATGTTTATACTGGATAAGTATCAGAATCTCCAAGGTCGGGGGTACCTGCCTGATGACAACATCTTCTGTAAGTGTGGATCGATCCAGGACGACAGCCACCTACTAATATGTCCCCTGATGGGAGAGAGCTGCACCCCTGGGGATCTGATTCTAGGAAATGACAAGGCGATGTATGTCGCCGCATATTGGAGTGGCAGGGTATGACCCACTCGGACACGTAAAGTAAGTATGTAAGTACTATCAGAATTCATATTTCAGTAACGATAGCAGAATCTTGACATTTATTGATAATTCAAATGCCTAAATTATGGTTAAAGAGAAAAATTACTTTTATTACAAAACATGTAAGCATGCAATACTGGTAGTATCGAACTTAAAATCCAGGCGCAGGCCTGCCCCGAGCAAAGGCTAGAGTACTTACATACCTAATATTTTTTCTGGGTACGTTTTATAGTCAACTGTCTGAGAGGCAACTATATGAAATATGTATATGGAAAATTATAACAAGTTAAGTAATCCCTGTCGTCTCTTATTGAAGGTCGTAATTTTGCCAGCAAGCTGGTGTACTGTAGACATCTGTCATATATTAAAAGTTTTCAGAGAATTTCTTGGATTCGCTTATTTGTGTTATCTACTCAGACGTCTCTAATGCCAACTAAATTAATATACTGTCACGCTAAAGAAAAATATTTGGAGCATAATAATTGCTACAAACATTACATATTAGACAGGGTGAATCCAAGCACTTGTAGCGTTTTTCTCGCAAGTAAGAAGATTTTCGTAGTTTGGCATAAAAAAATCATATCAGAAATGTCAAATATTGGTGCTGTTTTCGGTTAAGTACCTACCTAAAACATCCGGGGTCAACAGTGAATTGAGAAAGAAATCATAATGTATTTTTTAAAATCGTGTCCTCATTTATTCTCTCCTCACGGCCCACGGCCATACCATTTGTAGATTTTCTATCTTTTTGTTTGTGTTTTGAATGTTGTTTTTGAACACTCTTCTTCTGTACACAGCTCAGCACAAAGGCTAACGCTGTAACGTTGAGCTGTGTTATATTGTAACTAAATAAAATAAGTAAATAAATAAATCTGAGCTCGTTCTTCTCATCTCTTTAGTTACCTTATTCACTATCCTGTTTCTCAGTGTTTTCCCACACATTCTTCTCAACGCCCTCATTTCCACCGCATTCGACCTTTTGTTCTTCTTTAGCCATATCTAATATCCATGTCATTCAACTTTTTCTTAAAATAAATGAAATTAGAAACCTTGGTTTGGAACTGCCTCTAGACTAAAGGCATTATGTAGGTACCTACGTCCTACATATGTATAGTATTATATTTATAAATTGTAGATACACAGATATGACATATTGACAAGCTTTATTGAGTAGCGTAGATTGACTATTCAAATATGTACTCGTATGTTATTTTTAGAGGATGTGAACACATCTTTATGCAGCTAACTTATGTAGGAGGTTTATTTGTGAAACCTCGTAACTGCATTATTACAAATCATAGAAGAGATACTAAAAATGCTAAATTAAACCATTCTTGATCAATGATGAGCCAAATCATAGCCCAAACTGCTTCAGTATGTAAGATCAATATCAATTATTTATTCACAGAGAAATGAAGGATGAGAATATTGCTGACCAGCCCAACTCCATTTCTGACTGGAAACTCTGTGAACGACATCGACGACCTTGGTCCTCTCTCCGATCAAAGCATTAATTTTCCTGTCTCTCAGTGAAATACCCAGCATTCTCCTTTCCATAGCTCTTTGTGTCACTGATAATTTGTGTAAGATTATTTTATGAACACAAACGTTCCACAACATAGGTGAGCACTGGGAGAACACAGGCGTCAAATAGCTTCTTTTACACAAGATATTATTCTTAATCAATTCCATTTTACGTTAGTCAGGACCCTCAGCGTGCCTAACTGTTGCTGCCTCTTGTTCATTGGCTCATATTTTTAATTTGTAACCCGTAATTAGCACCGAGAGTTAGTATGTAAGGTAGCTCGTTGTTGCAGGGATTGCGAAGGAGTCATTCCTGACGATTTTGCTAGTGGGTGCCTTTCCGGCTAACTCTGAGGAGTTCTGAGTAACTTTGGACTGAAAGAGCGAATCAAAAAGCGCCAACAGCAGCTTGAGGTATTCAAGTGTAAGCTGAGCCTTTAATATATTATTTTAGTTAGAGGAGTTTCCTATAAAGCAATCTTTCTACTCCATAGTTCTCTTGGGTATCAATAACTTCGACGATAAAAGATTCCTCGTTTGAAAAATACACATAACGATATTGCGGATACGCGAGGACAGACGCTTTACAAAAATATCACGAATGCAATATAACCAGAAATGCAAAGGAGAAACCTTAGAACTAATATATTATTATACTTTTATACATTCGAGACGAATGCAAGCGAAATCGTCGCTCAAATATTGAATCGGACGATATGAAATTTTTATGATAGCTGCTGCTCCATGTATGATGCACGATTTTTATTAAGTGTGAAGATTTCTATACAAATTCTTGGTACAAACCTTATACTTGTAAACGTGATAAAACTACGATTAGATACAGTAAAAAGCGAGTAGTTTTATATGAGAGACGAGTGTGATTCAAAAGGTTGGGTGCTATTCGATGTGTACATTTGACAGCTGGAAAGTATTTTTCAATGCTGAGATATACTCGTACTTAGATGATAGATACATACTAGGAGACAATTTTTCTCATCGTCGACGACCAGAAACACATAAATAATTAGAGAGACCTGCCAGACGGAAGATATCGTGAGATGTGGTAGGAAAAGGCGACGATATTGGAGAGACCATGTGGACAGGATGGATGAGAGCAGAATACCCCACATCGTTGATGAAGAAGAAGACGAAGAAGACCGTGACCATTTAGAGATTTATGTCGTTAAATAAGCTCGCCCCTTCCGATTTAAAAATCAAAATCTCAAAAACAAAATCATTTATCTAAATAGGTACAGATAAAATCAAATAATAACCCCAATCAAAGTTGGTTCTGAGAATTGGAAGTATCATGTTGAAATTCATCATGTAGGCTTCAGCCAACGACTTTCTTCCAGCTTCAGATAATCTCTGATTTCTAGGAAAAATTCATAGCACGGGAGCTTATAATCTCTTTTAATTAATCAAATCACTTAAGAGTAGGTATGCATACCGACATTTCAAAAATTTCTAAAAACGGGAGATTATATGTCGACAACCGTTACTAAATATGCTTTGTAACAAAATAGGGTAAATGCATTTTACATTTATCTAGGGATTAATCGTAAAAGATTTTTTATATCTTGTACAGATTTCTCAAAAAAAAAAATGGAAAAACTCCTCTGATCTTTTTTCCGAAAGACGGAAAATCGTTTCCCGAAAGTCGCGGAGTATTTTTTTTATGTACTGACAATATGCATTAAAATCTAGGGAATAACCTTAAAAGTTTTTTGATGGACGCAAAATTAACTCATAAAAAATGGAAAAAAAAACTATTTTCACCATTTAATCATCCGATTGTTCACGCGATTTTGAACCTGTTAATGCCGTGGGAAATGACTTTGAAGTCATTCTTGGTACCAAGCCCTAAAAAGAATGATATAATTAAATTACTTATCTGTATTTTTTCGGCAACGAATTAATTATACAGGTACGCATTTTAAAAGTACCTACAGGTATCTTGTAACGATACAACTTAGTTTTAAATTGCTATAAAATATCTTTGTTTTCACACCCCGCATTCTATTGTTCTCTACTTTTATTTATTTATTTTTTTGGGTGTTTTTTCTCTCAGCATAAATTTAGGCTTTTCTGTTACTCTCGTCGCTTAGCCCTGCATAAACAGGAATCGAAAACCAATGGTGATCTACTTGGAGCAAAATATATATATATTTTTTAATTTCTTAGTATATTTTGTAATATTATTGTTTATTGTGTGAAATCCTCCGTAGGCCATAGCGAAGCAGTTGGATTGGCAATAAGCAGTACAAAATGTAAATGTTACATCCAACATCCCATAAAGAGATTAAGGTACGTGACCAAGAGCAAATAATGGTGTTTGAAGAAATTATGAATATTTCAATCTTTAAAAGTATGTAACGTGTAGGTGTACTATACAAAAGCAACGGAAACACAAAAAAAAACAGGAAACTTGACTATCTATGCCATAGTTTCAATCCTGGGGATCAGTTTGCAGCAAAGTTCGTTTGTTTACGTTTTGTTCTCTATTACGCTCGTTTCTCTCATTTCAGATCAACATAAATTATTATAATGAGAAGTTTTCTCACACTTATTCCAAAACCTCACCTAACAGTAAACAGTACCTATAACTTGTATAGGTGTAGGTAGCTAATGTTTTTTTTAATGATTTACGTGATACTTGTTTCTTGCTCAATTAACAGTTCTACCACGTAATCCATTTAACCGTTATCGATAATGTCCCATACTTAATAACACGTCTAGCTTATCTATCAATTTTTAGATAACCTAATGAATTTCACCTGGTTCTTCGTTTCTGATCCCCTGCTCCTGTAGAGATGGGCATACTAAGTTGGTATCTTTATATATTATATAATCCCAAGTGGGAAATGCTGATATAAAATGACCCCCATTCTTGTTTGCTCTGTGTAGGTATACCTAATGTTAATTAAAACTTTTCTCATTACAAGCGATTTATATTTTATATTGTATTAATGTTTCACTTATTTTCATATTTACGATGCGGTTTTTCAGAGCAAGCTCAGCTTTTGTATACAAGTAAGGAATAGGTACCCACCTCCCGCGTTGTAAGTTCTGGGAAACAATACTATATCGCCGTAACACAGTTAAAATAAAGTTGGTTCCGGAATTAACAACTAGAATTATTGGCTCAGTAAGGTAAACTATTTTGCATAATATACACTACTAGAGTCAACAGTCTTTTAAACAGGATTTAGTTTTGGCTGGTTTTTTTTAAAGGATCCTGAAGGCGAAATAGTTACTGAAATTAATTGAAAGGTAATTAATAAATAAAAATTCAAATCCATCTATCCATTCCGAAATTATTGAAAAACATTTAGGTATTAAACTTCTAAAGTTATTATAAATTTAATAATGGACAAAATCCATTCATTTTTTTACAACATGTAGACAACAGTTAAGTGTGCACGATGACTTTCCGATTTTTTCGGTGTAGGCTGTTTATTATCACTTGGTCGGTGAGTACTTGACTATATCCTTAGAAATTCTATTGAAAATATTCCATGGGATAAGGCTCATCGAAAAGTAGACCTTAGAATATCTGGCTAATTACATAATATATGTGTTGTCCAAAGTCACCGATGTGGTTAAACAAGCAGCTACCTTAAAATGGAGTTGGGCAGGACACGTTGCCAGACGCTCCGATTCTAGATGGACCAACAAGATTATTGAATGGCAAAAGGAGCGTTGGAAGAGCTCAGGCAAGATGGTCTGACGAAGTGAGTTGAATCGCAGGTAGCAATTGGGGAAAAAAAACAAAGGGAGCCGTGGAAAGTCAAAGGGGAGGCCTATATCCGGCATTGGAATCAAAATGTCTGAGAATGAAGTTGAAGAAGAATGTTTAAAAAAAAAACCTCTTTATCCTTTTAATAAAAACGTAGTCGAGATGTTATTATTAAAATTGTCTGAAAAATATTAACAGTTTTTTTTTTGACAAAATATGTAATTATTACTTACCAGGTATGCAGGAATTTATTTATCCCTCTAATTTGATTCTTACCTGAAAATAAAATAAAAACATCGTTAGTATGAAAATTGCTGGATGTTATTTTTAGATCGGTTATTATTTTATTAACAAAGTATTTTCAACCGTACCTATTACCTGGTTTGTTAATATAAAAATTCCTTCGCATTTTTTATAGAATAGTCTACTTTTCCTTCATAAATTGGTGTGTAAGCTTGCGTTTTTTGCATATTGTCGATATCCTGCTGGACTAAAAATGGAAAAAAAATTGTTTATGGTGTGGGATTTATTTTTGTGAAAAATGTGTCGTTAAAATAATTAACAGATTTGCGAAGGTGGTAAGGGTTTGAAAAAACTGAAACAGATTTTTTAAATTGTAAACAATGTTTTCGCTTAAATAAATTGTTGGTGAAAAAGAACACATTAATTGGAATAATTTTCGTGGATGAAATAAATATCTACGTTTTTTTGCGCCTCAATAAAAGTGTTTTATTAAAAGTCTTTTAATAATTTATTTTACAAAAGCACACATAGTTTACTATTATAATGTCCTAAATCTACTTAAACTAGCACGTGGCATAAGTTTATTTATATTACAATGAAGTAATGTATCTATTAGTGTACGATTTTTTTCAGGGCTACGTTCTGTATCTATTGAAATTCACTCAGTGATTCGCTCGATTGTTTATAGTCCTATTGTTCTCCGTTCTATCATCGGTGCGAGTTAACTGGTTGTGCGACTCAACCTGTTCTATGTGCACAGTTGACACGCTCAGTTGTGGCAAATAACACCCAAGTATTTTGTTGGTAGATATAATAGAGTGGTCCGCTCGTACTGTTCACTCACTCTTACCAACACGCAATATGTCTATCCCTTTCTACCAAAGAAGGGAGCAGTGATATCGGCTCTATCTCGATGTATATCTATCAACCCTTATAAGTATTCTCATATCTCTATCTCTGTTTGACAATTCCAATTGGAACAATAACCCAAATGCGTTATGCTTTGTGCGATAATCGTCCGATGACTCGCTGAGTGAAAATTAACGGATCAAGAACGAACCCCAGTGTGTTAGAAATTACCATCGACTAGAAAATGAACAAATAAAATAGTTAACATTTTATAAATAATTCATCCTCTGGAATCTAAATAAAACTTTTACGCTTTTATCCGTTGTGGATATTTCTGAAGAGCTTTTGTCTTTCTTGGGATTTATGCATGTTGAGCAATATTTTTATGGGTTTTTCTCCGGGGACCATTAAAAACCACTAATGATCTACTTTAGTAATTGAAAGCATAATTATAAAAAATCAAATGAAGCTGAAATGGGACAGATAGATTAGATAGATAGAAGGTTGTAAAGAATGGAAAGGGTAAGGAATCACTGAAACAACTTCGCCAAGGTATATTATTCTGTTTGTGATAGGTACTTTGTACCATATTTTGAGTGTCAGGGGTCCATCTTAAGGAACCTATATAAAGGTGGGAAGAACTATTGAACATTGAGCCCCTTCTATATCTATGATAATCTATGGTTGACGCCATTTACTTTCTAAACATATGATTGCGTCTCATGTTGGATGTCCAGAATTTCATGAATCCTGGTGATATTTCAGTGATTTTTGCGACTCATTATGTATAATCAGTGTGGAAATTACTTTGTAATATAACCTATGTAATCAAATGGTAAATTAGCGAACTTTACATCTAGAAAAAATTGCGTATACCTAGCGGAAATGCTGTCAGCGGTGAATTTTTGTCTATGGCTTTATCCGTTAGGACTTCCTACATTTATACAGGTTCCCTAGTCCATCTGATTTCGTCATCGGGTATTTTTGTATTGTGGAAAGGTACAAAGACAAACAATAACCCCACATTCTTTTTAGATATCTGCATTCTTCTCTTAGTGGGTGTTTTTATTATTGATTTTGAATGCGGAAAATGGTCAAAGGATTACTTTTTTTTCCTGTTCACCGCACAATGTTTACTGAATTGCGGAAATAAACATATAATAATATCTAAAAAGAAAAAAAGGTTCTTTAAAAATAACCTACATTCGCTACAAAGCATATATGTAGATTGCGAATACAAAAAAATAAACGTCTGAAAGATGAAAGGAAAAAAAGTAGATATTTAGGTCTTGCGAATGTATGTAGTATTTTATTTAGTTTATACGGTTCTGGCGCTCTCAAATATTTCAACAATTATATTTTTTCTACAACATAACATCAGTTTACAAAAAAACTTTCACGTCTGAGCGAATGTATGAAAAGATCCCGGGGCGAAAACAACTTTACGTACTTTGTTGTGGTGTCATTTCAATATGAAAGGGACATTGTTATAACATAATGTAGTTTGTAAGATTATGTATAAGATTTAATGCCTTCTTAGTAATTTGACATAACGGTATTTTGTAGGACGTAAAGGGTTTTCATAAAGAAAATCTTTTGTTTTACAGCAGACCTTAAAAATTTGTCAAGAGTATGCATACCGACATTTCAAAAATTTCTAAAAACGGGAGACCTGGACAACTGTTACTAAATATGCTTTGGAACACAATAGGGTATATACATTGAACATTTATCTAGGGAATAACTGTAAAAGATTTTTTATATCTTGTACTTATAGATCTCTCAAAACAATTATGAAAATCAAGGAAAACACCTCTGATCTTTTTTCCGAAAGACGGAAACTCGTTTTCCGAAAGACGCGGAGTATTTTTTTTTGTACTGATAATATGCCTTAAAATCTAGTAAAAGTTTTTTAATAGACGTAAACTTAACCCCAAAAAAAGGGGAAAACGCTATTTTTACCATTTTTTCATGCGATTTTTCACGCAATTTTGAACCTTAATGACGTTGGAAATCACTGTGACGTCATTCTTGGTGCCAAGCCCTTAAGTGGTTTATGACTTTTTTTTTAAGAGAATAATAAAAATACATTTTTATGCCTACTTATAATGTTTGAAATATGTGGCGTTTGGTCTAAATAAGATATCTGCCCGTTTTAAGTTTCCAAAAAAAAGGATTTTTTTTAAAGGCCGATCCAAAATTTCTTAAAAATTTTGAACAGTGTACTACGAATGACCTCATCAGAGTCATTTTCCACGACATTAAGGTTCGAAATCGCGTGAACAATCGCATGATAAAATGGTAAAAATAGCGTTTTTTTTTTCCCACTTTTTGGGGTTAATTTTGCGTCTATCAAAAAACTTTTACGGTTATTTCCCAGATTTCAACGCATATTATCAGTACAAAAAAAAAATACTCAGTGACTTTCAGGAAACTAGTTTCCGTCTTTTGAAAAAAAAGATCAGAGATGTTTTTCACTTTTTTTTTAGTAATATATACAAGACATAAAAAATCTTTTACGGTTATTCCCTAGTTCAATGCGTCTACCCCATTTTGTTCCAAAGCATATTTAGTAACGGTTGTCAAGATCTCCCGTTTTCAGAAATTTTTAAAATGTCGGTAAGCATACTCTTAATAGGTATCCATTTCTATGTTTTTCGTTCTTCATGTTTCAATACTGCGTGTAGAGTGGTTGAATAACCGAGCTTAACCCTGAAGATGGCAGTAGTATCGCTGTCTGAACAAGACTAAGTGTTTAATATTGTATATATTACGAGTATTTTGATGGAAACTTGATCCCTGACAGCCGTGTCCACGAAACTCAGAATAAGTTTTTTTTTTTTTTTTTGAGTCTAAATAATAATATATTGGGGAATAAAAATAGCACGTTGTGGTTTGCTGGTAGAAATAAACGACTTTGCGATCAAATTATGTAATGCTTCATCCACATGCTCGTGTAGGGTCGTGAAGGCTCGGTTTACATGAGTAGAAAGCCGTCAACGGTGGGTTACGTACACGTCAAGACAAACATTTTCAACCACACGCCTTTTTAATCATTCACGGTGAGGTCGTCGAGGGTCGGCGAGCGTGAAACGGCCGCATAAAATAGTATACTCGTACTTTGTTTATTATACCGCTATATTCTATTAATACCATTTATCGAAAACGCCTTTTGGTAATCGTAGAATATGGTATATACAATTCATGTAGCATAATGTTTCTCTGTAGTATGAATCACATCAATAGAATTGCATAGAAGAGATATCGAAATAATCCACAATAACAATATAAACACGACCATTTGGATTCCGTAATGGCTTTTGGCTTCCAAAATCTTTAAGTACGTTTTATTACTCAATGACATTCGAGACACTATTGTCTTATTAATTTAATGTTACTGTCTTTGAATCGTACATTTTTATGCAAAGAGTTGACCCCAAATTCCAAACTAGTAGTGGGAGGTTTCCACTGAACTCAAAATGTAATTTCTTGGTTGTTGTAAATGGTGTGCGCCATGCTATTCTGAAACTGGGAACATAATCGTAAAGATGGCTAACAAACTTGCTGAAAACTAAAGTTTTCAGCTCTGTATGTGTATTTGTGTAGAACACTATAACTAGAGTATTTACTCTCACAACACAACAAAGCCTTTGTGTAACTTTAAGGAGAGTAAAATTGTAGTCTCTTTTTTAGCAAAGTTTTCTTCATGCATTGAGTAATTTAATCTATGTATTTACCGTCTATCTAAGCCATCACGTACATTCTTATATAGCCAAAACTGTATACGTGTTGATTATCTTATTAAAGACTATATGATTGTGTGATATAGACCAAAAAAAAATAGTATTGAGAAGATCTTGTTTTTTTTTTCCGCACTTTTCACAATAAGCTAAAAGCTATTGCGTCCTGAAGAGCAAAAAGTATCATCAGCACGAGATTTGATAACGGTACATCGTGATTCCGCACTCGGACCAATTGCTGGAAGCGTGTAGCTATTCGAATATATTATATTACTACTAATTGTGTTAGCAAAACGTTAAATATATTTTGTGATCCGTTTTCGGATACAACGGACAAATATCGCATAGAAACACATTAATTCGATTCGATGTGTAATATTATTGAAGTTGGACATGTTCGACTTTGGCCAAGACAATACACATATTACGAATGCAAACTGAACGACTAGGTCAGTAGTAAGTATAGGTATCATGAACTTCGTAAAGACAATTGCCTTTCACGAGAGTGTGCCAGAAAACGGAATTACTGTATTACGGCTAAGGAAATGTTGATAATAATAATAACAATACTCAGTAGGTAGGTACGTACCAACTCAGATACTGTAATAAAAATAATACCCCCTCAAATTAAAATGAACTTTAAAGCTCTCCTTCCACATGAAAGTTTGTATGTGCAGGAAATTTATTTTGGCGAGGGTTAGCAAATCAGATGAAAGAACACTGGCCCGTTACCTCATACCACGCGACACCCGACCAATGAAATGATGCCCTACCACATACACATAATATTTCGAAATAACTTATGGGAAAAGTGTATGTTTGGCGCAGTTGGTTGTAGCGGGGTCTCCCAAGCGGGAGGTGCCGATTTCGAACTCTGATGTCTAAAAAGCGGGAGAAACATAAATTGACTGGCCTTTGTGATTGCCGGGGGGGCTCCCTAAAGGCTAACCCTGGGCCCACCTCTTAATAAGGTTTGCCTAGAAGTGCGGGTAAAGAGGTCACTATTAATGCGCCTGAGCTACCCGGGGATGTGTAGGGCCTCAAGCCCGCGGATTTTCCTTCAATGGCTTTCGTGAAAAGAGCCTTAAGGTAAGAAACATTAAACAAGAAATAAGAGTGGAAAAAAGATGTAGTACCTAATAAGTATTTCAGCATTTACGAATACCTGCAGGCTGTCTGACTCAAGTGACGGATATAGATAATGAAATTATTATGTACTTATTGTCGGTTGGGTCACAAAAATGCGGGATTTTTTCCTATTCACAAAAAAACGTATATCACCACAATCGTTCACTTCAAAAATCTACGCTTCAACTAATTATCGGGTGAAAGCTATATGTGGGTGGGAGCAATGTTGTTTCTTTGATATTCCAAGAACCAATTAGCTAAAATATCTCTTTCATACATATTGTTAATTCACTACCAAAAATAATATTTATAAATTTCTCTTATATACTTAATTAATTAATTAACTTGAAAAACGTTTAATAAACTCTTTTTAACCCCAATACCAACCCCTCTTGTTAAAACAATATGTAAATAAACCCCATGACCACACCAATAATAAAACCTTAAGTATAATACCACTAAAACCCCTTGAATAAAATATTTTCATGTCGCCTTATAAACCAAAGTTTATGGGTACAATAAAATTTTAGTAAGAATTGTAAATGTGGCTGACCAAGTTTTTGGCATTATTCAAATTTTGATGGCGTTGTAAAATTAATATATGTAATATGATGGGATATGGGCCAGTAGGAAGTGGAAGGATGTCGGCGTAGTAATAATAATGTGATTTGATATATCTACTCCTTGATATTAATATTATATCCATTCAACATGCAATATGAACATTTACCTTCCATATACGAAACGGCAATTCACTTTTAGGGCATGGCACCAAGAATGACGTCACAGTCTTTTCTAGGGAACCTGTATAAATGTAGGAAGTCTTAACGGATAAAGCCATAGACAAAAATTGACCGCCGCCAGCATTTCCGCTAGGTACACGCAATTTTTTCTCGATGTAAAGTACGGTAGTTTAGCATTTGATTACATAGGTTATATTCCAAAGGTAATTTCCACACTGATTATTCATAATGAGTCGCAAAAATCACTGAAATATCACCAGGATTCATGTAATTGTGGACAACCAACATGATACGCAATCATATGTTCGCAATGAAAATGGCGTCGACCATAGATTTGTCATAGATATAGAAGGGGCTCAATGTTCAATAGGTCTTCCCACCTTTATACAGGTTCCTTAGTCTTTTCCTACGGCATTAAGGTTCAAAATTGCGTGACAATCACATGACAAAATGGTAAACATAGCGTTTTTTTTTTTCATTTTTTTGGGTTAATTTTGCGTCTATCAAAAAACTTTTACGGTTATTCCCTAAATTTTAATGCATATTATCAGTACAAAAAAAAAATACTCCGCGACTTTCGGGAAACGAGTTTCTGTCTTTCGGAAAAAAGATCAGAGGTGATTTTCTTTTTTTTTTTGAGAAATCTATACAAGATATAAAAAATCTTTTACGGTTATTCCCTAGATAAAGGTTCAATGCATCTATCCTATTTTGTTCCAAAGCATATTTAGTAACGGTTGTCGAGATAGAAGTTAGAAATTTTTGAAATGTCGGTATGCACATTGCACACTCTTAATACCTTACAATATTATGAATGAATAGGAATACTTTATATAGATACGAGTACGTACGAGTATCTACAATTTTTTTTTACTTACTATTGGCATTCTGCTTTTCAACTAACTCCCGTAAACAAAAACATTTACCGTTATTTTATTTTAATCGAAAAAGCTTGGATTGAAAGAAAAAAACAACGGATTTTTAGCAGTTGGATGAAAAAAGTCTGTCGAATATTCTCAAATTTCGAATCCACGTAGACATTTTTTTTTTATTTTGAGATTTAGTTTTCTTATACAGTCATTTCTGATCACTGTTGAAAGCATGCATAAACCCAAATACTTTCATGCACAATTCGAAATAGGGTAGAAGCCTCTCTAACATAGAGTACAGGATACATCGTCAGCACCGGGATTCGGATTCGACACCTCCAGGCTAAGGACTTGGCACCAGGAATGACGTCGCAGTCATTTCCCACGGCATTGAGGTTCAAATTGCGTGAACAATCGCATGATAAAATGGTAAAAATAGCGTTTTTTTTTTCATTTTTTAGGGTTAATTTTGCGTCTACCAAAAAACTGTTACGGTTATTCCCTAGATTTTAATGCACATTATCAGCACATTAAAAATTTTCATCCGCGACTTTCGGGAAACGAGTTTCTGTCTTTCGGAAAAAAAATCAGAGGTGTTTTTAATTTTCTTTCTTTGAGAAATATATACAAGTTAAAAAAAATATTTTACAGTTATTCACTACCGTTCAATGTATCTACCCTATTTTGTTTCAAAGCATATTTAGTAACGGTTGTCGAGATAAAGGGTCTCCCGTTTTTAGAAGTTTTTGAAATGTCGGTATGCATACTCTTAAAGGATTCGATTTCGGAACCTACTAACTGTCAAACGATTAGCTGACAAATGAGATTTCTGACGAAAACTGGTTTGCTTGTGTGACAGCTGAAAATTAAATTCCGAAAAGGTGTATCGTGAATATTACCAATGCATGATGGTAGAAATAATTAATTGTTTATATCACGTACGTACATTGTATGGGATATGCAGATAATATTTTTCATGAGATTATGAAAAAAAGTAGGGATGAAAACATTAAAATCGCGGGATATATTTTGATGCAACGGCTTAACGAGTTCAATATTACATTGGTAGTGGATTTTATTTTAATATTTCATGCATCATCATAATAATAACTAGCATAGTTGGTACCCGTGAAAATTCACGGAATATTAAACACGCTTTTTTTAATTAAATAAACCCGTTGAAAAAATTGGTGACACATAACGAACATGATTAAAAAATACATATTAATTTTTACATTACGTGGAACTACTTTTCTGAAAAAAAAAACCTTTTGCAGAATGCTACATGAATGCTTGGAAGGCCTGCGCCAACCATATTATTTGGGTGATAAAAATATTTTTATAGACAATTAAGAAAACGCGTGTACCTACTTGTTGATTATGTCGTCAGTCCATCTTTTTGGTGACTTTCCTACACTCCTTATATTTGTACAAGGCCCTCACTTTAATATTTGTGGGGCCCATCTAATGAATGTGTCCTGCCCATTGCCACAATTTTTTTTGGCACACGGTTCATGACATCAGCAACTCTGTTCTCTTCTATCATCAATCACGGAGACTAACACCAAGCATCTGCCATTCCATGAACATAGGGATACATTTTTACTTCTGGAGACTCTTTGCTGCAAGGGTTGTTTTTACTAGTCCGTAAATTTCCCGTATAGGTATTAACAGTATAATATAACATGTATGTGTATTCGGTGGGGGTAGACACTAACATACTGTCGATGCTATGCTTTGACAGGCACGTTCATTGGAATAACCGCATCAGAAATAAAATACCCGTGAACATTCCAACAATACAATCACGAACTGACATGTCGAAATAATAGCATTATTAAAAAAAAGCATACCCAACTTGGAAAGATCATCTGCCCTGTATTGTTGAATACGTAGAGCTTAAACTTTCCCACTGATCTATTTTAAAAAATCTGGTCAGATAAAATTTTGCTGTATCAACTCTATATTTTATATACATAAATCTACTGTCTCTATAATATATCACATGCGCACTTTTATACCTACATACTCGTGCGCACTCTTGAACAACCATAATAGATTTATATTATTTTTACTATACCTAGCTACCAGTGACTAAGGGTGAATTCCCGGGGCTAACATTTTTTTATGTGATCACGTCAGATTAGACACAATTATACCTATCATTTTTTTTCCAAAAGGTAACTCGATGGGAATCGTGTTCTTAGGTAGCTTGGCGCCTGATACCTACCTACTTCAAATATTTTGACAAATTCAGCATTGAAATTCTTATACAAAAATCAAACAAGTTACAATACATTATTAAGTAAATCATTACAAAAATCAGTGGCTGTTTTGTACAGACCAAACCTACACTTACAAAAAAATACTATGTTAAAAGTTCTATACTTAAATATACCTATGCATTTTAGAAAAATCTAAAAAACTAAGTTTTCATACACTTTTACTTATATATTTCTGCGCTTTAGGCGTCTATCTATTCCAAACATAGATGTGCAAATTCGTATAGCGATTTATACTATCTATAACGGGTCTACATATTCATATTGTTCACGAAGTTATATGCGGGAGCTTTATACTAATAATTTTCACGTCAAACTTGCAATAACTTCCAGGCTTTTGATTTTTCAATTTTCGATTCAGCGGTGTTTTATCTAATAATGGTTGTTTCAGGGGATATTCAAAATTATTTTAGAAAGGGTAACTTTCATTAATTGTTTCAAAATTATTTGCGGTCAGTGAGGTTACTTCCAATTAATCTAACTATATTACAAATTAGAGAAGTTAATTGGTTGAATATTCATGGAATTTTCTAAGCGGCCGACGACCATGTTTTGGATAATGACGTTTAGCTGTTGCCTAATTGAATCTATGCATACTAATGTCGCGTACGAATACTTACTATGTGCTACGTCGCCACAGCCGATTTTATTGACAAGAACACGGGGATTGAGGTGTGCTTTTTGTGAATAATTCATGTCTGTTCAGTTTATACCCACATGAATCGATTCTGCCATGTGCTTCACTCAGAGCAACTTTTTGTAGAGCTTAACAAGTTCGCAAAGCTTTGATTTATCTGTCTTATTATTAGGATGGTCTTCTGGACTATCAGATATTTTTAACTACGACCTTAATTTGTATCTAACAAAAATGGCTCAGTCAGGACCATCACCTCTCTCCGATATTCGTCTCTTTAGGTTCGGACCTTCCTGGCAATTCCAGGATTCAAATTAGAATGTCCAGAATCATATAAAGTCTAGAGACCTTTGTCTATAGCTGACTCCTCATCCAATCACCTTATTTTTGTCATCATAATCACATGATTATACTCGTTAATATTTTATTTTTTCTATAGAAAAAGGATCTGGGCTTGCATACACAAACCCAAATACTTTCGTGCACACCTTGCACTAGGCTAAAAGCCTGTATCGCAAAGTGTGGAATACATCGCCAGCGCCGGGGTTTGAACCTGGCACCTCCCGCTTGAGAGACTGCCGCCTCAACCAGCCTCAACACTTGATTACACAAGTAATGAAGTTACGCAACCAGTATCTATCTCTATACTAAAAAACTATCGTGAAGAAAACGTGTAATAAGAAAGTAAAATATACATTTGAATGTTTTAATCTCATTTCATAGTACAAATTTATATTTTTCTACTGCACATGAACTAGTGCAATAAACGCTGTTATAAAACTTCGCGTAATAATCTTTATGGTGCTACATTTTTGCATGGAATTTCATTTGAAATAGCATCAAAACACTACAGTGACTGGTGGCAGTTACATTTAACTGCTTGCATGTTTAGAGTTAATGGCTTGAGCTTATACTACGCTACTACTACTAGTACCTCTGATTCTGACTAAGCTTTAAGCTACTAAAGCACTCTAAATCGAGTTAAATAGAGAAAGATTCATTTAATTAAGCGACAAAAAAGTTGTATTTTTTTTTAAGTTATATTTTTACCAAGCAGTGTGTTTTTAAATTGAGTTCAACTACTACTACTCTACCTGAAAATGGGGTAGGCAGTTAGTATTTTATTTTTGGGTAGAAAATGAAAATATTGGGGGTGTTCCCAATCAAATGATTATTTTTTGACTGGAAACATTGACACAGTCAAGATATAAGGATACTTTGCAAAAACTTTGGGACATTGTGGGCGCAAGAAGACTTATATTCAGTTTCCGAACAGAATTTCCTTGCAAAAACTTAGGGGGATGAAGGTTGAGGGGCAAAAATGCAAAACTGCAGAACTTAAAAGTTTCTCGCTCATATCTTTTTATTTTATTATAAAAAAGGATCTGGCCTTGCATACACAAACCCAAATACTTTCCTGCACGCTTTTCCTAAATTTAACTTGTCAATGTTTCATGTACCCGCACACATCTTGGACCTGTGGCGACGGGGCTGTATGATTCCATTGCATAGTACCGGTAAAAAGTCAGGTGGGCCCCTGGTGGGCCAGCGTTACATACATACCTACCTATATAATTATTGATAAAAAATGCAATTCTAGTTCTTAAGAAAAAATATTTGATTAGGTACTTCAATAATCAAAGGAATTCTTTTAGTAATCATACTTACTTAGGTACCTATAGTAGGTACGTATGTAGAATTAGTATGGAAAGTAGCGGTAAGACCAAGACCCTTTCTATATGTTCCTTCGAAGAACTTTGGAAGGGCTTGGTAGAGTGGCAGTATGAGTAGTTAGTTAATAAAAATGCAAAATTTCGTGAATGTAGCGTTCACGGGACCCACTAGTATTTCATAATAAGCAGTAGGTTGAATTAAGAGCATACTGCATATTGCCTACTAAGCAAAATATTGTTGAGCTAAGCGTCAAATAATTATAGTTCCCCTATACAATTGTTTATAAAATATATCTACGAGTTCCGAGTATAGTGCATAGCGTTAAAGTTTTGAATTCCTCGCTATAGGTTCGACTACTCATACGTACGAGCGGAAGGTTTCACATGATAATGCCAAAGAGAAACATTTCCATTGAAAAGCGCGACGTTATAATATTATTATGAAGTGAGGTTTTGAGCTTTCAAAACGTTTAATCTGTTACACTGTTCCTCGCGTATCGTGGAACGAAAAGCCTCATTCTTTGTTTGACTTTCCGCGGTTCCATGTACCCACTATACTATTATTAATATCAGCCACTCTCCTGTTACGTGTTCATATTTGCTTTGCTTTGAATAAACTGCTAGGTGAAGTGAAAAAGGATAACTTGAAAATATCTAGAATCTACAGATATTCTAGGAAGCGACTTTATATAAAAATGTTCTGTATAATATTTGCTTAAAAAACGTATATTGATGCTGGCTTAGAATAAATATTTGCTCAAAAAATACAGATTAAAAATATTCTGAACTACTGAATAACAGATGTTATTTTTGTATATATTTATCCTACTCCTTTTCTTTTCATTGCTGGATATAGGTAGGTCTCTTCTAAGTTTTTCCATAATTCATTTATAGACCGGTCTATTATTAAAAATTTATTAACAGAATTTTGTTTTTCAGCTAATCGTTACTATGCTTGCCCAAATAAACCAACAAAATAATCTTTGGTATGGATGTCGCCATGCTTGGTTGATTAATCTTAAAAATCCTTCATAGTTATAAGACCCTAGCATGCAACTCTTTGTCTATGAGCACTTTTGTAATGAAATGTTCTAGTAAAAATACCTAATAATGCTGGTAATTAGTATTCTTCAAAGGCATTAATATTCCGTTGATGCCAATGACAATGCTGTTTTGCATAATAAATAATTTGAAAAGGAAAGGTAAAGCTCCAATTATCTCTTGTTGTTGAAGAGAATGATAGACAATGAAGTAAAATTCATCAACGTCATCATTTTGACTTTATTCAAAGCTCACGAAATTCTAAAAGTTCTGTAAACTTTTGGGCAAACTACTTGATTAAATGTTTAAATTATTAAAGGGCTTTCGTGCCAAATATTTTACTTATTTTTTTTTTTGAAAATTTAACTTATTTTGGCTTCCAGGTAAAATGAAAACTTTTTCAAAATAATTATTTTATAATAACTTCATAAAAGCTCCTTCGTCTGATGATTTATAATCATTAATGTCGCATCTATTGCGAGATAGAAAGAGAGAGAAGATTCCAAGTAAAAAGTCTGCAATGTTTTATGTACTTTTTTATTGTTTAACACCAAATTAGTACTTTTCCGTAATACGAGTACATATTATTAAAAAGGTAAATCATAGGTACCTATTACTCATGGAATTTCGAAAGTTCATCCGTTTTTGAAAATTCTAGAGAGATTTGGCGTGCGACGATCGATCCAGATGGTTGAAGGAAAAACATACCTGTTGGCTTTCATTTGTCGCAGATAAATGAATTTCTTTACCTTCGAAGATTTCTTTGCATGTTTTTATTTTCATTTTATGTGGTTAATTTCGCTACAATCAATAAACTTTTACGGTCATTCTCTAGATTTAAATACATATCAATGATACGAAAAAAAATTCTTCGCAACTTTCGGGAAACGAGTTTCTATCTTTCTGAAAAAAACATCTGAGGTTCACAATTTTTTTGCGAAATCTATACAAGATATGAAAATTATTTTACAGTCATTCCCTAGATAAAGCTTCAGTATACTCGTATCTACTCTATTTTTTCCAAAGCATTTTTAATAAGGTTGTCGAGACTAAAGGACTCTCGCTTTTATGATATTTTGAAATGTCATTATGTCTACTTTCAAAGTTAACAAATAAATACATCTGGGTTTATTCGACCTCAGATTCTCAGACTACTAAAAAATGAGGAAATAAAAAACTAATTATTTTCTTACATAAATTAAGTCTTCAATTTTTCAATTTTTATATGATTATTTGCAGTAATCGATCAATCGCCAATCGGTGAATATACCTACATATATGTCATGTGCCATATATTATGATTATGACGGATCCTTGAATATTTTGTTATGTTCCTATGAGATATTATAATAATTTGAGGCCATATAAACCCACGTAGGGGTTGACTACGGTCATCGTCGGTTGGGCAATCCATCACTCTAGAAAAATATGTAAATGTTTTTTCCTCAAGCGGAAGACAATATGAAGTACCTTCAATAAAACGGATAAATTATTTGGCCTCTTGGCTTGTGACATTTTATTAATGTATTGTGCTTTTCGATTGATTTTTTCCACTTTATAACATGAAAAAGGTAAGTTTTTCCGCATAGTTTTACTTGTATTTTTTTATATCCGCCTCTTGAAAGTTTTTGGTATTGAGTAAGTATTTGAATTTTATACGTAGGTAGGTACCTACTTCGATTTAATCGCGAATTTACAATATATTATTCATTTTACGTCAATTTCCACATCTAGGTTTATTTATTACACGCTTTTATTATATTTGGCACGGACTTTGGTACGTCTATATGGATCGATGCAAATTTTAATAACTTCCTGACTACTTAGAGACCCGAAACTTTGCAACCGTACGTAAACTGGCTTACACTACATTTCATAAAAAATTGGATCATCCTTCTCCAGAGACAAAAAAGTTGAAAGGCATTTCAGGGGATCCGAGGGTCCTGAGAGGTCATGTGTGGTATCGTATGAAAGGGCGTTTGAAAAGAAATCCAGATCGTAAGTCATATTTTGTCTAGCTCGACCAATCGGGAGACATTGAGGGATCGAGAGGATCCAGTCACCGCATAGTACCTGTTTGGTATCCTATGAAAGGGCGTTGGAAAAGAAATCCAGATCGTGAGTCATATTTTGTCCAGTTCGACCAATCGGGAGACACCGAGAGGTCGAGAGGACCCAGTCACCACATAGCGCCATGTTTGGTAAAGACTTCGTCCGTATAATTATGAATAAATAAATAAATAAAATAAAATGGAATAAAGGGCTCCAAAAATGATTCAACAAACAGGGTGTTTCTGTCTCAATGAGATGTTATTTTAAGTATAAATAAAAAGATAATGCGGTTTGATTATAACGCAAAATTAAGTGAAACATAGCGAGGTTTTGCCATTTGCCCTATTAGCATCCGCCTAATATTTGTAGATGTACTAATGATAAGATTATTATAGGACATTATGCGTGTATTAGGTGTACTCACCCCGGAAGGCGGTAATGGTTAGGAATATTATATGGCTATACTTTAGTACATATAATAATATAGCCTACATATCAGTGTCGTAAAAGTAAATGGATTGAGATATGTGTGTGTGAAAGCTTGATACTACATTCTATTATACATATACAACAATCAATTTACATAATGCTCCTCGAAACCGGGTATGAATGTAACGCAGGACCGTGGCAACTTGTGCAAGTCGTTCGAATATAGTGTAGCGTATATACTATTGTATATACCTACAACTAATATTCCTTTCTCATCGGGAAGTATTTGCTAATGACTCAATATATATCAGTTTCCCGTGAGACAATATTCTAGCAGAGCCGAAGCACACGGCACCAATAATTTGAAGTAGCTATGTATATAAGCCTTTGCAAGTACCCTGACAAGTCAATCATCAACTACTAGTCATCAATATTCATTAATAAAACCAACAGACACGCAACCTATATTATTTCATTTATGTCACCCACCTATAGGAAAACTCATTCCTTTAATAGTATACGAAAGTTTAACCATTTCACGATCACAGCGTCATCAGTTATCATCGAAAATTATTCGGCTAATACCACATTTTTTCATTGAGATAACGAGTCTATAAAATGTTTCGAGTAGTTATCGAGTTGTCGACATTTTTAGAATTCGCGGCATTAATTAATTAGTATGTTTACTTACCTTATTGAGCTCCTTTATGTATAATTTGTACATTTATAACGTGAATTGTAAAGTAAGAAAAGTATTGTAGAAAAATATTATTAACAAGAATATAAAATACGATGGTACACTTTGAGGTAGTCGGTGGCCTGGTTAGTATCGCGCTCGACTGTTAATCCAGTGGGCGCGGGTTCGATCCCCGATGCCGACCTACTCCACTTTATGACACAAGCTTTTCAAGCTTACTGTGAAGTGTACAAATGTGTATTTGGGTTAATTTTGATAAGCCCAGATTCGTTTTATATAAAAAAAAATTAACCAAAAAAATAGGTACTTACGTACCTACAGTAATTAAAAAAACAGTAAGGAAACGTTAATCTGGCGATCTTTTCTCTCTACCTACCCCGCAAACCGCATCATTTTGATGGGTTACAGCTAGTTACATAATTATATAATGTAAACACCATGTATATCACACCTGAGTGAACGTATATACGTAACGTATACACTGAACATATATACGAAAGCTTGATACAGTATTATTATTGTTTCTTATTGTTATTACGTATGAAGGTAATGAGGCTTTTATCTACACTAAGGACATCTAAAAGCTCAAGTCACTGTTGTCAATTAATTATTATTAAAGGTAGAGCTTTGGTTAATGCTAATTATTATGAGAGTGAATGTTATTGTTCTGAAATGTAATATTATTCTTGTAAATATCTACATAGCACAGTTTCAGTAGAATACAGTAATATAGTTCAGTCACTTTAGGAAATCAATGTATGGGGAAGTTGGCAAAATTAATAACAGATGGGACTCTATGCAGTATGATACCTTAGGGTGAGGTGTTTCAGAATATCAGGCGTCCCCCCCGCCACACCTGACGCGTCACCCCCCTGGCCCCCCGAATAGGTCCCCCTACGTGGTTTTCCTCTATTTATCAAAAAACTGTAACAGATAGAAGAAAAATGTTCAGGACAAAAATAGTCCTTAATAAATTCTCTACAAAATAGGTAAAGCACATTTTTTGATAGGACTAGTAATTTACCCGCAATAGCCGGTGAAAGTATCGTAATTTTTTAATAAGAACCAAATTTTTTTTATTTTACTCAAATTGCTGAAAATTCATAAGAGCTACAAGAAAATGGTCAAAGAATGAATTAATTGCTATAGTTTTAGCTATAAAATGAGCTATTATTTATTTTTGCACGGCTCATAGTTTTTGAGTTATAACATAAAATTCCAATGACAGAAGTCTTAAAAATGGAACTTTTCATACAATTTGTATTGAAATGCTGTGATATTAAAATTTAGGTTAAGCCTGTTTTTCACAAGCATGTGAAAGATAAAAAATGTATTGGAGTATGATTGGGTCTTTTTAGTATTTCAAGATATAATCCTTTCGAAGTTGAATGCACTTTTGCCAGTCATGTTTCAAAGCCATTATCCCAGTTTTCCAGAAGGATTCCTCAAGGTTAGGATATGGGTCAAAAGCATTGGCACCCGGCGATTCGAGGGTTTGTACAAGTCCTGTTCTGAAGTTAAGATGAACACTACTGATTAAAATCAGATCACTGGAATCTCTGCTATCACCTAACTAATAATTCCGCGACCTTTAAAAAAATAATCCATGTCTTTATCGACGTTCTCCAGAACTACTGCATTTTATTGCTTTCCACTTCGAGGGTTGTGTTTGACACCTTGCTGTGCCCATTCAAAATCTGGCACTTACTTTCTAATCATGGCATATGATGGAACAGACTCCAGTAATGAACCCGATATCTCTTTTATGGTTCGTGTCGGTCTATGACCTTAGATAAAATAATATTTTATCACGGATCGCGGCTGAAAATTTCACATTTTCACAAAAATGTTAAACACGTTGAAATAAAAATGGTGCCAAGAGTGCCAGCTTCGTCCTATCGATCTCAAATTTTGTAAGTAGCCCTAATGAAGTTTAAATTATCTATATCAATAATAAACTGAAACTGGCCAGTACATTTTTTTCTCAGGGCTACGAAGTGTTCAGCCGAACCTCGTATCTTACACAGACATATACGAAATTTTCTTCTTTAATGATCTTGACGAATCCTTCTGTAAAACTGGGATATGGCTTTGAAATATGGCTGGCAAAAGTGTTTTGAACTTCTAAAGGATTATACCTTAAAATAATTAAAAGATCCAGTCATGCTCCATTACATTTTTTTGTATCTTACACAGACTTGTGTAGTGTCTATTATACAGACGTAACCTAAATTTTAATATCTGAGCATTCCAGTACAAATTGTATGAAAAGTTCCATTTTTAAGACTTCTGTCACTGGAATTTTATGTGATAACTCAAAAACTATGAGCCGTACAAAAATAAATAATAGCTCATTTTATAGCTAAAACTATAGCAATTAATTCATTCTTTGACCATTTTCTTGTAGCTCTTATGAATTTTCAGCAATTTGAGAATAATAAAAAAAAAATTGTTCTTATTCAAAAATTACGATACTTTCACCGGCTATTGTGGGTAAATTACTAGTCCTATCAAAAAATGTGCTTCACCTATTTTGTAGAGAATTTATTAAGGACTATTTTTGTCCTGAACATTTTTCTTCTATCTGTTACAGTTTTTTGATAAATAGAGGAAAACCACGTAGGGGGACCTATTCGGGGGGCCAGGGGGGTGACGCGTCAGGTGTGGCGGGGGGGACGCCTGATATTCTGAAACACCCCACCCTAAGGTATCATACTGCATAGAGTCCCATCTGTTATTAATTTTGCCGACTTCGTGCTGCAAAAGGACTGAACTAATAGTTTAATTTTATAATTTAAAGCACAAAGAAATATCAAAAAAACGTTTACTAGAATTATTTTGACTTACAAATTTTATTCTTATAAATCGTTGGATTTTTTCTACATTCCGTAGTATTATAAAATGTAGTATTCCTACAATAGTGTAGAAGAATTAAGGATGAACATTGTCGGGCTGACGGCCGACCTCAATCCTCGGGAAATTTCAGTTCACCCCGGCTGTAATTCGAACCTAGACCTTCGTCTCGCATAATAGGGATCATATCCACTACACCACGAGGAGCGATGGTAGTGTTGTCAAATTTCATGAAGGGAGAGGGTGGTATTTTCAACAGTAAGAAATTCAACAATACATGGGTACTTAATATACGACTATGTACTTACATGAAATTCGACAATACAGCCGTCGCTCCTCGTGGTGTAGCGTATATTAAAACTACATGAAAAGAATTGGTTAATGAAATATGTAGGTATATTAAGTCCCCTAAAAAATCAGAAAAAGATGTATAAAACATTGAGAGGAAAGTAACTAAACGATAGAGCTTAACTATACCGCGATTTCACAATTTTTAGGTTACGTAAATATCAATAAGTAAATAAAAATAAGTAGAGATGACTGATGAATTTAATACTGTTTTATTTGTGTACTATTTTTTTTTGTTGAATTAGTTATTAGTGTAGAATAATATAATATAAATTGACTATAATATTCTAACTAATTGTGTTCACCATAAATAGAGCAGTAATAATACTTTTTTTGTACCATGTTTACTATCTTGTCTTTTGCTGTCTCTGTGTGTACCATGTCGCAATAAATAAAAAAAAAATAAGACAGTGGGTGTCGCTAAAAGAAACACAAATCGTACTTGTACAACGTGGTAGGTGTATATCCATTTTTCTCAATTGTGGTATTGTGTGTTTTTTACACAAATAATTTACTGGTAACGCAATTACATTCAAGTTAAAATAAAAGCTCGTGATACATACGACTATCCTTCTACGTATAGGTACTCGTATTTTCTACGAATGAGAATTCTATTGTAATACAAAATGTAAATACTTTTCAATGAAATTGAATTAAGCTGAGAGTTGTAAAAGCTCCTCACTGGGAGTATAATTTACGTATGTGATGTAACTGATGTATGAATGCAAAATAACTACCCACCCTAGATGAAACTTGAGTGAGAGAAATGAGCTTTTGTAATGATGTGTACACTGTATGTAGATAGGATAAAAGTAGTACACTACGTATCTGTCATATAATATGAGAATATAACATTAGGTATAGTGTATGAGTAGTTTATACTGTGAGTGTGTACATAGTTTACTTTGAAAAACAAGTACTAATTCAATTTAATGAGCTTTTGCACTACTTAGCTTAGGAGTTAACATAAAAAATACAGAATATTTTTTTTATAAAAAGGATCTAGGCTTGCATCAAACAAACCCAAATAATTTCCTGCTCATTTTGAACTAGGTTATACAAGCCTGTATCGCAAAGTGTGGAATACATCGCTAGCGCCGAGGTTTGAACCTGGCTTTAACCTAGAACTTTTGATCAAAACACAAATAATATATTCACAGGCCGATCGACAAAAGTGTAGCGAGAGCCTGCACTGACGAAACTAAGGGAAAATGAATGTACACATCAAAAGGACCTTATCATTCTGGCACAATGCTATCAAACTCTGCCCCTGGGGAGCCTCGCCATGGTCAATTGGAAAAAAATATATGATTTTTCATTAACAGTATGAATACCGATATTTCAAAAAAATCTAAAAACGGAAATCCGCTTCAGGTTTTAACGGCGCCATTTTTGAAAAAAAAAACACTTATTTTAAGAGATATTTAACTTTAAAATCTAAATACGGATACGGCTAAAACGAGACGGCCATGTTGAAATAAATGTCATGTTAAACCATGGATTATAATTAGTATACGTTGATGTCCAGTATCAAAGACCATATACGGTAATTAGTACCAACCTTAAAAAAAAAACAAACAACAACAAATAACAGATGATGTCGCAGACCACAGATTGCAATTATTAATCCATGAACATAGCCATGTAGCGAACCGTATATTTTGGTACTGAAACTCCAGCATCGCCATCTTATGAAGAGTAGTAATATACTATACCAAGATTGTTGGATACTCATACTATACCGAGCACAAACAACCAAATGAAAAGTATGACTACTGTCTCTTGGGGAATGTTACTGAAAGATGAATCTGAATCCAACGACAATACCGCAGTTCTGTTTGCAGTGGTTAGGTAGAATTATGTACTGTTTGCAAATTCTACAACCACTGCATATCTTCTCTATGTCATTGTTTTTTTCTATATTATGTCGAAAGCATTTGGGAAATAAAAGTATTTGTCTTTATAAAGTGTAATTTTAATAGCACAATGAAAACTATTTTTTAATCAGAAGGTAAAAAAACTGATTTATTGAAAATACCTAATGATGTAGATTTATTAGTAGTTGCACACCTGGAAAGTCCTACCGGAAAACTTGAAACTTCTAGAACACGAAGCGTTCCGAGGAGAGGTGAAGAAGTATCTTGTCAAGGGTTTGGCACCAGGAATGACATCACAGTCTTTTCTCACGGCATTAAGGTCCAAGTTCGCGTGACAATCACATGATTAAATGGTAAAAATAGCGTTTTTTTCCATTTTTTGGGATTAATTTTACGTCTATCAAACAACTTTGACGGTTATTCCCTAGATTTTAAGGCACATTACCAGTACAAGAAAAAAATTACACTCCGCGACTTTCGGGAAACGATTTTCCGTCTTTCGGAAAAAAGATCAGAGGTGATTTTAAAATTATTTTTTGAGAAATCTATACAAGATAAAGAAATCTTTAACGGTTATTCCCTAGATAAAGGTTCAATGCATCTACCCTATTTTGTTCCAAAGCAAATTTAGAAACGGTTTTCGAGGTAGAAGGTCTCCCGTTTTTAGAATTTTTTGAAATGTCGGTATGCATACTCTTAATAAGGAACTTTATACTATTGACGAGATGCTATATCTGGGATCAGACCCTTATAGCATCGATTAGTTTTCCTAATTAATATTAATTTGCTAATTTATATAATAAAACTGTAAACTATGTACAGGCCTCCTCATGCTGCCAGAATGTGTGGTCGATTTTAGCGCCGATTACTGTTTGACGTGAATGCTGAACTGACCCTTATACACTCAGTTCATTTGATCCTGTTATCACCATGTATGCCTCTGACGAAACGCCAATTGGAACTCTTTACACTCCAATCGGCGTCGATAGATTTGATTTCTTTGTGTTTAATATGTTCGGTGTATTGCGTAATAGTTTGTTTATGAAATATACGATAATGGTCCAAGAGCCCGCTGCTTAATTTATGACGTATCTGTTTTTTGATCGAAATGTGGTACAAATGATAGCTTACCAATAGGGTTTTACATCGCACTAGGGTTGCCTATCAAAATCTTGCCGCAACCCCCCCTGCGCCCCCCGAAAAGGTCCCTCTTTGCGGTTTAGCAAGGATTATTTTTGTCATTGACTACTTTCTCCTGTCTCTTACCATATTCCTATCAAATGCGAAAATCCGCGAAGAGGGACCTTTTCGGGGGGGGGGGGGGGGGGGCAGGAGGGGTTGCGGCAAGATTTTGATAGGCAACCCTAGTGCGATGTAATACCCTATTGGTAAGCTATCATTTATACCACATTTCGATCAAAAAACAGATACGTCATAATTTAAGCAGCGGGCTCTCGGACTATAGGTAAAACTTGACGAGTACAAGTGCCAGACTCGGGCCTATTTTTTTTTTTTTTTTTTTTTAAAAACGGCAATCCACCCGTCAACGAGTGACTTATGCCATACACGATATTCTATTATGCTACAAGTTTAAAAGATTTAAATCGGGGCAACATCCTATTACATTATCAATAATATACTCACACTCTCCTGTCATTATGTTTAAGGCAGTTGACAATGCTGTGGTATATACGAGGAGAGTTTGTGGATAATAAGTATTCGATACTCAAAGGAAAAGTCGTACAATGTTCCTTAATCTCCTCCAGAAACAGAGAGTTATCAATTAACGGACAGTTGAAAAATACATGATTGAGGGATTCCTCTCCACACTCGCACATGGGGGAAGCAAACACTTTGATTCTGTGCAGATGAACTGCCACACAGCAGTGGCCGATTCTCATTCTACACACTTGAGATATCTCCACTTTCTTATACGCATTTCTTTCATACCAAGGCTTTCCGGGAAACTCTGACTGTATACGTCTATAATGGGATCCGGCAATCGATTCTCTCCAAGCGACTTCCCAGCTTTTGTTTATTTCCTTAATTATAACTAGTTTTCTGTCGTTGAAGCTCGGACTGAGAGTGGGTATGGTATATCCCGAGTCACAGGCCTCCTTGGCCAGGCAATCCACAATTTCGTTTCCCTTTATTCCAACATGAGATGGTATCCAGGCCACAACTATTTCAATATTACGATTTTTTGCGATATAAAATAGGTGCTTTATCGATGAATATAAATCGTCCAAAGGACAAGCCTTGCCGTTATTCATAAGTCTTTTGACCAAACTAAGTGAATCTGTCAGAATAATAGATTGTGGAATAGATCTGTTTATTACTTCCGTTAATGCTTCTCTCAGAGCGACGCATTCGGCCGAGAAGTTTGAAAATTCACATGACAATTTAACTTTTTTTTCCACTCGCAAGGAGGGAATAATGAACGAGGCGCCACATCTATCCTGATACTTTGAACCATCGGTAAAAATTTGGATGTGGTTTGGCCATCTGGACTCCATTTCTGAGCAAAATTTTTGATTCACGAAGGAGGGGTCAGTCCACTTTATAGATCTGTCTAATCCCAGTCCTACGGACTCGAGAATAGTTGGAATAGCCACTGCAGCATTGAATGAAATTGAGAAGAGAGGAGGGACAGCGTTAGAAGAGATGGTAAAGTTTGCATTGAAATATGAGAGACATTTTACCAAAGTAGGCGGGACTTTGTTACGCCAGAATCGATGTTCATTACATAAAATGAGAAGACGATTAAGAATAGCTTTAATTGGATGAGTTGGGTTGTTTATTCGTTTTATAAGATAATTGTAAGAGAGATATTCTCTCCGAAGCGATAGAGGCATTTGGTTGCACTCCATCTGTAGAGAAACGATGGGTGAAGAACGCATCGCACCCAGAATAAGACGAAGGCACTTGGACTGAATTCTCTCTAACTTAAGAGTAAGATAATTTGGTAAGGGCTCCAAGACGATAGAAGCGTAATCTAGGTGACTTCTTACAAGGGCATTATACAGAAGTTTCATTGTTGAAGGGTGGGATCCCCACCATACTCTCGATATAGATCGAAGAACATTAATTCCCTTTTCACATTTTTTAATTACGTGCTCAATATGTATGTTCCAAGACAATTTTCTCTGTAAGAAGACGCCAAGGAACCTTACATGATCCTGAATCGGAATTTCAGAGTTATCAATTACGACTGAAATATCAGGGATTTTATGTTTTCTGGAGAAGATCACAATTTGGCTTTTGGAAGGGGAAAGGTCCAAACCATTGTGTTCGGTCCATGATTTCATTGCTAGAATGGCTCTTTTTAAATTAAATACAGCAGTGGTGATGGACTTGTGACTACAGTACAAAACGAAGTCGTCCGCATATTGTAGGATCTGGCAGTTAGATGGGATAAATATTTGAATATCAACGGTGTATATGTTAAACAATATAGGACTTAGGACTGATCCCTGTGGAAGGCCTTTGTAAATAGTTCTTGTATATGTTCCAGAAGAATCCTGAACCACGATCTGTCTTTCGCATAATATATTAAAGATCAGCCTGGTAATCGAGCACGGAATGTTTAGATCTAGTAATTTGTTTTGAAGAGTAGGAAGTAAAACATTATCATACGCGCTTGCGATATCCAAAAAAGCCGATGCAACCGTTGACCCCTTGATATGGGCCAAGCGTACGTCAGATACAAGTGTTGAGATATTGTCCATACATGAATATGTCCTGCGAAAGCCGAACTGCCATGGTGGGGCCAAAGAATTACCCTCCATATGCCACTCCAGTCTTAACTTCAACATTCGTTCCAGAATTTTAACGAAACACGAAGAGAGAGCTATAGGTCGATATGATGAACTTAGATCAGGATCTTTTCCTGGTTTCGGGATAGGAACGATCAGTTGTCTTCGCCACTCTGGTGGAACTGACCCAGATTTTAAAACTGAGTTATATAATTTCAATAGTAATGACAAAAGTCTTTCTGGAGCGTTGCGGAAGAAGGAGTAAGGAATATCATCTATACCAGGGGATGAGTCTCCAGCGGATTTAATAGCCGCTAGAAGTTCGTCATAGCTAAAAGGTGATTCTATTTCTGATATTCCAAGAGGTAGAGATGCTGGAGATGGTAATTCCCGGATATGTGGCACGTAGGGAGGTGCCAATCTGTCCACGAACCCATCGAGCCATAATTTATGCTGAGAGTGACTCACGACTGAAGACAATGATCTACGAAATCTTTTTATGGATTCCCAGACACTACCGATAGGAGCAGCAGGGGACAGTGACTCGCAAAAATTCTTCCAACCTTGTCTTTTCTTTCTTCTTAGAGTTCGTTTCGCATTAGCTTGCGCCTTCTTGACATTCAAGTAATTCGTCTGGTTCATATTTTTTATTTATTTATTTATTTATAATAAGAAATATAATATGTACAACAGTTTAAGATATAAAATACAAATACAAATATAACACAAAGAAATTAATATATTATCCTCAAACAGCAAAAAATGCTGGTATGAGAGGAATTTAAACCTGTATAGTAATTACTTTAGCACTTATTTTGTCTCACCATTTAAACTTGTACTCTTAATTAATAATATCACTAACACTAACACTCATTCATATTATTACTATTTACAGTCCATTTTATTTACAAGTTTTAAGTCCATAAACAATAATTAATTTTATTCACACAACTGCCACAGTCCGTCTTCCCATAACATATTCCTTTAAATACTTTTTAAATTGTTCAATATTTTTTAGTTGTTTGATCTTATTCGGTAATGCGTTGAAAAATCCGATCGCCGTGTACAGAAAACCATCCCTCACCCTGTTGGTTCTAGGATTTTCGGCTCTTATGTGACTTGCTGTCCTAGTATCTCTGGAGTGCGTATTACTATTTAGCTGTATGCTAATATTACTTTTAATTAAGCTCTTTGAAATTTTAAACATCATCTTTGTTTTTTCCATAAATACAAGTTCATCCAAATTAAACATATTTGTAATATGGTATACGTCTACTGTTCTTGTATATCTGTCTAGGTTAAATGTTACCTTTAGAGCTTTGTTCATCATTCTTTTTACCATTTCCTTCATCTGCTGGCTGCAATGGGACCATACGACCAATCCATAACAAATTCTTGGAATTATAAAAGCGTTAAAAATATTCTTCTTTGTTTTATTGTCAAAGAAGTCAGCTCGTCTCATGATTCCTACAATTGGTCCAAGTTTTTTACCAATCGACTCTATGTGATTTGTCCATTGAAGCTTTTCGTCTATCTCAAGACCTAAATATTTTACAGTTTTAGTTTGCTTAATTTGTTCATTCTTTATTCGGAGATTGAGATTAATAGAAGGTTTATTTTTCTGTTTGAATAACATGTACTTTGTTTTTTCTACATTTAACGTAAGAGAATTTCTATCAAGCCATTTGACAAATCTACTCAGGTCATCATTGATGTTGTTCTGTAATTGATCTTCTCTCTCACCACTATAAATCAATAAGGTGTCATCAGCATAAATAAAGTATTTTCCGGTTAAATTATAATACTTGAGACCATCTATATATAACAAGTACAGTAACGGACCCAGCACTGATCCCTGTGGAACCCCAATATTTATGGGTATTTGTTCACTTTTTACATCAAAGTTCATTGTATACGCAGTTCTATCCTTTAGATAACTTTTAATCAATTTCAATGCATTTCCTCTGAAGCCCATACCATTCAATGCATTCATCAGGGTGGTATGATTAACCGTATCGAATGCCTTTGACATATCAATGAATATGGGAGTGACATATCTCCCTCTATCCAATTCCTTGTTTATATAATTCATGGCATCCATTAAGGTTGCCGCGGTATTACTACATTTCTGAAAACCATACTGGTAAGGGTCAAACCCTCCATTTTTATTTATAAACCCAACAAATCTAGAATGTAGTACTTTTTCAAAAATTTTACTGAATGTGCTGAGTAAGCTTATGGGTCTGTAGTTTCCCGGTTCTTTTTTATTTCCAGATTTGTGGACAGCTATTATTTTGGCAACTTTCAGGGTTGCAGGAAATTCACATCTTTCTATTTGATTATTTATTAAAATTGATAATGGTTCAGCAATTATGTCTTTCAGAATCTTCACATCATTTGATGTTATCTCATCTTGTCCACAGGCTGTACTATTTTTAAGACCATTAATTATACATAAGATTTCTGTGGGATCTGTCGGAGCAATGAATATGCTATTTAGCGAGCTGTTTACCTGGTTGCCATCCGTGTCAGGGCTTCTATCTTGTTGTTTGAATCTTTCTCCCAATTTTTCACCAATAGAGCAAAAATATGTATTCATGATATCAGCAATCTTTTTTATGTCATTTTCATCACCGTCAGAGCTTGCAATTTCTTCTATACCTTTAACTTTATCACTGTTATGTCTACCCATAGTTTCATTTATGATTTTCCAAAATTTCTTCATGTCACCGTTCGTGCGCTCCACTTTATGTCCTATATAATTTCTCTTTGCCTTTCTAATTTCTAGTAATAATTTATTTTTGTACTCTTTATACTCTCTCTTGATAATTTCCGGAGAATTACTCTTCTTTTGTAAGGTATACAATCTATTTCTGTGTTTCATCATTTCTATAATATGTGGTGTCAACCATTTGTTATCCGCTCTTACTCGGTATTTCTTCACTTTCGTAGCCAATGTTTTTGCCTCTGTAATAATCTCAATTAAATTTTCAAAACTGTTATTACTCATTTGTATTTCTGCTATTCTATCACCGACAAGCTTTTTAAAGTTGTCTGGATTCATAACTCTTTTTTCGACGTATTCTAACTTTAGTTTTGTATTTATTACATCTCTAATGCAAATATCAATATTTTTATGATCAAGTCCAGGCCAGTCGTGCAGCTCCAATGAGAAGGATTTTCCAGTACTATCTATTACATGGTCAATTATCGTTCTAGTGTCATCTGTAACTCTAGTTGCTTCTTCATACTCAATTTTATTCAGTATCTTATAATTATTAGATTCGATCATATACTTATACAAGGAGGCAGGCGTAGAGCTTTCATCAAGCAGGTCTATATTAGTATCGGCCATCACAATCATATTATTGTATTTAGTCAGTAACTCATCCAATTCCTCCATAAATTCGTTGACTGGATCAATTGTGGTTGATCTATAGAGAGTACATAATTTGTGTATTTGATTTCTTACAAAGATATCCACAATAATTATATTATAATTATCAGATTTATAGACCAATTTATATTTTAGAGTATCTCTGACATAGATAGCTGTACCTCCCCCTCGTGTATCAGATTGTCTGCAGTTAAATATACCAGTATATCCCATTACGTTATGAAATTCGCATTCGTTTTCGTACAACCATGTTTCATTGAACAACATAACATCAGGGTTATATTTATTGATCATTAATTCAATCTCATCCATTTTGTTTCTAATACTCCTCATATTTGCAAACAATATATTAAAACATCTCTCAGACGCACCAGGTTGACCCGATTTGTCACTCAGAATAACTTTAGCAGTGGTACTGTGTTGCCTCTCTCGCATATCTCTCATAAATTGCTCGAATTGGACAAGCATTACTAAAGGCTGAGTGAGCCGCATCTACTCTCTCGCGGTCCTTGCAGAGTGCACAAGTGTAGTTGTCCTTCTCCTTTTCTGTACATTCCCTACTATCGTGACTTCCAGCACAATATGCACATCGCTCTTTTTTTTCCGTACAATATTTAAAGATATGTCCGTAAGCCAGGCAGCCGTAACACTGGACGAGAGGACTTTCATCCTCTACATGAATCCTTTGAAAGCCAATGTACACCTTCCCAGCTGTCGTCAACAATTGCCAAGTTTCCGTTGTCACTTGACAGATTACATTAGCTAATAATTCGTTTCTGTGTCTTTTTCTATACTTAATTTTAAGTTCCTCCACAATTCCCAAGTGTTGATTCTGCTCTTTCAGAGAAGTATTCAGGTCATTTTCAGTAATTCCTTTGACAAGGCCTTTGAAAACAACTAGAGGTTTTTTCTTCTTCGCCTCTTTTGCTTCCAGTTCTTCAGCTCTCCTCAATTCGTTTTGTACTCTTGACATGTTTTCCACAGTATTCGTTTTAAGGATTATTCTGTTATTAGTTCCTTTACGCATACTTGTAACACCCACCCCCAGTGATCGAACATTTACCGTTCTTTTTATTATCCCCTCTATCTCATCACCTGTTGTTTGCTGATTCTTGCTGGAAATTATTAATGTGCCCTGTTGTTCCACTTGCTTCACACGCTCACTGGCAGTAGCTACGTTGCGAGTCAATACCTCTGCATATGTCTGTTGACTTTCATTGAGTTTTGAAATTATTGTCTCATTATGTTTCTCCAAAGATTGCAGTTTTGAATCTATGTTACTCAAGGCAGTGGTCAGTAAAGAGTCTTTGTTCTTGCTAGCCTTTTCCCAATTTCGTTAATAATAGATTGTTAGAGAATGTAAGTTCCTTGCCCTCTCAATAATTGTACTTCGAGTTTCTTTATTCAGGTTACCCGGGCCACTTACAAGTGATTCTATTTCACCAATGATACTTTCAGGCGAACCAAGTTTGGATATATCAGGAGAGTTTATGGGTCTCACCACCGGTGAGCAGTCTCTGGATGGTGGATTAGATCTATTTCCCGACCTTACTTTAGGTTGATTATGTGTAGAGCTCATGATTATAATAATATATATGCAAATTCCTCTATAAATGTTGAGAGACTTCAACGCGCGGTCAAAAATTGTATTAGTCTATGTTGGTACTTCGTTGAAAAATTTGTATCTGAGACTTTATCCTTGTTATGCCTTTAGATAGAAGGGTACTCTCATAGACTTTTATATAGAACTTGAGGAGCTTTATTCAGTGAATATATATTCCAGCCCCTTGGAGCCCATACAAAAGCAGCACATCAATAACAACGCCAAAAGCAGGAAAAAACTTTATAAAACTGGGCAAGACTCACCGTATAAGCAAGACACATCGAAGTTGACTGCAGATTCGGAATCAGCATCAAAAATCGTTCCAGAGTTTGGTATCACAACACTTTTCCAGGATTTTCCAAAATTTCACAAGAAGAAAAACTAAATTTCCAGAGGCAAAAAGTGTTCCTAGGTGTATACACTAGCGAGGTTTTTTGTTAATTTCAACATGGGGAACACGATGGTGCTCTTCACTTTTATGGTTTCTCACTCGGAAACACTAAGTCACGCCAAAAACAACAAAAATGTGTTGACAGAAATTCAATCACCAAATTTTCCAGTCCCGCGCACAGTTCCAGGGTCACCTCAACTACAACCAGATGCAGCTCGAAAAACTCTACAGATTAATATATAACACTTTATATAAACTTATGTTTTTACCGTTTTTTTTTAATTAATTAAACAGGAGCCGACAAACTGTGTGTATGTAAACAAAAACGCGTCGTATTATGATCTCTCTTCTGATATGATATGATTCTCTATGATATCTCTTCTGTAAGTTCTCATTGCTTCTTTTCTTTTGACTATAACCTCAGAGCACTCCTCATCCCACCATGGAGGGGAGTTGGCTACTTTAAAACCTGGTCTTTTCTTTGGAATCGAAACATCTGCGGAGCGTTTAAAAATTGAACATATGACTTCAGGTAATTCATTGATTGAGTTTTGGGATTCGTTTAGAGACAGATTATCCAATTCCTCCTCAACTTGCGCCCCAAAGAGGCTCCAATCTGCTCGTTTGGTATTGTAGCCCCTAACTTGACTCCAGCGAGAGGTTAATTTTTCAATATTCCTATCAACAATCATAATAATTGGATAGTGGTTACTAGAGTGGGAGTCCTCTAGGACTGACCATTGAGAGAGTGGAGCAAGGTCGGGAGTACATATAGATAAATCCACTGCGCTAGGTTGTTGATTGGGTAGAGGAACAAGAGTGGGGGAACCGTCGTTCAGAATACACAAATTGTTATCGTCAACAAATTCCAGCACTCGATTGCCGTAAGAATCATTGCGCTGATTACCCCAGGAAGTGGAATGAGCGTTAAAATCGCCAAGAATATAATAGGGATGGGTAAATAGAGGCAAGATTGAATTCCAGTAATTCAGATCGATTGTTGTTCTCGGTGGGATATACACTGATACGAAGATCGTATTCGATATTAAGGCTGCAACAATTTGAAAATTATTATTTTGAGGAAGGGGGATTTGAGATACAGGGAGGTTAGAAGAGATTAGTAAGGCGGCACCAGCATAGCCGTCTGCGCGATCATCGCGCAAAACTGAATATCCTGGGACTCTAAACTCGGAGCCAGGATCGAACCATGTCTCAGAGATAGCCGCAATTGATACTTTATAAGAATTAAGGATATGAAGAAGTTCGATTTTATGTGCAACAGCGCTCCTGCTGTTCCACTGAAGTACGGTTAATTTGTTACTTAGATTGATAGGGGCCATTTTGAATAATTAAATTTTGTAACAAAGGAATAATTGATGCAGCGTTGGACGGTAGGCTAGATGAGGACAAAATTTGTAGGAGAAGTTGAGTAATTAAATTTATGGTGGATTGAATATCACTCGAAGGTTCGGAATAAGAAGTAGGTACATCCAATGAATTAGACGGACCTGGGAGAGCACATCCATTTTTTGAGTGTGGGATCTCACCGTTTGTGTAAAAAAGTTGTGCGTTATGGTTTTTCAAATCGATGGATGGTGTCGTTGGAGGAGATTTACGAGGAGAGCGTGACCTTGGACGAGAGTAACTGACTACGACAGGGGTTGAAGCAGTTTTTTCGGCATAGCTTGCAATAGCAGGAGGGTGAATAATAGACGCTTGCTTATATGAAATGTTATCCATCGCCATTGAGTGTTTGATGTTTTTCTGCCTCGTAAACTCAGGGCAGTTTAAGTCTGACGCTGCATGTTTGCCCTTACAATTTACACAGGACCGACTAACTGTTAAGCATGTTTCGCTAGCGTGAGAGTCTCCACATTTATAGCAACGAGGTGTGGAACGGCACATATTCTTCGTATGCCCGTATCTGCAGCAGTTGTAACACAATATAGTAGGGAATATGTACTGTTCTACTTTTAGTGAATTGTGGTAGAAGTAAACATTTTGAGGGAGGGTTTGTCCCTCAAACATTACCACTACGGAGCGTGAAGGTTTCCACACTGGTGATCCAGTCGTGGAATCCTTATAATTTAACCTTCGCACTTTTAACACTTTCATATTCCCAGGAACGGCCAGATTAGCGCATATCTCTTCCACCTCGAAGTCCGTGGAGATATTTCTAATTAAACCCATTTTTGTAACCTTAAATGAAGGCACATAAGCTTTTAAATTATTTTCAATTATGAAAGTAGAAGAAATAAAGTTATTTGCTGAAGCAGGTGAATTAAATTTTATAGAAATTTTGTTGCGGCCCTCTGCTTGCACTCCACCCAGGGAAATTCCATCGACCTTATTTTTAAACAATATACTGCCAAAGGTCATAGAATGTAGCGGCTTTGCCTCTACATTGCTCTGTACGAAGACGATGTACGGTCCTGGAGAACTATTACTATATTTTAGCGAGTCAGCAATCGGATTGGGTCTTGGATTCTTAAGTGCGGAGGGGTCCTCCGCCGACACATCACACGGCCTCCCCCGTTTTCTGGGGTCGGGGGGTTCCAACGAACCCTCCATCGCCCCCGCCACTCAGCCGTCGTACAAAACTAATAATATAAAATATAAAACGGTAATATAAAAAAAGAAAAATTAAAATAAAATGGAAAAACAAAAATAGGGGATACCAATCACCCTTAATGATTTTTAAAATACGAAAATAATAATGTTGATTCCAACTTGTATATTCTTGTAAGAAACACAAAACACTACTACGATACGACAACACGATGCACGTGTTCACTGTAAGAACAACCTAGCGGGAATGGACTCGGGCCTACGTTTGATTAAATACAATAAGCAATTTATGAGATAAGTTTGCATGGTTAAGATAATAGGTACATTGCTACAACCTCCTGTCTTGTACAGATACGAGCATAAACAACTCCTCGATCAGAAATCGATTGAAAATGCCGGAAGTTCCGAAACCTTGCCGATGTCTTCCTTCCTAAATAGACTCGGACCCTCTTCAAAGCCGTCGTGTGTATCGTTTTAGGTTCTTTATCATTTGGACATTGATTTATTGGAAGGACTATAAATAATTAAACTATCATAATATTATAGATCTTGTCGAAAAATGATTGGATGATTAAAACCTAATAAAATAAACCAAAACGTTTTGATTCAATTACGATCATTGCCCTTTATTTTCTATTTTATATCAAAATTACATAATTGTTTTTGTATGTTGTATATCTGGAAAAATAAATTTCATTCCTTCATTCATTCATTAATTCATTCATATGCAAGGCACCTGTTGTCGAGTGATTTATGTCCTTTTAAGGCCTTGGTACCGAGAATGACGTCACAGTCATTCCCCACGGCAATCGCTTGAACAATCGCATGATAAAATGGTAAAAATAGAGTTTTTTTTCCATTTTTTGGGGCTAATTTAGCGTCTATCAAAAAACTTTAACTCCGCGACTTTCGGGAAACGAGTTTCCGTCTTTCGGAAAAAATATCAGAGGTGTTTTTAATTATTTTTTTTTATTTTGAGAAATCTATACGAAATATTAAGAAACTTTAACAGTTGTTCCCTAGATAAATGTTCAATGCATCTGCCCTATTTTGTTCCAAAGCATATTTAGTGCTTTCTGAATCAGAATTCTGAATGATAGAGTATAACTTTCCGTACGTGTGTGGCCGCCCTAAGAGTTAGTACAAGTGATTAAAAAATCCCAGAGCGAAAAGGAGTGACGCTCAACAAAAAAAAAAAATGATTAAATAATAGTTGATTTTTAAATGTACGTTGTCAGTAAATTTTACAAGAATAGAATTTATCCCTTTTGGCAGAGTGTCTTATATTATCTTTTCTCCTTGTCTGTTTTATTTGTGGTCTATTTTTTATTTCCACTCGGATCATTTTTATAGTCATGTTATTTTTTACATCTCTAGTAAAGGTCTATATAAGATAGTTAGAATACAATTATCCTATATACAAATTGTAACACAGTAATAAAAGAGGGTCGTATTTTGTGAATGAATGCGGACATTTCCAAGACAATTTGTAGTGGGGACATTCTTATAAAAATGAAAATAATTGAAAACATCGTAAAGACACGAATAAAATTATTATGCTGGTATAAAAAAAATTATACTCTTTGAGTTCTACTACCGATTTTCACCTATTAATGTTTCTTTTTAGCAAGTTTTTTAAGGGCGCACGTAATAAGAGTGACGTCTTGTAATCGTGACGTCAGCAACTATTACGCTATGATTTTTTTTATATGGACTTTGCCGCGACAGAGTGACATGCTTCACACGTCCTTTCATCTCGGCGAATGCGAGGTTTCTGAAGTTATTTCATTCGAATCGAGTGGCGTGAATTACGACTTATTAATTATTAGACATATTTCAATATCCCTCGCACACAAAGTGTTCAGAAAATCAGTGCACCAATTAAGGCCGCACGGTGCCGGCGGCTAGACCACGCGACCGCGACCCTGAGCCCACCTCTTAAAAAGATTTTGCCAAAAAGTGCGGGTAAAGAGGACGCTATATGCGCCTGTGCTACCCGGGGATGCGAAGGGCCTTAAGCCCGTGGGAGTCCTTCAATTAATATTAGACATATTCATTTCGCTTACTATCTGCAGATAATTTTTAAATTAAATCGATTCATATAAGTTGTTTCTTTGTATTAACAATAGCAAAGAACAATAATAGCCTATTTAAGAGACAATTTTTACAGCCAAGTTTCGTGAATTCTTAGGTAATTTAGTACCGTAGGAAAATAATATTTTTATTAAGGAAAATGAAAAAAATGAAAATCTAAGCAGAGCGTGACCTAGATAAGAAGTGCGTCTATGCTCTATATCTGTCATTGTGAATAGACGGTTGGTTTGGGCGCGGGCTTCTAAACTAGAGGTGCTGGGTTAGATTCTCGGTGGTGACGATGTACTCTGCACTTCACGATACAAGCTTTTAGCATACCAACGTATGCAAGAAAGTATTTGGGTTTGTATATACAAGCCTTAAAAAAATGTCGGCGTTGTTTGAGTCAACATTTTGTCTTCAAATTTAAAAACTTCCCAACATCTTCCTTCATCAACAACTTCCCATCTAGAAATTTGACAAACAAATTTAGCTGATAAAAAAACTGTAGTACTGTTTTATCATAAAAAAGTTTCAATTGTTCTTTAATTAATTAAATTTTTATGTGGAAAAAATTACTTTTCTAAGCGTATTTAACTTTTTTAGAGATTACATAAAATGAGGAATAAAAAGTTAACATTTCTCTCATTCGTACTTGTATAAAACTTAGCAACTTTCCGCTTGGTACTTGACTGTGTAACAAAGCTACATTTAACTATGAAAGTTCACAAGCTTAGTTTTGCTTATATGAGAGCGTAATAGGTATTATTAGAGTTACCCCAATTATTGCAATTAGGTGTTTCACCGTACACTACAACAACACACGTTTAAACAGGAAACTTTTCAAATATTAACATGAGTGCTATTACCTCTATAGGTAGAATTATCATTAAGGGCTTGGCACCAGGAATGACGTCACAGTCATTTCACACGGCATTAAGGTTCAAAATTGAGTGAACAATCGCATGAAAAAATGGTAAAAATAACGTTTTTTCCATTTTTTGGGGTTAATTTTGCGTCGATCAAAAAACTTTTACGGTTATTCCCTAGATTTAAATGCATATTATCAGTACAAAAGAAAAAAAATACTCTGCGACTTCCGGGAAACGAGTTTCCGTCTTTCGGAAAAAAGTACAGAGGTGTTTTAAATTTTTTTTTTGCGAAATCTATACATGATATAAAAAAATATTTTACGCTTATTCCCTAGATAAATGTTCAATTCATCTACCCTATTTTGTTCCAAAGCATAATTAGTAACGGTTGTCGAGATATAAGGTCTCCCGTTTTTAGAATTTTTTGAAATCTCGGTATGCAGTATGCACACTCTTAAGAAATATTCATAACGTTCGTACTAGGAGAAATCTCAATATCAAATAATTTGCATTTGCATATACGGTCAAAAGTTTTGTACTATGTAGTCTGCCGTTATTTATATTTACCCTCAACATTTTAGTTAACCTAATATGAATTTAATATGTAGGTAGTCAAGTGGACAGTCACGTTTTCCCACACTTTGTCAAACCGCCTTTAAGGATTGGCTCAAGGTATCTGGTTGATACAAATTATTGGTAGGATGGTAGGTTGATACAAATTATTGGTAAATACAGTGGAGATTAGGTCAACCTGTCGGAAAGTTTGGGTCCGGGACACCAACTACCCTACCTAACATGGAAGACACTTAATAGATTACGTGTAGGTGTCGCCAGGTGCATGCAGGGAAAACATGCACAGGTGGGGTATAAGGGTGGAGGAGGAAGTCTCCTGCGATTGCGGAGAGACCCAGACTGACGAACACCTCCTCGTATGTCGAGACATGCCAGTGAGGTGCGATGCAAGGGACCTGATGATGGTCACTGACAATGCCGTTATGGCTGCTAATTTCTGGAGTGGGGTGGCCTAGTGGGGGGTAGCTCGGACCCGAAAATGAAATGAAATGAATGAATTGGTAAATAATATACCGTCACTACTTCGACTATCTCGTCTGATCACAACATCAAAATACTTTTCACCTGCTGAGAACGGAAATTAGTCGCATGTGGAACACAAGAGCGAGAGCGGTGCCTATTGTTGTGTGAGCGACGGGAACAATAGCAAAGAACATTGACAATTACCTGAAAAAGTTAGACGCGGAAATTAAGGCTGAAATAACGCAACGGCAGGCAGCTATACATACTGTGGGGATAGTGAGAAAGAGTTTAGGAGATGGCACCCCAGTCGTTTAGATCAATAGAAGTTGTAGTGGTTGCTCCTATTCCAGAAGGCCTCTGGACGGAGCACTCACCATAATACCGACGAAAAGTCGAGAATTGATACTCCTAAGACAAAGAATAATACCACTTCTACGCTGTCATAGTACATTCCAATAATGGGGTAATCAGCAAATGCTATGTTATATTCTCTTTAGGCAAGCATTTTATGACAGTATCTGTGGCGAACATCACTGCTAAAGAAGATATGAATTGTCATACGGAATTTTCGACTCTCACCTGACTCTCACAGAAGACTCAAAAAAATATCAAAAATGAGTGGAGATATTTTAGCACCAACCCGAGAATTTCACCGGAAAAATAAATTAAAAGCATTTATTAACAAAAAAAAAAACTTCAGAAGTTACAAAACAAGACAATTATAGTACCCTGCAGTCTGCTAAAGGTTGGACTTACTGCAAAGCAATATCTTACAGTCAAAGTCAATAGAGGAGCAAATCTAATCTAGTTGATAATAATGAAATAGGTACATATGTTATGTAACTAGATTTGATAATTTCGTTGCAATAATTACACTCGCAAGTAATGAGTTCACTTTGCAAATTAATGCTGATTGGGAGATTTTCTAAAATTACACCCGAATACCAGCAGTTTAATTTCTAAGCTAATTTCCTACCAAAGTATTTAACTCATTATGGGATATTGTGTCACAGTACAGTATGCATCTAATTTCTGTATTTTCGGTTCTTAGAATAAACAGTCTCATTTTGAATTCTGAGCAGGTTCGTTTTTCATTGTTGAGATGTTGTTTTTTTTTAAAGTCGCCAGACTACCAGCTATCAATGCGCAGCTATCCATACAGCTAGTTTGAAATATTGTAGTAATAATAGTTGTAAATTTTGTAACCTCCTTGGACAAGGATATTGAAGGAACGTTATTCGGGGGTGGTGTTTGCCGGGGGGCTCCCTTAAGGCTAACCCTGGGCCCACCTCTTAGTAATATTTTGCTAGAAGTGCGGGTAAAGAGGTCGCTAATAATGCGCCTGAGCTACCTGGGGATGTGGAGGGCCTTAAGCCCGCGGGATTTTCCTTGCTTTCGACACGTTCATGCAATTTGTCAGTAGAATGTAGTTTTAAAATATGAAGTAGTCTCTCATAATTATTTGTGTAATCTTTATTCTGCCACTAAATTTCTTCCATTTTTTTGGTTGTCTGTGCACAGAAGTAATTGATCATTCATATTATGCTCGCATTATACATACTAAGTATAAAATTTGTTATACCTACTAGAAGCAAGACTGTTTCTGTGCCCATCATAAATACATAAACTCTATTAAAAATTACGAAATGTAAAAAAAAATAACCTCTCTTTTCAATTAAGTAATAATAATAATAGCCGTGTGCCCGTTGCCGAGCATGTTCTTAGCTCTGAAGAATCGCCGTCACGTTATTACTGATCCTGTCGATGATGCCATTGAAGGTGACTCTGTCACACTTTGGACAAGGCTGCTCCTCATTAATTAAGTAAATAATACACTCAATAAAACAGCGTTTGTTCAATATTAACTTCAACGCGTATTTTCATATGCGTATCTTGAATACTGAAATTTTGCTTTATAGATGTGTAATCTTGAAGAGTTCGTTTATCAGAGTAGAGATTGTAGGGTGATTGGAATTGCAGCATTCGTATAGATAAGTAGATTCTCTTGTATAATATCAGTAGTGAGTATCATTCAGTAAACTCAAGCTTGGTTCTGGAAGCTTCTAACCGCATTTATGACCAACAGATGTTTCAGTTTTCTAGCAGAGACTCTGGAAAATATACTTAGTATATTATTATACCTAATAATAATATACCAAATAAGTATGTAGGTATAGGGTGACACAAAGAAAATGCCTGTTATTTTTATTTTCAAATAAAGTAATTCAATATGCCAGAAGAAAATATTAGCACATTTACGAGTATGTTCAAACCAGTGCTGACATCAGTTTAGTGTAAATTCTTCGCTGTAGCATGTACTTTATAATGGCGTTCGATGCGGTTGTTCCTAATGTTTTTTTTTTCAGTTTCGATAACTTGTTTCTTTTTGTTTTCTTCATATGGTGTTACTGTTCATGTATTGTTATAATGTTATTGTGATACCTACCAGGGTAAATTGCCTTCTTTTATTAGTATGTTGTGTTTTTTTTTTTTTTCGTGTTCATTATTGTTTTGTTCGAAACTTGTTCTGTGTGCACTCTTCGGCGCAAAGGCTGAGCGCTGTAATGCCGAAGAGTGTAATATTTTGACTTAAATAAATAAATAAATTAAGTCTTTTTTGATTCCATTGACACTCATTTTAATGGTAATATTTACTTAAACACTATTGGTTTCGATACTTGGTTACGCATTGCTTGACTGTACGGACTAAAGCATCTAAAATACTTTTGTTGATCGGTAACGGAAACGTTAAAATACTGTCACTATAATGTTTCTGAGAAACTGGTCTTCAGGCAATTGAAACCTAGGTAACATTGGTATTGCTTCATATATCACTCGCAATCGGGTGCCCTACCGAAAGAGAGAAAAAAAACATTGGTATTACAAGTTACAGATAAGCTAAAGTTTTGCTTTACTAACAGAAGGCAATTAATTGCTCCACTAGCGGAAATTTCGCGTAACAATGATACCATCAACTAAGTGTGTACCGTCATTGTGACGTGAAATTGCCCTGAGTGGAGCAATTTAGTTTCTGGCGTATCAGCAGTCAGCAACTTAAGAAGGGTGAACTTTCCATCATTCTTATGACTGATCACCGGTTGGCCTAATGTGATTATTTTATGCTTACGGTAATAGATTAATCCTCAAATTGGATGATTACTTTTTGGCCACCTGATACTTCTGCTATACTCTCGATACTACCTAGTTCTATTACTACTGCTTCTACTGCGGGCCAGCCAGGCGGTAGTTAAGGGAAATAGCGTTCCAAATGAATTTGCATATATTAAAATATTTTCACAGAGTTGTCGTTGCTGTGCAACTAACAAAATCAAAAGTTAACAGTTCTGGTAGTAGTACGTATTAGAAATATGGCTACGAATATTATTACATACTCTTTCGTCGTTTCAAAAGCGTGTTGAAATGTACCTCATGCATTCAGAGAAATGGTTTTATTTTTGATAGTTCCCTTCTATGAGCATTTTGCGCCATACAAATCATATGCTATCTATCTATCTATACCCTCACGCCACATCCTTTGCAGGGTAGGCAGAGAGGACAGAGCGCCAGACAGCCCTATCCTTACACACACTCCTAGCTTCCGTCACATTCATGCAATTAGTCATACACGCTCTCCGATTCCTTTTACTCAAAACGCGTCCATCGTTGAGGATCTGGTCGACATGATCGGACCAGGTCAGTCTCGGGCGGGCGCGCTTTCTCACCCCTCTTCGCTCATTCAGATATATCTTTTTTGTCATCCTGTCATCATTCATTCTCTCAACATGCCCAAACCATCTTAGTTTGTTTACTTTCATTCTTGTCACAACACCAGTCTTGCAGTCACTCATTTCCCTAATAACCTCATTCCTTATCTTATCTCTCAGCGTTTTCCCGCACATTATTCTCAATGACCTCATTTCCACTGCATATGCAAGATTATGTATATAATAATGCATTTTTGCAATGTCATTTAAATATAGGCACTTACATAAAGGCAACGTCATAATAAACTAGGTTCCCATGTGCGAAAGTAAGTTGCAATAATGTAGATTTATAACGTTACGTCAATGACAGTTTTTTAGTGGTTTAAAAAAACAAATTACCAAACATAATCAGTAATCGTACAAGAGACTCTGTCTCTTGACGTTCCTTAAAAAAAAGTGTGCAACAATGCTCTAAGGGCGGACATTATCTGACATTTAGTTATCTGAATGTCAGATAGCGCGGGAGTGATGCGGAATTTAGTCATTTTTTTATGATTTGATATTGATTTCTTTTGCGCACAAAATAACTGGAGACCTCTGAACAAGACTCACTCGTAAAACAAGGAAATGTATTTCGTTTTTTTAAGCAATGACTGCCGTTACCCGTTTTGAATGTCATAAATGTTTGGGAAAAGAAAATGTTGAATTTTGATACCTGGGGTGGAACTTCCTAAAGCTTTCTCATCCGAAACACGTAGATAAAATTCAAACTAAAAACGCCCTTATGTATATCGCTGTAAGGGTCATTTTCCATAAACATTTTATCTGCGTGTTTTGGGTGATAAAGCTTACAAAGTACCACCCCTGATTCCAACTGCACAACACGAAAAAACTGAGTGGTATTCTTGTATAACCATTTATGTAGTTATTATAATAATATACATTTTTGCGTTATTATTTTCCTAGCGTTCTAATCATTTCTCCAAAATATAACTGTTTTCTTGGAGTGTTTTCTAAATTACAAAAGTTCCCTCCCTAATCTAAACCATCTCGATATTACAATAATTTCATGTTCGTAATAACCTTCGTCTAATGATAAAACAACAAATGTCGAAAAAGATTTTACTAAATAATTTATTCAGACATGGAATTCACTAATATCAATAGCTGAGTTTCTGTGGGATGACCAGCCTTGACCAATTTATAGGAGTCTGACGTGTACATTTTTTCAAAAAGAAGTTTATTGGAGAGACATAATATTGTATTTGATTTCAATATTGTCCCAATCCACCAAGAACGTTCGTTCAAAAATTTAATGCTACATACAATTAAAAAAAAATACTTTCATCGTTTGGCTATTAGGTATATAATCAAGATTGGGTTCGTTTCTACCTACTAAATAGTTTTACAATTTCATTACATTTTTATATGCAAAAACTTCCAAACTGAATAAAAATATTTTTACAATATTATCGTTTTTAACCATATACCTATGTAAAATGAACATATAAACTAGAGTATATGGGTATAAGTAAATTAAGTAAGTTTCTAAATATTACCACGGAATCCATTTCCAGAGTCAATTTATGACATAACCTCATTTCTTCTACGCTTTTCCTCTACGCTAACTAGCTCGAGCTTTCTTACATACCCGGTATAGATACTTCCTTACTATAATAATATAGTACCTACCTACTTACCGCAGACTAAAGCTAATCGTAGTTCAAAACTTTTTCACTTTTCTGCCTCATAAAAATTCTGTCATTTCGGTAAAATGACAACCAACAAACTAATAATAATAATAATACTATCATGCAAACTTAATCCGAGTTAATCTTATTTTCGCTCATATTTTTACTATTTTGTAAGTATACCAAAAGTATAAGTTTAGATAGCTACTAAGATAGAATCGGTGTATATGATTCGATTTGGATATTCTTGAAGGTATGTATGTACTAGAAATGTAAGATATTAGCTATTAATAAATTTATTTGAATTTGAATTAGTATATATCTTGCAATGAGTCTCCTCCAGGGGATTTTAAGGGTATTCAGAGCAGTTTCGTGACGGATTTGTTGAGGAGATCCCTTTCGGAAAACCTTAAGTCTGCCCGTAGAAAAAAAATGCGTAAAAGACTGGATGACATAGGAGCTGAAATATCCAGGGGTGGATATGGGATTAAGTACCCTTTATGGTATGAGACAGAAGCATTCTTCCCGAGATTGATTTTATCACCAGAGAACTGAACAAGTGAGAATTCCACGTTCAGCCAGAGTTGTAGTCTAAAAAAATATTTTGGTATGATAACTTACATACCTAAAGTAAACATTTTATCGACGCGATTCTTCCTACCAAACTGAATTGTTCTTGGAAAGCTTTTTTTTATTCATAATACCTATGTCTTTCAAGCTCTATTAGTTGTTTCATAAACAATAAAGTAGTATTTTTTTAAAATTTTGTCGATGGCGCGTTCATTTTGAGTATTTTATGTGACATTTCTTGTACCTGTATACCTATGATACCTATATTTTAAATAAATAAATAAATCTTTATTTGCCAAAACAAAATATGCATACCTAATTACAAAAATTAGACAATCGTAGTGTGCCAAAAGGCGGATTTATTGCAAACGCTAATCTTACAGTCAACCCGAGAATTTTTAGGTCATATTAACGAGCTTTTACTGGTTTCTTTGATGAAATTAATTTTTTGTTGATAACAAGTGCCTTGAAACTGTTTCTACTCGTGAAAATAAATAAATAATAAATAAATAAGTTCTTTCTACGACAGGCTGATCCCGACAATCCTTGAAATTATATTTTGGCGTTGTTGTTTTCGTAATATTATATTTTATTATATCATTACATACATACATGGTATAATTAAATGTTAAGGGCATGGCACCAGGAGACATTTCCCACGGCATTAAGGTTCAAAATCGCGTGACAATCGCATGATAAAATGGTAAAAATAGCGTTTTTTTTCATTTTTTTGGGGTTAATTTTGCGTCTATCAAAAAACTTTTACGGTTAATCTCTAGATTATGATGCATATTATCAGTACAAAAAAAATTACTCCGCGACTTTCGGGAAACGAGTTTCCGTCTTTCGGAAAAAAGTACAGAGATGTTTTTAAATTATTTTTTTTTTAAATCTATACAAGATATAAAAAATCTTTTACGGTTATTCCCTAGATAAAGGTTCTATGCATCTACCCTATTTTGTTCCAAAGCATATTTAGTAACGGTGGTCGAGATAGAAGGTCCCGTTTATAGAAATTTTTGATATGTCGGTTTGCACACTCTCAATTTACTGCTAAAAATATGATACAAACAAAAATAAATACATATTATATACAGTCGTACCCCGTAAAATACAATAACAACAGGGACATAATCGATTATCGTATTGTTATTTTGTTGTTATGATAATTTTATTGTTATAAGATCATATTAAGTTATCTTATGAGCCTTATGATATACATTTGATAGGAGAGATTCAGTTTTATATCATGAGGTTGTAAGAAGTTATTGGAATTATTGTTTTTATTGATAATATTACTGTTATTAACAATACACTTTTCTAACAAACTCTCCCTTGTTTTTCGTCGTTTTTTTGGAAAGGGGAAAATTAGAGGAGAAATAACAATCGTTGCGTAACAGTTTTTCGAGGTCATAGAATAAGTCATGATAAGCCTAAATGTTCCAGAATTAATAAACTTTGTCTAGATTTTCTGAATAATATATTATAGCTTGTGAAATACCCATCAACCAAAAAGGTCCCCACGAAAGAGTTGGAAAATAATGTAAAGAAACAGATGAGGTAATGCAAACATGAAGCGAGTGGCCGTTTGAACCTCGACCTCCAAGCGGCTGGCCACTGCTTGACTCCTAGGCTACCTCCTTGGACAAGGATATTGAAGGAACGTAATTCGGGGGCGGGGTTTGCCGGGGGGCTCCCTTAAGGCTAACCCTGGGCTCACCTCTTAATAATATTTGGCTAGAAATGCGGGTAAAGAGGTCGCTATTAATGCGCCTGAGCTACCCGGGGATGTGGAGGGCCTTAAGTCCGCGGGATTTTCCTTCAATACTGTACAATAAGTGTACAAAGAGGTGTTTTAAATAATTTTTGTCAGTCATTGATACTACCTACGTACAAACTCCTTTATCCTGGATGAACTAAACTAAGGGACCGTATATCGCAACTATATACAGGCTAATAATCAAAGGAGATGTGGATAGTCTCGAGAAACTCGCGATTATTGGTAAAGTCGAAAGAAGAAGTCATCGTTGACGTACACTCACTGGATAGAATGACTTGGTTATATCTGCATCCCTATATATTCTGTATCAGAAGTTCTTCACTCAGCTCAATTCAGCAGCAAGAGATATTGTTCCGGAAGTTCTGGAAATGAATTGCCCGTCACTACGTTTGCTACGGAGTACCTACCTACGTTGCGAGTGTCAAATTTCGATCTTCGACGAGTACGATCGCCGTAGGTACCTACTACCGTTTACTTTATAATGGCGTTCGATGCGGTTGTTTCTAATGTTTTTTTTTCAGTTTCGATAACTTGTTTCTTTTTGTTTCCTTCATATGGTGTTATTGTTCATGTATTGTTATAATGTTATTGTGATACCTACCAGGGAAAATTGCCTTCTTTTGTTAGTATGTTGTGTTGTTTTTTTTCGTGTTTATTATTGTTTTGTTCGAAACTTGTTCTAAGTGCACTCTTCGGCGCAAAGGCTGAGCGCTGTAATGCCGAAGAGTGTAATATTTTTACTTAAATAAATAAATATAAATTGTGAAGATACTAACATACAATTTATTGTATAGTTTTTTTTCTTTGAATACACAAATAAAACACTATATTACATATTCAGATTAAATTGTATTAAAGGCCTTTCATAGTAAAGTTGTCTCCACAATCAGTAAGAATTTAGGTATAAAAAGATTAAACCAAAATCGAGATAAAAGTAAACTTAAAAGTACTTACTTAATAAATTCTAGAACGGAGATAAAAATAATATATGTCGTGTTTTCTTTTTTACTTATATTCGTTCAAAGTCCACGAATAAGGCTTTTAAGAACATCGTTTGAGAAAAAATCTTAATACCTACTAATATGGTAGGTCGAAAATACCTAGAAATCCGTTTGATTATATCATAGCTGGAAATGGGCAAAATGGCTTCGAGAAAGCAGCATAACAAAATAACAATAGTCTTAAGAAAATCCTAATGGACACAATGAAAAAGATAACAATACAGCAACAATGATAGTTGAAATGATCCCGCTTATTTGAAACCTTACCCACTCATGTTGTGAAGTTCATACATTGTGATTATTATCATAATAGGATAATGGCTAGTGAAATCGTATTACGTATGAACATAATAACAATAGGATTTTATTTTGTAAAAGTTTTCGTATAATGAATCAACGATAAACGTAATACGATGGTACTTAGGTACATAATGATTATCACTGCCGGTACTTTGAGTACTTTTTTCCCTTTAATTTTCCTCTGGGAACACACGGAGGTCACAAGCATGCTTGATATTATGTAAATAATACGAGAGCCTTCGCTGGTTTATTTTCTGTGCTCGCTAAAATTTTGACATAATTTGTAATAACTGTTTGTACTTCTGTGATTAAATAATAAATAAATATGCTATCGTAAATGATAATCGAGAATGCACCGATTTTAATGATCCGACCCATTAGTCAAGTGAGCATCTTATTATCGATTTTTCATTCCTATTATTTTTTCGTGTGGGAACACAAGGAGATCACCAAGCCAATTATTTAGTCGCCATTTAATAAATTCAAAGTCTGTGGAAGAAACCAAACATTGCTTTTATTTTTAATTCCATTCATCATAGTGAACATCCATAAAGAACCCTTGATCAAAACACTTAACATTATCATTATCAACCTTTATATTTTTTTTTTTCCAAAAAACATCTCCCGCGATCTCTACCACAAAAATCGCTAACACAATCGCACGGACAAATAAATATCTTTTTTTAGGGGATATAATTTTTCTTTATTAAAAAAAAAAAAGAAATGGGACAAAGGCGAGGGCAAAGAAGAAGAAGATTATTTGTCATTTTGTCTATGAATGGAGTAGAAAATCACTGTAATAACTATATTGGCCTTACTGCAAGAGTCTTCAGAGTGTTAATGCAGGATGACACCAATTGTTGATGGCCTTGCAAAGAAGTCTCATAATTTAGGTATACCTCAAATCAAACTGCCAACTGGTAATAGCAACAAAAAAGTGGAATCACAGTATTCCCTACGCCGCCTAGAGTGTAGTAGATGGAACCACAGTGTTCCACTCCACTAAAAAGGTGGTTGCAAATGTTTGCGTCCACTCCTCAACAGATGGCGATAGCATCGGAAATTTGGTTAATTTTGAAATCGTTTCCAGCTGTAGCATATATACATTATATACAACTTTTAAAAATTATCCTTTTGACAGCAGGATGTGGTGGAATGGATGAATGTAGCCAAAACCGACTCGTAAGCGTCGGAACACCCATCCTGCTTCCTCCCCAAGGGAGTTCACATAATCACATCGTGTTTAGCATGTAAGTACCACTTTGTTAACATAACCTGTTCTGGACTGGCGCTAAGGCAACAATAGTCGCTGTTAAACTGGTGGTCCAGGTCTTTTATACTTTATCAAATAAATAAATAAATAACGCTGCATTATGTGAATGAAGATGCCTCTCGGCTCTATTGAAGAAAAAAGTAATGAAAGTCTGATAATCTTTCAAATCTTCTCTACTCAAACTCATACGTCATTCCTTCTGATCACATTGAAAGAAGAACACTCCATAGCTTAACTGATGCTCTATTTACGAGTAGTTGAACTACGAGTTGCTATCTTTTTTAACACCAAAAGTTCGTGGTGACTCGCGAGCGTGTAGCAGGTGAATCAGGTCTCCCGTTTTTAGAAATTTTTGAAATGTCTGTATGCATACTCTTAAGCGAGACAAAGAGAAAAGCGCAATGGTCCAAATATTGTATTTTCCTCTGCAGTGGTCCATTGTCACGCTACGTCATAATATTCATTATGTCAATGTAGGTGAGTTTCCCCACCGTCACTAGTATTGACCATTGTTATGTTAATACGATCTAATCCAAGCGACGAAGGTTTTGAATACAAAATGTTTTTATTTAGTTTTGTACGACTTTAATTAAACTTTCGAAATGAAAACGGCAATAATCCCGAATGAATGTACTCGTACGAACGAAGTGAATGTAATTTATATTATATTTTGTGGTTGGAATATACCTACGATTTTGAAATTGGTTATACCCCGACCAGTATGAAGTAAGCCTTATCAGAAAAAGGGAGTCCCATAATTTGTAAGTGTTCGCAAAAGTCGCGTATTTAGCGATGGATTGCCGTGAAAATTCTCATAAACACTTCTACCGATCCGCTTTAGGTTTTAACGACACCATTTTTGGAAAAAAAAACACTTATTTTAAGAGAAATTTAGCTTTCAAATCTATATATGAGGACGTGACAAGACGAGGACAAGGTAATCCCAGCTATAGTGAATGGAAAACTTTGTGGATTCATGGACTAAGCTGTTTGTCGGTTTCCATCTAATCGGTTCTAATAATTGGTGCATGAATATTGAATAACTCGCTCATTTTCCCAACAAATCAAAACTCAACATGGGTCTCCCTTGAAGACGTAATCAAACAACCGGATCCTGCCCCTTTTGTAACATTTTCATCATCATCATCATCATGTCAGCCTCCCTGCGACCATTGTTGAACATAGGCCATTGATCTCCACAGCTCCCTATCCTGGGCGGAGCACATCCAACCGCCACCAGCAACTCATTTTACATCGTCCGACCACCGTGCTCGAGGCCTACCAACACTTGTTTTGCCTGTTCTAGGTCGCCACCCTTTGTCCACCAAGAGTCTGTGCTGGCGCTGGCAGCTGGCCACATGACCAGCCCAACTCAATTCCTGACTGGAAACTCTGTGAACGACATCAACAGTATCGTTTTATAACAGCTCATTTGCAAAACAAGTTATAGGTAACCTAGGTAACCTATAACTTGTTTTATATCTTGTTTTATGTGCAATCACTTTGCATGTCAAAGTTCGTCTTGTCAAAGTTTTATAACACCGAAGAAAACAGAAAAAAAAAACAAAACTGAGTCAAATGGTGTGTCTTCTGATTTATAGAAAATTGTAAAAAAAAATGTATTTTTTTTCTCGGAAACTTTTCATCATTGATTGCAGGAAAAGTCAGAATGCAAAATACATGTTCAGTCGGAAAAGTTTTCAAATAAAATGCAACTTGGTTGTATTTCTGAAAATTCAACTTGTATTGAAGTTGTCTCTCTTTAATTTTTTCTCTTTTTCCTTCAACTCGCTCCAGCGATGTACGAGAAGTTTTGCCAATGAAGAATATTTTCAACAATGAACAAAAAAATATATTCATCTATTATTTTTACTATTAGGGAAATGAGTGACTGCAAGACTGGTGTAGTGACAAGAATGAAAGTAAACAAACTAAGATGGTTTGGGCATGTTGAGAGAATGAATGATGACAGGATGACAAAAAAGATATATCTGAATGAGCGAAGAGGGGTGAGAAAGCGCGGCCGTCCGAGACTGACCTGGTCCGATCATGTCGACCAGATCCTCAAGGATGGACGCGTTTTGAGTAAAAGGAATCGGAGAGCGTGTATGACTAATTGCATGAATGTGACGGAAGCTAGGAGTGTGTGTAAGGATAGGGCTGTCTGGCGCTCTGTCCTCTCTGCCTACCCTGCAAGGGATGTGGCGTGAGGGTATAGATAGATAGATAGATAGATTTTTACTATTGTTTGATTCGGATGATTAGGTCTTTGCGAGTAATGGGGATGGTACAAGTTGAAAAGCGGAAGAAATTGGACAACATTGCTGGGATTTCGAACAACTTACTCGTGTGTAATTGCTGGATGTTTTTTTAAAAAAATAAACTGCAACTAGGTACAATATTATTACAATAAATGTAAAATTTTCAAGGTATGAGACGTGAGTGAATAGAATAGGACACAATTAAGTAAAACAGGATAATTATGGAATATTGTATGTGTCGAAACGGACAGTAGGTACATTAATCCGTTCCGTGCGATGACCTTAGTAGCTTACATACATTAAAAATTAAGTGAAATTTATTCATACGAAACTTTACCTGGGGGCTAAGTAGTTCGTACCACGTACATAATATTAAAATACTTGATATTCGTACAACGTAAAACACGTGCTGAGTTTTTATGATGGCCGGATAACAATTTTAATAAAAAAAAAAATAAGCTAACATTTTGTATTGCGGTGCGAACCTCGTTCACTTTGCTACGCCTCAAAAATCCTCTTCCCTCCCTTCACTCCTGTGAGCACCGGGAGTGTCACTATTCATCTCATCCATACTAAAAACTGTGGATTCATCAGTAATACTGATTCACGGACTTCCAGAGTTCTAAGATGGAGACCGTGGGACAAAAAGAGAGGAGTAGGTCGGCCACAAAAAAGATGGGCCGACGATATTATCCCAGTCGCTGGTAGAAGATGGACGCGCAAAGCTCAAGATAGAGGAAAATGGAAGCAAATGGAAGAGGCCTATATCCAGCAGTAGAGAGATGGCTGAAGGAAGAGAGAAGGACTGATTCACGGATTTTGTGTGTCTCTTCTCCCTGCCTATCTTCTTCTCTCTGCCTATCATCAGTATCATCTCCCTACCTCTTCTCCCTACCATATATCGACGCTCGTACTTCTCCTGACCTCAAACCAAAATCTGTGAATCTGTGAAAAAGTGTATGAAATTCATTATTTTATTTGATAACTCCACCTATTGTAAAAGGGTTGTACCAAGTCAGATACCTCTGATGGTGTATTCACTACATCTTAACAAATTTTCACCTCAATCGCATGAAAAGTTCAAAAATACATATAGGACACAATAAAGAGATATTAATTTCAAAAAACGGGAGACCTCTCGACAACTTCACAAAAAATGCCTGGAAAAAAAAGTGTTGATTCTAGTAAATGACCGAAAAAGATTCCTTATATATCTTGCATAGATTTCTCAGAAAAAAAATGTGAAAAACACCACCCAAGCTTTAAAAAATCGATTACCCCTTGACATCCACCTACTACTCTTTAAAGTACCTACGCATTTGTTACATTAATTATCATCTTGTCTCTCAGTAGCTAACTTTTTGGTACTCGAGTTATTTTTTCAGTCCAGTCATGTCCATTTCTTCGTCGTCCTACTTCCGGAGGTATTATTATTATGGCTGTGTTCTCTCACTCTGATGTAGAAGGGGTGGAAAGGACGTCATTGTTTTGCCTCCTTAATTTCAGGCAAACGTAGAAAAGGCCTCGTTGATTTACGACTTGTAGGTACTAATTAGCGTCAAGTTTCATGGACCATTTCTTCAATCACGATCTGACTCTTTCAACGTCATTTCGCTAATGATGTTGTTTTTATCTCATAAGGAGCTTATTCGCTCCTTCATTTTTTTCTCTGATTCTTACCAAGGGCGGCGTGACATTTGACGCAACACACAGTCCGGCGCAAAGGCATTTTTATTCTGTACCGAATGCCCGTGGATGTTCTAAATAATAAAAAATACAAAAAGAGATGACGTCACAACGTACGGAGTATGCAAATTGAATGAAATAAATCTGGGTTTAGTACAGTGGTAAACTTGAATAGTTTTTGTCGTGAAATGGAGCAATTTGATATCGGAGATTGAACTCGCATCCACATGATAAGCAGTCGAGAACCCCATCCCTCACACGGCGAAGTCTTCTTCTTCGTCGCCTATTTTTTTTAAAGGATCTGGACTTGCATACACAAACTCAAATACTTTCCTGCACACCTTGCACTAGGCTAAAAGCCTGTGTCGCAAAGTGTGGAATACATCGCCAGCGCCGGGGTTTGAACCTGGCACCTCCCGCTTGAGAGACTGCCGCCTCAACCAACTGCGCCAACCATGTATGAACATGAGCACCCTTTAGTTTTTTCATTCGTTTCACGTGCCCTAGCTATCTGAGTCTCGAGATTTTTTATACATCGTATGACGTCTGCACCACTGTATGTAGAATGTATGGAAGAAGTCCACAAAGTTAAGTAGGTACAAGTATGATAAATATAAAATTAAGAGATGTTTTGAAAATCCGCACCGTGACGAAGTTCTAGATATAATAATAGGTCATACCCATTAGTTAGTTTCACTAATTTCAACTGACGCTTGTTTGTTTCTTTGTTATTTTCTGTAGGTGGCGGTATACAAGGTTCTTATAAGCTGTACAACATAGATGGCGCTATGTATGTATAATAATATAATACACGTAGTCCATGTACCATGTACCTACACACAACGAGTAAGTTAATACGGAAGCCTAACGGATCTTGTCAAACAACCCGACAGTGTATAAAACAACTTCTCATCAAGCGCTTCCGAATTGTAGGCACAAATCAGAAATATAAATAAATGATCGCGCTTCCAAACTAATATTTTTTTCGAGAAAAGTGTCGTCATTTCATTGTTTTATTGTTTTCTATCGTCCGTAGGCCCATATGGGCACCTGGACTCGTCGATTTTCACAATTATAGCCAACTATCAAACAGGGCTGAAGTGGGACTATGCGGGTCATGTGGCGAGAGCAACGGATGGCAAATGGAGCAACAACTCCTGTTCTGGCGTCCGTGGCTCGGTAAACGCCCTAGAGGCCGGCCACAGATGCGTTGGACAGATGACCTGAAGTTAACAGCTGGTCTCAAATGGACACCCGAGGAAAAATCCAGAGAGAGATGGAGACGAATGAGGGAGGACTATATCCAGAAATGGAAGCTGCAGGGCTCTTGAAGAAGAAGAAGATCAAACAATAACAAAAACAATAATCATTATCAGATCAATGCCAATCAGAGTGTAAAGAGCTCTGATTGACATTTCGTCGTACACAAAAATTAATTATTCAACATATCGTCAATGGATTTAATATACCTAATTGCTATCCACCACATCAAAATGGTAATCTTGTTGCAGGTATGTGCCTATGTTCACTACAAATGTTGTACGAAGATTGTGACGTCACAATCCTCATAATCACATACCTACTTGCATGAGAGATGAAATAGACATGGATAAGTAATTTTATAGATAATTCGCCATTACCACAGTATACACGAACGTCTTAAAACCATGGAACACCTATCCCGCATCCTCCCCAAAGAACTTTCACAATGGTATGTTTTGTGATGAACGTTGGTATAATATTATTTATTAAAAAATTATGTATGCCCCAGCTGGCGATATAAATTTAAATCGAACAAGTTTCTGATTTCTCAATAAATTTCATTCTATTCTAAATTTGAAATGAAAAAAGAAGTGTCGTATTCTATCACGTGGCGCACCGTGTTCCAATAATAAGCGTCGTACCAAACTGTGTGATAGCCAATCACCGCGCTCGCCGTCCGTGAAATTAAATTGTTTAAATTCGATTGGTTTATTCGCTGTCAAAAAAGTGGTGAAACGGACGAAAAATTACAGAGTTTATAATGAAAAGTTTTAGTGTCTTTTACTACGTGACTAGAATCGATTGAAATGATTGGGAGTTTGATTAAAAATTATTACGGATTGACGGCAACAGAATATTATATTTTTGGGTATATCGTAAAGTTAAAGCAGATGACGAAGAGTGAATTTCTGCGATTTTTTATTGAAGTGTATCAGATTAGACACAACTGTACCAATCATTATTTATCTAAATTATTAAAAACTTTATATATATTATTAAAAACTTATATAAAGGGTGAATTTATTGCCTATTGGCGATTCTGCCAATCAACCCAACTTTGACATATAATTAAAATATAAATATAGAAATACAGAAAAAAATGTACTTCCTAAGTCAGAAGGTAACTCGATCGAAACCGTATTCTTAGGTAAAAGAAAGTCTCGGATTATTTGAGAACTACATTTTTTTTTATCTGGGCTTAACCAAATAAATCCAAATATATCTTTGCACAAAAGTCAGAAGGTAGCTTGAAAAGCTTGTAAGTATCATAAAGTAGAATTCGTCGGCTTGGAGGTCGAACCCGCGCCCACCGGATTAACAGTCGAGCGCGTTACCAATCCGACTACCGACTGCCTCAAAAACTGCAAGCAACAACGATATTTCTAGTGAATTTCTACACGTGTGTTGCCTGGTATAAAAGAAAACTACAAGAAGTAGCGTCCTCATCGAAAATTATATCACGGATCGTGGGAAGCCACCTTAATAAATACAGCATTTTTTTCTGCCGTGTTTTTTATTTCATATATACACTCGTATACTATGTTCTTTATTTTCTACTACATTATGTAGGTTTTTCTGGAAGAAATCGCGGCCCTGCGATAAGTTTCCCCTAGTGAACAATGCTTTACAATCTGTTTTAGGACTGATTTTTATATGTTTACACTTTCATCACTGCAATTGAGGGTAATTAAGTCTCGTATTGGCCTGTACAGTGTACAGCCACCAACGTGCCCACGACAGAAATATTCGCCTTGCTCAAAGTATATCACAATGATACTCGTATTCGAGTTAAAGGCTATATGTTTGAAAAGAAGAATAAATAAATTTATTTATTTATTTATTGCTTGTGCGATGTATTATTGTATGCCATCCTACTTGACAGATTATTTTTTTTTAATGTTTTGACAACGCAATCTTTTAGGTTAAGTGAATTTCAATGATATAAGTCTCTGCTATGACCATTGAATTTAATATTGTTTGTATGTGCTGTCCTTTTTGGTTTTGTTTGTTGAATTAGTTATAATGTAGAATCGTATAATATAAATTGACTTATAATGATTGACTATATGTGTGCACCTTAAATAGGGCAGTAATGATGTTTCTTTATACTGTGTTTACCATCTTGTATATATATGTATATATATGATTTTGATTGGTTTTCGGGTACGACGCGTGAGTTTGCTTTTGGGCGAGCTTTCACGCGTCGTACCCGAAAACCAATCAAAATCATATATTCCGCGATGCGAAAAACTAACAATTAACATATATATATATATATATATATATATGAAGGTTTGATTTTACTCCATTTCACTGTGAACCATTTTGGCCGAGATATGACTCGTGCCTTGCATATGCAACCAGACAAGGGCAGTTAGCGGTTATGCGGGTGGATTTTCTGAAAGAGTTTTTGTGTTTCAACATTGTGCGCATGTGTCTCATCAGGCCAGTCTCCAATCTGACTACACAAGGAGAAAATCCGTTAGCGAGGAGTTTGTCGCTTGGTTGATTATGTGATCAATTTCGTCGCAGAATGCATGCGGTGGAACCAACATGCATCCCGATGGACGAACGACCAATCAATCTTTGCACAGGAATATTATGAAGGTTTGATTTTACTCCATTTCACTGTGAACCATTTTGGCCGAGATATGACTCGTGCCTTGCATATGCAACCATATGTCTGTGTGTGTGCTATCTGAGTAAATAAATAAATAAACAAACATCTATGCGAGTGCCACAAATAAATCGGCCGAAAAAAGTTGATAATATTAAGTTTATTCGTATAAAATGGTGTAGTTTAAGTTGTACATTGTTAAAGTGTACCCAAAACTACTCGTGGGGGTCGGTCGAAAAGTAGGAAGTAATATACAAAAGTTTATGTTATAAACTTATTAGGTTTATTATAGTCCCTTGCCAATCCCCAAAGGAAAATTTTTCCAATATATATTTTATTATTATTATACTTTATGTCCAAAGTACAACAATTTATACAGTGTCCATGAACTCAATGCGGGACCCTTTCGAATAACAAATATAAAAATATATTTGCTGTCACAGTGAAAAACCGATTTTAGTTAAACGGAACGCTAAAAATTTGAATCTAACAGGTCAAATTAGAATGTCAGTTAAAAGTATGCATACCGACATTTCAAAAATTTCTAAAAACGGGAGACCTTCTATCTCGACAACCGTTACTAAATATGCTTTGGAACAAAATAGGGAAGATGCATTGAACCTTTATCTAGGGAATAACCGAAAAAGATTTCTTATATCTTGTATGAATTTCCCAAAAAAAAAAAAACACCTCTGAATTTTTTTTCCGAAAGACGGAAACTCGTTTTCCGAAAGTCGCGGAGTGTAATTTTTTTTGTACTGATAATATGCAGTAAAATCTAGGGAATAACCGTAAAAGTTTTTTTATAGACACAAAATCAACCCCAAAAAATTAAAAAACGCTATTTTTACCATTTTATCATGCGATTGTCACGCTATTTTGAACCTTAATGCCGTGGGAAAAGACTGTTACGTCATTCTTGGTGCCAAGCCCTTAAAACATTTATTTTTATTTTGTCTAGATAATAAATACTAATTTTTACTGTACCATATTATGTCAGTATTTGATAATTAAGCCTACTGATTTTGAAATATGTATAATAGAAATGATAAAATATAAGTAGGTACGTTATAAAAATATATACTTAAGATATCACTATCAAGAATATTAATATTTACCTTCAGTTATTTAACTTTGTTCTTTCGCTCGATTTTTTATAGTATTTTTTCAGAACCTTGATGCGGACCAAATATACTGATATAAAATTACGTCGATATAACAGTAAGATTATTACGTCACGTTGTTTTAAAAAGTGCATTATATCGTTTTATTCACCTGATGCGGAGTAACATTGAAAATGTCAAATGTGTTTTCAAAAAATGTTCTAGAACCGTGGTAACATTTTTGCCCAAAAATTAATATACAGGGTGTTTCCTTCCGTGTGTAAAATCTCTTGAGGGGTGATAGAGGATGAAAAAATAAGCAAAAAAAGTTTAATGAATGTATGTCCGAAAATCAACCGTTTTGGAGTTATGGCCTTTTGAAAATTTATGAGTATGAAAATTTCTCATTTTGTTTTTTTGCCAATTACTCAAAAACTACTGACTGGATTTTGATAAAATAAAACAAAAAGCATAGAAAACATTATAGGCTTTCGAAGTACGTCTCAATTTATGCATTTTGCCTCATAAAATAGTGAAATTTTAGCACCCAAACTTTAATTTTACGGAAAAAATGAATATTTTTTCCAATAAACATCAAATTTCTAAAAAAATAGCCCTATTAAGTATCATTTTTTACATTTTACAATAAAGCCTTAATAAGTTTTCAATAACTTGAGTTAAAAAAATTACAATATTTCCTGACGGTCGGACAACAGCATCCGATCCAATGATGTCCAAACGTATTCAAAAGAAGGTTAAGGTAGCCAAGACGTATACAATCTGAAACTGATCGCTCAGTGGTATTACCTTAACCTTCTTTTGAATACGATTGGACATCATTGGATCGGATGCTGTGGTCCCACCGTCAGGAAATATTGTAATTTTTTTAACTCAAGTTATTGAGAACTTATTAAGGCTTTATTGTAAAATGTAAAAAAGGATACTTAATAGGGCTATTTTTTTAGAAATTTGATGTTTGTTGGAAAAAATTTTCATTTTTTCCGTAAAAAAAAAGTTTGGGTGCGAAAATTTCACTATTTTATGAGGCAAAATGCATAAATTGAGACGTACTTCGAAAGCCTATAATGTTTTCTATGATTTTTGTTTTATTTTATCAAAATCCAGTCAGTACTTTTTGAGTAATTGGCAAAAAAACAAAATGAGAAATTTTCATACTCTTAAATTTTCAAAAGGACATAACTCCAAAACGGTTGATTTTCGGACATACATTCATTAAACTTTTTTTGCTTATTTTTTCATCCTCTATCACCCCTCAAGAGATTTTACACACGGAAGGAAACACCCTGTATGTACGTCGTGATATCGAGTGTTAAAAATATTATGGAAAACGTAGGGACACCCTAGCTACAAATGAGGGTATCCCTTATTCTCGATATAATGAAGAAAATGTTAGTCAATCATTTTTCGTGTCTTGTGTTTTATATTATTTTATCTTGTTTAAGACTTACCGAACTTTTGTCATCAAAATGAATAAGAAGGCACATAAAAAACTAAACTTTGATACATTTTTCTGAATATTGGCTTCTTTCAGATACAAAAAGTATCGGATTTATTAGGTCGAACCTTTTTTTTTTGCATAGTACTTTCTACTATAATATTTCTATATATTTTTATGAATAACATTTTTTGTGTTTAGTTTAAGGTATATTTTTTCTTCCAAAAACCCTGGTTTCATTTTTTTTATTCTATCATTTGGTAAAATGAGGATTGAGGGTTACAGAAGTTATTTTATTAGATAAAATGGAACTAAAAAATCGCTAATGAAAAGCTATATTTTTTAACTTGTTGATGAAAGTCGTTATCCGATATAAATCGTCTAGACACAGTACTTTTGAAAGCTTTACAACAGACGTAGTTTTCGATGGTTTCAAAAATCCTATTTTAATTATAACCGCTCGCATGATGAGACTGACAGAATGACAATTTGGTAAGTAAAACTGGGAAGTGGGACGTAAAACTGAATGCGAGGTGATTTTCCTATGGTCTCAGGAGGATCGTGAAAGGGCGAATTTTTAGTTATTTATGAAGAGTACTAACTATTAGAAAAAATAGCTGAGTTACCCGTGCTTTGCAAAGTTGACAAACCAACCCGGCGTACTTTATAGGCTTGAGCTGGACAAAATGTGACTTAAGATCTGAATTTATTTTCCAATGCTCTTTCATACGATACCACACACGACCCCACACAACCCTTGGATCCCCTCATCGTTATGGCATCTCCTAGGAAAAGCTTTTTTTTTTCCAAAAACCGGCAACGTTAGGACACAGCCTATATTATCGCAAATGTTATTCCAAATTTTCGCAGCTATCCATCATAAAATGCGGGAGTTATGCGAACACTTACAAAAAATCAGACTTAACTTTATATATATTGATAGATGCGAGTACATATGAAAATATAAGGATGATTCAACTTGCACAAATAATAAAACAATCATCTAGAGAAATCAGTGCTTAGACGTACTACGTTCGCTACAAGTTCAATAATATAAATCTAACTACGAATATAAGTATGTAACTATGTAGATTGTAGGTAGATAGTGTTTCCTCGTTCATCAAAAATAAGGTAGGTACAGGAATTCCCTATACGAACTTCATACGGAGAGGTTGAATCAATAGGAACACTTATATCCAGCAGATAAATTATATTTGTAACAAAAATATTATTATACACGAAGGTACATTGCAAGATTTATTTATTTATTAATGGTTCTATATATGTGATAGATATAAATTAGAACGGGTATATAGTGCATTAAAACCTACAAAATCACCTAACAATCGGAAGTACACAAAAAAACATACAGAAATGGACTATATATGGAAAACCATACATGAACTATTTGTTGGGTGTGCCTTTTTATACTGCGGAAGGTTCTGCAGCCGATTTCAAGCAGCATGGGCAGCAAGGCCTTCTAGGCCTGACTATAAAACTGTTCTTGGCCTCCCAGAAAAAAGTTGAACTAATGTCTTAGCTTTCAGGTTTCTTTGCCCATCTTCCAATGGAAGCACTAGGAAGATGAAAATATTAGCTGCTACTTTTCTTGTTATGAATTGGTAGGCATGGATCGGCTGTTCCAGCTTAAATAATGTATAATAAATTCACTGAAATGCCATAAACGCAGAATTTTAACGATCCAGAGCCTATCCAAACAAATAAATAGGTAAGTAAGTACCTTATATTAAAATTAGGAATTCAAGGAACGCGCGGAGTTTCTGAACAAGTATGTAATATAAACGCCATATATTATTGACGCAATATATAACAAAATTGAACATTTTATTATACAATCTAGATAAATATAGTGAGATACAGAAGTCGTCAACAAAACTTGAAGATATACTCAAGTACTCCGAAGAACCACAACTGGACAACATCACTACGCTTTTCTGGGTGTGAGGTGGTATAATCAGCTGGACCGAGAATATAGACATGGTCCACAAACGAACTATAGAGATTTCAAGCGCAAACTTAAAGAAATACTTATTTAATTCCAAACGTCTGCAATGTGGATCTGTGTATGTGGGTGTATGTGTGTGTGTGTGTGTGTGTGTGTGTGTGTGTATGTATTTGTGTGTGTTTGTGTGTATGTGTGTGTCTGTGTTTATGTTTCCTCCTTCCGTCGTTCTTTTGTACATTTCTTTAATGCTTTCTCTTGATTGGTAATGATACATACATATATGCATAGATAAACTAATTGTTATAATATCTTATGTTTTGTTCCTCTCCAAAGCACGAGCTCTGCTCAATTTTGGAGAGTAGTTCTTTTGTGTTATATTGAGTTGTAATTTCATTTGTTTTTCTTTACAATTTGTAATTTTATACCCAATAAAAAAATTTGAATTTGAAATTTTCTTAGACCGAGTAAATTATTATGACGGAGACCTTGCAGAACGTACTCAAGTAAAAATTTAAAAAATAACAAGTAGTTTTCTTAAAATATACAGCGAAGAATGAACTTTTCATCAGACTTATGACTGTTCGTCGGCTGGTTGTAAGTGATCGCTTTACACTTCACTGACATCCACCAATTCCAGTACATCAATCTGTCGCGGTCGGTAATCGAACCCAGAACTCCAGCCTGATACGCTGTGTGTTGTGAGTCTGTAAATTAAACAACCCAAGATCAGTCATAGGTCGATCCTTCGCTGTAGATAAGTACTTATTATATTCAATTTTATATGTAGACAATCCTATGTTCTTTAATTGAAAATTCCTTGAATAGAAAATTTGATTGGGTCGCTATTTGTCATTCATGTCTCATGAATGAATCATCTTAACCGTCCTATTATGTGCTGCAGTGGCGTATATAGGGAGGGGCGAAGTGCCCCCCCCCCGAAACGTAGAACAATTATTTAAAAAAACGTTGAAAAGTTAAAAAAAAACATTAAAGTTACTCAAGTTCATCACTTCACCCATTATCCATAAAAAACAGCTTCGAAGCAAGCTACGCTCGTGGTTCTGCCCGATTCTGTCTCAACCGTTGACAGGAGTTTATCAGTCTCCTCCCCTCCCTAAGTCAAATACTAGATCGCCCCATTCCCCCCCTCCGAAACGAAATCCTATATTCGCCAATGATGTGCCTCATTGGAAGAAATGATCAACGGACTAATTTGCAAAAGGCGTATATGAAATGTGACAAGCCAAATTTAATTTCTTGTTTGAAATATGACGGTTGTCTGCTTCTGATATGATATAATAATAAGATATAGACGCGGATGAAACTAAGTTATTATTATTCTACGTATAACAATTTAACATTTTATAGGTTTTATTGCCGCTCCATCGAATGAAATTGTGAAAATATATAGCCCACTACTGAATACTCGCTAACTACATCTAGGTAGAATCTAGAAATAACATATCTATGTACGTTCTACGCGGTACAACCGTAGTTAAATAAAGTGATAAAGTAAAGAACTCAAGTGAAAAATAACAGATACTAATTTTAACTGTGATAAATATTTTCACAACGCATAATTTCGTCCTCAAATTACGACCGCGAACTTTCTCAAGGCTCACGAGTGTACGATTGAGAATATATTTACTTATATTTTGCCGATAACGAGTAAAATAATACATTAAAATAATTAACCAACTAGTTAGGTAATTACTAGATAGAGTATTACGAGAACAAAAATTTCTGTTCACACCCCCGTGCCGCGACCCGACAGTTGGGCTGAGAAAACGTTTGATTATATACATTTGGAATTAATTTATAAAAAAGTGATGACGTCAGAACCCTGATATTGCTGCTCGCTCCGTAAGGGCATGGCACCAGGAATGACGTCACAATCTTTTCCCACGGCATTAAGGTTCAAAATCGCGTGACAATCGCATGATGAAATGGTAAAAATAGCGGTTTTTCCATTTTTGGGGATAATTTTGCGTCTATCAAAAAACTTTTACGGTAATTCCCTAGATTTTAATGTATATTAACAATACAAAAAAATTTGTACTCCGCGACTTTCGGGAAACGAGTTTCCGTCTTTCGGAAAAAAGTATAGAGGTGTTTTTTTTTTTTTTTGTGAAATCTATACAAGTAAAAAAAAATCTTTTGCGGTTATTCCCTAGATAAAGGTTCAATGCATCTACCCTATTTTGTTCCAAAGCATATTTAGTCACGGTTGTCGAGATAGAAGGTCTCCCGTTTTTAGAAATTTTTGAAATGTCGGTATGCACACTCTTAAAAGCTCTGTAACCGAGTGATTTTTCAAAATTAGCAGTGACAGCATTTTCAGTGTTCGCTTAGGTAATATTCCACTAACTACTTTTACTGTAACTATCGCGTTGAGAAATAATATAATTTTACACAGTACTTCTCTCCAATTTTATTCCCCTGTTACTAATGTCCATCTATTTTACGAAGTGTTGGTATAATTTGTTAAATGCATTAGCATTAAAACATGCATACTTCATAATTATTGCAACCATTTAACCTACATTTAGGTGTCTTGTAAATGATGACTGAATTTTGAAAGATACATTTTATACACGTTTTAAAACGTAGGAGTACATGGATGGCTAAAACTTAAGAAGTCCTTCTTTGATTTTGAAGGTTTCTTTATTTTGTGGCGACATTTTATAATTAAAACAATATCACTTTGTTTACACCACTTTTATTTTGACCAGAGTCAACATGTTTCGGAAACAAAGTTCCCTTCTTCAGAATTCTTGTATTAGCCCTGAAGAAAGGAACTTTGTTCCCGAAACATGTCGACTCTGGTCAAAATAAAAGTGGTGTAAATAAAGTGATATTGTTTTTAATTAAAAAGTCCTTCTGATGAGTGGTGAAAAATCATTTCATATTCCTTCTTTTTCTTCAGCCCTGATCGCTCCACTGCAGAACATAAGCCTCTTTCAAACGTTTCCACGCCTTTCTGTTGCTCGCCTTTCGTCGCCGCTGTTCACCCGTCTCTTCTGAGGCCTTCCGACACCCTTTTCTTTGCCCACCTAATATTACCTTGTCGTGCCCTGCCCGTTGCCATTTCAGTCTAGTTGCACGATCCATGATGTCAACAACTTGGGTTCTACGTCTAATATCATAATTTATTATTCTATCGCTAGGCTCATACCCAGTATGTCTTTCCATTGATCTTCGTGTACACTTATTTATTTTATTTTATTTTTATTTTCCGAGACTCACCTACAGGCAAGATGTGTGTGTGTACTACATTAAATACTTTTGAACAATTATGTATGGTTCACATCTTGCCCTCTTAGTGGTGAATACAAATAAGCCATACAACATATAACACAGAGTTTCATTATTAGAACAGAAGAACAAACACAAACATACAATACATATACACATACATACATTATCTCACACACACATTCACGCACATACTCTCAAACTTGCACATAAAATAACAATACCAGCATAATGCAACAAACAATGTACCAGAGGATGAAGGAAGCAGGAGAATGGAGAGGAGGGGAAGGGAGAAGAGAGGATTTAGTTCCCTGCAAGTGCCTGATCCACGGATCTCCTGAATGCGAACTACTTCTCATCACATACGTAATGAGACATAATTACTCTTTCTTTTCTGACGAATTTTTGTATAAGTACCTGCCAACGATCTTTTATTAATCACAGGAAGAACATAATTACACAACGTCCGTCTTCAACTCCCTTGATATTTCGTTGATGAGAATTGACTTACAGGACGTAACCTTTTCTACCTGATATTAATTAATTATGTACAAAAGAAAAAAAACTTCCGCACTAATTAACCCTGTATATTCGTATGGAATAAACAAAAGGTAAGTATTTAAAATGCACATAACGTAGTATTTTCACCTTTACGAGAAGTTAACTTACTAAGCCAGAAGTATTCATTCGCTACTCATGAAGACTCTATTCACGCGGTTGCTCTAATTTGTGGATCGTCATCGTGACACATTCGACCACGTGTTGTGTCCGGTGGTGGTGGAGATGAAAACGGGAGCGTTTTCACCCTGTTTCAAAAAAAATATTTTGAACCAAGTATGTTATATGTATGCTAGCTATAAGCCGTAAAAAATGAGGGGGTTTGCAGCAGGGCAGGCAGAGAGAATAAATCGACAGGCTTCCATATCCATAACTACACGCTATTGTACGTAACTACTGTTGTATTAAAATAACAAGCAGTTAGACAGCTAAGGATGGACCTTACATCGTCGACTGATCGTCGGCAAGTTTAATGTTGGTTGGACTGTGGAGGAATGTCAGCTCACTAGATTCAGCAGCACAATGGAAGACATTCACAACTTGTCTCCCGAGGCTCACCTGAACTCTCGCGAAATAAACCTCTGACTCTGGTCTCTCAATGATATATTAGTATACAGACTACATGTGACTATACAATATACACTTAAATAAAAAAAAATTAACGTTTGTTTTTTACCATACTTTTTTTCATGTTTTCATTTAATATTTTCATTTTCATCTGTTAACTTTATGTATTAATGGCCTTTCGCCGTGTGTTCCTTAAAATAAAAATAAAATAAATAATAAAATAAGTACCTAATATTCACCAATTCAAGTCCATCCATCTGCCGCAGCGATGGTAAGTCGTAAGCCTGATGGAAATTCCACCCTGTGATAAGATAACTACTTGATATTAAATCTACGTAAGCGAAATAAAACGATTTTTTATAAGAAGCTTTGTAGTAATTAAAGTTTAGTATTTATTACATGATATTTGAGGAGTTCCCTTGAGATGTTAGAACACATCCCTGGCGGATTTCGGGAGAGACGAGGTAACCTTAGAACAAACACTAGAGATAATAATATAATACATTATTTCCCGTTTTGTTGGAAAACCTTTTTACTAAATGAAAATCCAGAAGTGGGCACATGTAATAGAATTAAGTCAGTTCGGGAAATAAATATCTGAATATTCTTGTTGAATCTACAGCAGAAACTCTACATATAACAATCAGTGACGTAGATAGCGACCTAGTATTTGGGGAGACTAAGTCTGACTATTCAATCTGATTTCTTTAAACTTCTTATACTACTACTGGAGAAGGCAATTAAAATTTTGACATAGACGTACCAAAAAAATCAATAAAAACGCCGCCGCATGCTAATTTTTTGCGAGTGAAAGAGTCGTGTTTTAGGTTGGGATTATAAGTGTTGTATAAAATAATGTGGGTGAAGTGATGAACCTGTGATCTTTTTTTATGGATGGCAAATCATTATTTAACATTTCAGGGGGGGCTTGTGTACACTGTACGCCCTTGCTAACAAAAATACGTTGAAACAGTTTAGCAAGAACCTATATAAAACGTGTGAAGATAACATATGATATTTTAATTATTGTGCTAAAACTTCACTCGAATGAACTATTTACATTCACTCCAGCATTGAGCTGACTATATTATAAATTGTTTATTGTGTCACTGACGAAATGCTAACAGAGCCCTTGTGAGATATTGTGCAGAGATATTGAACAGAGAAATTGTGCATTATTTATTATTATTGCTTTAATTGTTATAAATTTGATTATGACGAGTCCAAGTGCCCGACATTGGGTCTAAGGACGATATACAACAATAAACAAATAAACAATAAACTCGAGGGAACACATAGACGTTACAAAGCACTCGAAATTGGGTGGTGTCTATCCGAATCTGTGACTGATGCCGTCCAAGGCAACAGCATTAAATTTATTTTTACATTTTTTGTTCTTTACTGTTTCACAGGACTAATAATTATCTTTATAAATAAAATAAACTAGATAAAAAATATGATTAAGATATGATATCATATCAGAAACTAGACCACCCTTATGTTGAAAACTGATGGATTCACTGTCTTGTGATATACACATCTATATTTATAAAAATAAGTCGGTTTTTTGGTAATTTTCGCATAACTCCCGCATTTTACTATTGATTGCTGTGAAAATTCACAAAAACTTTCGTACCGATCAGCCTTAGGTTTTGACGTCGCCATTTTTGAAACAATGCTGGGCTTTTGCTGGGCATTTGCTGGGAGTAGCCACGATGATGAGTGGATCCAAGATTTGTGTGGAGTCATGCTTGCGGTATCATATGAAAGGGTGTTGAAAAAACAATTTAGATCTTAAGTCACATTTTGTCTTGATCAAACCATAGGGAGACACTGGGCCGTTGCGGAGCACGGTTAACTCAGCTTGTTTTTTCATATTTCTTCATCAGGAGGGATAGAGATTTAGTTGAAAACTGCTTAAAACAGTAAAGTTTGTCTCATACTCAATATAGGTACATATTAATATTACTCGCGTATTGACACACGGAATATTCAATCATTTCAATAACAACATCAACTTTACATCAGTACGAGTTTGTTTACAAAATCTATAAAGCAATGTGTATATGGCAAGTTCATTATAATATTTGTATTCGTTCAATGTAAGACTGTGTAAACTTATTGCTTATTGCTAACAAGAAAACTTTCCAAATCCTTATCGCAAACAAATTGTATCGTACGTTAGAACATAAGACATAAATTATAGGTCGGTAGGTAGGTACTAACAAAACCTAAAAATGAAATAATATTTTATATAGTATAGATATTTATATAGTATTTTATATTTTATAGAGTATAGATATATCTTTACTTAATTCATTAATTGGTAATGGTTTTCGTAATGAAACACCTAGCAACAGGGTTGTGTGGGCATAATGTATATCTTACTTTACACTAACCATATGCCTACATGACATTATTTTTGTGAAAATTACATGTTATTATTAGGTCTTGTGACAAAAAAGGTAATGTAGAATAAATAAAAAGTGATGAATATTTCAGGTGTGAGAAGGTCACTATATAAAATTGACTGTATAAATTCAGAAGTGAATATGACACATCGATAGCATAAATTCAGGAATGGATATGATACGGTGATAGCATAAATTCGAGGCGTGCGAGTATGATACATCGATAGCATAAATTCAAAAGTGAATACGACACATCGGTAGCATAAATTCAGAAGTGAATATTTCACATCGATTGAATAAATTCAGGAGTGAATAATATGATACTAAATATGATGAGTTTTATGATGACTCAGTAGTAAATTTAAAAAAAGAATAAATTCAGGAGTGAATATTACACATCGATAGCATAAATTTAGGAGGGAATAAGATACTCTGATATAATAAATTCAGGAGTGAATAGGATACTGAATATGGTGAGTTTTATGATGATTCAGTAGTTAATATAAAATATCGATACCATAAATTCAGGAGTGAGTTGATGCTTTATAGTACAAATTCAGGAGTAAATAGGATACACCGGTAGCAAAAATTCAGGAGTGATAATGATAGCATAAATACAGTATAAGAGACACTGATAGAATATGTAACATTTATCATTAAATCCTTATCTATATTTCTAAAAAAAATAATAAAAAAAATATATTTCCTATTTCTATTTCATTTATTATATTCTCCATTATTATTGACATCATGAACACAAAATAATACACATAAAAGATACGTAGGTTGGTAGGTACTAAATAATAATATGCTTTACTTGAAAAGGATCTGTGTCAATTAATATTACTTGAAACATGAGCTCGTCTAATGAAAATTAGGATGTAGGTTCACCTGGTACAGGGTGGGCCAAGTTGGACAAATTTAAGGAACGAAGTCGCCAAGCAAAATTTGTACTTTTGGAAATTATTCGCTCGGTGAACAGTTCTTGAACAATCGCCATTGTCGCTATTACATTTTTTTTATCTTTGGTATAAAAATTAATGTAGAAGGTTCTTACAATAGGTGACGAGTAAGTTGTTTTTACACAAAATAAAGATTTTTTTCTTGGATTGACGGGAAGGATACAGGAGGGGGTGCAGGTGGTAGGAGATGACATACAAAAATCGATATTAGTGTCGCATTCACAGTTTTCGGCATAAATGTTTCGAATAGTTTTAACGTATTAATCTAAAGAGTGAGGCAAAGTTTAAGGCGTAGAAAGGTGCGCAAGGTACGGCTGGCTCTTTATAAAATAACACACAATACTATTTAACAGGATATGACACAGTTACAATAACAGTAAATAGAATGCTCAGTAGGACGAACTCAACTCTGTTAGCGATCTCTACCAGTTATAAACACGGAGAATAAAGACATTAATATAAAAATGTATGTAAGTGATCGGTAAAAAAAAATATAATACTAAACAATTAATATGCATTTTCAATCATTCGGTTTGAATCGACCCACCCTGCAAATAGAGAAAATTACATAAAGCATCTCGTTAAGTTCAATATTATGATGGCTTCTTATTAGAGGCACAAGCAAGTGATCTTCATTAAAAGCACGATGCCTGAATAAACTTTATATGAAAGCTCACGACATCCATTGAGAAGACTCCGCAAAGCCTTTACAAGATAGACGTCCTTTTATCTACGTAGTATTATGTGTATTGTAATTGTATCTTCCCACCAACTACTAATATGAAATCATTCACAATTCACATTGCGTACCTTTTGTACTCAATATAACAACGTAGTAATAACTACATTAGGAATGTTATCAGCTTCGATGATAATCCATCGAAAATCATTTACATTGAAGCTAAATATAGGTAGATATAGGTAGGTAGACAAAGAAAGACCTGGAGTGGCAACCTAGAATAGGCAGAAGAAGTGTTGGTAGGCCTCAAGCACGGTGGTCGGACGATGTAAGGCGGTTGGATGCGATCTGCCAGGATAGGGAGCTGTGGAGATCAATGGGGGAGGCCTATGTTCAACAACAAGAAAAAAAATGTAGTAGTGTGTAGATCTTTGCAGTAAGAGTCTCCCCCAAGGAACATTAAGGGTGCTCAGAGTAGTTTCGGGAGGGGTTTGTTGGGGGGAGCCCTTCCGACAAACCTTGAGCCCTCCTTTGAAAAAATGTTTTTGTAATTAAAACAATATGAATTTAATAATAAACAATTGCTTAGCAACGATAACTAAATAAGCAACTGAATATTTTCTTTCATAATTGATAATTATTTTTTTTAGTATATTTACTGATTTATTTGGATATTTTATACGTTGTTTTTATTTTACAAGATATTAAACATATTTTAAAATATATCTAAAGTTACAAAAAGTTTATTAACAGTGAAAATTTTAAGTATTATTTTTGTTGGTGCTAACATGAAAATTTATCAACTGTCAATTGGAAGTAAAAATTTCACATTGAAGATAATAATTTTGGAATTTAATTTAGTATAAATATTCGTACAAGAATCAGAAGAAAGCTCTTAGATATAGAAGATGTGTGGATTACTAAAAAATTATTATGAAAGAAGATAATTATATGATGGAGAAAGAAGATATTCAGAAGGTTTATGATGGATAGTACAATTACAACACCGTCGACACGTGTTGGCTTGGGCCAAGTAGCACATAGTGTTACACCAGGCCCCGCTGCAAGTGGTCCTGTGCGCCGCATGCGTTGGACAAGAGAAATAAATCTCAACGTCATGCGCGCGTATTATAGAGCTACAGAGGGAGAAACCTTCAGAACGGGATACCGCCAACGGTTATCCCGTGAATGGTCCCTGCTGGAGCCCACCATCGTTGTAAGTGAACAACGATTGGCTGATCAGGTTCGTGTAATAGTTAGGAATAAATTATTATCCGATCCTGATCTTGAGACTCTTAAGTCAGAATATCTTCATTCTATTGGGACTGCTTCTGATGATATTGTTGTTGGACATTCAGAAAATCGTACAGATTTTCAGGATGAAACACATTCACTTTTATCGGAGGCTGTCCTAGAGAATGAAGATTTCCCTACAATACAGTACAACATAATCAGAAGCAAATATGAAGAGATAATTTTGATGTATGGTAATATTGATCCTATTTTGCGACCTCGTTTACCTAAATTTCCAAATATACCAAAATTTCATAAAATTATACTTGATGTTAATAGATTTATTATAGATGAATTAATAAATAGTCAAAATTTAACTGATACACATAAGATTATATATTGTGCTGCAGCAACATGCTGTCATTTAGCTGGATTAAAATTACAACAAAATTCTCCTATACAGAATAATAATTCAACTAATAATTATTGGCAAAAGAGAATAGAATCACGAATTAATAAAATAAGATCATATTTGGGACATCTTTATTCTTATAAATCTGGAAATAATAGACAAAGAATTATAAAATCAATAGAAAAAATTTTTGATGTTCCGAATATTAATGTGATTAGAAATTTAGACACAAAAGTAGTAGAGAAAATTGATGAATTCAAACAAAGAATTTTGGCATTAAGCAAAAGGATCCGACGATTCAAAAAACGAGTACTAAGACGCAAACAAAATTATCTCTTCATTAATAAACAAAAGAAGTTTTATGAAAATATTGAAGGCAAAAATTGTTCCATAAATTCAGTTCCAAATCAAAATGAAATGACTGCATTTTGGTCAGATCTTTGGTCTACAGCTGTTGAACATAATGCAGAAGCTAATTGGATACAACAAATTGAAATAGAATCGTCTGAATTACCAGATATGACAGATTTAGATATAAATTCTGATGACATAACTATTGCAATTAAACATACACCAAATTGGAAATCTCCAGGAATAGATGGTATTCAAAATTTTTGGTTAAAATATTTTACAAATTCTCATGGTACACTGGCTACACAATTTCAATTGGCAATAGAAAATTGTAATCTCCCAAATTTTTTTACAAAAGGTATAACTTATATGATTCCAAAAATTAATAATGCATCTCAACCCAATCAATTTAGGCCAATAACTTGTTTACCAACAATCTATAAATTACTTACTTCTGTTTTGGCAAATAAAATCAAAAATCATTCTGTGACCAACAACATTTTATCGGTCAGGCAAAATGGCTGTAGACAGGGATCTCGTGGAACCAAAGAATTGCTTCTGATTGATAGTGTTATTTGCGAGCAAGTGAAGCACAAAAAACGTAACCTTTCGATGGCGTGGATAGATTATAAAAAAGCGTTTGATTCGGTACCTCATTCTTGGTTAATAAAAATTTTGGAAATTTACAAAATTGATGTTAAAATTATTAATTTCTTAAAATATTGCATGTCTAATTGGAAAACAAAAATATCTATTTCAACGCCATCGGAAGGTTATGTTAGTGATTCGATTGACATAAATAGAGGAATATTCCAAGGTGATAGTCTGAGTCCGCTTTGGTTCTGTATTGCATTGAATCCCTTAAGTGCATTGGTTGAAAATTCTCAATGTGGTTATCAGCTCAAAAGGGGTGGTTGTAAATTTTCTCATCTTTTTTATATGGACGACTTAAAATTATTTTCATCAAATTTAAATAATCTCAATAAATTAATTTCAGTAACAAAGGATTTTAGTGATACAATCAAAATGGAATTTGGTATGGATAAATGTGCAATAATTAATGTTAAAAAAGGGGTTATCGAACAAACAAATGAAGTGATTAATAACACAGTAAATTTACCAAATCTTACATTAAATGAAACCTATAAATATTTGGGAATAAATGAATCACTGGGTTTTGATCATGTATTTTTAAAAAATAATGTAAAAGCGCGTTTCATCTCTAGATGCAAATTAATTTTTAAATCACTTCTTTCTGGACATAACAAAATTAGGGCAATTAATTCATGGGCAATTCCAGTAATTTTGTATTCATTTGGTATTTTAAAATGGAACCAAACGGAATTAGACACACTAGACAGAAAGGTGCGTACTACAATGACAAGATATCGAATTCATCACCCTAGATCCTCCATGATGAGACTTTACCTTCCTCGCAAAAATGGTGGCAGAGGATTACTTAATTTAAAGAATTTACATAATAATGAGGTAGAGTCTTTAAAGAGATTTTTTGTAACTCATAGGAGTAAAGTAGGCTATGAGGACTTGATAGATTGTGATTTGAGGTACACACCTTTATGTCTCTCGAATCCTGGTGCTTCACTACCGACAATGTCAGTTGAAAATCGAGTAGACATATGGAAAAGTAAATCTCTTCATGGCCGTTTTCACCAAGTTCTGACATCTACAAATGTATGTTTTGAAGACTCAATCAATTGGTTAAGGTTTGGTGATCTATTTGGTGAAACCGAAGGTTTTGTTTGTGCAATACAGGATCAAGTCATTGTAACAAATAACTATGCAAAATTCATTATGAAACAACCAAATATAATTGATAAATGTAGGGCTTGTGGTCAGATGGGAGAGACATTACGACATATTATGTCGGGGTGTTCTCTTTTGTGTGGCACTGAATATTTGCAGAGACATGACCAGGTTGCCAAAATAGTTCACCAAAGATTGGCTTTAAAATACGGTTTACTCGATGAAGAAACTGAATATTACAAATATCAACCATTGTCGGTGCTTGAAAATAGCATTGTTAACACGAGTCAGCACGCATAGACAATAGAACGCCAAAATACGCATAGTGAGCGAATCGCTCACCCTTTTATAATTGCTATAATTCTGTTATTAATTTACATATTACTACAAAAATCCACCAATACATACCTTAGAGTATCTACTACTAAACTGCATATACCAAAATTCTGTAAATTTCAACATACAATAAATAATAAATATAATGTGAGACCAATCAACTTTCACAAATATCAAGACACATTTACCTACCAGGAACACACGCGTGGTGAGAGATTCCCCGCGTTTATTACTTTACTCGGAAGGGCTATCTCCAGGCAACATCGTGTATTCTCTATTGTTTCGGGCGCTCAATACATTTGGCGCAGGAGATTTTTTTGTTGAAATGCCGACATAGTAAAATAATAAAACAATCTGTGTTGTGCCGTGGTAGTATACTTTTATGAAGACTTCGAATAATGCCATCGTTTATGACTTACTTTTAGTAGTTGGAACAATGATAGATATTTGTATAAATACTCAATGAAACAAAAAATTTCAATGCAACCGACATTTCAAAAGAACATAAAAACCTAGGAGTAATAAATTATATTATTTCGTCGCTAATAAAAGTAATAAAAAAATAAATAAAGTCGCCTTGTTTCACTTTTGCAACTAGTAATTTTTTGTCGCAATGAGAATATCTATCCTCGTTTTATTATTGCGTTCGCCTTAGAAAAATAAACAAAAGCCGTCCTAGAATCGGACCCTGCTGTATAGTTTTTATACCTAGAGGACAGAATAGTACCGTCGTGACACGCGTAGGCGGTGAATCTCCGCCGAAAAAATTAAAACTCGAAAAATACGTATAAATTATAATTATAATCAGCGAATTTCACGATAAACACATGTTCTATAGTAAAGTAGAGGATATCCTGAAATGACAAAGTGTAGGGTCTCGTTGTTTTAATTTTATATCAAAAAAAATCTCCATAGCGGCAAAATGCCGCTGACGCGTGCGAAGGAGTGTTAAGTTGTACTGGGATCGACCAATACAAACCGATCGTACAATTCCAGCTAATCGACCGGATATTGTATTGGTTGATCGTAGGGAAAAAAAGACCTATATTGTGGATATCACTATACCACATGATGAAAATCTCCATAAGGCTGAGCAAGACAAGATTACCAAATATCTTGATCTTGCTCATGAAATTATGGAGATGTGGAGAACACCTTCCACTGTCATCATTCCTATAGTGATGTCCACAAATGGTGTCATTCCTAAGAGTCTCAAAGTAAATCTTGAGACGCTTGGATTGCATGGTGGGCTTCAATACGCCATGCAGAAGGCTGTCCTACTATCATCTTGCAGGATTGTTAGAAGGTTCCTCTCTCTATAGCTCTTAAAAACTCTCTCATGATAAGTGCATTCTAGTGCACATCGTGGGAGAGGGGGACATCCATTAGTATGGTAAAATGTTTTTAGTTCTATGTGATGTGTTTGTTTATTTAAAATTTTGTATTAATATTATTACCTATTATTTATTTTATATTTTTGTAATTTTTTATTTTAACATGTTTTTATATATTATTTGGTTTAAACGAATGTATTATATAGAGCTGAAAAATTTTGTATACTATTGTGTTAATAAAGTTGATTTGGAAATAATAATAATAATATCTTTATTCCAGATCTGGAGGTGGGATGTGCAAGCCTCTCAGGTCCATATTATGATACATATTCATATTCATATAAAAATACAAAATAAAATATAAAAAATTGGTAAAGTCACAACATACTCAATACAGTATAGTTAATACATATTCAATACGGTATAGTCAAATCAAATGTAAAAATTGGTATATGGTCAACAGAAAAGACATAATAGGTATAACATCTACTAGGCATAAGGTATAAAAGCATATAAAAAATGCAAAGGAAAAAAAAATATATAAAAATTGGCATAGTGAATACATATTCAATACGGTATAGTCAAATCAAATGTAAAAATTGGTATAGTCAACAGAAAAGACATAATAGGTTTAACATCTACTAGGCATAAGATATAACATATACAAATGCAAAAGAAAATATAAAAATTGGTATGGTCAATACATATTCAATACGGTATAGTCAAATCAAATGTAAAAAATTGGTATAGTCAACAGAAAAGACATAATAGGTATAACATCTCCTAGGCATAAGGTATAACATATACAAATGCAAAAGAAAATATAAAATTGGTATGGTTAATACATATTCAATACCAGACTCTGGTCAAAATAAAAGTGGTGTAAACAAATTCATATTGTTTTAATTATAATATAATGTCGCCACAAAGTAAAACCTTGAAAATCAAAGAAAATGTTTTTGCCTCAAAGACTGAATGATATGGACGCACGGGGGGCTGACAGATGATGAGAACCTACTTTGCTCAGAATTGACCCCGTTGTCCTCTCTCTGAACTGTTTTGTTTTGTATAATTTTGTAACCGAATACAGCGAAAGGGTAAAATTTGTCACATCAATATTTCTAATAAATCAACATGTATAAATTTCAGTGAAATTATTTTTATCACCGTATTCGATGAATAGTTCAACTCGCATCTCTTTGCGCCATTCATAATAGTCCGAGAGCCCGCTGCTTAATTTATGACGTATCTGTTTTTTGATCGAAATGTGGTGTAAACGATAGCTTACCAATAGGGTATTACATCGCACTAGGGTTGCCTATCAAAATCTTGCCGCAACCCCCCCTGCCCCCCCCGAAAAGGTCCCTCTTCGCGGTTTTTCGCATTTTATAGGAATATGGTAAGAGATAGGAGAAAGTAGTCAATGACAAAAATAATCCTTGCTAAATTCTCTACAAAAAATGTGAAGTCAATTTTTTCATAGGACTAGTAGTTTACCCGTAATGGCCGGTCAAAAAACAGGATATTTTTTGAAAAAATAAAAAAAAAAGTTTGATTTTTTTTCTTTCAAATTCTTTCACCCATTATTACTAACATTTTATGGAAAAAAAATTTTGGCCTGCGGCGCTATATCACTGGTTATTTTATGAAAATCTAAATTTTAAGAATTTTGGTCACTGAGTTTTATTGTAATAACTCCGAAATTATTAGATGTATGAACATAAATTATAGCTCGTTTTGTAGTTAAGACTATGGTAATTAATTCGTTCTGTGACTATTTTCCTGTAGCTCTTATCAATTTTCAACCAATTTAGTTAAAATACATTTTTTTTGTATTTTAAATGAATTTCGGTTTTGGACCGGCCATTGCGGGTAAACTGCTAGTTCTACGAAAAAATTGACTTAACATTTTTTGTAGAGAATTTAGCAAGGATTATTTTTGTGATTGACTACTTTCTCCTATCTCTTACCATATTCCTATAAAATGCGAAAAACCGCGAAGAGTGACCTTTTCGGGGGGGGCAGGGGGGGTTGCGGCAAGATTTTGATAGGCAACCCTAGTGCGATGTAATACCCTATTGGTAAGCTATCATTTATACCACATTTCGTTCAAAAAACAGATACGTCATAAATTAAGCAGCGGGCTCTTGGACTATAAAATATTATCCCTTTGCGTCATTCATAAAACATTATTAATTTGAATTTGTACATACAGAAACTAAGTTTTCTTTACAATTTCATAGAAAAGCTTTAGCAATGAACGGTTTAAATTCTATGACGACTATTTTGTTCGTGGTGACGTAGTAATTAAAATGAAAGTTATTATTAAAAGGTGTGTTTTTGTTACATAACACGAAACAATGGCTATACAATCCGTATTCAGACCAACGTGATAGAAATGCTCACAGACTAGATTCTGGTTTTCTTTAGGCGTCAAAGATGAGATTGAAATGAAATGAACCATAGTGAGAACTATTGTGAAACGAATGCGTGGAAAAACGTTGAGAGATATGAAATGAATGAAGCGATCAGAGAGGTGATTGACTGTAAAGTGTAAAAGGGATGTCGTAACTAGAATGAAAGTGAACAAGAGTTTTCTTCTCCTTCTTCTGCAGCCCTCTGTTCTCCACTGCTGGATATAGGCCTCTTCCATATTCCTCCATTCCTTTCTGCTGTTTGCTGCTTGCAGCCAGTTTTTTTCCCCCTATAGCGGCTATGTCGTCGGACCACCTCTTGGGGTCTTCCGACGCCTTTTTTTATTCTCCCAAGGTCTCCATTTTAGGATTCCTTAGCAATTATTAATCCTACATGATGGTGGGGTCTGCTTTTCTTGTGTTTCGCCTCCACTTTGCTCTATCTCGCGCATCCTCCGGTAGAACATCACTCTCTCTCATATCCTGCCTCACCACTTCCCTCCATCTGCGCTTGGGTCTTCCTCTGGATCTCCTACCGGGAACATTGAGTGTTTGTGTCCTGTTGCCAACATACTCTGGCGGTCTTCTGCTGATACGTCCGTACCATCGCAGTCTGCTCTCCTGAATTTTGTCAAAGATGTCGCGTACACCTAGACTCCCACGGATGTAGGAGTTCTACTGATTCTGTCAAACATTGTGACGCCGCACATCCATCTCAACATCTTCATTTCAGCCGTCTGTACGGCCCGGACATTTATTTGTTATTAATGAAAGTGAACAACAGTATTAAATGAAATACATTTGGGTGGGAGAAGAGGCATATTCTTCTTAAGCTACATCAAGCTATTATTAGACCAGGTAATTATCCAGTTCTATAATTACTTGTCTCCATACTAAAACACCTACGTACGTTTTAAATTTATTTTACTACTAGCTGTAACCCGCCAAAAATGACGCGGTTAGCGGGGTAGGTAGAGAGAACATATAACCAGACATTCTAGTACGTTAATTTTATTACTGTGCGCACATTTTTGTGATATTTTTAATTTTTACTCGGTGAAGTATTTTCTATTCTACTCAATTATAGGTAGGTATTTACACCGCAATATTCACCAATCCAGTTTATAAAAAAATGTACAAATTTTTGTGATTGACTGTAAGAAATCGCAGTTCTGCGATAAGTTCGCCCTAGTGAACAACGATATATAATCTGTACTATGTCAATTTTTTTATATTTATATGTATTTGTTGTTCACTTAAAGATTAAATAAAAAACATATTAATTCGCGTGCTTTCAAACCCGCGACTTCTATAAAACATTGATCTGTCGATAACAGTTCAAAACATTTTGCAGGCTCGAAATTATGCTACGCAACATTTTGTCAGTGAAAAGTAGTACATAGCTACCGAAAAAAATTGGACTGTTGGTGAGAGAGCTGCTATTACGAAGTGTTTCTAAATTCTGCATATCTATAAGGGGGTTAACTAGAAGAAATCGCAGTTCTAAGATAAATTCACCCCAATTAACAACGATTTATAATCTGTACTGTGTCCATTTTTTATACTTATATGTATTTGTTGTTCACCTAAAGATTAAATAAATAAATATACGTATTCAAACAACTTGAAAAAATTGCCACTGGGGCTACGTTACCTTGTTTCCCGATTTCCACCAGAATTATCTAAGTTGGTGCGATCGAATTATTTTAGTTTAAACTTTATCGGTTAGAGAATTGGACCTACTGTGATAAATTTAGTCACAAAAGAATAAATGTTACCAAGATGGAAGCACGTGTAACATTTATAAGGTATTTTTACATGGAGTGGAGGAAAAGAACATTAAAAATTAAAAACACAATTCTTAAAGTGGGTCAAAGGCAACATAAACCATGTTGTATAATTCCCCTTAGAAAACAAGAGATTTGCGTTTTGGCATATTATTTGTAGGAACAGTTTTTTTAGTATTATTTTTTGTAAGCGCGTTTTTTTCCTCTTGGTCTGAGTGGTGGACCTTGATATATTAAAAAAATAGTGCTGAGTATCATGGTTTATTATTACCATCCTTTTTTAAATTTCATTACATGTCTACACTCCAATTTCACTTTCGTAAACTCTAGATGCTTATTTTCACGTAAGTAGGTTATTTTTTCATTATTTGTTTTGTTGATTTTATTTTAAAATCTAAAATATGTTATTTGCCACTGACAAATTACATTTCAATAGGTAGTTTACGTACTGCCGGAAGGACAACCTGATTTTTTCATACAAATCATTAAAAAAAATGCGTTCTGCTAGCAGGACCGCTTACTCTCGGAAAGTCCTTCCGGGAGGACAGGGGTCTGGACATTCTGTCATTAAATGTACCTCAGTAGATGGTTGGCGCAGATGGTTGGATTAGAGTTTGTTGGGTTCGAACTCCGGCATTGGTGATGCATTCCGCACTTTGCGATACAGGATTTTAGCCTAGTGCATATTGTGTAGGAAAGTATAAACACACCTTCATCCCCTTCAATCCTTGGTTGGATCAGGGAGTCAAAGCATTTGTGTATCTTCGCCAGAGGCCCCTGTCACTTGCAGTTTCCAGGACCTCTGCCCACTTAAACCACAGTCTCTCCACGCACATCTTTTTCACCTGTTTCTGTTAGCTATTTCTGGGGCGGCCCATTGGTCTTCTGCCTCCACCCTCGGCTCCACCCTATCTTGTGTTATGATTGTGTTGAATAGATTGTCGGCTCTGAAATTTGAACCAGGCACTTGTTACTGTGAATTATTAAAGTCACACAATGTGTGTAGGTACCTAGTGACTTAATGATTTAGCTGAAGGTGTTAAATTTTCAAAAAGCTTGTATCGTGAAATGGACAATAAAGTGAGTGGTCGTCACTGTAGATTCGATCCCCGTACCTTCCTGTTGTAAGACCGGCGTAAAAACGGGTAGAACGGTCAACTATCATCAGGTTGTTACGCAGTTAACTAGGTATACCAGAATAGTATTCTATAATGATTACCTATTAAAAAAAAAACAATTCAATGGAAGGAAATTTCTTTCATGCCGATAATAATAAAAATATATATTCGAGTATTTTCCTGCAGACAAACCAACAAAGTTGTTCTGACTTCGATTGCATAACTTCAAAGACTTAGGAACAACTTCAAAATTATTGGCTTTCAGTTTGTAAGTATGTATGTAGGTAGGTACTTATAAGCTTAAACATGGACCATTTAAAGTTACCACTCACTTAAAGGCTCCCGACCCAACTATGATTTCACGTTCATTTCCCACGACATTAAGGTTCATAATCGCATGAACAATCGCATGATAAAATGGTAAAAATTCCTGCTTTTGGGGTTAGTTTCGCTTCGATCAAAAAACTTTTACGGTCATTCCACAAATTTTAATACACATCATCAATTCAAAAAATAATTCTCCGTGATTTTCTGGAAACGAGTTTTTGTCTTTTGAAAAAAAGATGTGAGGTGTTTTATACATTTTTTTTTTGAGAAAACTATACAAGATATAAAAAATCTTTTACCGTTATTCCCCAGATAAAGTTCCAAGTACCTACTCTATTTTTTTTTTCAAAACATATTCAGTAAGGTCTCATATAACATATTCAGTAATCTATGGTCTCCCGTTTTTAGAAATTTTTGAAATGTCGGTATGCGTACTCTTAATAATATCTTAAAAGTATACCAACCTATATAAATATCTGTTTTTTTTTTTGTAAGTGCTTTCAGGAGTGTCTATAGAACATATTTTTTTATTAGGTATATTATGTATTTCGGCTAGGTATATAGGCTAGATATATAGGTACAGCTATATAGGCTAATTAACATTTATGTCTTTTTTTAATTAATATTGTGTATTCATAAATTACTCAAATGTATAATGAGTATTTTGAGAAATAAACCGAATTGAAATTGAAAAAAAAATCTGCTACTCACTAGATGAAGGTTCAATTATCTACTCTATTTTTTAGAAACTTATTTAGTAAAGTTGCTTCGATATTTGTTCTGAAAAGTACGACACTTAAATTTGTATCGAATAAAGTCACCCAAGGCAATTTTGTTATTAAATTAAAATTAAATATACCTACAAACCTTTCAATTGCGTAGCAGAACATCTCTTAATGTTCATAATATTATAAACTTCTTGGAATCCATAAACTAATCCCACCTCTCCCAATATTAAAATAAACCGAATTACTTCAAGTTTATCGTACTTGAACCTTTTATCATTATATTATTTGATATCGATTTTATTATTTTGCACATTTGTAGCATAACGATCTTTAATTTTTATTTTATTTACCCTGAAATCGATTTTATTACTTTACACATTTGATGATTTCGTTTGACTTTTATGTATAAGATTTTCTATTTTTTAGTTGTAATATAAGGGGTATTTAATTCTATGGCCGGACCTGTTATGTCTAGGCAGTAGTGATATTGTAATATTGTGTTGTGCATGTACCTACATACATCCCAGGCGTAGTATTTTGGTGTGTCGTGTGAGGTAGAGGTCCTAGGTGCACTTGTACTGATCTGCCGTACGTCACGTTGTTGATACTTAATAGGTACCTACCTATAACCTATAATGCCTGCGGTCTCCTCACACGACGTTCGTATGGCCGTGGGGCATGGGTGCATGCTACATTAAAATTGCATAATTTTATAGTATTTTTTTTTTTGTTTTATTATGTTGAAACCAAATTTTTGTTGTAATTCATTTTAAGGGCGCAAGCCGTATATGTCAAATAAATAAATAAATTATCACTTATCAGTGCTATTTATTTTGAGTTGAACAATGTAATGACAACAACAATGGCATTGTTTTATTGATACTTCGCAGTTCCTCATACTTATTAGTTATTAGCTAGGACAATTACTAGTAATTTTAGAATATCCTTCAAATCCAGTCAATTGTTTTAGGTATCCGACTTCTAGGAAAGTCTCATAAGCAAATGAATAACAATACGAGGGTAATTCTTCTTCTGCTTTGCCCTCGCCTTTATCCCATTTACTTGGGGTCGGCCCTCCTAGTCCTAATCCTCCAAGTCCTTCGGTCCCCCGCATCCTCCGCACGAAGCCTCGCCTCATTTAAGTCTCTCGCGATTGTGGACATGCATGTCGTCAGGGGTCTGCCCGATCTTCTGGGCCGTACTTCAATAAATACGAGGGTAATTATCATAAATAGACCCATTAGTCCTTTAACAGATTATTATTTTCAATACTAAATATCAACAATAATTAGAATTTCTAAAAAAAAGTATTGAAATTCCATACGTTTGTACTACCGGCTTGCACAGCTGGAGCGGATCGGATAACTGACTAAATGTATGGGACCAGGAAGGGGTACAGCGAGAATGTCCTCGAAAAACGTAATACACCCGACTCTAAAATTTTATCATGCGATTGGTTGTGGGCACAGTAAATGTTTTTGCATATTTGCATTGTACCAGTCGCGGAACTATGAATCGTCAATAAACTCAAAGACAAGTTGAAACACGACACTGTTTATATCGAAACACCTCGGGTTGAAATTAAAATATTATTATAATAATAATGGAACAATAACAAACACCAACACCAGAACGACAACTTTAATTTTGCGGTTGGAAAATTTAATTTTCTGTATACAATTTGTCAAAGGCAGTTCTTTGATGATATTAAAATGTGGAAACCTAAACTCATTCACCTCGCACCATCTACATACATCCCCCTCCTCTTCCTTTTCCATTTATACACCCCCCTTCGCATATTCAACTTGACCCTTTAATCTGTACTATTACAGTTTTTTGATAAATTGAGGAAAACCTCTTAGGGGGATCTATTCGGGGGGGGGGGGGGGCAGAGGGGATGCCTGATATTCTGAAACACCCCATCCTAAGGTATCATCCTGCATATAGTCCCATCAGTTATTAATTTTGCCGACTTCCCCATACACTGATTTCCTAGAATGACTTGAAACAAAAAAATTCCCTTTCAACGAAAGTCTGAAAAGATATTATATTCTATACAGAAATAACTTGACCTCTCTTATCAGAACAACAAAAAATAAATATTATAGTACTAAAATAGAGAAAGACGGTAATAATCCTAAATTAGTATGGAATACACTTAATCAAATTATGGGTAGAAATAAAACTTATTCTGGTGTGGCTGTTTTACATGACGAAAACGAAAGAATCGATGCAAAGAATGAACCGCTTAGGTGTGCGGATCTGTTTTGCAATTTTTTTGTGAACGTTGGAAAACAATTAGCGGAAAGAATAGGGGATCAGAACTCGGTATGGGATTCGGATACTACTGAGGATGCGAATGGCGAGTATTCTTTTTGTGACTTTAAATTAACAAATGAAACTGAAGTAATTAAAACAATCATAGATCTGAAAAGCGGCTCATCTCCGGGTTATGACGAGATCGATGACGCGTTACTAAAGAACTGCAGAGAACTACTCAGTAAACCTATTGCCCATATCATAAATGTCAGTTTGAAAACAGGAAGGTTTCCCTCTATATACAAAAAAACCATCATTACTCCTATATACAAGTCAGGCGACGCTGAAGATATAAATAACTATAGGCCAATATCTTTGATCTCCAGCATCGCTAAAATACACGAAAAAATAGTGAAAAAACAATTGGTACAGTATTTGGAGACGCACGCACTACTAGCAGGAAATCAGTATGGATTTAGACCGAATATGGGAACAGAGGATGCTATTGCCAGGGTTTCATCGATCATAATGAAAAATCTTGACCGGGGACACAAATGCCTGGGTATATTTGTAGATCTGCGCAAAGCCTTTGACAGCGTCTCTCACGGTAAATTGATTAAAAAACTGAAGTCCTTTGGTGTCTCAGGTAGAATAATGACGTGGCTTCAGAGTTATTTGTCGTGTAGACCCCAGAGTGTAAAAATATACAATTCTTTGAGCGAACCAAGGGTCTCAGAATACGGAATCCCGCAAGGAACGGTGATCGGTCCTGTGTTGTTTATAATGTACGTCAACGAAATGCTGAGACTGAGTATCGAGGGTGAGGTTGTGTCATACGCCGATGATACCGTTATCATTATCAGTAAACCTACATGGAACGAATTAAATTCAGCAGCAAATAGTGATGTTAATCTGCTTAAGGGATGGTTCGATAAAAATCTTCTGTCATTGAATACTGATAAAACCAATTATTTAGTATTTTCCCTAAAGAAACCTGCTCCACAAAATATAGATATCAAAATCTGTAACGCTAACTGTAAACATTCCCCTTGTGATTGTAAAAAACTTCAGAAAGTAGACAGTGTAAAATATTTGGGGATCCTAATTGAAGGGAATATGAAATGGAAAAAACAAATTGAAAACGTTACCAAAAGAATAAGAAAAACCATATACATAATTATTAGATTAAGAGATATTGTTAACTTAAGAATAATTAAAATAATATATTTTGCTTTGATTCAATCACTCTTGCAGTACGGTATAATAGCATGGGGAGGGACGTATAAAACGAACCTGGAAAACTTGGCGATTGCACAAAGATTAATTATTAAAATAATCCTCAGAAAACCCACAGATTTTGCCACAATAGAATTATTCAAGCTATTCCCGGTGATGAGCGTCGGTAAGCTGTTTACGTACTGCGGACTGAAACATATAAAAAAAGAACTAGCAAAAAACTTATATGAAATAAGTGGTAGGCCCCGTACACGTGGTAACATAGTTAGGCCAAGGCTCAACACATCAGCTGCCCAGCATCACTATGTCTATATCTACTTGAAGATATACAACTCTCTGCCTCCGGACATTAAGTCCGAACAAAACAAAAACAGCTATAAAAATAAAGTAAAAAAATATTTGCTACGGATCAACTCAGTTACCGGTTAGATTCACCTACTTAATAATATTGTCAATATTCTTTGAATGTTTATATATAGATAAATATATGTATATCAATGTTGCAAAAATTTATATAATTATGTACTGTTATGTTATGTATAGATAAATTGTATGTACATGCAGAATTAGTTTTGTTGCATTGTCGGTATGCTACTAGATAATTTCTGGGTACCGGCGATGTGACGTGCCTATTCGAATAAACATAGATAGACTGTGTACATTGTATATGTTGTGTGTAGTTGTAGTTTGGTATTATATTATTTTTAAGTTATTGTAGTAATACTTTGGTTAAATTAAAAACTGAACACTTCTCCCACACACAAGTCTTGCTTTAGTGGGGGAATATTAATGAAATCTTATTGTATGTATTAGTTATAAGAAACATTGTACCACTATATTATGTTTCATAAATAAATAAATTGAAAATTGAAATTGAAATTGACTGATAGGTACATTCGATATTTAAAATTTTCATTCAGATGTGAGATTTCGACGAAAATTTTTAGCCACCCACGAACGCGTCGCTGCTTTGAATTTATATACATATTCATAGAACTTGCAAAATTTGCCAAAGGACTATCGATGCAAACATACATGACTTGGATAATACCAATATTATGTAATGGAATACGTAATACTTTAAGAATTGCGTACATTATTGGAGAGAGGACTTACAAGCTAAAGATTCTGTATTCGAATCTCAGTGTGGACGACGATTGCAGTTTATGCTTATTGAAATGTTAGCTTACTGTTGTGTGCCGGAAAATATTTGGACTCGTTTATACAAGAGAGAAAAAGAACTGTATGTATGTAAGTACTGTATTCATCCATACTATAACTGGTCATTTCTCACAATAAGTGATAAGCAGCGACAGCTGTGTAGGAATACAATACGTGACAAACTTACCAAAAATCTTACATTACTGTCTCGTCCCTAAATGGAGACACTGGACACCCTCTTTAGAAATTGTGATTAGGTATGTCTCTCTGTTTTTTTTTTCCGATTTTCTATTTTTACAATAGAAAGCTATGTACGACCCTTTGTGTAAACTATCATTCAAACCACATTTAGATTCAAAAAACAGATATGACATTTTTTTAGCGGCCGGCTCATGGACTATATACACAATAATACCATGCATCAAATATTTAAACATAAGTAGGTATAGGTACCAATTATTCTTCAATTCGTTTCACATCGAAATGAAGTTAATCGTTGAGATAACATGAACAAGGTAGGACTTGTGTTCAAAAATGGTCGTATTAATTTAATAGCCACTGCCACTACATGCGTCTCGCGCCAGTGAAATCTTGACGCTCCTCCGATCCTACTGGTTAACATCTGACCAATCACAACGCCTCAGATTTTATTTATTTTATTTTATTTTATTAATCTTACGAGTACAAACAGTTTTTCAATAAGCATAAACAATTAACATCAGCAACAAATACACCAGCGAAGACTCAAGGATTACCAAATTATTTAAATTATTAAGATTTCAAGTGATGTTTAGACGTACGCAACCTAGAAGACTTACTTTCAAGCCCTGATTGGTTCTGGTGTCCTTTAGGTGCCCGCTTAAACTAAACAGATCTGTTTAAAGTGCTTTCTCTAAAAAAAAACATCCTCGTTGTAATAGCAACAGTGAAAACGCAAACATGCAGTTCGCAAACAGTGGATTTCCAAAATTTTTTATCCCTTGAAATCTGAGGCGTTGTGATTGGTCAGATGTTAACCAATAGGATCGAAGGACCGTCAAGATTAACACTGGTGCGAGACACAAGTCCGCCACTCAACCAACCGTCACAAATAACATAGGTAATGTGATTATAAATAGACATAGGTATTATTGCTTAATGCGTTTCTGGTTTAATAGCTTGTGTAGCCACTCGTCAATATAGACACATTACTAAATAGGACGTTTTTGAGCCAATGAATTAGCCATAGAACTTACAACGTTATTCTCGTCTGCTAAACTGTAATAAACCGGAATTAGCAGGTGAGATGAAAAAATATTTGTCATTTTATAAGTTTTTTTAAGGATATAGACAAACCTTACATAGACAAACCCAAATACTCTCCTGCCGGGGTTCGAAGCTGGCACCTTCCGCTCGAGAGACTGCCGCCTCAACCAACTGCGCCAACCATATACTCATAAGTATTACGTAAAATCACTAATCAATCCTTCTTTTTATAATATATACTAGCTTATACTAAATACTTAAAGCTACCCTACATCTAGGTCTTAAGCTATTCTAATTTTTCGTCTGTCAAAAAACTTTTACGGTTATTCCCTAGATTTTAATGCATATTATCAGTACAAGGAAAAAAATACTTCGCGACTTTCGGGAAACGAGTTTCCGTCTTTCACAAAAAATATCGGAGGTGTTTTTCAAAATTTATTATGAGAAATCTATATAAGATATAAAAAATCTTTTACGGTTATTCCCTAGATAAATGTTCAATGAATCTACCCTATTTTGTTTCAAAGCATATTTAGTAACGGTTCTCGAGATATAAGGTCTCCCGTTTTTAGAAATTTTTGTCAGTATGTATACTCTTAAATACAATTACCGTATTCTTCATTATAACTATTATAAGTATACAAAATAATAACAATACAAATACAAAGCTACAAATATAAAATAATAATAATTCTGAAAAAACTCTTTCAGAGAGCTCCCTAAAGTTTTTAGATAAATTAAAATCGTTATTAAAATTATAATTGTACTTTATCATTTTCCCTACCTGCTCATTTCAATTATTTTTGTAAATGACTATTATGGTAGGTAGTACTAGTGTTCGAATAAAATTTCCTATAGCAGAAAAATAAAAAAAAATACTGAAAATCATGAAATTTTGAAATTTCAAGGTCGATGCGGCACGGGTTAGCGTTATCCGATCGAGCTAAAAGTTTGCAAATCTTATTTTTATGCCAATTGGCATCTTTCTAGGGTGTGCCGTCAAAGATCCAAAGAAGTCGAAATTTGCGACCACCCTACTCTGTAGTCAGGAACAAAGAGATCTCTCGTCCTTTATGGGTAAATGTCGATAAAAAAAGATACTAGAGCAATTGAGATGGGGACAATACGTCATATAGGCAATAAGTGTTTTATTATACAGATTGTTAAACAATTTCCTTCTCTCTAACTAGCTAAAAACTAAATTAAAGTTATGACTACAAAGAGACCTATATTTAGATTTACACCTAGTAAAGTGGGAAACGTGAAAGAAAGTCCCAATTAACCTTTGTTTTATTATAATTACTTTACTATTCGTGTCTAAATTATTATTCACGTAATTATTAATAATAATACATAGAGGTAGCTATTTTTTTTCTATTTCATTACAAATATAAACACAAAACAAACAAAAACAGTAATTTATGTAAATATAATACAAGAAGATCAAATAATTAGTCCATTTATAATTTAGCCGTCACCCACGAGCACGCGCCACAGTTAAATTAAAACATAAGAGTTCATTCCGGTCGTCTCACACACCCACACTCAATCTCGCTCACACACTCACCTATCGCACACGCACACCTCAGATTTGACAATTTATCCTAATTGGTTTAATAAAGAAAAATCTAACGATTTGATGCTTTTGTTTCGTAGGTCCTCACGATCTTCACGAATATCTTCTTCATTTTTCACAAAGATTTATTTATGTATTTATGTTCCACGCAACAAAGTTGCTTTTACATTTCACATAATAAACACTTTACATAAGAATTACAAACAAGTTAAATTAAGTTAAATAAAATTAAGTATTACAAATACTTTACATAAGAAAGACAATGAGAGAAAAAAAAAACAAAATAAAATAAGTCACTGGAAGATAACTGAAATAAGGACGAAAGACCTTCGTTTGCCGAAAAAATCCCGTCGGCCATTCGTCCTGTCGGTCATAAACTGTCCATTTCGTCCTTGATGGTTCGTCCTTTTGTCTTAATCCCGAAGCATTGATATTTCACATTTTGTATTTAATCGGATCGATTGGCAGAAATTTCCAAAAGTAATAAATTCGTACTTTGAGTAATATTTATTTTGTGTAATCGAGTGTTTATTTTTTGATCGTTTTTCAACAACGCTTCATTCTTGTTTCTATAGGACAGGCCTATCTAATATTAAACACTTTAAAATATTGAAATAAATTTCATTGGAAACAAGATTATATAACAAGGTGTACTGAACCGTAAGCATTATATTATTCTGAAGTGGGTTGGGGTCTGGGGGAGGGTGCGGTCATTCAGACCTCCTTTATCCATTAATACCACCGAAATATTTATGTACACAGTAAAACAGAAACCTGTTTTATCGGCATGGACACCAAATTTATGAAGGCTTTAAATTATTATATTGTAAATTCGAGGCTTTGCCATACAAAGTTTTATATAATAAATACAATCATCATATTAATATTTCCATCAGGGTCATAATGTGTTTGTTTCCGAACATTGGGAAATCGGTTCTGTGTATTGTTAGTGATTTGTTTAAAGTTTATAAATTTGTTTTTTTAAGGAACTTTGTATACAACATGATTTGGCAAGATGACACTTTTATTAGTAATTAATGTTCACTAGGGCGAACTTCCAACTAACCAAATTTTCTATTTTTTTCAACGATAGTCGATACCAAAATGGTAAGACATGTATGTACTTTCATTTCTAGCAAGTCTCGTTTGTGGAGGCTCTTGGACCACTTTCGCCCATTCTCCTTTAGATCTACATAGATTCTAGGGAGAATATCGGGTAAGTAGAACTAGTCGTCACCCAAAATATTTCATACACATTTCATTACCTCTAAAGCAATACGATATATATAGAATACACCTAATATTTCATCAATATAATATATGTTAAAATATTACGTATATTTAGTGCGTGTATTTATTTTAACATCCAAAATAAAATGAATATAAAGTAAGAAGGTATTTATATTTTAGTTGAGGTAATATGAATAAATTTACCCTGTTTTTACAGAATATTTAAGGGTGATTATCGTTTGCGTAGTTATTATCATAAATTAACATAGAATTAAAATGTTTTCTTTAGAATATTAAAGTAGGTACCTAGTACTAATTAATTTCAATTAAATATCTTGTTGCCTAAAAAAATAATGACATCGCCTTTTTGTAAATTATTATTATTATTAATTTTGGGCAAGCAACCTAGGCTAATGGGCCCAAATCAATGTCTTTGCTATTCGGCGTTCTGAGAAAGTCATCCAATCTGTTCTTAAGAACGTTCACCGATGGTGCCTGTAAGACATTTTCGGGTAAACGATTCCACATATTCACCGCTCTATTGCATATAAAATTCGGATTACTGTGAAACCGTTCCTTGGTGAGCTTCATAGAATGTCCTCTCAAATGGGTATTGGTTTTCAGGGCGTTCTTGAAAACACCTCTGATCTTCCGGAAGACAGAAACTCGTTTCCCGAAAGTCGCCGAGTATTTTTTTTTTCGTATCGATAATATGCATTAAAATCTAGGAAATGACCGTAAAAGCTTTTTTAATTTAAGCGAAATTAACCCCAAAAAATGGAAAAAACGCTATTGTATCGCGCAATTGTTCAGGAGATTTTAAATCTTAATGCCGCAGGAAATGACCGTGACGTCATAGTTGGGTCGCGAGCTCTAATAGCAGTATTTTGCCCGATCCCACCAACTTTAACATAGGAAGCAGAGCCCTAAGGAATTTCCATACAAAAACACAGATAATTTCAGTGATTTTATAATGATGTAAAAGAGAGGGAGCAATAAATCCATACAAAATACAACATGCAGCTACTTAAGTGAGGGAGATTCTGGGCGGAGATATTTGGGCACCTACGATAACTAAGGTGAGCTGCATGTTGTTCATTATAAAATCACTCTAATTATCTGTGTTTTTGTATGGAAATTCCTTAGGGGTCTGCTTCCTAGGTTGAAGTTGGTGGGATCGGGCATTTATAATTTAATAATCGCTCTGATTCACCTAACGTATCATACGCATTACACTTAAACTGTATTGTAAAGTTACCTATACAAGGGCGAGACAATAAATTAGCAATGGTTGATTTATGGTGTTGTGAATTTGACAGCTTTGAAAAGTGAGCTGTATGGCTTATATTATTCTATGTAGATATACTACTTCCTGAAACATAACTCATTTCAAGGGGAGCTAACGTAATATTGTCTGGATATTTAGTAAATTCTCATTTAAGATTGGTACCAATTTCGCTGAAAAAAATCTAAGGAAAAACGTTCAGAGCTGGAAAAAGGAAGTGATTAGAGATTTGAGTGAATGTGAAACTGTTGTTGTGACTCAAATTATTAAAGTTGAGATGGTTGGGATATGTGGAGAGAGTGAACTATGAAAGGATAATAAAGAAAATGTACCTGGAAGAAAGAAGAGGTGTAAGGAAATGCGAAACGAAACGAAATGATTCTCAAGGATGGTCGTGTTCTGAGTTAAATTAATCGTAAAGTATATGTATGAGAGACGTCCGAAGATTGTGTAAGGATATGTAAGGATAGGATGAGCGATCTGTTCTCTCTGCCTACCCTGCGAGGGATATGGCGTGGGAGGATGTAATAAAATAGAATAGAACCAATCTCGTAGGTCCTTACGAACTTCATACGATTTTTTGTATACGTGACGTACGATGTAGGTGACGTACTCGTATTATGAAATAAAACTTCCAACTTCCAGATTCGAAAAATTAACAAAAAGCAAATATTTCCGGATGAAGATAACTCAATGGAAGATGTCAAATCAATGAACCTGGACTATAACTGGGGGGAGAAAAAGATCGATATAAGCATTTAAGTAGTATGTTATGCTGATGATGCGGTACTAATAGCAAACTCTGAAGACGATCTCCAAAACTTGTGCAGACTCTGAAATTTGGAAAAAACTTCTCTGTTTTATGCTGATTCAAATAATGTACAAAACACAATAATAAAACATTAGTTTCATTTAAGTATGATACAATAGCTTCAAGAAATCGCTACCCTAATTAAGGGCTTGGCACCAAGAATGACGTCACAGTCTTTTCCCACGGCACTAAGGTTCAAAATCGCGTGACAATCGCATGAGAAAATGGTAAAAATAGCGTTTTTTTTTAATTTTTTGGGGTTAATTTTGCGTCTATCAAAAAACTTTTACGGTTATTCCCTAGATTTTAATGCATGTTATCAGTACAAGAAAAAAAAAATACTCCGCGACTTTCGGGAAACGAGTTTCCGTCTTTCGAAAAAAAGATCAGAAGTGTTTTTCAAATTTTTTTTTGAGAAATCTATACAAGATATAAAAAATATTTTACGGTTATTACCTAAATAAAGGTTCAATGCATCTACCCTATTTTGTTTCAAAGCATATTTAGTAACGGTTGTCGAGATAGAAGGTCTCCCGTTTTTAGAAATTTTTGGAATGTCGGTATGCATACTCTTAAAGCGAATTTCCACGAATTTAAACATAATACTCAAGTAACGAAAAATAATTACAGAAATAGGTAGGTACCTTTACTTACGAAGCCATTGGGGTAAAACTTGAGTATTTTATGGTTTGAAAGTCTCGAATATCTCGAAAACCGTGAGAATTTGGAAACAAATTGCACAAATTCCATACATCCTCACAAAGATTTACCATGAAAATCTCCGTAGATAAAACCAAGAACATGGTGACATCGAAACAGCCAGTACGATGCAAGCTTGCAATGGATGATAAAATAATATACTCGTATCATATATTATTATGATTATAGGACCGATGACGGAATGCGAACCTTGATCTTAGTAAGTCGACTCACTAAGTCGACTCGTAAGCATCGTTGCATCAAAACGAAAAACCAGGTGCATGTTCGTCGGGCAGAAAAACTAGTAATTATTAATAATAATACTTATAGTAGGACCGGGTTGCCAAACAAAAATGGCAGTGGGTGGGTCATGTTGCCAGACAGGGGACAGACCGATGGACCCCCAGAGTTCTAAAATGCAGACCGTAGGACAAAAAGAGAGGAGTTGGTCGGCCACAGAAAAGATGGGCCGACGATATAATCCCAGTCGCGGGTAGAAGATAGGCCCGCAAAGCTCAGGATAGAGGACAATGGAAGAAAATGGAGGAGGCCTATATCCAGCAGTGGAGAGATGGCTGAAGGAAGAAGAAGAAGAAGGAGACTTATAGTATAAACGGAAGAGGAAGAAGTGTCTACTAAATGTAGGATTAAAATAAAAACAATTGACATGATTTACGCTATCCATTCATACCCAATGGCATTTCTAATGGTGGTAAGCCTGGAAATAATGAAGTAGGTAGTATACCATTAAAATCCTTAACAAAAAGATTTTTAACTTAATGACATCCATTCAGATATTATTCCAACCTCAGCTTTTAAGGGATGATTTAAATAACAACATTAACAATACAAAAATATCCATAGAGTGGGAGGCATTATATAAATTTAATATAACTCCCTAGTTTGTATTTTGGAAAATATAAAAAAAATGAGGCGACCTACATCTTCCTTTTCATCCACTTTCATTTACAATGTTGAATGGCTGGCGCTTTTAAAGAGATTTATAAATATTTTTATTACGTGAACTCGCAAATTTGATTATATCCGCGAGAAGGTGTACATCCGCCAATCGTTTTGCGGTAGAATTAAAAATTGTTGAATTGTAATCAACAACGCGAAAAAGAATTACAGAAAGACAAACATGGGGAGTGCGGCTATAAATATTATGGGCTTTTACAGAAATTTAGAACAGTACCTACTTTGGACTCGCTACAAGTTTTATTTTATTTTACGAGTTCTACCCTTTAGGAGTAGGGGAAGTACCGCAGTTATTCTTCCTCAGATAGTGATAGACTATCATTTTAATTAAAAAAAAAACTAGGGCGACGTGACTATAATCCTGTTTCTGAAAACGCAGTTTTGTTAGTAGCCCAATTATTTATATTAGTTGTGCTAAGTATCGGTAGATGTAGGTAGTGAAAAAATAACATCATATCACTTCAGAGTTCAGAAGTTCCGCTGATATCGGGGACCTAGTTGAGAACTCATTGTAGGATAGAGCTAGTTTAACCAACATGTGATTGGCTTGGGCTTGGCATCAATCATGACGTCACGGTCATTTCCCAAGGCATTGAGGTTCAAAATCGCGTGAACAATCGCATGATAAAACGGTGAAAATAGATTTTTTTTTTCATTTTTTGGGACAATTTCGCTTCAATCAAAAAACTTTTACGGTTATTTCCTAGATTTTAAAGCATATTATCAGTACAAAAAAAAGTTTTTACCCCGCGACTTTTGGGAAACGAATTTCCGTTTTTTGAGAAAGATCAGAGATGTTTTAGACATTTTTTTTTTGAGAAATCTATACAAGATATGAAGAATCTTTTACGGTGATTCCCTAGATAAAAGTTCAATGCATCTACCCTATTTTGTTCCAAAGCATATTTAGTAACGGTTGTCGAGATATAAGGTCTCCCGTTTTTACAAATTTTTGGAATGTCGGTATGCATACTCTTAATAATTACCTCTGATGAATGAGATGATTCTGGTGATTTTGTTTACCTGCTATTTTTGATTTTTGTTTCATTGTTTTTTACTCTTCGTACTTACATACAAAGGTACCATTGCGTACAAATGTTTATTAACAAAATTATATAAGTATATGTAAGTACCTCTCGAAGTTTTAAATCAGCTAAATACATTTGACTGAGAACAGGTGTCTCCCGTTGTTACAGCAACCTTAAAAATGGGGTTACAGAGAGGAAGATACCTATGAGTGTGGTGCCAAACAGGACCACAGTCACCTGTTTTCATGTCCCCAAATTAGTGCGACGTGCACGCGCAAGGATGCGCTACTGGCGAACGCCAGGGCTATCCGGGTGGCTGAATATTGGGGGTCACAAATTTGATGGTGTTCCGGACACGGAAAGTAAGTATTTGAACAATTTAATGAAGAACTTCTTGTTGCCTCACAATACGATATTGACGTAAATCATGTCACGGCGCAAGTGAAGTAAAAATTGATCATCTCATTCTGCATAAAATTCTCGTTTCAATTCCATTAACTAAAACCAAATTTGGAATCTCGGGTTTGTATCGTTTTATTTGTACGCCGTATTTGTACTTACGATACCAACTTAAAAAATGTTACGAAAATGTTATTATTATTATCATTATCACATTATACAACATTCGCTACTAAAAGGTCTTGAATAGGTTATAGTAATTATAAACCTATATACCTGTGTGGATGGAAGAGGTAAAATTAATATTTGTGCGAACAAATGTTGCCATTGCCATAAAACAGGACATAGCCAATAGCAACGGAGTGTAATCGTATTTGTTGGATATAATAATATTCTACTGCCCCAGAACAGACTCTGTCCTAGTGGGGCAGTACAATTTCCCATGTATCTTGTTGTCTTATGAATGAATGAATGAATGAATGAATGAATGAATGAAGATTTATTTCCCATATATACATATACATATACACACTCATAATATATAAATACAAAAAAAATACAAAATAAACATACTTAAGACAACAAGATACATGGGAAATTGTACTGCCCCACTAGACCAGAGTCTGTTCTGGGGCAGTAGACACATAGGTGAATATTATTTATGTATGTTTATTTTGTATTTTTTTGTATTTATATATTATGAGTGTGTATATGTATATGTATATATGGGAAATAAATCTTCATTCATTCATTCATTCATATTCGAGTTTTCACTTTTTGATATTTTGTTCTGAACATTTTCAATTTGAGCGCCATTTACACCTATGAATGGTCTGCAAGTGATCTAGCTTGTGCTACAACTTTACCCTTTAAGTGAGGAAATTCGGGGAGGTGACGAGATTCCGCCGATCAGAGCATCTTCTCATGACATTCCTAACGCACTGACGTCTCTGTACATTGAAGGATCTCCCCTCAGGCGTCAAGTTTAAAGCGATATAGCGAAGCAGTCGGCAAAAAGTAATGAGTGTCACCTGACCGGCTATACAGGGTATTTATAATGAATGCATTAACCGTTTTGGAATAGTCCATAAATCTTTTGAAAATCTAAGAGTATGAAAATTTCCCGTTTAGGTTTTTTGAAAATATCTCACAATGTTCTGAGGCGATTTAGAAAAAAACAAAACAAAAACCATAGTGAACATCTTAAACTTTCTACAATGACCTTAATTTGTGTATTTAACCTTTAAAAATATCAAAATTTTTGATATCAAATTCATTTTCAGAAAACGTAAATTTAAAATTTTCATACTTTTAAAATTCCAAAGGGCCATAACTCCAGAACGATAGATTTTAAGTCATGCATTCGGTAAAACTTTTTTCCTTAGTTTTTCATTGTTTTCTTCGTTTACCCCTCAAGAGATTTTACACATGGAAAGAAACATATCTGTATTACATGGCGTTGAAATTATAATTCTTCTTCTTATTATTAGCCTTCTTCCCTCCACTGCTGGATATAGGCCTCTTTCAACTGTTTCCACTCGTCTCTGTTTCGACCCTTCCCATTCCAGGTTCATCCAGCGATTTTGACAATGTCGTCGGTCTATCTCTTTGGTGGCCCTCCGACGCTCCATCTGTCTTTCCAAGGCCTCCACTTCAATATTCGTGGCGACCTGGCGTCACCCCGCCTGACCATATCTCCAGCTAATTGCCACTTGAGTTTTGACACACGGCTCATGATATCGGCAAATCTGGTTCTCCGACTAATTTCTTCGTTTCTCAACCTATCTCGTAGACTTACACCAAGCATTTGCCGTTTCATGTACCTTTGTGTGCATTTTAGTTTTTGTATACTTTTTAAAATCATACAGCTGTAATTCTATCGTAGTTTCTGAACTCAATGTTACAGATGGTAGATTATAGAAATCATGCATTCCATTCATTTCATGTTCATATTGGTTCTCAATCATTATGTAATATGAAAAGGTTCTATTCATTCTGAAACTACCGCAACTATAATTTGATCCAGAATAAATCTCTTCAATCTGATAATAATAATTGGCTCACGTATAATAATCTTCTCCTCAAAGAAATAATCTACCATACATTAATTATTATTTTCCACTCATTTCTAGAATATATGGAATACGAGTATTCTGGATGAAAAGGATGTGAAATGCACGAAAAATCAATATTAGCTTTTTTTTAATTATATAGACCCAACTTGTGCAATAAATTAAGTTTAATGTTATTATAAGAAGGTACGATTCCATATATATATATACTCTCACGCCACGTCCCTTGCAGGATAGGCAGATAGGACAGAGCGCCAGGCAGCCCTATCGTAAGGATCGGGTAGGATAAGGATTGTGTAAGCCGTGACAGACCTATCCTTACGATAGGGCTATCATGGCTTACACAATCCTAGTACACGTTCTGAGATTCATTTTACTTAAAACGCGTCCGTCCAGCCTTGAGGATCTGGTCGACATAATCGGACCAGGTCAGTCCGCCTATGTCCAGCAGTGGAATTAGAATTGCTGAGAAGAAGAAGAGGGGCGCGGGGTTGGGTCACCTTCAAAATATTATTATGGATACACGTGGCAAAACATCTTTGTTTTTTATGTACTTCAAATCCTTTACCTACACAAGAATCTTGGACCATCAGGGTAAAATAAATAATATCTACCTTTTTTAAAACGAATAATTAAAATTAATCTCTTCTGTTAAGGGCATGGCACCAAGAATGACGTCACAGTCTTTTCCCACGGCATTAAGGTTCAAAATCGCGTGACAATCGCACGATAAAATGGTAAAAATAGCGTTTTTTTTCCATTTTTTGGGGTTAATTTTGCGTCTATCAAAAAAATTTTACGGTTATTCCCTAGATTTTAATGTATATTATCAGTACAAAAAAAAAATACTCCGCGACTTTCGGGGAACGAGTGTCCATCTTTCGGGAAAAAAATTCAGAGGTGTCTTTAATATATATATTTTTTGAGAAATCTATACAAGATAAAGAAAATGTTTTACGGTTATTCCTTAGATAAAGGTTCAATGCATCTACCCTACTTTGTTCCGAAGAATATTTAGTAACGGTTGTCGAGATATACGGTCTCCCGTTTTTGGAAATTTTTGAAATGTCGGTATGCAATTATGCATACTCTTAAAACCAATAATCAAAATTAATCTCTTCTGTATGTATTCATGAAAATAAAACAATTAAATACAAAATAAACAAAAAGGAAACAATACAAATTATTTTTCCTTTTTTTTTCCAGGAAATTCTAATTTGATTTCGGTTCGATAATTTTCATTATATTTAATTTTGATATTATGGTATTATTATGTATTTGTCTACATCCGTAATTAATTTCTTCAATTCAAATAAAACATTGTAGGTACCTACCACACTCGAATGTACCATTGTACTTTTGGTAGCTACCTTTGTACAACCTAATTTTTAGGTTTTTATTAAAACAGTGATTTCATTAATCTGACCATATTTAACAAAACATGTGTTCAAATAATTTGATTAGGTACTTCAATAATCAAATAAAAAATCACATAAAAAGTCATTAATTACGAAGATTGCATCAACTTGTAATTTGGTATAATTTAGTAACCGTGTATGTCTAAATACTTTTTCTCAAATCTACACAGATGGCGATAGTGTGAATAAAAACCGTTATATAGATATATGACACGAAATGACAAAACCCAGGTTTACAGAAATTCACACAGATGGCGTTAGTGTGGACAGAAACTGACACGTGAACATGGTTCAAGAAAAGAAAAAAAGCACAGGTTTAGAAAAACATACATAGATGGTTATAGTATAGTCGTAAACTGACACATGAACACTGATGTTGAAAAAATAAAACTTTGGTTTGTCACACTTACACAGATGGCGATGGTGTAGTCCAGTGATTCCCACGGTGGGGCATCGCGCCTCAGAGGTGGGGCACCATGCCTCAGCGGTGGGACATTTCAGAAATTACCAACTATTCCACGTATTATATATATTATATTTATTTAAAACATTTCTGTAAAAAAAATTCGCCTGCGGCGCTGTTAATGGTAGAGGTTCGTGAATTAGAAAGATCATATACGCAGTCATGGCCATCGGCGCAAAGGAATCTGACATTAATCACAAATTATTGTGAAAATTCATTAACTTGCGATTTTTTCGTTAGAAAAATTTGCCTGCGGCGCTAATCATAGCTGTAATTGTATGTAAAACGCATGAGATATGTAGTTGTGTACAGGGGGCCCCCGGTTTCACTACATGGCATACAAATGTATCGTATATGTATATGTTTTGCGGTGGGGCATACTACCGCTAAAAATGCTTTGGTGGGGCATGGAACGCAAAGGGTTGTGAAACACAGGTGTAGTCAGAACCAGAACCATTTTTACGTGCTTTCAACGAGAGAGTATTTTCAGTATTGTTATCGAGTGAAAGTTGGTGACAGTCTTTCTTGACATCACTCCATATTCGACACTGAACTGAAGAATAGTATCGACAAGGAAAACTCATAAAGTAATAAATAAAAAAAAACAGTGAATGTGGATTGGAGTGTTGAACTTTTTACGAAAAGTGTATCAAAGAGCAATATTATAAGAAAGCTTTGCACAACTAAAGAAGGCATAGTAAAGAAAATTCGAAACATAAAAAAAAAAAATTAATAAGAAGTCAAAAGTACTTGTACCATTTTTCCTAGGCGGTGTTCAATGATAAGTGATTGTTTGAAGGTATTACATATTATATTGTATGGGGATGTGAATGTTTGTATTTTACAATAATAAACGCCATAGGAAGTATTTTAGTGCAATAAAAATAAATTATTCCCCTTTGTAGATACGTTCTTCTTTTTATATTACTACAATATACAACACAACGACTACCGGCCCTGGAAAAACAAATCGTCATTCAGTGTTAAAAAAATATATTTTTTATACGTTTATTATTGTACGCTCTAACGATATCGTTTCTTTTTCATATTGAGGGCGCTCTTCAATGAAGTGAATAATATGATTGTGTTTTTTTAATGATTTGATATACCTGCCCAGGATCCTCAAAGTACCTATACCTACTACGTTTCTAGAAGAAATACAGAGAAGCCACAAGGCTCCGCCGCCCCAGTGCGTATTACTTCTTCCCATGACATTCCTAAAGGTTCTCTTACACGGGCAATTTTTCGAGCAATAATTGCAAGGCAACTATTGCCCCAACTGGAGCAATTATTTCATACTTTCAGTAGTTTCTCGGGAACTAGTAGCAATTGATTGCGCAATTATTTCGGCAACAGTTGCTCATGTAAACAACTATTATTGTCATAGGAATGATGTAGAGTGAAAGAATGTCTTCCCAGACGTGAACAATCCTTCGGTTAACTATATATCGTCTTACATTCTTAGCATTTTATACTCAACAGTTTATAATATTGTTTACGATATGTGTTATTTACGATATTTTTTATATTATTATTTTTTATGTTTATGATATTGTTAGCTGATATGATATTGTTTATGATATTGTTTATGATATAGTTACCCAGAAATAGCTGGCAGAAGCAGGTGACAAAGTTGTGCGAGGAGAGACTGTGGTTGGAGTGGCCAGAGGTCCTGGAAGCTGCGAGTGACAGGGGCCTCTGGCGAAGATATGCAGATGCTTTGGGCCCCCGACCCAATCAAGGATAGACGGGGAAGAAGATGTATGTATGTATATATTGTTATGTGTTATTTACGACACTCATCATTATACATGTATCCATTTATATTATGTAAAATTGACGAATCCAAGTGCCTACATAGGGCCTAAGGACGATACAATACAATAAACAATAAACAGTTTATACTCAGCATCCACCTATCATCTAGCATCCACTTACCTACCACCTTATACCCTTCATCCACCTCAGACATCTTTGAAGTATGTACCTACCTTAATTTTTCACAGTGTTACATAATTTTAACGTTCTAGTGCAATTCTGATCGACCAAATACTGAGTTAAAGGAATAAATGCATATAGGAACATATGTATGACGAACTGCATGGACGTGGCGAAAGCAAGAAGTGTGCGTAAAAATAGGGCAGGGCAGTGTGTCCTTTTGTTCTCTCTGCCTATTGCGTATCCCAGAATGGATGCGGCGTGATAATATAGTACAGTACATACCTATACATGTCTACATCAGAGAAAATTTGAAAATATTTCATTATGGTACCTGCCTACCTCCGTAACTACATACATAATTAAATTGAAATATTTTGAAAAGTCATGTAGGTATAGAGATTATTCGCTGTCATAGTTAAGTTAGAATCTACATTAAATTCAACGAGGAATTCCCAATGAGAAATTCCATCAACTTCTAGAATAATGAAATAACGAATTCTAAACGAAATGAATAATAAAAAAAAACTACGTTAAAAATTACATTCAAATGAGTTAAAAAATTCATTTTCCACCCTTCAGCTGGAATGAATACAAATTATAAAGAAGAAAAGTAGCAGCGATGTAAAGTAGGGTGAACATTATTGTACCGTACACATACATAGACTATAGGGTGTGCAGTAAATGCTCAGTTGAAATATATTACTTAATTTGAAATCAAAGACCAATCAAGTAGTTACTCGTACTCACTCACGAAAGTTTTTCCATCTCATTATATTATATGTATGTTTTAAATGTATATCTAAAACTTTGTAAGAGTATGTGTATTCTTTTTTTAAAAAATAAAATAAAAAAAAAACATTAAAATTTCAAAGGTTCATCATGATCAAAAGGACCGACATGATCAGCATCAAAATGCTGGGTTGTGCATTGAGAGACAGGAAAACTAGTGTTTGGATCAGAGAGAAGACCAAAGTGGTTGCTGTCGTTCACAGAGTTTCCAGTCATGTGGCCAGAACCACAGACTCTAGGTGGAGAAAGAAAATTCTGGATTGACGACCTAGAACAGGCAGAAGAGGTGTTGGTTTGCCTCAAGCACGGTGGTCGGACGATGTAAGACGAGTTGCGGGAGGTGGTTGGATGCGATCTGCCCAGGACAGGGAGCTGTGGAGATCAACGGAGGAGGCCTATGGTCAACAATAGACGCAGGGAGGCTGATATGATGATGATGATCAGGAACGTTCATGTGATATGTAAATCAAAATGCTTACTTATCTATTCTATCTAGTTAGGGTAGGCAGAGAGGACATGCAAAACGCCAGCTCACTCAGTCATAAACACTACGATTCCTTTTATGTAAAACACGCTCATTCTTAATCCTAATTCAGAAATTGGTCTACATGTAAGCGCGTTCTTAGACGGTCACGCTTACTTACACCCCTCTTTTCAGACATGTATATTTTCATTGTTGCTTTTTTCATTTTCTTTTTCATTTTCTTTTCTTTGTTTCCAATATTCATTGGATTGTCCTGTAAAAGTCAGATGTTTGTAAAACTTTTATAAGTTAGATCTTCGTAAAATTCCACATCGCCATCAACAATGAGGTTTGTTACCCATAGTGAATGTCGTACAAAAAGATTGTGCAAAAAGAATGTGCGTGTTTTTGTATACACGACATTTACGTACAAGTTACCCCATTATAGGAATTAGAAGTGATGGTAGAAGGAAAGCGTGACCGGATAAAAACTCATATGAATATTGCTCAGCATGAATAAATCCCAAAAAAGACGAAAACCCCTCAGAAATTTGCTCAAGGGACAAAAGCTCAAATCTAATTGGATTTTGAAAATAAAATTAATTGTATATATTAGTATACGATTTCTTTCAGTGTGTTAGAAACTACTATAGATTAGAAAATAGCCAAATAAATAAGCGGATCTGAAATGGGATAGACAATTAAATAGTCAACATTTTATAAAGAATTCATCTACTGGAATCCAACTAGAAAGTTTGGGCTTTTATCCCTTGAGCAAATTTCTTAAGGGCTTTTGTCATTTTTAGGATTTATTCATGTTGAGCAATATTCCTATGGGTAACAACCTGGGAACCGAAGGAAAGATGGTGATCCGTTCAAATCTAGTAAAGAATAAACCGCGCACCTAGAGCACTCCTTACTGTATTTACAGTATATTACAATTATTATACACACACCATATAAAATCTAAATAGAAAGAATTATTTCAGTAAGGGTAAGCACCGGAGGCATGGTCTGGAATTTTGGGATAATAAAGTAATTAAATGTTAATGCTTCAACGAGAATATATAATAAAATCCAGGGTGTAGCCTAAAAGATAACAACATTTTAAAATTTACGGTCTTTTGAAATTCCCCAGTACAAATTACTTACTTATGATACGTTATTACTGTAATATTCGTGAAAACCCTTAAGGTCCTATATGCTGTCATACGGCTTCGGCGCCCTGAATTGTTCTCAGCTAATACTGAGAGAACCGTCTTGAAACTGAAGACAGTGATTAATTGATTTAAGTATGGACTACAGATTGGCTGTTTAAGAATTACAATATTTAGAATTCCTTCTATTTATCATTTATTTTTAATTTACTGGTTCGGAGGATTCTCCGTTCAGTTTTTCAGATATAAAAGTATAATTTACCCTAAATAGTGGTAATTATGATATTAACAAATTGTCTGTTTTAGATTTTTTAATTTGTTCCCAGGCTCTTCTCAAAAAGGTAAAATTCACATTGTCGCTCACGTTATTCTTATTTCGCGTTAACATTCTCATTTGAAAAAGTTGAAGCGAAAATATAACGATTTTTACTGCATACAAACCCTTAATATTTTTCAACAGACCACTTTACTCCCTACAGATGTACCCTGCGTAATGATTTTGTATAATCTATGGGGGGAGGAAGGCAATCTGAACAATCATCATTAATATTTTGCAATTACGTAATTAATTACGATAGTTGCTGTCTGGGGATTAGAACATCTTGTGCAAAATGTCATATTGATTATATTTTAATTATGTTGTACATAGATATTCACGGTAAATAAAATTTTATTTTATTTAAAAAAAAACACACAAACCATGGAATAATATGAAAAAAAAAAATTTGAGATTTTAATTTAATTTTCAATTACATAATACCCACTCTTTGTGTAATTTTAATTTGATAAATATGTCGGTACCTACCCCACACTGGTCCTTGAAGAAAATTCTTCATTGTTAACATTTCTGATAAATTTAATAAAATAGGCAGATACCTACCTTTCTCAATTCAATTTCATGATAAACAGAATGTAGATAAAAGTATAGAAGGTATTTACATAGTGTATATTGGATGGAGAATTTCTCCCCATACAAAAGACTTATCATTATTGGGGAGGTATCGCAAAATTTGGAAACCTTTCGTATATCCTAAAATTTCCGAGATGCCCAAATTATCTGAAGAAAAGTTTGACTCATGCATTTTATGAGACTAAACATACGGTATCAAAGCGCAGTTTTCAAGAGGCGGATCACGTAAAAACTGATGGTAACAGAGAGAGCCATGGAAAGGAGTATGCGCTGGATATTTCGTTGAGGGATAGATGGAAAAATTAATGGATATGAGAAAAATCCAAGGTCACCATGTGGTAAAATGGGCAGCTGCCTTAACACGTTGCCAGACGCTCCGATTCTAGATAGACCAAAAAGATTATAGAATGGCAACATATGTAGAACGAGCAAAAGAAGCGTAGGAAGACCTTAAGCAAAATGGTCTGATGATATGGTATTGTATATTTTTGTACTAATGTACCTGTCAATGTTTGTTTTTGTGACTACGATATATCTGTTCCATGTACAATAAATATGAGGCGAATTGCAGGAAACAAATGGATGCAGAATGCGCGGGATAGGGATCTGTGGAAACTCAAAGGGGAGGCCTACGTCCAGCATTGGAATAAAAACGAAAAAAAGAAGAAAGAGATCCCAAAATGTTATAAAGATAGGAAAACATAATTTCGCCAATTAGTTAGGTATGCTATGTACCTATAGCTTGTTATCGGAAAATAATGAACTTTAAAAAAACCTGCGTAAGATTGAGATACCTATATAATACCTACATAAGATTGGGATACCTACAGAAGATTGGGATTGAGAAATGAATACACGTGTTTCGTAACAAAGACTACCTATTAGCATCTGAATTCAATCGAGAGTTTGTTTGATTTAAGAGTACGCATACCGACATTTCAAAAATTTCTAAGAACGGGAGACCTTCTATCTCGACAACCGTTACTAAATTTGCTTTGGAACAAAACAGAGTAGATGCATTGAACCTTTATCTAGGGAATAACCGTAAAAGATTTTTTATATCTTGTATAGATTTCTCAAAAAAAAAAATTAAAACACCTCTGACCTTTTTTCCGAAAGACGGAAACTCGTTTCCCGAAAGTCGCGGTGTAATTTTTTTTTCTTGTACTGATAATATGCATGAAAATCTAGGGAATACCCGTAAAAGTTTTTTGATAGACGCAAAATTACCCCCAAAAAAAGGAAAAAACGCTATTTTTACCATTTTATCATGCGATTGTCACGCAATTTTGAACCTTAATACGGTGGGAAAAGACTGTGACGTCATTCCTGGTGCCATGCCCTTAAGCTCGCTTAAGAATATTGATTTGTTTTAAATTAATTGATGACAGGGGAATTAAAGTTCCTTCAAGATCAAAGGGTCAAAGGGAGGTAGTAAACTTTAATCTTTGTTATGTATATTATTAATAGTGTGTATATTAAGATTGGGCCCGAAAGAATAAACAATCCCGAAACGATAGACTTTTAATGTCTGTAGTTTCGAAACTAGGTGGAATAAAAAAAAAATGTTCTATGTAAATTATTTTTCTTTTTAAATTTTAAATTTAGGGTTGATGTTTTTTTATTAATTAACGAGAAAATTAATTAATTGTGATTTACTATTATAGGGTTCAAAATCGCATGACAAAATGTTGAAAATAGCGTTTGTTCCATTCCCAATTTCGATTCAACCAAAAAACTTTTTCGTTCATTCTCTAGATTTTTTTAATGCATACCTAATAATTATCGATACAAAAAAAATCTCCTCGACTTTCGGGAAATGAGTGGCTATCTTTCGGAAAAAAAGATCAGAGGTCTTTTTTACACAAGTTATAAAAAATCTTTAGCGGTCATTTCCTAGCCGTAGATAAAGCTTCAATGTATCCACTCTCTTTTTTCCAAACACAGTATTTAGTAAGGCTGTCGAATTTTAATGCTCCCGCCACATCCACGTCCGAGTTCCGAGTTCCGCCGAGAAAGGCGTCAACCGTCGACTACGTACACGTCAAGACAAACATTCAATCCACACGCCTTTTTACTCACGAACACCACTCGGACGCGACCCATGACGAGCATGTAGCGGAAGCATGAGGTCTCCCGTTTTTTTTACTATTTTTTTAATGTCGGTATGACTAGCCTTATTGTGTTATTAGCCTGTTATTGGTCTTGTGTATTGATATTTTTGTACTAATGTACCTGTCAATGTTGGTTTTTGTGACTGTATCTGTTCCGTGTGTAATAAATAAAAACCGATTTAATTTTATGTGATTTCAAAGTTGCTTAATGTTTTTTTAAGTAGATAATCTATGATAATTAAAAGACAATATGAAATATTTATAATATCGCACTTGATACAAGGTGGTCGATGGCGGAATGAATAATAGCGGGTGTTAATGGGATATCGGCACATTTGTTAATTAATAAATTTCATTATGTCTTCTAGTTTATCGCGCAAAAACACCCGCCATGCAATTAGTTTCACAATACATATTATTACTGGTGCTTTTGTAGTCAATATATTGAACCATCAAATTATATAATTCTCGACGAAACCGGGTATGAATGCAATGCAGAACCGATGGCAAATTTTACAAGTTGTTAGAATATAAATGGAATATGAAACATTTCAAGATCGTAGCGCCTTCATAATTCGGCTAACACCTACACTATTTTTTCATTGACGCTACCAGTCTAAAAACGTTTAGAGTAGGTGGTTATCGATAGATGTCATCATTTTTAGAATTCGTGGCTTTAATTACGTATTTGCTATTGTATATATATATAAATGCAGGATCCCTCCCCACACACGACGCTTGTCTCTCTATTGGGGAGGTATCTCGAAACATGTATAGTTTTAAGGAACCATATTTGTATGTGTAAAATATTGAGAAAAATAAAAATAATTTTGAAATTGAATTGAATTGAAATTGAATGAATTAGTAAAAGTTTGCCAGTGAAACATTGATATCTTTTATGTTTAATTTGAACGTTTTGATTTATAAAGTGAATTGGTAAATATTGTAGTACAAATAATATTATAATGTATAATAGAAATTAGGTACATACTAAGTATGCTAAACAAAAATTTAACTAACCATTCGAATTAAGGTACGTACAATAATAATTATTCATGTAAGTATAGAGACGTCTGGCGATCTGTTCTCTCTGCCTACCCCGCAAACATCGTCATTTTCGACGGGTTACAGCTAGTTATTCAGTAATATACAAAATATCAATAACGTAGAATATTTCGGCAGAACAGGGTGACCATTGTAAAATATTACTGCGATCATGCGGAGAGTTTGAAATAGGGATGGGAAAAACCATAACCAATAAATTCTTTAGAAATTTAATGTTGTCAAAGTATCAGAATATCTCGATTTTTTTTAATTCAGCTGTCCACCTGAATTGCCACGAAACAGTAATCAATTACTTCATGTTTTTTTATATAATTAGTTTTATAGGTATATAATTCATTTCGATCATAATTTCCCAAAATGTCATCTTGATTTTTATACCCTTTTTATAAATCGCAAACTATATTGGAGTCATTTATGTATTCATTGTTGCAATGCTGGCATCCTTATTATTTCATGAGATGTCCACTAAAAGTCAGCTTTCATGTTAGATTATATCAAGAAGAGGCGGTGAATTAGGACAGGTTCTGGACGAAGCGTGAAAGATATATAGTTGTGTACTAGACTCTTAACCGAAGATAAATCCGGACTACTTAACTTCAATTGCCTGATCTGTAAACAAATTCTCTGTTTTTTTTTATTAATTATACTTTGTCTGCTCCGGTTTTTGGATAAATCGTTGTTGTTATCCACATTTAGATAATCTTGCTGGTGTCATTTTCAAGATAACTTTCTGAACAGAGTATAGAAACATCGATAAAATAAAATAACACGCACAGTTTACCCTAAAATCAGAAGCAATCGTGTCAAATTTTCAACTTGAGAATCTTCAGCAATTCTATTTTTACTGGTAATTTTGATTGTTGTATCTAAGAGTTAATTTATATAATATGCCTTGTTTCTGTTCTTGTACCTACACGTCTTCAAAGATAGTTAACATATTCACATGGGAAAATGTGGCCGCCCAAAAGGGACTCACAATTACAGATTCCATTAGAATTGATGAAGAAAGGAACGGGCTTAATAACCATGTTTAGGTATAATGGGATATCGATTTTCATGAAACATGCTGATTCTCCCGATAGAAATTCGATGATAATTATATTATTGCGCATCCCTAGAGAGGGCATTCATTTCGGGTATGGGTGAAAAATGGAAATACGAGAAATAATAATATCGGAGAATGAAAAACAATTTAGCTTTTACCATTTGCGGCGGCCCAGAGGGAGTTTTATATAATAAAGAATACCATAAACAACCGCTGTGATCGACCCTGGAAAATTAGCATCACAAAAACCATTCCTGACCCCAAGTTGAAAATTGAGAAGAGTACTAGTAATATTGTTATGAAACATTGGTAGACAAACTTTTTTCGTGTCGTTTCTTTCATAGATGGCAATATCTTTTCATAAATGTATGATACTGTGATCATGACTGTCAAACATACTCGTATAAGAGGAAGGTTAGGGTCCTGCCAAGAAATCATACTATACTATTGAAGAGATGTTGTCTGACTTACTGAATTCTTCGTAAATAATTGCATTCAGTATTTATTGTTGACAAAATGCAGTTTTGGGCCATTTACATTCAGACCTGCATTAAATAATAAATATGTCTCTGTTTTATACTGATTTCATTCTCAAATTCTGTTGACAGTGACGTCATGTAGTTTTTACAATTTGCCTTTCACCTTTTTACTTTTTTGTTTTCAAACAATGATATTCGAAATCTGTGCCGTAGAGGGCTCTTATTAGATAGAACATACTTCAATGAATCTCGTCGTCCGCTGTATCTAGATGCTGTAGATACTGCATTGATGTTGTAATTGTATCCGAATGCGGCCTTAGAGCGTATGCGGGGAGTATCAGGGACTTCTTCATACTGACGGATACAGCGACTGAATATATTTTAAACATTGACCTAAACCTTTGACAATCAGACCTACCTGTGATAATATTACTGTTTTATGTACTTATTTTAAGATGTGATGTTAAATGCCACACGATAAAATAAATCTAGCTGTTGTGTTGAGAAATACAATCAATATGTTATTTAAGTACTCACATTAAACATTAAATTTAAAAAAATATATTATTTAGTACTGTTATAGTGTACCATCGTCGAACTAGATATACCGTGGGTTAATAACATGCATTTACGCAAATATCGATGTTACATGAAAAATGTATCATAAAAAAAAATATTTTTCGTGCGTCTAATGTTGACGAACCCTGCAGGGTGATAATTGCGAAGATCAACAAAAACACACATCGTGTTGAAGGGCGATAGGATGATGTGGTTACATTGTAAGAGTGAGGGAGATGGAGAGGTGGTCACGTATAGGAAAAAAATACAATTTAATGGATTTGTTTACTCTGTATAATATGATAACATTACACATACCTACAAAGATTTCAGGGATAGAAATCTCTTCGGAAGCGATACCAGATAATATCTATAATTTCTAACAAAGTCCAATATCAATTTACATAATTCTCATGGAAACCGGGTTTGAATGCAACGCTGGACCGTCGCAGCTCTTGCAAGTTATTCGAATCAACTTACAAAATTCTGATGGAAACCGAGTTTGAATGGAACATAGCCCCGTGGCATTTTTTGCTAATTGTTAAAATAGTATACAGAATTTAAAACATTGGTTTCACGATCACAGTGCTTTCAGTTTTTATGGAAAATTATTCGGCTAGTACCACATTTTATTTATTTATTTATTTGGAACACACACAGAAAGTTAACAAACATACATAATGACATACACAGAATATATAATTCACGTTAACCTCCCAATTGAGAGTGTCCACAGCATGCACGCAGTGTAGGTACATTACCCATAGACATAATATTGCGTAATATACCTAACATATATGCATCATATGTGCACTACCTTTCGTATTCATTGACATAACAAGCCTACAAATTATTTTGAGTAGTTTTCGATAGACGTCGACATTTTTAGTATACCTAGATCAAATTTACCAAAAATAAACATTGAGCTCCTTTATGTTTAATTTGTACCTATACCTATTTTATTTTATGAAGTGAAATCGTCAATACTGTAGTAGGTACATAATCACAAACGCTAATAAGTATAATGGAAAATACTATGCTAAATAAAAAAATAATTTATCGTAACAGTGTACGTACAATAATAAATATGTGTAAGGATAGGGAAGCCTGGTGATCTGTTCTATCTGCTAACCCCGCGAACTGCGTCATTTTTTATGGGTTTCAGCTAGTAATATCAATAGTTTTGGACACAAAGACCAATATAGACCAAAGAAAACTATGAAGAAGTATTCATCCTATCATCTACTAGTATTGTATCTATATGTTTTAGGAAATCAATGGGAATAATATATTTTTGATTCGATTCAGATTACCATGGAGCTTTTTGCTGAGCCTTATAATACACTCTCCCTTACAATGATTTAGCAATTTTACTGATGTTCAAAACATATCGATAAAATCATATGTCATTTACAATATTACCAACAAAATATACATTTTTTTATGGTTTGGGTAAGTGCCTACCTCGATAGTTTTTTTTAGTAAATCGGGGTAGAGGACTAAGGCAGTTTTTCTAACATAAGTCTCTGCTTAGTAAATGCGCCATTAGTGCCTGAGTCAGCTCGCAATATCTTTCATGGTTCTTCAAGGCCTCCGCCGCGCCGCGACAGTTGGGCTTTCGAAGAAGAGCTTTATGGTCCTCTTTTCCATTTCCTTACACCTACCTCTGTGGTCTTCCAATCATTCATTCATTTGATCCCTCCATCGCATCTGCGAAATGCCTCTTTTTTTATTATTTTTTTTGCATAATGCTGGCCATACATACTACGGTCTACCGGAGAGGTCTACCTATATAGAGGTCTGATCCAATACACGCTCCGGTATACCTGCGCAGGTATACCTGCACATATAACCTCTCCGGCAGACCGTAGTGAACTACGTACCTTCGCGATACGTACAATTTACTACGCAATAGTGAAGCATTGTTCTTGTTAATTCTTAATACCAATGTAATCAAAGTCGTGTTTGTGGTTCCACACACAAGTATAGGTATAGTATATGGAATTATGTGGGTATCTATCTATATAAAGTAAAGTCTGATTTTTGTAAGTGTTGTATAACTGTTGTAACATATCATAACTGTTGTTTTGTAAGTGTTACATACTTTCTTTCAGACACCCCAGTTTGTAGATTCTGTTCAGAGGACAACGAAACACCTATCCACATCCTCTGTACCTGTGTGCACTCACTCACAAAAGAAGTCGCTCTCTTGGAGGGCCCTACTGGACTCCGAGAAGGCAAAACTACTCGCACCAAGACAGATCGTGAGCAACATGAGACACGTCATCTTGAAGACGAGCTGTAACATTGAAGGGTGTCACAATAGACATACTCTGGTCGCAGTGACGCAGGGGATATACGGTCCCCTGACCTAGCAAGGAAAAAAAGTGTTACATAAGTGTTGCATAACTCCCGCATTTTACGATGGATTGCTGCGAAAATTTAGAATAACATTTGCGATAATATAGGCTGTGTTTTAACGTCGCCGGTTTTTGGAGAAAAAGCTTTCCCCAGGAGATGGCATGATGATGAAGAGATCCAAGGGTTGTGTTAGGTCGAGTTTGGTATCTTATGAAAGGGTGTTGGAAAAGAAATTCAGATCCTATGTCACATTTTGACCAGCTCAAGCCTTTAAGGTATGCTGGGTTGGTTTGTTAAATTTTCCGTTGCGAAGCACGGGTAACTCAGTTAGTATATGCACGAGTATATTGACGATTATTAATAGGAATTAATATGTCTATTATAATGTTAAGCCTACAAAGGATTTATTAACAATTACATCGCTGCGGTATGAAATATCGATTAAAACATTACACGGTATTAGACATCAATAATGAAATTTATGGAAATTAACGGAATATGAAATTATCAGGTACTTTAGCTAGAGGAATACATAATATTTAACATAAATAACTGAGTAGGTTTCATCGATCTAGATGGGCCAAGTACGGCCCGCGGGCCAACTAAGGTCCGCGAAAGTATTTAATCCGGCCCGCCGAGAGTTCATCAACAACTTCATGAACAGCTTTTAGAAGCTCAGTCATAGTTTCATCTGTCATATATGCCTTCATACTCTTCTAAAGAATAATCAATTCATGTAACTTATTTGTAGCATATTATAATATAAGTTGTGTATGATTTAAAAGTCAAAAATAAAGTTAAAAAAAAATCTTTTTTTCCGGCCCGCCTGGATATTCTTTTATTTTATCTGGCCCTCCTCTTGGAAAGTTTGCCCATCACTGATCTAGATGCATAATTCCTTATTTAACAATGTTTGAGAATGACGTTGTCAATATGTAAAGTTGGCTTCCTATTGTCCGTGGAAACTTCGTGGTGTGTATAGAAAGATTGGTAGAAATTAAAAATAGTGTTTCGAATAACTCCGTCACCGTGTACAAATTCGATGGGATTTGGCACATTTCAAATTGATCCCTGCTATACTTTTATTATCCCATCCCTGCACAATTTATTAGGTAGCAACCTACCTACGTTTTTGGTTCATTTTTACTTGTATTTTAAAATATTTTTAAAGCCTATTATCCTAGCCTTCATTGTTTCTAGGATTAAAACTTTTCATCAGCACGTTCCACTTCGGTCGCATTTTTTTTAATAAAATTCCGATAAAACAAAAGATTTAATTTTAAATCCTGCTATGGAGGTATTCATTGTGCAATATACAATTTATTTTTTGAATCCAATTTTTTATTAATTTTGAAACATATTAATTGGCAATTCACCCACATATTTCCCTTCAAACCAATCCAAAAGTATAATAACTAAATTTCAATTTTTGTACTTTTAAAATCTTTATTAAAGATTTGATGTAAATGAAAGGCCAAACGATAAATAAATAAAATGTAGAAAATGTGACCAGCGCGAGAGCGTGCGCTATAGCACCTAGATGGGAGTGAAGGGACTGGCAAGTGACAGGACGGCGTGGAAAGAAAAGACTACATAAGAAAAGACTACGATAAGTTCGCCCTAGTAAACAACGTTTTATAATCTGTACTTTGTCCATTTTGTATATTTATATGTGTTTGTTGTTTACTTTAAGTTTAAATAAATACATAAAATGCTTGGTACAAAACATTCTCTACATTTTTGTAACCACATCATTTTTTCATCGTGACTAGCTTATGATTAGAAAGTTCATCGTCTAGATTTCTGTTCTCTTCACCTGTCATGCAGATGATGCTGCGGTCGCGATAGTGCAATAGATATTGCGATGTAGGTAATAACTAAGATAAATTCTATAGTACATATTATATGCTTTTTAAAAAGGATCTGAGGTTGTTCACATACCTTCGGCATACTTCACAGTTCACACCCTAGTAACAATTTAGCTCTTATGTAGGTTGGTTCTAGGGCAGTCCTACAACCGTTTTAGAACCAATCTAAGAGCTAAATATTGTTACTAGGGCAGTAAGCTGAAAGCGAGAGTCGTGAACGGTATTCATTGTCAGCTCATTGATTCGATCGCGGCACCTCTAGAATAGAATTCTACATGTCAACGAACTGTGTTAACCGTGTGTTCAAACTTTACTTTTCTACTCTTAAACTAAGTGTGTACCTACCTAATAAACATGGGTATTTTTATATCACTTTATCTGTGAAGAAAATGTCTATTCACAATCAATTTCTGAACCGGCAAATTCCGAATTTTATGGCACGCGAATACCAGGAGTACATGAAAATGTAGGAACGGCAAATATAATTCAAATATAAAAGAAGGGATTCCCTAGTGGGTTATACTATCAGCTCAATACCATTCCTGTTCCTTTCGAATCGATCAGGCAACGTGAAATTCCGTAATAATTTCTAAGATCATAGCATTCTCAAGGGATTTATGCTCTCCTATTAATATTTCTAGCAGCGAGAAACATTTCGTGAATCACATTCGAGCTAGCTAGCTATGTGTGAAAATAATTCCAACACGGATTTTTGTATTTTTGCACCGCCGCGCCAGTGCTGCTTTCTACCAGGGGCGTCGGCAAAAGGAGAGAGGAGGGCGTCTGTCTCTCCCCAGGAAATGAATTTATATTTACTTACAAAACCACTTCACGACCACATCATTTTCCATCACATATATGATGATTTTTTTTAATTAATGTGAAAAATCAACAAATCACAACTGCTTATTTAAAAAAATTGTCTGCAGTACTAATCGGAAATGGAATAAAAGGAAATCATTTATCAAAAAATAGGGAGTTGTGGAGATCAACGGGGAAGGTGTATGTTCAACAAGGGACGCAGGGGGCTGACTCGATGATGATTATTAAAAAAATCTAAACTAAATCATTTATATTATGCATCCTTTATAAATGGTTCTATTTCACGAAAAATAAATAAGATTTTTCAAGACATTTTCATGTTTACCTAATGATAGTTAATTAAAGATTTTTCGCCTGCGGCGCAAATTGCACGTTCATTCGTGTTGTACAATATAACAAAATGCGTTATTATTCCATTATTTTAAGACAAACTGGTTCATAAAAATTCTCAAATTTTTCTTTGATCATTTCGACTGCGGCGCGATTTCTCGTTTTTTGCCGATTCCAAAAATCTTAGTTGCCCCCGCCTCCAGTTTCCAAGCTGATAACGCCCATGTTTGCTACTACGGAAAAGTGCTGAATATAATATCGGAGAGCAATTTTCCCAACACATTATGTGAAGCAAAGTAGCGAGAGAATGCGAAATCAAAAAAACTTTAATTTTGTAAAAATGTTACATTTGCATAAGAATTGTTCCTAATCATATATTCAATTGAACGCCTGAAGCGAACAACGAATGCCTTCCTTTGTGCTTTTATTACGGGTGTTGCGGATTTTTAATACTACCCGTGTTTAATACTACTTCAAGAATCGATGTATAACCTAACCTCTGAAAGCTGAACCGTACCATTCCCATTACATATTAATACAGTAACTACATTTTTAAATCATTTTTTCACAATTGTACTACTTGAAAGAGAATCACTTTTGCTCTATCTACTATGCGACAAATCTTCTTTCTTCTTTCTTCCTTCTGGTACGCAGTCTCCAAGTCTTTCTGTCTTGTGTCATCTCACTGGTCAGCTGCTTCTCCCTTAGGTCTTTCTCAATACTGTTCCACCAGGTGGCTTGTGGACGACCTCGACTTTGCGACAAATACAAGACTTATTTATTAGATAAGGTTTTTCGAATTACTGATTCTGGAACATTCAACATCGATCAAGATGAAGTGATGTGATGAATCTCTGATTCTTGCAGTCTCTTATCAAGGTACCTACTTAAAATAAGGGTGTTTTATTTTCGGGGGCTTTATATTGTGCGAAAACCTTCCCGTCAAACCTTGAGTATTCCCTTTGAAAAAATTGCTCGAAAGACTTTTGGATGATTTAAAAACTAAAGCTCTTGAACTATCGAGGGTTGCGAGTCCAATTATGGAAGATCATCCACACCTCACCATCATCCAGAGTTGTTATTTGGTTCACCTCGTATGTTCAAGGTACTTATGAAAGTATAATTTATTCTATCCCATCGCGTCGCATGCCTTGTGGGGTAGACAGAGGGAACAGATTGCAAGACTTTCCTATCCTTACATAAAGGTACTTCTTGTCTCATTCACGTTCATTCAATTCGCCATTCACTCTCTTTTACTCAAAACACAATGAAAGAACTACTACCTACGCGTATTATACGTGGCATTGCATATAACTACCAGTTACATAGTAGTATGTCGTCATAAAGCTATATGACTTAATTTTAACACTACTTTTAACAAAAATTTCAACAAAGTAAAAAAAAATATTCCGACGAAAGGATTTTTGTCATGCAACAGTGACACTGGAAGCTTTAGTTAATGGCGAGTAACTGAGAGGGATGAGAGGTTGTAGAAGTATTTTAGTCTTACACAAAGTTAGGAAGGATAAAGTGAGTTGTGGACATTGATTAATAGATGTCCTTACCCAAAAACTGAAGTAGTACTCGTATTATACTTTCAGGAATCAACTCTTTTATTTCAGTCGTTGTCCTTGTAACAAACTACACGATGAGCTTTCTACACATACACATAAAACTCAACATCATTCCTACATAGAGTTGATAATAATGATAATAAACTTACAGAACTTTTTTCATGATATGAAGTACTCATATAGAAGTTTGGAAAATATTGAGAGGGAATTATGAATCGATTCGTATAAGATATCGATAAGGCTTCTATTTTTTTAGTATATTTTAATATTAGGCTTCTATTTTTTTAGTATATTAAGTAGGTAACTTCCTATTTGATAATTTGACAAAGCTTTGGTCGAAACACTTTTTGATATATTATGAAAATATCTACGATTATAGTGTTTGATATAATGTGCGGCCTTACCAATATCGGGAAGGTTTTAGCAGCTCTGAATGTCTCTGAATTCTTTTTTTTAGTTATTATGTCTCTTGGTTTTTAAAGAAGATGAAAGAAAGTGTTTTTTTTTAACCTGAATAGTTGTCACAATTTATGAAAATTTGATGCTTAGAAACGTAAATCTAGGCAGCTGCGGATGTAGTTTCTATGTTCTATAATAGTTCGTTAGAAAATCGTCTTAACTGCTTTTTACGACATTGTAACTTATGAAAATAAAGCCAAATAACACGACTATGTGTGATAAAGTATATTTATATGGCTCAAAATATGAATTTAAAAAAGCAAATCAAAGTTTTAAAGAATATAAAAAACCGAGAGTACTATTCCAATACGTCTTGAATACAATTTTATATTATTATCGACGTTAACAGAACTTGCAGAAAAAAGCTCTCTACTGAACTTAATTAATATAAATCACATATGAAACTTACGTGACACTCTCAGGAAAATATATAAGTGATGGATGACTTAAGTAAAAGTGATGTCTCTTATTTTCTCTTACCTGAAAACAAAAAAAAATACAATACATTAATTACAGGATCTCACTCCAAAACTGGATACATATTCGAGGGTCTTTTTAAGATAAATCTTTATTGGCCAGAGAAAATATGCATAGTTAAAAAACGAGACTAAAATAATTAAATCTAAAATAATTAAATTTGTGGTATTTGATTTTTAATTAACCAACGAGTAAGTATGTAAAAAAAACACTACAATAATTATAACTACATATTAATAACCAGCAGAAGGATTTAGACTTATGACAAAATATTTTCCGTAATTGTTAAAAAAATTTACGATGCTCCATCACGTATGAAAAGTTTTGGGGCTTGGTCATTTATTAGAAGGTACCTAATTTCTTTATTATTTCCTTCTTTAGCTTCGGCAAACCTCATTGTCGCCTTAGTCACTAAGACCTTTCTACCAAATATTCCAAAAACTTTTTACAAAAGCGTTATTAATTCACAAGTCGCCTCTCAACTATTATTTTCACAATTAGTAAGTGCCTAGTACTTGTTACAGTCGAACGTCCTTCAAAAGTGGCTATTATTTTCATTCGTCAATTCAAAGAGAGCTGTTGACAGATTTCCATATTTTTTTTTTACCATCACTCGTATAATTAATTACATCGGCGAGTGGCAATTAACACAAAGTGCTTTTTTTCCTAAAGCAACCGCTTCGTTTGATAGCAACGAACACTCCAACATTTGCATACGTAAATTTCAGTACTCACATCGAACAAATTACAAACGGAATTACGAGAGAACAAATAACTAAGCATTCGGACCTATTGTGACTCTCAAATGTGGACACAGCAAACATAGAAGGTTATTTAGAAAATAGAAAAACACAAAGAAGCCAAAACGACATGGGTAAAAATAAACCCCAATGTCTATCTATCTATACCCTCACGCCACGTCCCTTGTAGGGTAGGCAGAGAGGACAGAGCGCCAGACAGTCCTATCCTTACACACACTCCTAGCTTCCCTAAACCCCAATGTTTTATATATTTTCCACTATAGTATGCCAGTCATAATCTTATCGTAAAAGCAAAGTTCAAACCAATGCATGGGTCAAAATTAGGGCAAGATTATAAATCGGCTTACAGCTGGCTAATCATCCCGTAATATAGCAAGAGGAATGACGTATCGAACTTTTGAAATCTATCTTTTCTGCTAGCTTGACCGTTCGAGTAAGGCCATTTTTGGGAATTGGATAAATTTAATTATCATCCTACAAGAAAAATCAATAATACATACATACTAATGTTGGACATAAAATTACTCAATTCCAAATTGGCATTTTTTTGCCGTTGGCAATGCCTGCTGTAGTGTTCACTTACCTCTCAATATGTATCAGCTGACCTGGACTCTGGTAAGTGATGCTCGCCTGGTGGTCTGCAGAGAAGTGGCTCTCCTCTGGTATGCCTGGTGCCTCCTGGACTCACTACTACATTATATGGTGCAATAGTAGGAGGGGCTAGTCCTATGCCACCGCCTCCAGTACTATGGATGTAGACTATACTGTAGCCCAGAGTAGGTACTTACCTGATGTGGTGCAATGCCTCTCTAGAGCCTATATTATATATGTACTATACTTGGCTTCTAATACACTACACCTGCCAATGAACCTTTGAAAATTTTATACATACTTAGTAAAATACGAAAAAAAAATTATTGAATAACACATAATTACTAAATTGGAAAAATGAAATGTACTTATGAATGGAATTTCTCAGAGTTCATTCCCCTCTGTCATCCTAAAAAATATATTTTGTAATAGTAAGGTCAAATCCCCTGGTGTAAGGATATTGGTGTAATCTTATTTTAATGTTTTGTTGCAATGTTTTTGTGTGAAAATCCCACAAGATCGTATTTAAGACGCGTGACCCAACTATGACGTCACGATCATTTCCTGCGTCATTAAAGTTCCACATCGCAAGAACAATCGCACGATAAAATGTTATAAATAGCGTTTTTTTTTCATTTTTTGGGGTTAATTTCGCTTCAATCAAAAAACTTTTTCGGTCATTCCCTACATTTCAATGTATATTAACAATACAAAAAAAAATTCGCGACTTTCAGAGAAGCCAGTTGCGATATTTCAGAAAAAAGATCAGAGGTGTTTTGATCAGAGAAATCTATAGAATCTAAATAAAATCTTTTACGGTCATTCGTTAGATAAAGGTTTAATGTATCTACACTATATTTTCCAAAGCATATATTGAGTAATGTATTGTTTGCAAGGTAGATTAATAAAACTAAATTTTTAATTGAAATTGTTTTTTAAAAAAAGAAAAAACTTATAGTCCGAGAGCCCGCTGCTTAATTTATGACGTATCTGTTCTTTGATCGAAATGTGGGATAAACGATAGCTTACCAAATATAGGGTATTACATCGCACTAGGGTTGCCTATCAAAATCCATAAAAGCCATAGTCGTACGACGAATAAACAAATCATTCAAAAATTCTAAGTTTTTTCTTTTTTAAAAAACAATTTCATATAAAGTAAGGTTGTTGAGATCTAGGGTCTCCCGTTTTTAGAAATGTTTGAATTGTCAATATGCCTACTCTTAAGGGATCATAAAAAGAGGGTTTCCGCCACATTCCCCCATCAATCAATCACTCTTGTAAGAAAAACGGAAGGCTTAGGTGTTCTGGCATAGATTAGGAGGAGTTAATTTATTGACCGAATTTATCTCCGTGTTTCACATTGCGGAGATTATGTAATTTTTGCAAAGTGGGAGCAATCTGGATAACGCTGAATGGAGAAAGTAGAAATCTCCATGGAAAGACAGAAGTCACTAGTAATTCTACAAATACGTACGTATTTAAATAAAATTGAGGTTCGCTGTTAATAAAATAACAGTTACTGTGACTTAAGTCACAGTATAAAGAAAACTTGCCTGTGCAGTTTTGGGTATGTAGCAGGCGACAAGCTACCTAAGAACACGATTCCCATTGAGTTACCCTTTGGAAAAAAATGATAGGTATAATAGTGTCTAATCTGACGTAATCCCATAAGAAATATTAGCGCCGGCTTCCCTTTTCTGCAGAAATCTACCCTTCGCCACTGGTATGTGGGTAGATATGTATTGTATGTGTTTGAGTATGTGTGTGCTGTTTAAATGTGAACGTCAAAAAATATGGTAAAAAGCCATCAGAAATAGGGTGTTTCAGTTGTTGGATAAGATCCCTACTATGCGAGACGAGGGTCTGGGTTCGAGTCCCAGCCGGGGTGAACTGTAATGGCGGATGATTCTCGAGTGTAAAGTGATCACTTAAGCCACCCCAGGTCGGTCGTAAGCCCGACAATGTTCATCCTTAATTCTTCTACACTGTTGTGCAAATACTGCATTGTTTAAAACTGCTTCGCTTAACCTTGTATCGAGCATATGCTCAGTAAGATAGATAACATACTTGTATGCTATGTTGTCCTAAGTTTTTTAATCCTTCATAAATATGATTTAAATTTGCTAAATAAATTTTCAGGTATATTGCGTAAAGCACTTTTTCCAAATACTGTTTTTTCATATCCTCCAAATCGTTCACTCCGAAAAAAAAAAACAAAAATAAAATAACCCTAAAATAGCCAAAACGATGGAGCGACAGCTGGACTTCAGCCTCCCAAGAATGAGGACTTTCTTGAATAAACAGATCTCAAGATCTAAGAAAAGATGAAGAAGAAAATAACCTTATAAATATTCAAAATGGTCTTTAAAAATGCTAAACTTTTTATATTTTTTTCTGACAAATTTACCATAAGTTCTTTACAAAGTATTGTGCCTGAATCCGAAACAAATATGTCTGTTTCCTTTTCAACAAACAATCAAGTAAACAATATTCTTCCAACATTGTTTCCTCTCAACTATTGTATTCGAATCACAATAAATATTTACATCGTCCTTTGCTAGAGTCACCGCCATTAAGTACGACAGCTGTTCTGAACTTTTCTCAGTCTTAACTAAAAATAATAGCATGGTAGAAGTAGTACTAGTTTTAACAACGTTAAGAAGAGAAATCGTTAAATTTAATGCCATTGTTGAGAATTCCAAGTGGAGCACTAGAACATTAGCATCAAAATGGCACCTGCAGGAGGTAACTAACGATTTTTATTTCTTTAAAAATAATAAACTTGAATTTTACTTCCCGTATAGAGAATATTATAGTTACCTACGGTGATCTTACTATTATTGTTATTCGGTACTCTAATACTTCACAGCGCTTCTAATGTAATGTTAGCATTATTTTTCAACAAAACAAGAGACCGAAAGAAAGAAAACAAAAAAAGCTTTTTTTAAGGGATATTATGTTGTAAAATCTAAATATGAAGAACACTAAAACAAGGCGGCCATATTGGAATCCATATTGAAATTCATTTCGATTCATTTTATGACCATAGATTATTATTATTAGTAGACAGGCGATGTCCGATGTCACATACCGTACCGAAGAAAAAAATGTAGTAGTGTGTAGATCCTTGCAGTGAGAGTCTCCTCCAGGGAACATTAAGTGTGTTCAGAGTAGTTTCGGGAGGGGTTTGTTGAGGGGAGTCCTTCCGGTGAACCTTGAGCCCTCCTTTGAAAAAATGTTTTTGCTTAAAAGACTGGATGATATAGGAGCTAAAGCTCCTGAAACATCCAGGGGTGGAGGTGGGTTTACCCTTAATGTCACATACCGTAGATTGTAATTGGTACCAAGTGTAAATGTTAAAAAAAAAACTTTCTGCCTGCATTTCTTTCACTTAATTAAACCATAGACTCAACTCATATTTCAAAATTACCTATATGTTTGTTTTTTTATTATAAAGGTATTTTAATTCCAAAATATGGCAATGTGTCTAGTTTAACCCATCGGAAGACACCGTGCCGTTGCAAAGCACGGGTAACTCCACTAGTAGTTTATGAATTTAATAGAGCTATGTTTCGATTCATACATTTTCCGACGAAAATATATGCTCCAACCAAATCACTTACTTATACGCATTCCACAAAGCAAAAGGTAGATTCTGAGTACAAAATAACATTCTCTGTACTTAAATTTAATATTTTCATAGTACGTTTTAAAAATTTTGCAAGTCAAACACTTAAATAAAAGTAATATTTATTTTGTCGAACAAACAACTTGCCTTTGATTTCTTCGTTTCAATTCCATGTTCAAACGTAGACTCTTATTAGTATTAACAAACACACTCCCAAACATACATAGATACTCTTCTTTGTCTATATACACAGTTTTCAGCCAAGCAGAAATTTATGCCAACAGAATAAAACGAGATAGATAAACACATTTTCACCATGATAAAGCGAGATGAATATACTTTTTTTCGTGTAAATTTTCGCAGGCAGACACTTTCGACAATTTATTGTTCCCGCTTATTGCATTCAAAATATATTCGTCCCATCTTTATCGCACACACAACATGTAAATAGAAAATAACGGGTGCCCCAAAACATTCCCTCCCATATTGGTGATGGGATGTTACGAATATACGCAAGGAAGCATGATCTTTGACTCTATCCTAAAGAACGGGCGAGTTTTGAGCATTACATTGAACGACTCCCACGGGCTTAAGGCCTTCCGCATCCCCGGGTAGCACAGGCACATATAGCGTCCGCTATACCCGCACTTCTTGGCAAAATATTTTTAAGAGGTTGGCTCAGGGTTAGTCAGGAGGGAGCCCCCGACAAACCCCACCCTTAACTTACATTCTTTCAGTGTCCTTGTCCAAGGATGGAGTTTTGAGCAAAAAGAGCAGAAGAGTCACTATAACAAATCTCACGACTGTGACAGTACGTAGAGAGTGTGCAGAAATAGGACACTGCCTGTCCTGCAAAGAACCCGACGAGTCTTCTTCTTCAGGGAAAAAGTGTTCTACTAACTTTTCTTACAAGCCATAAACTATCTTCATCTGAACACCAGCAGGAGTGTCGAAACGTCGATCGATATTCAGTCTAATGGCTTCCCCAAAAACCATCAAGCAATTTTGTTAAAAGTATGCATATTGACATTTCAAAAATTTAAATGTCAACAAATAAATTGATTGGATTGACCTTAAAATATTTTTTTATATCTTGTATAAATTTCTCAAAAAAAATAATGGGAAAAACACCTTTGATCTTTTTTCCGAAAGACGGAAACTCGTTATCCGAAAGTCGCAGAGATTTTTTTTGAAGTGAAAAAAATGAAAAAAAACGTTATTTTTATCATTTTATCATGCGATTGTTCATGCGATTTTGAACCTTTATGCTGTGGTAAATGACCGTAACTACACATCAGGTTTGCACCACACTGTAGAAACACATATCTCTCTCTTTGTAGTTTGGCTTCTAGTTGATGATAGTTTATGGCTTGTAATAAAGGTTAATATAACGACTTTTTCTATGTCACCAATGTCTATGTTGTATTATGTACTATGCACTTGTAGATATTTATTACCATGTCCCATTTCACAAATCACACTACAACCGTTTAGCATCTATCTTTGGACGACATTGTCCTACTTTGTATGTCCCCCCACCCCCATATTGTTTGCTACCTACAGCCCTAGAATAATTATTAGATACATCCATCCAAGTCTTAATCTCTTAAATAAAACAAGTTAGTAGTTATATCTCAACAGATACACGACAAAGGATGGACGTTCCATCAGGCTTATGACTCATCGTGACTCAGACGGCCGCAGCAGATGGATGGACTGAAATTAGTGAATGTTAAGTTAATAAGTGTGAAGTGATCATATTAAGCGAGCTGAAGATCAGTCATAAGCCTGATGGAAGGTCCATCCTTTGCTGTGTATCTGTTGAGAAATAACTACTTGTTACATTAAACTACGACATTCCGAAAATTCCTATGGTCTCCCAAAACATAAATTGTGATTTTCAAAATAATCTCCTAAATGCAGTTTTTTTGTTGGAAATTCACCTCCAATACCAGAGGTTATTATTTTAATACTTATTTTATCTATCGAACCATCTCTTCCTGCAACAGTATGAATGCTAACAATACGTAGGTACTTAATGTATACGGAATTCGACAATACAGCCATCGCTCCTCGTAGTGTAGTGGATAAGATCCCTACTATTCGAGACGAAGGTCTGGCTTCCAGTCCCAGCCAGGTCGAACTGAAATGGCGAATATTTCTCGAGTGTATATTTATCACCTAAGCCAGCCGAGGTCGGTCGTAAGCCCGACAATGTTTATCCTTTTCGTCTGCACTGTCCTAGGAATACTGCACTCCAGAGAAACCCTTATATAGTGCCTGCTGTGCAAACTGCACAGCACAATACAACACATGGAGTTTCCCTAAATATTACAGAAATCCTCCCTATGTTGTTTCTGGAAATTATACATGGCAACCTAAGCTAGACAATCATACAATCTTGAGAATTGCTTGAGTGGTTTTTCGGGTTTTCTCACTTCGTGTGGTGATCGATGTTTCGATACCGATGCTGCTACACTATTCATCCTGAATATGATACCAAAATCGATACCAAAAGCTCGATCAGTCAATCGAAAGAAACACATACGCAGATTAAAAAACCCTACAAACCGCTCAACCGATGCATTCGCTATGCTGAGAAACCCTGAAAGCTTAACCTTAATATTAGGGTTTTTGGCCGTTTTTACCAAAATCTAACAATAAAATAATCTTTTCTTGAAAATAACTATGTGTTTTTGTAACCTAAGTTAATTCAATACGGATTATACTATGAACATTATAACTAGGTATTTAAGGTAGTGTATATCACTCGACAAGTATTTCTGACTGTAATAATATTATTTAGACGAGAGAATTTACATTTCCATACAACACTCTGTTCTCTCAAAGCATTCTTGAAACGACAGTTCGTTGACATCCTATTCAATATTGTACGTTAATTAATGTAAGTGTGCGGTACGTTGCTTTAGTACTAACACACCATTCATTTCCCCTGCCTTGGAAGGTGTATACTGGGTAGATACAAGGCAAGCTTATTTACGAAACCCCAATATACATAGTTTCCCTGTCACACAGGACCACCCCGTCCATATAAACAAACTAGGCAAATGCTTAGGGCACAGCGAACGGGTAGTCAGTGACACGACTACGCGAATTGGTCAAATGGATCAAAAGCTTCGTCAGGGAGGTTTATTAAATTGTGAATTATAATATGAGACTCTTCTGGCTTTTAAAATATGCGAGTATATAGCCTTTAACTCGAATACGAGTATCATTGTGGCATACCTTGAGCAACGCGAACATTGTATCTGTCTTGGTCACGTCGATGGCTGTACACTGTACAGGCCAATGCGGGACTTTATTACCCTATTGCAGGTTTCGCAGGTGAAACTCTCTTGAGGTCTATTGTAATGTCTGTGGGATCGGGGGACGCTCTCGTAGGTCTTTATGACATCTCTCCATGCTGGTCTGTCGCTGGCTATTGTTTCCCAGTTACTAGCAAGACCTTTCTCTTTTAAAGTATAATGGAAAATGTATTTATAGGTTGGTCTTTATAGAATGGCTTTTAATATAAATGCGTTGGCAAGTCCTTCCTATGCAAATATTCGAAACAAGCGGAACAACACTTAAGAGATAATAATTCACAAAGTAGCAAAATAATGAAGCATCGTTATACTCGTAATGTGGGAATAAGACAAAAATAACACCGTCCACGTATAGCTGTTTTTCAACGAATTACGAAACACGTGTTTCTACAATAAGAAACGTTCTTGTATCTTTACAAGTAGAACGTTTCTGGTACGAGAGTAAAATAACGCGAAGCATCTCAAGCACATGACTCCAGAATGCTCGGAATGATATGCAGTAATTCTATATTATTGTAAACATTGCAAAGACCGCCTTGAATAGACTGGCTTACTCTTCCCCATGTAAGCGGAAATATAATTAGTATGTGTACTTCAACTGAATCAGACTCCAGTTATAATTATGTTCCATTATTATCATAATAGTATCATTAAACTGTGATTCTGTCACACGAATATCTGAGAAACTCGAGAATGTTGTTAGTGATTATGTAGAGTATACCGTTAGAACATATTATGAGTAAAACATATGTTTCTTCAACATCTTCTGTTCGTTAGTGCATTTTCTTATGCAGCTAAACGCTGACGATCGCATTAATTACGTAATACCTATTATAGAAATGATATTTCAATTTCCACAGAATACTTGTAACTAGCTTTTCAAGCTTACTATGAAGTGTAGATAGATGTATTTGGGTTTATTTCGATAAACCCAGATTCATTTTATATTTTAAAAAGTCAATATTACTATAGAAAATCAGAGACATAATCCGTTTTATTTTTCAAAGCATTTCCATCAATAAATTTTTGTTTCCATTTTAACAATTGAAATTTGAAATTTTAAAAAAAATTGACATATTTTTAAAGTGTATCTATGTACATGTCTAATGTCTATCCCCTCATGCCGCATCCCTTGCAAGGTATAGGGCATGCGCGACATACGCTCTCCGATTTCCATAACTCAAAAGCGTCCGTCCTTGACGATCCGGAAGGAAGATTTTTCTGGTTAAGCAATTGTTTCCTCCCACTAAGACTTGGCAGATTCAAAATTTGAAAAAAGAGAGTAAAGCACTTTCGTTGGATACCAAACACGGTGTCTCCCGAGGCTTGAGCTAGACAAAATCTCACTTACGATCTGGACTTCTTTTCCAACGCCCTTTCATACGATACCACACATGACCCCACATGACCCTTGAATCTCCCTCAAACTTTTTGCACTTTCTTGTCTTAAGAGTAGGTTGATCCTATTTGATACAGAATTGTATTATCACCCAGTTTACGTGCATTTGCAAAGTTTCAGGTCTCTAAGTAGTCAGCATGTGCTTGAAAAATCGATTTCAAAGTTTGCGCACAGACAAAAAAACAAATAAATAATTAACATAGAAAAAAACACCACAGTGAAGTTAAAAAATATAATTTTGTAAAAATACCTTGCATTTTTACATACTTCAACGTTCCAAGGAAATGGAAATAATTTATTTATCACGCTATTATGACAACTTGAACAGAGTTATTGTATGTAAGTATAACATTTTATACTTCTTTAATTGCTTGCTGAAATTAATAAGTGTTTAATTAAAACTGATTTATTATTAATTAAGTTTTATAACAAGCGCTATGAATAATATTATAGCGTGTAGAAGCAATGTTGAAAGTGCTACATGGAAAAAAAATAATGTTTCTCCTTTTTTGTCCCGGCTTAGCTCGGGGAAAAAAGTACGTATTATCAACATATCTATCTTCTATATATACATGAGCTCTATTATTGTAAATTGATGTGATGTACCATTATTGACCATACGATAAATAAATAAATTCTATATATACTCGAATATAAAGTAAGGTCTGGTTTTTGTAAATGTTCGCATAACTCCCAAATTTAACGATGGATTGCTGCGAAAATTTAGAATAACATTTGCGATAATATAGGCTGTGTTCTAACGTCGCCGGTTTTTGGAGAAAAAGCTTTCCCCAGGAGATGCCATGATGATGAGGGGATCCAAGGGTTGTGTGGGGTCGTGTGTGGTATCGTATGAAAGGGCGTTGGAAAATAAATTCAGATCTTAAGTCACATTTTGTCCAGCTCAAGCATATCTCATGAGTCATGACAAAAGGTGGAAATGTATAAAAAAAGTAATACAGTTTTCTAAAACTCTTCTCTGTTCCTTCATTTTTCTCTCTTTGCGCTTTACAATAATCATTTTAGCTTCAATCTCTTCAACATCCTGAAAACGTGTGTATGGAATATTGAACATTGTTTTTATTATGTAAGAATTGACTTAGAGTATATTATAGCATACAGTGTTGTGAGGTTGTTGTACAAAACAAGTCTAGGTGACGGTATCACGGTAAATCATATTATTTCGATATGTTCTGAAAATTATGTTTTACTTGCTTCAGTCAGTTTAAATAATATAGAACCATGAAGAACTCAGTCACATATTTTCATCATTTTCATTAAAAAAAAACTTAAAAGTCATTCGGTTGTATGTTTAATTTTTACTAATTCATTTTTCCTCAAGTTACATAATTGGACCTAATCTTTTTCTTCTTTATCAGCCCATCTCCGTCCACTCCTGAAAAAAGGCCTCCTCCATTTGCCTCCATGTTGTCGTGTCCTGTGCAGACTGCATCCAGGTTGCGCCGACATGTCGTACCAGGTCATCTCTCCATCTTAGCTGTGGCCGTCCCACACTTTTGTTCCCATTTCGAGGTCTCCGCTTTAGGAGGTTCTTGGTCCATCGTCCCTCTGCGCTTCTAGCCACGTGTCCTGCCCATTTCCACTATAAGGACGCTATGCGGTGAATTATGTCAGTCACTTAGGTTCTACGTGATATTTCTTCATTTCTGACTCTGTCTCTTAAGATTATCCCTAACATGGCTTTCTCCATGGCTCTCTGTGTTAGATACGCGTAACATTTTAGTCCTTTTATGGGACAAAGTGACTCTTTCTAGGCCTAGGACTATTTGCAGGCAACCCAGCTATCGATAATGCGTACAAATCTAAGGGTGTCAACATATTTTTTCTAATAGTATTATTTCCTTCCAACACCACCGACGTACACTCACGTTTCTCTCAACGGCAATAAATCACTTTATAGAATAAAAAAATATTAACTTTTTTGCCAGTCAGCAAGCAAAATGTTTGACGTGTTCTATGATAAATCGCGCCCCACACGCGTAATAACATTAATTCCCAACCAACCATTAACACTGAAAAGGTCTAAATGTAGGTAATATTATTATTAATAATATTGTATTATTCTACCTTTGAGTAAATAAAATAACTTACCTACTCTCAACAGTCATTGTTACAGAAATCTCGTTTATGGCAAAGTTTTCAGTCGTGTATTCATTAATTTCCCAGTGTGGAAATGCTTGAATTTTTTTGTGATATTATGCTGTTTGAATTCTTTAAATACTCCATGTCCAATTATTTCTATGTGTATTTAGTGTCTTTGTTGTACTTGTATGAATTCAAATTAAGTACCTGCCCTTGTTAAAAATAATGTTGACAAGGTATTTCTACTATCAAAGGTAGAATGAAATGTGGTTGTCTGTTGATTTTGTAAGTACAATTTATTTATTGAAAAACTATTCATAAATCAATAGGCAAAATTTTTGATTAATTATTTTTTATAATACACAGTCACATACTGATTTATTTATGACCAGGCAGCAGGATAAAGGACTATTCATTGAATGAGACACAAGAGGATTTAATAATAACCATACTTTGGTAAAACATCAATAAACTTCCCAATTTCATAATTTAGTGCAGCATTGTCAACAAAAAAGTAATTAACTCAACTGAATTGTGCTCAAACTAGTGTAGGTAGGTACCTCGACTACATTCCACCCGATGCGACGTTACTATAAAATGGTTGTACAATCATTTAGTAGGTACTAGAAACCACATTTTCATTTCAGTTTTTGTCCACAAGAATTGTCTACAAATATATAGAAGTTTACGTCCGTTTAAACTTGAGTATCCTAACAAAACGTGTTGTTAAGGAGTCGAAGATTGAAGACACACAATTACAACAACTCTTTAAAATCAGACTTCAAATATGCATTGCGATTATATGGTTGGCACAGTTGGTGGAAGTGGCATCAGTCTCTCAGGCGGGAGGTGACAGGTTCGAATCCGGCGGTAGCGATGTATTCCACACTTTACGATACAGGCTTTTAGCCTAGTAAAAGGTGTACAGATATTCAGGTTTATGTATGCATTATGAAAGCCCGTATCATTTTTTATAAAAAACAGATATTTTGAAACTTGCTTTGAAAACATAAAATTTTTTAAAGGCGATATGTACGCTCACCCTTTTTTTCGTATGTGAAACAATCCATTGACGAAACATTTGAGAGTCATACTCAGCATCAACATTTCTTAATTACGTATTTCTTGGCGCAACCTATTGGATTTTTTCAATATCCCTCTCGGACAACTGATCAACCATCTCGATCGTGTGCACTAGAAAAATTAAAGCCCAGTAAAGTTACATATTTATGGAGGAGGTGCCCACATCTCCCATGGCCAATTCAGATCCTATTCACAGTATGCGTGACGTGTCAAAGCCGTCAGGCTATGGGTTCTTGCACGAGTTGTCTGTTCTCGCTATAATAACCACCTTGTAAATATTCACATCTCAAAACATGTGTAAACGTAAGTACCTGCCTACAATGTTATGTACTTAATAGGAATACCTACCTACAAGCATTTGTATAGTTTTGGTATTAAGGTATTAAGTGTTTTTTATCTGAAGCAGCTTTTAGTTATCGGATTCATGAAAGCTTTCAATCAACACCCTTTTAATGAAAAACGTTTTTTCATTATCTTTGAAAAAATATTGAAACTTGAAAAACAACTTCTCATTTAAGCTTCTTCTTCTTCTCAGCCCGGAACCGTCCACTCCTGAACGTAGGCCTCCTCCAAGTCTCTCCACTCTTGTCTATCCTGCGCTCTCCGCATCCATGTTCCACCTGCAAATTTGACAATGTCATCCCTCCAGCGGAGTTGGGGTCGTCCGGGGTTTCTTCGCGATGTTCTAGGTCGCCAGCACAGGAAGCGTTTCGTCCATCTTTCGTTTAAGCTTCGGGCAACATGACCAGCGCAGCACCATTTTAGCGTAGCGGCTCTTTCGAGCTTACTGATCAATAATGAAAATACTCAGAGTTCTATGTTTTACAGCACGAGAGATTTGAAGATGCGATGATCTGTATATTACACAGAAGTGTTCTGAGACACTGAACTCCAACTGCTCGCCACCTCTTTACTGATCTTTCAGGTCGTCGGAGACCTGTTATTTGCTAGCACGTGTGGAAGTCTCCTGATATATCCATTCTCTCCACGTTTCCCACCTCTTAATAAGATTTGCTCAGAAGTTCGGGTAAATAGATCACTGTTAATGCGCCTAAGCTACCTGGGAATGTGGAGCGAGATTTTCCTTCAATTTCCCCATCTTACAATACTTAAAATGTTGCCGGCTTAACGTATGACAACGTTTTTCACTCTGTCTTTCGACATATTTCCCAGAGTAGGGCGTATAATGTCTGCAGTTCTAGTCAGTGCTTTTATTCTGACTAATTTTCACTGACGAGAGAATTCAAATACGAATTTGTCGAGTTTGTTTGTTAGTCACAATATACGCTACGCCGGGAATAAAGGTTAGCAACACAATAACATTGAATAATATACAATACTGGGAGTTGAATTTTGCATTTAGAGGCGATAAATAGCCATTAGTGAATATTATGGAATCAAAAACAGATGTGAGCAATCTTTTATTATAATACAATCTATTATTGCTAACATTAATATTAACAATAAAATCATTTTGTAATTTTCCAAACACGATTTTCTACGTTTCGCAATCATTCTAAAATTTCCCAAATATTAAATTTTCATTAGTTCGGTTGTTGGTGTTTATAACGCTCAATATAGATTTTGTATCCCCGCATTTTCTGCTAATCGATTTCGTATGGTTTTCATTGTACATATTTCAGTCGTTGTACAGCGATTTAATTTATTTCAAACCTCAAAAGCTGGATGTCTATTTAAATACACAACTTTATATAAGCAGCAGTATGTAGATAATTATTTTATGTGGTATCAGATCAATAGTCGGTACTCTGCAACGTTAGGAGGGCCACCCGCAGCCGGGTAGATTTTGAGTCTTATGAATATATGCATATTGACATTTCAAAAATTTCTAAAAACGGGAGACCTTAGATGTCGACAACCGTTACTAAATATGCTTTGGAACAAAATAGGGTAGATGCATTGAACCTTTATCTAGGGAACGACCGTAAAGATTCTTTTATATCTTGTATAGATTTCTGAAAATAAATCGAATTGAATTTTTTTCCAAAGACAGTTCCCGAAAGTCGCGGAGAATTTTTTTTGTATATTGATAATAATACCTACGCATTAAAATCTAGGAAATGACCGTAAAGGTTTTTTAATTGAAGCGAAATTAACCCCGAAAAAAGGAAAAAACGCTAGTTTTACTATTTTATCATGCGATTGCTCATGCGATTTTGAACCTTAATTTCGTGGGAAATGACCGTGACGTCGTAGTTTGATTGCGAATCTTAAATATCAAATTTCTGCAGGTGATTGAATTACGGCCGCGAGCGTAGTCAAGTTACTAGCAAGTCTAATACCTATTACCATTTTTTGCAACTTCTTGAAATGTAACTGATCGAATCAAATTGTAGTTACTAAAGCTCTTATTTTTTTAGACCATCCTGTCGGCCACGAGAGAACGCGTAATTTTTCATTCGATCTATTTATTTCGGTAAAATCATTCGTTGAATTTAGTTTTTCTGTATATTTACAGTAGGTATGCAAAAAATCATAAAAAAGTCTTAAAGGCACTTTACTTGTTTACCAAACCGAAGCAGTCTATGAGTAAATACGTACAAAATAAATAGGACTGTTTTTAAAACTATTTTTAATTCGAAGTACGTACGGTGAAAAAACAGACAACATCACAAAATAATAATAACATGAAGTACGTAGGGTTGGTATAATATTAAGGATGTGGATAGAGGATGGCTATTATATATGAAGGCTTTATTACATAATATCATATAGGTACTCTGTACGGAATCTCGTACTAAAATGCCGTATGTAGAGAGAGGAAAATAATATAACACATGCATGATATACAGGGTTTTTCATAAGTTGTTAAGCAAATGTAACTCAAACTTCCCTATTCTTACAATATACACTCCTAGCTTCCGCCACATTCATGCAATTTGTTTTACATGCTCTCCGATTCCTTTTACACAAAACGCGTCCTTCCTTGAGGATCTTGTCAACGTCATCGGATCAGCTCAGTCTAGGGCGTCCGCGCTTCTCTCACCGAAATATATATTTTTTGTCATCCTCTCATCACTCATTTTCTCATCATGTCCACACCATCTTAGTTTGTTCACTTTCAAGTTAGTCACAAGACCCGCCTTGCAGTCACTCATTTCTCTAGTAAACTCATTCCTTATCATACGTGGTCTGTCCACTTCTTGATTCTCTGTATGTTATGTCCAGTGAAAGAATAAATACATAAATATGTTACTCGCGTTTTATCCTCAAGTGTTTTCTGACCTGAATTCTACATGGAAAATTATGAACGAAATGAGGGTTTCGTAGCATTCCATAGAAAGAGCAGTGCTAGAAGTATCTCTGGGGGTTATTTTTTTCAGATATCCACCTCGCCTGAAAATAAGCTGAAATTCAATCGTAAAGTTTAAAGACGACAACAATGCTAAGTGAAGCAAAACAAAATAGTACAACAAGATACACTATAGATGAAATAAGAGGTCGTCCGAAACCTATCGTAAGAGTATGGTTTGAGTAAAGGGAACCGGAACCGTGTATGACAAATTGCATGGATATGAAGAAAGCAATAATTAAAGCGGTCTGGTGTTCTGGTGTTCTGTTTTCTTCGCCTGCCTGTTATAGATTGAGATGATACTGTCCAGACGTGACGAGATTAGGGACCTGGGTGTGGTCCTAGACAGAAAACTTTTGTTTCAGTCTCATGTGGACACTATTATAGGCAAGGCCTACAAAATGCTGGGGTTTATCTTGAGAACCGCTAGGCCTTTCAAGTCTCCTTTTACGTTCCGTATATTGTATTACTCATTTGTGAGGAGCCAGCTGGAATTTTCGTCTGTGGTATGGAGTCCTCAATATATTACTTACATTGGCAGGATCGAAGGACTTCAAAGGAGGTTTGTGGACTGCCTCAATCGCCTTATGGGCCTGGACATCGATGACTATAAGCGAGCGATTCGTCATCACGGAATTCCTTCTCTTGAGAACAGGAGAACCCAATGCGATATGGTTTACCTCTTTAAGATAATAAACAATGAAGTTAACTCGACTAGGCTTTTGGAGAAAATACCATATCACTGCCCCACCCGTAATTCTAGGGTAAAGCATTTGTTCCGCTTGCCACGGTGTAGTACTAACTATGTGCAGAATTCGTTTCTGCAGCGCACATGTTCTCTATACAACGTATTTTTTCGGAGTCTCGATATGTTCGCTTTGACTAGGGCCGATTTCAAGACCAAAGTCATGCGAGCACTTTGCTCCTCCACCGTTCCCTGAACGACTATGATGACCGTTCCCCTTTTCACCTTTTCCCCTTTTTCCTTTTCTCGGATCTGTTTCGTTCGCCCCTTTCCCATTTGCATTCTTACAGGGTCTAATTGTCTTTTAATGCTGTGTCCATGTTCTGTGTGTGTGTGTTTGTGTCTGTTTCTGTGTGTGTGTCTGTTGTGTGAGTTGTGTGTGTGAGGTAGGGAGTATCTGTGTGCATCCCTTATTAATTATTGTACATACATATCATTGAATATCACTTCACCTGATTTGTTCTTTTTTATCTATACATACATATAATATTTCTTTACTTATAACTAGTTTTTTAAATTTAATTTGTTTTTAACTTAGAAATGTTTTTTCTGTGAAAATTGACGGGCCTTCACTGGTTTGCTTTCTGCTTTTGTTTAATTGTTGACATGTGCCACTGCCACCTAGATAGTCTTTCTCTAGCCGTGCTGTAGAAATTTAGGACCACCTCTTGTTGCGGCGTTGCCATTTCCGTTGCTAAGGATATATCATAATGACAGAAAATAACAACTGCTTAACAACGTATAAAAAAGTCGTAATGTCGTGCAATTTGAATCTGCCGTGTTATTTTACAATAATTAAAATAAGTTTATATTGTATATTAAAATAAATATATTTTACAATATATAAAATAAATGTAATTTCTACATTTCCCAATCGAGTTAAGATAAAGGTAAAATCTCTATTAAGGTATTTATTCGTATACTATATGTTATGATGTGTAGCTGAAGTCTTAACTGGTTTGACTGAATTATTAACTATTATAATTATAAAAAAATATATACATAAATAGGTATGTAACTGAAGAAAGGCAGGGTTTTTAACCATCTTATCTTTTTCTCTACCTTACCAAAACCTACCAAATGACATTTTGTTCGAGTTGATTGAACATTGTGGATCAGTGAATTCAACCTCCGGTCCGCGGCCGGATATTTTCATTTTATTTACTGTGGTGTTCTTCTCTCGGGTTTGTGCGACTTTCCAGAGCACGGTTATTATGTACATTACGAAATTAAAGTTTTTTTCAATAAATATCAGAATATTCAAGGTCAATCGAAATCACCTATACCTACTTATCATATCAACTCCACAATTAATAAGCAATATGTATATATTTTTCCAGATGTCAGATGGTGGTGGCAATCAAATCATGACGATAAAATGTAACTTTCAATCCCAATGACAATTGATATTGTGAAGCCAGTGTCACATGGTTTTACAGCTTACACAACTGAGAGACAAGGAATATATCCTGAAGCTACATTCCTTCACCAATAGCAAATTAATAGGCTGGTTAAAAAGTATATCCCTTCTTCTTGCGTATATGAAATACCTACATAGCATAATTTGTGCATTTATCTATTTTAGTAATTCCTTTTGTTAAACATTCTTCTTTACTTATTACGGCTTTGCACCCGATTTACGGGTGATGCTGCACACTTTGTTAAACATTATGAGTTCAATAAATAAATATGATTCTTTTACTTGGAAAAACCTTTGTTTTTAATTATAGCTTTGTTGGAGTTCAATTTGATGAGAATTTCTTTATATTCTGTGACTATATTTGCACCGGCGCAGATTATATATGTACCTACCTATTACCTACTCTGTTGCGTTACGAGGTTTGACAGAACTGCTTACACTTGCAGTTCACTTGCGACTTCATTACTTATTATCACAGGACCACGCATTACATATATTCTATTATGAAATTTGACAGGAGTGGTGGTCCGATTTGATCATTTTGCTATGTTGCCAACGGTTACAGCATGGCTAGAGTACCTACTCTAGGAGGCGTTGCATGTGCTGTTTTAACTGTTTGTGCCCATGTGACTAAATAAATAAATAAATAAATACATCTACACTAAATGTCAAATTTGACAAGGTATTTATATAGGAATAAACATAGATATTTTATATCACAGACTTACGGGATACCCTGTATATAGAAACGGTTATAATATGACGAGTGAGTGTGAATAAATAAAAGGAAAATGAAGCAGAGTAGGAGATATTTTTACCAGAGTAAAAAAATGTACGAGATTTATAACGTAGATAATCCTCGCGTTGAAATTTTGGCAAGTAATTATCAAAATATATACGGAGTTTCTTTTCGTGAGTTACATATTTACATACTGGATTTTATACCCGCTGTAATATGTAGAGAATATATTCGCACGAAAATATAATATGTACAAATAAAAAAATCTTTGAGTATGCATTGCATAGTGCATACCGACATTTCAAAAATCTCTAAAAACGGGAGACCTTATATCTCGACAACTGTTACTAATTGCGCTTTAGAACAAAGTACGGTAGATGCATTGAACCTTTATCTAGGGAATTACCGTAAAAGATTTTTTATATCTTTTACAGGTTTCTCAAAAAAAAATGAAAAACACCTCTGATCTTTTTTCCGAAAGACGGGAACTCGTTTCCCGACAGTCGCGGAGTTAACTTTTTTAGGTACTGATAATATCCAATAAAATCTAGGGAATAACCGTAAAAGTTTTTTGATAGACGCAAAATTAACCCCAAAAAACGCTGTTTTTGCCATTTTATCATGCGATTGTTCACGCGATTTTGAACCCTAATGCAGTGGGAAATGACTGTGACGTCATTCCTGGTACCAAGCCCTTAAAATACAGATGTCCCCCACAGCGAGTGACGAACCGCTGATTCGCATGATGTCTCCCAGATCAGGGCCTACAAACCAGAAAAACTCAAACAATACCAATACTCTTTTTATTTTTTGAAATTGTGTATTAAGAGGATAGCCCAAGAACCCGCCGCTAAAATTATGACGTACCTATCTGTTATTTGATCGAAATGTGGTTTAAATGATACGCTTACCAACGGGGTAATACATCGCTCTAGGGTTGACTATCAAAATCTTGTATTACCCTATTGGTAAACTATCATTTAAACCGCATTTCGATCAAATAACAGATACGTCATATTTAAGCAGCGGGCTCTTGGACTAGGAGGCATGCGTCATTTAAAAAAAATGTTTTCAGACCTTAGATCACAACAACCTCACTAAATAGTAAATATGCTTTAAAAAAATAAGGTGAATACATTAAATATTTCTCTAGTAAATGATTGTAACAGATCTTTCATACCTTGTATAGGTTCCTAAAAAAATGAAAAATACCCTTTTCCACATTCCACCACATCCACCACCTGAAGGAATATATTAGGAAAAAAACTCTCATACACTCTAAAAAATAATATGTTGATAATACATAGTAGGTACCCCACATATACCTACATCTTCGCATATATTAGAATATGTATATCTATATACTAGTGGAAAATGTTGTATGAAATTGGATACTGCTTCGTATGGTAATAAATGTAAAAAAATGCCGATACTTGCTTAATAAAAATGTACATTTATATTTTTATTAAATATCATTATTATTCAATCCACTTCTTTATTGGAGTATTTTTTATATTTTTCATTTTCGCAATATGATTTTCATGTATCGATTTTTCGAATTTTATTAATTCAACTTTTAGTCCAAGAGCCCATCGTTGAAATCATGACGGATGTATTTTTTGATCGAAATGTGGTTTAAAAGAATGTTTAGACATAATATAATACATTGCCATAGGGTTGCCTAGCAAAATCTTGCCGCGAGTACCTTTACCATGATGATTATTGACACCAATTTTGAAGCGAATTGCACCCATCTGTTTTTTAAGTAAAATTAGCACCATCGGAAAGAGGACAATTTGAAGATATAGAAAAACATGGGTTGCCTGTCCTCAGTCTGCCGCAACCCTAGGCAACCCAGGCTCAAAGATGCCATTTTTCGAAGTAAAATGCACCCATCTGTTTTTTACACGAGTGACACATCAAATTGAAGCTACTGTCTTCCTCGATACGATGGAATAGGGTTGCCTCCCTAAAACCTGCCGCAAATTAGGGTTGCCTGCATTTGAATGGTGATATTTGAATGAAATTGACCTGGTTAAAATGTGGTGGCATATCCAGGAAAATACTATATTTGCTTTTCTTTTAATCATTTTTTATGTTTTTTGGAGTGCTGAATCCAAATTTCAACTTTTTGAGCTCCTAACTATGATGGTTTTCGCGAAAAATGCAAAAAAACAGAGAGAAAAGTGTTTTTCTTCGAGACTTTTTTTATAACTCGAAAAGGATGCACTTTAGAGAAATTAATGTTAGGAGAAAAATAATCTACGTTAAATTTTCTATAAATTATTATACGTTGTATTTTTTTGTCAGACGAATGGTTTTGGAGCTAGAGCGCTTTAAAAGTTGAAAAAAATCTTAAAATTGTTCCAATCTTGTAGTTTCATCAGTTTTCTGCCTACAGTTAAAAATATTCTAATCTTTAAATAATAAAATGTAAAAGAAAAATTAATTTTCTACGATTATGTCTTTGGGTTCATTTCGCTCAGATGCACCATTTAAGAGATAAAGGGCATCGAATTTGGATATTATTGAATGAAAATGAGATTTCATAATGTATAAAGTTGTATTGGTGTTATCTGTATATGACATCGCTACTCATACATACATACTAATACAGACGCATTCGTGTTATCACAATGATCTTCAGTCAGTAAAATAGCAAATAATGTGAAGACTGAAGACACTATGTTAAAAATGTATTATCATTTGAGAGTCATTTGTTAAATTATGATGAAAATAAAATAACCCTTTTAAAAACAATCGTGAAATAATAGCGTTTGTTTCAATTCACGTGTAATAATTGTATCCCGAGCGTATTTATTATACAGGGTCATCGAAAAAGAATGCCCCTATTTTAAAATGGAATATCTTTGGAACCAATTACGATAAATTAATAATTCTTTCACTGTATGATATAACTAATGATTGTATTTTTTTGTTTAAAGCCCGATAGAGCGCATGCGCAGAATAGCTTTAAAGTTTTAAGTTTTAAAGTAAATACATTTTTCACCTGCAGCCGAGTGAAAAAAAAAGTTTTAAAGTTAATAACATTTTTCACTCGGCTGCGGGTGGTGCCAAGTACCTACAGTTAATATTACCGAGTTATTAAAAGAGTTTTTCTAGTTTGACAGGCCACTGTCATTTTGCTATAACTTTTTTCACTCGGCTGCGGGTGATGCCAAGTACCTACTGTTAGAATTTTACTCGGCTCGGCTGCGGGTGGAGCCGTGCGCGATATGCATATTTTTGCGCTTGTCTATTTTTAGCTATTCTTCCAGTACCCACGTAGCAACTTTGGTGGTTATATTTACTATAGGTACTTGGCATCACCCGCAGCCGAGTGAAAAAAGTTATAGTAAAATGACAGTGGCCTGTCAAACTAGAAAAACTCTTTTAATAACTCGGTAATATTAACAGCAGGTACTTGGCATCACCCGCAGCCGAGTGAAAAATGTTATTAACATTAAAACTTTTTTTTTCACTCGGCTGCAGGTGAAAAATGTTATTAACTTTAAAACTTAAAACTTTAAAGCTATTCTGCGCATGCGCTAACCACTCTATCGGGCTTTAAACAAAAAAATACAATCATTAGTTATCATACAGTGAAAGAATTATTAATTTATCGTAATTGGTTCCAAAGCTATTCCATTTTAAAATAGGGGCATTCTTTTTCGATGACCCTGTATAATAAATACGCTCGGGATACAATTATTACACGTGAATTGAAACAAACGCTATTATTTCACGATTGTTTTTAAAAGGATTATTTTATTTTCATCATAATTTAACAAATGACTCTCAAATGATAATACATTTTTAACATAGTGTCTTCAGTCTTCACATTATTTGCTATTTTACTGACTGAAGATCATTGTGATAACACGAATGCGTCTGTATTAGTATGTATGTATGAGTAGCGATGTCATATACAGATAACACCAATACAACTTTATACATTATGAAATCTCATTTTCATTAAATAATATCCAAATTCGATGCCCTTTATCTCTTAAATGGTGCATCTGAGCGAAATGAACCCAAAGACATAATCGTAGAAAATTAATTTTTCTTTTACATTTTATTATTTAAAGATTAAAATATTTTTAACTGTACGCAGAAAACTGAAGAAACTACAAGATTGGAACAATTTTAAGATTTTTTTCAACTTTTAAAGCGCTCTAGCTCCAAAACCATTCGTCTGACAAAAAAATACAACGTATAATAATTTATAGAAAATTTAACGTAGATTATTTTTCTCCTAACATTAATTTCTCTAAAGTGCATCCTTTTCGAGTTATAAAAAAAGTCTCGAAGAAAAACACTTTTCTCTCTGTTTTTTTGCATTTTTCGCGAAAACCATCATAGTTAGGAGCTCAAAAAGTTGAAATTTGGATTCAGCACTCCAAAAAACATAAAAAATGATTAAAAGAAAAGCAAATATAGTATTTTCCTGGATATGCCACCACATTTTAACCAGGTCAATTTCATTCAAATATCACCATTCAAATGCAGGCAACCCTAATTTGCGGCAGGTTTTAGGGAGGCAACCCTATTCCATCGTATCGAGGAAGACAGTAGCTTCAATTTGATGTGTCACTCGTGTAAAAAACAGATGGGTGCATTTTACTTCGAAAAATGGCATCTTTGAGCCTGGGTTGCCTAGGGTTGCGGCAGACTGAGGACAGGCAACCCATGTTTTTCTATATCTTCAAATTGTCCTCTTTCCGATGGTGCTAATTTTACTTAAAAAACAGATGGGTGCAATTCGCTTCAAAATTGGTGTCAATAATCATCATGGTAAAGGTACTCGCGGCAAGATTTTGCTAGGCAACCCTATGGCAATGTATTATATTATGTCTAAACATTCTTTTAAACCACATTTCGATCAAAAAATACATCCGTCATGATTTCAACGATGGGCTCTTGGACTATTTCAATGTTTCGGTCGATGACACGAGGAGGGGCATTGGGCATAAAAATATATGGAACTTTGAACCGAGAGCCGCCAATAACAAGACTAGGGGGAAATGAATGTTTGTATAAGTATGTATATTTGTTTTATCATTCTGGCAAAAGTACTATCAAATTCTGTCTCAGGAGAGTCTCAGCAGAATGATAAGGTATGAATGTACTTTAATTATTTCTCCCTGGAAAAAAGGGACAACCCTGGTTGTCAGTGTGTAGCTGAGCAGACAGCAAGAAATATAATGTAGGTAGGACTCCCAGTTCAAAATATTCAATGGTGACCTTAGGGAAAGAACTGGCTGCAAGCAGCAAACAGCAGAAAGGAATGGAGGAATATGAAAGAGGCCTATATCCAGCAGTGGAGGACAGAGGGCTGAAGAAGAAGAAGAAGACCTTAGGGACATCCATAAGACAACCCCGGGGCGGTGGACTGGAGTCAAAACTATAGTCTTCTCAGGAGGCAACCCACATGAGCAAACATGAAACTAGAGTCAAACACAAAATAAAGAAAGTAGGCGAGAAAACCTCTCCTAGATTGTATGAGAAATTTGGTGTTTTGTGACAACTTGTATTGATTTGTTACTCTGCTCATTCATAATGCTCCAGCCACACGCCCGTCCGAGTTCCGAGCAAACGGTGGTCATGAGTAAAAAGGCGTCAACCGCCGCGCCGGCTACGTACACGTCAAGACAAACATTCAATCCACACACCTTTTTACTCACGAACAACACTCGGACGCGACCCATGCCGATCGTGAAGCGGGAGCATTATGATATTTGTATGTAAACAATGTAGTTGCGCAGACCACTGATTCACTCACTCACTCACTCAATCTGTAGACGATCTGAAATTTGTCGTTGATTTACGATTCCATAAAATTAAAAAATCGTTCAAGCGTGATGTTTTGATGCACAATTAATTAGTTAGGTTAGGTTAGGATCCAAGAGTTGTGTGGGGTCGTGTGCGGTATCGTATAAAAGGGCGTTGGAAGTCAAATTGTTTTCAGCTGAAACCTCCGGCAGATACCGTGCCGTTGCGAAGCACGGGTAACTCAGCTAGTTTATTATATAACTGAAAAATAAATTACATTTATTCAGTTAATTAATTTTGCATCATAATATATACAAGGTAATTAGGTTGCTGTAGGTACCTATTCGTTTTGTGAGTGGGTCTGTTTCATTTATTTAAATAAATCATATCCTTAATTGTAAACCATCTACTTTGTTAAAATGAAATTCATTTGAAATATTATAATTACTTTGTGTAACTGACACTGATTGCGTAATATGGACATGAATATTAACTAAATGAGTCAGTACCAACGTGACTACTACTTATGTTTTTTTTTTTTTTATGTGAAATTAATAAACCAACATTTATTAAAAATACCTAATCATTCCTGTTCTCTTTACAGTAAGTTTTTCTCTCTTTTCTCTCTCTTCACCATTCGTGTTCCTTAAGGAAATATAGAATCCACTATTTAAAACCAACAATGAAAAAAGTGATATTAGTGTCGAATCCATAGTTTCCCGCATCAATAAGGTGAATAGTAACCCTCCCGACTACCGCAGGAATAAGGGGGAGGGAGGTTGAGGAGGCAAAGGGGGATCGAACGAAAAAAGTGATCATTTCTACACCCCAAAAATTTATTCCATTATTTAGTATGCCTTTGTGCCTTTATGCAGAGCCACCAGACTATTGTGAGTTTTAGTGGCTCTGCAGTACTTTGACTGATACACGATCGTTCCACTGCCGACCTACTTCACCATCCATTCCCTATAAGTTAATTTTCTTCACAATTATAAACAAGTTTCACTTTAAAAAAATACAACGATAACATTTTTTCTCGAAAAACTTTCAAATTAGCGAGACGGAAATATTTCGCAAAACAAACGTTCAATAAATAAATGAAATTTTAATGCACATTGTAAATGTGAAAAATTTTGATTCGACGAATTTATCTAACAAGAAAAAACGTGTTTAATCCTCCATAAATTTCATGGGTAGGTATTGGCTAGTAATATTGTTATTCCATCAATGTTTTCCAATCGAATTGATTCAATCAATACTGTGGATTTTGTATGCGTAGTGTTGTGTTATTATTTCATAAACAGGGTGTGATAATAAAGATAATATTTGTTCGTAAATATACCTCACACCTAAATGATTATTTGTTTAACGAATAATATAGTTTCCTATCTATTTCAATTTATCTCATCATGCCCTATCCCCAGCGAGGTAGGCAAACAGGTCAAGAAGCTTCCTTCTGATGATGAGATAGTTTTACAATAGGGTGGTCGGTAGCCTGGTTGGTAACGCGCTCGACTATTAATCCAGCGGGCGCGGGTCCAATCCCCGATGCCGAATTACTCCACTTCACAACACAAGCTTTTTAAGCATTCTGTGAAGTGTACAAAGATGTATTTTTTTTTAAATGAATCTGGATTTATCGAAATAAGCCCAGATTCATTTTATAAAAAAAAAGTGTGTGCTCGCTTGTGTCGATGTATGGGAATTTGTTGTGTCGTGGCGGGCGGCGGTCGTGCAAGGCTGTGTCGTTAATAACGGGAGAGAGGCTGATTCTGCGCATCTCATTCCCAAATTCTACGCAACTTATTAGACGATGGCCACACAGCCCGGGTGATCTAGACCTAGACTACTCTATTGACGCCGGCCGGTCGTGAAAACTCAATGAAAGCTTCAATTTTACAATACTGCGTTTGATGGAATATCAATCTCAAGGGTGCGAAGAGCGGCGTATTTAGCTTGGTCCTTAATGTGCTGTTGATCCACAGGAATTCTGTTTCACCTCAACGATTAGGTACATCAAAGAATTGGGTACGTTTATGTTTCCCAGATTCCCATGGTCGGGTGTATGTATTTTAAATAAATATCCATTAGGTATACTCTATTCTTTCTCCTCACGCCGTGCCCCTCGCGGTGTAGGCAAATATAGCAGAATGCCAGACTTTCCAATCCTTATACACACTTCGTGACTCCGTCACATTCATGAAATTCATCATACACGACATGGTCGAGTTATGTGGTTTTTGAAAGGTATAATTTCCTTAAGAAAGAATGTTGTTTTGCTTTTATACTTGCATAGAATTTACTGGTTACCCCAATGTTGGGATATATACCGTGAAGGTATTAAGCATAGTAGTTTTATGGATAACCAAATCGTCAGCGTTTCTAATAATGAGAATTTCGTTCTCTTGTACAATATATTCTTTCACGTATATATATATATTTTTAATTTAATCATAATTTTTTCATCTCCATTCCCCATATATATGCATTATTTCTCTCGAAATTAAGAGTATAAAATAATGAAAAAAGGGAGCTTTTCAATTGGTACTCAAGTAGGTTTTACATTTAATCACGTTCTTAAAAACTCGAAAAATATATATGTATGCCTTCCGAAATTCTGATAATCAATTAAGGATTAAAAACTCAAAAATGTAAGATACGTATTTGATTTTTTTTTTCATAAACCCGACTTAATTGAAAGAGCTTTAAATTTAATATTAAATTTTGTATCCATGCTTTAGCTTTTGTGATAAATTCGCCTAAATGGTCGTTATTTCATCACTTACATATTTTGTTTATAGACTTGAGCTTATTACTTGTTCACTTGAAGAATGTTTAAATTAAGAGTGTGCATACCGACATTTCAAAAATTTCTAGAAACGGGAGACCTTCTATCTCGACAACCGTTACTAAATATTCTTTGGAACAAAATAGGGTAGATGCATTGAACCTTTATCTAGGGAATAACCGTAAAAGATTTTTTATACCTTGCGTAGATTTCTCAAAAAAAATATTTAAAAACACCTCTGATCTTTTTTCCGAAAGACGAAAACTCGTTTCCCGAAAGTCGCGGAATAAATTATTTTTTCGTACTGATAATATACATTAAAATCTAGGGAATAACCGTAAAAGTTTTTTGATAGACGCAAAATTAACCCTAAAAAATGGAAAAAACGCTATTTTTACCATTTTATCATGTGATTGTCACGCGATTTTGAACCTTAATGTCGTGGGAAATGACTGTGACGTCATTCCTGGTGCCATGCCCTTAAAGGAATAAATTAGTATTTACCCTATAAAAACTATATTCGCGTCAGCCCCCCTCCCCCAGAATAGTATACCGTATGACATAATGCTGTGGAAGTATGCGTAATATACAGACTTCGCAGCATCAAGTCCACAGGTTTCGCGTATTTTTTTTATGGCAAATATAGCCGAATTTAATCTCTTACAAAGCATCTCAATGTGCGGAGACCACTGAAGCGTCCGATCAAGTGTTATCTCAAGGAATTTATTTTTGTCAACTGTTTCCAAAGATTTACCAGAAAGTGTGTCCATCACCGGATCCACCCCCGACTTTTCTAGCATAAACGTTCATATGTGAACAAAAAAATATCTAGTGGATCCATATTATTTTTGGACAACTTATGTCCACATCACAAAACAAACTCCTTATAAATTAAACAAAAGCATTTTTCGAATTTCTGGGGAGCTTCCGCAAAATGAAAATGATTTTATCTCCTTATTTCCCTTCCTTAATATTCTTCCCCGTCGGACATTTTCAAATAAACCACATTGATTGCTCAGCTCCGAAATATTTTCACTTTAAATTATGTACTCAATTTTAATTAAATCATGATCTCCAAGATTTTTCAAATTCGTTTACTTTACCAAGGTATTCCAAATAATACCGTAATACACCAAAGAAAATGTACGGAACTTTCTTCCTTTAACAGACAGCTGGAGACCACAAAACACTTGCCGCGGCTAATTGGAAAAAAGGGAGTCGACAAGGGTGTCGAGTACATTTCTAATAAATCATTTAGTTCTTACTTTTCAATATGTTGGTCAAAATTAATACTCCTAAACCCAAGTACGTGGAAATTTGATAGGATAGTATTATACAACTGATAATATTATATCATCTTTACTTACAATTAGTTCCAGGGCAAGGCTTTTCCATAAAGGAAAAGTTTTGCTCTAAATAATTTGACTGTAATATAACTTTACCTGGGAGATCAATTACACTAAGACGATTTTCAGGGGTTTTGAGGTAAAAACACAGCCTTATGCTCTTCCTTTTAGTATATAAAAAACTTGAAAATATTATTTCCAAAACAAGTATTCTTACAAATAATGAAAAAAAAAGCAGTAGATTCTAACCAAAACTTGACTGTCAAATTTTAAACCACCGTGGTGGCAATGTGTCATTTAAGACATAGAGTAGTTGACCTTCCAAGTACAGATTATAATAATATACCTACACAGATTAGGACCTCGAAGCTGACAGCTTGTAGATTTTCATGAAAAGCTGCTAAGTCACTGATAAACTATGATCAACTGATGCACTAATACTATGAGCTTTTATTCACCTTTAGCCTAGTATGGAATTGGCATTTCCATTTTCATGTACAAAGCCTAATACTGTTGTCTCTCCAATATTTTGTAATGAATACAAGAGATCAAAGTCACAGATGTCATCCATAAGAGCTCTGTTACTGAACGATCGTTGTGAAGATTTGCAACAATAACGATTTATGTAATCTACCATACAACATATTCAACAGAGCTGGGCAGAAAAGCGTTAATCCGTTAATCGTTAATTAACGAAGTTAACATTTTGGTTAACGATTTAACGCTTTTCTCACCTCCAAAAATTGTTAACGGATTATTTAACTTCCGTTAATTAAGTCCGTTAATATTTGATTGTTTGCATAGACATCATCCACTGGCGGCGCTGGCATTAGATAATCAAGGGTTGTATGGGGTTATGTGTGGTATCGTATATGGGTTGGGAGTTGGAAAAGAAATTTCACTTTGTTGGGATACATCGCGATAGTTTAAATGTGATAGTAGTTGTACTAATGTAGTTCTATTTCATGCCATTTAACCGCGATTTTTTACATTAACGCTTTAACGGATTAACTTTAACTTCCGTTACATTTTTCAAAATGTAACGCTTTAACGATTAACGAAGTTAACTTTTTAGTTAACGGATTATCGGTTAACGAAGTTAACATTTTGATTAACGGTGCCCACCTCTGATATTCAATTAGTCTAATTAAGACAATATTGTTATGTTATGTCCCCTTGTAATTGTTCTAATTATATTAAATTACGTGAGTAAAATTAAGTGTAGGTACGAGTATGTAAGTACAATTAGAAAATTATATTAAATGACCCAAAAACCTAAATCCTCGGTAAATTTACTAGAAAACTTAATTGATGTACTTGAATATTAAGAAAGGACGAGGAATGGCAAAAGGAAAGGGACGAAGAGGGGACGATTAATTGAATTAATTTTGAATTGGATTAAGTTTAACCCTTTTTCCTCCTTTGAGAAAGAAATTTATATACTAACACAAAGATTTAGATAATTATCTTAACAGGGTTCTGTTTTTTTATATCGTCTCACATAAATCCAAGACACATACATTATAATATATTATTATCGTTAAGGAACAAGGCCGTGTATTCACGAAAACCAGGAAAAGTTATTAAAAAATTATACTTACCTAATTACTACAAGACTCTGATGACGGAACGGAGCAATTTTTATCTAGGCTAAATCTTGTTATTTAAATAATTATACCTAAATTACCTACGAAAAATTGTTGATGAAAGGAGAATTTACACTTAGTATTGGAAAAAACCCAGGCCCGGCGCAAACGAAATGTAAATCAAATGATGGGTAAAAATGATTAAGTAATTAAATGCTCCATAGATGGCATTATTGAAATCAATGGCTTAATGTGTGATATACCTAAGAAGAAAACGGGCTACCTTATACTCATCATATTATACGCCTTTAAACCGCAATTGTAACTTGGTGAAGAAACTTAATTAGAAAATTTTAGTACAGGCCAAAGATGATTGTGAATAGTTTCTTGTGTGGTCACAATATCTGGTAACAACTTAGCATCAGATGAGACTTACTTTGTTTAGTATTTATTTTGTATATGACTTTGTACGCAATTATAGTAAAAATAAGTAATGGTCACGAAAGCTAACTTATCACGATATGGCGATCACTTGCAAAAAACACCAATATCTCAAAATGTCGTCGAAGCAAAGCGAGAAGTAAAGAGCTTTTTTTCAGTAAAACAGAGAGTGTACGTCGATGAAAGAACGTAATATCCTTAACATGAAAAAAAATATCCCATTGGATTAAGAATTCCGCTCATGCCGATTCTATTCGGTAAATTCAATTCGGCATTTAGCGGAATAAAATACTGTCCCCTTTGAAATAATGGGGACTTATTATTATGACTACAAACAAAATACGGTCGTTTAAAATAATTACATTTTGTAACATTTTAATGGCGGGTACTTTCACAAAAAAACGCTGATAATGAGCAAAATTTCTCGTTACCTATATTTATATTACTATTGTGTTACACAATGGAACTAAATGAATAGTAAATTTTGTAAAGGAAATTTAAATAAAAATAAATATTTCCATTAAATGTCACGTCTACGTCATTAGTGAACTAAATACAACATTTTTTTATCTGTTGACGAATGGAAAGTTTATACAATAAACTATGGATAGATACTAAAGGTTCTATATGCTATAATCCGGCTTGAATTGTTCTTGCCTTGTGATAGATGAAAGTAAATTCCTTGAATAAAAAAATATTCCGAAAGTACCCCTGAAATTTACGGGATCTGAGGATTTTCCGTTCAGTTTTTCAGATATTAAAGTATAATTTAGCCAAAATACTGGTAATTATAATCTGGAAATTCCTTGAATAAAAAAATATTCCGAAAGTACCCCTGAAATTTACGGGATCTGAGGATTTTCCGTTCAGTTTTTCAGATATAAAAGTATAATTAAGCCAAAATACTGATGATAATCTTAACAGATTGACTGTTTTATATTTTTAAAATTCTTGCATTGATAAGAGGTTGCGCGTATTCAGGAGTAGCTTTAGTTGAGTATAGAAATCTAAACTATTTAAAATAATCAAAATTCACAAATTGAAAGGTGTTGTAGGGTATTCTCGTCTTTCTTAATTGTTTTAGCTTTTTCACTAAAATATTAAATTCTAATTATTAATTTTATTAAATATATTATCCGATCATTCATACAAGTTTACAAAAAGCAAATACATATAGATACGTGGCATTAGAAAAGTTTTTTTCTTTTTTTATAAATGAATCTGCGTTTATCGAAATAGACCCAAATACACCTTTGTACACTTCACAGTTAGCTTGAAAAGCTTGTGTCGTGAAGTGGAGAAGGTCGGCATCGTGGATCGAACCCGCGCTCACTGGATTAACAGTTGAGCGCGCTACCAACCACCACATGAAGATGAGAAAAATGTAGCTGCAGATAACAATAAAACAGCTACGTTTGAGGTTAATTGCGTGGTAAATTGTGAAAACTACGTAATTTTAACACAAATAAAATACATTTTCAGAATACTTCGTCCCATAAAATTATGATATTGCAAAAGGGTGAAATTTATTAAAACGCCTTCCAACTAGACTCAACATAATACACCAAAATATTGCACGTAAATGTTGTAATTTATCGTGCGTTTGAGAATGAAACATTATCGGGCTCGCATAATTGTCATGTCCTGAATAAAATATTCAGGCATTCAGTGACCGATGGCAGAGCCGTCACTGAACAACTCGTCACGCCAATATAGAGCATGTTAAATATTAACCCCCTCCTTAACTTTACCAAAAGCAACAGCTTTACTAATTGGGAGAGATAGTACCCATCTCTGGCTTGAATATATGCTTTTGCTTCAGTAATAAGTCTGCCCTTTTGCATACTACCTATTGTCTTGTTTTGAAACACCTCATGACTATAACGTATCAAGCTACGACATATAGAGACATATGTTTTTTTCCCCTGGGGTTAACTGGAAGAAATCACAGTTCTGCGATAAGTTCGCCCTAGTGAACAACGATTTATAATCTGTACTCTGCCCGTTTTTTATATTTATATGTATTTCTTGTTCACTTAAATAAATAATGAATAAATAAATAAACAAATAAATATAGAAAATTCGATAAAGTAAAACGAGAAACTGAATATTTAGTCTTTCATTTTTCTTAAAAAAATGACTTCTACGATGTAACGACGGTCAAAAACATCGAGATTAGAAAACGCGATATTTTCAGCAGAAATAAATTGAGATATTCACAAAAACATAGAAATCAATGTTGATTCCTTATATTTGTCGTAGAAATAGTATACAGAGGTAAAAATTAATAATTCCTGGACGAACGAGCGTTTTTTCGCGTCAATGAACCGCCACTGTATTCCGACAACATAAAGCACAATGCACATTCATTAACATGTAATTTCTGCGTGCATTTTCCGTGTGTAAACACAATATATGAAAATAGGTTGTTACCTTGAAACACAAATTATTATTTGTTCGCTAGCTCACTCGTGAAAATAATGTCGCATTTAATATAATTTATTGTATCGGTGTGTTTAAAATAATAATATACTGAGTTCGTTCATACAAGTACATACCGTAACTCGTTGTGTATTGTATGTAATCACTTCCTACCCTAACATGTTATTATTCGTAGTTTAATATTTTACCGCAGTGGCGCAAGTTGTGGGATAATTCTGTCAAGTTTACGACGTCCTTTCGGATCATGATCCGTTCCGAGTTTCATTCCAGATTTTTTTAAATAATATATTTAAAAAATAACTGTTTTAGATTCACTGCTTCTTACATTAAAAATTTAGTAATCAAAATACAGCTTTATACAGTAATTAATTATTTTTTTTTTCATTTTTTGGGGTTGATTTCGCTTCAATCAAAAAACTATTACCGTCATTCCTTAGATTTCAATGGATATTATCAATGAAAAAAAAATCACGCGACTTCCGGGAAACGAGTTTCCGAGATGATGAGAAAAATTACAATAATAAATTCTTTAACCACTAGGAGTCACTAAAATATATTCTTCTTATTATCCATGTTCTAAGTCTTATGTTATCTTTGGTATTAGCGAAGTATTCTAAGTTTTCCTGATGCAATTTTTCGCACGTTCAACTACTATATGAGTATATACTAATAAGTCCGCCCTTTGGCATACTACTGTGTCTAATAAGATTTATTTGTGATGTATATTAAATTTGGTATGTGGTTTATAAGGATTTATTTATTTATTTATGCCAAAACTTTGACCATTTGAAATGTAATGAAAGGATGCGGTTAGTAATATCAACTATAAAATAGCTGCTCCTGAAATAATACGTCACTTACTTATATTAACAGGTAAAATAACTATAACGTATAGGTAACAGTTATTTATTGTTTAACAAACCAGCTTCGTGTGAATTTAATATAACATTACAGTCAACAAACTGTGATTTTGTCGTGCGGGTAATTACGTTACAAGTGTTTTTGGTTATTGAAATTAATCACAGTGAAAATGTTCATAGGTATAATTAGCTGGCTATTGTTGTACTCGTATAAAATCACTTTAAAATGAGAGCAATCACCATTATGAGTTGACGTAACTGTTATTATGTGTTATGTTGTAAATTGTTCTTTAAATTTTATGTAGGTACAACTTATCTTATAATAACAACTATTATACATTTTTGGTACTGTTTTTTTTTTCATTGACCTGCGCTATATAGTCATAGGGTGGTACGAAAACAATTACTTTCTTCAGTGAGTTATTTTTGAAAGAATTAGTATTCTTCTTCTTCATGTGCCCTGTCGGATCCTCCCAATGTTGGCCCAACGTTGGCGATCACTTGAGCGAACTTGTCTCTGTCCTGCGCCGCTCGGAACAGCTCGGAAGAATTAATTAAAAGTCCATAAATAAGAAAAAAATTAACTAAAATGTGCACTTAATTAGTTGCAGAATAGAATCTAATATTTTTTTGGTGTAAGTGGATAATGACAGAAGATGTATTTTTTACTCTGAAAATGAATGTTGTATTCGATTGGAAACTTTAAAAATATGGATACACAGAAAAAAACATTGGAATCCTCTGAACCATTAATAGAGAGGTACCTACTTAAAGAGAGCTAGAGCGAAGAAAGAACAACTGATATCAAGGTAGGGATTGTCTCTTGTTTAGGTCATGTAGTGCGTGGAGAAAAGCACCGCCTCCTCAGGCTGATACCAGAAGCCAAGATAGAGGAACGACCGGGAGTTAGTAGCTGTTCGCAATATCAAAGAATGGATTAGAATAGGGAAGGTGAAAGACCTGTTACGGGCACCTCAAGATAGAGAAGTATCGCCGGAATGATGGTCTAACATAATGGCGAATCTGATAGGACACGAAAAGAAACAAGTAGATTTAACTTCTGTGTGTCTATTTAAGGGCATGGCACCAGGAATGACGTCACAGTCTTTTCCCACGGCATCAAGGTTCAAAATCGCGTGACAATCGCATGATAAAATGGTAAAAATAGCGTTTTTTTTTCCATTTTTAGGGTAAATTTTACGTCTATCAAAAAACTTTTACGGTTATTCCCTAGATTTTAATGCATATTATCAGAACAAGAAAAAAAATTTACTCCGCGACTTTCGTGAAACCAGTTTCCGTCTTTCGGAAAAAAGGTCAGAGGTGTTTTTAAAAAAATATTTTGAGAAATCTATAAGAGATATAAAAAATCTTTTACGGTAATTCCCTAGATAAAGGTTCAATGCATCTACCCTATTTTGTTCCAAAGCAAATTTAGTAACGGTTGTCGAGATAGAAGGTCTCCCGTTTTTAGAAATTTTTGAAATGTCAGTATGCACACTAAGGGTGTGCATACTGACATACTGATGTAGGTATTTCTATTTACCTGCCCCCTCAACCGCATCTACAATTATAGAATGATGTCGGTGCTAGCAATACCTACCTAATATTAGTAATTAGTGCCGCAAAGACAATATTATAGGAACCTACAATATAGAGCATTAATTAACTAGCTGTTGGAATATACCTTGATGGCGTCGTAGTAGAAACAATGTATTGTAAACCACACGTAGGCAATACTGCTTAAGAGAATGCATACCGACATTTCAAAAATTTCTAAAAACGGGAGGCTTTATATCTCGACAACCGTTACTAAATATGCTTGGGAACAAAATAGGGTAGATGCATCAAACATTTAACTATGGAATATCTGTAATTTTTTTTTATATCATGTATAGATTTCTCAAAAAAAAAATTGAAAAACACCTCTGATCATTTTTCCGAAAGACGGAAACTCGTTTCCCGAAAATCGCGAAATATTTTTTTTTGTACTGATAATAAGCATTAAAATCTAGGGAATAACCGTAAAAGTTTTTTGATAGACGCAAAATTAACCCCAAAAAATGGAAAAAACGCTGTTTTTGCCATTGTATCATGCGATTGTTCACGCGATTTTGAACATTAATGCCGTGGGAAATGACTGTGACGTAATTTTTGGTACCAAAACCTTAAAATACCTAATGTTGCAAGTACCAAAAGAAGGAGATGAAAAACGAATAGGAATGATGTAGGTCGTAGAGTATTAAATTAATATATAATTTTAGGTATCTCTCACAAAGACAACTTTGTAAATTAGTTTCTTAAATGTTGATAAAATGACAATAGCGAGGCTGATACTTGGAATATTATAATAGTATCAAAAACAAACAAGCCCTTCTCCACATGAAAATTATGTTATCATTAACAAGAACCAGTACGGTATACGGAATAGGAAACTCAAGATGAATGAAAGAGATAATGAAAATACAAAAGTTCTTTGAAAGTTGTTATGTAGAGAGCTTTGCGAATCGCAGACGAAGATGTATGTAGATAATTTGAATAAAATAAGTAGTAGGAAAATAATATTATTTACAGAGGAAATTCACAACGTAACGAAGACAAGTAAATGTAGATGTATTATGATGAAACAATGAGGGGGAGATCATCCTTTTTTCATTAATCTGTATGTATAAAGTAAAGTCTGATTTTTGTTAGTGTTCGCATAACTTCCGCATTTAACGATGGATTCCTGCGGAAATTTAGAATAACATTTGCGATAATATAGGCTGTGTCTTAACGTCGCCGGTTTTTGGAGAAAAAGCTTTTCCTGGGAGATGCTATGATAATGAGGGGATCCAAGGGTTATTGGGAGTCGAGTGTGGTATCGTATGAAAGGGCGTTGGAAAAGAAATTCAGATCTTAAGTCACATTTTGTCCAGCTCAAGCCTATAAAGTTTGCCGGGTTGGTTTGTCAAATTTGCCGGTGCAAAGCACGGGTAACTCAGCTAGTAAATACTATAATATGACGACAATTTCTTTTGGTTGTTATATGAAATGTATGAATCGAAATGTAATTTAATGGCGTTGCGCCGTGTATGAATTAATAAATAAATAAAAGTATACAATCTACACATTTCGTTGATTATAACTTTTTCAGTTGGTTTAAATTGAATGAATCACTTTGCATTGGCAGAAGATGTGTATTTTTTTACTACTGGAATTGAGAATTCATAATGGTTATGTAGTAGTATCTGGAAACCTAGAACCACGAATGCAGGAAAACCCACTACTAAGGAAGGGAGACCTTGCCAAGCATGTTTGTATCAACTGAATCCAGAAAGCCCAAAATAGAGCGTCGTGGAAGGAAATGGAAAAGGCCTTCGTCCAGGAGTCATTTAGCCTGTTTTCCTCGAGCAAGTGATCGATATAGTGGAGGCAAGAGCTTCTTGGACGGCCGAGCTTTCTTACACCTTTTCTCCCGTTCACATTTTTCATCACGTCCATTTCAAACAGTAAAATATTAATATTACCTGGAATTATCTAATCTAATTTTAGTCCTCTTCATACCTTAAACTAAGACAACCCGACGCTTAATTTCGTTTCCCACACAATTATAGATTTACAGGGAAAATTATCGCTGGAGCGCCATAGAAATTAATATTGTAGAAATTGTTGGGAAATTCATAATTAAGTATGAATCTACACAAATCCAATTTAAAGAAACTTTCATATCTTTTGGTTATTATAATAGTTCTGTAATGAGTTCTCACATAATTAAATTTGCACAAAACGAAAGGAAACGTATTGAACTAACTTTAATTGGGAAAATTTAGCAATACTTAACTGGAATATACGTAAACCGTGTACAATCTATTCTATTCAGGCCGTATCCCTGGCGGGGTAGGCAGAGTGAACAGATCTCCAGACTTTTCTATACTCACACCCACTTCGTGCTTCCATCACCTTCGTGTTATTTATGTCATAATCACTCTACGATTCCTTTTATTCAGAACAAGTTCATCGTCCTTGAGAATTTGGAGTATATTTACATTCATATTCCATAGAAGCATTGCGAAGGCATCAGGCAATATAATGTTTTCGGCTTTGAAAATCAATTAGTTCGAAAACAATTAAATAATATTATCAACGTTTTACACTTTCCAATAATTTTTGGAAAGTTTTTAGAAAGCTAAATTAATGGAAAGTGTATGCAGTGCTGATAACAATATTGAATTATATTCGAATAAAATTAAATGTAACTAAATGTTAGTAGGGAGATATTTACTTTAGATAAAAATTAGAAAAAAAACTTCTTTATTTTTTCGTGAGCCTAATCTATGTAATAACTGGACAAAGTCAGTGCGATTACTAGTGGTGCAATATAAATCCTGTTGTCCGGATTATTTGGATTTGGACTATATTGTGTGGTAAGAAGGAAAATTTCCTTAGCCATAATTTATTTCAATTACTGGGTGACCTTTCTCCTTCCAGAACTCATCTAATATACGAGTATAATAAACGTATATTGTGATACAAAATGACGGACACAAAACGTAATCCTGTGTACTTTGTAATATGAACATTACACAATACATTTCTAGATTAGTTTGTCATTTTGGCACTCCATTTAATTACAAGTTAAAGATCTATAATGACCCAAAGTGTAAGAAAGTTTGTTCAATGAATGTGTCATTGCAATCACTTTCTTGCTAACCAGATCACCAGCATGAAATCGAATGAATAAGTCTTTAATGCCATTTACCCCAACGACACTACTTTAACTACACCAATTATTATCACTTGAGAAATTAATGTTTCCTAATGGAGAACACTTAACTTCATCGCTTCCAACCTTATTTGATGTCCTCGTGAATTCTTAAAGAGCTCACTCAGAGAAGGTGGTGCTAATGAGAATAATCGTCTGCAAGCGAGCGAGAAAATGAATCCCTCGTGGACCAACTATTATTACTTCCTAGAAAATAATGATATCATTGTTACAGCGTAAAATTACATTATTTCAAATTTCTGCTTTACAGATTTTCAAAGAAGTGATTCCAATATTGAACGATGCGCATTTTGATATGAAGTATTCTCCGAGATTCATGCCAGTTTCAAACCAAACACCATACTAAGTTGCCGGCCTGGATGTGTGCCGTGTATACTATGCATCTTCATTTACTTACTCACTTTTTCATGCAATGTATCTTCTTCTGAAGTTCAGCATCTATTGAACAAAAGACCTTCATCTTGTACAGCTTTCTTTTACACTCTAGCAATAAGTACAACCCTTCTTGGTGTGTCTTGGCTGGCTCCAGCCATTCTCTCTTATCTAGAGCAGCAGTCTTCCAGTTCAGTTGACAGCCAGGACTCAGACACTATCGCATCAAGCCAAGCTTGGTCTTCCTACTACCCACTGAATTTATCGGCCATACTGCTGCTTCCCCTTTCTCCATCCCCTGCATCTGACTGAACCATATGCTACCCTTTTTTATAGAAAAAGGATTTGGGCTCGCATACACAAACCCAAATACTTTCCTGCACACCTTGCACTAGGCTAAAAGCCTGTATCGCAAAGTGTGGAATACATCGCCGGCGCCGGGGTTTGAACCTGGCACCTCTCGCTCGAGAGACTGCCGCCTCAACCAACTGCGCCAACCATGTACCTAAAACCCGCAACATTATTGTTGTCGTTGGGAATGTGAGAAAGTGTTTCCGTAGTCATGTTCTGGAACAAACATACACATAATGCACTTTTTGATATTACGCTGATTCCTTCAAAGTCGTATTATCTTAAACTGTCATCCGCAGACGTAGAAGTATTCTTCTGTTATTTGTTGTTGTTGATATTATCATTATAAAAATATCACGTAGAATTGAAAAGCGCCATCTCTCTGTAAAGAAAGCAAACAAAATCCCGAGTGTTTTGAACAGAAATCATACCATTATAATACAAACACGTCTTTAAATTAATATTTGACACGATAATCTAATGTCATGACATTGCGAAACAGCTGTCATTACCTATTGGAATTAAGTGTCAAGATACACAATTTTACAAAGATTTTCATAAGAACCGATTTCCTGAGAAGACAATTAGCTGATATTCCTCTCAAGTAGATCAAAAAATTCCACTCTTGTAAGTAAATAATTCGCCACCAAGCTCCGATAAGAAAAATTCTTCCATTGTCTTCAGCACTTCAACTATTAAGAAATTGTATGAGCTATGAGGATAGGCTAACCATATTGCAGAACAATAAAAGGTGTCTCCGGAAACATTTTAATAGCAGCAAACCCAACAGGGCATTTGAGGAAAAATTTGGGACAGAACAAGATTGTTGAGAAAGGCATATATTCCTTAAAAGATTTTGTAACATATAATGCATGTAGGAAAACAAATTTTCAAAAGACTTCACTCCTATCAAAAAATGGACTATTTTACCACGTTTTTCTTAGCTTGCTTTCTTGTATGTTTGTGTGTTGTAAATCTTGCAATCGATTTTTCGACCACTTCCTAACATCCAATTGAGCTGAAACTTTTTGTGCAAGCTTAGTTCCGATGACAATACAAGATTTTAAAGATTTTATGATTGTACATTAGTCGCTTATGCGATAATTAATAACTTAATTAATAAATTAACGCGTCGATTTTTCGACCACTTCCTAACATCCAATTGAGCTGAAACTTTTTGTGCAAGCTTAGTTCCGATGACAATACAAGATTTTAAAGATTTTATGATTGTACATTAGTCGCTTATGCGATAATTAATAACTTAATTAATAAATTAACGCGTCGATTTTTCGACCACTTCCTAACATCCAATTGAGCTGAAACTTTTTGTGCAAGCTTAGTTCCGATGACAATACAAGATTTTAAAGATTTTATGATTGTACATTAGTCGCTTATGCGATAATTAATAACTTAATTAATAAATTAACGCGTCGATTTTTCGACCACTTCCTAACATCCAATTGAGCTAAAACTTTTTGTGCAAGCTTAGTTCCGATGACAATACAAGATTTTAAAGATTTTATGATTGTACATTAGTCGTTTATGCGATTATGCAGAAAACAGGTTGATGACCATAATGCAGCTGTATTAGATTATTATCGAACACAACCTGGAATTCGAATTTTCAAGATTCGCGCTCAAGATCGACTAGTTGATGCGATGCGTAATGTGGAAAATATCAACATGGATAATATCGTGCCAGCCGATATTAACAAAACTGGTGGTATGCCCAAGGAATTGGAAATTTTTGTTGGTGCAAAGATTATGCTGCGATCTAATATTGACCTTCAAAAAGGACTTGTCAACGGCTCTATGGGAAATATTGTAGAGATAGTGTGGCCTCAATTCCGAAGAGATCAAATGTATAATACAGATGTTCCATCAGTCCGTGTAGATTTTGGCCAGGACGGCGTTCATTTGATTCAACCGCGAGCTGTACAATTTCCAGCTAAATACAATCATGGAACAATTGAGCGGAGAATGCTGCCAATGATTCTTTGCTGGGCATGTACAGTCCACAAAATGCAGGGCTGTACTGTTGATCATGCTGTTGTCTATCTTGGAAAGTCACTTTTCCAAGATGGACAGGCATATGTGGCTCTCAGCAGAGTGAGATCTCTCGAAGGAGTACGTGTGACTGAACTGGATTGCAGTAAGCTGACTGGAAGAAAACCATGCAACGAGGATGCAATTAAAGAAATGGAACTAATGCGGAATTATCAGCCACCGGATCAACAATAATTTCACTCGTCAGTTAAGTTCCATCTTTATGTTTGTGAATGTCTTGTGTTTGTTTGTGTTTTATGTTTTCTGTATTGGACCGATGATGAGTCCGAGTCAAGTTCTCAAAATTGCCTCACCTCCTCGTGGTTGGGTCTGGTACTCCAAAAAATTTGGAAACAAAGAAGGCATGATTTTTGTGTGTTAAATTTAAATAAATGCATATATGAAGTTTCAATTGTTTTCTTTTAATTATGATTAAATTTTCAGATTTACAAAAATGATCGCAAGATTAACAATCCAAAACTAAAAAGAGTTAAATAATATTATCATATAAAAAAATTTATAAAAAATCCACGTTTTTCTCGGGCCCAAAGTGAACTAAAAAGAGGAAAATAACTTTTTCGGGGCTTTGTAAATCGATCAGTAAAAACGCATACCTAAAGCTACCTCTAAAATTCTACAACTAAAAACGTGGGGCGTAATTTGAACCTACAATAATTGAAAATCATTCAAATTTTCTTCAGAAATTTACCCATTCGTATGAAAATCTTATGAATTAATCTGCAAGCTTGATTTTGGATGTATCCAAGCCTAATTACTATCGACATCTAATTATAGGGGCGGAGGTAGAAAAACTGTAGAATTGGTCTGTAGAATAACTTTAGGTTAGTCTGTCCAGTTACCGGTGATGTAGTGTCGGGTCTTCACAGTACACACCGGTATTAACATCAATGTGTATGGTAATTAGGTTTGGATACATCCAAAATCCTCAAGTATGATACCATACACACATACACACCAGTATGATATCACCAATATCCTCAAGTATGATACCATACACACATACACACCAGTACAATCAGTATTAACTTGTAATGTACTTACATACCATACACACATACACACCAGTATGATACCATACACACATACACACCAGTACAATCAGTATTAACTTGTATGTATGTATGTAATCCTCAAGTATGATACCATACACACATACACACCAGTACAATCAGTATTAACTTGTAATGTACTTACATACCATACACACATACACACAAGTATGATATCACCAGTACATTGGGACCCAGCCCCAGAAGAAAATTTGAATGATTTTCAATTATTGTAGGTTCAAATTACGCCCCACGTTTTTAGTTGTAGAATTTTAGAGGTAGCTTTAGGTATGCGTTTTTACTGATCGATTTACAAAGCCCCGAAAAAGTTATTTTCCTCTTTTTAGTTCACTTTGGGCCCGAGAAAAACGTGGATTTTTTATAAATTTTTTTATATGATAATATTATTAATTACCATAATATAAGGAAAAAATCTAAATGTATAAGTATGCTGACGGACGCTACTACACGTGTCAGCATATTCGCAAACCAACTTATTTTTATCAGATTGTTCGCTGTCAAGAGCCTTTGTATCAAATCATTTGAGATATACCTATGGGGATTAAACGAGACAATTGTATGTGGAAGGGCTGTCAGATCCAAACGAGAATCCATACGATAAGACGTCAAGTAGATGCATAGAAACGTAATATGTTTACAATAAAACATAACATCAAAACTCTGAGACATTTCCAATTCCATTTCACTGTATTCTCTGCCTCACTTTTCTTTGGTGTACATTGTTTATTACTAAAAAAATGGTAATGAGTTTAAAGTCAGTAAAGAAGGGAAAAAATAGATGAGACGGTCTAAGTTGGTAGAGAATAGTAACTAAGGAGTCTTCTTCTGCTTCCTTAGCCCTGCTCCCACTACTGAAAATAGGCCTCTTTCAAACCCTTCTATTCTTCTCTTACTCGCTGTTCTGATCCATTGTTTACTCGCTACGGAGGTTATATCATCAGCCCATCTAAGGAGTATGGAAACAGTAATCATAGAAACTCCTATAAATACTTATTAACTTATGAAGAATTGGACGGTTGGAGTCCACGACGTAGTCAAGTAAACAGAGAGAAATACCAGCACATAATAAATTCTTCTGTTTCTCGAGACAAGAATGGAATAAAAAAAGGACTGGTATGCCAGGTTTGCATGTAGAAATCACTTGTAAATTTTCTTGGCTTATTTCTATTGTGATTTAGGTGTACCTACTTCAAGCACTTCTCTGTAATTTCCAAATCATCTTATGCCATTCATAATCCTATTATTCCTCGATATAAGCCACCCTTCCACTCTTGTAAGTGAACTAACTCCTTTCTCCATTCATAATAGATAATACGCGTGATGGAGATGGCGTGTTCTTGTCTGTTTGCAATAATTTGATTCGTATTATTCGTGTGTACGTAAGTAGACCACAATCTTATTAAATCACTCCGCGTGTACGAATAAAGCATCACATTACAGAGAATTATTTTATTATTAGTTGTACAGATTTCGCCGTATTCAAAACATCGTCAATCTTCATTATCTATGTGTGCCTTTACCTAAAACGCTAACCATGGGGAACTGCTTATTACTGCTTATTAAGTCCCCTGAGGTTTCTTGTGGTGATTAGCTAATAGACACGTGTGTGATATTCCGTCAATCTTCTACCCACTCGCACTCAGGTCTTGTTATGTTAATATCTTCTTCTTCTTAATCTTAATATAGATAGACCTGATTGCCTGTTATTTAATAGGGGTTAGCCTCCTGCGAGGTCGACTCCCAGCTAGGGCTGCCACCTTTGTAAGAGCGTAGGCCCAGGTTTTTCTATGGGGGGGAACCGGGACCCCGGCTATTTTCCGTTTGTTTTTTTTTGGCATGCCTTCAATTTCCGACCCGGAGATACACTATGTTAACCCGTAGACTCCGGGTCAAACCCGGAGAGGTGGCAGCCCTACTCCCAGCTGTTAATCCATCTCTTTAGTTGTCAATTCGGGGGTCGCCTACTTTTTAAGGTTGGCCATGGAGCACAATGTGAGGGGGCCTGGATAGTTCCATTCTCCTCACATGCGCGTACCAATATCTCCTCCGTTGCCTTCCTATGTTGATATGTACCTAATTAATTATTTTTGGCAGACAAATAGTTGAAAAATAAGTTCAGAATATTCAGATTTCATTCCACTTCCTGAATCAAGAAACGAAGTTCGATTATCTAGTTTTTTTGTGTTCACTAATTTCTCACAGGATTGATGAAAATATAGGCGAATCTTATTAGCTGGCAAAAATTTCATTCAAAATTTATGGTATTTACGATATTACGGCATTTTACAGCATAGACTGGGAAACGTTCAGTTATTCTACGTTAAATTCGGCACCACTGAGGCACACACTGGGAAAGAAATTCATTGGGAAAGAAAGAAAAAAAAACACATCTAGGTGAACCATCACAATCTGGCTAATTTGTGAATATCGCCAGATTTAAATATTGCGGATAACTCTCCCATCAAGGAGACTTCAAGAAAGAAAATCTAAAACTACAATAAAATGTGAAAGAAATATTATATTAGAGAAGTCATTCTTCATGATACATACGAGAATAAGACAAATATATTTCAAGGTATGCATAATTTATGTATAGGAAACTTACGAAGGAAAAACAACTTAAAATTACTTTGAGCAACTACATGCTAAAGAATTGTTCAAAACACGTGAAGGTTTAATATTTTTTCAAACGTACGTCATAAAAACGGATAAATATAATCTCAAGGATACCAAAGTGATGTGTTCTAGAAAGAACACAGACAATCGAAATCTAATAATATATCGCAGGGTCGTGACAATTTTTGCAAATTGTTCGAATATTGCATAAGTAATATGAAACATTTTTCGATCGCCACGCCGTCAATTTGCGTCGAAAATGATTCGTCACAAGGTGGCCGAGCGTCCGCAATTTTCGTGCCCATGAGTGAAAATGGGTTAACAGCCGGTTACGCCCACGACCCAAGACAAACGGTCCATCTACACGCCTTTTTACTCATTAATAAAAAACTTGTGGACGCTCGGCCAGCGTCTGGCGCCAGCATTATGCCACATTTTCTTCGCTGACATAATATTGCGTAATATAATAGAGATCGTTTTTCAACAACCTTTAGTATTCATTGACATTACGAGCCTACAAAATGTTTTGAGTAGTAATCGATAGATGTCGATATATTTATGCTCAATTTTTACATTTTGTTTTATACAGTGAATTAATAAATATTGTAGTAGGTACTACATACAGAATATTATTAAGTAAATGGAAAATACAATGATAAATAGAAAAAAAACATATTTACCATAATAATTTACGTAAAATAATCAAACGTGTAAGGATAGAGAGGAGAGGACTGGCGATCTCTTTTCTCTACCTACAGGTAATATAGATATAACAACGAATATTTACGAAAAAATAAAAAAATAAAACTTACGTAATATAGTCGTAGTTACGCCATAAACAAAAGAGCAATACAACCGCTATAAATAAGCAATATAAAGCCTCAATATATCTAATTTATTTTTTATAATATTGAATGAAAATCGTATATCTATTCTAATGGAAAGGTACACATAGGGTTAGTGTTGCCAGGTGTCCCATTTATTTAGAAAGTATATGCTTAAATTTTAACGTTTATATAATACAGGATGGACCATTCACCCTTGCACTTTTGAAATGGCCCTACATTTAATTGATTTACACTTTTGGTGAAAATTACAGAAAATTATGATTTCCAGTAGATATTATAACATTTGTTCACTAAGGCGAGTTTATCGCAAAGTTGCGATCTCTGCCAGCTAACCCCATTTACACGTCATACAATATAAATAAAAAAAATCTTACATACAAACAGAGGCTTATATGTAAACATAAACAGATAAAAAAATAGATACATCTTTCTTATACTAATTTAATTGTATTTCAATTCATTCATTTCTTTTCGGGTCCGAGCTTTTCCCCACTAGGCCGCCCCACTCCAGAAATTAGCATCCATAACGGCATTGTCAGTGACCATCATCAGGTCTCTCGCATCGCACTTTTACTGGCATGTATCGACGTCTGAGGAGGTGTTCGTCAGTCTGGGTCTCTCCGCAATCGCAGGAGATGTAGGTATTTCAATTGACATAAAGGTAGGTATATTGTTTTCACAAGCAAACGCAAATAAAAAGATTAAAAAACGTTATAAAATGTTTGGAAGTCAATCTGGCAACGATGAAACACACGTTGCGTGGGGAGATATAGGTACATTCGTATAATAAACCCATAATATGTGTGTCTGGTTGGAATTTATCATAAAACCTTCAAATAGACATAATATATTCTATATTGCGGGCGATGATAATAAAAATTTCATCATTAATAATCCAAAGACAAAATACCTCGTATTTTTTCATGCCATTGTTTTACTTTTTGCTCCCAAATATTTGCAAATTCAAACGAAAATATTTTTCAGGTTTTGTTCATATGGGTAGGTACTACTTGAACAATAATATACGTAGTATGAAGCATAACCCGTTGGAATTCGACTGAAAAGGGGACAAAAAATCATTGCTATACATCTTCTTCTTCTTCTGCACCCACTCAGGTCCATTGTTGGACATAGGCCTCCTCTTTGCTCCTCCACAGCTCCCTGTCTTGGACACACTGCATCCATCCACCACCGGCACATTTCCTAATATCATCAGACCACCTTGCCTGGGGTCTCCCGAAGCTTCTTCGGCTTGTTCTTGGCCGCCATTCTATTATCTATACATATTATGATCAATTTTACTATACCTACTGCAGTGTGATAATTATTAGTAGGTACAAGCTACGAGTATATCGTAAGAAGATTTTTGTATCCTTTTATTTCAGGAACAATGCTTGTATTTCGGGACCCGAGAAAATATTTTTCGTTTCTTAACTTATATATATAAAATACAGTGATTACTATTATGCTTAATCGAAAGGGCAAGCTTAAGTATAAGAAATCTCAAATTGCGTACAAAATAATCACCATCCTGAATACACTCAGCACTTTTTATTATTGTTGGCAAATTCTCATAATAATCTTCAAATATACAAATTCTAATGGATGTAATAAAGTTTGTTTTATATATTTAAATGGAAAACATTATCATGCTATTCCTTAAGGATTTCAAAACATTTCCCAATCTCTTGACTTCCTGAAAGATTGCAGTTAAAATGTTTTATTTTATTAAGAGTATGCATACCGACATTTCAAAAATTTGTAAAAACGTGAGCCCTTATATCACGACAACCGTTACTAAACATGAAATAGGGTAGATGCATTGAACCTTTATCTAGGGAATAACCGTAATAGATTTTTTATATCTTGTATAGATTTCTCAAAATAAATTTTCAAAAAACACCTCCGACCTTTTTTATGAAAGACCGAAACTCGTTTCCCGAAAGTCGCCAAGTAATTTTTATTTTAGTACTGATAATATGCATTAAAATCTAGGGAATAACCGTAAAATTTTTTTGATAGACGCAAAATTAACCCCAAAAAATGAGAAAAAAAACACTGTTTTTACCAATTTATCATACGAATGTTCACTCGATTTTGAACCTTAATGCCGTGGGAAATGACTGTGACGTCATTCTTGGGGCCAAGCCCTTAATGTTCTACCTAATAATGAAATAAAAATGATGTTCGAGTGTTTTGATGTTTACCCATTCTCTGTGAATGCCTAAATTGTCAAAATCTGATAGAAAAAGTCAGAAAAACACTTCTGAGAACAAATATTGCTCTTAAAAAAGATAAGAAATGGTCTTATTTCTAAGGTAATTTAATAAAAAGATTTTAAAGATTTTTTTTATAATTCAAAAGCTAAAAACATCGTGTCGTTATCCGTTTTACAGTCTTGTTAACATGTTCTTTTCAAGAATACAGTAACTCATGAATAACCTGGTTGATTCTTAAAAAAGGGGTAAATTCTTCTTAGTACTTACATATATTTTAATATTTCTCTAAGTAGATGTTTTTTTCTGTTGAACTGTTATTTTTTCATTTCATTTTGGTTCGCATACTTTCCTAAGTATATATATAAAATTTCTTATTTCTTTGTCAGAAGCGGTTGTTTCCTACGGCAATAAATCCGCCATTTGGAATAATGTTCTTTGTATTCAATAAAGATTTTGTTTATATATGTTTATTTAAGTGAGTTAAATTTTGTTTTTATTTTCCTATTAAAATTAAGTTTCAGATGTTTTATTAATTATTAAGTACCTCTACTAATGATATTACAGTCCATTCCAATATAATAGTCCAAGAGCCCGCTGTTTAAACTGCGGGTAAACTGCTAGTCCTATGAAAAAATTGACTTAACATTTTTTATAGAGAATTTAGCAAGGATTATTTTTGTCATTTATCACTTATATATATGTCATTTGTCACTCTCAGAGACAGGAAAACAAACGAGTGGATAAGGAATAAGACCAGAGTTGCGGATGTTATACAACGCATCGCAGGGCTGAAGTGGGACTATGCAGGTCATGTGGCGAGAGCAACGGATGGCAAGTGGAGCAACAAGCTCCTGTTCTGGCGTCCGTGGCTCGGTAAACGCCCTAGAGGCCGGCCACAGATGCGTTGGACAGATGACCTGAAGTTAACAGCTGGCCTCAAGTGGACATCCGAGGCAAAATCCAGAGAGAGATGGAGACGAATGAGGGAGGCCTATATCCAGAGATGGAAGCTACAGGGCTTATGAAGAAGAAGAAGAAGAAAATTTTTGTCATTTACTACTTTCTCCTATGTCTTACCATATTACTATCAAATTCGAAAAACCGCGAAGAGGGACCTTTTCGGTGGGGGGCAGGGGGGGTTGCGGCAAGATTTTGATAGGCAACCCTAGTGCGATGTAATACCCTATTAGTAAGCTATCATGTATACCACATTTCGAACAAAAAACAGATACGTCATCATTTAAGCAGCGGGCTCTCGGACTATAAAGACGTCTTTAAAATCCGTAACTTTGGAACCTTCATGATAAATTATTAATTATTAATTCCAAGAACACTTCGTAAAGAGTGAAATAATTTAGTGAATTCTTAGTAAAAGAAAGTTAATAAGTTAATTTTATGCGCCAATTAGAAATTTAGTTATTTCCTAGGAATGGTTAATTTTAATTCATTTTATTAACAAATTAATATTTTAAAACATCACCAATCTATACCGGAGGGTAATTTCAATGAAAATCTAATTAAGAATTTAGACACTTTAGGTCGGTGGTTCTTAAAGTAATATTGAGTTTACTAATTTCATTGTACAACTAATTTATTACAAATCACTCCCATAAAATATTATAGTACATACACATACTTATAAAAATTATATTTGCAACATTCTCGAATAATAATTATAATAATAACGGACTATTTATATAGTGCCGTTTTGTGGGTATTCCCACCTTAACTGTAGCATATTATGTACGTACATCTTCTAAAAAAATACACGTTTTGACTATAGGATGCAGCGAAATGATTGAATGTTGCCCTGGATACAAAAGTAATCACAAACATAAGTTAACCAATGCCGAATCGACAATGCCGATCGGAACACCCATCCTGCATACTCCCTAAGGAAGTTCGCCCAATGTATAGCCGTTCATCTTCGTTCCTTGTAAAAACACGGTGCACTTTTGGAGAACCATTATCAAAGCATATTTCGATTTCATCAGCCCGCGTTTTCCCACTGCAGGACAGGCCTCCCCTCCTTCCTTCTTCACTTCTCCCATAGCTGTGCGATTCCCATCCACTGGAGTCCGGCTCTTAATGTCGTCCATCATCTGGTAGGTGGTCGCTCTTTTAGTCTTCTATCACCCCTTGGTCTCCACTCCAGCAGTCTCCTCATCCATCTGTTGTCCTACATTCTTGCAATGTGTCCCGTTCATCTCCACTTCTGCACCGCTATCCTCTCAACCACATCAGTCACTTTAGTCTGGCTGCGTATCCAGTCATTCCTCTTCCTGTCTTGCAGTTTAATGCCCAACATTATTCTCTCCATTTTTCTTCGAGCTAATAATGTCACATTATCTGCTTGAGGCAAATCTGAGTACCAAAAGTTGAGAATCACTGCTTGTATACATCACCCGTTTAAACTATTCAAGTTAACCCCTTAGATATTCAATACAAGACTATTAATTAATTTAGATTGCCTTGCTTTATTTTCCTTATATTGCCGCTGTTTTGATTTCAATAGATTTAATGGGGCGATTGATGAAGCCGAATAATACCTACACAGGGTAAAGACGTAAATGGCTTAGCAGGTGTCTATTTACACAGATGAAATGAGATCCCTTTATTCGAAAACAAAGTGAATTCACGAAATTACTTTTACCATGCTTTTACCTACCTAAAATATTATATTGCAACCTGTTAAATAATTTTATTGAGATCCATTTTAAATAAATTCTTCTTCTTGTTGTGCCATATCAGGTCAAGAAGAATATAAATAAATATATAAATAATAATAATATATAGAATACTTATACATACATAAAAATACATAAATAAATAGGTGGATGGGATGAAGGACAAGGATTTTCTGGCGGTCATGTTAATAGGACGGATGGAACAAGACTCGCCTACGTTATTGCAAATGAAATCCCATAGGTCAAAGGCTGCCGGAAAGACCAGCAAAAAGATTGAGAGATAGCTGGTCTTCCACATCCCAAGCAGGAGCATCAAACGCAGAAACAAACTGTTCCTAGATATTCGGAAGAAGTAGAAGACATCCATCTTTATTTGATTCGTACTTATGATTGGCATGGTCGTTTGTGTGAGTCACAGCAATTTTTTTATAGAAGTGATCTAGGCTTGTGTAGACGAACCCTAATTCTTTCCTGCACAGTTCGCAGTAAGCTAAAAGCTTGTGTCATGAAGTGCAGAAGCCCACTGAGATGCGAAACAGGCACCTCTTGATTAGAAGTCCGATTCCCAACTAACTGCGCCAACCATTTACGCAATGTCTTATAAAGCCGCATTACTTGTGCTGTTACGTTGTTTATTTGCGATTTATTATTTGTATTTTGTATTTTGAGCGTAAATAAATAAATTAAAGGAATCCAGGTTTTCACCTACATGCACACAAACTAACACACTTTTTTGTCGAAAGTTTGTGTCGTAAGGGACAGAATAAAAACAACAATGATCGAACCCCACAAATTCCGCTAAGAGTCCGCGCTTCAACTACCGCGCCGATCGCGTATTCAAAATATTTATTCGGGTTAATCCTATTATATCTATATTCATTATTCACCCTACCGGATTCATCCCACGTATGAACTAAGTATTTACGCAGTTACGTATGTAATATATTTTTTATTACAAATTTCAATAACGAAAATTTTAAATTAATGTATGTAAACATCCTGTATAAAACAATTACTCATTTTTCCAAAATGTAGATATTAATTTATTTTATTTAAAGCTAGGGATATCAACATTTCAAAAATATCTTAAAACGGGAGACCTTAGATCTCGACAACTTTACTGAATAGGTATTAAAAGGTTCGAAATCGCACTAAAAGTCGCAAGATAAAAGGGTAAAAATAGGATTTTCTTTCATTTTTTGGGGTTAACATCGCTTCAATCAAAAAACTTTTACGGGTATTCCCTGGATTTCAATGCGTATTACTTATCAATACAAAAAAAAAATCCGCGACTTTCGGAAAAAAGATCAGAGGTGCTTTTTACAACTTATATATCTACTCTACTTTTTTCCAGAGAATATTTAGTAAGGTTTGTCGATATGCATACTCTTAAAATAAATTAATATAATCGCATGAAATTTTGTAGATAGGTACATACCAGCGGCGTGCGGTGAGATTCTGATATAGGCAAGCAAGTGAAAAAACCCTACTCTAAAACTGTAAAATGAATGAAAATTAACGTGCAATTAACATACAAATTGTTTAGCAATTCTTAATCAACAAGGCCTTATAACACTTGTTTACAATATATGTATGTACAATTCAAGACTTAAAATTCAACTAAGAATGTGCCTCTTATTTGTAAATGAACGAAGTACTCTAATTTAAAATCGCGCCATCAAACATTCCCGCGCGTTCCTGATGTTTTCATTAGCATGAAGTTTCTGCGAAGCAGAGAGATGATTGCTTACAACGCAGTATAAAATTTGGAACTCTTCATTTGTGTGCGTTGGCAATTTTATATTTGTAGTAGTGGGATTGCGCGTACGTGTGTATGCGATATTATGCGTTTGAGATGAATGCTTTTCTGGGTCCTGATTGGTTGAATGGTGTGTATAGTAGCGCCACTAGGGGAAAGATTAAAGAAACCATGAACTACATCGGTTGCGCGCGACTATTAAGTGAAACGATTTAAAGTTTATTACAATGTTATCTTTACTTTTTTGTGCCAGTGGGCAAGCAACGCCTAAAATGCTTCTATGGACCGCACGCCCATGGTACATACCTAATTCTACTAATATCTTTTTTATATTTCTGTATCGATCTCGTCAAAAAATATGTTGAAAAATCCAACCTACGTAGGATGTAGGTAATCGTCTTAAAATGCTGATAGAATATTTAAGTTTTTGTTCTAATAAATTTAAAAATATCAGATAATATTTTATGTAAGAATAAACCTATTGAATAATGTGTTATAATAAAAATTACGGCCTATTTTGCAACTTAAATTATGATTTCATAAAAAATAAATAACAATATAAAACATTTAACGTCTCCATAAAAGTTAAAGCCTTTTGTTTTTATTTTTTGCCGTCACTTCTATATTCTTTGTTTTTATGGGTCTACCACTATAACTGGGGGTGGTGGCATACTAGATACAAAAATATTAGTCAAGTGTTGGACAATATCCTTAATTATTATTTATAAATGTGGATTCCCAGCCTCGGTGTTTCTCTCGCTGTTTTTGAATATTTTTACGGGTTTTTTTTTTTTAATTTATTTCTAACATTTTATTAGATACGACATGAAAATAATTTGATTAGGTACTTCAGTAACCAAAGGATACGACAGCTTAGTTATAATTACAATATAATTATATGCAGTATATATTTTACAACGCCAGTCAATGTATCTATCAATTATCAGATATAAAAACATCGTAAGCAAAAGCGTTCTATAATCTATACCTATTCCTCAAATTTCAATAAGATTTTTTACATCATTTTATCTTTTAATTTATTATTTAACTGAACATTACATTAAAATCTCGAAGATAAACAAGATAATACACATCATATAATGAAGAGTTATACTAACTAGGGCGATCTCTTCCAGTTAACCAAAATGATCTTCTAGGTAAATTTAGTATACACAAATATTATTTACTGGTTTGTCCGTTATTATAAATAAATAAATAAAAATATTCTTCCTTCCAGGTTATTCGGGTGTTGGCTGCGTGTCTGTTGATTTTCTCTAGCTTTCGACAGCGATACTGCTGCCATCTTCAGGAAATAGACTAGAAATAGCTAGAGAAAATCAACAGACACGCAGCCAACACCCGAATAACCTGGAAGGAAGAATATATATACCATGCTGTGAAAACTTACAACATCAATAAATAAAAACTTTATTACATATAAATTTACATGAAAAGGGCGGATTTATCGCCTGTTGGCGATTTCTGCCAACCATGATAGTACGAGTATACAGTAATGTAGTATTACACCACAAAAAGGCATTTTTTTCGATGAACCATAATACGAGTATGTACAAAAAACAGGTAGTCATTTTTTTATATGATAATAACCCTACAACGAACAACGTATTCAAGATGTCTAAAAAATCAACGTGGTGTGCGTGTAAAATTATAAGGGGGTTAACAAAATGCCCCTCTCTATACAAAATTGTGATTTTATCGCCTGAAAGGGTCTTCAAATTAATGAGACGACAGTGATACTACAAAATAAAATTTATATTTAAGCAAACAAAATTCTGAAAATTCGCCACCGTAAGCGAAAAATAATATTGTGTTGGTTTTACAGTACTCGTCCTGGTTGGTACCATACAAAATCCCAGGCAAGTTTTCGTTTATAACTTTTCTATTTGTATTGTAAGGGGATGAATATTTTCATATCCTGCACCTTTCCGGAATCTTTAATGAATAGAATCGACAAAATATTATACGCAGAATAGTGCCCATTCTCGGAGATACTCGTAGAAGGGAAGGGGATTTGTCAGGAAATAAATTTGAGTAAGAACATGTTCAGTTGAGAACCAAATATAAAATTGGATTTGAGTTTACAAGCCACGATCATTGCTTGAAAAAATTAAAGGGATTTGGATACTCTTATTGGAGATTTTAAAAAGATATGCGTGTATGTTATTACTTTGCACTACGTTTATATATGTATCTACATTCTCTACAGCTTTCTATCCTTGCAGAGAAAGCAGGGAGAAAGGATCATGGTTCATCTTTTCAACATTTCCAAACTGTTTTAACTTTTTCACAATATTTTCAGGAGTCACATTGTGAGAAGTCGTATATTCACCACTTTATAGTGCCAACAGTCCCCCTTATACCAGCTTCATATAAATGTGCTGTCTGGTGGCGCTAATTAATATTTGTATATTTTTTTAAATTAATATTGTGTATTCATAAATTACTCAAACGTATAATAAGTATTTTGAGAAATAAACCGAAATTTAATTGAATTGAGTTGAGTCTGGAGGTTTCAGCGATACCTAAATCTATAGAACTGTTGTCAATTTCTTTTCTCCAATTTCCTTCCTATTCCTGGATCCATTCCTATACCACTTTCTGACTTGTAAATAATTTCATTGATAGCACAAAGAACACTGTAATTGGCGCTATAAAACCTGATTTTATAAAACATATTGTTGTGTAATAAATGCTGATGTGTTATCAAAAAAAATTAAGGAACAAAAAATGAGGGGCAACGTTTTTTATTTGTTAATTTATAGCATCTTAACTTATTGACATTCATTGATCCTGCTGCCTAGACATTCAAAAGACGGATATTTTTTTTCCATGGAATGAATTCATTACCTTACCTTACATCTGATCAAATATTTAAAAAGTTGTAATCGATATTCGTATAGGTACAATATTTCACCCTAATCTCTACTTCTTGCAAATAAATTCCCTACTAAATTTTCAATTCAGATGTATTTTTCACACAATTTTCAAAATGAAATGAGAACCTTTTCCGACAAAAAAAAGCTTCGCTAATAAATTTCCCAGTATTTTATGATAACTGTTTTTAATTCCATAAATTTTGGCGAATAATACAATGGGTATTTGGGACTCTTGATACTGTGATGTATCCGTATTTTTTAGGGTTGTTTGGGCTGGCTAATCAATCGAAATACCTAACCCATTGTAAGGGGGGGAAAGGTCGTGGGTTGACCTTTCTCGTCCCATGGGGATTATTAATTATATCACTAACAGATAAATTCACAATTTTATTTAATTAGGATTCAGGTTAAACCAATCCGAAAACGCTTCATCAATTTTCGAGTACCTACCTGCAGAATCAAATACTTATTGATCAGCACTCTCCAGATTGGTGAAAAATAACGATCAGTGATACGTAAACATGTTCGTCGCTATAATATAAATAATTATAACTGTCGAACGCAGTAATAAAAATGTGACCGAGAAGGGACGACTACCTGCTTTATTCGCACTTACGACAGAGCCATTGGGTGCGAATAAAGCAGGTAGTCGTCCCTTCTCGATCACATTTTTATTACTGCGTTCAGCAGTTATAATTAATCGTACTATAGTACGTAATTATCAAAACCGCATTGGTTCTCACTCCCTGAAGTAAATCATTAATCAGTCCGGTTTTGTTTATATCTCATGGCAAGATCAAAATAATTTATCGATACGTCACCCTACAAATCTTCTATACTAGTAAAACAAAGTTCATTTTTTGTAAGTGTTTGTAAAACTCGCGCATTGTACGATGGATTGATGCGACAATTCACAAAAATTTTCCTACCTATCTGCTTTAAGTTTTAAAACGTTGCCATTTTTTTTGTTTGTTTATGTTGTAAACTCTAAATATGAAGAACACTTAAACAAGGCGGCCGTCTTGGAATCCATTTTGCATTGTATTTTCTAACCACAGATTATTATAAGGAGACAGGCGATTTTCGATGTCACAGACCATACATTGTAATTGGTACACTCATAGAAATTTATACTATACTCAGCGGCGTGCGGTGAGATTCTGATATAGGCAAGCAAGTGAAAAAACCCTACTCTAAAACTGTAAAATGAATGAAAATTAACGTGCAATTAACATACAAATTGTTTAGCAATTCTTAATCAACAAGGCCTTATAACACTTGTTTACAATATATGTATTTACAATTCAAGACTTAAAATTCAACTAAGAATGTGCCTCTTATTTGTAAATGAACGAAGTACTCTAATTTAAAAGCGCGCCATCAAACATTCCCACGCGTTCCTGATGTTTTCATTAGCATGAAGTTTCTGCGAAGCAGAGAGATGATTGCTTACAACGCAGTATAAAATTTGGAACTCTTCATTTGTGTGCGTTGGCAATTTTATATTTGTAGTAGTGGGATTGCGCGTACGTGTGTATGCGATATTATGCGTTTGAGATGAATGCTTTTCTGGGTCCTGATTGGTTGAATGGTGTGTATAGTAGCGCCACTAGGGGAAAGATTAAAGAAACCATGAACTACATCGGTTGCGCGCGACATTTAAGTGAAACGATTTAAAGTTTATTACAATGTTATCTTTACTTTTTTGTGCCAGTGGGCAAGCAACGCCTAAAATGCTTCTGTGGACTGCACTCCCATGACTATACTATAGTATTATATATATTTTCATTTCAATCGTACATACATGGATCACCTACGCCTGAAAAAGAAGTCAATTTTATAAATTAAGTTTCTTCAAGAATATCGGATAATTGTGTCATAATTAGCAAAAAAAAAATGCTGTACCTAATTTCTGTTGAGGATAGGTACATAAAGTAATTGTTTCTTGTAATAAACCTACAGAAGACATCAAAAGAGAAATTACAAGAACTTACTTAGTGAGAAACGAATAAAAATTAACTACGTTATTAAATAAGAAGTAATTGGAATGTTATAAAGCACAAAGCGACCTTCATAATAAAACAAAAAATGTAGCTCAAATAAAAAAGATATTATATACCTTTATTTAATTGAAAACTAAGTTTCAAAAATACAAGTATTTAAATTGAAGCGGAGTACATGGTTGCCGCAGTTGGTTAAGGCGGCATTCTCTCAAGCGGGAGGTGCCAGGTTCAAATCCCGATGCTGGCGATGGCTAGTGCGAGACGTGCAGGAAAGTATTTGGGTTTGTATATTTACATAGAAAACGTAATTGTAAGGTGATAGTTTCTAAGAAAAAAAATGTAGTAGTGTGTAGATCCTTGCAGTGAGAGTCACCTCCAAGGAACATTAAGGGTGTTCAGAGTAGTTTCGGGAGGGGTTTGTTGAGGGGAACCCTTCCGGCGAACATTGAGTCCTCCTTTGAAGAAATGTTTTTGTTTAAAAGACTGGATGATATAGGAGCTAAAGCTCCTGAAACATCCAGGGGTGTAGATGGGTTTACCCTTAACGTATATGCAAGCCGATCTTTTTTTATAAACAAATTAAATGTTAGCAATTAAACTCAAGTTTCATTGATTTTTGTAACTTTTGTAATAAATTTGAAACATTTATTATAAACTGGTAAGTATTGCAGTAGGTACAAATTGAACTTTTTAAATGCTCAATGCTATGCTCTAAAAATACCAGAGGCAATTTGTGAAGGAAATAAAAATAAAAATCACCTACATACATAATAATATATTTTTAATACGGCCTTATTATCGTTATGGGGTAAAATTCTGTTTTAGGTAAGTAAGTATTTAACAACCCTGCGAATTATTTATTATGGTAGCGATTACATTAAGGTTTTATTCACATATTGCATGTTCCATATTCTAATGTATTGCCTAACAGCTACTCTAGGGAAAATAATACCAAAAATTGGTCTATAACTGAACACGAAAATAATATATTAGTATGTAATAAGTTATAGTCTCCTTCATGTCCCTCTACAAAACCTTCACGGCTTTGCAACTTTTCTCAATTATCGGAAAAATGATTAATACTTGATTATCAATTGAAATTATTTGTTTCCATTACACCTACATATCTTCCTCTTGGTCTGATTGGCCTGCAGCAAGTATCTGCAATCCGCCCTCTCCTCAGCCCTTCAGCTCAGAGTTCTTACCCGCAGCCCTTGGCGCAGCTCATACCCAGAGCTCGGCAGAAAAGCGTTAATCCGTTAATCGTTAATTAACAAAGTTAACATTTTGGTTAATGATTTAACGCTTTTCTCACCTCCAAAAATAACGGATTATTTAACTTCCGTTACATTTTACTTCCGATAATTAAGTCTGTTAATATGTAATTGTTTGCATAGATATCATCCACTGGAGGCGCCGGCATTAGATAATCCAAGGGTTGTATGGGGTCATATTGTGTGGTATCGTATGTGGGTTAGGAGTTGAAAAAGAAATTTCACTTTGAGATAGTGTAAATGTGATAGTAGTTGTACTTATGTAGTTCTATTTCATGCCATTTAACCGCGATTTTTAGGTAGATTTCCATAAGGAACTCTACCTATTCGTTTCTCCCGTGATGTCGCAGAATTGAAAAATTTCTACCCAGTATCACTAATTAGGACCAGGAGAACCCGAATCCGACCTTGGTTTAAAAGTTTATATATATAAGCCATATATATATATGTCCCTTTTCTTGTGCGCACGTTTGCGGCCAATCTATGCGTCGCAGAAACGTGAAACTTGTGTGGTAGATTTTTGGTAAGGGGTAGATGAACTGATAGGAGATTGGGTGAAATCCATTAAGAGGAAGGTTCACTTTTTAAGGCTTTAAATTAAAAAACAATCATTCTGAGGGGATCCAATGATTGTGAGGGTCTGTGTCTGGTATCGCATGAAAGGGCATTAAATAAGGAATACAGATCAAAAGTTATATTTTGTCTAGCTCAATTCCTCGGACTACACTGATCGATCGAAAGATCTAGTTAAGTAGTTACCGCATAGGTACTAGCGTGTTTGTTGTCTTAGAAAAGTGCTTCACGATACGAGTAGAACTCACATCTTTTTTCAAATTTCTAGTGCTTAGGTACCGGTACCAATCCATATTATATGTGGAATGCAAATAATTTGATTATTGGATTAGGTACTTCCTTTGATTATTGAAGTACTTAATCAAATATTTTTTCGTCATACGGTACTTCGATAATCAAAGAATAAACTACATCCATACTACTTCATCGCTTCGCTGGTTTATTTGCTGATAATATTGTGATTGTTTTTATTATATGTACAGATGTACTCTTAAAATTAATAAAATTAATAAATCACTTGAAATCTACCTATGCCTGTGGCGTGCCAAAGGAATTTTTTTACATTAATGCTTTAATGGATTAACGTTAACTTTCGTTACATTTTTCAAAATGTAACGCTTTAACGATTAACGTAGTTAACTTTTTAGTTAACGCTTTAACGATTAACGAAGTTAACTTATTGATTAACGGTGCCCACCTCCGCTCATACCCATACAAATTCACTCTGACTTGAAACTTATACTTTATAATTATTTTATCATTCTGCTATATTGTGTGAAAATAATTCTCGTATAGAAGAGTGTGATACTAAAATCTCTTGAAAATTGATTTTTTGACAATTGAAATAATCCAATTGAAATAGTTTCTTACTCTACATAAGTAATCTGCGGTTCTGAGATTATTATAATTTAAAAATGTATTACTTTTCTGTTCTAAAAATACCTATTCCAAGAGAGAGATACTTACAAATTTTTTATTTAAATAAACCTCCAGATATTTAATTTTCATTCCCTGTAAGTATTGGAATTTTGCCATTATTTAATTGAGGTGAAAAAAGATTCTTAAAAAATTGTCCCATGTAAAACATTTTGTGTGTGCGAAACCTAAATTTAATAGAAAACTGAGCAGCAAATATCACCTAAATGGTTATCAAGAGCAATAGAAACCAATATTAATAATTATGTGAATTATATCGAGACTATAGATATTAAGATAATAAGCAGTTTTGAGAGCATACTATCTGCACAATTCAAAGTCAATCAACACGCGCAAATTTTTCCTTGGTAGGTACTCACCCTTCATTCTGCATAACTCTGCGTCAATATTTCTTAAAAAATATTCAATTGCCCTAGCCGTCACCTCATGGATTTCCTAAATATCCCCCTCAAACTTCTTGATGGGAATCAAACTTAAAAACTAACATTAGTATTATAGTTATTGAGACTTGTATATTCCCGAAATTTCGTTACATTTTTCAGGCTGAAAAAGCTGAAGACTTATTGTACATGGAGGTACTATATTCTCCCCTTCTAGTATATTATAATATTATTTTAATCAGTAATGTGTAACCTATTTTTTCAAGAATAAATCAATGCTTTTTTATAATTAGTTCCGTGTATCGAAACCTTCGTGGAAAAGGGGTGAAGAAATTCACCGTTTTATAATAAATGACCGACCAGAATGAAATGCGTAAATTATTATTAAGTAACTTACAAATTCGTTAATTGAATTGGTTTGAAACATACGGTGAATATTTAATTTAACATTCCCGCATACAATTTCATAAAAAATGCAGGTTATGTGTTTCGAATGAATTATAGATTTTTTTATTTGTTTAAAAGCATACGTGATCGTCACACACATTCACAAAAACGTTGCCCAACTCCAACCATTTTTTTAATGAATCTGGATTTATCGAAATAAACCCAAATACATCTTTGTACACTTCACAGAAAGCTTAAAAGCTTGTGTTGTGAAGTGGAGTAAGTCGGGGATTGAACCCGCGCCCACTGGATTAACAGTCGAGCGCGTTACCAACCGGCTACCGATCACCTCTTGTTACATATTATTTCACAACACATTAAGGACGAAGGAAGGAAATGAGACTATACGCTCTGACTGCGATGTCGAGAATATAGTAAGGTAGGGGAGAAGTAGAAGACGCTTCTGTATAGACAATGTCGACCAAATGGATGACACCAGACTGTCAAAGATAGTCAACACGGAAAACCCCACTGGTAGAAGATTACCCGGAAGGCCACCCAAGTGAAAATTTACTGAACAAAACTAACTTTATAACATTTTTCTATGGAACTTTGTTTTATTCATTTTATTATATTCACAATATGACCTAATCCATTAATCCTGCTACTTCTAATACGTGATCCATCAATTAGTAAAGGTTATTCCGAGTCACTTGTCAGAGTAGGTATATAGTTGGGCCTAATCAAGCTCTCAAAATGAAATTGCTGTATAGGAGTAATTAAGCCACTAGAATATTAGGCTTCAGTGATTTTTCTACGAACCCATCGTACATCCCCTTCACATCATTTTATTAGCCTTATGTGTAGTAAATTGATTTGTTCAACTAATTAAATACATTTTTTGGGATAAGTGATTTCGAGAGAATTCACGTGTAGCAAAATCAATAAGAGAAAAAGAAATACTGTTTTTATTTTGTTATGTTATTTCGCCCAGCGATGGATGCTCTATATTTTCTTATTATAATCGTAATGTTTCGATATTATTGGCAGCTGAATTATAACATTGATTGCGTGATTTGTAGCTATTTGACCATTTGCTAAATGTTTCTTTTTATAAAAAGTTCAACATTTCAAAAGTTGTGTATATGCATATCGTGAGTCCTTTGATAAAGTTCAGCGAGTTCAAAAATGTATCGCTGGTTATCAGTAGGAAAATGTCGAGTTAGACAATTGAATATTGTTGAATGTTTTCTGTTGTAAAAAAATAAAATAAATTTGTAAGTAAGGTATCTTCTCCATTCTTCTCAGGTGTGCCGTGTGTAGGTTGTCGATGTTGGTCCTGAAGATGGCCTCTGTAAGTAGGCCGAAAGCTCGACAACATTGACAACCTACACACGGTACACCCGAGAAGAATGGAGAAGAGATTAATTAACAAGGACCGTGAAAATCTACAAAGCTATCTTGTAAGTTAGGTTTCTTAAAATGATGTAATCTCACGAATCAGTAAGCTGTGCTATTGAAACATGAAAAGCATTCATCAGCATTTCCGTTCCACTGTAATTTACATACATAAATGCAAAAAAGCGTCTTAGTTGAAAAGGGAGGAGCATTCGACGATGTAATATAGGTACTGCTATAAATACTTGTATGTGAAGTTACAGAGATAATTACAGTTTACGGATCGTCCAGATTTTAATTACAAAGCATTAAATTTATCATGTGCTAGTATTATCAACTTAACAAGACTATTAGAATAATATAATTACTTTTGATGAAATAACAGTTATTACTACTAAACTACTACTGGGTACTACTACTGTTGCGAACATTATTGTGAATTAACAACACCAAAAGCGCTGACAACTTCTGAACAACAACGATATTGGAATCGATTTGACGGCGGCGGTTTAATTATATTGCTGTTGAATTTCACCAAGCAAGTGATTAATTATTATTTGACTACTAAACCATAATAAAATTACACGAAATAATAGTTCTGCATTATACGCGGATTTCCATTTACGCGAATTATATCGTGAGAGACCGTTTCGCAAAATGGAAATAATTAAAACGTCTGACCTTATTGTGATTTTCCATGAAACTTTGGTGACAGTCGTTAGTCGATCTAATAATTTAATTATTTTATTTTAAATATTACACGGCGCAAGGCCATTAATACATAGATAGTTAACAGACATTAGATCAAAGACGTACAAATATATACAAGTACACTTATGAATGATGACATAAGTGAGTTTATCCAAGCAAGGATTGTAGCATTAGTGTGATTATCCTATTTCAATGTGTGGGCTGTGACACTATCCGGGTGATTGTGACATTTGTGTGATTATCCATGCAAAATTGTGACATTCGTGTGACTATCCATCAGTGGCGAGGGGTAGATTTCTGCAGAAGGGAAGCCGGGGCTAACATTTCTTATGGGATTACGTCAGATTAGACACTATTGTACCTATCATTTTTTCCAAAAGATAACTCGATGGGAATCGTGTTCTTAGGTAGCTTCGCGTCTGCCATCCATGCATAAATTGTGACTAAGTTAGATTATCCAATATTTATGCATGGATTGTGCATAAATATTGGATATGATGAGATTATCCATGTATGGATTGTTACATTAGTGAGTTTTTCATGTAAGGATTTTGACGTTAGTGTGATTATGCATGCATGGATTGCCATAAATTTTAATAGATAATTAAGTTGTTAGTTAGTGGCAGTAGGTAACAATCCTTAACCTTTCACTGAAAGATGATGTATTTGAAGGCCATACAAAACTCGCTTGTCATTTGAATAAATTGTACTGGGTACATTCATACTCATCATTAATAGTACAAGAGTCACATTATTGAAATAATCAGTAAATGCAGCCGGACTAGTGACAGTATGCTGGAATGTACTATTATTTATATAACTATTGCAATGTGCCGATTGGTACCTTCTAGTAACCATTGCTGGTAAATCATTATTATACAGGGTATTATACAAGGTATGCTTACGCGGAAATTCAGAGATAGAGCACCTCTGGGGGTACCAAAGTACTCCAATTTATATTACTTATACGATTTTTTGTAGTTTTTGAGTTATGATTTTTTTTTTATTTTATGTTTTCTTTTTTTGTCAGAACTGACTTCTAAGAAATTATTGGTCTCAGAGGCACGAATTACTTAGATACATGCTTTAATTTATTTTTTTACAAAATAGTGAATAATATATCTTGCAGACACAAAAAAAATGTAGGCCTGTCTGACGCCACCACGCCATGAAAAACTCGAAAAAATCGCGTAACATAAATATGGGTATTGAGGTACCCCCAGCTGAGGTGCTCTATCTCTGGACTCCCGCTGGCCATACATTTTGGGACACCCTGTATAATTAACTTTCGTAGATCACTGTTCTCCGTGAAAACACGGGGATTACACCAAACTTCTCCATGCATTTTTATGCTATTTCATTTAAACATACCGAGTACTAGTCATCATACGTACTAAGTAAGACCGAAGTAGTATTGAAAACCCTGTTTACATACAATGTAACGATAGCTATTTACCCTACCATTGGCAGGGAGGGCAGGGGAGAGTAGCGGCAAGATTTTAATAGGCAACCATAGTGCGTTGTATGACCTCATGTGTATGTAGCTATCATTTAAGCCACATTTCAGCTAGGCCGGATCTCGGGCGATAAGTAGGTACTTCATAAACACATTATCTTTGTAAGCGATAAAGGATAACTAATAATAAAATATTAGTCAAAAGTCTAGACTTAATAATAAAGATCATTGCTCTTCATTTAATTTAAGACAGAGATAGCTTTATTTGTTCTTTATGGAATTTATACACTCAAGGTATTTAATCTCTGTGAAAATTCTAGGTAAGAAAACAACATCAACGTCTTACTTATCATAAATTATATTTTTTTACAAACAATACCTGTGGGCGATATTATTTCTTAATATAAATACTACTGAGAATTACATTATGAACGAAATTAGGCGCAGGATAAACACTATAAACAGTATATTCTCTGTTTATCCTGCGATATACTATAACGAAGTAGGTATAGAATTAATACTGAGTTATTAAATTAGGCGCTTGAAGTCTGAGCTTAGCTTTTTTTATTTTTTAAATATTTAGGTTTGTATTTCAACGTTGTTAATTTACATAATAAATTATTATTTTAATGTATTGTGTAGAAAGGATCAGTGGTTTGAACATTAAATCTTCTTGGAAGAATAAGGTTATCTATTAAAAATTAATCTGTAATTTTATATTTCGGTTTAATTTTCGTATTAAAATTCCATGAATAATTTTGAAGTGGAGAATAATTTATGCAAAATAACATAAATATTGGCAAAAGAACAGCTATTTTTTACCACGTTTTTCTTAGCTTGCTTTCTTGTATGTTTGTGTGTTGTAAATCTTGCAATCGATTTTTCGACCACTTCCTAACATCCAATTGAGCTGAAACTTTTTGTGCAAGCTTAGTTCCGATGACAATACAAGATTTTAAAGATTTTATGATTGTACATTAGTCGCTTATGCGATAATTAATAACTTAATTAATAAATTAACGCGTCGATTTTTCGACCACTTCCTAACATCCAATTGAGCTGAAACTTTTTGTGCAAGCTTAGTTCCGATGACAATACAAGATTTTAAAGATTTTATGATTGTACATTAGTCGCTTATGCGATAATTAATAACTTAATTAATAAATTAACGCGTCGATTTTTCGACCACTTCCTAACATCCAATTGAGCTGAAACTTTTTGTGCAAGCTTAGTTCCGATGACAATACAAGATTTTAAAGATTTTATGATTGTACATTAGTCGCTTATGCGATAATTAATAACTTAATTAATAAATTAACGCGTCGATTTTTCGACCACTTCCTAACATCCAATTGAGCTGAAACTTTTTGTGCAAGCTTAGTTCCGATGACAATACAAGATTTTAAAGATTTTATGATTGTACATTAGTCGTTTATGCGATTATGCAGAAAACAGGTTGATGACCATAATGCAGCTGTATTAGATTATTATCGAACACAACCTGGAATTCGAATTTTCAAGATTCGCGCTCAAGATCGACTAGTTGATGCGATGCGTAATGTGGAAAATATCAACATGGATAATATCGTGCCAGCCGATATTAACAAAACTGGTGGTATGCCCAAGGAATTGGAAATTTTTGTTGGTGCAAAGATTATGCTGCGATCTAATATTGACCTTCAAAAAGGACTTGTCAACGGCTCTATGGGAAATATTGTAGAGATAGTGTGGCCTCAATTCCGAAGAGATCAAATGTATAATACAGATGTTCCATCAGTCCGTGTAGATTTTGGCCAGGACGGCGTTCATTTGATTCAACCGCGAGCTGTACAATTTCCAGCTAAATACAATCATGGAACAATTGAGCGGAGAATGCTGCCAATGATTCTTTGCTGGGAATGTACAGTCCACAAAATGCAGGGCTGTACTGTTGATCATGCTGTTGTCTATCTTGGAAAGTCACTTTTCCAAGATGGACAGGCATATGTGGCTCTCAGCAGAGTGAGATCTCTCGAAGGAGTACGTGTGACTGAACTGGATTGCAGTAAGCTGACTGGAAGAAAACCATGCAACGAGGATGCAATTAAAGAAATGGAACTAATGCGGAATTATCAGCCACCGGATCAACAATAATTTCACTCGTCAGTTAAGTTCCATCTTTATGTTTGTGAATGTCTTGTGTTTGTTTGTGTTTTATGTTTTCTGTATTGGACCGATGATGAGTCCGAGTCAAGTTCTCAAAATTGCCTCACCTCCTCGTGGTTGGGTCTGGTACTCCAAAAAATTTGGAAACAAAGAAGGCATGATTTTTGTGTGTTAAATTTAAATAAATGCATATATGAAGTTTCAATTGTTTTCTTTTAATTATGATTAAATTTTCAGATTTACAAAAATGATCGCAAGATTAACAATCCAAAACTAAAAAGAGTTAAATAATATTATCATATAAAAAAATTTATAAAAAATCCACGTTTTTCTCGGGCCCAAAGTGAACTAAAAAGAGGAAAATAACTTTTTCGGGGCTTTGTAAATCGATCAGTAAAAACGCATACCTAAAGCTACCTCTAAAATTCTACAACTAAAAACGTGGGGCGTAATTTGAACCTACAATAATTGAAAATCATTCAAATTTTCTTCAGAAATTTACCCATTCGTATGAAAATCTTATGAATTAATCTGCAAGCTTGATTTTGGATGTATCCAAGCCTAATTACTATCGACATCTAATTATAGGGGCGGAGGTAGAAAAACTGTAGAATTGGTCTGTAGAATAACTTTAGGTTAGTCTGTCCAGTTACCGGTGATGTAGTGTCGGGTCTTCACAGTACACACCGGTATTAACATCAATGTGTATGGTAATTAGGTTTGGATACATCCAAAATCCTCAAGTATGATACCATACACACATACACACCAGTATGATATCACCAATATCCTCAAGTATGATACCATACACACATACACACCAGTACAATCAGTATTAACTTGTAATGTACTTACATACCATGCACACATACACACCAGTATGATACCATACACACATACACACCAGTACAATCAGTATTAACTTGTATGTATGTATGTAATCCTCAAGTATGATACCATACACACATACACACCAGTACAATCAGTATTAACTTGTAATGTACTTACATACCATACACACATACACACAAGTATGATATCACCAGTACATTGGGACCCAGCCCCAGAAGAAAATTTGAATGATTTTCAATTATTGTAGGTTCAAATTACGCCCCACGTTTTTAGTTGTAGAATTTTAGAGGTAGCTTTAGGTATGCGTTTTTACTGATCGATTTACAAAGCCCCGAAAAAGTTATTTTCCTCTTTTTAGTTCACTTTGGGCCCGAGAAAAACGTGGATTTTTTATAATTTTTTTTATATGATAATATTATTTATTATTATTTTATTCGCAAAACAAACAGACATATAACAAAAATCGTAAATGTTATAAATAGCTACTAGTTAAGTACACCAATGGATATTTGTTAACAATCTTACATACCTACTACTAAAATTTATTCATGGCAATTATCACCTACGTAAATACTGATAATACAGTCAGAAAGAAATCCGAACAGCTGATTATAGCACGGATGAACAACGGATTTTTTAGTCATTTAGTAACAAAATTGTATGAATTTGTATACACGACAGCAACAATTAAAAATCATCTCAGAGAGGCCGCATTACGTATTTAGAGGGATTTCGTAGTATCGGGGGTAGATGAGGGGACATATTACAGAGGGCGCCTGCGACGGGCATATTTGGAACAAGTGTGAGGGCCTTGACTGCGCCATATGTGTTAAACTGAAGATATAAAGAACGAGATGCAGGACTTTCCTGCAAGCCAGTCTCCGGGATTAGAAGCCTTTTTCAGTCTTTAAGCCAGTTAGTCCAACTTCATTAAATTTTTACCTATTATTATAATTATTTCGTATAGCTTCTGCAAGCGTTGGGCGGCAACGTCAGAAGATAACAGAATTATGCTATCTGCTTCATACAGGAGACATGTACCCTACAGAGCAATATCCAGGCTTCCATTAAGAGGCAGCAGCAAATACAGTTTCTATATTCTACAATATGTTCTGGATTTAAAAGAAAGCTTAGCAATTGGGGTTAACTGGAAGAAATCGCAGTTCTGCGATAAATTCGCCCTAGTGAACAACGTTTTATAATCTGTACTATGTCCATTTTGTATATTTATATGTGTTTGTTGTTTACTTTAAGTTTAAATAAATAAATAAATAATAGACTCGTTCCGAAATCCGGTAAAGCGTCGCCCACAAAAATATAAGCTGCTTCAAGCCTGAAAAGATGATATGACAGCAAAAACTCCAAATTTCAAGGCTCACAGACCTTTTTTGGAAGCGGGGTTTAAAAAACAGAACCGTAGATGTATTATTTATATTTCATATCAATTTATAAAGTAAGCTTTTGGATTACTACCGTAAAGTGAGTATAAAAAGTGTTGTAGTTTGTGTATAAACGACAAAAACATTGGAATATCTCGTAGATGAAATCTAATTAAGAAATTATCATAACACGAAAGAAGCAATTATGAATTTAAGTATTTCATTTTACTACAAAACAGACGATAACAATGACATCAATTCGGGTTACATTCAATATTAACCCCGTATTATTTCAGTCAAAGTCTGAAATATCTTTTGTAGTATCTTCACAAAAGTTTCAACAGAGATTGTAAGCAACTCAGCCACGATATGTCTCGATAATAAAGTACTACTTCTGAGGCACTTGTAAGAAATGTTCAAACATTCTGTCACACAATGTGGCAGCTCTTCAAAAGCAAAACATTACACAGTCTTGTCTTTAAATGTAAGAAACTGTTATTCTGAAATCGCTACTGTGAAATCACTTGTATGTAGTTATGTAACGTGGGATACTCGTATTTTAGTTAAGCAATAATTATTAACGATTTGGTGACAGTTTGTCTCCCGACAGCTCAAAGTTCCACAGTTGATATTTATTTAATTATTAATTATTAATTAGGTAATTAATATTATTAAAATTACAAACAATAAAAAACATATGTTAGTCCGATACAAAATAACAATAACAATAGATATTAGACATATTATTAGTCTGATACAATAAAAATTAATCATTTAACCAAGAAGTTTTATACTATACGAACAGAACATAACAGAACGGGATGGACATAATATTTCCGCAGAACTGTTTTGAATTTTTCGCGTTTTAAAGCCTTTTTTGGAAGTTCTCGATTCATATATTGACAATATAAAGAGCATATTATATGTCGCGCGCTGGACCCTAAAGTTTCTAAAGAGGTAAAACACTGTTTAATCAGACTTCTACGTTTCAAGCCTATTCGTTGGAAAGAAAAACAAATGACTATCCTCTTTATAATATTGTAGATTAACATAGTATTTTCTAATCAAGCTCGTCCCAGTAACTAATTCGTTAGAAAAAATATGAAAAACCCCTTACAAGGACAAGCTTATGACGGAAATTGATGAAGAAGATCGGTGTTTGTAGGCTGTTACATTTCACATATTGCGAATAACGAGTTAATTTAGACATCCCAGATGTGACTGTCACATCGTTTTTGCTAATTGATGTGAACCATCATAGTTTATATACAGGGTGTACCAGAAAGTAATTAATCACACCATAGAATGCTAGTCAGCAAACTTCATACAACTTGCAAGGCTGACACATCATTATACTATACCTACTAATAATATTGAAAGCCTCTACTCAGCTAAGTACGTACTGTATTATAATTCAACTAGAGGGTACCTACCCGTGAAAATCACGGAGGCTTGCTTAAATATGTTTTTGTGTAACCACCTATTACTATTCCACCCTTCAAAGTTCCTCGAGTAAACACAGGAAGATCACAAGGCTCCGTCTTTTCCCCGTCTCTCCAATATCGTCATGAAAGTCGTAAGATCAGATTCATATTGTCGACTTTTTTAGTTGGCACCCACTCCTGAAAGTCACAAAACTCCTCTTACATGTCTACCTACATACATACTTAGGTACTTTACACACATATAGATGGTGGGTACTTTAAATAGTTCGATTTGCAATCTTTACGTGTATAGGCACGTACCATATTGTATGTATGAGAATTCTATTTTCATTTTCTGTTACATTGTTATTATAAAATGGTACTTACTTGGTTATTTCCACAAAACAAGTATTTGAAAACTATTTTCATTCATAATTTCATTAGTAGGTATGGTATCATTCGATATTTCAAATTATTCATTCATAAAAGTTTAAAAAATTGAAACTTCAACGAAAATGTCTAGCCACCAACGAAGGCGTCGCTGCTTTAAATTTACATACATATTCGTCGAACTTGCAAAATTTTCAAATGGGCAAGCGTTACATACCCACATGACTTGGATAATACAAGTATTATGTAATGGAATGATAGAAGCTACGTACATGTCGCTAAGTTGAACCAGCGTTATTGATAGATTGAAATTCGTTCAAGTGTTGAATGAATTCATTAAAACTCGTAATTATTTTACCACACTTAATTAATACTTCTGCGCTATAAGTATAATCAATAATATAGCTATGTAAATTTATTTTTGATTTACAAATTTTATTCTTGTAAAGCGTTGGATTTTTTCTACATTCCGTAGTATATACAATGTAGTATTCCCGCAACAGTGCAGAAGAATTAAGGATGAACATTGTCGGGCTTACGACCGACTTCGTGCCACCAAATACCACCCTCTCCCAACAGTAAGAAATGCAACAATACATGGGTACTTAATATACATGAAATTCGACAACACAGCCGTCGTGGTGTAGTGGATATGATCCCTACTATGCGAAACGAAGGTCTGGGTTCGAATCCCAGCCGGGGTGAACTGAAATGGATAATGTTTCTCGAGTGTAAAGTGATCACTAAAGCCAGCTGAGGTCGGTCGTAAGCCCGACAATGTTCATCCTGAATTCTTCTACACTGTTATGTAGATTTGTTTTTCGGGTTGATCGTGTGATGTGATCAGATGATCCGACGTTTCGGCGAACCTACTGTCGCCTTGGTTACGGATTGTCACAACGTCGGATTGCCGATCACATTACACGATCACCCCGAAAAACAAATCTACATATGGATCATCGTGAAAATCTGCAACTACTAATACTTTTGCTAGATTTGAGTGATGTTATCCATTTACCAAAAACATTTCCCGCATATTTAACGTTCAAAATTGCATGCACGAATTTGCGGACTGTACTGGTAGCTCGCTAATCAAACTGTTGAATGAGTTTATAATATTTTAGGGACAATTTTTCTTGATTCAAAAAAGTTTTATGCTAATTTAGTTGATTATAATGCGGGCAAACGGGCAAAATTATGTTTATTTCCGATTTTCCTGAAGGGTATATCGTCGTTGAAATTACACTTACGGACGAATTTTCGTTTTCAGGAGTCTATACAAGATAATGAATGATATTTTACAGTAATATTTTATTTTAATTTATTACAGGTATAAGTGCAAAACAGATAACAACTATAGATATAAGTAATTGAAGATTAGTTCATTCATAATTCAGCTGTCACCCACAAGCATGCACCACAGTTAAATTAAAACATATAAGTTCATTCCGGTCGTCTCACACACCCATACTCAATCTCGCTCACACACTCACCCATCGCACACGCACACATCAGATTTCACAATTTTTAGGCAGAAAAACAGAATATAAACAAGAATATAAAAATATAAAAAAAAAATTAGAAGGAAGAGTTCGGGATAAAAGGATGAGGAGGGAGAAGAGGGAGGGGATAGGGAGGGATGCTCTGCATGTCAGGGAGGTAATATGGATGACGTTAGCCTAGCACGTACTTGTCGCTTGTATACCGGTACAGTAAAGATGTACTCAGCACATCACGATACAGTTTTTAGCATAGCGTAAAGTGTATTGAAGGAAAATCCCGCGGGCTTAAGGCCCTCCACATCCCCGGGTAGCTCAGGCGCATTAATAGCGACCTCTTTACCCGCACTTCTAGCAAAATATTATTAGGAGGTGGGCCCAGGGTTAGCCTTAAGGGAGCCCCCCGGCAAACCCCACCCCCGAATTACGTTCCTTCAATATCCTTGTCCAAGGAGGTTACAAAATTTCACTTATTACTACAATATTTCAAACTATATCTATACTTATATGTAATTCTTACGAGCTATGCTATTCTAATTACAACGTATTTTATTAATTCAATCTTACATAATATATTTGATCTTACATGGAACACCATAATACACACACACACACACACACACACACACACACACACACACACACACACACACACACACACACACACACGTACACGCACAAACACACACACACACGCGCACACGCACAAACACACACACACGCACACAGGCGCAAACAAGCACACGCGCACACGAGCACACGCGCACACGAGCACACGCGCACACGTGCACACACACACGCACACTCACATGGAAGCACAGCTGCTGAGAATTCATCTCAGGAGAAGATCACTTCTCCCATAGGTGGCGCGACCCTGGAGGTATCCTCCTGGACAAGGACACAGGATTCAGCCGGCTCTCCTCAAGCGGAGAAGAAGACAACACGAGACGAAAGAGTTCTCGTTCGACCCAAAAAGACCAAAGAATTAGGCTAGGCAACCACTCTTTGGGTGGGGACCGGCCCAACCTCAAAGTGCGATTCCCAGCGCGAGTGCCAAACACTAACAAAATTCTCGAAACACGCCACGTTTCGACCATTCAACATCAACTTCGCGCACCAGATTGGACGCGGGGTGTCATCACTCAAACCCATCATCATTTCATCCCTCGCATCTTCCATAATCGGGCATTCCCAAAGGATATGCCCCGAAGACTGTTCGACCCTTCCACAGACACACCACGGTTCAGCCGCCAGGCCAAGCTCAAAGAGCCTTCCCTTGAGCTTCCCGTGTCCCGTCACAAGCTGGACCGCAAGGTGACTCAACGACAGAGATGTAAACGAAAGTATACTTGGTTTTGTGTAGTTATTTTTTTATTTACTTTTATACGCGGACTTTGCCAACACACTTCTCAGTATTATCAGCCAGAAGAGTCTACATATTTTATCATTCATTATTCACATATAAACTCATCAGCCTAATACTGGGAAAAATTCACCTATCCAGAAATCACGGATATCACAGGATTATAGGCTCAGATGCGCGGGGCCTAAAATACAAGCATTGTGCCTGAAATATCTGTATTTAGAAATCGTCTTACAAGTATTAATATTTTATGTAATTATATAGTAGTTAATTTTATGTAATAAAGTAGTTACATACTCGTAAGATTAATATTGCTTTAACAAAAAAAAACAAACATAAAGTCTAATTACTCAGATTACAAACACAAAAAAACAGTAAGTACTTACAAAAATTCTTAGGTACTTATAAATAATTTGATTTTTATTAGATCCGTTTTTATGTAAAGGTACCTAAATCGAATTAGTTGAATGTACATTTAAGTACCTACCTACCAGTGGCGAAGGGTGGATTTCTTCAGAAGGGAAGCCGGGACTAACATTTCTTATAGGATTACGTCAGATAAGACACTATTATTCCTATCATTTTTTCCAAAAGGTAACTCGATGGGAATCGTGCTCTTAGGTAGCTTTGCGCCTGCTACCTACAAAATGATTATTTTGATATTCAAAGGAAATTTAATTACCACTGTTTATTGACAAACATTACAGAGAAATTCAATGATTTTGTTAATGTTGATCGTAAAGAACATACTCGTAATTATTTCCCTTCCATGTTTGATACGGTTGACGTAATTTTGGGCTCGTATTGATAAATTCCAAAAAGAAATAAAAAAAAAATGGGAGACCTTAGATCTCGACAACGTCACTAAATATATGGGATGGCTGGTAGAAATTGCCATTTGACAATAAGCCCGCCCTTTGTATGTTTTTTTTTATTTTTTTTTACGCGGAGGCATGACTTTGCCAACACACTTCTCAGTATTATCAGCCATAAGAGTCTACATATTATCATTCATGATTCACATATAAACTCATCAGCCTAATACTGGGAAAAATTCACCTATCCAGATATCACGGATATCACAGGATTAGGCTCAGATGCGCGGGGCCTAAAATACAAGCATTGTGCCTGAAATATCAGTATTTAGGAATCGTCTTACAATATTGCAAGTATTAATAATGACCGATTTTTGCATTTTTATGTATACATTTTCCGGTAAATCTAATTTTTTAAATTGTTTATTAGCGATTTTGGTATTATACTTGTAGCTGATAATACTAATGGGATTATATATACCGACCTAGAATGCCAAATATTTTTATTTCACCTGCTAATTCTGTATATTTACGATTTTTTTCTGCGACGGTTGTTTGAATATTAAATGTATTTGGTACAGCGATGTCAATTAAATAAGTAATTTTAGTTTGTTTGTTATGTAAAACTACATCGAGTCTATTATGATGTATTGTTCTATCTGTTATAATTGTTTTATCATAATAGAGCCTATAATTTTGATCTTCTAAAACCGATTCCGGGTTGTATTTATAATATGGAATTATATTTCTCGAATTTATTAATTTATATTTTATAGCTAAATTTTGGTGGATTATTTTTGCCACATGATTATGTCTATATGTATATTCAGTTTGCGCGATTGTTGAACAACCCGAAATTATATGTTGTATCGTTTCCGGTTTAGCGAGACATTTCCTACATGAATCATCTATTATATTTGTATCTTTTATTATATATTTTTGATAATTTTTTGTTTTAATTACCTGATCCTGAATCGCTAGCATAAACCCCTCAGTCTCCCCAAACAAATCCCCAATAATCAACCATCTGTTTGACGCAAATTTGTCAACATGAGACTGGTTAAGATCATTGAGGTGTCTGGAGTGAATCTCTTTCCTACCCCAAGCTACTAAAAGCTCATTTAAATAATTATTACGCGGACCTACTATTTCGTTATTTAAATTTAAAGGCGTATGATTTTTGTCGGCCTGTACTATAATTTTGTGCATAATTGAATGATTTTGTTTAGTAATGAAATATGTTTTTAAAGAATCTATTTGATTATTATGTAAATCGGTTATGTTTACAAATCCCCTACCACCTATACTTCTAGGCAGAGACAACCTTTCTTTCGCGGAATTTGGATGATGGTATCTATTTTTGGTTAATTGGGTTCTTATTAGTCTTTCTAAATTATTTAAATCGGTTTTGCTCCATTTTATTATGCCAAAAGAGTATGTTAATAATGGGATCGCCCAAGTGTTTACCGCTTTGACTATATTTTTTGCTGATAGATCACATTTAAAAATTTTGTTTAATCTCTCTTTGAAATCTTTATTAATATTATTTTTAATACTAGTATGGTCTAAATCTCTAGATTGCGGAAAGCCTAAATATTTAATAATATTTTATTTTTGTGTTGATAATGTGTATTGAAATCTAGGGAACGATCGTAATTTTTTTTTTGATTAAAGTGAAATTAAACCCATTTTTAAAAAAAAACGTTAAATTTACTATTTTATCATGCGATTTTGAACCTTAATGCCGTGGGAGATGACCATGACCTCATATTACTGTTGTACCGAGCGACGCAAAGGCTAAAGCTCGTTGTAATTTCAAGTTCAAAAAAATAAATAAAAAAATATATATATATTTGGGTGCCTAGCTTCAAGGGGACTAGTACCCACGCTTGATTGATTTGGCGAAATATTCCACAAATAATATAAAAGCCTCACCCCTGCGTGAGTTGCGAATATTGTCGCTTATTTATCAGAGCTTGAAACACTTGTGACAGAAAATATATTATCATTTAATTCGTTATTCTTGTATTGTGGTAAATATTTTAATAATTAAAAATTCTGAAATGTAAAATTGAGACGGCATTATACAAAAAAATAATTACATTTCTATTGTTGAAATAAAACCAGCTACGTACCTACTTAAACCTTTTCAATTGGAACATTGGATATCCACCTATTCACCAACTTGATATGTACCTACCTACTTCAAACTCATTATGTGGTTCACACTCATTCGCAAGGACAGTTTTCAAAATTGTTAATAAAACCCTCATTAAGAGATGGAGACGTTACAGTATCACCATCGATTGGACTATTGGACATAAAATAATATGTTGCGAATTGATCCAAATACGTAATAGTAGGTTTTATCGAATTTCGAGTAAGGCGTTGAACGCAGCTTTAACGTTTCGGCAAAACATGTATTTTGATTTTCGATGATCAAACAAATACAACGTCTCCAAGTTCTAAAAGGTAAATCAAGGCTTACGATAATTACCGAAATACGAAAACAAATGCCTGGATTACAGGGTCAAAATCTCCATAGTCAAACCTTTTTTTTTTGAGAAAAATAAAACCATATTTATTAATTTACCTAATACCAACAAGCCTAATGTGAATAGGCAAAGTTCCTTAGTTTGGTGTACTCTTATCTTCAGACTTTCCAGTACACATCTTTTAAAATATCGCCTGAAAAACTTTTTTCAACGAAAGGTGTTTCGCGGTTTTCTTTAATTTTCCAATTCGATTTCTTATCTTTCTTCTAGATTTCGCTTTTAGATTCTGGACCTATGTGAAAACCATCGAAATCTACCACATCGAAAAATTTAATAATGCTTTTAACATTTCAAACCCACAATTATAATTGTCAACTTTTGTACTACAAGAACCCAATACTTAATTATTATTATTCTGGGTTGTAAAGGCGAGTTAGAAAAGTGGGTTTTCGTGTTCCTTCCCACTTGGCATTGAGTTAGTATGGAAATAATAACCATTTCTAAGTGTATCAGGAAAATATTTTAAAATCCTTTTCCGTATCCTTTTGTTTCAATACAAGAAGGTCACCAAAAATTTGAATAATTTCCTAGAAACGGTTAGAATAGGTATTTTCATATAGTGAATTCTTTGTACATAATTTTCTCTTTATCTGTTTGATTTTTTGATATTAATTTTGTATATGATTTTTAAATGTTGTGTGTTGCTTTTGACTGCCCAGGATTTGTAATTAAGTAATATTTGCGTTTGTTCCCATTTGACCAACCGTTTGTTCAACCAGTTGAACAAATGGGACTCATTTTTTCCCATTTGACCAACCGCTCGGTTTAACAACTGGGAATCAATATTTTTGTAATATTTTCTTCCCGTCTGACCAACCAACCTTCAGTATGGAGAAATTACAACATATTTATGATATATCTATATTGATTTTCGTGACGTTTCTTACCTACCTGCATACATACATACTTACACATATCTTTATAGTTTCTACATAGGTATATCTTGTACGAAAATGAAAATGTTCGTAGGTAAGTATTTAAGATGCTTCAGTTTTTTTTTTATCATATTTAAAGGTATAAGCATGGGCATCATCAGGGGGGTAGAGGGGGGGGGGGGCAGTTGCCCCCCCCTAGAGATTGGAATGGGTATATATTTTTTCATAAGAAGAAGGTCGTGATATACTATACTATACCCTCCGCCACCTCCCTTGCGGGGTAGGCAGAGAGAACGGATCGCCAGACTTTCCTATCCTTACACACACTTCGGGCTTCCGTCACATTCATGCAATTCTTCATACACATTCTACGATTACTTTTACTCAAAACACGTCCGTCCTTAAGGATCTGGTCAACATGGTCCAGCCATGTGGTTGTTGGACAGCCGTGTTTCCTTACACCTTTTCTTTCACCCAGGTAATTTTTCTTGTTATCCTTTCATCGTTAATTCTCTCCACATGTCCCAACCATCTCAACTTTTTCACTTTCATTTTAGGTCGTGATATGGTATGGTATATTTGAAAATGTGTATGATATTTTGCACAATTATATGAATGAAAAATGTTTTTTATGAAAAAAAAAATAACAGGCAATTTTTTTATGAAATAATTGTAACTTCTTTGATGGATTTTTAAACTCATTTTTAGAAACATTATGATATAATGGGAAAACGTGTGGTAATAATGTGATTTTTAGTGACGTTTTATCATTTAGTATGATAAAATATATACACATTACAATCTCAAGGGGGGGCAACTGCCCCCCTCCCTACCCCCCTCTAATAATCTTAGAATGTGTATGAAGAATTGCATGAATGTGACGGAAGCGACGGAAGCCCGAAGTGTGTGTAAGGATAGGAAAGTCTGGCGATCCGTTCTCTCTGCCTACCCCGCAAGGGAGGTGGCGGAGGGTATAGTATAGTATATCACGACCTTCTTCTTATGAAAAAATATATACCCATTCCAATCTCTAGGGGGGGGCAACTGCCCCCCCCCTCTACCCCCCTGATGATGCCCATGCTTATACCTTTAAATATGATAAAAAAATAACTGAAGCATCTTATATACTTACCTTCGAACATTTTCATTTTCGTACAAGATATACCTATGTAGAAACTATAAAGATATGTGTAAGTATGTATGTATGCAGGTAGGTAAGAAACGTCACGATAATCAATATAAATATATCATAAATATGTTGTAATTTCTCCATACTGAAGGTTGGTTGGTCAGACGGGAAGAAAATATTACAAAAATATTGATTCCCAGTTGTTAAACCGAGCGGTTGGTCAAATGGGAAAAAATGAGTCCCATTTGTTCAACTGGTTGAACAAACGGTTGGTCAAATGGGAACAAACGAATATTTGAGTCTTCACTGGTTTATTTGCAGGTGATATTGTGATTGTTTATATTGTATGTAATAACTGTATGCACTCTATAAGATTAATAAAATAAAAAAAAATAAAAAAATAGTCAATTTGTTTTTGGTCCAGTTGGTTGTAGAACGATAATGTAACAGCGGTCCTGGTTCACACTTCAGTGTTGACAACGTATTCTACACTTCGAGGTATGTAGAATATATTCATCTTAAACTGGCCGTAGGCCAATTGGGCCTGTTTGCGTAGAGTCTGCTGCCTCTTGCGATGTGGACTCCCATCTGTTCTTCTATCGTTTGGGGGTCTTCAAGGTTATCTCCTTCCCTCTGGATTTTCCATAAAGAATATCTATAGATTTTAATTATTTTTAAGCTTATTTCAATGACGGACAACTCAGCTACTTCGGCAGACCTGTGATATTGAATCAAATCTTTTCAACTGAATGTTTTGAATTATTGAAACACGTGTATGGTTAACATTTTCCTAGTTAACACATTGGGCGGGGGTTACTTTATTTCACGCAATGTTTTATTTACCGTTAATAAAATATAGCCACTCCCTACGCTTTGCAAACTTAATAAAACAATAATAACATTTGAATAATAGCGTAGGTACGTTCATATCTACAATCCCGCTGAGGTGATTAAAACCGAAAAAGTTTTATTAAAATGAAATAACACTGGATTAAATTCGTGAAACGAAAAATAACACTTTATGATTTCTGCCAACAGCCGCGCTTAGCTTTCAATTGTGGTGTGTTTTTCACCACACGTACTTGAGTATCTAAACCTACCACTTAATTAATTCAAATTTATTCATTTAATTAAAATACCATTTAAAGTAATGCGTATCCATCAACGATAAATCAGATATTATTAAAAGTGATTTCTCTTTATAATAACAATTCGTACCTGCCGACAGTGGCGAATGTAGGTTTTCGTTAAGGGGGGGGGGCGAAAAATCTCCCGGTGAAAAAATCAGTAATAGCGCTGCAGGCAAATTTTTTTCGTGAATGTGAGTGAGAAAGGTTGTGTTTTAGGTTGGTATTATATGTGTTTTGTTAAAAATGCAAGAAAAAAAAGTTCAGCAGGTGAATTTCTTTTTAAAAATGGGTGAAGTGATGAACGTGGGATCTTTCTATAGCAGATGGCACATCATTGTTTGACATATCGGGGGGTCCCGGGTCTCCCCCCCCCCCCCTTTATATACACCACTGCCTGCCGAGTAGGTATTAATATGGAAACACGAAAATGACTTGATATATTTTCAAGAATTACTTAACTAAGCTTTTAAAACCACTTATCTCTACATAATTTTTAAAAGTTTATTTAGTCGATTTTGAAATCATATAAAATAGCTTATTATTCTTAAAAATGTTCGATACAGGGTGTCTCAAAAAATACAGTCAAGCGGAAGTAATTCGTGCCTATGTGACTAATAACGTCTTGTAAGTCAGTATTGACCAAAAAATGTAAAAAAAAAACATAACTCGAAAACTACCAAAAAAATCGTAACATAAATTATGGTATTTTGGTACCCCCTGGAGATGCTCAATCTGCGGGCGTCCGATTGACTGTACTATAATTTGCGACAACTGGTACAGGTGTATAACCAGGCGAAAAAATATATAAATATGACGTGCGGTCATAAAGTTACAGGCGCGAGCGTACTTCTCCTGTCATGAACCATCATCCTCATTATTTAATGAACACACTTCTAATATTTTACACTACACTTTTTTTTTATAAATATTAGGAAGTTACGAGTGCAATCAGTATCTATAAAAAAATATACCTACAAATATTCTTCGGTTATAATCAAAATTAAAATTAGAATGAAAATAGGTAAACTAATATATTTTTGGTATTAGCCATTAACATATCCCTTTCAATTTGCTAAAAGTATTAAAAAAACACGTTTAAAGTCAGCAAATAAGGTTTAATTAGGATTTTGTAAAAAAAAATCGTTAAGTTCTTATCACAAAATTTTTTTTTTATAAAAAAAAAACGAAACTGTACTTCACCTTTTCAAAAATTCACCTTTGTACACTTCACAGTAACTTGCAAAGCATGTGTCGTGAAGTTGAGTAAGTCGGGGATTGAACCCGCGCCCACTGGATTAACAATCGAGCCCGTTACCAACCAGGCTACCGACCACCTTTAACTGTAATTTTAAATGATGTTTTGCTGCGTTGAATGCCACATATTATTATTATCACTTTCTATCTATTTAGAGATCGTTATGTCAGGTTAGGTTGTACGCAATATGTCCACGTAAACCACAAAATATATATTACTTAGTGCTTATTATTTTATGGTCAATTTAGTTGGTGGCCAGTAACCGACACCTCTACCCTAATTCGCTGGTTATATATTTTTCATACTGTTTAAAGTTTAGTCCAAATTTTAAGATGGAGGATTGGGGTTTTCGGGATTTCTTTTTATCTGAAATAATTGTTTGTTATAGTGCTCTTACTCGTACAATTTTTCTAGCGATAATTGCGGCAATTCATAAAAATCGTATTGATTAACATAATTTCTCAATATATAGCAATTATTTCGGTAATATTTAATTATTTGTCATGATGTCGGCGACGCAAAATACTGAATATCTAATCGGTTTGGACAATTTAGTCTATTATATTTCTCGTTTGGAAGAAGTATGACTGGACACCCAGGTGGAAGGAGAAAAGTGGGAAGACGCAGACTGAGGTGGGAAGACGAAGTGAGAAAGGATGCAGCACAGCTTCTGCAGGCAGTCAATTAGAAGTCAGCTGCCGAGGACAGGAGAAGTTGGAGGCGAATGTTGCGGGAGGCCAAGGCTCGATATGGGCTGTAGCGCCATCGGAGAGAGAGAGAGATATTTCTCGTTTGCATTCAATATCGTTGCCTCGCTTTAAATATTGCCAAAATAATTGCTGTTCATTACGAAATAATGTAAATCAATACGATTTATACGAATTTACGCAATTATTGTTCGGAAAATTACTCGTGCAAGAGCACTTTTTAAAATACGAACAAACATTTTGAATACGAGGATATTGTGTTTTTTTCTCGTAGCCGCTTATTTCATTTCGTGATTTTTTTTTTTATATAATTAGGCAGTCCACCCTAGATGGGTGATTTATATATTATGAAATATTTAGTATTCACAAATACTTAAGAGATTTTTTAACGGTACTAGTGCCTACTTAAGTATTCCATTAAGCAAGATCTGTTAGCTTTTTTTTTTATTTTTAAATGGATTTGGGTTTATGCAGATAGGTACACAAACCTTAATACATTTCTGCTTAAACGACTTAATTAAAAACAATAAACGACTGGATGATATAGGAGCTAAAGCTCCTGAAACATCCAGGGGTGGAGGTGGGTTTATCCTTAATGGTTTAAATAAAAAGAACCGGCTGTATGATCCGACCTCGTCTTTTATACCTCTAACACTATCAACTTCAACGGATATACAGAGAAGGATGTTCTTTTCGTCAAGCTTATGACTGATAGTCGGCTGATTTAATATGATCACATTACAGTAGTTACACTCACCAATTCCAGTTCATCCATGGCTGGGAATCGAACCCAGACCTCTATCCTGATACACGATCACTGATCAGTCATAAGTCTGATGGAAAGTCCATCCTTCGTCGTATATCTGTTGAAGTAACTACTTGTTATATTAAAACATGTAATAAATCCGACTTTTTCACAAAAAAAAATAATTGTCATTTTCAAAGTAATTATAAAATTGTTGTTTAATCCAATCATATCCTCAATCATAATTTGTTGTTATGATTGAGGATATGATTGGTTTGTTTTTCGGTATAAAGAAAAACTTTCGCAAGATAAATCTCTTTTTTTCGCCCCCACACATGTATGGGATGACCTTTTGTTCCCGTGTTCCCGTATAATTATTATAAGGAAGATTAGTATTAAATTTGTCACAACGTAGGTACGTTAATTTTACAACATCACGCACAGAGGGCGATATTTTCATTCGAAGATTGATGGTATAAACTTTGTTTAACACTTTGCCAACCTAATCCATTATGTAAGAAAAAAAATATAAACAGCACTGCTAAAAATCTTGGGCTATTAGAAGAGCATTTAGATAATGGCTTCGAGCGTAACTTTGTGGTTGTTTATATAAACATTTTGATACAATTTATGAGTGATAAATACTACATACTATACTCGTATTTACTAGAAGAATCTATCATAATGAAGCGCTAATTACGATAAGATAACTAACGTTTAATTACGTCAAATTTACTGTCGAAACCGGTGACGCGGATAAGATGACTCAAATAAAGAATTTGGGTTCCTAAACTTTACCAAAACTATTAGAAGAGACATAGAAATATATTTCAGTAGTTCTATGCAAATGTAATAATCTAGCGCCATGATCTGAACGTTGGTACCTACATTCATATTTACTTCTTACCCTAACTTCCTAGAAATGGTTGTAAATTCTAAATCATCTGTAAGATAATATTACAGTGTAACGTAGTGCATACGATTGTGCAATATTATTGTTATTTGTATGAAAGCAAATGAGAAAAATTCTAAAGTGAATAATAATATCACTTTTATGAAGTCTGTGGTATTTTTAACTGTCTTCCCGCATCTCGTGTCCCGTCTCTAAAGTGTTAACATGCAAAGATACATATTATATATGTAATCATATTGTGTGTACTTACTTTCTTTCGAGATGAATTTTTAATATCGCGACAAAATGAGATATGATGCGTATTTTTTTTTTAGAAGAAGCTATATCCAATAAATACCTTGGTATATTTTTTACAAACTTTTGTAATACATAATTAAGGGAACACAAAAAACAATGAGAAGAAAAATGCTAAACATCTCGTTCAGAACTCGCAAGGCAAAACAGTAAATTAGATAATTTAATAGATACCCACTGTGTGTTTTTCGGGTTTATTCTCTGTATATACCAATTCATGGAGTTGGGCTGGTCAAGTAAGAACCACAGGCAGAAAAAAAACTGAATTGGCGACCTAGAACTAGCAAAAGATGTGTCGAGTTGCGGGAGGCGGTTGGATGCGGTCTACACACGATAGGGAGCTGTGGAGATCAATGGGGGGACCAATGTTCAGCATGGATACAGGGGGCTGGTGATGATGATGATGAAAGTTTGAAATGAATCGAAATTTCGACAGCCGTGACATCTTCAGGACGAAGAAAGAGCAATATTTGGTATTCTTTAATTACTGTGAAAATATTCCAAAATTTTGAAGTTAATTATTTACAATAACCGATGCGAGAAGAACGCAATATTTTTTGGTGAAACCAGCAGTAACAGTATTTACCTACCAGAAAAATTCAGCAAATCCTATTTCCTATTTATGAAAAATAGGCACGTATCGCTGAAAAAATCGGACTACAAAATTCATATTTTCGACAGTACGAGAAAAATCTCGCATCCATTCAGTTCCCGAGTCGAGAAACATAATACTCGTATTCTCGAGATACCGTAGATACTGTTACATGGATGAATACAAGTAAATGTAAAATACTTCTATGTATGTAGTTCCGTATATTGAATTTCTTCACTTGACGAGATACGATGTGTGATATATCATTACTGTTTTGTTATTAGAAGATGGCGGCTCTGAAAGAAATATAAAACATATTATTATAAAGTAACTAAGTACAGCACACACGGCAGCCTTACAAACAGTGAAGTGACTCTCTCCAGACAGGGGCGAAGGGGCAAGGATCGAAGTCTCTTAAAAAGCAATTTCTCATTTATAGAACTACTAGATGAGTTACCCGTGCTTCCCAACGGCAAATTTGACAAAACAACCTGACATACTTTATAGACTTAAGCTGGACAAATTGTGACTTAAGATCTGAACTTATTTTTCAACGCCCTTTCATATGATACCATACATGACCCCACGCATCGCTTGGATCCCCTCATCATCACGGCATCTCCTAGTAAAAGCTTTTTCTCCAAAAACCAGCGAAGTTAGAACACAGAGTGTATTATCGCAAATGTTATACCAAATTTTCGTAGCAATCCATCGTTAAATGCGGGAGTTATGCGAACACTTACAAAACTCAGACTTTACTTCATATATGTATATAGATTCGGCATTTTACAAAAAAAAAAAGATGAAAATTCTCACTCGATAAAAGAACTGACAAAACTGTGGATATTTTGAAGACAGCTAAGAAGTTACTCGATATCGAGATAAATGATTTCTGTGCGTGTGCTTAATAATAAGGGGTCTTAGGAATTACCTGGAAATTCAATTTACAGGAGGCAAAGACACGAGGGTCGAGTAAATCTTTGTTTAATGGTAAAATAATAAAAGAAACCACCTTGACCAAATGAATCCTGGAGTTTACATCAAGCGCATATTATCAGGTTGTCTTCTTCTTCTGCAGCCACTTAGGTACATTGTTGGACATAGGACTCCCCTTTGCTCCTCCACAACTCTCTATCTTGGGCACACTCCATCCATCCACCACCGGCACATTTCCTGATATCGTCGGACCACCTTGCTTGGGGACTACCGACGCTTCTTCGGCTTGTTCTTGGCCGCCATTCTATTACAGGTTGTATTACGCATCATATGCAAGTGTTTAAACGATTACTAATGTACATGAATGTTGATTTTTTGGATTTGGAACTTACTTGAGAAAAAAAACAAACGTTGGTACTTGCAAAAAAGAAGAGTGAATTGGGTTAGGTTTTCCTCAGTCTTTGAATTACGAGGTGATTTTTTTATGAAATAAAAAGCAAGATAAGAAATGAAATGATTCATGCTTCCCGATTCTGAGTATGTATAAACGTAGGTATATTGAATATGATACAAGGATAGGCACTGTGACTATAATAAATTATTTGATACAACTAGGTCCCTCGTACTTCCATAACTATTTTTGTCGCTAGAATAAAATTTATTGGCTCCCTGGTGGCTCGTAATACCAATGAATCCATTTATTGAACAGTTACGATACAAAATTGGTGTCACTTTGCCCCAATATACTCACTCCACAATATTACACCAGAGTCGATGCAAGTATTAGGAATTATTACGACACTTCCCCAGAGCGCTAATTTAACTGTTTTTATCAACACGTCATTTCAAAATTAGACGTTATAGTTAGACACTGACTGTACGAGAATGGTCACGTTTATCTATCCCCTCACGCGCTTCCCTTGCGGGGTAGATGTCTAAAGTGTGACAGATTGTGCTTGTCCAAAATCGGCCTCCATGGCATCGTCGGCAGGACCAATAACAACGTGGAAGCGATTTTTCCGAGTTGAAGACATGCTCGACAACGGGCTCTTGGGCTTATTATTATTATTATAGATAATGAGAGCAGAACTATTAAATGAAGAATTATTGAACTTACATAATATCTTTGACCATAAATAAATATCCAGTTTTCATTTAATCTAGAATTTGAAGGAAAATCAATGTTCAAGAAAATTGTTTCTCGTGTATTATGAAAATAGACAGTAGGTACTACAATGTTTTGTTATACACGTAAATAAACTTATGAAACGTTCAATCTATAATTCTACCAACTAAGTTTTAGACTTTATTTTAGAATGTTCAATTAGCCAGTCAAAAAGTCAACAAATTTTTAGATAGCAACAGTTCACCTGATCTTGTAAGAATTTAGAAGAATAATAAGAATGTTCATTTGATATGGCGCCATAAAATAGACAAAGTATAAATCTAGACCCGACCCTGGTTTTTTCTATGAGGATGTAATAATTGGCCTCAGGCACTGGATGGGACTAGCTATTCAGTACTACAAAAGATTAGCTTTTAGAGATAAGTACAAGCTTATAATATTATGTGAAACTATAAATATGTAGGTATTATTTGTTAAGCTTTATGGTCAGAACTTTTGATCCTACGTAATCTTACACAATATTTTATAACTAGTACATTCTGGGTATGTATCAAGTGTATTATATCCCAGTACGAGTTTAAGGGCTTGACACCAATAATGACGTCACAGTCATTTCCCACAGCAATGAGGTTCAAAATCGCGTGAACAATCGCATGATAAAATGGTATAAATAGCGTTTTTTTTTCAATTTTTGAGGCTTAATTTTGCGTCTATCAAAAAACTTTTACGATTCTTCCCTAGATTTTAATGCATATTATCAGTACAAAAAAAAATTACTACGCGACTTTCGGGAAATTTCGGAAAAAAAGATCAGAGGTGTTTTTAATTCTTTTTTTTTGAAAAATCTATACAAGATATAAAAAATCTTTTACGGTTATTCCCTAGAGAAAGGTTCAACGCATCTACCCTATTTTGTTCCAAAGCATATTTAGTAACGGTTGTCGAGATAGAAGGTCTCCCGTTTTCAGAAATTTTTGAAATGTCGGTATGCATACTCTTAAGATAGGAGGTCCAATTCTCATAAGAAATATTTGTTTAAATTATTTCATAGTCAAATGACTTTATTTTAAACACAATTATTTTAGTTCGAAAAGCTACCGAAGTGTACCTACTAAAGCACTATAAAACATTTACAATTGGTAATGGAATTTTAGTTTTTTTGTATTGAACTTGTCACAGCTCAAAACAAGAGAAGGGTTGGAATGATATAATTTGATGAATTACCCTAATGAATAATGTTATTCTGTTAGGTATTCAATTATTTACTCGAATGACGAATGTTGTGCTTTGTTTGAATGTACGCAGTTATTATTATAGTATACGTAACTAATAAGTAATATTTAACTTATTTTGATTACCCAAATATGATTAATGTCTCTCCCTATCTGACAGAATTGTTGTATCATTTTACGTAAATAATATGAGGTTTAATTTACTATGTACGCTTTCTAATTATGTTGGTCTGGTTCTATATGATTTATTTGTTTTATTAAAATAATACACTCTTCGTCGTTACTCCGTTCAAGGGCAGATACACACGCACTGATGTTCAGTAAACTGAATCTAGTCCAAGAGCCCGCTGCTTAAATTATGACGTATCTGTTTTTTGATCAAAATGTGGTATATATGATAGCTTACCAATAGGGTATTATTACGGTTAAACTACTAGTCCTACGAAAAAATTGACTTAACACTTTTTGTAGAGAATTTAGCAAGGATTATTTTTGTCATTAACTACTTTCTCCTATCTCTTACCATATTCCTATAAAATGCGAAAAACCGCGAAGAGGGACCTTTTCAGGGGGGCAGGGGGGGGGGGGGTTGCGGCAAGATTTTGATAGGCAACCCTAGTACGATGTAATACCCTAAGCTATCATTTATACCACATTTCGATCAAAAAACAGATACGTCATAATATTAGCAGCGGGCTCTCGGACTTTTTGCAAAAACATCTTTCTGAATTCAAAATCAGGGAAACACGTTCCTCGCTCTTTACTTGCACCCTTCCGGGCATGGTAAAATCTTGTGGAATTCGAACCCAAAATCTCCTGCTGAGAAAATTTGCGGCTTTTACATACCACATACACCGCATTGATTGTAACTTGTCTCATTTTTCAATAGGATTAAGCTGCTACGTAGCATGCGTAGCCAGCGGACAAGTTTTAATAAATGCACTCTACATAATATACCTACGTTTTAACAAAATGTGTAGGAACCTAATTTGCTCTAATAAAATAAGGTGTGTTTTATTTTTCTTTTGTTCTAAATTCTGGTGAATATGAGACATGGGAAAAGAAATTAAATAAAAGGTTTTTAAATATTTATGGTACATTTATGTCGGAAAATAAAAAAAAGTGTTTAGATGGAAATTAGACTACATTATTTTGAGAACATCCTTTATTTACGAATCATGACATGAAAAGTTTCTGGCATATTTATGCCTCTACCAAGAAGGTAAAGGTAAATAGATTCCAGGTAAACTAACATTATATTTTTATTATTAAAGACACGAAACGGTTTGTTCGATTCTAGGCCTTAAGGCGAATAGCAATCGTAATGTGTGTTTTCTCATCTGACAACTGTCCCGTTTATTCTTTTGATGTACCGTGTTGACTATTTTTGGCTATTGTTAAACCATTGTTTTATATTAGAAAAAATATATTTTTGTTATAAAAGTGTGTACTTAAATAGTAAGAATACTAAGCGGGGACCACGTCTCGTGCACAACTGTGAATAGAAAATTTATAGAAAGCAAGCCCAATCTTAGCTATTTTGCACCCAAAATCACGGTTTGCGTGAAATATGGAGAAAATTATAGGTTCTTAATTAATTTGGAAACAGCTCATTGTATAGAACTTTTCCCTGAACCCAAATACATATAAGTACTCGTAGGTAGAATTTTGTATAGACGCATAAAATTTGTTAGATATTTTGTTGATAATTTATACTTTCGCCAGTGCGTATTCTGGTTAAATATCCTCAATAAATTTAGTTCCACCTCAGTTTAAATTTCCAAACAACTACCCTTTCTCTATCCACAACAACCGATGTCCATCTTAGTAGAGGTACTTCTAGAGAGACTTGAAATGGGAATAAATGTGGTAAGGAGGGTTTTCGTAATGGAAATCATCCTGATCTTTTCAAGTGCTACAGAACCCAGTACTATCTCTGCTACGAAGTATTAAGAGTATGCATAACGACATTTCAAAAATTTCTAAAAACGGGAGACCTCCTATCTCGACAACTATTAGTAAATTTGCTTTGGAACAAAATAGGGTAGATGCATTGAACCTTTATCTAGGGAATAACCGTAATAGATTTTTAATATCTTGTATAGATTTCTCAAAAAAAATATTTTAAAAACACCTCTGATCTTTTTTCCGAAAGACGGAAACTCGTTTCCCGAAAGTCGCGGAATATTTTTTTTTCTTGTACCGATAATATGCATTTAAATCTAGGGAATAATCTATCTATCTATCTATCTATACCCTCACGCCACATCCCTTGCAGGGTAGGCAGAGAGGACAGAGCGCCAGACAGCCCTATCCTTACACACACTCCTAGCTTCCGTCACATTCATGCAATTAGTCATACACGCTCTCCGATTCCTTTTACTCAAAACGCGTCCATCCTTGAGGATCTGGTCGACATGATCGGACCAGGTCAGTCTCGGACGGCCGCGCTTTCTCACCCCTCTTCGCTCATTCAGATATATCTTTTTTGTCATCCTGTCATCATTCATTCTCTCAACATGCCCAAACCATCTTAGTTTGTTTACTTTCATTCTTGTCACTACACCAGTCTTGCAGTCACTCATTTCCCTAATAACCTCATTCCTTATCTTATCTCTCAGCGTTTTCCCGCACATTCTTCTTAATGACCTCATTTCTACTGCATTCAACCCTGGTTCATCCTTCTTCATCCACGTCCACGTCTCACTAGCATACATCAGGGTCGGCACCAAGACAGCATTGTGCACTAGCACTTTTGCTTTCATAGACACATTGCTACTACTAACAATCGGACCGAGCGCACCATTCGTCCTAGTACCGGCCAGCTCCCTTCTTTCAATGTCTCCATCACAGCGTCCATCTCTAGTAAACAAACTTCCCAGATATACATACTCATCCACTTGCTCCAGACAGTCATTACCAACCTTTATCACACAATTTGTCCTTATTTCCTCTCTTTCGAACACTAATACTTTCGTTTTATTTACATTCATTTTCATACCATTCATATCGCAGCTTTCGTACACACAGGATACTATCCGTTGTAACTCACATTCATCATCAGCCATCAACACTAAATCATCTGCAAACATTAACGCACATACTTTCACTCCATTTAGGTCCACACCAACATTCAACTCATTCAGAGGACGCATGCAGTAGTCGAAGAACAGGTTGAACAACCAAGGCGACATGACGCAACCCTGTTTAACCCCTTTTGTGAGAGTGAACCACTGCGACAACGCAGCATTCACCCTGACACAAGCAGAGCTCTCCGTATATAGAGACGCGATTGCGCCAATCAGTCGGTCGCTCACCCCATATTCCGACAGTACACGCCACAGTCTTTCTCGGTCCACACGATCGTATGCCTTCTCCAGATCCACGAACGCGCAGAAGAGCCTCTGGTGTTTAGCCAGAAGCTTCTCCACGACCATCCGTAGGGAGAAGATCTGATCGGTGCACCCCCTGCCACTCATGAAAGCACCCTGCACATCCCATACTTTACTTTCAGTCACTTTTCTTACTCTTTCAATCAATACCTTTCCATACAGTTTGCCCACAGAGCTCAGCAAACTGATAGCCCGATAACTGCCGCATTCCAACCTTGAGCCTTTCCCCTTGTACAAAGGGCAGATGACTGCCCTCCTCCAATCCTCAGGAGTGCAGCCACTCTCCCAGCACAAGTTGAAGAGCCTCAGGCACCACTCGAGAATCTTCGGGCCACCTTGCTTGATGAACTCTATGGCCACACAGTCATGTCCCGCAGCTTTACCATTCTTTGCTTTTTTTCAATGCAAGCACAACTTCATTCATACGTATTTCCTCGTCCTCAGCAATATTTACATTCATACTATCTGCTACATTCGTCTGGTTTGTACTAGTACCACTTTCATACAATTCTTCGAAGTATTCTTTCCATCTTTCAACAACTTCTTCTCCATTCATCACTAAATCACCATTCTTATCTTTGATGCAATTCATACTGTTTTTCTCACTTCCAGATCTCTTTCTTTTTACTTCCTTCCAGAATATTTTCAAATTCTCCTCGGCGTTCCTCGATAATTTCATACATTCCTCTTCCTCAAGTTTTCTCTTTTTCAGGCAAACCATTTCTTTCACTTCTTTCCTACACGCTTTATATATATTCTTCTTTCTTTCTTTCTCACCTCCATCATCTGGTTTCGCACCAAGCACATCATTCCACGCTTTCTTTTTCCTCACTACAGCATCCTTCACCTCATCATCCCACCACGCATCACCTTTTTTCCTTCCAACCAACGCTTCTCCACATACTTCTCTTGCACTCTTTACTAGCACCTCCTTCATAACATTCCATAGTTCACTCGTCGAGCGTTCCTCATCATCATGTACTTCTAGCCTTTCGTTAGTCAGTCTTTCATATTCATCCCTAACATTCGTCTCTTTCAGTTTTTCGACCCTGATTCTCCGGACAGGCTCTAACTTCCGAGCCCTCGAGCGCCAACCGGAGAAAAGATCAATCCTTGTTATCACAAGGAAGTGATCCGTCCACAGTCCGGCGCCCCGAAATGCCCGGGTGTCCTTTGTCGCCTTCCGGAGCTCAGAGTCCACACATACAAAGTCAATCATCGACCTTTCAATACGATCAACTCTCTCTCTTTGCCAAGTGTACTGGTGGATCTCCTTGTGTGCGAAGAATGTGTTCGCCACAAAGAGATCCAACTCCAAACATACTTCTAACACTCTTTTCCCGTTATCATTCACCCTATCATCGCCATGCAATCCCAACACTCTCTCAAAATTCTTCCTTCTGACACCGACCCAACCATTCAGATCACCTGCCAATATTACTTTTTCATTCGCTCTTCTTTTATACGCTGTCTCCCGCACTAAGTTCCAAAACTCATCCTTCTCATCATCCAAGGCATCATTCCCTGGACCGTAACCTATAATAAGGAACAGCCTGGTCATGCCTACCTTGAAACGAATCCAGATGAGTCTCGGTCCTACCAGTCCATACCCATTACGCTTCACCATACATTCAGTCATTCTTTTTGATAATATAGCACCCACTCCCTGACGTCCATGTTCATTTTCAGGCACTCCAGACCACATCTCTGCCATTCCATTCACCACATCACAATCTCTATCCTTTCTTTTCGTCTCACATAAACACAATATATCTAAGTTACTCTCATGCAAAACATCACGCAATTCATTCATCTTACCTTCCATATCTCCTCTTATATTCCACACACCAATCCGGCATTCTGCCCTCCTCTTTGCGCCCTCCCTGGTACTTGACGCGGCGTGATGGGTGGCGAGCCTCATCGACTCCATGCGTCAAGACCACCACCTAATTTCTTACATCTTAGGACCTATAGGTCCCGTGTCTTGGTTTCCCTCCACCATGTTAGTAGAAATATATATATATACAAAATAATATAATAAGAATAGAAATATAAATAGAATAAATAGAACTACCACCACCAGAAGTATCCCACTACCAGCCGTTGAAAGTCCTCAAGGTCAGCGTTTTCGTCGGAAGTGGCCCTGCGGGCCGGCACTGAGTGGGTTTTGAGTAAAAGCACTCGAAGACACACAAACACGATTTTGACTGGAAAATCACTGGAGGAACGACACAGAAGGTGGAATACACGAAATAGTATTAACGACAATATCGAGAAGAAACACGTGCGGTCACGACGGATGGTAGAGGGCTACTGATTTTGCGTTCAGTGGACGCCTGGGGACCACGCGTATGGAATAGTATGATAAAATGGCGTCTGAAAAACAGAGGACAAGATGGCGTACGAAGGCAAAAACCAGTAATACTAGGGGAAAAAGCTTATTAATTCCGACACTGAGTGGGTTTTGAGTAAAAGCACTCGAAGACACACAAACACGATTTTGACTGGAAAATCACTGAAGGAACGACACAGAAGGTGGAATACACGAAATAGTATTAACGACAATATCGAGAAGAAACACGTGCGGTCACGACGGATGGTAGAGGGCTACTGATTTTGCGTTCAGTGGACGCCTGGGGACCACGCGTATGGAATAGTATGATAAGATGGCGTCTGAAAAACAGAGGACAAGATGGCGTACGAAGGCAAAAACCAGTAATACTAGGGGAAAAAGCTTATTAATTCCGACACTGAGTGGGTTTTGAGTAAAAGCACTCGAAGACACACAAACACGATTTTGACTGGAAAATCACTGAAGGAACGACACAGAAGGTGGAATACACGAAATAGTATTAACGACAATATCGAGAAGAAACACGTGCGGTCACGACGGATGGTAGAGGGCTACTGATTTTGCGTTCAGTGGACGCCTGGGGACCACGCGTATGGAATAGTATGATAAGATGGCGTCTGAAAAACAGAGGACAAGATGGCGTACGAAGGCAAAAACCAGTAATACTAGGGGAAAAAACTTATTAATTCCGGCACTGAGTGGGTTTTGAGTAAAAGCACTCGAAGACACACAAACACGATTTTGACTGGAAAATCACTGGAGGAACGACACAGAAGGTGGAATACACGAAATAGTATTAACGACAATATCGAGAAGAAACACGTGCGGTCACGACGGATGGTAGAGGGCTACTGATTTTGCGTTCAGTGGACGCCTGGGGACCACGCGTATGGAATAGTATGATAAAATGGCGTCTGAAAAACAGAGGACAAGATGGCGTACGAAGGCAAAAACCAGTAATACTAGGGGAAAAAGCTTATTAATTCCGACACTGAGTGGGTTTTGAGTAAAAGCACTCGAAGACACACAAACACGATTTTGACTGGAAAATCACTGAAGGAACGACACAGAAGGTGGAATACACGAAATAGTATTAACGACAATATCGAGAAGAAACACGTGCGGTCACGACGGATGGTAGAGGGCTACTGATTTTGCGTTCAGTGGACGCCTGGGGACCACGCGTATGGAATAGTATGATAAAATGGCGTCTGAAAAACAGAGGACAAGATGGCGTACGAAGGCAAAAACCAGTAATACTAGGGGAAAAAGCTTATTAATTCCGACACTGAGTGGGTTTTGAGTAAAAGCACTCGAAGACACACAAACACGATTTTGACTGGAAAATCACTGAAGGAACGACACAGAAGGTGGAATACACGAAATAGTATTAACGACAATATCGAGAAGAAACACGTGCGGTCACGACGGATGGTAGAGGGCTACTCCTAGGGAATAACCGTAAAAGTTTTTTGATAGACGCAAAATTAACCCCAAAAAATGGAAAAAAACGCTATTTTTACCATTTTATCATGCGATTGTCACGCGATTTTGAACCTTAATGCCGTGGGAAAAGACTGTGACGTCATTCCTGGTGCCAAGCCCTTAAATTTAGAGTGAATTAATAGATAAGATCTTTCCAACAAATATTAATTCATTTGTCAAATTAACCAGACCGTTTTCCAATTCTTAGATGAATGAAAACATTATGTAAAGGTTAAGGATAAGATCTCTGGAAATTTAATCTAATTCCTGTATATTTTATTCAGTGACGGCTTTTCTCTGGGTATTAAGTTCTTCCACGTTTCAATGTACTGTACCTAAATTTTCATAGTGATTCTCATAATTTTGATGGACCATACACCCCTAAAATAACTCTGTATGATTTCCTATTAGATTTTCAGATTATTTATTTATCTATGTTCATAATATTGTACATCATACATTATAACGTAAAATTACAGTAAAAGCTCGTTTTAGATTGATACAATTTAAAAGAGTTTTTTCTAAAATAATCGGTCGCTGATACATTGAGAGTGAGGTTTTTTTCCTGTGTTTTTTGTAATCTTTCTTTGTTCAGAACGAGTATATTATACTTTGAAAACATATTTTCTTAGGTGGGAGAGACTAGATTTATCTTATTTAGATAACCCAGCGGTTCCAAAATAGATTTCTATTCCTCTCTAATACACGAGTATCCCAAAATCTTTTACAATACAACACACTTTATCGAGCACATTCTGCAAAATATCTCGAAGGTATATATTTAGTACAAAAAGTTTTAATAAAATGTATTTTTAGTATTTTTATATATCTAACAATTTTATGTATAATTTGTAGTAATATAAAATCAAATATTAAAACTCGTTTCAAATCCCTAATACTTAATCTGTAGGATTTGACATTGTTATTCGCTTCGATTCAATCTTTTTGATAGTATCAACTCCTACTCAATAGATTGAAAATCAAATAAATAGAAAATGTGATGGAATATCTAATCTTGAAATGATGAAGATTTGGTAAGTTCAAAAAAGGGCACCAAAATATCTCTCAACGGTGTCGAAAAAATTAAGAGGAATATTGCTTCTTCTCCACTATCTCCTTGATCAAGACTTCTCGACATCAAGACTAAGTGAGGATGGCTTGAGACTGCAGCACACTCATTTATCTAATATCAATTGGTAAATTTTAGGTTATTTATTTGTTTCAGTTTTCCCTACTAAACAAAAGCTACTCCTGAATACACGCAACCTCTGTAACCTTTCAATGTCTCGCACTTTTAGCCTTTTAGTGCATTTTGTACATAAGTAAGCGTACGACTTCTTAAAAAATTAGAACTCTTATGTTGTATTTCACCCACTGCTTAAGTGATGAATAGCGGAGATAGGAGCCACTTATCATTATTTTTCCTACAAAATTTGGCTCAAGGTGGCTCCTATCTCCACTATATTCGTCACCTAAAAAGTTGGTGAAATCCAGCAATATTATTTAGTACTACGTATTATAATGCTTACAAAAAAGTGCTCTCCCAGGTGCCGTTTAAATTCTAGAAAGTGATACATGGTCCTGTATTTGGGAATTCTAAATGCACGTATGGGGTAGCAATTATTTGGCATCGCTAACAGTTTTTTCACCAATTTATTTACCTTCTCTTAGTCAAGTAAAGTCAGGGTACAAAAATAAACCACATTCACGTGCACATATTCTCTTTGGAGTACTACTAAAAATTTGTATTGAAGTCGTAAAAATTAGTTTCAATGTTGTACACGTAGATCCAACATGAGTATACAAATAATAGTGGGAATGGGCCATTGAGTTTGATAGCAAGAGTTTGATAGCGAAGGCACTTACATTGATTATGTAATATGTTTCTACTACACCTACTTTAACATACACTACAGAATATAGTGATCTAAAAAAGGGTTTAGAATATAAGGTACTAGACTACAAAGCTTTGTCGGAAGTTTCTGGTTCTATATTGTACATATGTGGTGCCTGATGATTGTTGTATTGTGTGTGAAAATAGAAGCTCTTAAATAAGAACTTCACTACTTACATAAGGAACCAAAGTTTTTTCTTCAAAAGAAGCACAATCTAAGTAAACTTTCATTTCAATATAATGGAAAAGATAAGATAATATTTTATATTTTGTTTTTTTCTCAAACACTATCCTGACTTTTGTATGTATAAACTAAAAAATATATATTAATTAATTATAATTAATTAATTTTAAGTGTAATTTTAAGTTGAAATAAATAAATAAATAAAATAAATAAATAATACAAATTAATTCAACAATGAGGTTTTTTCAGTCAGCCGAGTAGAAATCTTTAATTTATTAACTTGTATCCAGGTTGAATATCCCATAGTTTCTTTTTTTTTATATATATTTATGGAAAGTTTTAGAAAAATGGACTTCTTAGATAATTTGATAATTGTAATTAACGAAAATTTATTGAAAAGTCAGTGTTTTTGATAATTTCAATTAATTTGATAAAAACCAAAATATTTTTATTAAAAAGTAAGTATTTATTATGAAATCATTATTAAGAAATGAAGTCTCTGAGTGATAGTAAATTTAGGGAAGCAGTGAAAACGTACCTCGTTGATAAATCATTTTACTCTGTCGACGAAATGCTGGAATGAACCATTTACATTCACTTCAGCATTGAACTGACTATATCATAAATTGTTTATTGTGCTTTCTCTACCTTTTGTCTTGCTCATACTATGTCACTGACGAAATCCCAACAGAGCCCTTTACACTCTTTAGCATTAATATTGTGAATTATTGTTGTTATTATTGCCTTAATTGTTATATATATAATTATGTAAAACTGACGAGTCCAAGTGCCCGACATAGGGTCTAAGGACGATAAACAACAATAAACAATAAACAATTATTCTATAGATATAATGAACTACGGGGAAACGGAAACTACACGAATGAGTGAGAGTTATAAAAATTGTTGAATTTTTTTTCACTTGAAAAATGAAATGATCCTGATAAAGAAAAAATCTTTAAAAAAGACTATTGCCCAATCCCACCAACTTTAACCTAGGAAGGAGAAGAGCTCTAAAAATCTCCATACAAAAACAGAGATAAAATTATATTTATTGATTAAAGACACACATGCAACAGCACCACCACATCCATACGAAATGCGACATGCAACTCACCTACGTTAGGTGCCCAAATATCTCCGCCCAGACTAGGTGAGTTGCATGTTGCATTTCGTATGGATTTAGGCTGTTGCATGTGTGTCTTTAATCAATAAATAGAATATTATCTCTGTTTTTGTATGGAAATTTCTTAGGGCTCTCCTTCCTAGGTTAAAGTTGGTGGTATTGGGCATATGTATTCCACACTTTACGATTCAGGCTTTGAGCATAGTGCACAGTGTGTAGGAAAGTATTTGGGTTTGTATCTGCAAGCCCAGATACTTTTATATACCTAATAAAAAAATCGTAAGAGGCAATTTCGTGAGTCCCCAACAACAAAATACATGAATGTCTAGCATAATACAAATTAAAGAATAGCTCTTCAAGTATCAGCTATCATTCCGCCATAAGCAAGAACCACGAATGGCTTAAAATATCTGGTGTATCGCCCATCTCCCATACAATCCTATTTACATGCATGGAATAGGGGGTTGAAAAATAGGGGTTGCGTATGAAAACTCAGACTTTTTGTGATTGAAATAGATGTATCCAGTTGTTTAAATACCCATTTCGTTAAAAAAAACAAAATACCTAAAGTTTGTTTATACGTGGTTCTGTTTGTTACGGCAGTACGGGAACGCGGTTCTGTCGAATGTGCGAACTAGTTCAAAAACAGTTTTTATCCCCATCGTTAAAAACAATAAACAAATCCCCAAAACAACAAATTAATAATTAAAACGTTCACTAAACAAACTCCTACAAATAATCACTAAATTGTATGTATAATGGTGTTAAATGAAGGAAAATCTTAAAAGAAAACATTTCCGTTTCCAAAACACTAAAGAGCTGAAATGGGTATTGGTAGGTTCTCGAGTAAAAGTGTTGTTTTCTTTGTGGGTGTTTTTTTAACAGCCTTAATACATTATTTAGTGGCAAAAGTATCTGTTATGTAAGTAAGAGTTCTTCTGAATACGAGTACCCACTTCACAGCTCATAAATATGTATTAAGATTGTCACCTGCGTGGTATCTATACCATCACAAAGGTAATCTCATCAGAAACTGTCAAAAACAACATTTTCGTTTTTAGTGAAACCGGTTTTTTAGATAAATCAATTTTTTATGCAATAAATCATGGCTTCTACGGTTTTCAATGTTTTGGAAATACCTTATTTAATTTTCCCATTAGACGATGCTGTGAAGTCAAGCTCTAAGGGAAAATTTGTTAGTTGATTCTACTTGTTTTTTAGGACGATTTCTACAGTCTTAACCAAATTTTATTTAATCATAGTGTCAACTTTAAATCCACGGGTACGAAAGAACAGTAACCGGAGATTGCCTGATATTTTATTGAATGGCTGATTTAGTATCTCGCCTGTGACCTATTTCCAGATGATAATGTTTGGATGAATTGCAACAATTTGAAAAATACAGCTCGTCTGTGATGAAGCGATACTGAGGGTAGATTTATAGAAAGAAGAGAATAATTTTATTTGATCAAAGGAAAATATCAATCAGTGTAGGTGAAGGTATAGAGATATTATTGAGTGAATCAAAGTGGAAAACTATGTAGGTTTAAATAGAAAAAATGGTCTGAAATACTAGATTATTCGATATATTTTTTCACGGTTGGTAAAAAGGCTTAATGTGTTTTTTCTACTTTCCTGTCTGTCTATATTTCCAGTATTAATTAATTGCACTTGTATTTTTCTGGATTCTTGCAACACTTTTCTGAAACATATTTTCAGTGACTAATGTCTCAACCCAATCGAAAAGATATATTGATTTCAATAGTGTTTGTAAACTGATGCTAAAAAAAGGCGTCCATTTTCGTATATTTTTGAGCATATGTGAACAACTGTAGAAAACTTCAACGACAGGTATTCAATTGTTATGATATTAACATTCAAAACATATGAAATAAATCAAAGTTGCAGAGATTATTATTATTATTAAATAAACTAAAAAAACTCCACTCTCCGACATGACAGCTTTTAGGCCTTTGCGCCAGAGAATGTGCAGACATGTACAAAAAAATATCGATACTCAAACACATCAAATAACCAATAAACAAGGGATGAACACATATCAACTACCCTCATAATATCTCTCCAACGAGCTGCCCCAGCACTGTTAACAATGAGGGACAGTAATTCAATAATAAGACAGTAATAAGACAGAGATGTTTGGTGTATAGTTATAATTAATGTTACATACTTATGAATAAAAATTTCTTACCTTCATTGCTTACTGGAAGGGGAGTTGACGCCACCACATAATAGTACTGGAAAATAATCGCAAAGAAGATCCTTAACCTCGTCAATCCAGAACTGTGCGAAGACATTGCAGGGAGGGACCATCTCCTTCTGCGTCCAGCCATTTTGGTTAGTAAAAAAATGCACCACACTTATTTAACACACATGAAAAATAATTTAATCACAATTTCCTACAACAATCAAACCACTGAAAGTTTTAGGGTTAAAAGAGACAAAACACAAAATAATTTACTTCCACTAAAAAGTCTTAAAAAGTATTTTAATAAGAAACACTCAAAGCTTCTATTAAGAATTTACAGCTACCACAAACTTTTAAAGCATATTTTTTATATTATTCAACTTTATATCCTTTTAAATGGTAATCACTTTCAAAATTGTAATATTTCACTAATCTATTTGATATTTTCTGTAAAATATGATATTAAAATTATATTACAGAACTCTATCATCAAGATATTTTAATTCAACTTCAAATTCTTATTACTTTTGTATTTAATTAGTAAATATAACAGCGTCAATATCGTAATTCTCCTTCATTAATACTTTATCTAATTTAACATAATTAAGCATTTCTCTTTTAATTATTTTTGAGTTTTCACGAGATTTTTTGCAAATGTGAATGTTTCAAGGATAATTAGAAACACATAAATTTTTCACCTGTCAACTTCAAATGCGAAAAAGTTATAAAACAGTCGTACCCGTTAGCGCCCAGTACGCTTAAAATAACGACAGTGTTTTTTGTGTTTGTTGTTATTATAATTCTTTATGTTTTTTTTTCAGTATTATTTTTCCAATTAAATCCAGGTGGTGAAGTATTTCTCCCACTTCATAGAAGCTTCAGTAGAAAGACTACCATTCTGACATTATGATTGATGATATTTTGGCAGGAACCCCCTTCTCCACCGACTACTTATAGTGTTTTTCGCCTGGAAAAATAGAAAGGAATATATGAGAGTTATAATAGAAAATAGCATTTCTTATTGTTATGTAGTAATGATGCCTCAACGATCACGATTCGTGAAGGTAATACAAAATCAACATTCATTAAAATCCATGTACCAAGAATGACGTCACAGTCATTTCCCACGGCATTAAGGTTCAAAATCGCGTGAACAATCGCATGATAAAATAGCAAAAATAGCGTTTTTTTTTCGTTTTTTGGGGTTTATTTTGCGTCTATCAAAAAACTTTTACGGCTATTCCATAGATTTTAATGCATATTATCAGTAAAAAAAAATCACTCCGCGACTTTCGGGAAACGAGTTTCCGTCTTTAGGAAAAAAGATCAGAGGTGTTTTTCACATTTTTTTTTTGAGAAATCTATACAAGATATAAAACTTATTTTACAATTATTCCCTAGATAAATGTTTAGTGCATCTACCGTATTTTGTTCCAAAGCACATTTTTAGTAACGGTTGTCGAGATACAAGGTCTCCCACTTCTAGAAATTTTTGAAATGTCAGTATGCATACTCTTAGGCTGGCCACACACGTCCCGAAGTTCAGTTCCGGAATCGACCGTTTTGCAAAAAAGTTCCGATCAAAACCTCTCTCTGAATTCAGCGTCACCCCGATTTTAAAATCAGAAAGAGGTTTTGGTCGGAACCTTTTTGCAAAACGGTCGATTCCGGAACTGAACTTCGGGACGTTTGTGGCCAGCCTTAACGTGTACAATTACGGAATTTGCAATAATTTGTGATGTGCGACTGTAATGTACATAAGTTGATCAAAGGATGCGCGTTCCACGTCACAATTATTTTATACAGTGACGTCGCTAAATTGTGAAAACACACTAGTCGTCAACACTGACGTTCTCTTTAGCGTAAAGTTTTGTCTTATATAAATAAATTCCTAAAACTTTATTGGCACAACAACGTGATGCGAGTAAGAAATAATATAATTGGAGTAAGATGCCAAAGACGGGCTTATTACGGAAGCAATATCACCTAGTCAACGCGAATACACTATAGATATAATAAAAGACTTAAGTCGCTTTAGTACGCCATCTACTTCATAAAAGATAAAATTGTCGTTTCGAGTAGATAAGGTATTATTTCATTTAGTGTTTAAAAAAAAATAGATGGTCGTAGATAGGTTGGAAGAAGGCAGATTTCTTGGTTCCGCAATATACAAGACTGGACTGGAATAAGGAGTGCTGAAGAGCTGTTTCGAGCTGCAGGAGCATTTTCCCTCGAGTGATAGTCAATGTTGGAGGGACCTAACACGACACCGAAAGAAGAAGAAGAAGTGTTTTAATGATTATATCTCTTATTCAAATCAATTTCAATTCAATTTGACCTACTTCTCAAAGTACATGATAACAGTAATTCATAAAAATATAGTTTTAGGTAATTAAAAACACTAATGGTTAATTAGACGCCCCCACACTGCATATTTATATGTAGCTGGTATTAGCGAGACAAAACACCCTTAAATTTGCACAATAATATATCACTCATACCGGTTACTGATTATTATTGTCGAGCCAAGAATTAACGCGTTTCGAGTAAGAGAAATCGGAGAGTATGTATGACAAAGTGTATTAATGTGACAAGGGCTGAGAGTGTGTGTAAGGATAAGGCAGTCTGGCGTTGTGTCTTCTCTGCTCACCTCGCAATGATATATAGATATGTAGATGGTCGGCTCTCCACAATATTCCAACAACGTATACGTCGTCTTTTCGGAAATCTATCAAGACGCGAAGAAACCAACCTAGAAGGAAAGGTGATGCCAGGCAGTGTACAAGGCAGGAGACCGAGAGGCAGATCGCCGATGCGTTGGAGCGACCAAGTGAGAGCAGCCACAAATACCACTCTACACGAGGCCGCACATCTGGCCATGGACAGAGGCTCGTGGAGGAGGATTGTCAACTGCGGGAATGAGAGTCGCGACCCTTAGTCATGAGGATAAACGACACCAGCAGATGGATGGTCAGACCGGGTGAAGGAGTCTAGATAGTTGGCGTTTGTAGAGGCGGTGCTTCAGGTGGAAGACAGACCTGAATATTGGTAGATGTGATGATCGCGATTCTCAGTGCTGAAGGATTGATTTGGAAAAAGAAGAAGAAGTCGTATATAAATCGCGTAAATCAAGATAATACCTGTAAGTATGAAGAGGAATGGTATAAAACAGGTAGATCTATAAGTGTGTATTAGTGGTACGTATATTATTATTCGGAGAGTATGTAGGTACAAAAGGAACGGAGTAATGTGAAAATTATTCCGCTTAAGAAAAGTAAATTGTTCGTTGTGGAATATATTATAATACCTAATATAATAACCACCATTATGGGCGCCTGGTGGAAGTACGTACTAAGGCTCAACTCTTATCGAATTCTAATAACTCATATCTAATAGCCCTCTATAAGTGAAAATACTTTATTTCACCCACCATAGTAATATTGTTATACCTCTACTATACTCATTGTACTGCGTAATGTGGAATGATATTATTATAATGAAACTATGACGTCACTGGAATCATCCGTCAAAAATATCGTAGTTTCAATACGTATGACAGTCACACAGTTTTGTTTATACTCTTTGATAGAATATGACGTTTTTATGCTTTGACCCAGTCGAACAAATGTCATCGTTTCTTATTGCCTGTTTTTTAAACATATCTCTGTTTTTTAATGCAGCAGTTACATATTAAAACATGCACTTCATTAGTACTGCCTACTTGCAAAACTTTTTTGCACCACAACCCTTGATTGGTCTTGGCTGCCTCCAAAATCCAATGCCATCAGCAGTCTTCCAATTCATATCCAGCACCCTACAATAAACCTTCACCTCAGATAGTTCTTCTCGCTGAATTGACAGTACTTGCTCTTTTTGCTAACAGGTAATAACTTACTGTCAGTTTTTTTTATTTAGCGTTTGGCAACGTCGAAGTATTGTCACATCGTTAAAGTCTGACATCCAGCGCCTCCCGCCACTGGAGGAACTCCAGGAGACAGACTGGCAGCGCTGTCAATGGTACCGGGATAAGCACATATGGGGCAATCACGCATGATGTGCTGCATGGTTTGCTTCGGGTGTTCACAATCGTACCGTGGATTCTCCCACTTGTGGAGCATGTCACCGCAGCAGCCATGACCCGTCCTAAGCCTATTGAGTGTGGTCCACTGCCTGCGAGGCAGGTGGAAAATAGGCTGTTGAGATGTGTGGTTTGTATGACGGACTATCAGTAACTAAATTGTAAAAAAATACAGCGTTACATTTTGTCATGGTATTCCAATGAATTTTCAAGTACGCAATATTATGTGGGTAGTCGTACCTATATTATAGCAGCGAAAGCAGGAATGTTTTGTCCATCAAAGGAATCGCTAATGGGAATTGTTATAGCATACTATCTTACTTATTATGTGCTCCTAATACACGTAGTTGAATAATTGCAAAGTTTATGCGTTGATGGAGTGGAAACTCACGTTTTCGAAATAAAGCACGATGTAGTTCCATGAAATATTCGTTTGTGAAAATTCGATTTTATTGGCATTCTGTTTTTATTGTCTTTCATACCTCAGCGTTAGAATTTTTCGTAGACAGCTGTTTTTATATACCTATGGTTGAAATTGAATTCAAAATGTGTAAGTGGTACACACGACTGATAAGTGATTTTTTTTCTTATTTTTGTGAATTTTGTTCTTATTTTTATGAATTTCAAGATTAATTTTATCATAAGTCTACAATAGTTGGCGAAGTTGGTTGATGCGGCAGTTTCTCAAGCGGGAGGTGTCAGGTTCAAACCCCGGCGCTAGAGATGTATTCCACACTTCGCGATACAGGCTTTTAGCCTATATAGTTCAAAGTGTGCAGGAAAGTATTTCGGTTTGTGAACGCAAGCTCATAAATAAATAAATCTTTTTTGCCCAGTAAATACGAGTATGTATAGCAACAAAAACAAGACAATGCGCCAAAAGGCGGACTTATTGCAAAAGCAATAACTTACAGTCAATTCATACTGTTCATTTAAAAAAAATCACACAATCTCTGAAATTCCTTTACTCTACCCTTCGTAGATGCGATGATCAAGCTCCCCTTGCAGTGTAGGCTGAGATACCGATTATCGTTATACTTTTTAAACAACATCCTAATAGTATTGTGGAATTTAATTTAAACTTTTCATTTAATTGATTTGTTGTTGAAGTATAAATCAATAGCATTATATCCAATCAATGAATAATTTGCCAATTGATTCGTAAGTCCAATAGAACTCCATTATAATCAAGAGTTTCTTTAATTAAGTCTCAATGTTACTTAAGAAATATATATTTGAATCAATTGTTCCAACTTTCGCAAGACAAACACTATCGTTATTCCCTTACTTACTCTTTCTTTAGTAACAAGTAGTTATCTCAACAGATACACAGCGTAGTATGAATTTTCCATCAGGCTCATGACTGATAGATAGATAGATTCTTTGTTGTCATTATTGTGCACTTTTAGAATTATAGTTAGCTATTTCAACCCGAGTCAAAGTTCGAGTCAGAGACATCCAGTGCTGGAATGAGTATCAGCGCGCCCAAGTCAGAAGTAATGGTTATAAGTCGCCAAGAGGAGGACTGCGCAGTGTTTGTAAAGAACACTCAGTTAAAGCAGACCAATACATTCAAGTATCTTGGGGTGGAGTTCACGGCAAACGGACGTCAAGAAGCCTGTATAAACAAGAGAATCACAGCAGCAGGCAACGTATTGAAAGCACTAAAAAACCCAGTGATCACTAGAGAGGAATTGAGCCAGAAAACAAAAATCACAATATTTTAAACTTTTTGTTTATTATGCACTATAACATCCCTGTTTCGCGTTTTAGGTCAAAAATGTTAGTTGCCGATTTGCACAGCATAAAATTTCTTGTAACTTTACCACAATTTTTTGCTCTTAATTAAATAGCAACGGAGCGGTAGAAAAAAATTGTTCAAAGTTGTAATCTTCGCTACCCCATCGACCTACACGACATACCAAAAACTCATGACTACCTGAATTAGTGTTGTCAGAATTCGTCTGTCAATCGGACTAGAAGTAAATAGTTATCTCAACAGATACACGATGGAGAATTCACTTCTAAAAAATTTAAAACTACAAAAAAAATTGTGCCCAGGTTTTCTAACACAACATTTTATAGTATCGATCAATCTAAATGACAAATACAAAACTAATATCCAATGCTTATTTTGGAGAAGTAGGTCGTTAAATCGCTTGCGTTGAGTGAAATAACGTTAAGCTAATAGGCTATAAATGTGTGAGTGTGGTGGAGCCATACTCAGTAATTTACATTCATTATTAGCGTTAGGAAAATTGTTTCAAACATTATTGCCATTACGCTTGTCAAAGCAATATGGCAGAGCATTAAGTAATTTTGTCATTTCACTGGCAACACTAGCCTAATAATGATTCATTTACCCATTATTGTGTAATAATATGTATTATACAATTAACTTCGAAATAATAAATCATTTGCGTGCAGTACATTTTGGTTATTATTTTCGTCAATTTTCCTCTTAATTTTAAACATGAATAAATCACTTTAAAAACGATATAAAAGATACGAGTATATTTAGGTGAGAAACCGCGGCCTTTCGAGGACGACCTGGACCGATCATGTCGACCAGACGCGTTTTGAGTAAAAGAAATCGGAGAGAGTGTATGACATTTCATAAATGTGACGGAGGCTAGAAGTGTGTTGGCTGTCTGGCACTCTGACCTCTCCGCCTACCCTGCAAGAAACGCAGCGTGAGGGTAAAGATAGATAGACGATATTTTAATTATAGGTACTTCTCATTATCATTCATTGAAAGAACATTAATCACAGAAATCTATATTCTATCGTCCGACAAACAGAATGTGAACTACGAAATACCTTTACTATAATATGACAAAATAAAATACAAAATGTCAAATCATGTCATTCAATAAATTCACTATAATTGTGATGATATATTGAATACCTATCAACGCGACGTAGATCTCGAGTTGTCGTGTAGCTAGACCGAAATGGCAATGGGCAAAACACCCCAACAAAGGACTTACAACTGATGCATGCATCGATGCTTGCTATAAATTGAGACGTTCGTTGTTCAACGATGAACGTCACTGTTTAACTTTTTGAGAACTCTTACGTTTTTGTAACTCTATCCTACGCAAAAGTATACTTAATCACTTCTTTAATAAATAAACAAAGCTTTAGAGACATTGACATATTAACACATTGAAAGTGTGAAAAAATAAAAAGCCGAAGGTTGGGCTTATCGCTGGGGCAATATCTTACAGTCCATCTGATTGAAAACTAGAGATCTACTTTACAAGAAATAAGAGACATGTTATAGATTACGTTGAGTTGTTGATTTTCAAGGCCGGTAGAGGAAAATTCCTATCTCTCTAAACTGGAATTTCCTTCGAGACATAATATAATAAACATAAATTGAACAAACGGTTCCGGGAAAACATTCGGACGTTTTGTGAAGAGCCTTACTGGAAAAGTTTGATTACTTCTTATAACGGTTAATGGCTGTTTGTGAAATTTTCCATAACTTTTTTACAATAGACCCTACAAACTTTGTTGTGTTGTTGAGTACTATAATGTAAGTACGGTCTCTGAAGACCTCGCTGTAATATTAAGATGATATTAAGAAAGATTTTCCTTTAGAGCTGTTTTCTAATGAGTTTTCGTTATATAACTATAACTCTTTTACATATGGGTGTATAATAATAAATTCGAATTAGAATTATGTTCAATACTACACCATCGCACTTAAAACCAAAATTAGTGGAGGAAATAATAGTATTGTAGATAATGAGACACACGCAGCTAATATGAAATTATCGAGATGAATATTAGTCGAAGAATAGTTAGAGCACTGCAAAAATCTCGCCTTAGTGAACAAATGTTGTGTTTTATATTTGAAATATGTGCATATTTCCGGATCTTGTTCACCAAAAGTATGCGATGGTACCTATTTATTATTTACTTATTTTACTAAAATATTTCGCTGTTCGGATTTTTTTTCTGGCGTCTTTTCTCTGGAGAATGTACACAAAACAAGTTACAAACAATAGAAGACACGTAAAAAACGACATTACTAACAAAATGATAAGAGTTGTTAACAATCAAAGCCTGACCGTCACAATCACGTTTAATTAAATAAAAAATCAATTAACAAATTAATTGAGATTTCAAGAGAAAATCCCCAGAGTATGTTAGCAACATCACATGGGATTTAAATGTCCCGAGGAAAATCAAAATCAGATCGATGTTGGTCCGAAGGAAGGATAAAGAGGATCCGGCAAAGAACCGGCGAAAAATAAGAGAGGTAGACTCATGTTATGGATGTGGGAATAACAATGACAAGGAGGAAAATAAGAATGTGTTTTGGGAAAACTTATTAGTCTCTTTATGTTCTAAAGTGGAATATTGCAGTACACCGTCAAACTTAACGTTATTAGGTAAGAGAGTGCATCCAGTTAATTGATGAAAACTTCGACAATCATAATAGTATTAAAAGTAAGTAAGGGAGAGGAGGGGTAGACTGAATATTATTTTGTGAATAGGAAAAGTAAGTTCTGGGGTAGGTACCAAAACTTGGCAGAAAACGGCACAAAGACATGAAATAGGCACGATGCCAAGATGTTAATGCATTTCTATATTACTAAATAATAATATTCCGTACTCACCTACAAAATGGAACTACCATTATTAATATTTGTATGAAATATGCACTAAAGGGAAGAACAATAGAATGGACTAGTTCTTTCTTTCATAATAACGCGATTACTGTAAAATATTTACAGAAATTACGACACAGTAAAACTCTAGTATTATTGTTTTAGTGTTTACAATAAATTAAATCGTAAACAAGTAATCCTAATATCATTTTAATTCCCTGAAACGCGATATTTTTATGTTGGAACAAATATGCATAATCTAGTAAATATGGTTGTAGAAAAAACTTATATTTTTTATGCATTATTCTATAGCTTTGACTAATTATTGTCTGCACTTTAAACAGGACAGTATATTTTCTTGTATTGCGTATTTTTTTCAGAATCCTGTTTTTGTATATCCTCGTAAAAATATACAAAATCGGTAATAAGTGGGGGGGAGTTTCGCTAATCCCCCCTACCCCCAAAAATCATAACATTGTGTTTTTTTCTGTAATTTGCTTGATACAAAAGCTCCAACTTTAACACGTCATTGGTCAAATGTTGTGTGCGGGGGAGGGGGGATAGGTGGTAACTATCCAACGTTCATTTTCGTCTATTTTCCTAAATGTTTACATTAATCGATCCTCGTCAATTAAGTGTTGAAGGACTCAACATAAATTACAAAAGATTGTCACATCCATACGAAATATTTGTTTAAACCCTTTCAATGTCTCATGTAAAATGGCCACAGAAATGACTATAAATCTAACCCTTCGTGCGTCACAATATATTATTAATGTTACCAAAACAAATATCCATAATGCTTGCCTTTGTTGTTATTATTTTAAGATAAACAGGAAAATAACGGGCAATAAAATAAAACAGAATGTTATTAAAGTTGCCCAATATTAGCTTTGTAATGGCGTTATTGAAATAAACAGTCGAAATATTATTATGAAGACAATAAATATGCGAAATATATAATATGTATATACGAATATGTACCGCAAAATGCAATAGTTATAGCACATTCTTGTAGTAAATAACGTTTATTACAATCGATGTGTGGTGAATCATTTATTCAGCTATGTGGAGAAATATCCTGAATGCTAGTTGCTGTAAATGAGTGGATTACGGAAAGAATCAAAGTTAATTTTACAGACTGTAAAACAGCCTGATTGAAATGTAATTAGGACAACCGATGGACAGTGGACGAAACTTACCTTAAAATGCCGACCGAAAACCAAACAGAGAAACGCACGTAAAATACAGAATGGCCTGATGACATGAAAATAGTAGCTAAAGATTGGTGGCATAGGGTGACAATGGACAGAATGTTAAGGAAGTCGGGAAGGGAAGTTTATATCCAACACTGAACTGAATTAATATGAAAAGATATACTTACGTAACATACATACAGTATTAAAGTAATAATACGCACAATAACAAAAATTGAAAGTCTCCAGGCAAATCCATTTAAAAAGTCTTCCTACTAGAAGATCCTGTATAATATTTCAAATTCAAATAAATTTATTAGTATCTAATATCTTACATTTAATACATACATATAAAACTAATTACAATATTTACAATTTTCCATACTACCCTCCAATGTGAGGAGACCTCGTGTATTGGAGGGGAGTTCCGGGGTTTTCATCGATTTCAACACACAACATCAACAACAAGACAATGACACATTTTTTACAAATTATAAAAGAAAAAAATAACAACAAATTCATTAATAAATTGGATTCATGCTATCATATTTCATTCAATTCAAATCTCTCTCTCTATACCTTTCACAATAAAACACATATCAGGCATAAAATGTAAATGAATTTCGGGGATATGACAATAGTGACTATTGACTATCGTCTATTTCTCTGGAAACTGTACGCAGTCAATCCGTCCTCCCAAACGCAATGATTTATCTTATTTTTTGTTTGTTTTTCACTATGGTAAAAAATAACATTTCTTGTCCACTCTATACTTTCAGATTATTCCAGAGCAAAAGTTTATTAAAAGTTTCATATTGTGATAATCCGACAATATAAATAATTCATTTCAAACTTTTTTCCCTATGTACAAGTTTGTATGTAAGTATATACTATGGAATGAGATTTCATTAAAATCGATTTCTTCTATTACAAACGGCCGATTGATTACAGCACTCCGATTGCTACATTTTAATCAACGTACGATTGCCATAAATTGTAAATTGCAATCGTAACGTATCATTTGTTATCAGCTGGCTACAAAAGATTTGATTCAAATCATAAAATACGAGTGTGATCAAAGTGTATATTACGACTTAGCCATTTAATGGCTTTAAAGAGAACAAACTTCGTCACTCATGGCGATTTTGTGTATTGAGAATTACCCTTCTCAATGCCATTCCTAGTAACTGATTGTCGTAAGGACACTGGACTAACAGCAAGAGAGGTATATTAATTATTTATTGCTGAAGTAGGAAATAACATTAAAAATGTAATATTTACCTTTTTTTTGTAATTAAAAATTATTATTAAAAAAAAAAGCTCATAATACTCCCTTTTGCCAATGACATTCTCAAAAGATGGCCCGAGCTAGAACTAACGCTTTCACGAAAAATAGAAACTAGAGGCATGTCACGTTTTTTTAAAACAGGATTGCGTTTGGCATGTCATCTTGTCACATTGCATACCTAATGCATCGATGGGGGTTTACCAGAGTCCCGAATGTAAGTGTAGTTCCCGTCAGACAATGGGCCATATAGTTGAGTGTCCAATTTTCGGTTTTCAGCGCAGTCTACCTGAAATTCACGAGGTCGCTGCTCAGCTGACGCTGCCAATTGGCTTAGAGATTTACCTTTAAATGTGTAGTAGCCATGTCTTCTGTATTGCCATATTATGCATTAAAAAAATCTTAATTACGTTATTCTTTTTAATTAACCACAATCATCGTTTGGGTTTGGTAGTAGAAATTGCAGTAGTCAACAAGCCTACCTTTTTGACATATAACTTGTTCAATAAAAAGTGGTGGTCGGTAGCCTGGTTGGTAACGCGCTCGACTGTTAATCCAGTGGGCGCGGGTTCAATCCCCGACCTACTCCACTTCACAACACAAGCTTTCAAGCTTTCTGTGAAGTGTGCGAAGATGTATTTGGGTTTATTTCGATAAACCCAGATTCATTAAAAAACAAAGTTTATTTTTTATTTTTAATAATTTCTATAATCTGTCAAAATAATTTGATCTCGTTCCAATTAGACCAACTATTTAATACAAGATAACTAAAACTCTAGAACACATCAATTAGTAAATAGTATTAATTAATTAATTTGTTAAAATACTTCAGTCCCAATTAAAACATATAAAATGTCAATTACACATTTTATCTAAGAGTCGAATTTAATTAACCCCCGTAAATAACAGGTTTATTAAGATCTCCAGACTCAGTACAAATTGACAGTTAAATGGGTTGGGAGATGACTCCCTGTTTCACAAACTAACACAGTGTTCGACAACGTAACAACTTCGAGCGAAAAAGAATCTGTCAAATTGGTGAAGTAATTAGGTACCAATCATTTTTAATTAGACAAAAGGACCAAGAGCGAAACACAGGTACTCAGATTTCAAAACAAGTATAAGGATGCCGGTATAAAGTTGTTGTGATCAAATTCTGATTAAAACTAATTAGTACTAATTTGTCATTCCTAAATAACAATACATAAAAAAAACATTCAATTTAACTTCTGACGACTAAACTTGCTTGCGAATTTCATCATTACCCAAGATCCAATCTTTAAACTTTTCCTTTGAAGGATTTGATGTACATTTTTAACCTATATAGTAGTACAACAAGATACCTGTATGTATATCTACCCTAGATCTGGGGCACAATGAAACAGATGAAAGGTCTCGGGAAAATAAAAATAAAATAGGTTTAGGATTAATTTTTGATCTCGTTTCTGTGTCTAATTCTTAGATAAAAGAGTAAAGTTTATGGAAGTACAAAAATTTCGTTTAGTTTGAAGACACAGATTTTTTAAAAAATAAAAATGATTTTTTTGTTTCATTGTACCCCATTTGTCCCTATACATTGTATTGTCAATAAAAGATCTTGATATCCACTTCATTTTCTTAAATATTGTATTTACGTATTATGTACCAATTATTTTTTTTCAATTTATTTAATTGAATGCTCATTAGAAAGTTTTTGACTCTAAGACTCCCCGCGCACTATGCAGCCAGGATATTTGCGCAGCCAGTTAAGCAGCCAATCGACGACTATTCGAGATTCTTCATTTTTATTTTTCATTTTTTGATAGTTCAGAACCCAAAATACATCTGGCTGCTACAACTAGTGCGCGGAGATAGAGGGCAGCCACATACATTCGCCTATACACGCTCTGGCTGCGCGCAGCCAGCTGGCTGCTGTGCAAACAGGCGCGTCGTATTGGCTGCCGCAGCCAGGAATTCGTGGCTGCCTAGTGCGCGGGCCCCCATACAATATCATACGTTTTACTGGCTGCCGCAGCCTGGCTGCATAGAGCGCGAGGAGTCTAACGCTTACGGGCAGTAGACGTCACTTATATATAAATAAAGTGATCATATGCAGGATTTGGACTTTTTTATACCGACTTTTTTTTAATCTCCCGAATTATAGGATGACAGATGTAGCAGGAATAAAGGGGCATCATTTGCATAAAACAGCGTAAACAACGTCATCCATTTTTTCAGTAATAAAAAAAAACGAAATTACACTGACCGAAGCGACGTTATTTTGTAATTTATTGTTCGTACACGTAATAAGGTCACAGGTAGAAAATAAATTGCTTTTAAGGGCTCGACACCAAGAATGACGTCACAGTCATTTCCCACGACATTAATGTTCAAAATCGCGTGACAATCGCATGATAAAATGGTAAAAATAGGGTTTCTTTCCATTTTTCGAGGTTAATTTTGCGTCTATCAAACAACTTTTACAGTTATTCCCTAGATATTAATGCATATTATCAGTACAAAAAAATTGTACCCCGCGACTTTCGGGAAACGAGTTTCCGTCTTTCGGAAAAAAGTTCAGAGGTGTTTTGAATATTTTTTTTTGAGAAATCTATACAAGATTTAAAAAATATTTTACGGTTATTCCCTTGATAAAGGTTCAATGCATCTACCCTATTCTGTTCCAAAGCATATTTATTAACGGTTGTTGAGATATAAGGCCTCCCGTTTTTTAGAAATTTTTGAAATGTCGGTATGCATACTCTTAACCCTCTGACGTAGCAAAGCGTATATCAAATTATTATTACAAAATCACGTGATAGGTGTAAAATGAACGAACCAAACAAAACAAACCAAACAGATACCAAACTAAATTAGAATGAGACCAAAATAAGATAGACACGTAGAAAACGATGGAAACTATTTAGCCGATGTGCTATTTATAATCCTACACTTTATACCCTACGAATCAGAAATAAAATTTGAACTATTCATAAAAAAAACTACGTAATCTGTCAAATTACTTCTTCAAGAATTATGGGACACCTATACATATTTTTAACTGTTCTTTGAAAAAATCTGTTAATTTATTTTTGTTTTGTCTATGTATACTTATTATAATGTCATTGTTGCATTTCGATCGCGTTTTTTTTTTTAATTTTTTAAGTAGGCAGTCCACCTTAACTGGGTGATTTTTGATAGCGTTCTATTATGTTTGTTATGGTTACTTCTGTTTTCCCACATTCTGTTATGTTTCTTCTGTTTGGTCGTAATAACAAAAATAACATTCGATTGACAATTGAATGTGCGATTGTATCAATATTCTAAACATAAATTTACCTATTCCAAGGGTATACTTTTTTTATCTTGAAAACCATACAGTCAACACAACAAATACATACAAAAAAAACATCACCAGCGAAGGTTCTGCGAAATACCAATAAATACAAAAAGACAATGTAAATGTGAATTAGTACTGAAAATGAAAGTAAAATTAAGCAAAAATTATCAAATAGTTAAATTTATAAAAGCAAACACAAGACAAACGGTCAATATCAACAGCAAACACCAAGACAAACAACGTATGTACATGACTAGTTTCCAGTAGTATGTAGTAATAAATTAATATCCTGTACCTACCTAGGGTTACACCTAATAGATTTTATAGATAAAAACAAATTATGAGTCAATGTGGTTAGGTACCTAATGGAATTTAAAATTTAATGGTCAGTGGGTTTATAACAAAGTTTTGATTGAATATGGAGTTTAGCCTGAAAGGGTTAATTGAAAATTGAGTAAACTAGATAGATTCCAACGACCTCATAATTTTATAGCTGGGATATATTCTTTAAATATAAGTGTAGAGATAATTAGGTATGAAACCATTCAATTGATGGTTACGGTTGGAGTTGCAGAAAACGTTCTTCTTGGTTAAAGACAAAAATAACAAAATATGCCGAAGTGCTGTTCTAGTTCGTGTAAATAGGAATCCGTTACCGAATTGATTCCCAAATCCTTATCGGCAAAATCACGGCACACCGCGTTCAGATTTCTGGTACAAATCCGCGTACTCATTTCATTAAGTAACGTGTTGAAGTCAACGTAATGTCGCAACCTTGAGGCGTTTGAAATGTGGATCCACCGTAGAACGCTAAGAATACCTTGGACCGACATGGTAACCAACACAAGTATTACGTAGAGAAAATACTAATAGACAATTCTCCAACACAATAAAGCTCCGTAAAACACCATATTTTGGCCATGTCCTTAGAGGAGAAAAATACTCCATTCTCCAGCTCGTTATGAAGGGGAAGATAGAAGGCCGTAAAGACGTCGGAAGGAAGCAGCTATCCTGGCTTCGAAACATTCGACAGTGGACCGGGATCAGAACTATGGAGGAGCTGTTTCGCTCTGCCCAGGACAGAGAGGCGTTCACCAAAGTGGTCGTCAACGTCAAGGAGACCCGACAGGACACATAGAGAAGGAGAAAGTGTTTAAAATATGTTTTTCACGTACCTAAAAGATTTCTCCAAATAAGTTTCAAACATAAACAGTAAAAAGAAATATTTTAAGAAGTGTCTACTTACGTAAATATATTTTATACAACAACAATACAAATCCCCAATCTTTTCAGACAAAAACTATTTTGTAAAAGAAGAACCTTCTGTAATAGAAATCGTGTAGATAATAATCCTGAAAAAGTGCTTTGTGTTCTCTTTTTTTATTTTGATTAAAGTCGTAATAGATCATTCAACTTGAAAGGGTAAATGAAGCCTCGTTTTGAAGAACGAAATGACCAAAACGATTTGAAAAGAATGTGATGTCATTTGTCACCCTTTTGTCCGGAACGACGCACGAAGCATTAACATAAATGTCATACTTCCAGAGGTGGGCACCGTCAATCAAAAAGTTAACTTCGTTAATCGATAATCCGTTAACGAAAAAGTTAACTTCGTTAATCGTTAAAGCGTTACATTTTGAAAAATGTAACGGAAGTTAACGTTAATCCGTAAAAGCGTTAACGTAAAAAAATCGCGGTTAAATGACATGAAATAGAACTACGTAAGTACTATACTACTATCACATTCACACTATTGCGATGGATGACAAAGTGGGTACATAAATACATACAACGTGCCTACAACAAATAAAACACACAGAATGGGATGGGTGGCGAGTATCATTCTTGAATAAGGAGTAAAATATCTACAAACACACACATATAAGGTACATTTTTTATTACACTCGTCCATTGACGTCTGAGTTTGAAAGGCGCCGCAGCCTATTTTTTTTTGTGGGAGTATAGAAGGGCGTAATGTAGTTTGGTTTATTTTGTTGAAATGAAAATGCATAAAATATGCTGCATAATATATGTGTATGAAAAATCGAATGCTGGCGTCGCCAGTGGATGATGTCTATGCGAACGATCAAATATTAACGGACTTAATTAACGGAAGTAAAATGTAACGGAAGTTAAATAGTCCGTTAACAATTTTTGGAGGTGAGAAAAGCGTTAAATCGTTATCCAAAATGTTAACTTCGTTAATTAACGGATTAATGCTTTTCTGCCCAGCTCTGCATACTTCTAACATTAAACTAACGGGTTGTAGGACTACTCGTACGAGTATCTTTGCTTGTCATTTTTTATACGTGCAATGTTAAGTTTTATACCATAATTCTGTTATTTATTTTTAGACGCACTTTTGAAACCCTAGTTTATTGATGGTACAAATTATTACAGTGAAAGTAAACATTTGCTATGCAAAAGGTGTGGTAGTTCTGAAAATTTGGTTTGTACTCGTATTGGTGCCGACCCTACAACGTTAAGTTAAAAAATGTGACCTGGATCTGCCGCGCTCAGATTGGCAGCGCAAAAACCCATTTGCTTTCTGCCTTCCATTCCTATTTTCAAAACACCAGTTGATTTTACAGAAAATATCATACGATTTAAATTTAATCTACTGTAAATTTCCCATTAAATGAGCTCTTAACTGATTATTAGACTTGAATAGTTACCGAGCTCTCAAAAATCGTGGGTATGTTTCGTCGAAGGTATGTTTTTATTGCTCGTAAATCCAGCTATTTATATCAAAATAATATGGAAACTAAATATTAAAGGTGAGTCGATTTTCTATGCAAACACAACTGTTTAAAGACAGATAGGTGGTTTTCTATATTATGATTGGTAATGATACTTTTAATATAAAAATAATATTTAAATTTCAGGTTTTAGGTTCTTATCTTATTAATTTTGTTTTATTTTTCATTCATAACTCAAATTATTATTAATTAATTAATTAAAAATCAAATTAACTTCAAGACGTATTTACTGTTTAGAGATGGAGGAATCACCTGCTTTACATATATAATACCGGTGATTCATGCAAAAATGAAGCGTGTAATATTACCATAACGATAAGATTATTAATGTTGAGGTGCAGCAAAGATACTCAGTTAATAGAGAAAATGTAAGTTTAATTAATATGTGACTAATACTATTATTAACCCACATTACCATAGAAGTTAATATTCGAGAAGATACTGGAAGAAGTTATACTATAAGAGGATAAGGCAAACCATTCAGGTCCTTATGAACATTTTAGAACTATTTCCCTCTCATTATGAAAATTCTTACCTTCAGTGTCTAAACAGTTAAGTCTTACTTATCTACAGAGTCATACTTTATGAGTGCACACTCAGTATCTACACAGGATAAGCTAAGCTATTAGTTGACAATATGGTGTGATATAACAACCCGTCCAAAATTACGGTATTGACAAAATAAAGACATTCCCCATGAGACTTTAAAAGGAACTTGCTGGTAACTGGGAAACAACAGCCAGAGACAGGCCAGCATGAAGAAGTGTATCGAAGACCTATGAAAGCGTCCCCTGATCCCACAGACAATACAATAGACATCAAGAGAGTTTTACCTTCGAAACGTGCAATAGGGTAATTTAGTCCCGCATTGGCCTGCACAGTCATCAACGTGCCCACGACAGAAACAATGTTCGCGTTGCTCAAGGTATGCCATAATGATACATACTCGTATTCGAGTTAAAGGCTATACCTATACGAGTATATATTGACAAATTTAATTACTGGTAATTTCCCTTACGCAACTAGTTCGTCCGTATGCTGTAAAAATTTGAATAGATATCATCCATTATTAAATTTATAGATTGTAGGTATATTAGTTTTAATTTAGTTCGCAACCTTCGCGATTCATTGTCATTATCCGACCAAACAAAATATTTTGAGCAGACATAGATAGATGTCGAGCTCCTTTAAGTATATTGAATTTGTACACTTTTATTTATAAAATGAATTAATAAATATTTTTTTAGATAAATGAGTAGAATAATATAAAATACTACACTAATTAAAAATTTAATTTGGCATAAGAGTCAACGTACCATAATTATACGTGTAAGGATAGGGTCTGGTGATATTATGTTCTCTCTGTCTTCATCCCAACCCGCGTCATTTTTGACGGGTTGCAGCTAGTAAAATAATAATTTTGTATATTATATTATACATGCTTCATCAATCTAATATTATATCAATCTTAATTCTATGGTTTCAGTCGTTCTTTACCGAAAATGTAATACCCTTCGTATTCAATGCAATATTAAAATTTTTCCCTCTTCAAAGAAATTTTTTTTTTCAAAGGACGTAATAAAAAGATACTTATTAAATTATCACTAATATTTTATTAAGCATGTACAAGGTACCTACACACATCACATACCTTCGTACAAATATTTTCATTTTTCAAAAAATAATGAAGACCTACATAGATGATAGAATTTCAGACTACGTTCATAATTTCTTTCATCAATTTTATTTTATATATACTTACTTAATTTTACACAATACATAATGCATCCAAGTACACAAATGTACGAGAATAAACTTGGAATTTTAAATGCTTATATACCTAATGTTAATTGACTAGTTCGTCGTAAGACACCTGAGGCGCCAGTTGTCGAATAAAACAAATACTTTAATTTGGTGTTTTGTCAATTTTGACTCTTTTGACCAAGTTCCATTTGTTTGTAGAATAATCGTTGTTAGTTGGCAGACATTGTAAATAGAAATAAACCCGCCATTTAACTCTATAAATATTTGATTTATATATTTTATTCATAGTCTCGATTAAAATGATTTGCATCTCGTACGAAAGACATGATAGGATGCTATAAAAAATAAAGGTTGCTTCCTAAATTGAATGTTGACACCTCTAACTGGTTACTCCAAATTGTGACTATTGCCGCGATGGTACAGATAGTATAATGATCCGTTCAACGTCGGGTTATTGAATTCGTATTTGATAAAAATAAATCAATAAATCAATCTCAAACGAATCTGATTACATTTTGGGAAATGTCAATTAGTCGACCAATAAATGATCAAATCATTCAATTTCATCTCGTATTTTATTTTTCAACACAATTTATTGATTTAACGTATTGAATTGTTTTATTATTTTTCTTTTTTATGTATGAAATAAGGTTAATTGGGTGGACGTCGGCGGTACGGTACGGAAATAAAAGAAAATAATTCAATTGAATTGTCAATAAAATTGCAACATCCGCAATTGGATCCGACAGTATTGCACAAAATGAAAATAGACTTTTTAAATTCACATCCTACCATTCTATAGACAGGCAGCTATAATATGAATATGAACGAAATCAGGGCAAAATATGCAACTATTGATAGCCTGCCATTTTTCGTTTTGAAAGTGGTGCTCAAAAATTCCCATGTACATAAAATACTTAAACTGCCTTGCCTGATTCATTTTATTTGTTGAGAAGGACCTATCATTTACATTGTATGACAGTTTGTTCTGTTTGCTATGTCTCCTTTTTTGATCTGAATATGGTTTGTGTGTGGTTTTGTGTTATGATGTAGATTTGTAATTAATGAATTATGTGTAATGCACAATTGTTTGACTGCTTTTATTGATATTTTTTTGTGATTTTTGCAATATACTTTGTTCAAATGGCTTAAAAGCCGTGTACGATTGTAAATAAATAAATTAATAAACTTGCTCAACAATAACGCCGGGACTTGACAACCTTTATCTGAATCATCGGGCAGAAAAGTCTACATACTTGATTGATAATAGAATCACGACAACCTAATACTGAGAAAAATTTACTATTTGACATGGGCTGCTTAAAACCGAGTAAAGTTGATGAAAAGATTGAAGCTTTGCTGAAAATCAATCGCCAGTATTGAAAGAACAAGAAGAATCTAACCAGTAACCTAACGAACTCTAAGAATGATAGATATTTTTGTAATATAATTATACTTTTGTATTACAAAAAAACAGGCTACCGACTGAAGTAGGCACCATGTAAACAAGAGATACCACATGTAAGAAATATTGAGTTATGCTTGTGTGATGGGTACTTGTAAAAGCGATGAATAAAAGTAGTTGATATAAAAAGATGTTCGAAGTTTTTCTCAAAAGTCCGTTTGCAAATTCTCACAGATGACTATTTTCGCACGTTACAGATTATCATCCTTGCTAGGGTTCTCATTCGGTAGAATGGATAAATATAATAGGAAGTGTATTCTAAGTACATATATAGGATTATGAAGTCTGAAATTCTTCCCTACATTTACATACATGAATATCAAAAGACCATCAGCTTAGTCATATTACGCAAGTACAAAATAATTACGATAGGTGTCTGAAGACTTTGAATCGCTGTTTTTTGTGCAATCATAAAAAAGAGCAATTAATTTGGTACACAATATTAGGGGAGAGTGGGGGAACCGTGCGCACCTAAGCCAAACTTGATGCTACGTCGAAACCTTTTTAGACCAGAAAGTAAAACATTGATATGTGGAAACCTCATATGTCTTCTATCGAACTGCATACTGCTATTTACTTTAATTAGTCACAGAACTGAACTACAAAGCATTAAATGAGACAAGTCATTTGCGCACCATTCACCATACCGCGGGGTAATGGTGCGCATGGGTAGGGTAATTGTGCGCATTCAAGGTGAAGTTAAACGACCAAATTTATTTGCTTTGAGTTAAATAACCAACATTATTTTATTAATGAGACAATTGTCATTGTTTTAAATTACAATTATTATTGTTGACAGTGAGAAAAAGCACTAAAAATGGAAAAGAAGTCCATTTGAAGATATCACATATTTAACTCGTCAAAAAAATGCGTTTATTCTGTGATTTTGTCACAGAAGATTTTTCAGCTCCCAGCATAAAGAAAAATGGTTGGAAGATATTCCTTTCAAACATTTTCACAGTGTTGACTCGGGCAGATATGCTAATTCTTTACCATCAGCTCAGAGTTTCCTTTATTTTTAGTATCGCATATAGTTTTCTGGAATACCTAGCTAGTCTAACTATTTATGTTGGTTTTTCTATCATATTTTAGGCACTCGGATTAATTGAAACATTTTTTTTTATAATTAGGTGCCTATTACGTAATTAATATCGATTTTTATTTAAATTGTGAAAAAAATATTTCTTGCCATTTAGTTTCATGTGGGGTAATCATGCGCATTCATAAAAAAGTATGCACTCGTATGCGCACAATTACCCCTCACGTGGAATTCAGCATCTATCAAAATATTATAAAAAAACTATTCTACAAATAGCACCAAACTATTTTATATTGGTCAAAGGAGATAGTTAACTACCGAACTAATCATAAAGCATTGAAAAAATATTGTAATTATGCGCTCACCATCTTATTTTAGTCAGTGAAAAATTATAACAAAATACTAGTTTTCAATAAAATGGCATAAACTCGGCAACTTCTTCATCGATTGAGCTGAATCTTACTAAAAACGTTCGCCTTGTCGGCGGCTACAAAACTGCATTACCAGCGATATTATTTGAGGACGGGATCTTGCTAAATCTCACTGCGCATGATTACCCACTGCGCACGGTTCCCCCACTTTCCCCTATGTATTTTTTTGAACATAAAAAAATAGCGTGAATACTCATACTTCTCATAATTGCTCATACTTTTCTATAGTGTTCACAGAGTTCCAATGCTTTTATGGACGATAAAATGTAGCTAAGAAATATAACATCATGTTGACGAATTAATGAAAATTTGTAAGCATGAAGGTGTATTTGTTCATAGTATAATAATTATTAAATAAATAAAATAAATAAAAACCATAACCGTTTTTAATTTCACTCTCTCTCGACTCCGATCCAGTGATAACGAATGTGTAGGTATAATATGTTATTTAAAATCGCCCTAGTAAATACTTAACGCCACAAACCTGATGACGACTTTCGCAAATTTCAATTTACTTCCTGCTTTGTTATGGCAGTGGAATTATTTAGCAGTGATTTTCGAATCAATTGATTTCGTAATGATGAAAAAATCACAGTCCCAATTTATGAAACTGTTACCGTTCTTTACAGTTGTTGTAACATATTTCAAACCTTGTCCCAAGGTGACAATACTTTTGCACTTTCTATTGCTGTTGTATAAGTATTACAATATTAAAACTTTGCGTATAAATTCCTAAAGTCAACCCTGCATTTACCTATTTACATACTTGTTAATCCCTCGTCACAATATGCTAATCTGAGTGAGCTAGATTAAAAATCATCAATGTTTCTACTGTAAGGTAAGCAGCGACGGCTCTGAATTCAGACGAGCAGGTTGCCGACAATGTTTCTACTTAAAGCTCTCGACTCGATTATGACGTCACGGTAATTTTTTACGGCATTATGATTTAAAATCACATGTATAATCGCATGATAAAATGGAAAAAATAGCATCTGTTTAGAAAACCTTTCACGGTCATTCCTTAGATTTCAATTCATATTATGAATACAAAAAAATCCGCGACTTTCGGGAAACGAGCTTCTGTTTTTCGGAAAAAAGATCAGATGAGTTTATCACATTTTTTTTTTGAAAAATCCATTCAAGATATAAAAAATCTTTTACGGTCATTCCTTGCTATTTTTGTTCCAAAGCATATTTAATAAGGTTTTTCGTTTCTAGAATTTTTTGAAATGTCAATATTTGTAATTTTAGCTACACTTTTCACACTGAAATGAATATTATATTACAGAAACATATTAAGGGTAACAGATGCTAAAATATTTGTTCACTAGGGCGAACCTATCGCATCGCTGCGATCTCTGCCAGTTAACCCCTATTGCCTGTTATAAAGATTAAAAGGTATTACTTGACTTAATATGTGTCTCCAAGTATCTTAATTTTAAAGTTCTTTTGTTAATAACACACTTCCAACATTTTCAACAAACTTTCTCCTTCATGAATAAAGATCAGTGTTAATTTTGCATATGCAGGAATATGCATTCGGCATAATATTATGGGACCGTCATAACTTACGTATTCAGCAATATTAATATTCGTGTCACCACCATTCATACATACAACTGCATTACACAAGGACATGAATATAGGTAGATTATATTATTCCTGCTTCCGTCTGCCTTCTGTGCTTTACTCCAAGCAAGGCAAATGCTGGAATTATTGCACCAGAGAGGTTCTATGTAGGTACCAGTATGAATATCGCTATGTCAACTCTGTCATTAAATTATGTATCTGGAACATCAAGGTATTGTTATGGAGAATGTTCTACAACAAATTTGATTGCACGGTATTTTCTTTATTTAATTGTTTTTTTTAACGTTGTTTTTTAACGACAGACTGTCCTCCATCTTTCTAAAGCGAGTCCATCAGTTTTTCAGACACATTGCCAGAAGAGACGACAACAGCCTTGAAAAACTAATGGTCGTGGGAGGAGTAGAAGGCAGAAGAGATAGAGGAAGATCCCACACTAGATGGACTGACCAGATCAAGGCTGCCACATCAGTGGTTGGAGCAATGCGTACGGCGGTGTGTCGGGAGAGGTGGAGGACAACAATCGAGAACGTAATACGGACAAGAAGAGAGGATGGTCACGACCCTCAGCAGTGAGGACATCGACGCAGAAGAAGAATTGTTTTTTAACATAAATTTTAGGACACGAAACTAAAACATACCACGAAAGTAGAAATTTAAGAATAAAGAATTAATTACCATGCAATAAGTATGAGTGATTGAAGGAACTTGACACTCCATATATAAGGAAAACTTAGTTAGCTGCAATCAGTTGCTAAATATGTAGCAATACGCTCGCCCTAGTAAACATATTGATTGTAATTATCAATTAGATTCTTTTGGTTTTACCTATTGTTTCTCAGCGTGATGAATCCATTTCTATGTTGTTCCTGCCATTATTAGCAGTGCAGTTATTACTGCCTATCGCTAGTATAGTATCGCTGTCGAAAGCCCAGTTATTCAACCACTCTACACCCAGTAAGGAAACCCGAAGAACGAACAACATAGTAATGTGCTCTGTTGTTGGTTGACAGATTACAGATAAACAAAAATGGCTTAGAATCTCCAATCTCCTAATACTGAATAGGTCCGTGGTTGGTGTAGTTAGTTGGAGCGTCCGAAACAGGAAGTACTGGGTTCTGGCCTTGGAGGCGACAACGTCTTCTGAATTTCACGACACAAGCTTTTAAATTACTGTGAAGTGCAGTAAAAGTATTTGAGTTTTACTTACATCAATGTCTCTAACTATAACTATGTATTATAAAATAAAACGTTGTTCGCCTATTACTATGTCTAGTACTAATTAGATAACTCGCTGACGACTGGACGGTCTTCAAGAAAAGAATCTAATAAAAAATAATAAAATAGATTACTAATGTTTCGTGTATAATAAAAAAAGATGCAAAACCCAAAAATATCAACGCGTAATCATTTTAATGTTGATAATTTTGTATGTAGGTATGTATGTGAAATTATTAAATTTAATACAAAACAAACCCTGATAACAAAAACACACCCCAGAATGATGATATCGTCACCCTCATTATAAACACTGTACTTAACATCCCTTATTATTTTAGCTGTACAAAATAATAACAATACAAAATATAATTAGTATAATTATAAACCAAAAATTTGTTCGTAAAATGTCTTTTGTTCTGGCGTCCATTGAGCAATGTAAATATATATACAGAGCTTTTTTGAGGTCTTTTGGTAAAAACTACGCAAGTCTCTTTATCCGGACTGAATTTATTGAAAAGTTTACCGTTTTACCCCCCTCGAGTTGTTCTTTGCAGTATGAGAGGAAACACGGGGAATCCGAGGAAAAAACGTTAGGTAACATACATTGATAAAATCAATCATGATGAAAATCTACATCCTTATTAGTAAAACAGTAATGCTATAGAGTATGAATTCAGAATACCTGCATTGATATTAATATTCTCGTATTTTTTTCTTTCATACGACATGTATCCCTACTTTTTCAGGCGAGATTAACAATCAGCAAGAACTGCTTTCAAAGCCGGTATGGATGGAAAGTTCAGCTCACAGATCATAACTACGAGTATTTATGTAGGTACCTGGTACTTGTTATTGACGGTAGAAGAAAGATCTTATACTTATGAAGATAAAAACCTCAGGCCACCTCAAACCTCAAGTTTTGGAAACGTAAGAAATGTTATCCAATTTATTTTTTATTTCTTGCTTTTGATAGATACCTAATTCATACAAAGTATTCGTTTATTAAGATTACCCATCTAAGAACAAATTACATACGATCTAGTAGTTTCAAAAGGAAAAGCATGTAATTTCAGACCAGTTTTCAAAGAAAATGTATCAATGAAAGATTTACAGACTCGTCCCCAACTTACTTAGTTTTTCCAAAGTGTTAAAAAACCACTCGCTCTTTGAAACAACGCTCTATAAAGGTGATAAAAGAAGGTAAAGATTGGATGGGTACAGTTAATATAAACAAAGACTCGAAATAATATTATAACGAAACCAAATAACAGTGCTATTGTTTCACTTTTCAAAGAGATTTTTTATGTGCTGGAAGGCTACATGACTTCAAATAAAAACCATGAATAAACATGTAGTTTTGTTCGATAATTATTCAAGAATAAAAAATATGATTTTTTGACTTCACATCCTTGAACTGTTTTTCGCGATCTTTCAAACGATAATGAATACGCCGTCCCGAAGTGCTTGGATTCCTTCCTTCCAATGGCGCTTCCCACCAATAAATGGACAGAATCAAAATTTGAAAGAAGATATTATGAGTTCTACTTGTGAAGCACTTTCGTGAGATAACAAACACAGCGGTATGCGATGACTGGATCATCTCGATCGCTCGGTGTCTTCCAAGGTTTGAGCTGAAATCTAATTTACGATCTGGATTTCTTTTCTTTTCATACGACCCTACGCATGATCCCTCACGACCCTTGGACCCTCCTGTAACTCTTTACACCTCCTTTATCTCTGGAGAAAGCTGATCCATTTCTGCACAGAATTGTATTGTCAAAGAGTTTACGTACGTTTGCAAAGTTTCAGCTCTCTAATTAGTCAGGAAATAGTTAAAGTAGTGAAGTAGAAGTTAAAAAACCGATTACAAGATTTGCGCGCAGACAAAACACAGCAAAACCAACGTAAAACGTAAGTACAATCGTAAATTATTATATTGGAAAAAGTATTGGAAAATATGAATGGATGAAGGAAAACGGACGATGTTCTAAATATATTGGCCAAAAACTACAATATCTAGGCGAGCACATGATCAATTACGTATACAATCCAAGACAATCACCCCGTCCACACGTCTTTTTACTCATTCACACAAAAAACGTGGAGGGTCGGCGAGCATGTGGATAAAGCATAAAGAGATTTCTGTTTTTTGTAAAACTGTGCCTACTCAAATAAGATTTCGTATTTTTTTCTTTATTTACGTATAACAGTAATTTCTGTCACACTGAGCCAAAAAATATTTAACTGATTAAGAAAAATGCTAAGTTAATGACAAATCAGTAAATTTTACTGATGAAAAAGTTAATTCTACGCATGAAACAGTTGAATTAACTCAGCATTACAGTTGGATTTACAAATGAGAGTAGTTGAATTGACTGATTGCAAAAGGTCAAAATAGAATCAGTTGAATTTACCGTTTAAACAAGTTAATTTCAATTAAAAAGTAAATTCTACTGTTGAGTATGTTGAATTTACCCTTAAATAAGTTAATTTCAATTAAAAAGTAAATTCTACTGTTTAGTAAGTTGAATCTACTCTAAAACAAGTTAATTTCAATTAAAAAGTAAATTCTACTGACTTTGTAAGTTGAATTTACCCTTTAAACAAGTTAATTTCAATTAAAAAGTAAATTCTACTGATTTTAATCAGTAGAAATAATCATGCTTTGTTAAAATGTCGGTAGGGGCGTGACAGTCAAATCATGCGAAATTAGTTTGCGGTATCTTCTCGTCAGAGTATAAGTGTTCTGAGATCTCTCCTCAAAGTAATATAATGAAGTGTCTACGTATTATATTCTTATTTTATCGATCTTTAAAACCAAATTGTGAAACAATGTGCAGTTTATTATAAATAGAGTGGTAATTAGTTCATAAATATAACTACATACATAGTTATTATTAGACAATAGTGGAGTGCGGCTGGCCACATAGCACGAACATCAGATGCTAGATGGACTAAGAAAGTTCTCGAATGGCGACCAAGAACAGGCCGAAGAAGCGTTGGTAGGCCCCAGGCAAGTGGTCGGATGACATAAGGAAGATTGCCGGGGGCGGATGGATGCGGTCGGCACAAGAGTACACAGCAGTAGAAGTCTAAGGGGGAGGCTTATGTCCAACACAGGACGCGAGAAGGCTGAGAAGAGCAAGACAACTAGCACACTTGACATAATATCTTTTAAGGTACCTTAACAAATGTTTCTACCCTGTAAAACAATAAATAAAAGTAGTACATAAAGGTTGTAAAATCAGTATATTTATTGTTTAATAATAAGTATATCTTTTTATTTATTGCAGATGACGAAGACGGTGCAAACCTGAGCGCTGCTTGCCCGACCATTCTTTGATATACCTATTCATCAAGTTGATACCTGCTTCAAGGCGGTCTGCAGACATTTTAAGTTCTAATTAAAACAATATTTTTGTAAATAGTGGTTTTTAAGTACCTCTACGTTTTTGGATATTATTTTATCTTTACTTTTAAGTACTTGTAAAATACAATGGTTATGCAAAAAGCTATTTTAATCAATTAAAAAAATGATGTAACATTAACTTTGTATTATGTATTTCACTGTATATAACTGTGTGTATAAATATTGTACATGTTTACTATGTCATACATTCATTTAAAAAATTGCGGTGCAAATAAATACTTTATACATAAGTAATTTGTCTAATTAAAAACCCTTTTTTATTTTTCTACCTACAGGTATTTTAACTAAGACAGTTTGTAGAAAGAACCTAGTAGGTAAGTAGAACAAACTTTGAAACTGTGGAATCTACCGATCATTCAAGTAGAATTAACTATATCACCGAGTAGGATTGACTGTGTCACAGTTAAATTCACCTTACCAGAAATCAGCTGGACTGGGGCGGCCATGTTTTATTAAGTAGAATCCACGTCTCTAGAAATCAGCTGGACAACGGCGGCCATCTTGTTTTTAACTCACTCAGTTAAATCAACGCTCCCGTATTTTACTAACTGACCTCAGCTATTTCGACTGTTTGATCGGTAGGTTCCTATTTAACCTACTAAAACAGTTGTTTTCACTGTTTTTTCGGTTAATTCAACTGGTTATTTCTCTGAGTGCATGCCGGCCGGTGCTACATCGTATATCAATAAAATAAATATACCTAGAGATGTGTATACCTAACAAGGGTGGTTGATGGGTCGGTAGATACCCACCTCATTCTTGGTGAAAATGGAAAAAATTTATCCGTATAAAAAATGTTTATTTTATATCGGCGGCACCATCCTTGAATAAATGAATATACTCGTAAGGTTATATCGGCCCTGTAGATACTTGAACAATTATTTTCCTGATCCTGTGTACGTGAATGGATGAGCCGATAAAATGTCCTGCCGTCGGGAGAATAAATACGTAAGTACCTTCTGAAGATAGAGGATGAAAGATGAAGGCAACTTATCTCTCGTATCCTTGGAGATACAATATTGTCAAGAGAATAACAATTTCCTCATTTAAATTCAAATTAACCATACCTTGTAACGATCTCTGTGCGAATACCAATGAATTTGTACAATAATATAAATTAAAACGATGAAAATTTGGCAGTAGAAAAAACACTTTTGCCCAATCCCACCAACTTTAACCTAGGAAGGAGAGCCCTAAGAAATTTCCATACAAAAACAGAGATAATATTCTATTTATTGAATAAAGAAGATCAAGTAGCCGCACCAGCACAGCCAAATTCCATATGAAATGCAACATGCAGTTCACCTACGTTAGGTGCCCAAATATCTCCGCCCAGACTAGGTGTGCTGCATGTTGCATTTCATATGGAATTTGGCTGTGGTGGTGCGGCTACGTGATCTTCTCTATTGAATAAACAGAATATTATCTCTGTTTTTGTATGGAAATTTCTTAGGGCTCTCCTTCCTAGTGTAGTGATTCAATTCTCACGTTTAGAAAATGAAACGTTTGCAGTTTACATGTATTATCCATCAATAAGGTTTTCCCACACTGTCCAGTGGGAAACGCAATGTCAGCAAATCTATCAAGAATATCCACCACCGTTTGCTCACGGTACCAACAATTCATATTATAATATATAAGCATTGTAAAACTTAATATTATTCATTAATAAAACCAACAGACACGCAACCTATACTTTATTATTTATGTCACCCACCTATAGGAAAACGCATTCCTATACTAGGCTACAGTTGGTGGGATTGGGCATTAATATTGTCAACTTGATCAAGACATAGAGTAAAAATTTTCTTATTGATAATCGAATACTACTAGCAATGCAAATAGAAATTTGGATGTTCAACGGATTTTTAAGAGTGTACCTAACTATCACAGAAACCTTCTTCTTCTTCTTCTTCTTCTTTTCTTAGATCTGGCGAAATGTTCGGTCTAAAAAGCCCTCATTCTTGAAAATCGGGCGTCCAGCAGGCTGTCCCTCAATCGTTTCAATGGCGGTCTTTCAGTGAGACGGTGTACCGCTGGTATTTCGTTTCGGATTCTAAAGTCATCCATCGTAGATACGTAACCCTCCAGAAGCCTCTCCTTGCCCTCCCCCATTATATTATATCTCCGATTTCACATGCCCGGCTGATAGCTTCATTTTGTACTAGCAATAATTTGATTTTAATACATATAATAATCGCAATTCCTATACGAATATTGTTCACTGATCACAGTTTATCTACATGTAGATGTAATTACTACTTAAGTCTCTTATTTGTAAGAATGAATATAATTTAGGGGTGGGGATTGCCGGGGGACTCCCTTAAGCCTAACCCAGGGCCCACCTTTTAATAAGATTTGCCTAAAAGAGCGGGTAAAGAGGTCGCTATTAATGAGCCTGAGCTACCCGGCGATGTGAAGGGCCTTAAGCCCGCGGAATTTTCTCTCAATGATCACAGTTTGTCTTTTTTTCGTTCGTTTTCCGTTCATAGTATCATAATTGAGTGAAATGTACAATCTTTACTGGTTTGTTTGTTAGTGATATGTTTGTTCTGTTGTAAGTTTTTTTACCAAACTGTTTGATCACGTGCTCATATAGAACAAGTGAAACACACTCCAAAAAAATAAAAGTTCTGCGAAAGAAAAACATTAACTGCCATCAAAATAGCTTCTGTCGAGCTGTCTCCGCTGTCAGTTCACCGGCAGTAGAAGACGTCCACCTGAGGGGATTTAAAATACCCGGGCTCCTCACTATCTTATATGAACTCTGATTAAAAATATACCTTGATTTCTAAAGTGAGACAAAATTCTCAGAATGCAAAGACCAGGAATGATCTTTATGTTTATGTACCCAACATATTACTCTCGCTATTATACTAGCAAAATACCTACATAAACGCTAAGCATAGTACACATAATAAGCATCTAATTCCAGTACAATAATCATATAATTGTTCAATGAATATTCCGAGCAGGCTATGTCTACTAGAATTTAATGTATACCTATAGGCAGTCATATGTATTTACCGATAAACAGCATCCTCTTCAACCGTTTGAACGATTTACCGCTTGACAACAAGTTTCAGATATCGGATATCTTTACTTTCGATTTTTTTCAGTTTGTTAGTCATCGCTTTTTCCGTTTCCTTTTCCCGTTTTCATCGCTTCGCTTTTTACCTTTGGTAATTTTTAGACTCCATTAATTTCATGAAAACGCCACATTTTTGTCATTCAAAGATATTTAATGTAGTTTAGATATTTTTCAGGCGCCACCTTCCTAGTTATAATTGTGGCTTTACACGTTTGAATCTAAGTACCTGAGTACTAATTGTTTACGTTTATTAACTCGTCAACGAAATTATCAAAATCGTCTTCGAGTATTACTCAAAAAAAAATCTCGAGCAACTTATGCTTTACGAGTACCCACCGCGTTGTTTATTCCAGGCGGACCCGTGGACCCGTCAATTACACAAAAACTCTACAAAAAAGTATCAGAAATTATGATCCCAAAAAATAATCCTCTTATCTCTAACAACAAATGGACATGGATGGAGCGCGAATATTTCATGAGGGATGTTCCGGCTTCGAAACCCGGTATTGGCACTCTCTTCTCAACAACTTGGCGCCCTTACCCACTTCTAAACTCTACACCTTACAGGGCAACTCCTTGAGAATAAACTCCAAGAGCGGAACAGGGCAAACAAGTCCTGTTTCATCGAAAGAACTTTCTCTGTCGTGGGACCAATTACCTGGCATAGACTGTCGGACGAAATTCGAAAGGACCAACACATTACCAGCTTCAGGAGCAACCTGGAAACTACGAGCTTCAAGATCAGCTTCCCACGCCTTATGAAGGAGTACCATTAAACGGTGCATACAAGTTATCTATCATTATCATCACCCTACAGTTTTCAGCATACTGTGAGGCGTGCAGCGAAATATTTGAGTTTTGTGTACACAGGCACAAATTTTGTAAAAAAAAAAAACTGTCGTGAAGGTAGAACGCAATCGGCAAACTTAGCGTTAATATACGAGTACGTTGTAGATGAACTGTCGTTGATAGCTGTTAGTTAGTAGCTAAGTATAGCTGACGGTATAATGTTATCTAGCCGGGAGCATTAGTATAGGTCTCGAATGGGAATTGTCTAGTTAACAGGAATACATACATACATATATTTATCCTATTGCATAATTTACTATATCACCTAAGTAATGATCATTTGCAGAATCTATTTACCTAGTATGTGTAATGCACGGATACCGTTATCTGTATTGAGTTGTATCCATCTATTGTTGGCCTTTGACTTGGTATCATCTTGGTATCAGAACAATAGTTAGTTTGGTATAATATGTACAAATAATTATTAGAATTGTAATTTATAATGAATTTACAACATGCTATTGTTGTTTGTTGAACACAAGAATCAAACACAGAAAGTACAATCCTTAGGTAAGTATTTTCCTAATCAGAGTTTTGCAGCCTTACTGTGGAATCAAAGAGAATATGTACAATACTAAATTGTCACAATATGATTTAAAGTGACTCATTGTTTCTGATCATCTGCCAAAAATACGTATTTTAAGGGAGAAGTATCCCAAAACTATTTATTGTGTCTTAAACGTTAAAAATCACATGCATAGAATTTCGGACTGGTACTGGTAGCTTGCGGACCAAATTTTAAAAGTAGGTTTTTTGGGGACACTTTCAGTTTATCCAAAAAAGTTCTCTATTAAGAGTAGGCGTATTGTAGATTTTGACAACCTTTCTAAATATGCTTTGTAAAAGAAAGGTGGATACGTTGAACCCTGGGACTTCTTCTTCTTTAGCACTCATTAGATCTCCCTCCGCTCCCAGAAAACCACAACCAATCCTGCGTCATCGTCCAAGGGGGAGCGATCTACGATACTCTCCCATGTGCACCACCCAGGATCCATTGGGCAGGCCAAGAGGTGCTCAGTGTCCTGCAGCTGCCCGCAGTCGCACGTCGCGTCCTCAGCTATTCCCCATCTCTGGAGGTTCTTCCTAGTGCGGCCGACCCCGAATCTGATCCTGTTGAGGGTTTTCCACGCTGGCCAGGGTAGGTCGTGTCCTGGGGTAGGGCTTCTATTGGCGTGTTAAATAGGGTCCCTTGTGTTAACCCTGGGTCTTATATCTATACACTTACCCCCATATCTAAATACACATCGCTTCTAGAAGACAATACCTCATTTTCAACACTCAATGAAAAAAATACTATCTCTTTTTTTATTCATACTTAATGACTAGTTAGTTACTAAAACGTTATTATTTGTCTCACGGATAACTAAAATTTACAGCGGTTGTGTTAGGAGCTTAAGTACGTTGTGCGTCGTAAACACGTCCGGAACAGAACCACCACCGCTAAACAGAATTCAGCAACCCCCTACAACCCTACGTAGTAATATATAGTACAGTAGTACACATTATAGCAGTGATACACACGGTCATTATCTTTACGTAGGGTGGCAATCTGAGGAACTAAATAAGACGCCGTATTAGAATGCCGTTTGTTTCATGCTGTCACAATAATTTTACCCACATAATGTCACAAAATATTTAAGTATTTGCATCTCTGCTAACGATGCAAACAATAATACAGTAATGATTTTGACATAAGGGTCTTACATTATTGAATATTGACCTCAATTCTTTTCATTTTTTTGTTATTTCTGCTTCAAAAAACATAGCATAGTATGGCAATTGTAAAAGGCTACGCTTAAAAACTGAGTTGCTTTGCTAGGATACGGAATGATAAAAAAAAACTTAAAGTAACGCGTGATTCAAGGGTTTCCGTCCATACAAAAGACTTTTTTATAGATACCATAGGTAGAGCATACCTGTCACAAAGAGATCAGACAAAATGGGACAAATACAAGATACCCCGAGCACCAAGATTCATACTCTACAAAGTCTCTTAACTCTTGGTTTCTGTACTGATGAGGAATAAAACTCAGTTTTTTCAGAACATTGTATAGCCAATATTTTTTCTCGTTCTTTTTCATTATCTTTACTCTATTGTATGGATCAGTCGCAGACGAGTGAGGACCTTAAAAAATAAGAGGTCTAATAATATTTTCTGTTTAAACAAACGGAATAAATAATATGTCAACATGAGGAGAAGATAGTCACGAGAAACTGATGATCACAGCAAACACGCCGGGACGGAGATCCAGAGGACGATCACTTTGCGATGGACGGACCAAGCTACGCAGACTGTTGCCCCCTCCATCTACAGGGCAGTGCATCTTGCCGAGGACAGAGATGCATAGCGGGGATTGGTCAGGAAACGGGTGTTTGGAGATCGCGACCCTCAGCAGTGAGGAAATCAACAATAGAGAGAGGCATGATAATATTTTCAAAATATCGAGAGTTCGTAATTTCCTTTCCATTTCAAACCCTCACCAATCCACTGCAGTATTTGTTTAAGAAAAAGTTCTAAGCCTAAATACACAAACCAAGTAAGTATGGAAGTACCTAACCTTATATCGAATTTCGCAAAAAGTTTCATTTTATTGTAAACACGAAAAAAACTACAGCAGCGCTTTGTTGCGCGTCAGAAAAAGTGTGTGAGATATTTATAATACAAAATATATAATGTTGGTACCTACTTATAATAATGTATAGGTATGTTCCATTCTCACCACCCATCCCTTCCCTTCTTACTTAATATATTCTTATTTTATGTAAATATTTACATTCTCAAATAATTAAGGATACCTAAATCATTTTAATATAACGCGTTAACACGAGAGAGTGTATTATTTTATACTCGTATTCAAAAACAAGATACGTTATTTTATTGATGTTGAAAATACAAAATGTATTTTTTTGTATGCGTTGCGTACTTATATTATTTTGACAACATGAATGTTAAGACATTCATGACTGCCTCCGTAACTATTCTACTGGCGGAAACATCGACCGACGGTACATGGTGGAAATCCATTTTTCAAGGTGAAAATGAAATAAGTGTGTTTATGTTGGTGTGTTAATATAGTGATTTGAAGGTGTGTGGAATGGCATATGTGGCTTAGGGTTGTAGTATGTTAGTTTCCCTAATACCAGCTTATGCTGTCTGGGGACCTTTTTTATGTTTTATGTTGTTTCTGATGCTATTGCTGTGTTATTTTTTATGTATGTATTATTTTTCTTTTCGATAAACTCAATTTCAAATTTCAAAAATACTAGTATTCAGATTAAAATCGCTTGAAACCGCGAAGGAGGAAATTTGTGGGGGGCAGGGGGGTTGGGGCAGGATTTTGATAGGCAACCTTATGTGATGTATTACCCTATTGGTAAGCTATCATTTAAACCACATTTAGATTAAATAACAGATGCGTCATATTTTTAACGGTCGTCTCTTAGGCTATTTAGTTGATTTTACGAGACTATGCAAGTATGCACACCTTTTTGAAGATTCATTTCATACTAAAGTAAACACAACAGTATATAGGATAATTATTTTTTCGTTATCTGTAGACAAGCGTTAAAATCTAGCGCATTCAGGAGTTTTTTGTTAACATAAAATACACGAGTACAAAAAATAATACTTCCGTTAATTTTGACAGGTTTATTGCAGCCATTATCACGTCACAATCCTTTCACGTATAACGTTTAGTTGTTTTCAGGGAAATAATAAAGAAGATAATATCGAAATAGGGAGATAAAGTAACTTTTAACACATTGTTTAAATTACATAATACAACACGCAATAAAGAACTACCTAAGTAAACGCTTTTACATCTGAAAGCTCGTTTTGTTAGACTTTTGACCAGTTCAAGAGAGCCTCAAAATGATTTACTGCGAAAATGTTTAAAAAAATCTTTCATTAGCAGAGATTGGATAAATTTGCGATTACGTTACAATTATTCGCGAATTTAATGTTTTTACTCGAATATCCCTAATTTCGTGCTTTCGTAAAAATTGTGCATTTCTTTTGTGTTTTTGACACGAATAACGCGAAATTTTGACTCTTTTTTCTAAAACGTTGTATTCTGTACTATGCACCAGTAACGTAGATACTCGTAGGTTTTCATTCCGGAGGGGGCCGATCCAGACGCAATAAAAGAAAAATATCTCCGCAGGCGAAATCCTTCGTGAAGGTAAGTGAAAAAGGTCGTATTTTAGGTTGATTTTAAGTCTGTTTTTTTTGGAAAAATGGGTGAAGTGGTGGAAGATAGCTGTTTTAGGCAGATGTAGAACTTCATTATTAGTTCTTGAGTATGTTTCTAAATAATTACGTTTCAGGGGGGTAGCCCTCCTCAGCCCGCTTAAATACGACATTTTAATTCACACAACATTGTACTTCACCACATTTTACAAAAAGTAACATAAACTAAAAACAGCAAAGATATAAATATAGGTTTTCTTTTTTTATTAGTAAGTAAATTATAGATGTAGTACAGTTTAGATGAGAATAATCACATAATTGAACTATTTAAATTAGTTACTTAACTAATATTACTAATAACCTACGAACAATCTTTTCAAGATTACTGTGAAGTTTATTGGATTTATTTCGATAAAGCCAGATTCATTAAAAAAAATATTAATTCAAGCATCACCTTTCCATGCTTCACCCCCCTTCCTCATCCCCCTCCCCACAACTCGGTCAAAACGGTTTTGTTTTCTGGAACATGTCCCTTTGTTGAGTTTAAGGAAGACTTACAAAATATCAAAAAAAAAAAATTATTCTCCTTTACGTCAGTCTGAATTACTTTTTTATGTAACTTACAGTTACACAAAATGTTGAGGAGTTACATGAAAGGACCAAAGTTACAAAGGTACTTCAAAAGAAAAGAAACGGGAAGCCAAATAAAATTTGTTACGATTTTACATGTATAAAAACATTACGTAACAACTGTAAAACTAACCGGATGTAGGGTGGCCATACACGTACGGAAAGTTATACTCTAATTTTATTTAAGAATCCTGATTCAGAAACCACGGAACTGCACATAATTTAACTATTCTCCACACGCGGTTCTGAATGTTAGATTGATCTAATTGTTAGATCGATCTATCGGAAGTCAGAACATACTGACATTTTTTTTTCTAAGAAGCACGCTTGGGGATCGCGTTTAGCCAATACGGATGTAATTTGAATGCGGCGCCCCTAGCAGTGCGGTCCAAAAAGCTCTGACAGATTGATGCAATTTTAGGTACATTTTCACAAAGGAATCACTACCTATTTGTTTCTCCTGTGATGTCGCAGAATTAAATAAAATCTTCTCTTTTCTGAAATCTTTTCTGCTCTGAGCAGCTCTAAACAGTTCGTCAACCCTACTTATGCCTAACTGAAATACGAGAACTGGATAAGGAATATTGTAACTACAAAGATCGTATAGAAATGTTATTCCTTGAATAAATACTTTGAATTACGTCCGTATACCTACATATTATCAACGTGTACGTTACGAGTATGTAAGTAGTTATTCACCTGAGACAAACGAAGTCACAAAAAGCTAGTACGTACTATTTGAATAACCGTAGCATTGAAACATGAATGTAGGTACATATTCAGTTTCTATTATTTTGTAGTGGCTGAGTTACCCGTGCTTCGCAACGACACATTTAACAAACAAACCCGGCATACTTACTGCTGGACAAAATGTGACTTAAAATCTGAATTTCTTTTCCGACGCCCTTTCATACGATTCCACACTGGACCCCACACAACCCTTGGATCCGCTCATCACCATGGCATCTCGTAGGAAAAGCTTTTTTTCCAAAAACCGGCAACGTTAGGACACAACCTATATTGTCGCAAATGTTATTCTAAATTTTCGCAGCAATCCATCGTAAAATGCGGGAGTTTTACGTACACTTACAAAATACTCAACCACTCGACCCGCAGTGAAACCCGAAGAACGAACAACATGGAAATGGATTCATCACATTATATCATTATATCGTCGAATTTGTATGTGATTGTCTATCGAATTTTTAATATTTGTTAACTGACTAGTTAGGTTTATTGTGTGTTTGTCTATAATGTGATTTTTATCTTAATTTTCCTTTAAAAATGAATTGCTTTATAACACAGATAATTTGGTAATCCTTGAGTCTTCGCTGGTGTATTTGTTGATGATGTTGTATTGTTTATGCTTATTGAAAAACTGTTTGTAATCGTAAGATTAATAAAATAAAATAAAAAATAAAATCACGCTGCGAAAGCCAACAAGATTATTTGACTTACAAAATAACCGACTTTGTTTTATTATATACGAGTAGATAAGCTCAAAACAACGTCGTTTTAATAATTAATGGTTGCAACTCACGTTTTCACAGCCATTTCTAAGAAACCTAAGTAATGAAGTGTAATGACGATGCAAAACAAAAAGGCCAAGGAAGTTATTTTCAATTCTCATAAGTGTAATTAAGCACAAAGTAATTATGTAGGTACCACAATACAATACCTCTTAACCGAATCCCTCGGGAGGGAATTCTACGTAACTTTATAATACTTCTCATTGAAATGTTAAGTGACCAAAATTAGGCGGTGAAAATACGTTTTAATTTTATAAGAAAATTCTAGGAATATCGATAAAAAAAAATGGTATTGAACAATTCGTTACTTCCAGCATTGTCGTATTGGAATTATGTTTTTAGAAGCGTTTGCAACTATTACAACCAGTGGCGTATATAGGGGGGGGGCGAGGGGGGCCGCCCCCCCCCCCCCGAAATGTTGATAATTCTTTAAAAAACGTTATTTTAAAACATGAAAGTTACTCAAGTTCATCACTTCACACATTATTAAAAAAAAATTCGCCTGCGGCGCTATTCTATTTTGTATTTTCTGCACACAATATTAATACCAACCTAAAACACGATCTTTTTCACTTACATTCACGAAAAAGTTTTGCCTGCGGCGCTATTATCATTTTTATACTGTACGTCTATCTACAAATTTTTGTTGACTCAAAGTCAAATATTAGATCGCCCCCCCCCCCCCCCGAAATGAAATCCTATATACTCCACTGATTACAACACATATAAAATTAACGATTTTAATTTTTTAAATACCAAATACATGAAGCACAACATTGCCTGTACTCGTAATTTTCAAATGGCAATGGTAAAGTCATCACACATTCTTGAGTAGATATATTTCTTCTCACCTTACGTAAAATTGCTGTCATCAACTGTTTTACGTTCAATATTTAACCATTCCCAAACATCGCCGGCGCCGGCGTTTTAAAGGCCACTTTTTTATTCATTTTTCTTGGTTGACAATGAAAGAAAAAGAAGTAGATCAGTCGCGATCAGTTAAATTGGTGTGCACTGTACCTGGTACGGAAATGCTCGTTTCACATATATATGTTGGTGTAACTTTAGAATATTACATAAATGAATACAGCTTAAACACGTACAGAAATTCCATTAATATCTGTGGAAATTTAAAAAATATATACTAATTAACAGTACTGAAATGAACAGAAACTCTTAAAAATTAAATTAATTAACAGCTGTGTAGGGAGAATATTCACAGGTGGGGTATAAGGTCGGAGGAGGGTGTTTCCTGCGATTGCGGCGAGACCCAGACTGACATGTCAAACATGCCAGTGAGGGGCCTGATGATGGTCACTGAAATTGCCATTACGGCTGCTAATTTTTAGAGTGGGGTTGCCTAGTGGCAGTGGCGTAGCGTGGGTTTGTGCCGCCCGGGGCGGAGGCAAAATTTGCCGCCCCCCCCCCATAAAAAACTCATTCTTTTTTTCATGCAAATATGACCTTGTGGTATTACAAATGTGAACAGCGCCGCAGGCGCCTTTTTCTGAGACTAAGTGAAAATGGTCATATAGTCAAGGTCGTTTGATTCAATCACTTCAAGTAAATGTAACCCAGAATTGCGCCGCAGGCGAATTTTTTTTAGAAAATGTGTGGAATAATAATCCTAACTGCTTAAATATTGAATCTTAAACTTTTTGGATGAAGGTTCATTTGAAATTATAAATGAGCGACGGGCCGCAAGACAAATATAATTCTAGATTACATAACAGGGTTGGTATAATGCGCCGCAGGCGAAATTTTTATAGAGAAATCGGCTAAGTGATAGGATAAACGCAACAGATTTAACTAGCGCCGCAGGCGAATTTTTTTTACCGAACAATGTAGTAGTTTTAGAAAATTCATGACATGATGAGAAAACGATGTACTTAGTAATAATGTGATTCTTCGGAAACTTGTTTTATATAAAGTGCTGTCACTTGTTTTGGGGGGTGATCCGCCGTCTGAATCCGCTAATGAGAAGAATATTATTTTTGAGTTATGAATACTCTCCAGTTGCAGCCTTTTCTGAAAAATGCCGCCCCCGTCCTTGCAAAATCTGAAATCTGCCGCCCCTAGGCCGACAGTCTAGGGGCGGCAGTTACTCTCGAAAAACTAACAGAGACAGATGAAAGTTTAAACACAAGAACAGACACAGGAACTTTGCTAATTACGATGCAGTCATTTTCTTTTCAAAATGCCTCCCCCCGTCCTTGTATATTCTGAAATCTGCCGATAGCCTAGGGGCGGCAGATTTGTGAAATTAGCCTAGTGCAAGGTGTACAGGAAAGTATTTGGGTTTGTGTATTTTAGCCTAGATTGTTTAAAAAAAAATCCCGAAAATGCCGCCCCTTGAAAAGAGCCGCCCGGGGCGGCCCGCCCCCCCCCGCCCCCCCCACGCTACGCTACTGCCTAGTGGGGAGAATCTCCGACCCGGAAATGAATTAACAGCTCGCCATGAAACTTCGGTCAAAATACTCAATAATATTCTAAAACGCAATATAAATCATAAGACGATATCTAAATACTAGCATTTCAGGCACACAGCCCAGCGTTGAGCCTAGTCCTGTGATATTCGTGAAATTTAGACTTGTTTTTTTTTCGGGTTGATCGTGTGATGTGACCTACTGCAGCCTTGGTCACGGATTGTGATTGTGTAGGTTCGCCGAAACGTCGAATCATCTGATCACATCACACGATCAACCCGAAAAACTAGGTCTACATAATGGATTATCGTAAAAACCTGCAACTACTATTGTCATGATATCTGTTTGAATTTTATTACGTCCAGTATTACGCTGATGAGTTTATATTATTTCAATCATGAATGATAATATCTCTATAAAGACTCTTCTGGCTGATAATACGGAGAAGTGTGTTGGCAAGTCTTGCCACCACGTAATAAAATTATTTCAACATATAAGTATGAGCTTATATTACAAACTTATCGTAAATAAGGTCACATTTAACCATAATGTTCTGAACATAATAGGTACAAAGTTTGGCAGGGAATGGATCTTTTATTTACACAAAACTTTCAGCTGAAAACTTTGTTTCATGAATAGGCTCTGGGATCGCATGAAAGGCTCCCTCATCTCACTTTATCCATACAATGATTTGTACTACACGTCATGCATGGAAACTCAGAATGATGATGATGATAGTCCTATTCATTCTAAGGGTAAAACTTTTATGTTAACGTTTGTGAAAATTTGTGTTCTAAATGTCGTGGACGTAATTCTTCTTTTTAAGAGTGGGAGACCTAAAAAACGGGAGACCTTCTATCTCGACAACCGTTACTAAATATGATTTGGAACAAAATAGGGTAGATGCATTGAACCTTTATCTAGGGAATAACCGTAATAGATTTTTTATATCTTGTATAGATTTTGCAAAAAAAATATTTAAAAACACCTCTGACCTTTTTTCCGAAAAACGGAAACTCGTTTCCCGAAAGTCGCGGAGTATTTTTTTTTTCTTGTACTGATAATATGCATTAAAATCTAGGGAATAACCGTAAAAGTTTTTTGATAGACGCAAAATTAACCCCAAAAATGGAAAAACACGCTATTTTTACCATTTTATCATGCGATTGTCACGCAATTTTGAACCTTAATGCCGTGGGAAAAGACTGTGACGTCATTCCTGGTGCCATGCCCTTAACAAATAAAATCACGACATAATACAGAAAATTTATCATAAATAATAATAATAATATTAATGACTTTATTGTGTTTTTTTTTTTTATATCAACATGGCAATGTATTATGTGATTTACAATATAAGGTACATGTTGTTTCATCGTCGAGTCTCACTGGGCTTGCGCCTGTGCCGAGGCCCCCTCGATGATTTGGAGACGAAGACTCTTATTTAACTAGTCAACTATACATATATGTATATTATGTAAGACTTAAAAAGTAGATATTCTTATTAAGAGGGGGTTTTCTCTTATTCAAAAATGTGTCGCAACACTGAAATGGCGGTGGGCGGCTCACAATACATGTCCAGAGATTTAGAATACAAATGGTGGAAGAGAGTCATTCTCTGGAAGCCAATAACGCCAACCAGAAGTGTGAGAAGAGCACAATTGCGATCGAGAGATGACGTCATAAAATATGTCCATGTCAAGTGGATGTTCATTAAGGAAGTAATTGGGAAAGGCCTTCGTCCAGGAGTGGACGGAAATAGGCTGATGAGAAGATGTTCTTGTGAACACAGATTGGACATTCAATTATTTTTCGATATTTATCATCAGCAGTAATTTGTTTGATGTCTCTGCAGTCGATACTCAATACATAAAAGCTCTTAAATTCACAATCATTATTCATGAACATGTAAATTTTCCGGAAAAGGTCAAAACCCAGTGAATACAAAACAAAATTGATCACCATGCGCAATGGACTAGAACCCCTCATTCTCCATGTACCCATTATTAAAAATATTCACAATTTTGCAATAGTTGCCCTGTGTATCCTGAATCATTCATTAGTACGAGCATGTATCTAAGCTTCTGTCTTACGTCATCCCATGTTATTAGGGCATTCATGGTTCACTCTCAGATAAAATTAGTACCTTTACTTTTAGTCCGAGAGCCCGCTGCTTAATTTATGACGTATCTGTTTTTTGATCGAAATGTGGTATAAACGATAGCTTACCAACAGGGTATTACATCGCACTAGGGTGGCCTATCAAAATCTTGCCGTAACCCTCTCTGCCCCCCCCGAAAAAGTCCCTCTTCGCGGTTTTTCGCATTTTATAGGAATATGGTAAGAGATAGGAGAAAGTAGTCAATGACAAAAATAATCCTTGCTAAATTCTCTACAAAAATGTTAAGTCAATTTTTTCATAGGACTAGTAGTTTACCCGTAATGGCCGGTCAAAAAAAAGGATATTTTTTGAAAAAATAAAAAAAAAAGTTTGATTTTTTTCTTTCACATTCTTCCACCCATTACTACTAACATTTTATGGAAAAAAATTTTGGCCTGCGGCGCTATATCACTGGTTATTTTATGAAAAACTAAATTTTAAGAATTTTCGACACTGAGTTTTATTGTAATAACTCCGAAATTATTAGATGTATGAACATAAGTTATAGCTCGTTTTGTAGCTAAGACTATGGTAATTAATTCGTTCTTTGACTATTTTCCTGTAGCTCTTGTCAATTTTCAACCAATTTAGTTTAAATACATTTTTTTTTGTATTTTTAATGAATTTCGGTTTTGGGCCGGCCATTGCGGGTAAACTGCTAGTTCTACGAAAAAATTGAAAGTAGTACTTTGTAGAAAATTTATCAAGGATTATTTTTGTCATTGACTACTTTCTCCTATCTCTTACCATATTCCTATAAAATGCGAAAAACCGCGAAGAGGGACCTTTTCGGGGGGGGCAGGGGGGGTTGCGGCAAGATTTTGATAGGCAACCCTAGTGCGATGTAATACCCTATTGGTAAGCTATCATTTATACCACATTTCGATCAAAAAACAGATACGTCATATATTAAGCAGCGGGCTCTTGGACTATTCACTCTCAGATAATTAGTAGTACCTTCACTTTGATAGTGTTATGTATCCAGTAAGTTATAAACAGATACATTAGAGAGGTGATTGTGTACGTACATCATATCCTTAGTTAACAGGCATGTACTGACAAGATACTACATGCCTATTATAGAGCATACCGGTAATTAGGTTGAAATTGTATGTAACAACTAATTACGTATGATCTTCTACATACAGACACGAGAATGGAGAAGAATGGGGTTAACTGGAAGAAATCGCAGTTCTGCGATAAGTTCGCCCTAGTGAACAACGTTTTATAATCTGTACTATGTCCATTTTGTATATTTATATGTGTTTGTTGTTTACTTTAAGTTTAAATAAAAAAACAATAAAAATAAAGAATGGTTATTACAATTATGCTGGATTTCACCAACTTTTTGGGTGAGAATAGCGGAGATAGGAGCCTCCTAGCACAAATTTTGTATGAAAAATAACGATAAGTGACTCCCATCTCCACTAAGAAGTGATCTACCTAAGAAGTTGATGATGAAATCCAGCATTAGTTTTTTTTATATTAAGTATTTTTTAAGTTAGAAGTTAAGATCCGAAAAAGCACATTTTTTCTCGTTCTTTCTGAAATTACTCAGAATAACGTATGACTATTACGAAACGGTAGATTTTAAATTCGGATTCACCGCCCGCAAAAGCATATAGAACAGGAGAAGAAAATACATCTGTATTTTTTCCTAGGTATGCCATCAAATTTCCTCGGGCTACTAGTACTACTAATTTGCCCAGTTTTTCCACGAAAACCGAATATTTGAAGGGAGCGCAATATTTATTTCTGTACCACTATTAATAAGTTCTTATTCAACGGAAAACTGAACTGAAAAAAACCAAAAGCAAAACAACAAGATAAAGAAAGTGTAGCGAAGAATATAATGCTGTTTATTTTCATACTGAATGTTATTGTATTAGGTGATAATATTTTAATATGAGGCCAAAGTTCAATATCTCTACGTACCTTTATATTTCATATAAATAACTTCATGTTCTTCTACACACAATCTACGTTAATGTGAAAGGAAACAAACCGAAGCTTCGTAAAATGTACACCAAGAATAATTATTATTTAATACAGTACGAAGTACATATTCATAAAGACCTGCGCAAGGAGCACTTCAATTGTACCATCATATTTTTATTAGTCTCATATTTTTTTCACGTGGAAAAAACTGGAGTAATAGGGACATAGTAAATAGAGAGTGTGTACGATCTTCTTACGATGTTTATGATATAGTAAGGTGGGGAAGAAATAGGAGACGCCTCTGGAGGGACCATGTCGACCAAATAATATAAATCTGCATGCAGATATGTATTTGAGAGGACGTGTCTGATCCTTCATTTACCGCGGCATTAACGTTCAAAATCGCATAAACAATCGCACGGTCCAAAGTTTTTTTTATTTTTTATTACTTTTTGGGGTTAATTTCGCTTCATTCCAAAAATCTACGCTATTTAGTATATATAGCATATTAAGTAAGGTTGCCGAGATCCAAGGGCAGAAAAACCTCTTTTTCAAAGATAGTCTGATCTCCTGCATGGACTAGATGATATGACACAATTCTCTCAACAGGCGAAAAGTAACTCGAAGCAAGGACGTATATAGGGCGAGGCTGAGGATGCCTCATTTAAAAAAACTTTCTTTTAAAACATGAAAGATACCCAGGTTCATCACATTACCCATTTTTCAAAAAAAGTCAAATACTAGATCTCTCCCCCTTCCTTCGAAATGAAAACTTACAAATACACCCCACTGACTCAACGTGATCTTATGTGAATCTTATCTTACAAGCAGTAAATCTCTTGACAAATGAATTTATTGAAAGTTTAAAAAACACTGTGTAATGTGCGAACCTTGGGTGTAAGATAAACACAATTTACACTCTTATGTGTATATAGGAAGTAATACATAATATACATATACACACACAATGTTATCATCCACCCACCTTATATTATCATAATGTGTGTTTATTGTATAGTGGGTACATACATACCTGAACATTACATAATGTAACACGAACATTTACTGAGAATTATCTCACGGGTAGATTAAGTATTATTATTATAATGTTTTGTATCTTTATTTACGACACGATACCTAATAACCAAAAATTTGCTCAGAATATCGGAGATAAAAAATAAAGAGCAATCACAGAGAGAACCCTCAGGGACCGAGTACGTAATGAATATTTTAGGCGGACTTGTGAAATTGAAGACATCGCACGATGGGTCAGAGCTAGGAGAAGATTCTGGAAGGCCCACGTAAAATGGATGGATAAATCCAGAATCACATATGTCGGGAAAAAAAATCCCAGCTGGTTCCAGCTGTAAGAATGCCAAAACGATAGAGAGACAACTGGGCTTCAGTTTCCCAAGAATGATAGCAACAGCAGAACAGATCCTCAAGAAAAACACATATTTAACAGATTATTTTTGAAATCACAATTTTTTTGTGAGATCATCGGAATTTTTTTACATGTTTGTAGTGAATTTTCAACAAGTAGTTATATCTCAACAGATACACAGCAGAGGATGGACTTTTATTTTAAAAATAATATCAATAGAGGACCGTGTACAACATGGACATGTTTCACGGCGCCTCAGATACCAGCCTTCGTAGCACAGCGGTAGAGTACCGGCTCGTTAGGTTGGAGATCTGGTTTCGATTCCCGACCGCGGCAGATGGATGGACTGGAATTGGTGAATGTTACTTAAGTGTAAAGTGATCACATCAAGCCAGCCGACGATCAGTCATAAGCCTAATACAAAATATTCCCAAAGATGGTAGGATTGATGTGTCAAGATCAAAGCGTGACGCGCTCTACTTTCTCTGTGACCACCTCAAAAGGAATGCGGAGTGTGATAGCTTGTGATAGTATAGAAAGATAGAAAGATATCAATAACTTTGATAAGTGATTTTTTTTAACGATTGGACTACAAAGTCGGATATTCATAAGCATGTAGCCTACAGATAGGTAGTATTGTTTTCGGTTTTCGCTTATACAGTAAAAAGGATATTACGGTATTATATAGGTAGGTATAATGGAAAATGTATTGTTCGAATGACTATGCAGTTTCAATTTCAACCATTTTTTTTATTACATCTCGTTGAAAGCTTTCAGGAGATGAAAAAAAAACCTCAGCTGTGTATTGACCAGTAATCCGTAGGGAAATTACTTGTAGCAAAATGAATGTTAACACCAGAAAAACTTACCGCCTACAGGCATGTGCTGTGTAAATTACAATATAATAAAATTTTACATTCGCACGAATAACATGGAATTTTGAAACCTACAAAACGTTACTTTAATCAAAATTCATCATATGCTGTACTATTAGAGATATAGGCAATTAACCATTTGATTCGCTTTATGAGCTACGTAAATCCTCGATGACAAGTGGCATCCAATTTTTAATTAATCTCAAAATGCATTTGTGAAACGTTGTAATTGGATAAAATGTGAAAGAATCTCAATATAGATAGGTATTCAGTGATTGATGAATAGGTAGTTGAAAATTTTATTTTTGTACTGAAATGCTGTATAAACTTTTAAGATAAAAATTCATATGTATATATATGTTTATAAATATATGTATATATTATAAACATATATGTTTATAAATATATGTATATATTATAAACATATATATGTTTATAAATATATGTTTTTATGTTTGTATGCATTCTGTATCTTGTGTATTATTTTTTATTCCGTTTTTATTTGTTTTTTTTTTCTCACATATGTTTGTATGTATATATTTTCTACTTCGTATAGTCTTTTATTCAATTTCTTTTTTCTGTTTTTTCCAATATTTTTGTTCAATTTCTTTTTTTCCTGGGGTTAACTGGAAGAAATCGCAGTTCTGCGATAAGTTCGCCCTAGTGAACAACATTTTATAATCTGTACTATGTCCATTTTGTATATTTATATGTGTTTATTGTTTACTTTAAGTTTAAATAAAAATAAAAAATAAATACACTGTTTTCACTTTCAGTTTATTTATTTATTTAGTACAAGAGACACTGACAGACGCTTGACAAAAAATTCACAAAACACAGATTAAACATAACAAACCAGTCAACTCTCCAATAAATTAGGAGTGTCTACTATATTATTTAAGTAGTATCTAGTGGCTCCATCGCAGAATGTTGCGCATCCCGTGGACTGATATGGTCACCAATATTGAGGTGTTGCGACGGGCAAGGTCAGACAGAGAATTGCTGTCCAATATCAAGACAAGAAAAATGGCATACTTGGGACACATTCTCCGCAACCAAAAATATGATCTGCTTCACATCATTATGGAGGGGAAAATTGAAGGAAGTCGCGGCGTGGGGAGAAGGCAAGTGTCCTGGTTAAGAAATATAAGGCAGTGGACCGTAATACAGAGGGTGGGGAGCTGTTCCGGCTAGCAAAGGACAGGGAGGCCTACGCCAGAGTGATAGCCGACGTCGCACAATAGACCCTCCCATACAAATTAGCACGCGGAAAATACAAAATTCACACTTTATTTTTGGAAAAATAAATGTATTTCCAAATAGCTAGATAAATGTGGAATCCAAAACTACCAAAGAAAACACTGGTGCATCCTTTAGGTTACTTTGACAACATCGCGAAATACAAGTTCACGCGCTAGATCAAATTTGAGAACAATTCAATTCGTTTATTGCTGTGCGTTAGAGAGCATTTTTCTCAGTAAATTTGTATTAAACAGTTTTACTTTTTTATGTCATTTCGAATTTCAATAAACATAATGTACATTTGAAAAAAAAATATCTTGGAAATATTTTCATATTATGTACTTAATTAATTATAAAAAAAACTCATATAATTTGTCAATTGAGAATATATAAATATTTTTTTAAAGGCTTGTAACTATTTTGCTACACCGAGCTACATTTTAGTTTTTTAATATTTTAAAGCCCCAATATCTCTACTAATAGTGGTAAAAAAATTGGCTGCCGATACGTGCCTAAACAAGGGTTTTTGTAATTTGTGCTGAGCGAAGTCGCGCTATAAATCGCCTAGAAATGGTTACGTTTCTTAGTCAATGCGGCGATCTTCAATCGTTGTTCTATCATTCTCAATTTTTAAGAGCATACATTCATAATAAATTAGGTTTATCTGATTGAGGACTGTATAACACATTAAATAAGAGAACAATATATTCATTTTGTACACATTTACGGAGGAAATTGTATAAATCAAATCGCACTTCGAAATTATTTGTAGAGTAATTTTGTACTTTGCATGCATTTGGGTATTCATTATATATTTTTGTTAATTAATAAATAAAAAGTATTGGGTATAGCTTATTAACTTTTTTATTAGTAAAATAAATAGTTTTAGGGAGTATTCTGGGTAGTTTTTTATTATAATAATAATAATTTTGGCACACTTAAGTATTATTTTATAAGGATAGACATACTCGTACGTGTTTACATCATATGGGCATTATATAATTGGTAGTATTATGTGGAAAATGAATCGGGTATAAAAAAAATGTGCAATGACAATGCTAAATGGTTATGTTTCAAGATTTGCTGCACAATGTTATTGCATTTTTTGTATGGTGGATATCCGTGATTATTGCGAGAGATTTTTGACTCTAGGCCTTACCTAAAAGTGATGTTATGTTCATAAACAAGTGTTAAACAAATAAAGGATGATAATATTGATTAATAAATCGAAAATTGGATCATTTTCCAGTTCCGGAACCAGGTTTTATGAAAGCTGCCATTCACCGTATTTTTTCCATTACATAAGCCTACGGTTATATGTGCATAGCATGTACCGGAAGCATGCATGTTGAGTGTAATTACGTAATATCTATAAAATAATGTCTATTTAATCATCGTACATCAAAAAATATATAAATTTATTGATAGTTCGACTGTTATGATTTTCTGATTTCTAAATCCTCGAAAGAATCTACTGTGCGTCGGGGGGACCTGACATGGCAGCCAGAGAAGAGAGAAGAAGTATCTAGCAATGTTTTACCTTATCAGAGATATAGAGGTTCACAACCAATTCTGAATGTCATATACATGATTACGCAAGGAGAATATTGTGTGTTTTTCTACGTACACAACATTCACTGCTTACCTCATTATTGGTACAATGACCTAGTGGTAAAATTAAAAGTGCGTGAATTCTTTGTAAAATGTATGAAATTAGTCGAAATAATATTAGTAGAATTTACTGGATACCGTATCAGATGCTGAATTCCACCTACCTTTTAATATCCTGAAAACAAAAGGATTTCGATCCTTTAGGTAACGAAGAAGTATACAATACCAAGCTTGGTGATTATCTATATACAACCAAGGTTTTGTTCAGTACCTGCAGGGTATTATTATGGTAAATAAGAACATCTTACAACTTACATAATTGACGTCGTAACCGGGTAAGAATGTAACGCAGGACCCTGGAAAAATTGTTCGAATACATGCGGAGTTTAAAACATTTCACGATCGCAGCGCATTAGGTATCATCGAAAATTGTTCGGCTAATAACACGTTTTTTCATTGACATTACGAGCCTACAAAAGTTTTGAGTAGTAATCGATAGATGTCAGCGTTTTTGGAACGTGCGGCTTTCATTATTTATTGAGTTTGCCGGGTAAATTCCTTCCCTACTATTTTAAGTTGGTTGTATTGTAGTGTTTGATCATTTTAATTATTATCTTCTTCCATATTTTCTCAATAAATATAATTTACATACTATACTAATTACACCACAACACATAATTCTATTTTTTTTGTTATTTAATATTCATTGATTAATTACGTCTGTTGTTTGAGTAAATAGTAAAAAAAATACCAAAAGAATCATGTACCTACAATAACGTGTAAGGATAGGGATATCTGGCCTCTGTTTTCTCTGCCTACCCCGCAAACTAGAAAACCGCGTCATTTTTTGTTTATAAAATGAATCTGGAACAAACCCAAATACATATTTGTACGCTACACAGAAAACTTAAAAGCTTGTGTTGTGAAGTGGAGTAAGTCGGGGATTGAACCCGCGCCCACTGGATTAACAGTCGAGCGCGTTACCAACCAGGCTACCGACCCACCCTTATGACGTGTTATGGCTAGTGGTAATAATAATAGGTAAACAATAAGAAAACAGTTAGTTACTTTTAATGATTTCCGGTATAAACATAAAATACTCTTGATATATCGTGGGTGAAATCATTGTAATTAATAATTATGAACAATGAACATCCTAAACTTACGTTATATCTGAAGCATGACAGCTGACAGCGAAGACAATACGTACGAGATACGACAAAAGTAAAAGAAAGTAAAATTTACAATACTCAGTTGTCTAATTAATGCTGCAGGCGAATTACTTTTCAATAAATAACTAACAAAAAAGGAAAATAACAATAAAATCTTTTTGTTCTGGAGTAGCCTGATTTAATTCGGTACAGAATTGTATTGCCACCGGGTTTACGTATGCATGAAAAGTTTTAGCTCTCCAAGCAGTCAGGAAATGGTTGAAAAATTGAGTTCAAGATTTGGGCACGGACAATAAACAGAAAATCTAGTAAAAACACTGCAGTGAAGTTAAATCTGTATGATGAGAAATAATAAATTAAATTTTTAAACAAAAATCGCTATTATATTCTTGTACCTACCAGACCTATATAATAAAATAATATCGAGTGAAAGGCCGTCTCAAAATTCATTCACTTTGAGCAACCATCTAGTTTGCGTTCACGGTAGCGTTAACTCTGATTAAAAATTTAGGAGTCTAAAAGAACTCGATCAAAAATTCACAGCAACGTTACTGAAACAACATTACTAAAATTAATTGAGAATACAAAAAAGTACATATCATCTGCAAAAAAATGTAATCTCTGTTTTGATATTAATATTTACAAATTACGACTAAAATAAGAAGGTAATTTAGATATGAATTACATTTTCAGAACTCTCAAAGCTGTCATAAAAACATAAATCCTTTTCAGATTCTATTCCGTTCTGAGTTCCTTTGGGAATGTGATACAAGACAAAATAATAAAGCTTGCTGTATCATTGCGCTAGGATAGAAAAAAATCCCCATTAGCAGTGACATGAAATAAAAACCCTCTTACATACCTACGTAAAAATAATGGAAATTACCCTTAGTTATTTTTTCTGTGATCATAATAATTACACGAAGATAACGAACCATTATTTAATGAATTCTGTTTATTTATTTTATTTTATTTATTTTATTTACTACGATTCATACAACTGGAGATCTTGACACCAATTTTCAGCACCGAATTTCTGCAGCCTGGATGAAGTGGCGAGAAGTCACGGGAGTTACATGCGACAATAGAATGTCTGTCAAGCTAAAGGGTCTTGTACTTACTTATGGATCAAAAAGCCGGAATACCTTTGCCGTCCAAACAGCTGAAATGAAAATGTTGAGATGGATGTCCGGCGTCACCAGGCTAGACAGAATCCATAATACTCGCACGTACATACGTGGAAGTCTAGGTGTACGTGATGTATCCGACAAAAGTCAGGAAAGCAGAATACGGTGGTACATTGGGCACAGTCCTTAGTAATCCCTGGTAGAAGATCCAGAGAAAGACCCCAGCGGAGGTGGCGTGAGGTTGTGATGCAAGATATGAGGTTGTGATCTTCAGTATGATGAAATGAAATTACAGTACAATCTGACACGTATGAGTAAAATACTCGTATAACTCGAAGCTGATGCATCAATTAGCTTCTCATGCAATGCATAAACGTTAATTTAACAATATTACTGTATTGTGTTCTCCGTATAATGGATTCCTCGGCTTATACTCATCTCTTCTCACTGTGTGTACTTAATCGAACGCAAACACAGTAATTAGGCTACTAGGTACTACCACAATACACTACATATTAGACTAATAATAATCATATTATCGAGCCTGAAATACATCGATTGATACCTACATAATGTGTATTTGTGAATAAGCATCTTGTGTTTCAAACAATTAGTATGTCTTGTTACCGACAATTATGAGATGAATCGACTGGTCAATTCGACCTAAATTTTTTTTTTTTATATGTATAAAGTATTTGGGCTTGCATACACAAACCCAAATACTTTCTTGCACACTTTGAACTAGGCTAAGAGCCTGATGTATCGCAAAGTGTGGAACACGTCGCCACCGCCGGGGTTTGAACCTGGCACCTCCCGCTCGAGAGACTGCCGCGATGATTTTGTACATTTGACTTCATAGTTTGTTATGCAAAAATTTACTACAATTTCTTTTTGACTTTATATTATTTTAATAAATAAATGAATCGATAGATGAAAAAAAATTGTTTTTGCCTAAAACCGAAGTACAAAATGTACATCCACTCTTCTGTATCATATACTCGTATATGTAGTAGAATAAATACATATTAATAATTTAAAAGGTTATTGTTAAACTTTAATAAACTAAGCTTCTATAAACCATTGCTTTCTTAACCCAAAACATTTAGGCAATATATATGAGTTCAATATTTATTAACTTACTCTGGGAAAACATGCGCGACGAGAGTAAAAAAATAAAAACCAAATCAAGTGTAACAGATGGGGAAAGATATTAATAATATGGAGGTTCATATTATAAACTTTCCCCTTTGATACTTTAGGTAGGAACTTCCTTTCTAGATTGAGATATTAATATGATACACATTATTAGATTTATTTTAATATGAATTTATGAGATCTACGTATAAAAATAAATATTCCATGTATGTATTTTAAACTAGCTTTCAGTCCTTGTAAGTATATAAGGTGAATAAAATCGAGACACTTACAATGCTAGATTTCACCCAATTCTTAAAGCGATACCCCACGGTGCGCAAATCCGGATTCGTACGTAGATTCACATGCCGTGGAAAGGGGTGAGTCCGTAAACTACAGACGCTTTCGTAGCGATTTGTATGGCGGTACGTACAAATCCAAAATCGCATACTAATCCAAAATCACGTACGAATCCGGATTCGCGCGCCGTGGGAGGCCGCTTTTAAATTATAAATGGCGGAGATAAGAGCCACGTATTATTATTAACAAATTTTGTGCTAGGTGGCTCCTATCTCTGCTATTCCTCACGTAAAAAGTTGGTCAAATCCAACATTACCTAATTATGTACATACCGTAGGTATACGCTGTGCTAGGCCAAAGTACCAAAATACACTACAGCAGCAATTGCTTTGTCATTAGACCCTATTATGTATACTCCTAGGTCCCTTCTATAGCTTTGGCCCTATATAGGTCCCCTCTATCGCACTCTTCCGCCATGTCTCCGCAGACATGGAGGTGTTCGACATCTTGGATCTCTCCACAGCTACAGGAGATGTCCTCATCCACACATATGCCCAATCTATGAAAGTTCTTATTGCATCGTGAGACACCCTCTCGGAGTCCAAGTGTCGAGCCCTGTTGGTGTCGAGATATAAAAATATCTACAAAATTGTCTTCTCTTGCATTTATGGAAACCCATGAAACTAGATGTCGACAACTAGACCGACTGATGTTGAACATTCGGTTTTTACTTATGCATTTTGACAAACAATGTATAAAAATTACAAAAAACGGGTGAATTTAGAAATCGTCTTCTACGACGTCCTTCTCGCAGATCTGTGATTTCTTCCAGCGAACACTAATATGGTGAAACTGACAAATACACACAGATAAATATTTTACACATTACTTTAAAATGTGGTATACTAGGAAGATGATAATGTATTTGTAACAACCACAAAAATGGCTGCTAACCACGGGCATGTTTGCTCAAAGCCACAATATTTCATTCGACTGTAAATTTGTATGAATATGTGGGAATATATTAATTTACATGAAGCATACTAGTGTATTAATATACTGCGCCTATATTAAAATTATACTGTGTCAGGTGCATATAGGTGTGTTCAGGATTATTTGCGAGTCTCAGAACTAGTTTTTTGCGGTACTCTTCCACTATTGCAACCCCTAGCAGCCGAGCCAAATGACGGAAAGATGTGGTCTATAGCTTGACTATCAACGCGCTCAACTGTTATGCCTAATCCACATGCTGGCCGAGCGACCACATTTTTTGAATAAAAAGGCGTTAACCGTCGGTTACGTACACAATCCAAGACAAACACCCCGTCCTCACGTCTTTTTACTCATTCACACAAAACTTGTGGACGCTCGGCCAGCATTAAACCGAAGGGCACGGGTGCAACCCCCGATGCCGACTTACTCCACTTCACGACAAAAGTTATCAAGCTTTTTGAACGATTTATGATTGTGCTGCAGCCAAATCACTCTACTTCAAAACACAGTTTTTTTTCTAGCGTAATTTAAAGGGTACGGATTCTTTCGATAATCCAAGATCCTTTTTTTACTAAAAAGAAAAATATACCTATCTATACCCTCACGCCACGTCCCTTGCAGGGTAGTCAGAGAGGACAGAGCGCCAGGCAGCCCTATCATTGCACACACTCCTAGCCTCCGTCACAATTATGCAATTTGTCATACACGCTCTCCGATTCCTTTTAGTCAAAACGCGTCCATCCTTGAGGATCTGGTCGACATGATCGGACCAGTTCAGTCTCGGGCGGCCGCGCTTTCTCACCCCTCTTCGCTCACTCGAATATATCTTTTTTGTCATCCTGTCATCTTTCATTCTCTCAACATGCCCAAACCATCTTAGTTTATTCACTTTCATTATTATCACAACACCAGTCTTACAGTCACTCAAACGCTTATTAATAACGAGAAATCGACTAAAATACAAAAATTGAGAAAAATAATAACAAAAATAAATTAACGAGAAGGTCCTTCAAAGTTTTCATCTCAAGAAGAGTTGGTCTAACGACTGTCGAAGTGAGTGGGTACCTACCCACCTACCTATCCTAAATTGAAAACTTACTCCTCGTGTAGAGGTGGGTACCAACTTTGCAAATAATAATAATATTATGTCAAACAGTTTTTGGCAAGTCACCAATTAGTAATGTTCACGTTTTCTTCGACTAAAATTTTGAAGGATCTTGAAAAATTACACTTCTTGCTCGAAAGCATTTTCAATTTAAACGGAAAACTTTTCCAGACACCCGTATTACAATTCATTTCTCGATATAATATCATTATTGTCTAACAGAATATAGTTTCAGACAGGTGATAACTTGAACAGAAGAAAAGTTTCCCTTTTACAAATGGCTGGAGAATGTTAGTTCTCACATATTTAATTAATATACGGCGTTTCAAAATTACATAATATTCAAAATAATGCCTAGTTAGCTGTAACGAAATGTCCTAAGAATACGATTCCCATCGAGTTACCTTTTTTTAGTTAAGTTGAAAAAACAATAGGTCTGATCTGGCATGTTAGTCCCGGCTTCCCTCCTACAGAAATGTACTCTTCCCCACTGCTACTTAGAGACCAAAATTTACTGAAGGTTTTATAATTTGAATACATGGTTAGCGCGGTTGGTTGAGGCGGCAGTCTCTCGATCGGGTGGTGCCAGGTTCAAACCCCGGCGTGGCGATCTATTCCACACACGAGGTGTGCAGGAAAGTAGGTATTTCGGTTTGTGTATGCAAGATACTTTAAAAAAATGAAAAATAGAAGGCGGCTTCTACCGTTCACTAACCATCATGGGCTCGAATCTCAGTTGAATCGAATCTCGAATCAGATCTCCCAAGCGGGAGATGCCGCGGTCGAATCCCAGCGCTGACAGTGAATTCTGCACTTCACTACTAATAATGTGAAGTATGCGGTCAGGAAATTATGTGGGTCTCTGACCCTAAAAATATATCATAAGAATTAAACGCTGACTACGACGGAATAATCGGTTTTCAATGATCCCTTCCAATTAACCCTTATAACTTGTAAAGCAAATTTCTTAAGAAGGGAAAGAGTAATTCGGGTGTGTAATATTCCACGCAAAAGTTGTAAGGTTAAAATTATATTCTCCTCATGAATTGAACCTTTAATAATGAGAACGGTGGAGGATTTCAACCAAATTCCACTTATATACCATCCCTAGGGACATGCCCTAATATGCTGAATGATGTATATTGTACCTACATCTATACCTACTTCAACACAATTCCTTAACTTGTGCTATATAATATTATATCTATTCAAATTCAGACATAATCGTTACGGCGTAGTAACCATAACGTGAAAACCGTCACTATTTGTGAAAAATCATAATACGCTGTTGTAAAATAATCGTAATCTATGTGATATCATTACACTTAAGTATTTTTTCATTAAATATAGGTTAGGTAAAAACGTCTTTAATTATAAGATCTTATGTATCTATGCCATATATGTATCTAGGCACTGTGATCAATTATTTTTTTATGTAAGAACGCCGTGTATGTATAAAAAATTTATATGTAAAACTTGTCAATTTGATGTAAGTACCTTTGTCTGCTAAATAAATTAATTAATAAAAAAATAAATTAATAATATATGACAGTTTAGTCACGTCAAAAAGCTAAAAAGTTTGTTTTCGTGTTACAAACATTTTTAAAATAGGTGTCAGCTTTTTAAAACAAATTGTAGGCATTATCTGATAACTATGTATCAGGGGTGATACTTTCTAAGGTTTCTCACCCGAAACGCGCAGATAAAATGTTTGTGAAAAATGACCCTTCTTCTTCTTTCGCAACCACTCAGGTCCATTGTTGGACATAGGCCTCCCCTTTGGTCCTCCATAGCTCCCTGTCTTGGGCACGCTGCATCCATCCACCACCGGCACATTTCCTAATATCATCAGACCACCTTACCTGGGTGACTCTTACAGCGTTTTATTTTGCATTTTTTTTGCGAGTTTGGGGTGAGAAACCTTAGAAAGTATCACCCCTGAAAGCTAACAAAAGAAAATGTCCTCATGCTTTCGTAATAACACTGATGTATTCACTCAAATGTGTGAATATTCCGCTCTATGGTAACACTAAAAATCACTGATACGAAACTGTACCGTCACTGTAGCGTTTCTGTTATGAATAAATCCACCTATACAATGAGCTAAAGATCTCCGTCTGATATTGCTTAGCATTCATACTGAGTAAATAATGCTCATGAGACTTGGTGAGAACTGAGACTGAGAGTTGTTGTGGTATTATAATATTTGGGTCAAATGTGTCCCACAAGTAAGGGTCGGCGGGTCACGTGGGAGACATAAGTAATGTTTTGTAGGTCAAGAGAGCTCAATGTGTGGATAATCGCTGGAAGATTACGGTCATACTCACACACTTCTAATATAAATATTATTCAATTCAATTCAATTCAATTTATTTTCAAAGAATATGGCTTACAAAGTATGTGTATCATTAGAACATTATTTATATTATATTACTTCAAATTAAATTAAAAGTCCCCAGACAGTATAAGTTTACTGGTATAAGGGGGTCAATCATAAAACACATTAAATATCAATTGTAAATTAAGTCCATCAATAACATAAACACATATACAACAACTTGATCACTATTTATTGTCTTTTATTCAGGATTAGCTTCCTTAGACTCCTGGCGAAAGGCTTTCCACAAGATTTTTTTTATTAATTATTTTTATTCAAACTATTATTTCAGTATTCACGCTATCTAGTAGTAACAGCTTCCGATAAGGAGATAATAAATTGGTCTTAATTGATGAAGATTTTCACGATGACGTATGTTATATTAGGGTGTCCAATTTTCGGGTAGTATTTTGATAATATGCCGAGAGGGCCTTGACGAGTTTTCACGAGTTCACGATCTTGTGGATAGGACGATTTTTTTGGCTCGAGTAGGTTTATGAACACTTGTAAAAGGTCAGCTTTTATAAATATCAATGGAAGTGTGCGGCAGGCGCTATAGCGAAGCATCGGTGTCCGATTAGTTCGTCTAAAATCACTTCGTCTAAAATCAATTCGTCTAATTATCGATTCGTCTAAAATCAATTCGTCTTTAAATCGACGTATTGATTGTTAGTCAAATTGATTTTGACCGAATTGATTTTAGACGAATTGATAATTAGACGAATTGTTTTTAGACGAACTTGTCGTAAACCCGAAGCATCCACACGTTTGTCTCGTTTGTGAGCGGAGTTTGAGAACGCCTGCCAAACGTGTGCAGCCGGCATAAGACATACTGAAGAATTATTTAAGATTTATGGTATTTCAATGCCAGTAATGTTGAAGGAAACAATAATGACAATGAAATATAAAAAATGTTTATTTGTTATTGAAAAATAATCACTATAACTTGTGACCTTGATTAGGAATTTTCTCCAGCCTCTGACTAGGTAGTTATATTGTGTAGATTGGATTTCATTCAGCGAGTTGGTAGGTACTATTATTCCTATTTTACGGAGGAGAATCGAGAAAATGACACAAAAATTGAAAACTCGGAGAAAATTCTATAATTGATTTATCAAAATTGAATCGTCGAGTGTTTGACTCCAATGTTCATCTCTTTTCAAGACTCACATCAATTGAATTTTGTGAAAAGGAGATATCAAAAGCTGACGATAAACTTTAAAGCATCGTTCCTCTTATTAGAAAATATAAGAATTGACTTATTATTTGTCAGTTTTCAAGAAAAATTGATATTTTAACGAAATCAAATGCCTAAAAAAGATATAATCGAACTCTTTTATCATACTCTTTTTTTTCGATTAGAATGTCTGTCGCCAAGCCTGTTATATGTTCAAAGTATTCAACCCATATTCTTATACAGACAGAGCGATGACCCCCCAGAGTTCTAAAATGGAGACCGTGGGACAAAAAGAGAGGAGTAGGTCGGCCACAGAAAAGATGGGCCGACGATATAATCCCAGTCGCGGGTAGAAGATGGGCTCGCAAGGCTCAGGATAGAGGACAATGGAAGAAAATGGAGGAGGCCTATATCCAGCAGTGGAGAGATGGCTGAAGGAAGAAGAAGAAGAAGAGATTCTTATACTGAATTGTATACTAAGGTTACAAAGCCTTCAGGCTAAACAGGCCTCATTATTGGTAGCTATAATCGTTTGCATTTTGAAACAGGACCCTGACCGAAAAACAGCTACTTAAAGTAGGAGCCCAACTATGACGTCACGTGTCATTTACCGCGGGGTTAGGGTTCAAAATCGTATAAACAATCGCATAATCAAATGTTAAAAATACGGTTTCAAAGCATATGTAGTAAGGTTGTCGAGATCTAAGGTCTCAAAAATCCATTTTTATAATGTCAAAATGCCTACCTTTAATAAATTGAAAGGTTAAAAATAGGAGAAGGTTAACGAAACGAATACACCATCTACTGCTTTCAAAACCTTTAAAAGATATTTGGGTTTATAACTTTAGAAAATTTAATAATTAATGACTTTCTAATATTTTTTTACAACAAACGAGTGTACCGAAAAGATCTGATCTGACGTTCGCATGTCTAGTAAATTATATAAAGGAATTATATTTTTTATTTAGGTATTAAGTAAATACCAGTAAGTTTGTCTCTCTAATTTTGCCGGTGATAGATTTTAATCTGTTTCTAATTCACCCTCCAGACATCGGCACCCCTTAAATGTGATTTATCATTGTATTGGTTTATAGGACACCATTTAGTTCCACCCTATTTTTTTACAAATAACTATTGTGCCATTCGATCCTTACCGAAAATAAGTGCAAAATGATTCATTCGATGATGTATGATACGTTAGCTGTGTCCAGAAGATAACCGCTTAGTGCTTTTTATTCAATTATCCGGAAAGAACAACATCAAACTCTACTGACAAAATCCTTATAATATGTATGTATGAAGCTTTGTAATAACACAGAGTAGGTAGGAACTTTCGTAGAAGAAGCTTTTGATGTTCTAGTAAACTTTAATATACGAGTATATCAGTTTACTCGAAAGAATTTTGATAGATTCGTTCATGCTTCAGTTGCTAACTATTTCAAAATTGTGTTCAACATAAGAAGGGTAAAGCCTTTACGATAAACTATGTAAAATATACGAGTACCTGTACTTAATACACTTGTATAAATAATATAGGAATCTTGAAAAAATAATTGAGAGGCACCAGTGGTGTATATTTGTTTTTATTTCGGGGGAAGGGGCGAAAAACTCCTGGGAAAACAATTAAAATTTTAGTATAGATCTAGCAAAAAATCTGTAATAGCGCCGTAGGCGAAATTTTTTCGTTAAGGTGAGTGAAAAAGGTTGTGTTTTATGTTGGCAAGTGTTGTGTTAAAAATGCAACAAAAAAGAAGCGCCGCAGGCGATTTTTTTTTTGAAAAATGGGTGAAGTGATGAACTTGGGATCTTTCTATATAGCAGATGGCACATAATTGTTTGATATTTCCCCTTCCTATGTACGCCACTGAGAGGTACTAAAGTATTTTATTTAATTTCATAGTAGGTATGTCAAAAAATAACTAATATTAAGATTTTCGACTGAACGGACATTGAAGAAAAACCCTGCGGGCTTAGCGAGCCCTCCGCATCCCCGGGTAGCTCAGGCGCATTAATAGCGACCTCTTTACCCGCACTTCTAGGCAAATCTGAAAAGACATGGTGGAAGTTCATTTACAAAGGTGAAAATGAAAAAAAAAAAAACTAATGTGCAATTTAAAATCCAAGTAATGATTTTTATTACAATCGTATATTTTTTTATTTTATTTTATTAATCTTATAGATAATAGTCAACTAATGCAGGTGTACGAAATCCGCTCCATAGAGCAATGCATAACTACAACGCCAAGTTCTGTGGAGTCGACATGTTTGTTGCTACCCCGCATCGTTTCAAAAAAATTGATAAGCAATGCCTTACAGACACAACAACTGTCAACCGACTGATGTTAATCCTTATTACTTCACGAATCCTTCCATCCAAATCATTCCCTTATATTCCTACCTAATTCCCTATTCCCACATGATCTCCACCAAGTGCGATACAGGTACTGTGTTGTTATTATTATATGTAGATTTTAATTTTTTTTTTTTGTCTTAAGTTTTTTTTTTTTTTTTTTTTATTGCAGTCCCGATCGTAGAGCGCATCTAAGCGGTTGTGTTGATTGTGATTATTTGCGATATTATTGTGAGAATACAAAATTTAATTTATTAAGTCCGAAGCAGCAAAACATCTAGAGTGGTTCAAAAATTTTTTTCCTTTAAAATAATTTTTTTTTTCTTTTTTTTTTTTTTTTTTTTTAAATATTTAATTTTTTCAACCTTTTTGTAGATTCCATAGTGGAACAGGTTCCTCCAATATGGAGGTACCCCTGGTCCCTCCAGATCCTCCCGACCCGAGAAAGAGACCTCTTTCTCCGGATGTAGATATTTCCATTTCTTCCCCTCCGTCTAAAGTTCCTGCCATATCTCCCAATCCTCCTCCTTCTCCCCAACTCCCTTACTCCCAACCTTTAACTTACAAATCCACGTCATTAGGGCCATTCTTGGTCTATGTCCAAAATGAAGATTCATCCAAACCAATACGTGCGCTGGATTTTGGTAAGTTGTTGTATTCTTTAAAAATTCAAGGTATCATCACCGGCTCAGTGAAGGCTGAGGGTAAATATAAAATATCTTTGACATTTTTGAACCCTAAATATGCAAACAACTTTTTGGATAACCCGATAATAACTGAAAACAAATTAAAAGCGTATATCCCCACGTTCAAGCTAACCAAACAAGGAGTAATTAGAGGAATTAGTGAGGATATCGATATGGAGGAATTAATAAAGTATTCTGAGCCCTCCCAATTGAAATTAATCAAGGCAAGGAGATTAAATAGGAAGATTCAGTCTAGTGAGGGAGCCACATGGAAGCCCTCACAAACCGTAGTTGTTACCTTCGAAGGGCAATCCCTTCCGGAGTTCGTATTTTTGTTCCACAATGCATTTAGGGTTGAGCAATATGTCTTTCCCACCATCCTGTGCTACAACTGTAGTAGATACGGGCATACCAGAGCACAATGCCGATCATCGGCCCGTTGTTATAAATGTGGCGATGCTCATAACGGCGAAAATTGTCTGTCCCAAATTTTAAAGTGTATTAATTGTGGAGGGCAACACTCTGCTGCAAACCTTTCTTGTCCTGAACTCAAAAGACAACAGGACGTAAAAAAAACTATGGCTACGAACAATGTATCTTATAAAGAGGCCCTCGCCGCCCATCCTCAAAAATTCTCTCTATATTCAGAAGCAATGTCCCAGGCCCTTCCTTCTTCATCAGTAAACTCAGCCTTGACAGATAATAATGTCCACCCCCCGCTACCATCCAGTCATCGTAAGACTATTTTCAAATTCAAAACCCCTTCTCACCCCTCAGTACTACCTGGTTACAACCAACCTGAGCACAATTCCCTTCTTTTTTGCCCAAATGGCAGTTCTTGGTCATCTGCTCCAAATGGATGTGCTCTCCCCAACAATCTTCCAGCCCCCGATCAATCTGAAAACTCCTCATCTTCTGGTTACCTCCAAAATAAATTTTCCTCTGGCAACAACAACTTTTTAAAAACAATGATTTCCATGTTAATAGAAATTCTCTCATCTCAAAATTCTTTACCGTCCAACGCAGTTCAACTGATTTCCATTCTTCAGACCTTTTTAACCGAAAATGGCTCCACAAACTTTTAGTTATAAAAACGTGTCATTTCTACAATGGAACAGCCGCAGCGCTGTATCAAATAGAGATGATATTTCATTCCTTTTAAGGAAATAAAAAATAGATGTCGCTGCAATTTCGGAAACTTGGTTTTCCTCAGATTCTTTTGTATCATTCCCAGGATATGACTGCCTTAGAGATGATCGCCCCGATGGTTACGGAGGGGCAGCACTATTGATAAAAAAATCTTTCTCTTATGATCGTCTAATTCTTCCGATCTCCTCAAGAATGCAAATAGTCGCCGCAAAAATCATGGACATCACTGTGGTGTCGATGTATTCCCCGAGATCCCAGTTTGATACATTGTATTGGAACAGCATCGTCCCAATTTTCTCTTCTACATATATGATTATGGGTGATTTTAATGCACATTCCTCATCATGGGGCCCTCAAAAAACAGATTCAGCTGGCAAAGCGGTGTTGGATTGGGTCGACAACTTAAATTTATGTATCTTAAACGACGGCAGCCCCACTATAGTTCCTCCTCCACATCAGAATCCGACCGCGGTAGATTTAACGATTTGTACTGGTGAATTAGCTTCGCTGATCGCATGGGAAGTTCTCAAGGACCCTTTATCCAGCAATCACCTTCCTATAATAATAAGAATAAGATCAAACAATTCACAATCCAATTCGTCTCGTCATAAATCCGGATATAACACAAAGAGGGCTAACTGGAGTAAGTTTGGGGAGTCTATAGAGGGGGGTTTTATAGATCTCCCTTCTGATGATTCTATGAGTGATGTAAATATGGTTTCCGACAAGATTTCCCACCTCGTTATTAGCGCGGCCGACGCTTCCATGCCTAGGAAGAGCTCTGTTGGACATCGTAGAGCATCTCCCCCCTGGTGGGACGAGGAATGTACGGCTATGGTTAGGCAACGTTCTGTGGCAATGAAAACCTACAGAAGGAACATGTCTCTTGAAAATTATCTCTCCCTTCGAAAGTTTCAGGCTCAAACCAAAAGAGTTCTTAGGAGTAAGAAAAGGCAGGGATGGTTCAGATTTTGTAGCTCTCTCTCTCCGGATACACCACCATCAGACGTCTGGAATTCCGTAAATGCTTTTAGAGGTGCATATTCCCCAAGACCTAACACTTCAAAATGTACATCCTGGATTGATGGTTTTGTGCGGATTCTGGCTCCTGCGTATGCTCCCGGGGAGTTTGAGCTGCGGAAGGACTCTGTCTTCGCGCCCCAGCAATCATGTATTCTCTCTTCCCCTTTTTCCTTTAACGAACTGGATGTAGCAATTCAATCCGCAGGTGATTCTGCTCCTGGTCCAGACCAGATCTCATACTCCTTTATTCGACACTTTCCTAGACCCCTTCTTCTCAAACTTTTATCATTATTCAACATGATTCTCACTACAGGTTCGGTTCCTTCATCATGGAAGCAACAATTTGTCGTACCAATTCCCAAGCCAGGTAAAGATTCGACGTTGGGATCCTCATACAGACCCATAGCTCTATCATGCTGCTTCCTAAAAATCCTCGAGCGGATGATAAAGGCTAGACTGGAGTGGTTCGTGGAGAGAGAAGCACTTCTGCCAGAGTGGCAATTTGGTTTCCGGAAGAGCCGATCGTGCCTAGACAACTTGAGCATTTTGGTGACTGATATTCATCTTGCTAGAGCCCATAAGACGGATCTTATTGCGTGTTTTCTAGACATTCGTAGCGCTTACGATAATGTGTTGCTCCCAATATTGTTTGAGAAATTGTTATCTTTAGGTATTCCGGACATTATTTGCCGTCTGATTTTCAACATAATGTGCGAGAGGGAGCTCCTGATTAAGACTCCAGAGGGCGTGGTTGTGAGAAGAGTATATAAAGGACTACCGCAGGGGTCAGTCTTAAGTCCCCTACTCTTTAACGTCTACACTCAGGACATCCAGTCTCTGATTCCTACTTCTTGTAGTGTCTTGCAATATGCCGATGACTTTGTTGTTTACAGCGCTGAAAAATCCATTGCTCGATCGAGTGAGGTCATGGAGAGTACTCTCGAATCCCTTAGCTGCTGGTTTAAGAAAAATGGTCTTACTCTTTCGCCTAACAAAAGTAAAATTGTGTGTTTTTCAAACAAGCATAGAATTCCTAACATTAGTATCAAATTTGATAATATTCCGGTTCCTTCGGAAGATTCTGTTAAATTTCTTGGCATGACCCTGCACCGGAAGCTCTCATGGAACATTCATATCGAGAAGGTCATTGCAAAATGTGAAAAAAACATAAACATTCTCCGTGCGGTGGCAAGAGTGTGGTGGGGTTCTCACCCAACTACAATGCGAACCCTGTACGATGCTCTGATAAGAAGTGTTCTAGATTACGGTGCATTCTTGTTTGAGCCTCTGCCGAATTACCTTGCAGATAAACTGAAAAGAATGCAGAACAAGTCAATTAGAGTCATCTTAGGAGCTATGCGGTCTTCACCTATCGTGGCCTTACAGGCCGAATGTGTCGAAATGCCACTTTTTCTTAGAAGAAAATCCCTTGCATTAAAGTTTCTTGCGGCAAGACTGGCTCAGGAGAATCATTTGATCTTTCCCAAATTACAGGTACTCATTCAGAGATGTCAGACCGTTCCTTACTGGCGTTCTAGAATATACCCATTGCTGTGCTCGTCCTATCATTATGTCTTAAACAGTTTCCCGGATTCATTTCATTCTCTTTTACCAATGTTCTCTCTTCCGTTTGAGGCTACAACATTTCGTCCAGATGTGCTCCGGCACATGGATATTGACAAGTCAGCTTCGACTATGGATCCTAGTTCAGTCAACAAACTTTTCTTGGAGAAAGTAGAGGAAAGGTGGCCCTCACATGCCAGGTTTTTCACTGACGGCTCGAAATCTCTGGAGGGCGACTGTGGGGCAGCCTTTTGTGCTCCATCTCTCGGTATAGAGAGACAATTCCAACTTCCACGGTCCGCATCCATCTTCACAGCGGAATGTGTTGCCCTTCGGGAGGCGCTAACGGAGATCCTTTTGACTAACACCCCATACTCAATCATATTCACAGACTCTTTTAGCCTTGTAGATAACTTGTGTTCTGTTAAGAAATCATCAATAAATAATCACCTCATATATGATATTCTGAAATCTCTTTACGTGGCCTCTTCTCGTAAACTAGACATTACAGTCTGTTGGATTCCTTCCCATGTTGGTATAGCTGGAAACGAGCGTGCTGACGCTCTTGCTAAGCAGGCATGCAGCTGTAGTATTATCCCTCCTATGTTTGCTCTTCCTATTGCGGATTGCCAGAGAGTGACGAAACTTTCTGTCATGAGCGAGTGGAATGAGTGTTACTCCAATTCTACTACTGGTTCCCATTATAGGAGTATTCAACCGTCTGTTCCATCGCACCCGTGGTTTAACAAATGCAAACTTCCAAAGTTAAATGTTTCATTACTGTGCAGACTCAGAATTGGTCACGTCATCTTAGCCGCACACCTTTTCAAAATTAATGTCGTGGGCTCCCCACTATGTGAATGTGGAGAAGATGCTGAAACTGTTGACCACATATTCTTCGGTTGTCCCCTTTTGCCGAACGAGGAATTCCTGAAGGACATCAGCGGGGTGTGCAAGACCTTGCCTATTAACATTCAATCGCTGTTAGCTCTGAATTCTCCGAAAGTGAATAACTTCATTGTAAAACACTTGAAGAAATATGATAAAAAGGTGTAACCGAGTTTTGGAATCATAAGTGTAATTTGTATTAAAATCTCCCAAACGTGTTTTAAAAACGGGAAATAAAAAATCCTTTTCATAACATTGATTAAAAAAAAAAAAATAAAAAAAAAATAAAACATTTTGCCCGACTCTATGTTCCATTTAGTTTAATTTTGCCTGTAGTTCCTGGAATTGAATTGTATTTTTGAGTGTACCTACGGCCTGTATATAACTGTGCTGTGCGGTCAGAGAGATATTGTTGTATATATTCTGTGTTTGTCATACAATAGTTTTTTCATTGATATTATATAAATAATATGTTTGTCGTACATGTTGAAGATATTGAAACATTTTATAACACTGCATTTAGTATTTGTTACCTAAATATAAAATACTATGATTCGTCACTCTCAGTGTAGAGAAATAAGTAAATAACCAAAATACTTGACAATGGCAAAATCACCCGCAGACGGGTGCGTGCCATATTTAAATAAGAAGAAGAAGTTTTTATTGTAATAATTGTTTATGTGTGATCCGATTTGACAGACTTATAATGATCTAACTATATGACGACTAAATAATTTCATACTTACTTATTACTTCTTTCTCTTAATTTACAGGCAAATAATTTATTGCTTGTGCGTTGTATTTGTATGCCATCCTACTTGACAGATTACTTTTTTTTGTTAATGTTTTGACAGCGCAATTTTTTAGGTTAAGTGTATATCAATAGTATAAGTCTGCTATATGACCAATGAATTTAATATTGTTTGTATGTGCTGTCCTTCTTAGTTTTGTTTGTTAAATAGTTATAATGTAGAATAGTATAATATAAATTGACCTATAATGATTGACTATATGTGTGCACCTTAAATAGGGCGGTAATGATGTTTCTTTGTACTGTGTTTACCATCTTGTATATATATGTTGCTGTCTGTGTGTGTACTATCTGAATAAATAAATAAATAAATAAAAGAGTGCATACAGTATATATTGTGATAATGATAAGGATGAGAATCCTCGAACACCAGTCGCGTGTAATTTTGTCATTGCGTGGATTTTGAACTATATATTAGTAAATATTAGTAATATTAGTAAGTATTTTTTTTATTCAATTTCTTTTTTATGTTTTTTCCTATATTTTTGTTCAACTCCTTTTTTTTCTGTTTTGTCCTGGGGTTAACTGGAAATAATCGCAGTTCTGCGATAAGTTCGCCCTAGTAAACAACGTTTTATAATCTGTACTATGTCCATTTTGTGTATTTATATGTGTTTGTTGTTTACTTTAAGTTTAAATAAATAAATAAATCATTGCAATCTTTCAAAATGGACTTCCACCATGTACCGTCGGTCGAAAATCCAACGCCAGCTTTGTATTCAAATTTCAAAATTATTTTCACAGAACTCCAAATAATTTTGTTAAAAATAATCTAAGTATCGTAATTTTCTTAGAACAATAAGTAGACTTTTTTGTGTAGAATATATTTTTTACAGCTAGCATCAAGCACGGGTTTCGTTTCTCGTGCTTATTAGATTTCTTCTAGTAAGTAATATAATCTACGCTAGCTCAGGGACATTTAGAATCTGTATCAAATTTCGTTACTGTCAAATTGTTAGTTTGTCTATTATGTTTTCAATTGTTGTTTTTTTAGATTTTTTAAGACTCTTTTTAAGACTAAAATTTTAACAAAGAGATTATAAGATTATTTTATGACGGTTAGTAATTATGAATCTACAACTATCAGGCATACTTCTGAAAGTTTAATTTACTTATGATAAATAATTCAATCCAGATATTCATTAAATTTATAAGTTTTGTAGAAATTAAATTAATTTCTCCAAGTTTATGGGTAAAATTACTACGCAAAATATGTAGGTACATTCCAAAGGTGTCCGGTAAGTTCGTCTAAAATCAATTCGTCTAATTATCAATTCGTCTAAAATCAATTCGTCTAAAATCAATTCGTCTAATTATCAATTCGTTTAACTATCAATTCGTCTAAAATCAATTCGTCTAAAATCGACGAATTCATCGTTAGGCAAATTGATTTTGGCTGAATTGATTATAGACGAATTGATTTTAGACTAACCTACCGTAAACCCATTCCAAATAGGTAGGTACCTATTATTATTTATAATGGTGTCGATACTGAAAATAAATTTATGGCTGACTTTCAAAAGGCCGAAGTGTTTAAATGGATGATAGATCATGACAATGGGGAATGGGAGTGTGAAGAACATCAAAAGAGTTGAGATAAAGCGGTGCCTCGGGAGACAGATTTTAAGCTTAAGCCAATGTAAGCCTCCTTAGATGTTGAATTATGTAAAATCCTCACAGGGCTCAATACATCATAGTGATATTATTATACCCACTACGTCATTTAGAGCTTTAAACAGTGTTTAGAAACCTTTTTAGCAAAGTACAGAGCTTTGTAGATCTGATGTTGTATGGTTGTATGGGGAAATAACTAATTAGCTCCGTACAACGCGGTCCTCGCGTAAATACAGGTCAAATCACCAAGTCTCGCCACTCTTAACAATGGGACATTAAATTGAAATATTTTATTACAGGTGTTAAATATGTAATACCGGCTAGATGTCGATAGTAGTCAAGTCAATGGGTCACTAAGGCGAGCTTCCCGCGGTGCTGCGATCTCTGCCACCTAAACCCAATTACATAGAGACATAATGAAACCAAAAATTCAAAAAGAGATAAATAATCATAATAAAAAACCGGTGTACGTGTCAGGACTGTGATTTCACTGTTTTTATTTTAACATTAATTATACCAAGAACCTTCGATAAAACCCCTCAACATTATTAAACTCAATTCAATCCCCGACTTACTCCACTTCACAACACAGGTTTTAAGCTTTCTGTGTGTAAAGATGTAGTTGGGTTTATTTCGATAAAACCAAATTCATTTAAAAATAATAAAAGCTTGAATTGCATGGTGGGCTTCGATACGCCATGCAGAAGGCTGTCCTGCTATCATCTTGCAGGATTGTTAGAAGGTTTCTCTCTCTATAGCTCTTAAAAACTCTCTCATGATAAGTGCATTTTTGTGCACATCGTGGGAGAGGGGGACATCCATTAGTATGGTAAAAATGTTTTTAGTTCTATATGATGTGTTTGTTTATTTAAAATTTTGTATTATTATTATTACCTATTATTTATTTTATATTCTTATAATTTTTTATTTTAACATGTTTTTATATATTTATTTGGTTTAAACGAATGTATTATATAGAGCTAAAAAAAATTGTATACTCTTGTGTTAATAAAATTGATTTGTAAAAAATAATAATAAAAATATTAAACGCAATCTTGAAACGTTGGTCGAGAATCTCTGATTTAAAGTAAGGGTAGTCGGGTAAATTTATATTATTCTCTTGGACTTGATTGAATGCAAATTGGGATAATCAGATAAGGAAATAATTAATCCCCATAGGATTCTCCGCAATTCTGCGTAATTGAAGTCTTCCTCACTTTGCTGATAAATTCACTATTGCCCGATCCCACCAACTACCACCTAGGAAGCAGACCCCTAAGGAATTTCCATACAAAACCACAGACAATTTGAGTGATTATTATAACTGTCATAACCTTTAAGATATAAATCCATACAAAATACAACATGCAGCTCTACTTAGTTAGGTGCCCAAATATCTCCGCCCAGAATCTCCCTCACTTAAGTAGCTGCATGCTGTATTTTGTATGGATTTATATCTTAAAGGTTATGACAGTTATAATAATCACTCAAATTGTCTATGGTTTTGTATGGAAATTCCTTAGGGGTCTGCTTACTAGGTGGTAGTTGGTGGGATCGGGTATATATCTTTTATCAATTTCGATGGGTCAGAATATGGGTTACACAGCTGGGCAGAAAAGCGTTAATCCGTTAATCGTTAATTAACGAAGTAAACATTTTGGTTAACGATTTAACGCTTTTCTTACCTCCAAAAAATGTTAACGGATTATTTAACTTCCGTTAAATTTTACTTCCGTTAATTAAGTCCGTTAATATTTGATGGTTTGCATAGACATCATCCACTGGAGGCGCTGGCATTAGATAATCCAAGGATTGTATGGGGTTATGTGTGGTATCGTATGCGAGTTGGGAGTTGGAAAAGAAATTTCACTTTGTTGGGATACATCTCAATAGTGTAAACGTGATAGTAGTTGTACTTATGTAGTTCTATTTCATGCCATTCAACCGCGATTTCTTATATTAACGCTTTAACGGATTAACGTTAACTTCCGTTACATTTTTCAAAATGTAACGCTTTAACGATTAACGAAGTTAACTTTTTAGTTAACGGATTATCGATTAACGAAGTTAACTTTTTGATTAACGGTGCCCACCTCTGATGGGTTAGTATATAAACTTACAGGCACGGTTGTTTGGGTTATAATAAATCACTAGACAAAATACTGCCTGTAAAAAAGCAAAATAAAAAGAAGTTGGGTTGGGGAGAAGCCATCGCTAAAATGGTAATTCCAAGCCAATTGTTTGGTAATCAGCAGATTACGGAGTGTCCATTTCCAAGGGACCTAACCAGCCTCCACGGAGCGGGACAGGATGTTACGGATTGGCTACAGCGGCTGGACTTGAGACTATAGAGATGACAATGACGCAACCACAACCGGTGAAGAATCCTGCACATATTACGTACGAAAAGAAAAGTAAGTACTCGTATTACAAGTTCTCCTTACACTGACGAGTTTCTTTCAATAAAAAGAGCATAGATACTGTGATCCGCGTTTTTGTATTCTACATATATTGATGTAGGTATGCTAGCGACATTGATGTACATGCCAGTAAGTAGCGAGACATGGACGTAGCTGGAGATGCAGGAAACAGATGCTATTGAGATGAGATCTGTTTTGTTGTTCTTTTTCATACCTAGGCCCTGATTCGGGCACTTGGACACGTCGGATGGTTACAAATCATATTAATTACATATTATGCAGTATTAAATAATGAAACAAAATCCATGCCATTAGAATGTAAAGTGTTCTATTGGCATTTCGTCATGAATTTATAAAATAAATACTACCTACACAGGTTCACAAAATACCCATCCAGTGAGCAAATAATTTTCCCCCCATACTCACTAGAGCACAGGGTTCGTCAAGTATATAAATGTACAATACGCATAAAAATAAAACTGAATGAATATGAGATCTCTAATTTAGGTATCTTATCTTAACAATTCCTCAACATCATAGAATGACTTATTCACTAAATACTTCTAGACTTCTTTTTGGAAAGCAGCATCATCCAGAGCTCTTAGCTCCTGGGGCAGAATATTGTTGATCGTTAGGAAAATATGTGGAAAAGAGTGAAAAGATAAGAAAGATAAGAGTGATAAGAAATGAAGTGATCAAAGAAATTAGTGACTGTTAAACGGATGTTGTAACTAGAATGAATGTGAACAAACTTAGATGGTTGAGACATGCAGAAACGTTGAATGATGAAAGGATAGCAAAAAATATATACCTACTTGAGCGAAAGACTATAGGTAAAACAAAATGTGACCATCCAAGAATCACTTGGCTCGATTTTGTCGAATGTGAGGATAGCAAGAAGTGGGTGTAAGGACAGACAAGTCTGACGATCTGCTCTGTCTGTCTACCCCGCAAAGGACGCGACGTGAAATGATTGACATGTAAAATGTTCAAGCCAATTTAATTCCACCAAACCACTAGCTATTTTGTTAACCTTCAAACATGAGATCAAAGTCTACTAAACTTTATTAAACTTAATTTCTTCTACCAATCCATTACCGTCTAACTAAGCATTTAATATAAAGTAATCAAAAACGAATTTATAGGTGTGCGTACTGAGTAACTTTATATAGAATCGACGTGTACGAGTATGTGTCTAACCAGAGAACTTATTTTTTTAATTTAAATATGGTGGTGGTTTTTCACAAAATCACATTTTACAGTGGGCATATTAACATTTATAAGGTAAAAATTAAATGTTTAATTTTTAGTTTAAAATCCACAATGACTTAAAATTAATTACTCTAAATTACGCAACTAGTGTTGGAGAGAAGTGATTATTACTTATTACTATTATTTAGAGATGCAGGAATTCCCTGATTTATAATACCGGTGATACAAAAGTAAAGAGAGCAATATCACGATTGGTGACGCTTTTCTCAAATAAGCTCAAACTATACGAGTTTAAAATATATTTTTTTTGTTTGTAATACGAGTATAACCATTAAGGGTAAACCCCTGGATGTTTCAGGAACTTCAGCTCTACCAGTCTTATACACAAAAACATTTTTTTTTTCAAAGGACGGCTCAAGGTTCGCCGGAAGGGCTCCCCTCAACAAACCCCTCCCGAAACTACTCTGAACACCCTTAATGTTCCCTGGAGGAGACTACTGCAAGGATCTACACACTACTACATTTTTTTAGAAAATACGACTATTACCAATGAAATATGTTTATTTACAGTGTTTTAATTATACTTACAAACCCTACAAATGTTATTAACTTTTATGGTTAATTTTTAACACCAGCTTTACAATATCGCGTATGTGTATTTACGTGTACTCGTACCATAATTCGGGATGACAAATCGACATAAGGGTTAGACACTAATTGCAAACACGCTTAATGTGTATGTTGACATTATACAGTAATTACAAAAGCTACCCGTAAGGGAAAGGTATTATTTAAGTGAAACATTGCACATTTTTAACAAATGATAATTGTTTTAAGCCCAACATACTTCAATTTAGGGATCTTGCAACTTATTTTGTTAATGTTTTTAATTAATTCTGATAAATTCCTCTACCTGGTAGGTTTTTATTGCCTCCCAAATGGCTTAAAGAGGCGTATTGCCATTTTGATATAAGCACAAAACATGAGAAAAGGAACATCATTTCTTACCGTTGATTTTCGCTGACAGTCTCACTATTATTAAGAAGGTATTTTACAGTAATTGTGTTTTAAAATTTAATTTCATGAGCAAGTTTGAGGTGGTCGGTAGCCTGGTTGGTAACGCACTCGACTAATTAATCCAGTGTGTGCGGGTTCAATCCCCGACTTACTCCACTTCACAACACAAGCTTTTAAGCTTTTTGTGAAGTATACAAATATGTATTTGGGTTTATTTCGATAAACCCAGATACATTTTATTGATAAAAAAAAACTTTCTTAGGTTTCTGATCCAAGTTTTCCTAAATATGAGGCCGTAGTCTATAGTCATCTTAGGTATGGAGCCTATGGTTCAATATATGACCAATAGTACCAATAGGCAATGAACTAATACGACTGAATATGAACGAATAGGAACGATCTCTTCCAAATGACATTAAAAACTCTTGTATTGGGAGGGTTGTTGAAAATAACCCTTCTGGAGAACATCGATCCCTCCATTCAGGAAAATGTTTGGTTTGAAAGTCTGGATGATATAAAATATTGAAACATCCTTGAATGGATCCCATATTTTCCAGGAATTTTAGATCGGGCACATAAATAAGTCTTGAGCTGGCACACAAAATAGAATTTCAGAATACCATTGCGAACGAATACTGGTAAATGCATTGCAAAGGCCGTTATTTCTTTCCTGTTCATATTCATATAATATTTGTAATATGTACGGTACATTTGAATCCAACTTGGTACAGAATTTGCTAATCGGTATGTATTTATGTATGACTTATGTAATATTTGCCCAAAAGAGAAAAAATAATCATCTAAATATTGAGAATCCGGGGACAGAACCCAAATCAAGGTAATTATTTTGTTGGTATAAAGTGTTCTTTCTTCCTCATCATTTATAAAATTATTCTCAAGTGGAAGACCCTTTAAAACAAAGTCACTACGATGGGTATTTGTTTCCGTCGAGGACCGCGGAACAAAACGCAGTGTTGCGGTACCCGGGTTGTACAATTGCCCCCTAGACTTAATAATCTTTTTTTTTTCGAATGTCCAGTAAAATTCAGGTGTTCGTAAAACTTCCATGAGATATTTCTCATATTTTTCACATTCTAATGGCATGTAAGTGGTTGCACAAAACTAAAGTTGTGTGTGTTCTTATACATACACAACTTTATCTGGGTATGGGATATCCCCATTATTGGGAGACATCGTGATTGTATTAGAAGTAGTACCTAGCAGTAGGTAAAGCAGAGGTTGGTTCAAATTCTGAAAATGCGGATGAAATAAAAGAGATGATACACATACCAAAAAAGCGCGAGTGGGGTGGTTTGGTGACATCCCTAAGTTCCCATGAGGAACGTTAAGTAAAAAGTGATTTAGAGGGAGAATATCAAACAATTAGGTTAATTAATTACATCGAGATGGACTGAAAACGATGTTACAGCAGCGCACGTTATAATAAAAACTTTTTAAAGAGTAAGCGAACGACATTGTAAAAAATATACTTTCATTTTATAAAAAAAGTAAAAGATTTATATACCTCTAAGCTATGGAAAGTATTTTAAGTAAACTTTATGTATTAATAAAGTTTTTAACCCCCTACCAAAATACCATTACATTCATAACGATACGAGATGATATATTTTTTTTAAGAATAGAGCCCGATGCGAAAAACTATATAATAGATACCTAAAAAAAATGTTTCATCGGGGTAGTGGAGTTTTAAGTTTATTTTTTTGAGATCGTGGTTCTCTTTCTGGGTTCCTGAAATTTCCTAGATTCTCACACTTTTACGCGGCATTCGTAAACTATGTTGTCGTCGCCCGAATAATAAATAAATACCTTCCGAGAGCCTTTAGTCAAATCGCTAGATTTTAGAAAGTTCATCATCATCAGTGGCTCTACAGCCCGTTATGAGCCTTGGCCTCCTCCAGCATTCGCCTCCATCTCCCTCTATCCTGGCATGCACTCCTCCAGTCCCTAATGCCAACTGCATCCACATCCTTCTGTACTCCATCTATCCAACGGAGTTTGGGTCTTCCAACACTACGCCGACCTTGTGGCCTTGTATGGAGGATTTTCTTTGGCAATTTTTTATAGAAAGATTTTAGAAAGTTGCACCACAATAAAAAGGCATCTGAAATTGTAGATTCAAATGGACTCCAGTTTAAATTATTCAATACTTACTATTAACATCAATTTACGTAATTATAATTTTTACCTGTCAATTTTCGAATAACAATAGCAATTCCAATGTCACAGTTCACAAAATCACTTGTTGAAATAACAGTAAATGGATATTTTTTATCACTTTAACAATTCTAGATGACAGTGTAATATTATAATCACACACGTGTTTGACAAGTTAATATGTTGTGACAATAGTATAATAATATTTCCTCTATAAACTGTGTTGGCAAATTCAATGTGATAAATATCTTGATTTTTTTATTATTGATGTATCGAACTATTAACCTACTTGTCAGTCACACATCCAACTTAATTAAAATGACACAACAACTTTCAAAGCTCACTTTTACACGTACTTATATGTATTATTAAATTATTATAGGGCCGTTAATAAAAATACATTGTCACATGGGTTCATATACTCAGTTATTTTTTTTATGATTTTGATTATTTTTTTTAATACTGGTATTTGACAGTTTATAATATTTTGATTATTTTTTTACGTTCGTATTTAACACATATATTTTTTTTTATTTTCGTGCCGGTTTAAGCGGAGCATGCGCAATGAGTTTTTTGACGCAACAATCCTCACCGTGTGAGAGGCGGTAAAGAACTGAGGGTGTGCGCAGAATATCCCGGGTTTCCACCCCTCCCTCGCCTTCCTTCGTTTCCAACCCCCTATTGGTGTTTTTCCCACACCACCCTGATGCTGAAGAACACCTTACAGAACCCCTAACGGCTAGTATTAATATTAGGTACTCGAGAAGGATTTACCCGATTTTTTTTTTCAACATCTTAGTACACGGATTAGTACTCATCGTTGTAAATTAATGTTTTTTATTTGACAATGAAGAACATTTATTTGTCATTTCAAATCCTAATTAATTTCGTACCTAGAATTCTTCAAAAAGTTCATTATTTTGGAACAAGTAAAAGAAAGTTAATAAGTACAGCAAAAACGTAAGTAAACCCAGACTATTTAATATTTATCTTTTTTATCAAAACTTTTCCGTTATCAAGGAAATTTTACAATTTCACTTATAGATTATATTTTGTATAACATCGACCCTTATAAAATATTAAAACACGTGTATTTTCAAAAACAATGTGCAATAAAAATTAAACCATGATTAGACATATGACCACAAACACAAGAACAACGCAGTAATTAGTAAAAATCTAAAATAATTATATTACCCCGACCATCTCCACTTCACGACACAAGCTTTTCAAGCTTACTGTGAAGTGTACAAAGGGGTATTTGGGTTTATCTCGATAAACCCAGATTCATTAAAAAAAAGTTCTAAATACATCTGCCAGCTGAATATCGACATCGCCACATAGAAACGCAACAATATAATTGACAAAGTCTTCATCTACTTCTTCCTCGTGTCCTAGATCTGTTGTGAAACGATTTTTCATCCTCGTACGAAGTGGAGCACTTCTTCCATCTTTTTGGCAGTCTTCCTGGGAGACGATGGCCGCCCGATACATGTATTGTGGGCAGTAACATGGACTGTCCATTCTATCAACAAGATCTCTTCATGCCCCATCGCACGATGTCCTCCTTCTGGGAGTTTCTTACCATGTCCTTGAGAGTTTTTCCTGCTCAGGCTAATGACAAAGATCTTATGATCTTATGTAGAACAATAATCCGGTGAAATTAAACACAAAACAGTTCCTCGATGGAAAGTTGTGGGGTAGTCTGTTTTTTTTTCATTCTATACGTATTTTGGGGAGCTGAATCCGAATCCGAGGTTTGCCAACAAAATTTCGTGACGGAACATGGCGAAAAATTGGTAAAATGGCGAAAATATTCCTTTTCTGGCGATTTCTTTATAAGAACTCGAAAACTGACAACTTTCGTAAGTTATTTTTTTACGCAAAATTAAAGTTCGTAAAATTTACTACAAAATTGCCATTTAAAATTTTTCTCTAAAATAAATATAGGAACGGAGCTGTCAAGGTCCAAAAAATGGCCAAATTTTCTTATTGTTTACATTACGAGAGTCGAAAATGTATTGAAAAAGTTTACCTTGTTGCCTTCATAAGCAAATTTCAACAATTATTCTTTAAATTCATGAGTCATATTTTACCTTGTTGGAATCATAAAACACAAAGAAAGCTATTAGCGAAATTTTTATTTAAAAACACCGTGAAATATTTGAGCTAGATATGTTTAAATATTTTTATTTAAAAATATAGTAATTTGTTTAGGCTAAAAATGTTTAAACCTTTTTAGCATAAATATTTCGCTATATTTTTAAATAAAATTTATCCTGAAATCTTTCTCCATGTTTACTGATTCCAACGAGGTAACATATGTATCATAAATCTGAAGAATAATTGTCAAAATTTGGTGATAATTCTAACAAGGTGACCTATTCTCCATACATTTTCCATTCTCACAATTTAAAATAACGAGAAAATTTGGCCAATTTTTGGAGCTTGACAGCTCCGCTGCTAGTTATTTTTGAGAAAAAAGTTTTATACCGCAATTTTGTAGTAAATTTTACGTACTTTAATTTTGCGTAGAAAAATAACTTACGAAAGTTGTCAGTTTTCGAGTTCTTATAAAGAAATCGCCAGAAAAGGAATATTTTCGCCATTTTACCAATTTTTCGCCATGTTACGTCACGAAATTTTGTTGGCAAACCTCGGATTCGGATTCAGCACCCCAAAATACGTATAGAATGAAAGAAAAACAGACTACCCCACAACTTTCCATCGAGAAATCTAAAGACACCGTATTACAACGTAGACAGGTTATATATCATTAATTAAGTACTACAACGTGATTATCCAATAAATTTTAATTACTCCCTATTGAATTTACTTACAAAAGGTGGGTTGTTTATCAAACACTAGGTGTTGGTGTGTTGTATTGTAATCAAGGGTTAATTCGTGATACAGAGAAAATAATAGTGTATTAATATTTCTGTAATAATAAGTATTATTTTGTAACGTGTTATAGTAAGCATGTCTTGACTGCCTATCTATAAAACCATAATCATTGAGAATAATTCACGTACAACTTAATATTGTGGGAATGTCATGGGTGTGTTTGGTATAATTCCACATAAAGCTAAGAAAATGCGTAATTAATTTTCCCCAGTCTGAATCTCAATTGATATTATATTAGAGATTATTTGACGACGCTACCCATAAAGTTGCCAATTGGTATAAAAATGAAACTTTCAAAGTTTCAGCTCGGTCATCTCAGCAGGTTCAGATTCAGCACGTTTTGTTAGACACGTTCGCCATATATGGGAAATCAGCCAAAGATGTAACAATATAATTTAGTACGCTTTCATATGACAGCTTTGTTATATACTATTACCATCTATATAATGCCAGCCAAAGCTGTGACTATATTATTTAGCAACTCCTTTCATATGATGGTTTTGTTATAAACTATCGCCATCTCTATTATGCCAGCCAAAGCTGTGACTATATTATTTAGCACTTCCTTTCATATTGTGGTTTTGTTATACAGTATCGCCATCTCTATGGTGCGGGCCAAAGCTGTGACTATATTATTTAGCAACTCCTTTCATATGACAGTTTTTAAATACACTAACGCCATCTCTATGATGCCAACTAAAGCTATGACTATATTATTTAGCAACTCCTTTCATATATCCAGTTTTATTATAAACAATCGCCATCTCTATAATGCCGGCCAAAGCTGTGACTATATTATTTAGCAACTCTTTTCATATGACGGTTTTTTCAATACACTATCGCCATCTATGCGAAACCAACCAAAGCTGTGACGATGTGATTTATGATAACAAATTTCACGACTAACGGAAGTAACAATAGTGTATAGAGAAGGGGCAGTCTGACCCGGCAAGGGATGCGGCGTGAGAATTGACAACATGTCGACTACAGTTGCATACCTAGAATATATTATGGACCATAAAATTCAGATTCTATTGTTTTTCAATTACGGATCACTGTTTATCTTCAAAATGAATCCAAAGGAGATTCCCATGTTGCTAAGAGGAATTACGATAAAGAAGGGATGCGGGGAAGGAGAGGGCAGGCTTTTATATTTTTTATTGCGTGGTATCTTATAATTCGATCCTCATATTGATCACTCTTGCATGATAATTAAATTGAAAAGCAAACCGTTGTACAATATCTGTAAAGCTTCAATATTTTCTTTTAGATATAATAATAAAGGAGGGGTGGCTTACGGAATACAAAAAGAAACGTTTACCACAAAGGGTGTGAGGGTGGGAAATAGATTTAATAATATTATTTATCCTCTATTGAGGGGTTGTCGCGAATTATTTCTCACTCCCTCTCGGAATAATGAAGGCAATTTGGCAACAACAAAACACTTGGTGTTTCTAAAAAAAATAATCATTTTATTTGTGCTTCAGAATTATCTCAAATGAACCTAGATATTATATTTGGTAACGATTCGTTTTATTCGTCAATTGAATCATTATAATCGACTAAGCTGATTTAAACTGCATGTGTCTGCCACTAATTAACCAAGTCCATGATTAACTATAAATCTGTAAATTTATTAGCATCTACTTCCTTTCAATGACAATGTAACTAGCAAAAAATCGGCGTCCGTTGTCTAAGTAGTATATTTTAATAGGAGGCTCCAGACGCAAGTAGTTGGTCGTGGTCAGGCAAGATATTAGAGATTGCCCATATGAGTGAGTAGTATACCCGAAGAAATCAATCATGACCAGCAAAACCAAAAGAGCCAGAGAAATAACGTTTCTCAAAAAAGAAAGAAAGGTAAGTATGGAAAATTAATTCAAAATTCAAGATCTGTGAAATTCTTTCGCTCTGCAAACCTGCAGACGTGGACTAATCTAAAGGAAACCGAATCATATCTAAGGATTAATATGATTCTATATCGTACCGTGTCTAACAAATAACTTTAATGAGACGAAAAGTACAGAAGGAGAAAAATATTCTTCAAAATATAAATGCTAGCTCGAATATCGTTTAAATTTCATTTCAATATTTTCAAGTACTACGAGAACTTAGGTATTTTATGTCTTCAATTTAACACGAAGGTAGAGAGAAGAGCCACAAACGTCGAGTATTTTCTGTCATCCTGAACACCTCATGTCTTCACGGTAATATCTTCGTGAGCTCTCCTGATCCCCGCAGGACATGAGAATAATACAGCTTTATACAAATATTTAGGGATGTTTCGTTACATCGATCTATTGATTACAAAAAATAATTAAAACGTGAAACGCAACGTTTCACCCATATTCGATAACAGACTTTTTCGGGGTTATGGAAGATCTACAGTACGGAAAGGAATAGCTAAAAAAAACTTTCCTGGACAGTTCAACTTCAGCTGAAAACTAAAAACCTGAAGTGTCAGTGTTCTAAAGGAGACGATAAATTCGTACGATCAATATTAACGACAGTGAGTACGCGCCGACAAACCTGGATAAGGTTTGGCGTGACTGTATATCAACATGCACACTGTTCACTGCTCGATGTAATTAGTAAATATTTCACAGTTGTTACAATGTATGTGTATGTTAATATTATTATTATTACAATAAACCTTATAAGCGTCTGTAGCACCACATCTCTCAAAGTTTCATTAACATACAATTTGTTAATGGATAACTGACTACCTATACTTTGTTTTACAATAAACTGAACATGTTCGCAAATATAAATACAGTATTGATATTTCTTCGAATAGAACATAGCACAGCTTGAAGTCACATCATTCAATTCAATGTCATTTTATTTTATTTTTAGGAAGGTAGATGTTAGAATTTATAAGAATGCAGGTAGAAGACCGGTGGGCCGCCCCAGAAATAGCTGGCAGAAGCGGGTGACAAAGTGGTGCGAGGAGAGACTGTGGTTGGAGTGGCCGGAGATCCTGGAAGCTGCAAGTGACAGGGCCTCCGCCGAAGATACGCAAATGCTTTGAGCCCCCAACCCAACCAAGGATAGAAGAGGAAAAAGATGTATGTGTGTATGTATGAAAGAATATGTTTATCAGATATAACGATGTAGTGTTTTGCCTCGCTAATTTATTATTTTGTATTGTTGGAGATTTACTGAAGCTGAAAGGACTTTCGTTTTAAATCGCCATAATAAGAAGATACCTCTTCCCACTTTACCTGTTGGTAGCCTCGGGTCATACTTTGCTCATTTAAACATCTGTATTTACAATACTCACGTTACACTGCGTCAAGACTATATTACGCCAAGATCCTTTTTTTTAATATGAATTTCTGAGGCGAGTTTGAAAGGATTTTTTTCTCAATATCCGTAAAATTTTATTTGGTACGTCCCATCAGTACTATCAAAGCAGTTAACATAATGTGGGGTAAGCAGCGAGAGGTGTGAGGTTTGCATTACTTTATCAAACCATTCACGACATATGCATGTGTATTGTGTGGTGTGCATGGTCACACAACTAAATCGCCGAACCCTAAACAGAAACATTAAAAGTAATTGCAAAAATTAAAAGTAATTTTGTGCCTTGTGTTTGAGATACTCCAGCTTTTAAAGAACAGTCGATAAAATATTAGTTAAAATATGACGGGAAGTATATAATAAAAACGCTAGATATAAAATCCTGTATCTGTGTCTTAAAACTTCAAATACGTTGTCTAAAGGTTCACTTACACAAGGCAATAAATTGCTCCGCTCACGGCAATTTCGCGTCACAATGACGTCACGACAACATCAAGTATATTGCGTATTGCGTCATTGTGACGTGAAATTGCCATGAGTGGAACAATTTAGTTGCTCGTGTAAGCGAACTAAAATTCGTTTATGTGCCCCCCTGAGATCTGAAATTCTCTATATAAGTCAGCTCTAGCTGGTACACTTCAGCAAATTCAAATTACTGGTGAGGTGAAGTGAAAAATGCATATCGTCCAAGATTCAGCAAAGACCGCATAAATTGGATGGACACCTCTACAAAATTAAGCAATATCCTATCTAAAGATAGTACGATGACCAAAAAGATGGAAGAACGTTTTGGAACTTGACATTCACACAGAAAACCTCTTCCAGGCGAGTAACGCAAATCCAAATAAAGGTGATGTGAATATATTTTTCTTTCATGAAATGTTCACTAGGCATATGGCTTATTACTTCCCTGTCAGTATTCAGCATTCACATCAAATGATAGGAAAAATTTTCGGAATATTACGAAAGATTCCGAAAATCAGGCAACATTTCATTGGAAATAATCGAATTGGAAGGGACTTATATAGGCCTGCTCTAGATATTGATAGAAAGGTGAGAACTATATGTATGATAATAATAATTATTACCTGGGATATGAAAGAAAGAAATGGAAAGGCAAGAATATTGTCGTACTGTTCATTCACCTATATACAAACTTTCGACTCATGCGGGTGAAATATTTGTAGTAGTGTGGTAAAAAGGGTATTTTACCAAATTATACACATATTGTGAGATATTATTATCGTTCTCAGGATCCTTTTAACTGTCAGTTTATAAAGAAATATATTATTTTAGTTTCTCTAGTTTTTTAGAACTAGGTTTTTAAAAAGCCTCCGAAACGGGCGTCAATGGCGTAAAGGAGCCTCGTTTCAATTAGACTGTGGATTTGTTGACTATCTTGACTATTTGTTGGCTCTTTGTGCTCTATAATATAGACATAATAATAATCATTCAACATATATAACTAATTAATTAGTCCAAAGGTTAATGCTGAATTTCACCTACTTTTTAGATAAGGAATATCGGAGATAGGAGACACCTAGCATAAATTTTGTATGAAAAATAATGATAAGTTATTCCTATCTTAGCTACTCCTCACCTAAGAAATTGGTGAAATCTAGCATAAGTATTATAAACTAAAAAAGATGTATGTACATAGTACATGTATGAAATACATCTAAGCTACGATCACCAGATTAAAAGGCGAGTGCATGATTCCCAACCAAACATTCCATTTCCATCGATTTAATAATCACTAAAATTTGTATACCAATAAGAAAATAATGTGGTATATTATGTATCATTATACAATAACTTGAAAAAAGTATAATTGAAAATTTCAGCATGAAGTGCTTACCTTGGTTTCCATGGCTTTTATTCGTTTAATAGGTGGCTTTTTAATGCTTTAAATGAGGCGAGAATAGAATGCTACTTTGTACCATAGAGAACTAACTACCTGTCATACAAATGTCGCCATCTTTATTCTGCACTTGGAGCGATTGCGTTTAAAGATAATTTTTAAATGTCACGTATTATAGAAATGAGAGGAAAGCGTGGATGAGAAAAATGATAATGACGCAACACGATGATGGGTTCGTGTCCACGTAATGGCCTCCCTGCCTACCCTTAATTGTATTACGGAACAGCGTGCTTAAACGATTTTTTTATATTAAAATAGTACAAAAGGATAAACTTTTATTTATTTATTTATTTAAACTTAAAGTAAACAACAAACACATATAAATATACAAAATGGACATAGTACAGATTATAAAACGTTGTTCACTAGGGCGAACTTATCGCAGAACTGCGATTTCTTCCAGTTAAACTATAGTTCATTTCCCCATCCGCGTTTCAAAACTTTCGTATTCTTTCAGTGGAAAGACTATGCCAAGCACGCGTCTATGCGGTGTGCTACATGTTGCCTTAATGGAACTGGACCTTTACATTCGGTGTTATTGCAAAACAGATTACATATATATTAAAAAAAACTATTAATAATTCTTAATAGGTACTTAATTATAAAATAAAATAAAATAATCTTTATTGTACAGAAACATACGAAGGGCAGGCTTATTGGCAAATGGCAATTTCTGCCAGCCAACCCATAACAGAAACCAAAATGAGATGTAACTAATTATAAATTTTGTACCAAAAGGGTACCTTAACTTTACAATAATTGAATAGATAAATACGTACATAGATAAACATATTTTTTATATATATATATATGAAGGTTTGATTTTACTCCATTTCACTGTGAACCATTTTGGCCGAGATACGACTCGTGCCTTGCATATGCAACCAGACAAGGCCAGTTAGCGGTTATGCGGGTGGATTTTCTGAAAGAGTTTTTGTGTTTCAACATTGTGCGCATGTGTCTCATCAGGCCAGTCTCCAATCTGACTACACAAGGAGAAAAATCCGTTAGCGAGGAGTTTGTCGCTTGGTTGATTATGTGATCAATTTCGTCGCAGAATGCATGCGGTGGAACCAACATACATCCCGATGGACGAACGACCAATTAATCTTTGCACAGGAAAAATATATGGGATGGGATAGGGTAAGGGAGGGATGCTGGGCTCAGGAGGGACGGGTTGTGAGATTTGAAATAGAAAGGTTTTGCTGCTTCAGTGTACTCTTGAAAGTTATCTATTAAATTAATTAAAAATTATCTATAAATATTTCATATTCCCTGGTAAAAATAGACATTATATCTTGGGAATTATTTTCATTAAAATACCTGTCTACAAAAGAACATTTAGAGTGGGAAATATAAAAATATTATCGTAATCTTGGATTATAGACAGGTGCCTACGCACTACGCAGTGATTGTGGGTTGAGAACATTCATAAAAAAACTAAATGCTGTTAAGAGTCTCGGAAACAGCTTGGTATTCTCAGAGTCATGACATCATCATTTTTTGTAAATTAATACAAATGTATGGGGATTGTGTTGCCACGAAGCGTAGTGTAGATCTTTTCAGCCCAGGCTGTCGGGGTGTTCTGAACTGAACGTATTGTTTTCGTATTGCGCAAGTAGTAGTTGGTTAATTTATTATAGAAAACCAATTCTTAAAACTTATTTCTTTGCGTAAGTACATATTATTACCAAATACAAAAAAGTAATGGTATTTGAAAGAGATGAGATAAGGACGAACTGTGCGATTAAAGTTGGTAATGAATGCTTGGAGCAATTTGATGAGTATGTGTATCTGGGAAGCTTGTTTACAATGGTCGGTGTGAAAGTGACATTGAAAGAAGAAAGTTAGCAGGTACCAGGGTGAATGGGGCAATTGGGTACCATAATGATTATGTTGGTAATTTTTAATAATAGGTTGATAAGGTCTGGTTAATTTGGAAAAACGAATCAATCCGCGAGATAAAATAAATATATTTAGTCTAGATAAAAAAAAAATACTACAAATATGTGCACGAAACTATGAAAATTTCAAATCCATCGATTTTACGTAATTTACTTTAATTATCGTGTTTTACTTGTATAAGTTGTATTCTCTGAATAAATAAATAAAATAAAATAAACACTTCACTCATTGAATTAAGAAATATTATATTTTTGTACTAAATTAGCTTTAGTACTGGCACTGACAATCCACCTCCCACGCGCATTTTTTTTCTTCCATTGAGTAATTCAATATTTCTAAGACACCTTGTACGTCATTCTGTATCGAAATAGATTTAATCTTTCTTTCACATCTATAAGATCAAATACAAATTAACATACTTTATTAGGATACAAAAGCGTTCAAAGAGGCAGAAAAAAATGTTTTATAAAACTACTCCCAAAAATTGATTGAGAGAGGAGCAAGCCAATAAACAAAATTTTTGAATATCAGGGATGTGGATATAACGAGATATAGAGCTATATGGTTATTAAGACTATAATGGAGATTGTCTGTGTAAATGTAGTCTGGAAAAGCAGGGACCTATCCCATGATAGTTGCAATAAATCTCATTTTGCTTCAGGCACTACCAATGAAGAACTGAACTGAGCTGCTGTAACTATCTCCCGTGGAAATGGGGAAAGAAAGAGTCTCCGCAGTGTGATTGTGGAGCAGAACATCAAACAATCCGCCACATCGTCGAGGAATGTCCGTTGCGAAGATTCCCAGGAGACCCAACCATCCTGCACGGAGGTGGACAGGATGTTACGGACTGGCTACAGCGGCTGGACCTGAGACCATAGAGAAGATGAAGAAAATGACACAACCGCAATCGGTGAAGAACCCTGCCCATATGCCGTATGAAAAGTAAAAGTAAAGTACTTAATGTTATTTCGCTCACCAATGTTCATTAACGTATCACAAGGAGTCACATTGTGTTTTTTTGTATATATGATAATTGAAATGAATACTGGCCGGAAATTTTTACACTTTGACCAGTATTGAGTTTCATCATATTCATCGTACTGTGATATTTAATTAATTATTGTTCCATGTGTTGACTTGTATTGAATAATTGACGAAATGCTGGTCGGAACCTTTTACACTCCGATCAGCATTGATCTTGGATCATATTTTCTGTCAATTGATTTACAATCCTATATATTTATATACTAATGTGCTATTGTTTAATTGTAATTCTTATTTACATAACATGTTCAAATGACGATTCCAGGTGTTTGGATGGGCCTACGGATGATTAGCAACAATAAACAATAAACAAGGTCCCCCATACAATGCTAACGTACCTTCCTCATTTATATATGTAGGTACATTTCTCCTAACCCTCTGACCTAACATATCTACTTTTCATAATCTGGTTACCTAGTTAAAGTCATGAAATCGCCGGCCAACTCATATATTTAACGTAGTTACTTACTTAATTATTACGGATGATAATTTACTGAAAAAATGTTTACTCTCGTATCTAAATATCTCATCAAATAACATTTCATTGCTACGTAGACTTGATTCACTGTGGAGTGTGGGCTCGTTTCATCTACTCGTATTTAATATGCAAATGCAGATTTCAACTCCGTCATGTTGCTTTTTTATCATAATAAATCTTTATGTAATTTTTGAAACATTAAAATATGCGTTGGCTAAAAGCTATTTCTACATAATATAAAGGTAAGTATATACCCCGTTATATGTATACTCTGTAGCTGCTGTTTTATATAAGACAGCAAAATATAAAATAACAGTAACATTTGGAGAAAGCAGCAGTCAAAATACCTATGGGTATGTGAAAAGTATTAATATACAGAACAGTTTTTACATCGACAATAAATGTAGATATCTATCAGTCATCAGATATAAAGACATCATAAACAAAAGCATAATAATATAAATAAAAGTATGTATGTAGATATAGATATTATTTTAATATAACTATTAAGTTCAGTAGTTTGTTTTATAGAAAGGGATAGTGGGATGGGAATTATAGCAGAAAGGAAGGGAAAGGGTGCCGCTGTGCTGTTTTGCGTTTTTACGTTGTAGCTGTAGGTACCTACGTAGAATATTATACCTAGTGATAAAAATGTGTTTAATTTTTAGTTGTGTTTGTGTGCGTCATCATTAATAACAATAATTAGAATATATTTATCCTAAATCATTCATAGACGAGGGAATGAACTGTGGGATAGATGAAAAAAGAATAGTTAGAATTAGAGATTCTGAGGGCTCGTGTGTTGGAGCGCTTCGGGAGAAAAACTGTGAATGTTTTTTTCACTGAACCTCGTGAATATTGAATTATTTATAACAGTGACAGTAATTTATATGCACGTATAAGACTTACCTATGTTATACTTTCAACATTATAATATAACTCTTTTCTCATCTCCATGTCCTCTCTTTCTATGATACCCTTTTTAATTTGGCGTCATGAATTATTTAGCGGATCATTACAATTTTAAAATATGATAATTACTTTTTCGGCAGAGCCAAAAACTTTGGGTCCGCGTTTAACGGATACCTGCTATAAAATTCAAACCCCCGTATTAATACCTAATATTATAATTATATTGCTAACAAGGCAATTTCAAGTTTCTTGCAGGAACTTTGTGAATATTAGATTATTAAATTCATAGTACCCTCTATGTATAAGCAACTGAATATTCTGCGATAGATATTATTTATATGATCCGTTGAACTATGAATCAATCTAAAACTGAAATGAAATTACGAAACTTAGAGATTACAATATAGCTTTTTAAGGGCGATCACATACGTACTGACATTCAGTTAACTAAATTTTGGATTCTAAACTTCCGTACATCTTAAAATCATATTACTTTCTACTCCAGAATCCCATATGTTGTGGCCAACGAAATCCCAGCTGGTCACCGGCTCCCCGAAAGACCGCCAAAACGATGTAGGGACAGCTGGACCCTTGCCCTGCGTGGACAGCTTGGCCTCCCAAGATTGAGGGCTTTCTTGAATGAACAGATCACAAGATCTATGAAAAGATGATGAAGAAGAAGATGAAAACTACTTACGTTCGTTTGTATAAGAAATACCAAACAAGAGACACCCAAAATACTCAGAAATTGAAATTGGTATACTTCTAATATCTAATGACATAAAGTAACTTTTCATATTTCCGAGTACTCGTTACTAAACTTCTTTGAGAACTGTCAAGGGGTACTTTTTAACCTGTTTACTTGAACTTTTTCTGAAACATCATTATAAAAATATAGGTATTTTATTAACTGCATCCACAGAAAAATATTAGGTATTTTCGTGAAACTATCCTTAGATGATATAAACTTATTAACTAATTCATCCTTAGTGATATAATCATTTATAATTTTAAAAACCGCGACCGGACAAACTTAAAACGCAAAAAATATTATTACTGCTATTTGAGAGCATGGCAAGTTTGTTTGCCGAGTTTTCTATTTCTGCATATCATATTATCATTTCTACATATCATATAATCATTTCTACAGATAAAAATTAAATGAATGAACCTTTTTTAGCCGCAGACCAAATATATGTAAATAACTAATAAATCTTATTAGACACAGTAGTATGCCAAAGTCAGGACTTATTGCGAAAGCAATGTCTTACAGCCAACCCGAGAAAAGAAAAGAAAACTTATGCATACTGAACCAGTTAACCATAAATAAATGCATACATTCAAACATACACAGATACATATAAAGAAATAACAAAATTCATTAAGGAGAAATTGTAGGTAATTAATAAGTTTATGTACGTTGTGTATTTTGTGTAAGGGTAAAATCCTGAAGTGGAGGCACTGGGAGAACAAGAGGCGTAGGAATACTACAGACAAGGTGGACAGATGACATTGTCCAGCTTACGGGTCGTAGATGGCAGCAGATATCCCAAGATAGAAGACAGTGGAAGAGTTTAGAAGAGGCATATGTCCAACAGTGGAACGCAAGTGGCTAGCACTAAGTAAGTAAGTAATAGTGTAAGGCAATACTTTACATAGTTATCAGAAGGTTGAATAATAAAATGCGTGTTGTTGGGACCAAGGTTTATTCAGGACTGATTTATGAAATGATTATCAGAAGGATATATGCAAATGTCTTAGGTTCTAGTGAACCTAAATAGTTATACCTAGGTAGGGGGTGTTCAACTGTTCATACTCCCTACAATATACATATTATTATATTTCGCTATTAACGTAGTAGTTTAAGCTGGTTCTTTCTAATTATCGGCAGGTAGACGTTTAAAATCAATCATTTTAAGTTCTTTCTTTTAATTTCACGTATGTCACGTGTAATGTGGCATTTAGTTCGGCGAATATAACAATAACATTAGCGTTACACTCATACAGTGTGACTTAAATATATATAGGTATTCCTATTGATATTCACACTTTGTTAAAATATTTAACCCCTTTACGCCTTCGGATATAAATTAGCACAAGATAGTAAAAACATAGAAGAACTTTTCCGAAAAGAAAGACCATAAATAACAATCGAACGATATCAATAAGTAACTTTTGCCAATATTTGAAATTATTTCAAATTTCGAATATCCTCGATGCTTTTTATTGGCTCTTCTCTTTCGTACAATAAACTTTTCACAGTTATGGGCCAAATTCAAATTAGGGTAAAGTAATCAGAGATATGATGTTTTCTTTGTCGCTCGCGAGTTGTTCGGTTGTCGCCGATCGACTGCAAAAGTTTCTCAGAGGTTTATAAATTCTCAATTGTAATTTTTCAAGACTTCCTATCTCTTGGGTTTCCCATTCTCTTTAATTTTCTTCTTGTAATAATAAATCTCATTAATTATTTTGGCGACATTACGGAGAACGTTTTAAAATCTTCCTGTTATCATCAAAAATATAAAAATATCTACGAGTATATACCTACATAACGTTTACTTTCTGAAATGGGCCCGACGGCATAGCCACTATGGGGGGTAAAAATTGGCTGCAAGCAGCAAACGACAGAATGAAATGGAAGAGACCTATATCCAGCAGTGGAGGACAGAAGGCTGAAGAAGAATAATAATATGGTCATATATTGTACACTGCATATGATAGCATAGAATTACAATAAAAGCTCATATTCGATTGTAAAAAATTTAAAATAATTATTTCTTAAATAATCAGTCAAAAAGAAAACCTTATGAAATACTCGTAATGTAGTATATTGAGCCAATTTTTTGTCCACCAAAAATAATAAAACATACATATAGATTGATAAACTTTTTATTCATAGAATGCAATTTTATATATAAAACGGAGAGCGTAATGATGTGCCCAAAAAGCGAAAACAATTTGAGAAAAAAAGCAATATGCATGTTGTCGAGTTTAAAAAAAACAAAGGGATAAATGAAAAGGGGACGAGGGCGGCGAGAGAAAAATGATGATATGGGGTCTGGGATTAAAGTATGAAAACGCATTTAAACCCAAACGGAAAATATATTTATACCCTGCTGCGTGTCAACGAATTTTCTACACTGTATTATTTTTACGAATTGAAAAATACACTTTTTTTTCTTTTTTACATAACGTTAGTTACCCGGCTGTGAATGATAAGAGTGTATAACAAGTTATCTCAACAGATATACAGCAAAGGATGGACATTCCATCAGGCTTATGACTGATTGTCGGCTGGCTAAATATGATCACTTTACACTTTACATTACAGTTTGCCGCGGCTGGGAACCGAACCCAGACCTCCAACCTAACAAACAGTATGTAGCTGTAAGTAAACAAAATATTTTTTTGTATGCTAAGTACAATTTTGTGAAACACAAATTCAATTTTTGCAAAAAGCTGGGTTATAAGAAGTCAATTACTTATGGGGGGGGGGGAGTTCAGTTTGTAAAACAATATTTTGCTTACAATTTTAATGCCCAGTCCCACCAACTACCACCTAGGAAGGAGAGCCCTAAGAAATTTCCATACAAAAACAGAGATAATATTCTATTTATTTAGTAATTGAGCATAAGTCCCGCAATAATTCCATATGAAATGCAACATGCAACTCACCTACGTTAGGTGCCCAAATATCTCCGCCCAACTAAGTTACGACTTTAAGACTTACGCTCCATAACTAAATAAATAGAATATTTATCCATGTTTTTCTATAGAAATTTCTTAAGGCTCTCCTTCTTAGGTGGTAGTTGGTGGGATTGGGCATAAGTCTTTTATTGTACGAGTATTTTATTAAATCAAATACGTATGTAGGTATTTAAAAATGACCGGAAAATATGTTCAATCTCAAATCAATCGATTCGTAATAATGTGATTTCTTGTTTACTAGGAACTGTATGTAGGTATATTTTATTTTATTTCCATTCAGATTTGTTCAAATAAAATGTAGTAATAATACGAAAATGTAATTTATAAATCCAGATCTTTTGGACAAGATATTTTCTGCCTGTGATTCTTTCCGTCCCTGAATTCCAGAGGGAAGTGTAACTGAACATTGTTTTATATTACGGCCATTGTCAGAAACTACAAAGACACTGTTGTGGGTTGCCATTATTATTTACATCAAGAAAATGTTTTTTCATTATGGCAATATCAAAAATAACACAAAAAATATCAATGTATTGCTTTTGATTCTTTGAATTTTTATCAATGTTTTTTTTTCCATTGACCCTTTCTTGCAGTACGTATATAATAATAATGATAAAAAATAATATTATTTTTCTAAGATATCTCAAGATTTTTTTTTCTTATGGTTATGTATTATTTGGGCATTTTGTCGCCAGATGGCACTAATGGTAATTTGATTTTCTTTAGGGAGGCTTATTAAATACATTATATTGCAAACCACGTAAAGTTGTAATGGTGAACAGTAATGGAGATCATTACTGTTTTTTCGTTTGAAAAATTTCTCTGAATATTTAATTTCAGGCGATATTTGTTATTTTCAAGCTAGATATGATTGGCTGAAAGACATTTTACCCTTTTTATTTTAAAAAATATGTAAATTCAAGAGTCCAGTCATAAAAACTAAACGTGTCCAGGTATTTCTTTCGACTATACAGTAAATATACATTCCATATATCAAAATTCCGCGTGTAAAACGAAATTACCAATCACAAAACTTTGACGGCTGCTTCGGAAAATATTTAGTGGGACATTTAGGTTGGGGAAACGAGGCGGGGCGGCGGTTGTTCACTTAATTTACTAAATTTATGCCCAATCCCACCAACTTTAACCCAAGAAGGAGACCCCTAAGAAATTTCCATACAAAAACAGAGATAATTTTCTATTATTTATTGATACGCAGGCCTACCAACCAAACCCTAATTCCATACAAAATGCAACACGCAACTCACCTAGCCTGGGCAGATATATTTGGGCACCTAAAGTAGGTGAGTTGCGTGTTTAATTTCGTATGGAATTAGGGTGTGGTTGGTAGGCCTGCGTGTCAATAAATAGAATATTATTTCTGTTTTTGTATGAAAATTTCTTAGGGGTCTCCTTCTTAGGTTAAAGTTGGTGGGATTGGGCATTAATGTTTCGTTTAAACGCACTCTTCATTAATTAAGAGTAATAAGACTTTAAAGTTTCAGAACATACCATTTGTAATACAATACAAAAAATGGAGACAATTCTAAAACTAATTTAGTATGCACTAACTAAAATAAGACAATTTGATAGTAAAATAAATTTTAGAATTACTTAGATGTAATTGATATCTACGAGAAATAAATCATTCATTGATAATCAAATTCTTGTGTATCACAATTAAAAAAAAAAAAATTCATCTCCTTCTAATATTCCAGATTCACAGATCACTCTCTCAAGAGTGGATTGCTAAAGATAATAGAATAGAATAGAATATTCCAGATTCAGTGATTCCTATTTTTATTTATTTGTTTATTTTAACATTTTATTAGCTCGTTATAATTTATAATAAAATAATAGAAATCACATTTTTACAACGCTAATTACAGCAACAATCTGAATTTATTTCAACATCAAGTTAAATAAATTATGCATAGTAATAGAAGCCTATTAAACCTCTCTCTCTTCTCTGCACCATGTCCCATTTATTAAAGGTCAGCGGCTCGGATCCTCTCTCTCCATCTGCTTCGATCAAGGCAGTCTTTTGAAGTAAGCTCCAGGTGTTCCATATCCCCTCTGATGGTCTCCTCATGTAGTAAGTGAAATTTTGTAACCTTCTTTGGACAAGGTTATTGAAGGAACGTAATTCAGGGGTGGGGCTTTCCGGGGGGATCCCTTAAGGCTAACCCTGGGCCCACCTCTTAATAATATTTTGCTAGAAGTGCGGGTAAAGAGGTCGCTATTAATGCGCCTGAGCTACCCGGGGATGTGGAGGGCCTTAAGCCCGCGGTATTTTCCTTCCTCAAGGGACTTCTTTGGCCGTCCTCTCTTTCTTGGTCCTTCCACAGAACAGTTTGTTGCCCTCCTCAAAGCGGAATCCTCGTCCCTTCTCTGCACGTGTCCATACCACCTAAGTCGGGCCTCTCGCGCTTTTGAAGCCTATTAAACCTTTAAAAGATAATAAATTAGAAAAACTAATAAGTCATAATAATAATATGGGATAGTTTGTTGGGAGTATAGGGGGAAGGGTGTCGCTGTAGAATTAGACTATTGAAGATGTCCGTTCCACTTCCAGTCAATAGTGTCCATAAATTTTATTATATTATTGTAAGTTGATGATGGTTTACAATTAAATATTTAGAAAATGTCTATGCACACTTCCCAGGGAATCATCAGGATGAAATTTATAGGAAAATATCCAGTCGATTTACCGACTTGCTTGGGCTTTCGAACATTTCGTAACAAAATACATGGGATAAAGATAAAATGAAAGAGACGGGTTGTAGTAATGGCCATGCAATTTGTCTCGACTTGATTTTAACAATGAAACCCAACGTAGCTTTTTATATAAATTTTTTAATGCTATTGTGATAAGGCAAAGTAAGCAACATTATAAAATAGCCATAAAATATATAAAAAAATTCCCACCTGAATGCTAGCGCGAAATAAGAATAACAGGTGTCTCCCGTTGTTACAGTAACCTCAAAAAATGGGGTTACAGAGAGGAAGACACCTGTGTGTGTGGTGCTGTACACGATCACAGTCACCTGTTTACATGTCCCCAAACAGAAGTGATATGAACGCCCGAGGATGCACTACTGGCGAATGCAAACGGGTGTCCGGCTGGCCGAATATTGGAGATACAAAATTTGATAGTGTAAGTAAGTAATAAGAATAGCGCGAGCGACAAAGTGAATTATACGTCTTAAAAAGAAAACTGGGAAGAAATTTAAAAATCTGAAACAGTAAATTTGTTAAGATTATAATTACCAGTATTAAGGATAAATTATGCTTATATGTATACCTGAAAAACTTAACGGAAAATCCTCAGATCCTACAAATTTCAGGGATACTTTTGGAATTTTTTTTTATTCAAGGAATTCCCAAATATTGTAATTTCAAAACAGTCAATACTTTCATCTATCACTGTCTTCAGTTTCAAGACGATTCTCTCAGTATTGTCTGAAAACGATTCAGGGCGCCGAAGCCGGGTAACAGCATATAGGACCTTAATATAAAAGTTTAATAACAATACAATAAAGCGTAATTTTAATATCAGACCCATCTCTTAAACTTTTTAATAAAATTGTGTTTAGAGTGTCCTTGTCATTCAAGGAGTAAGAATGTTCCAGTGTAATTAAAGATACAGCCAGCGTGGAGGAGGAAAGAAGAAATTGGAGAGAAGATGAATGATGGTACATTAAGATTTGTTAGAAGCATCAACTCTAGGAGACGATGCTGTGTGTATAACTACGATACTACTTATACTATGTACACTAACCCCCGTTTTCACCAACTTTTACCTAAAAAGGAGACCCCTAAGAAATTTCCATACAAAAACAGAGATAATATTCTATTTTTTGACACGCAGGCCTACCAACCACACCCTAATTTCATACAAAATGCAACACGCAACTCACCTACGTTAGGTGCCCAAATATCTCTGCCCAGGCTAGGTGAGTTGCGTGTTGCATTTTGTATGGAATTAGGGTGTGGTTAGTAGGCCTGCGTGTCAATAAATAGAATATTATCTCTGTTTTTGTATGGAAATTTCTTAGGGGTCTCCTTCTTAGGTAAAAGTTGGTGAAAACGGGGGTAAGATACCTATTTCTATTATAAAACCCGTATTCTTCGTTGGCTGGGTTGAGAAAATTTTCAATAGATATTTTTAAAAAAAAAAGGATCTGGGCTTGCATACCCAAACCCAAATACATTCCTGCACACCTTGCACTAGGCTAAAAGTCTGTATCGCAAAGTGTGGAATACATCGCCAGCGCCGGGGTTTGAACCTGGCACTCTCCACTCGAGAGACTGCCGCCTCAACCAACTGCGCCAACCATGTAATCCAGCCATGTACCCATTTATCTCTTACACAGTTGTTGTTCATTTTTGTGTATTTTCATATATCATTAAGTACTTAATTTTGAAGATGGGCGAAACGTTGGGTTATACTACACCGCCCAATAGAGCACGGCCATACAGCATACAGACCGGACAATCTACTTACCATGAATACTTCGTCTTTTTCATCGAGCCTTTGAAAACTTTGGACTAGTACCTACATACTCGTAACATACAAAATACTTCGACAAGTAACTTTAGATAAACCGTATGCGCTGTTATTAATACTATGTTATCTTCTCCATAGATTTTTTTTTCTGAAACTATTTTTGTGTTAGATTTTGGCTCTCCTCAGGAAAAAATATTTCTTAAAAACTGAGAGACAATGACATCATAGCATTAGGAATGACACGGAAAGAAATAATTAATGCACACCACGATTGGCGAAGTCTTATGTCCTCTCTTCGATCCCTCGAGAAAGCAATGGAAAGATCTAGTATCTAGAATTAAAAACTATATAAAATGATACCTTACATCGCCTATCAAATTAGATTGCCTATCAAAATCTTGCCACAAACCCCCCTGCCCCCCCCCCCTTTCCGAAAAGGTCCCCCTTCACGGTTTTTCGTATTTAAAGTAATGTGGTAAGAGATAGGAGAATGTGGTCAGTGACGAAAATAATTCTTACTAAATTCTTTACGAAAAATTCTCTGTACATTTTTTCGTAGGACTAGTAGTTTACCCCTAATAGCCAGTCAAAATACAGGATATTTTTTGGTCGCTTTGCAACGTGTTAGGGTTGTGTGAACAAGCCCAGATCCTTGAATTAAAAATGACTTACAATGTTACTTACAAAGTTTAGAGTAACAACGTTATACATTATTTATCAGAAAACTTCTTGTAAAGGCCAACTAATTACAGCTGTAAATGATTCATTCGTTTCTATAAAATATTTAATAGTTGTTATGAATACGCCATCTGTGTTATTAAAACGATATTGGAGGAATATAAGTAAAAAGTATAACTCGATAATAGTTGAAGCTTTTAGTAATCGTTATTCTTCTATATTTTCCCTTTATAAATCAATTATTGCTCCTAAATATTTTTTACAAAGCGAGGCTTTGATATAGTCCATACAGCTTAACAAATAAAGTAGTTTCATAATATAATAGTCGACGATAATTAATATTATTAATACTAGAAATCCTTACCATGTGAATGAAACTCTTTTTGTGTATATTTTGTAAATATGAGATTTACTTTTATTGCATCTTTTTCTTCCTCTTCGTGTTCAAGTTAGTCTTCGCCTATAGTTTCGTTGCTGTCGCTGTGATGAAAAAGTCCAGCTTTCCTTCCATCGTGGGAGGTTTCCTGGTGGTGGGCGTCTTTCGGGGATCTCTTGCATGACAAGCTTAGGAATTTTTGTGTCGTCCATCCCTCCACTACCGTCTTTTTTACCTGCTCCATCTCATGGTGTCTTCACCATTGCAGGTTCTGCGAATTTGTCGGATTTTCTGTAATAATCGGAAATGGATATTTCATCTCCTTCGTATAACGACGTTTCCTTTCGTATAACCGGATATTTGCAAAAGTTTGTAATCGCTACGTCACGATTTTCAACTGCAGATCTGCAGTCACATTTAGGACTGAAGTTGAAAAATTCTATATCACGAGAATCACGATAACCAAAAGCTAACAAGATCAGCCAACAACACCAAACTTATAATAAACAGTGGACTCCCACGAACGTTGATACATACTAAATTCTCATGTGTATAAAATGTGTCAACTATACAAACGCTACCCTATGACTTGTATACGATTTTTTTTATTATATTCAGTTATTTCAAAATCCAAAAGCTTTTATAAAAATATACTACGTGGGATTTTCCAGTAAACTACAAAAGCCTTTGTGTCCCTTCAATTACTACAGGACTAGAAGCTTAATGAAGCAAACGAAATCATACGGATAAAATTGTTCAGTGCAGTGGAATTATTAACGATCAAAGGGGAAGATTATAAACAGGTGAGTAGGTAAGGATGAATGACGGGATTGGGATATCAAAGAATTATTAATAATGATCCATAAATCGGTAGGAATTGGCACTATATAATAGACGAAAACGGTTTTCATCGTTGTTCGATATCTAATGCACTCCGTACATCGATAATCAAATATAATAATTTACCTAATAACCTGGCAAAACCACAGCTTTACTAGAATTTACATCCAGTGTACTTAATAAGTCTGATAACAGATGGATTGTTGAATTCAAAAGAGTTATAAATTTGTCCAATCAACTGGAAGTCTAATGGAAAAGTCATCAAGTTATTCATTCATTCATTTCACTAGGCCACCCCACTCCAGAAATTAGCAGCCACAACGGCATTGTCAGTGACCATCGTCAAGTCCCTCGCATCGCACCTCACTGGCATGTCTCGACATACGAGGAGGTTTTCGTCAGTCTGGGTCTCTCCGCAATCGCAGGAGACATCCTCCTCTACCCTTATACCCCACCTGTGCATGTTCTCCCTACACCTGGTGACACCTACACGTAATCAAGTTATTATTATTGGGTTAACTGGAAGATATAGTTGTATAGCGATAAGCTTGCTCTAGTGAGCATTACTCAAATTATTATTGTATACAAATATTATCTCCAGAACTACTTAAAGAATTAATAAAAAAATATTGAAGACTCACTTGAAAACTTTTCTAGTACAATGTAACTTCTAGGTAGCATCAAAGGGTAAGGTATGCACGAAAATATATTTAAAGTACTTTACCTTTTCTTACTTGTTCAGATTGTTCCCTTGAATTAACTTTGTATAATCACCTTTGGCGCTCCATCCACCAAATAGTGGGCCTTGGCCTACACCTGGAGTCAAAGCCATCCTGCCCCATTTGGCAACCACGTTCCTTGTTGACTGTGCCTAGCCTGTCTTTTTCGGCATAGTCCTCAACTTGGATTTTTTTCTCCTTCTTCTCCCATCTACCCTATAATTGAATGATTCTTTGAGATATTGGGAGCGCCTTCGTTTGTTGGACGCGCCACATAAGAGCCACATTACACTCGAAATGTAGATACATCGTAATTTCTGCATCATTATTAATTTGGTATCGCGTCGCCCAAAGTTCCCATCGCCCAGGTGTCCGGCGCCCAAGTGACCGTCGCCAAGGTGACAATCGCCCAAGTGTCGCGTACCGGCTTTGGGCTCCCTCCTACGGACACCAATTTCGCACTCACAAACTAGCATATTTCGCCTTTAATTTTCATTTTTTTTTAAATAAATCTGGGCATATCGAAATAAACCCAAATACATATTTGTACACTTCACAGAATACTTTAAAAGTTTGTGTTGAGAAGTGGAGTAAGTCGGAGATTGAACCCGCGCCCACTGGATTGACAGTCGAGCGCGTTACCAACCAGACTGCCGACCACCTCATAACAACAAAAACAGTTACGTAATCTATCTATAATGTAGTCTTCCAAAATCCCTTTAGTAATAAATTCCTTCCTATATTGATGGTACTTTGATACTCGTACATGTCTCTACAGGATGTGTTATATGAGTGATCTAGCATAATAACTATACGTGATGTAATGTAATAAGTATTTTGATGATATCAGCCAGGATTATCCCTTGTGTTTTAATTGCTTTAAAGTTTACATTGTCTTGCTTCAGTATATTGTATTAAATATTACATTCAACACCCGACATTTTCCGGGGTATGTAACAAATCATAGGAATATACACTACCAATGCAAATTCATTTATTTATTTATTTATTTATTTATTCATCCATATACGGTAATACCATTACATAATGAAAACACATTAAGACAAAACAAAATAAACAAGCAAGCACAAAGGCGGCCCACACGGCCCTCGATCCACGAACTGACACAGAAACTACCCACAACATTGTACATAATTCGACAATCCAGTAACATTTTTTTATTATTATTAATATGTTATTTCTAATTTTACAAAAGTATAGTTGCATGACATTTTGCCTATTCCTTTAAGGATTTTTGGCTCTGATAGCGATTGTATCTTGTCTATAGCAACCACAAATCGAGATAATTGAAAGTTTTTTTTTGAATTATGCAATTTTATTTGTGGGGAACATCGGATTTTCTACATGTCGTAGCTGAAATTATAAGTATGTAATTTTCTCAACAACTTTTCTCAATACAGCAAAGGTAGAAATAAAAAAATATGGTTGGAGTGTACGCTAAATACCTGACCACTTCTCATCAGTAGTTGCCGGTAGCACAAAATATAAAGCGTTTCCTTCTCGCTTCGATCATCAGATTTCGTGACACAGCGGATAGAATACTAGGCTGGATATATGGGTTCGATTCCCGGCAGATGGATAGACTGGTATAGGTAGATGTTACTTAAGTGTCAAGTGATCACATTAAACTAGCCGACGCGACGATCAGTCATAACCCTGATGGAAAGTCCACCTTTGCTCTACATCCGTTGAGATATCTACTTATTATTTCGAGAATTTGTATGTTCAAGAAGTGTTATTGTATAACTATCGGTTCATCGAGAGGACTCTTTATACAAAGTCACTACAGTTTTTGGTTAGATCGTTGTGGCGCTGGTGGCAGAAAAACTCGACTAAACTGAATCTTGAAACTTTATTTCAGTCTAAAACATTCGTACGAACTGTAGATTTTATATTTTGTTAAACTGGAAGTACATATGTGTGTATGTTCACTGTTCAGTATATTATTTTGCGTTTAATATTATATTATACAAACGCCGCGTCTTAGGGACGGTTTTATTCCTAGAGAATTACAACCCTCCATCCTTCCACAAAGCGATGTCTTCCAAATTTAATAATAACAACCAAATTTTAAAACAGACACTAGGTATTCCCTGCAACAACACACTGAGCTTAATATAGCTGTGGGGCAAACCGTCCTGTGAAATCCGGCGAATCTAAATTACAAGAGACAAAATAGTTTTGGTACACGTACGCACACTTTCAACACCTAATTATTTTGGTTTATAAATTTATTCTTGTAAAGCGTTGGATTTTTCCTACATTCCGTAGTATATACAATGTAGTATTCCTACAACAGTGTAGAAGAATTCTTCTACAGTCTGCCGTATTCCATACTGTAGTTCTTCTATACAGTATGGAATACCTACATCCTGTTTAAATACCTAGTATACCTGCCCAGTGCCCATGTCGTAATGTATGAATGAAATGAGGACGACTTTTAGTTGAAATTGAAGTAATGGCACATAGAAGTAGAAGAAGGTAATATTCTGTGACAGACTGATGTGGCTGTATAACTTTAGGTAATATTTAATAATGAAAACAACAACAAACAAAGTAGTACATAGTAAAGTAAATAGTAGGTATTAAATAACTTTTAAGATTCTTAAGTAAACATAATATCCTGATACGTACCCATTGTAATGACGTAATATCGTTAGGGGTTTATAGCAAAGTTGACATTTATTCTATTTGACAAGGGGTTAAAGATTAGTTATGTATGTTAAGAGAATATTAGCTTAATAATCTTAGTTATTTGGAGTTACGTAATAAATGAGGAAAAGATTTTGAAGGTATTTTTCTTTTCGTAGGCAATAGATACAAGTTCATCGCTCTTAATGTATGTAGGTTTGTAGATATTAGACAGGTTTAACAAATCCACCTATTTTATAGAAATGATTGGTGATCTGGTATGAGAGGTATAGAGAGAGATTTGAATTAAATGAGAGATGATAGCATGAATCCGATTTATCGATACTGTTCTTGTTTCTTTTTTCTGTTGTAATTTGTAAAAAATTGTGTCATTGTTTTCTTGTTGGTGTTGTACTAGAATTGATGAAAACCCCGAAACTCCCCTCCAATACACGAGGAATCCTCACATTGGAGGGTAGTATGGATTATGTCATATTGTAATAAGTTTTATATGTATGTACTAGAAATGTAAGATATTGGTTATTAATAAATTTATTTGGATTTCAATTTGATTAACTTTGTTTCTTAAGTAGGTATCCACATCATCCTCAGTGCCTATATTTCAAAAAGCCAATTTCTTTCAAATTCACTTTTATTATTACAAGTGCTTATATAGGACCTCACAAGGGGCAGCGGTTTGATTGCCACTGGTTAAAATTATTTTAGAATAGAATAGACAAATTGAAAAGTCTAAATTTTTATTAAATCAAATTACAAGTCTCTCTAATTACTCGTGCAAGTTTCGACTAACTGCTGGATTAGAGACCAAAGGCGATAAAAGACCACAAGGGCGACCATCTACCAGATGGATGAACGACATTTAATTAAGAGGTTCGCCGGACCCTAGTGGATGGGAATGCACAGGAACAGGAGGAGTGCAGGAGAAGAGGAGAGGCCTATGTCCTTCAGTGGGCAAAAGCGGTCTGTTGATAATGATGACACAACTAATATTTTTTTTACTTTTTGACTTGTAGAATCAATGTGAAGACACCTTCAAACTCGTATATACCCACGAGTTCCAGTTACTTTTACTTATAGGTGCAAGATGTCTCCTTCTAACATTACAGACTCTATGTATATTATCCCTGGTTCACCTTACAAAGTAAACCAGAAGGTTTCACCCTTGAGTGAATTTATATCCGACATCTTCTAGAAGATATGTATTATATCACCCAGGCTCCAGAAAATGTAATACACTGGAAGAATTTTCCAAGATGCACCGATTTCTGGCAACGGTCCAAGACGTAAACACGTTTCGTAAATTGTGTTAAGTTTTTGCTAAACGTTTCAAATTCTTAACGTTTTACATTTTTATATCTATCGTAGATACATTCTCTAAATTACTTTTCAATAGACAAATTATAATCGGTTGACTCAATTGTTTTAATGCCCCATCGCATGCAAATAAATCTTTGGTCGTGATTCAAATCTCTGTGTTGACTTTTGATTAGATACCATCACGGCTTTCCACAAAGCGAGAAAACGAACGACATATATGAACATGTATTGTGCTTTATATAATTTGATGTTCGAACCAAAGTCAGAATTTGGCTCAAAATCTATAATTTTTTTTAAGGGCTTATACATACATACATGCACTCAGCAAAAATCGTTTTATTTTCGATTTAACTTTTTCAAATTATGTATGAGAATGTTAGCGCGAGATAAGAATAACGTAAGAGACAATTTGAATTTTACCTTTTTAAGAAGAGCCTGGGAACAAATTAAAAATTCTAAAACGGTCAATTTGGTTAAGATTATTAATACCAGTATTTTTGCTAAATTATACTTTTATATCTGAAAAACTGAACAGAAAATCCTCAGATCCCTTAAATTTCAGCGGTACTTTCGGAATATTTTTATATTCAAGGAATTTCTAAATATTATAATTCTAAAACAGTCAATCTATAGTCCATACTTTCATCTATCACTGTCTTCAGTTGCAAGACATTGGAATTAGCTGGCAGAGATCGCAGCTTTGCGATAAGCTCGCCCTAGTGAACAATTTTTATCATTTATATTTGTAATGTGAACACTGAACAGATCTCTGTACTTATTTTGTTCATCAAGTGTAAATAAATAAATTATTTTTATTGTTTCATTGTTGTTGTGATCCTCCCGGAGCTTAAGTGTTACTCAAATTCATGTAGCATAATGGCTGTGAAAATTATCCACACTCCATCTATTGAGTGATCCATAGTTTCCTGTAGGTTCTTCTAAAAAATATGAGCAGTGATTTTTTTCATTTAGTTACTTAATAAAGTGTCTGCTATTTCCAATATTCGTGTTTATTGTCATCTTTCGCCCAATAAAGACTGTTTTTTTATCGGTTTTTTATCTACGAGTATGTGTGAAATCGTAACCGTTTTAAGTGTATAAGTAAATAAAATAAAAATATATGTCGATGTGTTTTTAACGTAGGTACCTGGTACGTATATTATTATTTTTGCCCTACCTCTCTGTTTTGATTGTTTTTTTTTTCACGACAGCAACAATTTCCATTAATAAATGTTGATTAATTGGAAATAAATGTTATTGATTTAAAAACACACACGGAGAGTAGTGTCATTTAAAATTCAATCAAATGCAAATTCATGTGATGCAATTGAATGCTAATGGAGTATACCTAGGTATTTAGTACCTATTATTTCTATACTTTGAATTGTGACAAACCTAAATTGCTACTACTACTACTATACCCTCACGCCACGTCCCTTGCGGGGTAGGCAGAGAGGACAGAGCGCCAGACATATCTATCCTTACACACACTCTTAGCTTCCGTCACACTCATACAGTTTGTCATACACGCTCTCCGATTCCTTTTACTCAAAACGCGCCCATCCTTGAGAATCTGGTCGACATGATCGGTCCAGTCCAGTCTCGGGCGGCCGCGCTTCCTCACACCTCTTCGTTCACTCAGATATATCTTTTTTGTCATCCTGTCATCCTTCATTCTCTCAACATGCCCAAACCATCTTAGTTAACCTAAATTCATTTAAATAAATAGTTTTTTAGGCTTTTACTACCGGCATCAATTGTAGATAATATTAGATTGTTCGGGTTGTGCTCTTAATCATTAATTGTCACTTGGTGATTCGCCGGGCGATTATTGCACGAAGACAGGACGCATTTATGTGATTGTTCCAATTTATTTGAATCGTCAAACAGAATTTGAGGTATTAAATTAGTAATAAGAGTGAGTTGAAAGATATACACAGAGATAGCGAAGTCGCCTGCAATCTTCTTTGGTGGAATGGGATAGACATATTGCGTGTAAATAAGAGTGAGTGAACTACACGCGGGGATCACTCTATTATCTTAAATGTTAAAAAAAATACTAGTTAAGTATACTCGAGAATCACTTGTACTATTGACAATGTTTGCGGGGGAATATTCCTACCGGGTTATGCCAATAAATTCCCTTAAATTTCAGTTGTCCATCACTAAACGATGACAGTCTACTCAGCTGTCATCGTGAGTGTTGTGGCGATAATTCTGTTAATTTTTGTATTATGTTGTTTTAATTGTTTTTGTTAAGTTTAAAATAGTGAATTATTGTGTTTGTGGTGTTTATCATGTGTTTATGTACGTCTGTTATCAGTTATCACATCGTGTATTAGCATGTAAGTACCACTTTGTAAACATAACCTCTACCTGGACTGGCGCTAAGGCAACAATAGTCGCTGTTAAGCTGGTCCAGGTCTTTTATACTTTATTTAATAAATAAAATAAATAAATATCAATGGATGTGTGTTATCTATCTTACATACTATTAAAATTTATACATGGCAATTATCCTCTACGTCAGCCATGTCAAACTCAAAGTCACTAGTGGGCCAAAAGCATGAAGACCACAGACTAGGTGGGTCGCAAAACCTAATCATAAAGAAGACAAACTACTGAAAATCTTAACGAAAAAATAAATATAGGACAAGCATATTTATTAAATTTCCAATAAAGAAGATATTACAAAAAAGTACAAACATTAACTTCTTTTGCCAGATATTTTACATATTTTGTCTTTAATTGAATCGGTTATTTTGAAAAGGGCGGAAGTCACACTTTTTGGACACACTGATTTAAGTATGAGGATATTCTCCTGTATGATACAGGAGAAAGTCCTCATACTTAAATCAGTTTGTCCAAAAAGTGTGACTTACGCCCTTTTCAAAATAACCGATTCAATTAAGTTGTCTATTTGTGGCGTGAATTTGGATTTAAAATCCTGAAAACGCTTTTCGAATTCTGTCAGAAGGCTTCCCATTTTCTCTTTATTTATTTTGTATCATATTGGGAGACTTGTACTTTACTGATACGCCTTAGAAGTCGGAAAATGTGACAGATTATCCACTGCTAACTGTTTTTCCCACAGTAACAAATGTGAACAAAAAATGAGACATTTTAATAGTTTTTCGGTTATTATTAACAAAAAATGAGACGTTTTAATAGTTTTTCGGTTATTATTAACAAAAAATGAGACGTTTTAATAGTTTTTCGGTTATTATTAACAAAAAATGAGACGTTTTAATAGTTTTTCGGTTATTATTAACAAAAAATGAGACGTTTTAATAGTTTTTCGGTTATTATTAACAAAAAATGAGACGTTTTAATAGTTTTTCGGTTAATATTAACAAAAAATGAGACGTTTTAATAGTTTTTCGGTTTTTAACAAGCGCCGTTATGGGTGTCCATGATCCTTGATCTTTCATGACCTTGACTGAGAACAGAACATACTCGTAATAAGAATTATTATTGACAGTAATTCTTATGAATTTTTTCTGTGGAATTTCATGCATAGAAATTCCTAAACATAATAAAACTGACTTCCACGGCATCTCAATAATGTGATATTACCCAATACAGGGTGATCGGGAAAACTCTCACCGTTTATAAATATTATTATTCTACTAGCTGTAACGCGTCAAAAATTACCCGATTGTGGGGTTAGCAGAGGGAACAGATCGCCAGACCCTATCCTCATACGTATACTAATTATTGTACGTTTATTCCACATAATTAAATGGTATTTTTATCCAGCGTAATATTTTCTATTATACATATACATTTCTAGTAACAGTTCAATTTATTAAATCAAAATGTGCAAATTAAAATATATTCCCGCCTTTCAAAACCCGTGGATTTAATCTATCCATAACAATTCAAAACATTTTGCAGGTTCGTAATTATTATTTTTCGCAATATTTTGTGAATGAAAATTGAAAAATAATATTAGCCGAACCCATTTCGACCGTAGTTTCGGCGTTGTGATCGAAATATATCATCAACTTGCAAAGGCCGCCACAGGGCCTGCGTTGCAAACATACCAAATCTCCACCAGAATTTAATGAGGATTATTTTTATCATTGACCACTTTCTCCTATTATTCCTAAAAATAAAAAAAATAAAACCGCGAAGAAGAACCGTTTCGGGAGAAGGCAGAAGGCGAATTCTGGCAAGGAGATAAACAACTACATTTCGATAAAAAGACAGATAGGTATTATTTTTGGCGGCCGGCTCTCAGGCTATACATAGTGATATAACAAAACATTATTTTCTTTTAGCCTCTGTCAGTACCTACCTACCTTCCAAGAAATTTTCTATTTTACAAATAATTTTCGGATCTTTTCAAAGAGCACAAGTAAATTCTAAGTTCGTAAATTCTAAGTTCACAATGATAATATTATTAGTTACTATACTCACCCCCATTTTCACCAACTTTTACCTAAGAAGGAGACCCCTAAGAAATTTCCATACAAAAACAGAGATAATATTCTATATTGACACGCAGGCCTACCAACCACACCCTAATTCCATACAAAATGCAACACGCAACTTACCTAGCCTGGGCAGAGATATTTGGGCACCTAACGTAGGTGAGTTGCGTGTTTCATTTCGTATGGAATTAGGGTGTGGTTGGTAGGCCTGCGTGTCAATAAATAGAATATTATCTCTGTTTTTGTATGGAAATTTCTTAGGGGTTTCCTTCTTAGGTAAAAGTTGGTGAAAACGGGGGTCAATGTTTTATTAATGAGCATAAGGTACAAAAACATACAAAAATTACTTCAAAATTGAAGATGGCAGTAGTATAGCTGCCGAATACTCGGTTATTCAACCACTCGACCCGCAGTGAAACTCGAAGAACGAACAACATGGAAATGGATTCATCACTCGACTTTTTTTTTTATAAGCATAAGGTATTTCTGAAACACCCTTTATCTGCTTGATATTAATATTCTCTATAATAAAGAACTTATTGTTATGAGGTATGTATATATTGTATATATATACGCATGACAGGGTGATCGTAATATTAATTCCACATCCTCACGTGCTTCTCATAAACAACTTTTTTAACGTCTAATATAAGACGTATACAATGTCATTCAACGTGACTCACGAGAACTTTGAGCAAATAGATACAGAAAATGGACGAACCTAATAAAGCTCATTTAGTACGGAAAAAACTCAGGCCCGGCGCAAACGAAATATAACTCAAATGATAGGTATAAATAAGTAATTAAATACTGCATAGGGTGCATCATCGAGATCAATGGATTAATGTGTGAAAAACATATTCCAAGTGTATAGGAGTCAAATGAATGTATTAGCAAAACGAGCATTAAACAGTTACAATTTCGGTTTAAATGCGTATAATATGATGAGTATAAGGTAGCCCGTCTTCATCTTCTTCTATACTTCATCGTCACGAGTTCTGAATGTTAGAGTATAACTTTCCGTACGTTTGTTCGGATGTATTTACAAGTACCGATTACCGAAGCACGCTTCGGTTAGAAATAAAAGTAAATATCGTAGAGGCGCTCTGCGGTGCGCTCCGGCTCGGCTACACCAGTCCAAGTCTAAAGCATTTCAATTTATTCTCACTTACTTACTTACTGTTAGCTACTTGCGTTCCACTGCTGAACATAGGCCTCTTCTAAACTCTTACACTGTCTTCTATCTTGGGCTATCTGCTGTCATCTACGACCCGTAAGCTGGACCATGTAATTTATTTATTTATTTATTCAGCATTGGAAAACAAAAAGACATCACACATATAAACACAGTACATATAAGTAGATTTGTTTTTTTTTCGGGCTTAATCGTGTGAAGATCTTATGATCCGACGTTTCGGAGAACATACTGCCGCCTTGGTCACGGACTGTGACACACATCATAGCCGAAACGTCGGATCATCAGATCTTCACACGATTAAGCCCAAAAAAAACAATTGTACATATGGATCATCGTGAAAATCTGCACTTACTATTGACAGTATATATACAAACACAAAAAAGTCTAATTTCAAGTGATGCCCTACTTATATGTATTCACATTTATGTCAGAAAAAATCATCTGTCCACCTTTTCTGTGGTCTTCCTACGCCTCTTTTGTGCTCTCAGAGCCTCCACTTCAGAATTCAGGATTCAATTTATTGTACAATTAAAATATTCTCAGTGGTGTAATAATATAGGCGCTAGGTAAGTACATAAAAAGAACAATTAATAGTTTTTATTACCTGTTTCAATTAGAGTCAGGCGTCCATTATATAATAAGGTTCATTATTATTTAATCTTTACACCCATTAACCGTGTTAAGTGCTCCGGTGAAAAGGGCGCAAAACTAATGTAATTGGAATTTATTGTCAAAAAGTTTGCAACAAACGCGATAAAAGTAACTAACTACCTTCCAACGTTCTTCATTTCTATATTTTACGAGTGCGGTACATGCAAGCTAAAGGACTCTGAATTAATTCCTCGGAATTTTAAGAAATATTTTTCACAAGTAGTTTTATCTCAACAGATACACAGCAAATGATGGACCTTCCATCAGGCTTATGACTGATCGTCGGCTGGCTTAATGTGTTAAGTTTTATCTCAACAGATACACAGCAAAGGATGGACCTTCCATCAGGCTTATGACTAATCGTCGGCTGGCTTAATGTGTTAAGTTTTATCTCAACAGATACACAGCAAAGGATGGACTTTCCATCAGGCTTATGACTGATCGTCGGCTGGCTTAATGTGTTAAGTTTTATCTCAACAGATACACAGCAAAGGATGGACCTTCCATCAGGTTTATGACTGATCGTCGGCTGGCTTAATGTGTTAAGTTTTATCTCAACAGATACACAGCAAAGGATGGATCTTCCATCAGGTTTATGACTGATCGTCGGCTGGTTTAATGTGTTAAGTGCAGTCATAAGCCTGATGGAAGGTCCATCCTATGCTGTGTATCTGTTGAGATAAAGCTACTTGTTAAATTCAACTACGACATGTAGAAAAATTCCAATGTTCTCACAAAACATAAATTGTGATTTTCAATCTTGTAAATATTTTTCAGCCTACAGAAGATGAATCAAATATTTTTAGTAACAATTTGGTGAATGAGTTAAATTATGAATATAATGTAATTATGCTTAAGTACATATTGATAAGGTTTGTTGAAGGTTCTCGTAAACTAACATCTGGAAACATGAAAAAAGTATTGGAAGAAACTTCAGCAAGTTCGCCCTAGTGAAACATTTTGTATGATTTATTATAAACAAGCTTCTATATCAATCGAACCTGCGCCTGGATTTAAGATTTGATGCAACCACTATTGCGTAACGTTGTTCTGTAATGCAGATAGGATTTTACTATATGTAGTCCGAGAGTTCTCCCGTTTAAAACTAAGTTCTGGTCATAGGCGATTTATTAGTACGTTTGCTGCCTTACTAAAATATTAAGGTGATAATAATAAATACAAACCATAACCTAAATGAATGGGAAAAGGATAAATGTAATACAAGAGATTGGTAGACGACACGAATGACTGTAGTTTCCATGTAAACTCAAATGTCATCTTCTATCTAAGATTTTGTGTCACACAAATAAGCACACCGTATTGACAAGCCACATTCTTATATTTTACCATGGGTTTATTTATAAGCAAGTATCTTCCATAAAAATATATATAAGTACCAACAATTCCAAATAAATTGTGGTACCAACTATTCCAAATAAAATGCTATGAAATCTCACATTCTTGAGAGGAACTACATATATGAAATGAAGGTATAATATGGAGTGTACCCATTTATGCGGTCAATATAGGTAACAAAATGTAGAACGTTTTTTATCATTTCTTTTTGTAGAACCTAATTTTATTTTTCAATATAAAAACTTACCTTCAAATACTTACAAGGACTCTTTAGTCCAAATAAATGACAGAGGAGCGACCCTTATTTTACGCATGACTTTTCCTTGTTACGCTGTCACAGAATAAAATTGAATTGCCGTAAATAACACTTTATGAAAGTAACAGTGATTTTTCACACGATGATAAAATCAACTGGTAATTTGAAATTGAGTGCTGCCCTGTGCGTAAATTTGTTCTACCTACATAGTTGTTGTACCAATATTTTATATACCAATATTTTTTATTGTTTTCTTTTCCTGGTGTTTTTTGACGTGACGTTTAACTGTATTTTTATTATTTTTATATAAATGCTCTAGTTCTACTAGATAATGTATGAATGAAATGGGAATATTTAATTAGATCTTTAACTACTTATGCTTATGTAGTATTACTTGTAATTAATAAGTAAATAATGCGGCAGCCAATACCGACACTTAATCGTGAGAACGTCCTCCTTAAGGGAGTTCTCCTAATGGATTGTATGAATTTTAATACCTCTCGACTCTGTTGAAGAAAGCTGTAATGTCCTTCCAACTTGAATTAATTAAGCAATCATTAAGTAAACAAGAGTTCCTATGTAGTAATTCCTACCCCTAAGAGGGTGCTCAATTTCAGACCAGAAGGGAGACGTAGAAGAGGAAGACTCGTGTTGAGGTGGATGGACTGTGTTGAGCGGGACCTCAACACACTGGGCACAGTCAACTGGAGGAGCGTGGCTGCCAATAGGGCGGAGTAGCGAAAGCTCCTTGTGGAGGCCAAGTCCCACCCGGGGATGTAGCGCCAAAGATGAATGAATGAATCAACGAAATTTAAATTCGTAAAATTTTTGTACTTGAATTGTGATTTGAAAATAACAGCGAAATAAGTCGAGATACACATCTAGTAACCCTTTACAAAATTGGACATGGCCGAAGTCAGGTAAATACTTCAACATTACTTAACCGAAGTAATTCAATTGAAATCTATATTACTGAATGATTGCACGATTCTATTACGTATTAAATATCGTAATGTTTACAGCACGTGATTTGGAACTGATACAAGGCAATGGAGTGAGACGGCTTAGTCATGTTTTCAACAATCAGAAACCTTTTGGACTACTAAATATTTTGATTTGAAATCTTTCTAACCGATAATTTTATTTATTTTTGTGTCCTGATTGAATGACGAATTAACTCTGTACAAAAGTCTCATGTGCAGTATTGTATGTCGATCTGGCATTTATGCTGCCGACTTGAATTTTCAACTTCCTTGCAGATAAGGAATGCGACAAAGTCAGTTAAGTTGTCGGTTATATTAACTGTCGCAGCGTGAGCAACGAGCATGTCTGCTATGAGTTCTGCTCAACTCGTCTGTATATTTTGGAGTAGAGTACCGTGAGCAGAATTACTGTATTCACGTGTTGTAGTTTTTACCTTTTTAATTGGATTTTTTACGAATCTGTTAATGGGATTTTGGTCGTAAAGAATGTGCATACCGACATTTCAAAAATTTCTAAAACGGGAGAGCTTCTATCTAGACAATCGTTACTAAATATGCCTTGGAACAAAATAGGGTAGAAGCATTGAACCTTTATCTAGGGAATAATCGTAAAAGATTTTTTTTATCTTGTATAGATTTCTCAAAAAAAAAATTAAAACACCTCTGTACTTTTTTCCGAAAGACGGAAACACGTTTCCCGAAAGTCGCGGAGTATAAATTTTTTTGTACTGATAATATTCATCAAAATCTAGGGGATAACCGTAAAAGTTTTTTGATAGACGCAAAATTAACCCCAAAAAATGGAAAAAACGATATTTTTACCATTTTATCATGCGATTGTCACGCGATTTTAAACCTTAATGCCGTGGGAAATGTCTGTGACGTCATTCCTGGTGCCATGCCCTTAAAAAGGCATGATATATTTTCTTTATAATAATTTATCGAATTTCCTCTAACAATGCTTAACCTAACCTAACCATTATGAAGCCAAGAGTAAAATAATTATTAACATGAAACAATTTGTTTCTCCTACAAACACACAAACAAGGGAACAAAAACGCGAAGATTTTTCTCTCATAGGCAGGTTGTTTCAAATTAGCAAACCCTTTGATATGAAAAGTGCTTTGAAGTGAAATTCCTTTGTAATAATAATTAAAAAGATGAATCTCAACATCAAGTACTAGATAAAGAAAATTAATATTTTTATTGCTAACAAGGCACAACCTACCTCCTACTAGGTACTAGTCTCCTGATATAACTTGGCGTACTTCTTCATAATCATCTCTGTATCCAGCGCGGTAAGCGAGTAAACAAGGTACCTTACTTACAAAACGCAATATCATTGACGAACCGCCATACGGATTTTCGTTATTATTTTTTATTTTATATTTTACTAGCTGAGTTACCCGTGCTTCGCAAGGGAAAATCTGATGAAACAACCCGTCATACTTTATAGGCTTGAGCTGGACAAAATGTGACTTAAGCTCTGAACTTATTTTCCAACGCCATACATGTCCCAACTCATACATGTCCCAACGCAACGTTTGGATCCCCTCAACATCATGGCATCTCTTAGGGAAAACTTTGTCTCCAAAAACTGGCGACGTTAGAACACAGAGTGTATTATCGCGAATGTTATTCTAAAGTTTGGCAGCAATCCATCGTAAAATGCGGGAGTTATGCGAACACTTACAAAAAAACCGACTTTCCTTTAGTTATATAGATATGGAACCTTGCGTGAAACATATTTCAATATTGCATGTCGGTGCAGTGTCCTTGAAATGCACTGCACTTAACGGCGCTACACAGTATATAAGTAGACAAATTGTTATTATTATTTCGTTGCAAAACGTCAATTAGTTGATAAAAATCGTGGAGTACATGGGGTTTTCTGGCAGTGATCGCAGTACTGCGATAAGGTCGCCCTAGTGAACAATATGTCAAATCAGGAGTTGTCGTGTCTGAATCTCGGCGAATGGATTCCGCACCTCACAAAATAAAGTTTTACTTATAACAAGTCTTTACGAAGTTGTTGACATCATTATTGTGAAAAGTAGGTGTGTTTCCTATAAGGAACAACTGAATCGATGAGTCCCAGTGATGACGTCATCAATCGTGAGTTTTAGCGTAAGAAACGAACAACGAAATTGGGTATGATTATCATATCGTTCTGTTTTTTTTCCAAATTTTACGAGTTGGTTTCGGACTTGATAAGGGGCTCTACAATGTACTCAGTTTGTAGCCCAACAATGTGATGATATAATATTTTTCCAACCTAATGTTGTATTTGTGTACCACCCTTGAATCTTTCTCCTTTTCGTCTTATTTTCTTAATTCAGCTTGTGCAATAAAATTTCTTTAATGTTTACGATTCTTTTGTACATAAATGTTATGCAATAATAATTATAATTGTGCCTTATCATCAAAACCTTATTTTAGTTTGTCACTATGCCGCTGTGGCGCATATATTCTGCCTGCGGTTAATGTATTATTAAAATTTAGACTCGTTAATGAAAATTGAATCTGGTCCATTACCTGAGTCATGTTCTCAACGATATGAACGCCTTTTCTAAAATAATATAATATTCTGAACTATGTACCTATATCTAATTCGATATTTTGATCAAATTGAATAGTAATAATTTGGTAAATGTTAAATGGCGGTGGGCAGGTCTAGCCAGGTCTATGCATGGCTAGAGATCCAGATGATAAGTGGTCAAAGAGGGGCTTAACCTGGAAACCTAGAACAACTACCAGGAGCGTAGGAAGACCAGCATTACGATGGAGAGACAACCTAGTCAAGCACTTTGGTGTCTAGTACACCCAGAGAGCCCAAGACAGAGCGGTGTAGAAGCAAATGGAGGAGTTCTTCGCCCAGGAGTGGACGGGAGTGGGCTGATAAGAAGAAGTTGGTAAAATATAGTTATCGTCTACCTAACAACGGAAGCGGTACTCTCTTAATCTGGTTAAAGAAGCGAAGCAATTCATTGGAAACCCTAATTTTCTCCATGTGTTTTCTACTAGTTTGCTTTCCGCTAGAATTATCTACTAAAAAAAACATCGCTTCTACCTATCAAAACTACGAAGTAATGAAAAGATTCTTATAAAACGGTTTTCGTTTACATTTCAATACTTAGATACAACATAGAGTTAGGTTACATTCTCGAGGAAAATATGAAATAAATAAGCAATATTATAAAATCCCCATAATCTTCACGGACCACGGTCAACCCATACCAGGGAAACATAAAGTGTTATGTATGATCAAAGGCATAATAATGTTTCTCTCACTCGAGTCCTCGCTTGAATATTTAATACAATCGAGTAGGTACTTGATATTATTATGATTCACCTAACAAAGTATCTTCCCCTTCTTACATCTGTTTTCCTAGTAGGTCATACTAATCAGATATTCTAATATATTTTTGTCCTAGTATACAATTCTACAGGGATGATGCCAAGGGCCCGAACAGGGCAATTTTCATAGAATCCAAAAGATTTTGGAAGTAAATAAAAAAATATAAGTATCTTCAAAGGTGATGTACTTTTGGTTTAACAAACCGACTGAAAATAATCGCGTCCGTACACATCCGAACAACATTAAATTTTAAATGAGAATGGAACACATTCCTAGACAGGTCTTTCAAAGAAAATTTTAATACCCATATTTGAAGATAATGATCCACAAAAAGCGACCTTCACGACACAGTTTTAATGGTTTATTGTAACTGAGTATCACAGGTATCCAAAGAGATTTTTATAATGACGGATTTTTAAAGAGCGATTCAATGTTATCAGACAATATTATGATCAAACATTCGAAGGCTGTTGCGGTTCTTGTTACGGTGAAATACTTAATTTTCCGGAAAAACAATAACTTCACTCCACGTGACATAACCCACGGCTACCCCTGAAGATGTCTCCCACAGCGCGGGACGAAACGTTGGGTATCTCAACCCACACGGGACCACGGCCTACAAGCCCGGAAGATGAGGGATTTCAAAATATTATGAGCTTGATTTTCTTTTAACTCGTATGTGTTATAGTATAGTAGTATGTGTTGGTGGCTTCTTGGGTACCAGCATTATACTTACTTCCTTTATAGCAGTCGGATTCAAATGAACAGCAAAAATCAAGTATTTGGTTCTGAATATTTCCATAATATTATCATTACTTTCATGTATCGAGGTGGTGTAAGGTTGTGAAAGGTATCGTGGTGAAATGGTGTGAAATTTAGAAACCCATACTTACCTTCTTAATATTTTATTAAGTAGGCCCAATACTAACGACACAGCGAGGCAAAAAGGTCACAACATTTTAGAATATGGTTGGATAGAGATTGTTGAGATGGTGGTATTATTATTTAGATTGTATCGCTCGAATTAAGGAGAACGTTTCATAAATTTATCCTCTCGCCAGATTGTATCTGCTTCTTGTAATTTCATTTCTGAGACACTCGAGTTTAAAACTATTACTTACTTCACTTCACGCGTCCGAACTTCAGACCTTGCCACTCCAACGTGCAGCGACGGAATATCGCTGCACGTTTACTAATTTATGCTTTTAACTTATCAATAAAATATTACTGAATTCTTCGCAATGTAGTTTTGCATAACAAACAAACACTTATTTAATTAACATCGCTGTACCAAATACATTTAATATTCAAAGAACCGACGCAGAAAAAAATCGTAAATATACAGAATTAGTAGGTGAAATAAAAAATATTTGGCATTCTAGGTCGGTATATATAATCCCATCCCATTAGTATTATCAGCTACAGGTTTAATACCAAAATCACTAATAAACAATTTTAAAAAATTAGATTTACCGGAAAATTTATACATTAAAATGCAAAAATCGGTCATTCATACTTGCACTATTGTAAGACGATTCCTAAATACTGATATTTCAGGCACAATGCTTGAATTTTAGGGCCCGCGCATCTGAGCCTAATCCTGTGATATCCGTGATATCTGGATAGGTGAATTTTTCCCAGTATTAGGCTGATGAGTTTATATGTGAATCATGAATGATAATATGTAGACTCTTCTCGCTGATAATACTGAGAAGTGTGTTGGCAAAGTCATGCCTCCGCGTAAAATACATACTTATTGTTTTATTATCTACGATTTACCCTGTTGCTTTCGTCCATCCTTCTTTATCACTAAATGTGAAGGATCCGATCAGGGCATGGCAGATGTGCCGATTTCCTACACAAGTGTGGCTGGCTGGATTCCCCTGGATGTGACTGCGGGATGGAGAAACAAACCATAACACCATATTGTATCTGAATGCGGCCTTAGAGCGTATGCGAGGAATTTCAAAGACTTCTTCATACTAACGGATACAGCGACTGAATATATTTTAAACATTGACCTAAACCTTTGACATCAGACCTACCTATGCTATTATTACTATATATTTTAGGTCCTTTTTCTAAGATGTTAAGACGTGATGTGACAAAATGCCATACGATAAATAATCAATAATGTGAAATAAAGTCGACAGATAAAGTGATGCGTATATTAGATTATTAACTCAATTAATTATGATTTAAATGTAATTTTCGTAAGTTTTTAAGTCAGTCCCTCGTGCCTTTCACTTCCCACTTTCTCACTTTAATTAGATCTAAGATTATCTTTCAGATATAATAGATATCCAGAGCTTCCAGGTAGGCGATTTTTCATATAGACGTAAACCTTCCGGGATCTCGTAGCTATAAGGTCCAAACACTTGTAAAAAATGTTTTGTTCTGATTGAAATCATTTTACCAAGAAGTTTGTCGTATACTTCAATGAATATTAAAATGGAAGAAGGAAGAAATTCTGTCTGTTCAATTTAAGGACGGGTAATGGCAGCGTCTTCTACGAATCCTTCAATATTATAAACCTAAATGTTGAAGTTTCTTCTTATTTTTAAGAACTCTTCCTGTTCTTAAAGCAGTGGCTCACCACTGCTCTACAGTTCACTTTGTACTAACATATGGATAACTTTTAGTTCTTGTAGGTATTTCACACAGTATTTATTAGGAACTTGGAAGATAATTCGATTTTCAGAATTTGAAAAACAAAAAACAAAAATTGTTTACAGAGAAACAGGAAATAATTGGAAATCAAAATGTGTCATATTTAAATACAGGCTATGCTGAGGAGCCTTAACGCCCGGTTGCTCGACAAATAGTATTGTCGGCTAGTAATGGTAAGGAGAGAGAAATCGTTGCTTCAAAACAAAAGTGATAAGCTATAGTAAGACTTCTTACTATCCGTTTGCCGCTGCCGCCGTTTCCAGTAAACATATGGTGAAGACGTGTACTGGCGTTCTCTCTTACCTCTTAACTCGTTTAGGCGCGTAATAAAAAGCGAAACGGCAAACAAAACGTCAGTGCGTGTTAATATATGTAAGAGGGAGATACCTAAATCATTTAGGTATTACTGTTTTTTCTTGTCTGCATCTCGCAGATGGCATACATTAAGAATTTTCTCAACGAAGGCGGCAGATATCAACATTCACATAATAACTTATGCGAACTCCCTTGGGGATGGGAGCAGAATGGATGTACCGACGCTTACGAGTCGGCTTTGGCAGTTGGCTGGCTTAAGTGATCACTTTATGCCCAGGGCAACGTTCACCCATTCCACCACATCCTGCTACCAAAATGAAATTTTTGGCCGTTGAGTATATAATACTCAACAACCTATTTCATATGCACCCAATTTCAGACACTACCGCCATCCGTTGAGGAGCAGTGTAACCTTTAGCAACCTATATTATAGCGAGATCTACTCACTTCTATAGGCGCCGGGAGCATTACAGCTTCCACTTTTTTGGTTACTGTGACCAGTGGAATTCCACTTCCATTTCCAGAATTCCACAAAATTCGCGTGTTAATATAGTTAGCTATTTTTTACCTGGCGTCAACGGTATTTTGAAGCAACCCATTTAATACATTTGCTGGTCAGTAACAGAATAGGTATATTCTACTGTTCCTATTGTGTTTCGAGCAACTGGCCCCTGTGTTTAGCAGCAATAGAAATGTGGGCTAGAGATCGATAGATTATTTTCTTTCGAATTCGGAAATATATTGTACGTACATATTTTGCCCATGTCACTCCTCTCCAGAATATTTTTGTATTTAATATCCGTACAGAAATGGATTTCTTTTTGTACATATTTTGTCCATGTCATTTTCCTCTGGAATACACGAATATATTAAGAGTATGCATACCGACATTTCATAAATTTCTAAAAACGGGAGACCTTATATCTCGACAACCGATACTAAATATGCTCTGGAATAAAATAGAGTAGATGCATTAAACATTTATCTAGGGAATAACCGTAAAATATTTTTTATATCTTATATAGATTTCTCAAAAACAGTTTTGAAAAACACCTCTGATCTTTTTTCCGAAAGACGGAAATTCGTTTCCCGAAAGTCGCGGAGTAAATTTTTTTATTTGTACTGATAATATGCATTAAACTCTAGGGAATAACCGTAAAATTTTTTTGATAGACGCAAAATTAACCCCAATAAATCGAAAAAACGCTATTTTTACCATTTTATCGTGCGATTGTTCACGCGATTTTGAAACTTAATGTCGTGGGAAATGACTGTGACGTCATTCCTAATGCCAAGCCCTTAATTTTTTTTTTTATATCGGTAACGTTTTCCGACACGATTACAAAATATTACCGTCAACAAGTTTTGCTCACTTCAGAAAATTATCCTATTCGAATAAATTCAATTTACTGTCCATCATTGCTTTCCCAGAAATATTTACATCGTCGCCTGAAGTACGGTATAAATCAAATATGGTTGGCTCACAGGGTTTAACCTTCACAAAAAAGGAGAAAATCAAATATATGATACAGAGGATGGCCAAATTATTATAGTCAAACAAAAAAATACGTTTTTTTTTTATTTTATTTTTTTATTTTATTTTAAATAATACACGGCGCAAGGCCATTAGTACATAAATTTAACAGACATTACAGCATGAGAAATGAAAAAAATGAAATAATTACATGAAAAAAAAGTATGGTAAAAAACAAACATTTGGAGCGTCTTTACAACTCTTCTCTGACGCCTGTTGTCCTAAAGAGAAAGAACCGCATCGATTTATCTATGTGTTTAATTCATCTACCATTTCAGGCAAATAGGTTTTATTCAATGAAGACAATGGTATGCGCACATCTGAGGAGAATGGACCCATCCAGAGTTCCTCACATTGCATTGAACGGCCAACCCCAGAGCAGACGACTCCCGGACAGGCCACAAGAAGAGGTTTTGTTCAAACAATTATATCAATCACCAATTGCGGTCATACAGTCTTGTTACCTATTATGTTTTCAAGTTTCCATAAAAGTCGGTAAATCGTATAAATCTACTCTTGTGTTTTTGAGGTTTTGAGGTTACCACCACAATAGAATTTGGGTTTTTAACGACGGGGGTCGGTCCGCCCCAGGCGACACTATTTGGAGGGCGGAAATTTCTGAAAAAAAAATTCATCAATTACGTTTGTTTCATTGAAAACTCGGGAAACTTTCTCGGGAATATTTATCTCTTTTTATACCATTATAATTACGCTGCTTCATTAAAAACTCTAACAATATTTACCTGCGGCGCTACTTTCTCTTTTTTTGTACCATGATGATATCAAAATTTTGGTTGTTCTACTGCAGCTTCAAAGTTCTTTGGAATTCTTGTAAATTTTTGAGCATTTTTGATATAAATTGTTATCTAAGGGGGCAGCGGATTTGGTTTCCGCGTAGAAAGATAATTTACAAAAGTTGACAGTTTTTGAGTACTGATAAAAAAATCGCCAGAAAATTAATTTTTACGACATTTTCACATGTTCCGTCTCGCAATTATGTTGGTAAACCTCGGATTCAGATTGAGCTCCCTAAAAAAATATAGAATGAAAGAAATCCAGACTACCCCACATCTTCCCATCGAGGGGAAGCTATCTGTTTATTCGGACTGGACTATAAAGAAACCCAATACTCGTGATATTACGAGTATATCAAAAGAAATGAAGTCTAACATATTATATTTCATAATACTTGACCCTTTGTATCAATACTGCACCATCAATCAGGATTTACACCTATCGGAAAAAGCTAAGTCCACAATATTATTTTTCCCTAGAAAACATCATATCTTCATAATATCAGAAGTTGTCGAATTTTACGAAAAGCATAAAAGTGCCGATATCTCGAAAATGAGCGATTTTTTTACTATGCTCATATTTCGATTTTCTGGTCAGTTATGAGCTGGTTTATCACCCTTCCACGTGATGAAAAATATGTATTTGTATTGCTTTATTTGAACCAACTATTACGATTTCCTTTAAAAGGACCTTAAAATTGTGCAAAATTGTAATAGTATCTTATTTTAAAAATTATAGGTATATTCCATATTTTGGTACTAAGGATTTCCAGATATAATTGTAGGTATTTACATACGTTGTCAGTAGGAACGTAAGTTTGTCGATTTGCCATATGTTCTAAGGCAGTGGTTCCCAAAGTTGACTGGGTGCCGACTCATCTAACAAAAATTTCCAATCTTGCGACCCACCTCTTAAGAAAAGACGGGGATGGTGTACTAGCGCCAGATTTACAATTTTTTTCGGTATAGGCACTCGCTGAGTTTTCGCCGCCCTCCCCCCACCGCGAAAATATTATCTTATAAAAAACGCACCAAGAAGTTAGCGTCGCAGGCGAAATTTTTTGGAGTCTAAAGAGGGCATTGGTATTGGCATATTGGTAATGCTCAGATTCCGTAATGGCGAGTAGTGGAACTTATTCAGGGAAAGAATCCAAATCGCCGATGTATTATAGTGATAATATAAAGTTTTTATTAATTATTCTTTAGGGCCCATTCAATATTCGTTCGCGGCCCACTGGTGGGTCGCGACTCACAGTTTGGGAAATACTGTTCTAAGGTATGAAAACACCAATATGAGAGAAAGAAAAGGAACCATCAGAAAAATTTACAAAACCCAAGTTTAACGTGTTGAAAATTTGTTATTATTTTTCCAAACTTGTCTAAACAAATCAGGATGAATGATAGGAAAAAATAATATGTATTTTTTCATGTGAAAGAAACTACGCAGATACATTCAAGGGCAAACTCTGAGATTTCTCATCATGAACATCAATCATAAAAAATATACTTTTTCGACCCAAATACATAATCCTTTTCTTTTTCAAGAGTCAAAACAAAGACTGAATTTTCAAAAAGGAAAAAAAACGTTTATTTATCTGTTTTCGCACAAGGCTTAACAAACCATTTACTATGATATAAATTTATTCACATTGTATGTTTATATGTTTACTGTATTTATTTATTTATTTTTAGTTTTTGCATATATATTTCTTTGATATGTTGTAAATATTATTATAACTATTTAATTTTAGACATTTCAGGTACATTTTTGTACGCACATTATGTTTTTCATTATTTTGTCAAGTGGTTGGTTGGCAGATATTGCCCATGGCAATAAACCCGCCACTTGTTTAATGCATGTCATTACTTCAATAAAGTTTTTATTTATTTATTTATTTATTGTCGAGGGTTAGATTAGTAGATATCAAAATTTCTTTTAATTTGAAAATTATAACGTTAAACATTTTTGTAGTTACATGACAAGTAGGTTATATCTGGGTAAAGACCCTTTTTAACTGTCCGTCGTTCCTTTGACATTGACATCGGAGCATTGAGAAACAGCATAATAAAGTGTAATAATAACTGAGGCTTGTGACCTCCCTATGTTTCCTCGAGGAACGTTAAAGGGAGAAGTCGTACAAGTATATCACTCATTATGGCTTCACAAATACGTTATATTGTCAAACGCCTGATAATGAGGATGAGAATCTTCGAACATAGTCATAGTTGCGTGCAATCAAAGTCATAAGGATGATTTTAAACTATACGTATAAAAGAAGTGGTCGGTAGCCTGGTTGGTAACGCGCTCGACTGTTAATCCAGTGGGCGCGGGTTCAATCCCCGACCTACTCCAATTCACAACACAAGCTTTTAAGCTTTCTGTGAAATGTACAAAGATATATTTGGGTTTATTTCGATAAACTCAGATTCGTTTAAAAAAAAAAGTCTTTCATTTTTACCTCACCATGTACCGTCGATCTAAAATCTTGATATTGTCGTACTAGTGTAGTTAGCTCTAAAGGAAGGTGAGCTTTACTTACTGCTGGTCACAGGCCTGTCTCTTATGAACTTTTCCAACGTCTAAACGACTCGTAAGCTGGACAATGACATCTGTTTACCTTTTTTGTGCTCATCCCATGCCTCTCGTTTACTAGAAGGTGCCTCGAAAAGTACCAAGTTTTACTAAGGAGACAGCTGAAAAGTAATAGCAATATTTCGACGCTATACCGACGCTTACGAATCGAACACCCATCCTGCTTCCTCCCCAAGATAACTCTGCATTATGTGAATGAAGATGCCTCTGGTCTCTGTTGAGGAAAAACTTAATGTAATTCCGTCTGTGCAATAGGTACAAATAAATCCGGTTCCATACCTAAATAATTTAGGTATACCTCAAAACCATAGAAATGTTGTTATAATAGTGATATTTTTTTATTGTAGTCCGTATTTTTAAATAGATTCACAAATAAGTTCTTAGTTGGTAAATATATTTGCGTTCCAGAAATCAGGAATTCACTGAAAATTCAAGATAGGTACCTACCTAAATATACGTATGTATGAATGTGCGTAGGTATTATTACTACATTCGCTGGGGAAAAGACAACAAAAAAAATACATAAAAATAACAATTTGAAAACATGTTAAGGCTCATCTCAAAACAATCTGCATAGAAATCACTCTCAAATCCGCAAACTTGGCGTTTTCTTTATGACTGTATGTATACTAGTAGTTGGCGTATGAAAGAAAGAAACAAGCACGACAAAAAATCATCACATCTTTGAGGCTTTAGTTTAGACTCTTGGCGTGTTTATCTTAACTTTGTATCACACGGCGAGGAATTCAGTTTAGTTTAATTTCTTGTCAAACTATGGAGAGAAAACTGGCAATCAACCTCTATCAATGAGAATGAGAAGAAAAGAGCCGCACATCTGTCGCTGTTTTGAACTCCCCTCCAATACACGAGGTCTCCTCACATTGGAGGGTAGTATGGAAAATTGTAAATATTGTAATTAGTTTTATATGTATGTATTAAATGTAAGATATTATTAACTAATAAATTTATTTGAATTTGAATTTGTTCATCCCCATATTTCAAAAAGCTGTGATGGCGTAGATAGATAAAAAATATTACATTAAATAAGTATAGATTGTCAACTGTACCTAAATACGTACATGAGTAGAAAAACGTTAAAGGTTCGAATGAGGTTTGAGGAAAGCTTATTCTTCATCAGCCCATCTCCGTCCACTCCTGAACAAAGGTCTCCTCCATTTGCCTCCATGTAGTTCTGTCCTGTGCAGACTGCATCGACGTCATACTGACATGTAGTACCAGGTCAGCTGTGCTTCATAGTTGTGACCGCCCCACACTTCTGTTTCCATCTCGAGGTCTCCAATTTAGGAGGTTCGTCGTCCACTTGTCCTCTGCACTTCTACCCACGTATTGAAGAAATAAGCAGATGTAATAATGGAGATGTGAGAATGAATGTAAATAAGTTTGGAGTCGTAGACAGTAAATGACGACAGGATGACAAAAGCAATCCTTCAACTTTCGTGACTGAAATTGGATGTCTTGGGAATAAGCCTTTTCATGACTAACATGGCTCTATCACGTCGACCGGTTCTCAAAGACGGTTACGTACTGAGTTACAAAGTACCCAATTGAACATTATCATCATTGGTTATAAGTAGAGTAACTGAGTCTGCCAATCTCTACTTCATCCTTCGGAGCGCCACTCCTCTTCTTCACCTTAACCCAGTCTCTTCTGACACCATCCATCCGCCGCATTTTAGGCTTTCCTGGTCGTATTCAACACTCAAGTTGGATAAGGGCTTAGGGTCTGTGTACATAGATCTAAAATAAAACTACCACAATCACAAAAAAAAAATCAATCGAACAAGGCCTCCTCCATTTGCTTCCATGTCGTTTAGACCTGTGCAGACTGTATAGGTTGCGCAGATACAGGTTGCGCCGACATGTCGTCCCAGGTTGTCTCGCCATCTCAGCTGTGGCCCGCAATTCTGTTCCCATCCCAAGGACTCCAATGGTACGTGGTATATTTTCACTTTATTTGCACACCGTTCTACACTAGATTATTGTGACTATACTTTGCATACAAAGGATGTAGGTACATATTTATCAGATTGCTATATATGTGCGAGCATTATGTCGTACCATTCCAAATATATATCCAGTTGAGAAGCAACGTAAGGAAAATGTTTAGCGAAATTTAAGCAAATAAATAATTTATTTTCCACCAATTTTCGATGGCTTTATTTCAATCTTTTATTCATCGATATGGTTACATTCTAAATTGCATTACCTCTAGCCAGCGATTTGAATCTTTTATTTTCTTCACCTATCTCTTTATAGTTTTCGCCTGTTCTATCCTGGGATGAAAACGAAGAGTGCTTCGGGTTGAAAAACTTAGATACCATCCTTTCTGATTTGTTCGAGATAAATTATATTTATTCACATTGCTTTCTTATAAATAGATACCTACCTAAGTAGATGATAAACATCACGTTAGTTGACAACTAAAATTAATTCCAAGTTTTCTTCAAGGTTTCATAGGAACTAAAAGGCTTTGACGTATAATCCACCTATGAACGTCTTAAAGTAATAAGCCTGTCGCGAGCTTATACGGAGGTCTGACAGGTGCTTTTGTTATACTTAACTTGTCAAAATTATTAATCTATTACCAGTCTACCCGCAGAGCCTCTCTGATAAGTAGGTACCTCCTCGTTTTCACGTGTTTGTATACCTACTTATATTTCCTGAAAACTTATTATCTAATAAGACAGATATTTAATAGGTACATCAAATTAGACATTTATTCTTAGAAAGTATTTTCAGTGTTCGATGACAGATTCATAATTACTATTTAATGTTTAACCACTTCTAAATAACTTTTCTTTTCATAATCAAATAAGATTACAAACAATTAAATCTTCTGTCACCAAATTGATCGCAGATTTTTTTGTTCGTAATTAATTTAACGACGACAACCATAGATAATTATTCTATATGTGTGTAGACTAGTGGTTCCCAAAGTTGACTGGGTGCCGACTCATATAACAAAAATTTCCAATCTTGCGACCTACCTCTTAAGAAAAGATAGGGGGGGGGGTGTACTAGCGCCAGATTTACAATTTTTCTCGGTGTAGGCACAAACTGAGTTTTCGCCGCCCTCCCCCCACTACGAAAATTTTACCTTATATAAAACGCACCAAGAAGTTAGCGCCGCAGGCGAAATATTTTAGAGTCTAAAGAGAGCATTAATATTGGTAATGATCAGATTCCGTAGTGGCGAGTAGTGGAAATTATTCAAGGAAAGAATCCAAATCGCCGATGTATTATAGTGATAATATAAAGTTTTTATTAATTATTCTTTAGGGCCCACTCAATATTCGCTCGCGGCCCACTGGCGGGTCGCGACTCATAGTTTGGGAAATATGGTGTAGGCACTTTAACATTCTACGAGTAACTTTACCCTTACATTCCTTATAACAACGTAGGGCGGCCCTCTTATCTCATTCCCAATACTCTTATCTCTGTTCATAGGAATAGTGGATTGGAAATAACAGAAGTGTGCTAGGCACTCTGTAGCACAACGTCATTATTTTATAATTCACTCTGCCCTCCACCTGCCATGGTCCTAAGAGATGATTTTCCAATCCTCGCCTAGCTTTATTAGCTTGGTTAGCTGCCAACACACGCAGCCATTGAAGAGTGTCAGATTTTACTACTACCTACTAGAATTTGATTTTACTCTAAGTAATTTTCTATACTGATTATTGACATTGATCTTCCCAGTAGATACATCATTCCTGGCACTCTGCGAGTATGCGACGCTTTTGAATCCAATTCCAAGAAATGAAAATCTTATTAAAATATACTTTCGCTATTTATCTAAAAAAGATCCATTGCAGAGAAAATTATTTCTTTCATATCGTTACAGATTATATGACTTCATAATATAAATTCTATTTACTTTCATTATTCACTCCAAGCAAAGTCTATGAAACCTTATTTCTACATTTTTTGCCGGGAGATTTGCGATAAAATTTTCGTTCTCTCTTTCAATATCTCTCTTCCCTTCTTCGTTTTCTCTCCTTTTTTTATATTTTTCATTTAAACATTTTATTTTCATCCTGATTTCATTTCTCTTTGCGATATTTCTTTACAAACTGATGCCAGCGAAGCAAGAGATATTCGCAAGTGTTATGTGATACTTATATCGCATTTTATCAAACGATTCTCTTCATTGGAATACTAAACACATTTCCTGCCTGAAATCAATTTCCTTATCAACGCAAGAGCCTTATCATTGGCGACGTGATTTTCTTCTACACCAGTTGTGAAAAAAAAAAAAAAAAATTATTTCAAACTCCATAATATTTTTTGTTTTAGACTCACATAAAAAAGAGAAAATTCTGGATTGGCCGGATTTATATATTTACATATCATAAGTACCTACAGGTTGTATAGTGAAAACATATTTTCTTTCTATTTCCTGTTTTCGAACATGTATGGAAATTCGCATAAATGAGTTCATAATTACTATGTTTTGCAGATCATTTGATAGAGCATAAATCAGAATTTTTTTTTTCAAAATTTCTGAAACTTAAGGGCATGGCACCACGAATGACGTCACAGTCTTTTCCCACGGCATTAAGGTTCAAATTCGCGTGACAATCGCATGATAAAATGGTAAAAATAGCGTTTTTTACATTTTTTGGGGTTAATTTTGCGTCTATCAAAAAAATTTTACAGTTATTCCCTAGATTTTAATGATTTTAACGCATATTATCAGTACAAAAATAAAATTTTACTCCGCGACTTTCGGGAAACGAGTTTCCGTCTTTCGGAAAAAAGTTCAGAGGTGTTTTAATTTTTTTTTTTGAGAAATCTATACAAGATATAAAAAATCTTTTAGGGTTATTCCCTAGATAAAGATTCAATGCGTCTACCCTATTTTGTTACAAAGCATATTTAGTAACGGTTGTCGAGATAGAAGGTCTCCCGTTTTTAGAAATTTTTGAAATGTCGGTATGCACACTAGGGTGGAGCGTTTTTCTTTTTTTGGGAAATCCGGTTTGGCGCGGTGTGGAAAAGATGCCCTATGGGGACACAAACAAAAAGTTGTATGGGGGCATTTTGATATTTCAATGTTAAGTACTGCCCCAACGAGGTCAAAGTTTAATATTTTCCATATAATGTCCATTTTGAAAATATAAAAAAATAAATAAAAAACCGCAAATTATGTAAGCTATTAATCTAAATAATACACAAATACCGAAGAAATAATAATTTGAAGTAAAATAAAGAAGTTGTACCCATCATTACATTTATTCAATACCACGTACCTGAAACAGCTCTAAATTTCCACATTTACTGGGACTGTATTCTTTTCTTGTGCTAATATCGGCATTATTTGATGGGGTTCTTAATTTACAGTTATTTTCTTATCATTTATAGGAAAAAAAAACTAAAAAAAAAAGATTCTGAAAAAAAAAAATTTCATACATTTTCAAAAAATTCATTGGCCTTGGGGCAGTACTTCCCATCAATATTTTTTAAAAATATTTCACATGGTAAATGCTAACATAATACTGCTTCTATCGCGCACCGCGCATAATCGATATCGCAAACTTTATTTTTTCCCATACAAGAGCGCTTCATGCTAATGCACACTCTTAATGCATTTTTTTTTCTCTAGGAAAAATCTCCTCTAAAGTAGTGACTCGTTTTTGAAATAACTATTCATCGAAAATTTAATCGGGTGTACCTATTTGTATCATTATTGTTTCTTCAGATTGAAAATAATAACTTAAATAGACTAAACACATACTCAAGCAACAAAAATTAATTAAAGATCTAAGTAGATACATTTACTTACCAAGCTATTGGGATAAAACTTGAGTAATTCGGGGTTTTTCTTTGAAAAGTGAAAATCTTGAAGAACTCGAGAACCGTGCGACTTTGGCCTAAACTTACTTTGGCTCAAAAGATCCCAAATTTCCTCTGCTATCACTTCTAAAGATATATACATCCATGGAAATATTTTGGTTCAAAAGCAATTTCCTAACAAAAAAAAATTACTGCTAAAGTGCCCACACATTATTGCCACTAGTGTATTGTTAAATTTCTTAGGGCCAATCTTTTAAAATTGTCTGGACAATAAAGAATAATACCTTTGTTCATTTAATAGAATGTGCTGAAAAACTGACAGTTTTTCTCAAAGACATTTTTTTTTCAAATATTTGCTTTAGTGTTTCCGATTCGAAATCACTTTGTTGAACAATCAAAAAACCTTCCGAGAATTAGAGGCTAAATATGGTGAATTCATCGGGGACTGAAAATTAAGTTCTCTATTATATTGTAATTCATAATACCTGGAGCATACCCGTGTAAATAAAAATTCTTTCTTTTATTACCTATCAATCTATTTTAATGTTCATCATAAGGATGCTGCGAGGCATCGTCAATGAACGATATTATTTTTTATTTATTTTTTTATTAATTCAACATAAAATACATTTACAATTATTATTATATACATAGAATGAATATGATTAAGCAAAGATCTTGTTACTCCCCGGATATGAGTAAATTACTCGTGTTCCGAGGAGGATCTCAAAAGCAACATAAAATATAGGTATATAATGGAAAATACACAATTACAATTATTTAGCTTTGTTGTCTTCTTCTTCTTCACCTTCTCTTCTTCACCTTACTCTTTAATTCATAGTAAATAAATTTTCTTGTACCATTGGAATAATAGAATATACTAAAATATACAATAAATAATACAAAATATTTTACTGCTGGCTAATTATTGTCTACGACTGTTCAATTTTTTTGCTCGCAAAATAAATATTATTAGGAGTCGCATCTCCTTCCATGATTATTTTCGTGAAATACAATGATGAAAATTGAAATAGGTAATAAGATATCCCGGATCAGGCATTCGTGGTAAAACTTAAATATCTAGAATATTTCTTACTCGTATAAATGTATTTGTAATTGCGTATTCCAAATAGGATAATCTACATCGTACAGTAAGTATATTTTATTTATAAACAGATTTTTTAGTAATTTACAAATATCCATAACAAATAAAATAAATTGCGAAATAACAATAAAAATTTCCTGAAAGTCTGAATAATATATGCTTTCTCTTTTTACAAAAGTTTATTTCTAAAATTAACGGGTATACACTATACAGGAATACCTTATGATCTTGCTTGCGATGTATGTGTCGTGGTCCCATCGTAGAATTGATCACATCATGAAGTGCCCAGTCATTTCATGAAATGGTGGCATTTCATGAAATGTAACATTGTTGGTTGGCCACATCGTGATGTGCCCAGATGTCCCCTGGACAGATCGATGAATAGTTATCGTTTGTCGATATTCCTATCTAAACGCTTGGTCACTTCATGATATGACCAAAATTCGACTAGCCATATCGTATAAGCTTAGTTGCAGTTATTACCGCCGTGGCGCTGGCAGCGCTTCGCTTTATTTTTCTAAACATCTCGTTGCAATGGCGGTCGAAAACAGTATGAACGTTTCGGTTTTACAAACGAATAATCAGTCAGTTGAAGAGGAAAATACAGTTAAATTTAATTATTGTTTAAATTACATGTTTTATTTTTTAAATAAAAAAAAAAACAATGAAAAGAAAACTAAGTATTTCAAAATACATTTTAATTATATACCTAATATGGAGACCTTGCACAACGATATGGCCAAACGTGAGCTGTCAAATCGTTAAACGTTGTGTGTTGGACGATATGCCCGATATCGGTTGTTCATTTCATGAAATGCCACCATTTCATGAAATGACTGGGCACATCATGATGTGACCAATTCTACGATGGGACCACGACATATGTATGCCCAATGTCCAACCTTCAAACTTTTTCCTTTGAGAGATGTGATATACTTTTTTTGACCATACGATAAATAAATATATACACTTTTATTTATTATCGTAATGAGCCTGTGAATAACTCATTTTTGTTACGTGGTATTTACATATTTTATCAATCAAAGTAAAGTGATATTAACCAAACCGAACACATAATAAATAGTTAGTTTATTTTTGCATATTCATTTAGTGCCAAACGGAAATAAAAATGCAACAAAAAGTGTTATTATCATTAAAGTTATTAAAACACTAGTGGGTACCTACCCGTGAATTCACGGAGGTTGGTTTAATATGTTTTTGTGTAACCACTATTACTACTCCACCCTTCAAAATTCTTCGAGAGAACACAGGAAAATCACAAGGCTCCGTCTTTTCCCCGTCTTTCCAATATCGTCAAGAAAGTCGTAGAACCAGATTCACATCGTCGACTTTCTTAGTTGGTACCCACCCGTGAAAGCCACAAGACTCCTCTTTACCTGTGTCATTCCCATACTCATACTGCCACTCTACCACGGTCTTTAAAGTTAATCGAAGGAACACATCAGGGAAATCACAAGGTTCAGTCTTTTCCCATGCCCCTGCTATTGCTGTTGATAATGCTGCCCTGACAATGTTCTGATGTCATTGTAATAGGAACAATGTATCGTAAAGAGCAAGGGGGTTCCTGAGCATGGGTAACCCTGTGTGTCTTGTATTATTGGAACATGCCGAATATAGGACCATGCGAAACTTTTCGTAGCCAACATCTTCTTACAGTTGGCGAACTGGAATATAGTAGGTATATGGATTACTTTGAATCCCCTAATTCGTTGTCGTGAATCGTTATGTCCCTTCACATTCACTATATAGGATGTATTTGATACATATCCACTCCATGTGCTGTGCACTTCGCACAGTATTGAAGATCGGTCTGATAGTCTTCTGGTTTGGGCACGTTAAAAAAATAAACACTAAAAATAATCTAAGGTAACATTACCGTCTTTTCGGTAAGAGGTGTGGAGAATTGGTCGCTATTTGGTGTGAAAAAATATAGGGTCTTACCTACTTTCCATACTAATTTTACATACGTACCTATACTATATTATACCTACAGTAATTATGATTTGAATGACTCTATCAATAATTAATATAATAGGTAGGTAGGTATGTATGTAGTACTTGATTGTTTCAAAATCATACGAACCAACTGATAGTACCTATTCAAAACTGTTTTCATTCCATTTGGCTATACGTACCTACTATATATATAGTATGTAGGTATGATTCGAAAAACTCGATGCATTCTGTATCAAGTAGGTACGTACCTACCTATAAGTTACTGTATTCACCAAGTACCAATAATTCGAAATTTCAAAAAGTTTGAATTCACATTACGTCAAACGTATTGTTGAACCAACACTTTTCGTCCGATGTAAAGCGCTAGTGTAGAGAACATTTTCAAAATTTCATAGATTCGATCCGTTAGTTTGCATAATAATCACGGTACTATTTATTTTCGTCGCGCGCTGCGCACAGATGGACCGACAGACAGACATAGTACAATTATTTAAATTGATTCTAATACTTCACAAGTTGTAAAGAAAAGGGAGAAAAAAGGGTAGGTGTATTATATCACGCACGATGTGTAGCTATGTTAATTTTTATTATATAAGAATTTGCATAGCATTATTACAAGCTGATTTAAGATAGCGTGATTCATTATGTGTTGATTTTAACGCTTTCTTTTTTATTGCACCCTGATACATTATATCACTAAAATAACATGCGTTACAATAAAATTTTATTCTTTGCCTATAAAAAGGGATTTAATGTTTTGATTGAGAGGGATGATTTTAAAGGATGTCAGTGGAAATATTATTCCGCAAATGAACCCCACAAATCGAGCCCCATACATCTTCTTCTTCTTCTTCAGCCCGTAGCCATCCACTCCTGGACGTAGGCCTCCTCCATCCCTTTCCATGCCAAACGATCTTGGGCCACTTGCATCCATGTTGTCCCGGCATACTTCACGATATCGTCTCTCCATCGGAGCTGTGGTCGTCCGGGGTTTCTTGTGGTAGTCCTAAGACGTCAGCATAGGAGACATTTTGTCCATCTATTGTCTGAGCTGCGGGCGACATGACCAGATTGACCAGCCCACCGTCGTTTTATTGTGGCGACTCTTTCAATAATGTCCAACACTCCTGTTCTGGTTCTGATTACTTTGTTCCTTATTCTGTCTCTAAGACTAATCCCCAGCATGGCGAGCACCATACATACAATGGAAAATTGATATGGGATGATTTACACACGTCGCCCTTACTAACACATAACACAATTAAAATCAACACATTGTAACAAGTTCAACTATGTAGTACACAACTAGTTAGTCACAACAGATACCTATCACCAGCAAATAGTGTCGAAACGTCGATCAAAAGTCAATCTACTCGTGCATACGGTTCCCCCGAAAACCAAGCTAACATCTCAAGTGTTAAAACCCTTTCACAACCACTGTCCTTCCTGGAGGACATGACGCAAAAACAAATAAAATCCATTTGAAGCAAATTCTCATACTTAATCCATGGTAAACTTATTATAGAATGTTTATTGTCTATCACTAAATATGTTTCACCAGTAAATAACTACCAGTGTCCCCGTGGAGGGCATGGGGCGAAGTACTAAATGGAAAAACGCAAAAAAAAAATTTTTGTTCTAAATTCATATAAAAATATATAGATATTAAATCCTAAGTCAAAAAATTTCTATAACCCCTCTATTACGAGTTTATTCTGGTAGTGAGAGGGCGCGAAAAGAAAACCCTCTTCAGTTTCGATACATTCACAATGTGTCAGGTAATCCAATAATACATACTGCGAGATGAGTGGAGTTCCCAATAACCTGGTCACAGGAAACTCCATGTCCATGATGCAGCCTGGCTTTGACCTGCCTCTCAAATTATGGGCATCTCTAAATAGGATCTGATCTGGCCAAAGGAGATGTGGGCTCCTCCTCCACCAATAGAGCCAAACGGAACATCCCAATCGTCGATGGCATTGTGGGTTACTGACAAGTGCAATTGAATATCTGAGAAATATTGACGCGCAGCTCTGAATCCCAGATCATTTGTAAATGATAAAATATTGATGGTTTCTCTGTCTCTACAATATAGTAACTACACGTGTAAGCAAATTTTCAGAATTACAGTAAACAGTTATTTGTTCTAGATTACCGAAGTATACATATACTCGTAAGAGTACCTACAAATATTCTTTCATCTTGTCACTCACTTACGCATCACTTATTCACAAGGCACATCAATTCTTAAAAGAAATACCCACCTCTATAAGAAGTTACTTGTCCTAGAAGACGCAGCACGTGTAATATACGAGTATATGAAATAGTATCAATAATTCTTCCATTACATAACACTGGTATTATCCAAGTCATGCCTGGGCGGTCATGAGGGCGGTATGGAAAATTGTAAATATTGTAAATAATATATTGTAATAAGTTTTATATGTATGTACTAAAAATGTAAGATATTAGTTATTAATACATTTATTTGAGTTTGAGTTTGAATTTGAACTTGGATTTTTAAGTAGATAAAATTGTCTCTCGTACTTAATTCCATTTTCGTCACATTATTTTCCATGGTTAGAATTTCGATCAAATAATATAAATTTATTTTATAATGATTTGCGTGCGTGTGTTCTGATGATTAATAAATACAATGAAGTCTTCATCATTACGAGTCAAGAACAGACGTCGCTTTAATATGGCGTGACGTGCGACACTCTACGTACAAAATAATGTTAAGAGTGTGCATACCGACATTTCAAAAATTTCTAAAAACGGGAGACCTTATATCTCGACAACCGTCACTAAATATGATTTGGAATAAAGTAGAGTAGATGCATTGAACCTTTATCTAGAGAATTACCTTAAAAGATTTTTTATATCTTGTATAAATTTCTCAAAAAAAAAAAGAATAATACCTCTGATCTTTTTTCCCCAAAGACGGAAACTCGTTTCCCAAAAGTCGCGGAGTAAAAATTTGTGTTTGTACTGATAATATGCATTAAAATCCAGGGAATAACCGTAAAACTTTTTTGATAGACGCAAAATTAACCCCAAAAAATGGAAAAAACGCTATTTTTAGCATTTTATCATTTTAGCATTTGTTCACACGATTTTGAACCTTAACGCTGTAGGAAATGACTGTGACGTCATTTTTGGTGCCAAGCACTTAATAATAACCTTGAGTTCATTTTCTGTTCTCTCAGCAGGGGGCGTTAGTGTGGTGTGGTATAATAATTACAATTCCTAATAAAATAATATTAACAGGTTTAAATATTTACATAAAGCGGTTCAGAAGTTTCAGGAAATGTCGAAGGCAGATATTTACTGAAAATCTTACCTAGGCAACACACAAACCAGCATATTAGTTTTATTTAAATAAAAATGTTCTATAGTAATAATTATTGTACCTATATTTAACATTCTTCGTTTACATACACAGTAATAGGGCAATTTAATTGACTAGGACGAATGGTGCGCTCAGTCCAGTTGTAGTAGTAGCAATGTGTCTATGAAAGAAAAAGTGCTAGTGCACAATGCTGTCTTGGTGCCGACCCTGATGTATGCTAGTGAGACGTGGACGTGGATAAAGAAGGGCGAATCAGGGTTGAATGCAGTAGAAATGAGGTCGTTAAGAAAATGTGTGGGAAAACGCTGAGAGATAAGATAAAGAATGAGGTTATTAGGGAAATGAGTGATTGCAAGACTAGTGTTGTGACAAAAATGAAAGTGAATAAACTGAGATGGTTTGGACATGTTGGGAGAATGAAAGATAACAGGATGACAAAAAAGATATATTTAAGTAAGCGAAGAGGGGTGAGGAAACCCTACCGCCCAAGACTGACCTAGTCCGATCATGTCGACCAGATCCTCAAGGATGGACGCGTTTTGAGTGAAAGGAATCAGAGAGCGTGTTTGACAAATTGCTTGAATGTGACGGAGGCTAGGGGTGTGTGCAAGGATAGGGCTATCTGGGCGCTCTGTCCTCTCTGCCTAGTGGCGTGAAGGTATAGATAGATAAATAAAATTGACTACATTAGCCGGTAGAACCCTCAGAGACAGAATTAGAAACTCTGTCATAAGAGAAACGTGCGAAACTGAGGGTATCGTGCGGTGGAGCCGGAAGAGGAGGCGGTTCTGGCGGGACCATGTCGACAGGATGGATGGAACAAGACTCGCCCACGTTGCTGCAAACCAAAAAGATGGAAAGATAGCTGGTCTTCCACATCCCAAAAAGGAGCATCAAACGCCGAAACAAACAGATCCCAGATCTAACATAAGCGTAAGAAGAAGATGACTACATTTGTTGTACCGATTTGTTTTCGTCAAAATTCATATTCGTGTCCTTTGTGAATAAATGAAGAAATGAATAAAATAATTCATAGTACATATATTAATGTTTCCCGCTACTTGTTTCTCTTCTCAAGGATACTTTAATAATTTTATTTAAAATATTTCCTGTCATTCACTCTCATACAACTCCAGTCTCCAGAGCTCATGATAAAGGCAAAGGAAGTGTCATAGTTTATTGTTATGACTCAACTTTACGCTGAAAGAAATTCATCAAATTAAATGAAGCTTTAACAATAGCTGCTTCATCGGATGATTTTATAAAAAAATGCGACTTAATTACGCCAAACTTGTATGAGCTAAACAACTGTTATACTTGGAAATACATCTACTAACCTACTTTGTAAGCTTTCCCACCCAAAACACGCAGATAAAATGCAAACAAAAAACGCCCTTATGTATATTACTATAAGGGTCATTTTACACAAAACATTTTATCTGCGTGTTTTGGGTGAGAAAGCTTAGAAAGTACCACACCATATCCACAAAGAATTACGGTTCCCGTCACAACGCCTACGAGAATGACGACATAAAAAAACTAAAGAATCTATATACCAGGTGTCCCGTAAATCAACGTCATCCCTTAGAAGGGTGATAGACCAGCTCATAACTGGCCAGAAAATCAAAATATGACCATAACAAAAAATCGCTCATTCTCGAGATATCGGCACTTTTTTGTTTTTGATGAAATTCGACACCTTCGATCAGTTTTTCGATCGCCACGGTCACAAAATTCAATATTCAAGAAAAATGCTCATTTTTTCACAAAAAAAACATAAAAATACCACCCTCTCCCTTCAACAGTATCTTCTTCTTCTTCCGCAGCCACTCAGGTCCATTGTTGGACATAGACCTCCCCTTTGGTCCTCCACAGCTTCCTGTCTTGGGCACACTGCACCCATCCACCACCGGCACATTTCTTCGGCTTGTTCTTGGCCGCCATTCTATTATCTTCTTGGTCCACCGGGAATCTACCGCCACATCGGTTACCTTGGTTTTCTCTCTGATACGAACATTTGGTACCCTGTCCCTTAAAGAAATGCCCAGCATCTTCCTCTCCATAGCTCTCTGTGTCACTAACAGCTTATGTATTATTCGCTTTGTTAGGACCGATGTTTCTAACATGAACAGTATGAAATGCTTACTTAATGGGTACTTAATATACATGAAATTCGACAATACAGCCGTCGCTCCTCGTGGTGTAGTGGATATGATCCTACTATGCGAGACGAGGGTCTGGGCTCGAATCCCAGCCGGGGTGATCTGAAATGGCGAATGTTTCTCGAATGTAAAGTGATCACTTAAGCAGCCGAGGTTGGTCGTAAGCCCGACAATGTTCATCCTTAATTCTTCTTCACTGTTGTGGGAATACAACAAAAAAAACATGTTTCTTAAAAGAATAAAAAAAAAACAAACAAGTTGTTTATCGAAAGCCTACATAATTTGAAAACATGTTTGTCACTAATTTACGAGGAAACCACTCCGTATAGGTATAACATGTGTTTCAACACAAGGTCGGTTGAAAAGGAAAATGAAGGAATATTCTCCCGCATAAATTTCCTCATACATATTATACTGTACTGTAAGTTTTTTTATTTTTTTTATTTCGTAATACATTTCAAATAGGAATTTTTATGACATTATTTTTTTTATAGAATTGGGAATCCTGTATAGCTGTCGGTATTATAATAGTAGTACTCAATAACGCTTCTTGTTTAGGTATACAGACATTATGGACTATTTCAATGCTCTGAATGAAAGTCAAGTATGATAAACTTATATGTCAACAAGTGATTATAATGTATTTAAAAATGTGACATTTGTAACAAGTAAATACAATAAATGTAACAAAAAAAATAGTGATAACATACTCATAATTCGATGAGTTTTTGAGATGAGACAGAGACCTGAGCCAGCTTACAGATTTCTTTCAGTTGATTCTTAGAACAGGCAAACAAAACACAAATAAATTACCAGAAATTTAAAAGATATTTTTTTAAATAGATCTGGGCTTGCACAAATACTTTTCCGCACACCTTGCACTAGTGTGGAACACATCGTCACCGCCGGGGTTCGAACCTAGCGCCTCCCGCTTGGAAAACTGCTGCCTCACCCAACTGTGCTCATGTACTCAATCCTTCTTCTTCTTTTCTTCGCTTTCATTAGACTCAGGAGTCTATTCTAACAGGAGGAGTCTCCTCTTGGAATGCTGAGCTCCAGCTTTCCCTCCAACCCTTTGGGTGCCTACCGGGCTGGCGTTGTCCATCTGGGATACCATGCAGCACCACGTGTGGTATCCTTGAGGCGTTCATCCTTTGATCATGGGCAGAGAACCTGATACAGCAGATTTAGAAGAAGATTTAATTAATTCTTGCTTGATTACTTCATTAAGGATCATTTTTCTCTCTTATTTGCTTGCGTTTTGTATAAATGTTTTCATTATATGCGTGCAAGTGGACAAGGACCATGCCGTCCGAATGGATGACACCAGACTGGCAGTCAAAACGGAAAACCCCACTGGTAGAAGATTACCCGGAAGGCCACCCAATAAATGGAAGGACAGCTGGACCTCCTCATCCCAGGACAGCCTACCGTCACAAACAGGTCACCCGACCTAATACAAGAGGAAGAAGAAGAAGATTGCAAGTGCTTTGATGAAGACTAGAGATGCGAAAAATAGCGTACAGATTTTAGTCAGGCGTATAAGAGGCGGCGCACTTCGTGCTATATTCTCGCCAAGCTTTGAGTCAAATAGTGGGTACAGTAATAATATTATTATCTTTCTTCATTGTTTTGATAGTCTGGTGTTATTTTAATTTATTACAAATGATAAGACGTCCTCCGCAGAGATTTACTAATGAGCCTAGAAGTGTTAATTATCTCTGTTAAATTGTTTGTTGGATGTGATAAAGCCCTTTCACTGTACCTACTACGTTACGTACTAACTGGGATATTCATCACAAAAAAAGTGTTTGAAATACCCATCCATCTATTCGTAATTTCTCAAAATATAGAGTGAGCAGTGAGCAGCCACAAGGCGTGTCTGTTACCTTATCACAAGTTGTATGCATGTACATAGATGGCGTCCACGGACATCATACTTCCTCGTCTCACCTAAAAAAATATAATTTTATCATAATGCCAACCGGTAATAGCAAAAACGAAGTGGAATCACAGTATTCCCTGCGCCCGCGCCCCCTAGAGTGGATTAGATGAACCACAGTGTTCCACTCCATCTCACACCCAAAAAGGTGGTTGCAAATGTTTGCGTCCACTCCTCAACAGATGGCATTAGCATCGAAAATTGGGTTAATTGTGAAATCGTTTCCAGCTGCAGCATATCTGCAAATTTCAAAAATACACGATTGACAGCAGGATGTGGTGGAATGGGTGAACGTTGCCCTGGGCATAAAGTGACTACTTAAGCCAGCCAAAGCTGACTCGTAAGCGTCGGAACACCCATCCTGCTTCCTCCCTAAGGTGGTTCCCATAACGCTGCATTATGTGAATGAAGATATGCCTCTCGTCTCTGTTGAGGAAAACTTAATATAATTTAATATTCATGACATAATAAAACTTAAGTAAAGTGCTGATCGTTTTCGTACAATCGCAATACGCATCTTTATACAACGTCATACAAAAAGATATTTCGATGACCCAAAATATTTAAAACAAACATCGACCAGTATTTGTCATCTCTACTCACTATGAAATATTAAGAACACGCAATTTCTCAAGATTTAAAAGGAAAAATGTACGTCAAATTATTATTACTTTACAGTCCACAATGTAAATAGAGGCCGCAATGTATTTCACTTTAAGATTACATTGTATTTAAATAATAAGAGTATTATCTATTCACTTTGAATCTTAAATAGAAATGTTGAGAGTGATGAATTGTGAGGTGAAACTTTTAGTTGTACTTAGTAGAGGAGTAGCCAAAATACAGTTCCCCTGTCTTTAACGTTCAAAATCGCCTGCACGGAATTGCGAAGTGTAATAAATAGATAGATAAATCTTTATTGGCCAGTAAATATGTGGCTAAACTCAAGTGATCTTTTGCGGGAGTTGTTTGATTGACTCCAGGACCAAAGATGGACAAAGAGGGTAGTGGAGAATGGTCGAAGCGAAATTAACCCCAAAAAAGGAAAAATCGCTATTTTTACCATTTTGTCATACGATTTTGAACCTCAATGCCGCGGGAAACGACCGTGACGTCATAGTTGGCTTTAATAACAGAAGTTTTCGAGATATTTATCTATACATTCTAAACAAAATATTTGCATATTATTACAACTTAACTAAAAATAATGTTTTTTTTTATAATGACATCTATACATTTTTATCCCAAATTCTATTGACCGACTTCATCCTATCTACGTAGGTACCTCCCTACTTTCATTTTCCGTTAGGGGTAAAAATACGTTTAATGAAAAGCTTCGTAGAGCTTTGAATTCACTTCGATAGATGTCTCTATACACAACTAATATTCCTACATAGCTCTATTGAAGTCCCTACAAAATAAGTGTTATTTACGACTTCTACATAATTACGACAGATGGCACTGTTTGACGACTAACTTTGAATTTTGCGAAAACTGTAATTTTCTCCATACATTACAGAAAGCAAATCGTCTGGGGAAAACAGTAATTATTTTTATTTTATTTTAGAACCAAAAGTCATCACGATAAATACATAAATTTTATCTTACTACCACATGGACCGGCGAAGATTCATACACATTATTATCTATCTATCAATATATAAAAATAAATCGGTTTTTAGGTGTTCGCATAACTCCCGCATTTTACGATGGATTGCTGTGAAAATTTCTTAAAACTTTCGTATCGGTCTGCTTCAGGTTTTAATGTCGCCCTTTTTTTTCATTTAAAGCTTTTATTAGGAGGTCCCGTGATAATGAGAGGATGCAAGGGTTGCATGGGGTGATGTGTGGTATCATATGAAAGGGCGTTGTAGTTCAGATCTTAAGTCACATTTTGTCTACACTTTTGATTATACTCTATAGAGCCGCTAAAACTGATTATTTTGGCTAACAGATGGATTAACGCGTTTCGGGTCGTACTGTCAATATACTTCACCATCCATGTTTGTTGTTGCGAAACACGGGTAACTCAGCAAAATATACTATTAACAATACCTTACTAGCTGCAGTATTCCTACAACAGTGTAAAATAATTAAGGATGAACATTGTCGGTCTTACGACCGACCTCGGCTGGCTGACCTAGTTATTACAGGAATAAGTCAAATTCAAAACACAGACTCAGTCTTTTGACAAGATTTTATTTAATTTCGTTCTGATGTTTTTATTGTTTGTGCCCAAATCTTGCAATCTTTTTTTCAACCACTTTCTGATTAATTACTAATTAGAAACCTAAAACATTCCAAACGTACATAAATTCAGTGATAATACGTTTCTGTACAACTTTGGATCATCCTTCTCCAGAGACAAAAAAGATGAACCTAAGGCGTTTGAGGGGGATCCAAGGGTCTTCTGGAGTCATGTGTGGTATCATATGAAAAGGCGTTGGAAAATAAATCCAGATCGTCAGACTCCTCGTAAAACACAGAGAGATCAAGAGGATCCAGTTACCGCATACCGCCGTGTTTGGTAGGTATCTAACAAAAGTGCTTTACGAGCAGAACTCATACCATTTTACAGGTATTAAATTTGTCAATTCTTGGTGCGGCAGGCGTTATGGAAAGAAGGAAGCCAAGTACCCTGGGAGTGTGTGTTTGCTATCGTGTGGAAAACCGCGAAAAACTGATCTAGGATGTGAAGTCATGAAATGTACAGTGTACTGTACATTGTTCATACCTATATTTCAATAGAGTGTATGCAAGTTTATTATTAATATTACTATACATCAACTGATAAGTGATATGATAAGAATTTAGAATCACTCCTGTTTACCCAATAAATGGATAAACCCTCGTGGATTAAATGAACTGATAACAAATTAATTAAGAAACTCATAACAACAATCAGCCTTTTACTATATTAGAGAATATTGATCTGATTAGAAATCACTGGTAAAATACATAACTAAGAGAAATCAAAATAGGCCCAAAATAAGTGTGCTTTAAAATTGTTTTACTACGAAATAATTGGAAAAAAAGGTCTTATTTTCGTTAGTACACACTTTATTTGTTTCATAATTGACCCGCCAACTTTACATACCCAACTGAGAATATAAAGTCTTTGTTATGAAGGAGGGCGGGGTTGTCATGGCTACAGATCTTAGATCCATTTGTTTCCCTTGTTTTATGTTTTTGACAGCAATGTTTCGTCTGTGCAAAAGTCTACATGTAAAAGCGGCCCAATTCTAATACTCGAATATTTAGAAATAAAAGAACTCTCTAGTTTTTTAGACATGTCGTTCGTAGAGGGGAAGACAGTCTCTAGAAGTTGATAATTAATGAAATACACCGGGGACGGAGACCCAGAGGACGAATACCTTTGCGATGGACGGACCAGATTGTCCAAGCCGATGACCCCTCGATCCATCTTTTTTTGGGCAGAAAGACTGGTACGGCAACGTGTCTTTCGCGATAGCGACAGAATGACGACAGTAGAGAAATATGTTATGAAGAAAATCTTACAGTTTCTTTTTCACTACTGGATGACGTAGAAACCGAAGCTCCTGAACATTCCCATTTATTTTATTTTATTTTATTTTCTTAGATGGGGTGAATTATGTACTGCAACCTATAAGATCTATTGTATTCCCTCTACTTTGCCCATCTGGTTACTACCCAGTTAGAGCAGCCCCTCTAATCCTAGACATCTTACGAAGTTCAGCACTCGGAGAGGGTCTAGGTTGGGAAGTGATTCCACCTCTATCTGGTGCTTGCCCAAAGTTCTCAACCTCATGTATTTTACGGCATCACAGTCTGCCGGAAGATGGTGGGGAGTTTCCTCCTCCTCCTCAAAGAATCTGCAGGTGGCGTCCTCTTCAAGTCCCAGTTTGTGATGCTCCCTGAGCCGACAATGACCCGTTAGGACCCATCAATGTAAAACATCTTTCTCTCAACTCTGAGAATGTCTAAGAAGACCCATTTATAAACACTATTAGCCAGGCACTTTGCGAATCGAATAAATTGTTCTATCGTACTACCCATATCGTAGGGTAACTAGCGGCAGGTGTGCATTACCTTATTGTGTTAAGTATTGTTCAAATAATTGATTTTATTTCTTTGTAAAGGGTTATAGCAACAGTATAGGAGCTGAACAGGATTCGTCAGAAACGAAACATATTAGGTACATGCCTTCACAAAATCTAATTTATTTATTTGATAATTTATTTATTAAACTTTCAGCATCTTTATTACAAATCAATTACGTTGTAGATTTTTTTAAATTAATTGTTTTTTACCCTATGTTCGTATTCTATTGGTTCAGCTGGCAATGGCGGCCAAAGGAATCCCTAGAGGATATTGTCCAGTGGAGGAGAATACCGAACAATTTAATTTCAATTAGTATAACAATATGTATTCTTTCCAATAGCCTTCCTAATTTCAAATAAAAACATCTTCAATTAATTTTTAATTAATAATTACGTCTTGTATAAAGAAAAATTATTTCTTTAACCTTCGTAATGTTGAATATTGTATAATAGGTCCCATTTTGTTGTTTTAGATTTATTTTAGGACTATAAAAAATAAATAAATCTTTATTAGCATCAAAATTATCAGTGATTACGTATTACGAAAAAAATTTGATTATGTAATTCAATAATCTAAGGTGGTGACAATATGTATGACGAAATGTCAATCAGAGCCCTTTACATTCTGATTGGTATTGATCTGACAATGATTTTTGTTATATTTTTTTATTTATTTTATAATTCTTTTACACTGTTGTGGGAATACAATATGATTTTTATTATTGTTAATTGTAAAATTGCATATTATCTGTAAAAATTGACGAGTCCAGGTGCCCGAATGAGCCTACGGACGATAGCAAACAATAAAACAATGATTACAAAAACAAGACAAAAGTAGTATGCTAAAAGGTGGACTTATTGCAAAAGCAATATCTTACAGACAACCCGAAACTATGGAATAATTGGAATAATGCCGTCTTATTTGAATAGACGCACTCGACGTACACGATATTCAGAACATTATATATTTCAAGGCAATATCTTTATTTTTCAATACTGTCCTTTCGGAATATTTTAATTACATTTTTTATTTGCACATCACATACAACAATGTACCACAATTTATTAATCAACGAACTGGTATAGAAATCAATTTATTTCCATACTATGTATTTTAGTGTTATTGACAAAACGTAAAATAAGGATGCAGTAAAATGTCCTGACGAACATATTATGAAGTCGTGGGTCTGTAATACGTACGTTGACATACCAACATTTTAGACATACTTATGTTATTTTCATTATTTGTGTACATATTGAATTTCCAGTAATTCTATAGACCCACTGCATACAAGAATTACTACCACTGTACCTATTATATTAATTCTTTTTGAAAAATCACACTAAGATATGAACCCTCATCTTATATCAAAGACCACTTTCTTCCATTTCTTGGCATATTCCTGATTTTTTTTATATTTATTTATACTTAAAGTGAACAACAAATACATATAAATATAAAAAATGGACGTATTGGACATAGTACTGATAATAAATCGTTGTTCACTAGGGCGAACTCATCGCAGAACTGCGATTTCGTCCAGTTGACCTTAGGAAAAAACAGAAAAAAAAGAAATTGAACAAAAATATTGGAAAAAACAGAAAAAAGAAATTGAATAAAAAAATATACGAAGTAGAAAATATAAACATAATATACATATGTGAGAAAAAACAAATAAAAAAATAATAAACAAGAAACAGAATGGGAAAAACCGCGAAGGGGGAACTTTCGGGGGCGGCAAGGGGGTTGCGGCAAAATTTTGATCGTCCCGGTCATTTCCCGCGGCATTGAGGGTCAAAATCGCATGAGAATGGAAAAATAGCGTTTTTCCATTTTTTGGGGTCAATTTCGCGTATTTAGGCAGATCCTTGCAGTGAGAGTCTCCTCCAAGGAACATTAAGGGTGTTCAGAGTAGTTTCGGGCGGGGATTGTTGAGGGGAGCCCTTTCGGCGATCTTTGAGCCCTCCGGGATCCGGACAAACGGCCGACAAGACATACGGCCGACAGCACAAATGGCCGACACGGACAAATAGCCGACACGACCAATGGCCGACTGGTACAAATGGCCGAAATACAAACGGCCGACATGGACATATGGCCGACAAGTACAATAGGCCGACATCCAATAGGCCGACACGGACAACTGGCCGACAAGGACGAATGGCCGACAGGACGAATGGCCGACACAAAAAAAAGAATGAAATGATGATCACATCACAAGTTTGAAAAACAAAGTTGCCAGTTTATTCTTACAATCCAATATTTGGCTAGTTTTTTAAACAACAGTTCCGAAATATAATTTGAAAGTTGCGAAAAAAATGTTACCATATCTTGTTATCACATCAAGCAACACTAAACCAAGTTTGCTCCGTGAGACTTCTGAAAAAAAAGACAATGGTAATACTGTTTTTGCCAATAGCACCCAAGATTAAATAGAATCTGCTCCTGAATTTATGTAACCACTGTATACTTAATAAGTATGAGACATACTTGAAAGAATTACCTACTACTAGCGCCGCGCGTGGTCAATTTTGAACTAGGAGCATTTTGCATTTTAAAATCTCGCTTTTACCATAGAGTAGCCGCTACACGAATTAGATCAAAAACACCAAGCAGACATGGGACATTACTTTTTCAACTTTCCAGCGAACATGCAGGTTCACAATTTTTAGGCGTTAAAAACGGTTTTTCATTGGTTTCGGCTGCAGGTGCCTTTTAGTGCTTAATTAAACCTTACTAGCATAAATAAAAAACAACCTAACCGGTCAACATTATTTTTTTACAGTAATGTCCCATGTCTGCTGGGCGATGCTTGTTAACTATTATCTTGGTTGAAAACGTCATTGTCGGCCATTCGACCTGTCGGCCATTCGTCCTTGTCGGCCAGTTGTCCGTGTCGGCCTATTGGATGTCGGCCTATTGTACTTGTCGGCCGTATGTCCATGTCGGCCGTTTGGATTTCGGCCTTTCGTCTTTCGGCCATTTGTACCAGTCGGCCAGTTGGTCGTGTCGGCCATTTGTCTCTGTCGGCCGTTTGTCCATGTCGGCCGTTTGGCATTCGGCCATTTGTAATAGACTCGAGCCCTCCTTTGTAAAAAAATATCATACGTAAAAGACTGGATGACATAGAATCTGAAGCTCCTGAAACATCTAGGGGTGGAAGTTGGCTTACCTTTAATATTATTCAATAAATTACAGAGTTATTGACGAATGTCGGTGTTTTATTCATTCATTCATTCATTCATTTAGTTTAAGCATGCATTCATAGAACCAGCGACATAATATATTAAGTACTACCTAGACAGAGTACTGAATGTTAGAAGTGTAACAAAATTGGTGCCCACAAACTGTCAAATCGTATGGAAAATTTCGACAGTTTGTGGGCAACGGTTTCGAAATTTTGCTCTCATAATTAAAAACTGTATTAGTTTTAACGTTATTAAGGGCTAAAACAATAGTTTTAAAGATGTTTTAGTTTTTATTATTGATATCTTGTTAATAGTGTGAGTTTTGCGACTCTAAAATACCAAAAAGTGCCGTGCGTGAAATTGCTACACTTCCGTTCTATTGAAAATACATAGAATCAGATCTCTAGTACTTAATATGTATAGAACAGATACGTACATAGATTTTAGACAAACTAACTCAGACACAGAAGTAATCCATTACACACTTACTTGTACACACATGTAGATAACTGACAAAACGTATATATCGCACCTTAATTAAATTAAACATACATAACAGACTAAAGAAAAAATGAGGAGAAAAAATTAATAATGAATTAATGTTTTACGTTATTTCTCACATCACTAGTAACATGAAATCTACCTATCAATCGAACACACAATAAAATTAAAGCAAAAACTCGTCACCCGTGCGCAATAAAATGTCGCACATAGGACAATAAATATACCTACGAGGAAAACAGTGGTGCTTTATTTACTGGTACACCATTAGTCAAAGTGATTGATAAGAAGGAACATCTATATTATCATTACAAAAAGTTTTATATTTCATAACATTTTTTTTCACTATGTTTTTGCCCGTAATTTTCATATTTTAATTAAATACTTATGTAATAAAACTTAGGCAAATTTACATAACTTCTTAAGCTTTGTAATACCATAAGCATTTTGGTTCAAGACTTATTCAAAGCACTACAGTTATCAAACCACCATACATTTCCAAAAAAATGTTCTCAAAATCCTAGTTTATTTTATTTTTTTAATTCAAAATGCATCCCGCCACGTGTTCGTCTGTTTTTCGTATTAGTTTTTTGTTGGCAATTTTCGCGTGTGTTTCCGGATACTCTTTGCACTATTACCACAATGGTTTGGAAGATGCCGAAGAATTTTCCAATGAATGGATCGTGAGAGTTCCAGGCGGGGAGCAGGTTGCCCAACTGTTGGCTTTGGAAACTGGATACACATATGTTGAGAAGGTAAACGTAATATCTTTGATTAATTCTACGGTTTTTTTCTTTACTTATTTAAACTTTTGGTGAACTAAATGCAAAAATATGTCAACTTTGTTTTAAATTACAGCATTAGTTCACTAAGTCGAGCTTACCGCAGTACTGCGATCTCTGCCAACTTACCCCGAAAAACTATTTATCTCAATGATTTCTTATCCAAAAATTTATGAAATAAGGTAATGAATTTTATTTCCCCTGGGGCAAAATAAACCACAGAATTATAGCACAAGGTCGCATATTTAGAGCATTTATGTATATTAAGGGCTTGACACCAAGAATGACGTCACAGTCATTTCCCACGGCATTAAGGTTCAAAATCGCGTGAACAATCGCATGATAAAATGGTGAAAATAGCGTTTTTTTCCATTTTTTAGGGCTAATTTTGCGTCTATCAAAAAACTTTTACGGTTATTCCCTAGATTTTAATGCATATTATCAACACAAGAATAAAATTACTCCGCGACTTTCGGGAAACGAGTTTCCGTCTTTCGGAAAAAAGATGTTTTTTTAAATTTCTATATACAAGATATAAAAAATCTTTTACGGTTTACATGATAAATGTTCAATGCATCTACCTTATTGAGTTCCAAAGCATATTTAGTAACGGTTGTCGAGATATAAGGTCTCCCGTTTTTAGATTTTTTTTTAAATGCCGGTATGCATATTCTTAACGTACTCGTTATTGGGTACATTTCCACAATTTAAAAAACCCCGTGTTAAAATAATTATTATCATCAATATATTTATGCACGGGTTTTTATACATGTACATTGTACCTTCAAGGATCAAAAAGGTAAGAACGACGTGGGAAGAAACTGCGTTTATCATTTTAATCCTGGTAATCTCTCTGTATTCCCAAACAAGTCTTTGTGTAAACATACTCGTAAGTTCCATTCTATTCTATTTTAGCCATTTATGGCGTAGGCGAGGACCAAACTCTAGCTATTTTGTGCACATATCACATTAAAAGTGTGCATACCGACATTTCAAAAATTTCTAAAAACGGGAGACAACCGTTACTAAATATGCTTTAGAACAAAATAGAGTAGATGCATTGAACCTTTATCTAGGGAATAACCGTAATAGATTTTTTATATCTTGTATAGATTTCGCAAAAAAAATATTTAAAAACACCTCTGACCTTTTTTCCGAAAGACGGAAACTCGTTTCCCGAAAGTCGCGGAGTATTTTTTTTTTCTTGTACTGATAATATGCATTAAAATCTAGGGAATACCCGTAAAAGTTTTTTGATAGACGCAAAATTAACCCCAAAAAATGGAAAAAACGCTATTTTTACCATTTTATCATGCGATTGTCACGCAATTTTGAACCTTAATGCCGTGGGAAAAGACTGTGACGTCATTCCTGGTGCCATGCCCTTAAATCATAATATTTTTTTGGTATCTAAAACAGTATTTCAAAAATGATCTGGGAGTCAGGGCTCCGCGTCTTTCTTTCTCAGATATTCAACTGCACTTGGCGTCACCTCATGGGTTTCCCAAATATCACCCTCGAACTTCTCGATAGTACAGTGCCCCACAATGTGTTCCACCGTCTCAATCCGCATTTTATGGAGAATGTTCCCATATTTCCTGTGGCCAATACGGATCCTATTCAACGAATAAATGAGTAGGTATATAACTAATCTACATAGTACATCATATTTTTTTATCATCTGCCTAGTAGATTCCATGCGTCTACTTCCCCAGTTTAATCAAAGTTATAGTATTTCAATATCGTATTGAGTAGCAGAGGTCACCTTATTAATTGATTTGTTCATTACGTCAGTTCACCTTATCTAGATACATACATCGATGGTGCAATAATCATACCTCCATACGCTTGCGGAGCGTCCACAAGTTTTGTGTTACTAAACTTCTGCTATATTCATCATGATCATTATCATCGTTATTAGTTTCTTTAACTCCTGGGGACCATAGGGCGACAAAAATATATCTCCACCATTCTCTATTCTGAGCCATCCTCCTGACACCCCTCCAGTTTACCTCAGCAACCCTCAAATCTGCAAGCATGGAGCGTCACCAAGTAGTATTTGGGCCACCTCGTCGACGCCTTCCTGATGTAGTGTTACATCCAGTGTTTGGTTTGGGATATTTCACTCCTGTCGTCTCAGGGTATGACCAACTTCCACTTTCTTTTTCGGATTCCTTCAGCGCCCTGTCTCTGATCAGGGCAATACTACAACCTTTTAAATTATTTTTAAGATTCTTTGTACAATCACAAGAAGGACTCTAGATTTCACCAGGCACTTTCAGAGAAGTTTTATCCAATATCTGCATTCCTATACTGATCATCTAAGCCACACTCACTCTTCAAGTTGCTGTACGCAGTAAAAAAGTGTCAATCGCTATTTCATTATTAAATAATTTGCGTATTGTGAAATAGGGTTTTCTCGGCCGTCAAAAACTGTGGAAGACAGCTTTCCTGATAAATCGTCCAGCATTCAGAAGGCCTTTGCTAATAATTCGCAATTTATTTTAGGGAAAGAACGAAATGATTAGCGATTTGAGTGAATGTATAAAGGATGTTGTGACTAAAATGAAAGTGAACAAGTTGAGATGGTTGGGACATGTGGAGAGAATGAACGATGAAAGAATAACGAAGAAAATTTACCTGGGTGAAGAGGTGTAAGGAAACGCGGCCGTCCAAGAACCACATGGCTGGACCATGTTGACCAGATACTCAAGGACAGGCGTGTTTTGAGTAAAAGTAATCGTAGAATGTGTATGAGGAATTGCATGAATGTGACAGAAGTCCGAAGTGTGTGTCAGGATAGGAAAGTCTGGCGATCCGTTCTTTCTGCCTACCCCGCAAGGGAGGTGGCGTGAGGATATAGCGTATAGCACAACAAATGTAACAAATACTCATACGTATGTACGAGTATGTGCAAAAAGAATTTTCTGTTTGTTACCTGCCCACACCAAGTTCCCAAAGTCACTCAAAGGATGGCACTATATTACTTTTCAGTTCTTCCCTATTTTCCCCTATTTTGATCCACAATACATCAGCTCTTTTACATAGATGTCTACTACTTAATATACAAGCAAGATTACCTATAATCCTACATCATTAATCTTAAACACAGCACTATCATTCACACGTATTTACTTTCTTCACTACATAGAAATATCTACACTACGTTAATCGATATTATCCTGCCAACATGGACTGTAATTGTTACTCGTAGGTACTTTATCCAGTAGTAATATGAATTACACTCAGATCATTTTGTCACTAGTCATTTTGTTCCCATAATAAATATTAACATGCGAAGTATGTAATGCCACTGGAATTCTGGGCATGAGAAAATATAGCTTTCCTATTAAGTATATGTGCGTTCTTTTACAATCACAAAGGAGAATGCTAAAAAAACCAGGTCCGGCGCAAACGAAATGCAACTCAAATGATAGATAAAAATGAGTAATTAAATGCTGCATATGGGGCATAATCGAAATCAATGGCTTAATGAGTGAAATACCTATTTGAAGTTCACAGGGGTCTCATGAACATATTAGTAAAAGGAGCATTAGACAGGTACAATTGCGGTTTAAAAGGATATAATATGATGAGTACTAAATGAGCTTTCTCCTTTCTTAATATACTATAAAATTATAGTTACCTAATATTATCTACTAACAATTTAAAATGACAGCGAAACATTTGAGATACTAATTTTCGACTTATTTCTTCAATATCGTTCATTTTTATAAATAGCTTAGGGCCGTAGGGAATAAAATTTAAATTAGACTGCGGAGTAGATTGGGAAGAAGGAGAGCGCTAAATTTAAGTCCAGATGAATCCGGAGCGCATAACCGCGATGGGATGAAACAGTCAGACATTTTCTATGGTACAGAGTACATCTTGCAGCTTTCATACGAGGGAGAAAGAGTAGGTACACGAAGTATACCACAGATCATGTAAATGAAAGGAACAGCATTATTGAAGAGAGATTGGTTGTGAGGAGTTTATTTTTGAACTGCACTAGAGAGTGATATTTCTTCTCCTTCATTCATTCTATATACTGATAATGATATACATTGGTAGGTAGTACTCCATTCTATATTTTTTTGAAGGTAGGTATGTTCGTAATTCCTTTCAGATTCCCAGAAATTCAGGGGATGGTATACTCGTTGTTTGCGCCGTTTTTCATCATTTCTATAAGTGTGTATGTTGGCAACATTTTCCATGTTTCTCATTCCTCATTCCAATTTTAATAATTTAAAACCCAATATTCCTACCTACAAAAACAAAGGAATGACAGTTCGACCAGTTCAACCACTTGTACAACAATTACAACGATAGAAAACGCAAGTGATCTTCACAGTATCAGTGCAAAGTGATACAAATTCTAATCTCTATAGTATCAGTGCAAAGTGATTCAAAGTGTAATCTTCAATAAAATCAGTGAAAGTGCTGCAGACAGAATTTCTTCAACACATTAGTGAAGGACCTTCTAAGTTCATCACAATTCATCATTAAGGTAGGATTCCCTTTCATCCTCTCCATTTGTACAATTCTCCGTAAATTCTACCTTTCCTTTTCGCCAACCATACCGCAATCATATCACATACAGTCCATTACTTTCAAACTTCTAGTTTCTTGTTTATCATCCAAACAAGCGCAACCATTCGTATTAATTTAATAATCTTAATCGACGCGGGAAATTGTTATTTTTTGACAATTTATATTTCTAGTAGGTAGTTAATAAGTATAAAAAAGGTAAGTACTCTTATGTTTATTGAACAAAAAACATTGTCAAATAAAGTACAAAGAAGATTTACATAGCCTTTGACACTCGACTGTCCCTACACGTGTTTGACCTTTTCACAGAAAGCAAAAAAATAACATTTATGAAATATTCTGCAGAATACCTACAAAAGGACCGAAGTCTTATTGTTTTAAAAAACATTCAGGTACCGAGTACAGTAAAGTATTTTCATTAAAACTCCTTCAATTAATATGATGCAATCCTTGATTGAATTTGGCTCAACCACCGTAGTTCCTGTTGCAATATCTGACTAAATCCGTGAGTTTTCATAACGAAAAGATAACCACAAGCTTCTATCGCCCGCGTTAAGCTTTTAAACACCATTTATTGCTTATGATAACCTGGTAGGAAAGCTTACGTCAGCGATGCCGACGTGTACTTGCGTCACAATATTAGTTCATCATACAATGAAAATGGGAAAACCGCGTCGTCGGTATGTGGCGTCGCGACGCTGTCTATGTGTTACTTCTACATGAGTAGTCAGCTGAGCTCTATCGTAAGTTCGTGTGTATGTATTGGTGAGTTGGTTTAGTAACATACATGAGTAGATTCACAAACGATATCCAAAGAAAAACGAATAGAAAAGTTTAATGCAGGAAAACAAATCAACAAGTAGATAATTGTTTTATAAGGAATTGTATACATATACTCTTCCTTCTAGGTTGTTCGGGTGTTGGCTGCGTGTGCGTTGATTGTCTAGAACTATATACCATGCTGCGAAAACCTACAACATCAATTGTATGCAGTTGGATTTTGCTCTCTAGTGTCTCAATCTTGGATGTAACTGATAAAAAAATGTATTTTCTTTATCTTCTGTCGATTCCACGTCGGTGGCTGATGAAATGTCAAATGTTAAAACCAATGGTTCATTTTTCTTTGATTCACAGGCAGAGTACATTTATTATAACTTGGCCGCTGGCTGATGTAGTAATTTTATTGAAAAATGAGACACGTAATAATAAGTGACAAATTTTAAAATACGATTCACATTACACAAAAAAAAATGGGTCACTAAATGAAAAAATTGTCACGAGCGAGATTTGAACTTGGCGTTAAAAAGATCAGCGCGCCAACTACATTATGTAGGTAGGTACTACAAAACATAAATTTTACTTTTAGTAACAATCTATCAACAAAATTGATAATTTAATTGTTGTGTAAATGCAACAATACATACGAGTTCCTACATTAACAAGGTGTACGAACATAAGTTTACAAATTCATAAAGCTTTGGAACATACATTGAAGCTTTCAAACGAAAGCGCCTAGCATCTGTAATGAAGCTCAATGAAATATCAGGGCGACATAGACAATTGGGGGTCAAGATAGTTGAATACTGAATAGGTATGTAGCTTGTAAGTACTGCGAAGCGGGAATGTGGAAACTCACGTGTTTCCTTTTACCTACTTGTAACGTCTTCCGCTTACGAGTGAATGTGATCAATGTAATGCATCTCTTAATTTGAAAGGTATTTCACATTGCATACAGACATTTCAAAAATTTCTAAAAACGGGAGACCTTCTATCTCGACAACCGTTACTAAATATGCTTTGAACAAAATAGGGAAGATGCATTGAACCTTTATTTAGGGAATAACCGTAAAAGATTTTTTATATCTTGTATAGATTTCTCAAAAAAAAAATTAAATACTCCTCTGATCTTTTTTCCGAAAGACGGAAACTCGTTTCCCGAAAGCCACGGGGCAAAAAATTTTTATGTACTGATAACATGCATTAAAATCTAGGAAATAACCGTAAAAGTTTTTTATAGACGCAAAATTAACCCCAAAAAATGGAAAAAACGCGATTTTCACGCGATTTTGAACCTTAATACCGTGGGAAAATACTGTGACGTCATTCTTGGTGCCAAGGCCTTAATGTTACCGAATTATAATTTGAAGCATTTATGCATGCACTATGTATATTATGTATACTTCGGTTGAAAAACTTAGAACAATAATTAATATCAAGACGAGATTATCGCAACTCTCTTTCACGTATCTAACTAAACTTTTATTAACTTCGGAAGTTCGTCAAGTATAAGCATAAATTGTCGTAAAATACTTAAGTATATGAAACGGAGTCTACGCTAATATTTCCCTTTGGTTCGCATTTCCCTGTTTGGTGTTTTGTGGAATACCGTTAGAATTACTACTCGTAGCTTAGACATTTTTATTATACACATAAATTATTTTGTTTCAAGAAGTATTAATGTAACCTTACTACAACTTGCCACCCTTAATACTTTATTGATATAGAAATGAGGAGGGTAGTGACAGTATAGAATTCAGAATGAGGTCAATAAATCTCATCCCCTAATAGCACAAACAACCAATGAGAAAAGAGGGTTCCACTAAATGTGGAATTCCCAGTTCCACTGAATTTAACAAGACACGTGACCTATTCAAAATCACCAGGAGCGCATAACGCTCTAAGGGTATTCAACCAAAGTACAAAAGTATGTGGTGGGCATGAAAGTGATAGACGCTTTATAAATAGCTCGTCCCTTTCACACGCCTGTCGTTATATGCGACGCGAACGTGTTCTATTTTCGGAGGGTTGCAGTAGTACTAGTACCCCTTCTTATTGTTCAGGTTTGTAGTGTGTGGTACATGTGTGTATTTAAATATTTAGTACGTGTGATATTATGAACACATTGTAACTTAACATACAATCTCCTTTGCGTGTATGTCCCCCTGATACATTACACACATGGTTCAATAATGTGGTAGAAACCATACAAATATATCATTGGCGGGCAATCACACATGTGTCGTGTTAAATATAGAGTGTACATAAATATTAATTATTTCTTGTGAGAGACACCGCTGTTTTTTTTTTTCACCAATAAATAAAATAAAATATTATTATTTGTATATATTAAAACATACAAAAGGGCGGGCTTATTACTGAATGGCAATTTCTGCGTAAACAGTTTGACAATACTAATTACTGTTTTATTTATTTACTGAAATAAATAAAATTGGGAACGAAATCATTAAATAATCAAATAAATATAATTCAATTACAAACTAACATACTTAAGGTCCTTGTTTCTATAATTTAATTTTTTTAATAAGCACGTCAACCATTTTAATTTTTGTATTGAATCGATAAAGATTTTTTTACATTATATAGTAAGCAAGTACCCGGTGAATAGAGACATACTGTATATAATATACACTACATACATGTTTTGAATAATTTCTCTCTTACACAGTAACGCATGCATTGTAGAATGAACATACTCGTACCACAGGTTAGTCTATAAATAGCCCTCTCTCCCACAATGTCGATTCGAAGTGTAATTTTATTTCATTTTTCCTGGAACAGCAATCTCTTACTCTATTCTAATCTCCTGATACCAGGCGTCGAAAACAATGCAGTGTGGGCGGCAACGGCTTCAAGTTTCTGTAACGACGCCCTCAGTGAACTGCCCAAAGGCGTCGCCAAAATCATACATTATTTAATCCGCCACACGAATTTCCGCAAACATCACCTACGAGTCCGTACAAGAAAACTGAGAAAAACCGAACGATGAAAAGCAATATATCCATCACACGTTATTCTCTCCTGATACAACGCATCTAAACTTGAAGGGAATCTCCCCTAATAAAATAGTAGGTCAGCTAGAGATAGAAACATTTCCTGATGCGTTCGTTCGAGACGTCGGGGAAAATCTTTCTCGTCAATATTAAACTTCTTTTACTTATGCTGTCCTAATAGTAAAAGTCGTCGTGAAAATACCGTAGGCGGCGCCTTGAGACATCGGGAGGCGTCTTGCCCGAATGTATGGGAGGTGTGGAAAACTACACCATGTTATTGCACTAAGGCTACACCTACTTTTCAACTAAAACCCCACCTCGAATACAATCAACCCTCCAAGATTTACGCACCCCATTTTAATTATGTATATTTTTAGGGTGGTCATTTGATAATAGATAAAAAAAAGTTCGCTACATTTGCAGCAGTCAAAACAAACGCAAGCTCGTATTTTTTTGGAGTGGGAGTGTTAAAGTTTTCCACAAAGGCGGGAACGGCAATATGGATTTTCTTTGATTAAATCTACCAACTAGTTTATTATTATCTCCTGATAAAAAGCGTCGAAATGGAACGACGTAGGAGACGCAGCGCCATTCCATTGAAAATACCTAAATGACCGCAAGCGGAGTTTTTTAGGTAGATTTCCAAAAGGAACTCTACCTATTCGTTTCTCCCGTGATGTCGCAGAATTGAAAAATTTCTACTCAGTATCACTAATTAGGACCAGGAGAACCCGAATCCGACCTTGGTTTAAAAGTTTATATATATAAGCCATATATATGTCCCTTTTCTTGTGCGCACGTTTGCGGCCAAACTATGCGTCACAGAAACGTGAAACTTGGGTGGTAGATTTTTGGTAAGTGGTAGATGAACTGATAGGAGATTGGGTGAAATCCATTAAGAGGAAGGTTCACTTTTTAAGGCTTCAAATTCAAAAACAATCATTCTGAGGGGATCCAATGATTGTGAGGTTCTGTGTCTGGTATCGTATGAAAGGGCATTAAATAAGGAATACAGATCAAAAGTCAGATTTTGTCTAGCTCAATTCCTCGGACTACACTGATCGATCGAAAGATCTAGTAAGTAGTTACCGCATAGGTACTAGCGTGTTTGTTGTCTTAGTGCTTCACGATACGAGAAGAACTCACATCTTTTTTTCAAATTTCTAGTGCTTAGGTACCGGTACCAATCCATATAATGTGTGGAATGAAAATAATTTGATTATTGGATTAGGTACTTCCTTTGATTATTGAAGTACTTAATCAAATATTTTTTCGTCATACGGCACCAGGGCCTCCAAGCCACGATACTTGTACTATGAATAATATTTTTTTAGGTAAGTACTGCACTTTTTTCTTTCTAACATAGATGGCGTTATATATGGTTTGCGACACGGATAATTTGATGGAAATTAGGTAAGTTCTTAGGTGAACGGATAATTAAAATTTTGAATTTCAGGAAAAACTTTTGTTTTTTTTTTCAATTTTTGACACATTGAAATGTCAAATTGTGTGATCAAAGGCGTATCTCCAATTTGTTTCAATTTATATTGATAAAAGTGGTATTAAATTTGTTTAAGATTTAGTTAATTCCCTAAAGTTTTACGATTGTTGTGTGACACATATTTTAAAAACCAATGGCGTGCTGTATTTTACCTAGGTATATTGATTACGTGTTTTTGACATTAGTCGTCGTGGAAAATGCCGTCGATAAGATTTTCTTATATTTGCATATTATATTCGTAATTTTCATCAGTAGATTTGGGTTCCTATTATATTGCATCTTGGTAAAATACCTATTTTATAGTGATATAAAGATAAATAATGTAAAAACATATTATGAAAACTACATATTATCAAAGTTCATATGTAGGAAAATAAATACAAATTTGTAATTCAGTTTTTCAATTCTCTAAAACCCTTGCAAAAATACCTAATACTTAAAAAAGTTAATAATAATACCTACCTACCTGTGTAATTAACCATATAGCATGAAAGATATTAATTTGATATTTTTATGTTTACGAATATACAAAATTCCATATTTATATCCAAAACATATAATAATAAACATAAAATAATATCTTTCACAATCATTCAACACTACTAACATTTTTATGCCTGTTTAAACTTATGTAAAAAAATCTAACATTATCATTTGTATTGCTTTGTACCTATTGTACTTTCATTTTTTACATCATATGTTGCATTTGTACTCTCTTGTATTAAACATAAATGAAGCAGGCAAAAAAAAATCAAGAGTAGTTAGATGTTATTACCAGGTAGGTGAATATTATAGGAAAAGAGGAACAATAATTAATTTTGAAATTCCCGCCTACTAGGCTACTTATTTACTTGCTAGCATAGATGGCGGTTTATTTAGTATAGTTTTTTTAGTTCCTGGTTTGGTTTCTATAGGTACTATATATTATTATTCTATGTACGGCACTTCGATAATCAAAGAATAAACTACATCCATACTACTTCATCACTTCGCTGGTTTATTTGCCGATAATGGATAATATTGTGATTGTTTTTATTGTACAGATGTACTCTTAAAATTAATAAAATTAATAAATCACTTGAAATCTACCTATGCCTGTGGCGTGCCAAAGGAATTTTTTTATATCGTTACGTACCTCGAAATACTCGTAATAAGTAACTTAATTTTCTTTTCAGATACCGGACTTCCCAGACACGTATATTTTTGTAAAAGATGATCACGTTATTCAGCGAAGAGCACAACACGAATTGACCAAAACTTTGTTTAAAAATTCTAAGGTATTTTACATTCGGTTTCTACTTCTAACGTTTTTGACTCGAAATAAAAAATACAGTAAAATCAAATTCTTGTTTGCTTTGCCATTGCCATCTATTGAAGAACAGGTGAAAACATTTCAACGTTTACAGGTGAAAACGTTCCAGCCATCGTTGCTTATTTTCTCTAAATACTCGTAAGAAAATTTTGGCAAAAGCAAATTAATGTTTTCGGTGAAAAATCTTCAACATACAATACAACTTTTCACATTTTGGTAAAAACGCTTACATTTCTAGGTGCAATGGGCCGAACAGCTCTTCATAAAGAGGCGACAAAAACGCGATTTTATAGAGAGAGAAAAGTTTCCTGAATCAAAAAGTGATTCGTTTCAGTTTCTGTACAGTATAAATGGCACTCGTACTACCAATAGAACAAAAAGAGAGGATTTAAAGGTTCCACAACAAGAAGCTTTGATGTTCAATGATGAACTTTGGAGTCAAGAATGGTATTTGGTAAGATCACCATGTATAACTCTATTTATTTCGATCTTTTAACTGTCCATTTCCTGAGCAATATTGTATACTTATTTACCGTTCTCAGATTACTTAGATCACAATTCTCATATTCCATATCTTCATCGTTATGAGGTACGCTATGGGTACGCTGTCCTGTCCTCAATCGCTCTACATGAAAATATATAGGAAAATATGAAATAAACACCTTTGAAAATCTACTAATGTACAAATGATACATATTCAATTCTTTCAGCACGACTCTAGAACCAGAGATGATTTACCGAAACTGGACTTAAACGTTATTCCAGTTTATCAGATGGGCATCACGGGGAAAGGAGTCAGAGTTTCAATACTGGACGATGGAATAGAATATCTGCACGATGATTTAAAAAATAATTACGTAAGATACTTCACAGTTTTGTGTAAACATTTTAGGTAACGTGTTCTTAGTATACCTATTATCATTCCTAAAATCTGGACTTTGAAATATACCGACTAAAATTCATCCCGGTATGCTTCATGAGCTACGAGTATAAGTATGTTATGAAGTGGAGTAATTCGGCATCGCCGATTGAATCCAGCTATCGACCATTACTTCCAAATGACAACAAACATGGTGATATGAACTCTTCTCCATTCTTCTCGGATGTACCATGTGTAGGTGGTCGATATTGACGAGCTTTCGGCCTACTTGCTGAGGCTTGCGTCGAAGTCGAAATCTCGGCCTCAGAAAGCCTCAGCAAGTAAGTTGAAATCTCGGCATCAGCAAGTAGGCCGAAAGCTCGACAACATCGACAACCTACACACCTGAGAAGAATGGAGAAGAGATTAACAAGGACTGTGAAAATCTACAAAGCTATGGTGATATGAAGTTATTTATAGTAAAATCTGTATTGCATTGATGGATATGTAATTACTATAGTGTATTTCCAGGATCCTTCCATCAGTTATGATTGTAACGAAAGAGATGATGATCCAGCTCCAACGTACGATTCTACTCACAGGAACGCTCATGGAACCAGATGCGCTGGAGAGGTAAGCAATACAAACATAATACCGCATGAGTAAACTCTACAGATACATATTGTGTAAACTCTCTAATTGTTGCGTTCCAAATCGGGGATTAATGTTTCACCATAACACAAGAGTAAAGCCTATGAGGTCAACAATACTTAACTCTTCTTCTTCATCATCATCGGCCTATCCCGTCCACTCTGGACGAAGGCCTCCTCCATCTGCCTCCATGTTGTTCTGTCCTGTGCAGACTGCATCCAGGTTGCACCGACATTACTTAACTACCTCATGCTTATTTACAGGCTAAGAACATTGTAGACTCATTGATAGTAATTTCCTTCCTGCGACTGTGAAGAGCCAATACAGTATATTCAGCACATAGTGGAGACGGTCAGCCACTCGCCACGCAAATTCCCTGCAGTGGCTTGTTAGATAATGCTTCTTAGTAATGTTTGGAATATCTGGAAGAGAAAGCTGTAAAGCGATGAGGTCCCTTATTATTATCACATGTGCATTATGTTCCTAAATTGCCTGCAAATAATATTCACTTTAAGAATAAATAGGTAAATAAATAAATCGCGTGTCTCCTGGATGTAAAGAAAAAAAAATGTGCTTTCTGACGACGCCACCTTTCGGTGGATGATGACAAACAATGATAATAATTAATTGGTGTTCCGATGGTTATGAATCGACTTAGAATAATAAAAGAACATAAAATTTTTATATTAATTATGTCGTTAAAATACATCGAATTTATTTTATAATAGAAAACAACTTCCTCCAGAGATTAGCTTACTTTTTCCCTTGGCTTAAATATTTCATTTCAAGTAGTATTATTTTTAACATTCCGTCATAATGGCACTTTGTTACATCCTTTGTAAAATATTACAAGTCATAATAAAACACTTTGTTTCTTCGGCATGTTTTTTAACAACCTACCATTTCGTATTATTTTTATGATTACGTCAACGTGGGTTCTCTTTAAAAAGGCTGATGGGTTGTCTTCTATTTGTGAAAAATAAGTTGCTTTACATCGCCGAGGGAATATTAATAATAAATGTTGGGATGACAACACAGGGAATAGAGAAGAATAATACAACAGTATTATGTTTCTGAATTGTCCATCAGTTTTTAATATTTCCTAATTTTCAGACATTTCGTTTGACACGAAAAACTAACAAAGAATTACCCTATAAAAAAATGTTTCACTCTTTTTTGGAGGAAGTAATTTATTGATGATAAAGTAACGAATTTATATTGTAAATAAATAAATAGTTTTTGGCTAGAGAAAAATATGCAGAGTTACAAAAACAAGACAATGTTAGTGTGCCAAAGGATGACTTATTGCAAAAGCAATATCTCACAGTTAATCCGACTTATATTGTACGTACGATTTTACGTACATCCTTCGAGAAATATTTGGTTAAAGTCCCTACGAATCTGGATGACGAAGATTATATAACGTGTTTACATCTTTTACGAATACATGTTTTAATTCGGATACATCGAATACTCGTTCCTTCTCGACTCAACTACCAATCATCATAGCGCAGCGCCAGTACTAGTTTGGACGTCTGGGTTTGACTCGCAGCCGCGGCAATCGGATGGACTGGAATTGGTGAATGTTACTTAAGTGTAAAGTGATCACATTAAGCCAGCCGACGATCAGTCATAAGCCTGATGGAAAGTCCATCCTTTTCTGTATATCTGTTGAGATAAATAGTTGTCAAATCTATAACTTTTTAACCCTTTGATGAAGTGAGTTACGAGTATTTTAAAACGAAGAGAGGTTTAATTTTCTGAAGCAAGTCTGTTTAACTTTTTTTATAGGTTGCGATGACAGCCAACAATGAGAAATGCGGTGTGGGTATTGCATACGGAGCCAGTATTGGTGGCATCAAGTTACTCGATGGTATTGTGAATGACAGAGTCGAAGGAACTGCTCTTGGTAAGAATTTAAATCATTTCTGTCTAAACTGTAGCTTAGGAATCAGTTTGCAGGAAAATGTAATCTTTGCAGAAATAACGACGTTGATCTTCAATCAATATTGGACAGCCTGTTAATATTCAGACATTACTGTGATCTCATTCAACAGACATGATGACAGCATTGAAATTTTCTATACATTAGGGATCCATTAATGATTTCTATCTATATCCAAATATCCCGAACGGGATTAGGCATTGACTTGTCTCATGTATTATGTTTTACTATATTCTTATAAATAAATTAATTAAATGAAAAAGTCCGTAATTCTTTTCAGATTGTAAAGAGCTCTATTAACTATGTTAACTACATAATTTATTTTGTTGTTATGTCTGTATGTGTGTGATATGTATGAACGAGTGCTGTTAAATGTTTGTTTTTTACCATACTTTTTTTTTCGTGTGTTCATTTTTTTTTCATTTTCATCTGTTAATTTATGTATTAATGGCCTTGCGCCGTGTGTTCTTTAAAATAAATAAAATAAATAAATAACATTCTTCACTCTCAATCTCTTACTACTACTAGGTAGGGACTCAAATAATCTATCCAGAAGCCCCTATCCTTTTCTATCTTTAGGTCCTCCTAAATTTCTCATACTTTACGTCGAGATATTTTCAGGATTCGCGTACGACAAAATTGATATATACAGCGCATCTTGGGGTCCAAATGACGATGGAAGAACCGTTGAAGGACCTGGAAGACTCGCTCAAGAAGCGATTGAAAGAGGAATCAAAAAGGTATTTATTAATTAAGAGACGAGAGAATTTTTTTCATTGACTTAATAATTATTTTTAAAACAAAATTTCCTGTGCCATTTTAAATAGTAATTGTGATAAAATTGCTTCCCCATCTTTTCTTTGCAGGGACGTAACGGAAAAGGAACAATTTATGTATTTGCCAGTGGTAATGGAGGAAGTCGAGGTGACAACTGTAATTGTGATGGGTAAAATATATGTTATCAGTACAAAAAAATTACTCCGCGCCTTTCGGGAAACGAATTTTCGTTTTTCAGAAAAAAGATCAAAACTGTTATTCAATATTTTTTTGAGAAATCTATACAAGATATAACACATATTTTACGGTTATTCCCTAGATAAAGGTTCAATGCGTCTACCCTATTTTGTTCCAAAGCATCTTAAGTAACGGATGTCGAGATAAAAGGTCTCCTTTTTTTGAAATTTTTGAAATGTCGGTATGCATACTCTTAACTAGCAAATTTAATGCTTCAAAAAGCGCATTTGTGTACAGATTATAAACTGTTACCCGTAATACTTTTAGTTACGGACGTGTTTCATTTAGACGGCGACAGTCAAGTTGCCTGCCGTGAGCACCTCTTCTCTACAACGCGAGATTATTACCTACTGATTTAATATCTTTTCCAGGTATATTGGAAGTATTTATACAGTAGCCATTGGAAGTGCGTCACAACAAGGAGCATTTCCCTGGTATGGAGAACCATGCGCAGCCACCTTGGCGGTGACATATTCGTCAGGAGCCTATCAAGATCAAATGATTGTAAGATTTCCTTCATACTTTATCATAACCTTCTCATATCAGTATTTTACGTAGGTTAAAGAAAAGTTTCAGTTATAGAAAAAGTTGAATAGCTTAATAAACGTTGTTGATTTCAGAGTAGCTTAACATTATGAGGGGATATTAAAATAAACGCTTGAATATGTATTGTATACATTTTTACAATGCAATAAAACAAAATGAATCTTCTATAGAAGCAAAATAAGCGTTCTGATTATTTTTTATTACATGCCCCGAGCCTTCTTACTAATCGACCATTTCGAAAGAAATAAAAGTATATTCAATTTAATCGAGCAAACTTGTGTCTCATCTGCAATTTATTCATATTACATTTTTTTTTATTTACTTGTTCTCTTAGACGACAACAGATCTGAATAATGGTTGCACAATCAAACACACTGGAACATCAGCCTCAGCCCCTTTGGCAGCTGGAATCATTGCTCTGGGTCTGGAAGCAAAGTACGTAGTTTTTAACGTTTTTTATCATTGTATTAGGATGAGTTTCATTACAAGGACGTAGGTGCATAACGACACCAATCTTATTGGTTACGTTTAATAATTAGTTAGGGAGCCACGTATCTGGAACATGATCGCCCACATAGGCAGAAATTTCCACAGTCCACAAAATGTCGTTGCCCATGGACATTAAGGAAACTTATTCAAGTTGTCTGTAGGTACAAATCAAATAGCTATAAAATTTATGATTTAGACATCAACACCCAAGAAGATACCCTGCCTTATTAACATCCAACTCAAGCAAAAGGATCAAAGACAGATGTATGATAAACTACGATGTTTATATTTCTGTTTTTTACAGCCCAAATATAACATGGCGAGATGTACAACATTTGATTGCCTGGACATCCGAATATAAACCATTAGAGGACAATGAGGGATGGACCTTGAACGGGTAAAGAATAATTTGTTCTTATTTAATCGAGAAAATATCTCTAATTTACAACGATTTCCGATGTTAATTCAATGTTAGGTAGATCAATTGAATGGGAACATGGCCATGGTGGCCATCATATGAAATACCAGTGGGTCTTCTCGGGAATTAAAATACTTGCTTACTTTCCGTGTCCGGAACACCATTAAATTTGTAGCTCCCAATATTCGGCCAACCGGATAGCCCTGGCGTTCGCCAGTAACGCATCCTCGGGCATGCATGTCGCACCTATTTGGGGACATGATAACAGGTGACTGTGGTCCTGTTTGGCACCACACTCACAGGTGTCTTAAGTAAAATAATCATAACTAACTAATTACACTGTGTAACATTCTTGGAATATGATCGCACTCAGTGTTCCCCCCATCAAAAATGATTTTGTGCATTTCATCTCACCGCCATATCCCTCTTCTTATCAAAAATCTGTAATTGTTTATTGTTGTTTATTGTTTTGAATCATCCCTAGGCCATTTGCAGGCACTTGGACTCGTCAAGGTTACATGTTGACAATAAATATACAGGGAAATTCAATGCCAATAGAGTGTAAAAGGCTCTATTGGCACTTCGTCATGGTCGTAAAACTAGGTACATATTCCACAAAAGCACATACAAATAAAATTAATAAATAATATTGTAAAACAAGTCATTCTTGGCAAACTTAAGGCAGAAATTTTGATTTCACATTTAATCACGTATTTCTTTCTTTGCAAAGTTATTGTGAATATGAAAATTTATAATAATAAGTTATTTAATATCTCTTCTCGTTTCTATTGAGTTCTCTTAAATTCTCGTCTCTGTTGGAGAAAAAACTGTAATATTTAATAACATTGTAGTATTCCCACAACAGTGTAGAAGAATTAAGGATGAACATTGTCGGGCTTACGACCGACCTCAGCTGGCTTAAGTGATCACCTTACACTCGAGAAACATTCGCCATTTCAGTTCACCCCGGCTGGGATTCGAACCCAGACCTTCGTCTCGCATTGTAGGGATCATATCCACTACACCACGAGGAGGGACGGCTGTGTTGTCGAATTTCATATATATTAAGTACCCATGTATTGTTGCATTTCTTACTGTTGAAGGAAGAGGGTGGTATTTTTATCACACCCGCAAAAAAAATAATAGCATAATAAAAATAATAATAAATGTTTATTTAGGTAAAAAAATACAAAATGGCAACATACTATTAAAATAAAAAACAGAAACACAATAAATGAAATTTGTAATTTCTCCCCAGCCTGAGATGAATCTCGTGTGCTTTTTGTTTGATAAGGTATTATTAGTATGAAGTTTTCGTACAAATTCATATATGTATAAATTGCATACTGGTTGATAGAGTATAATAATACAATATTCATATTGTTCATTGTAATGTAATGTAATATGAAAATATTTTCACAATTTCAAACACAAATACCACCAGATGGGCTTAGGTTATTTTCTTATAAAAAACCCAACCATTATTAGTAAAAAATATTAAAGCCATAATAGCCTGGGGATGTTGTGTTTTTGTACCTAAACATTTTTTATAAAATAGGTATTTGAAACAAATTAATAACGTAAAGGTCTACATCACGAATTACATACTTTCATTTTGTTAGATAGTCGTAGTATATTATAATAGGTATTCATTTTATACGGGATGGGTATGCGGTTACGACTATCGACCATGTTTGTAAAATAAAAAAGTATGAACAACATGTTTTTGAAAGCAAATCGGGAATATGATGTGTTTTTACTAATTTCAGTGCTGGATTCAGATTTGACGTCAGATTCGGGTTTGGATTAATGAACGCACACTCTATGGTCAAGGCTGCCAAAAGCTGGGTGAATGTTCCGAAAAAATCAATTTGCCAAATAAAGGCACGGAAAAAGTAAGTATGTAAATCTTCTTCTTGTTATTGTTCTTAATATAGGCCTTGATGTGGCCTGTTATGGAGACGGATTAGCCTCCTGCGATGTCGACTCCCAACTGTCAATCCATCTATTTGGTGGTCTGCCCGGGAGTCGTCTACCCTGGGGTTGGCCGTGCAATGCAATGTAAGGGAGTCTAGTTGGCTCCATTCTCCTCACATGTGCATACCATTGTCTTCTCTGTTGCCCCCTCCGCCTAACGACATTTTCGATCCCGCACATTTCTCTTATCCTGGTATTTCTTATTCTATCTCGAAGGCTCTTACTAGATATGCTCCTGAGAGTCTTCATTTCTGACACTCTTAGCGCATTTTTCGTTACTGCAGTGTATGCTCTGCATTCGATCCCATATGTCATAAGTATGTAAGTATTGAATAATATTTAGGAAATTGTGTCTCCACAGATATGCCTACAACATTTTATCCTGGGCATTAGACGATGAACATCTAACAAAATACGACTACTTTGCAGTGAATGAATACTGACATTTTACTCGAAAATCGTTATCTACTTCATTGAAAATATTTTTCTGCTCTTCCTCATATCTGCTATAAAGTTCAGTTCTAACTCACATAAAATCGCCGCTTTGAATACACATCATAATATCTCATATCGTCTTTGATATATCCCTATGACATTTCATCCCACATTACAAAAACTAGTATATGGCTTTCTGAATGACACTGCCCCAGGACAGTTCTCGCTTTATGTATTTTTATAGTACCTACTTACTACCCAGTTCCCACGCATTTTAAGTAGGTACTAGGTAGTAACTATATTCTCTTCAGTGTGTTTGAAAGTTAGCGAAAAATATTACAGCAATATAATCTAAATATAGCAACCATCCAACCTATCAGCTAACTCCCCAAAATTAAAAATTTTATTATAATATGCTCTCCTTCTTTTTTTTCTTCCCTAGCCTTCCTCCCTCCACTGCTGGATATAGGCCTCTTCTAAATTTTTCCAGTCGTCCCTGCTCTGACCCTTCCGCATCGCGTGCTCCCCCAGCGATTTGGACAATGTCGCCGGTCCGTCTCTTTGGTGGCCTTCGGACACTCCTACTATTTGTCCAAGGGATCCACTTCAATATCTTCAATTGCTCTGATAGCATAGTCAAAATGAAGGTCAATCCTTTGATCATAATTTTCAATGTGGTTTTGACACTAATAACGTCTTCTCCATTTTTTACTTACGCAGCCATGTGGGATGGTCATATGTACAAAAATATGGACATTTTTTTCATAAGGTGATACAGCCCTGGGCTTGCTGCTGTTTGGCTCAACGAACATCCATACTTGTTATCGGCTCTCTAGTTTATCCATCTCTACAAATTATATAGCCTAGAGTTGACTAACTACGCTATATTCATAGGAAAATTGAAATGTATTTTCTATATTTTAAATTTGCTTCTTTCAGTGTAAACATGTCCATATACTACGACTCCCTGTATACTAGTACATTTGAAAGTGACGGCTGTGTTGGAACCGACGATGAAGTCAATTACTTGGAGCAAGTAGAAGTGAAAGTAAACATACTGTATAACATCAGGGGTGTTCTGGAAATATTCCTCACTTCTCCTAAAGGTAATACAACTGTAAATGAGGTATGTTGATTTGATTCCATTTCTACGTTATTAATTTCATTTCAAATATGAAATTATTAAAGTTTTCTCGGCTACAATTTAATTACATTCTCTCCTGACTGTAAAAGTTTAGTTTGTTGATGTTTTCATCCATTTCCAGCTGATGTAAATGAAAGCATTAGATAACGTTTGGTCATCATAGTTTATGCACTCCTTTTCTTTAAAATATTGGGCCCTGACAAGACACGAATGAACTTCTATCAACCAGAGTCGACCGGATTGATTATACGCCCATTCCACAGTAAAAAAACATATCCCAATTCCAGTTTATCGCTTTTTGCTTTATTAGGATTCGAAACCTAATTTCTAAATACCCTAAACTGTCCCTGTGAGTAATTTAGGTTTGTAGGCAGAAATCATTTCAAAATTTCTAAAAACGGGAGACCTTATATCTCGGCAACCGGTACTAAATATGCTTTGGAACAAAATAGGATAGATGCATTGAACCTTTGTCTAGGGAATAACTGTAAAAGATTTTTTATATCTTGTATAGATTTCTCAAAAAAAAAATGTTAAAACACCTCTGATCTTTTTTCCGATAGACGGAATCTCGTTTCCCGAAAGTCGCGGAGTAATTTTTTTTTCTGCTGATAATATGCAATAAAATCTAGGGAATAACCGTAAAAGTTTTTTGATAGACGAAAAATTAACCCCAAAAAATGTGAAAAATGCTATTTTTACCATTTTATCATGCGATTGTCACGCGATTTTGAACCTTAATGCCGTGGGAAAAGACTGTGACGTCATTCCTGGTGCCAAGCCCTTAAGCAATAAACTCAGTCGATGCATTTTCTGTCGTTCTACTTATCATTCTCGATCTGTTTTCTTCTTTAATTTAAACGTGCAAAAAAGAATTAAATAAGTACGTCTGTCTCCAACCTACTGGAAGTATACGCAGAACATGAATTATAAATGAAAAATCTAATTACTAGCAGAGGTAATTTGCTGTAACGAAGAAAACTCAGATAATTACAGTAGACATTCTATGGACTTATTGATTTCATTCCAGGTACCCGTCTTCCGCTACTTGGTCAAAGAAGACTGGACCGTTCAAGTAGAGGATTTATAAATTGGAAATTCATGTCTGTCGGAACCTGGGGTGAGGATCCCAAGGGAACGTGGATAATTGAAATACAAGATCGAGTAAGCATCTCTAATTTTTTTATTTTTCCACTGCGAAGAATTGCTTGGTCAAAAAATGTTGAAAAAAACCTACTTATCGAAAGATAGCAACAGGAAAACATAATGAAAGAATGACAATAATTTATTAAGTAACTCACGTCCCTAACTCCCAGTGATATTAATTAAGTACGAATTAGCAAAGGTGATTAATCCTTTACTTCTCTCAGTTTCTGTTGTCCTAATAACTTACGCACCTAATTTCGTCGTTGTCCCAAAACTTTTTGATCCTGCCAGATCTAAGTAAGAAAAAGAAGAAGTAGATTATAAAACGCGTAGCAAATTGATACACCTGTTATCTTTTTAAAGATTATGATAGGCAATCCTATTGCCATGGATGTATTACCATATTGGTAAGCTATCACTTAAAACACATTTCGACCAAATAACAGATGCGTCATATTTTAAACGTTCATCTCTTAGGCTAGTACACAAGGCAGACACTGTGTAAGCTGTCCTGTTTTTTTTTTCAAGAGGGCTTACACAATATGTGCCTTGTGTAAATGATGTCGTCTGTTGTCTGTATCACTCGATCTTTAGCATAGCGTTGTTGTACCTTTCCAATATGGATACCTTTTAGTAAGTTGTATCTAATTAACAAACTAATTATTGTGTAACAACAATGTTAAAATAAAAGCCTTGAAGCTGTCCTTCTTGTAGTGTTTAATGAGTTCGTATTATTATTTCTAATACTAGCTGTGACCCGCATGAATTGCCAACACGAAGAAAGGCTGAAGCATCTTCTCATTTCACTGTGAATTTTACTTAAAACTTAACTCAGTACTTACATATTTAATAAATTAAAAATATTTAAGTCGAAGACCTACAAGTGCACACAAACCTGTCTTTGATGATAGATAATAATATCGTAAACACGTAATTAAAAAAAGTTGTAGGTATATACTATGTTTTATTCTATTTCTAAGTTTATCTGTATAATAACATATTCAAATTGTGTTACAGAGCTAGTTTCTATCCTTAATACTCTCTAAAAACAAAAAAATGTTTTAAAGAGATTTAAAAAATCAGAACAAACGTACAAATGAAAACACTCCTCACACGACGGTCGTATGGGGCGTAGGTGCAATTTTATTGTAATTTTTTGTTTTATGTTGAATTTATATTGTTTGAATTTATATCTCCTTGATCGGAATGCTGGACCACAAAAAGAAATCACGAGCAGAAAATACATGAAGATGCTCAGGTGGTCTGCAGGTGTCACCAGGATGGACAAAATTAGGAACGAATATATTCGTGGTAGTTTTGGGGTCGCGCCTATCCCGGAGAAACTGAAAGAGGGTAGACTCCGATGGTACGGACATGTGAACAGACGAAATGACGATCACGTGGTCAGACTAGCCCTAGACATCCCCAGACAAGCGAGAGGTCGAGGTCGTCCACAAGCCACCTGGTGGAACAATATTGACCTAAGGGAGAAGCAGCTGACCAGTTAGATGACACAAGACAGAAAGACTTGGAGACTGCGTACCAGAAGGGCCGATCCCAGGTGAACTGGGAAGAGGCAAGGAAGAAAGAAAGAAAGAAAAGTTGAATTAATATTGTTGTTGAAATGCAAATGTATATGTCAAAATAAATAAATAAACAATACGTTGTTGTTGTTAACGAATTTTACAGGTGTGTTGGTAGGATCCAATTTTTTATAGCAATTGTATTGATAATTGCCACCGAATACAAATAAACGCTACATACAAATCTTCAGCGTTCCTTTATGGAATTACGTTATTAGTTTTTTAGAAGTCGAGAACTTTATTAATGAATTAGAGATGTTTTGGAAATCGCCTAAAGACAATACTGAGACAACAAACATTAACATGAAACAGTGGAAGTATCAGGTACCTACCTATCTGGCAGACGAGAAGACACCTAGTAAAATAATTCCCATCTATTTTATTTTATATGTGGGAGGCAGACTGTGAGCCATATCGTGTCTGAATGTGCTCTCAGGTGGATGGGGGTGAAACATCTGACTTCATGTGCTAATTGAAGCGGCCGCGGCGACGACATACCTAAGGTCCTAAGGATAGGTACTCGATTTCGAACTCTGACAAACAGTTTTCGTTGTGCAATATACATGTGTGTCTGTCTAATTATTGTGTATTGTTATTATGTTGATGTGATGTACTTTGTATGACTGAACGATAAATAAATATATGTGACACCCACAGAGACATTAACAGTAGATGAAAACATTATCAAAAACATCTCATGTCGACTTCTTAATTAAGGGCAAAAAATAGTAATAATAATATTAACTAAATCCAATCAGTGCACGCAAAAATACCACCAAACATTGAAGTCGTTATACAACAAACAAAAAAATCAATAAAAAGTCCAAGTTATTACAAGTATGTTGCAGTAAATATGTGAACGGCTATTAATAAAAAACTCCTAGGTCGAAGGAGTTACGTTTTCTTGACAACTTCACACTAGAGAAAGTTTCTCCATTGAGGTGGTCGGTAGCCTGATTGGTAACGCGCTCGACTGTGGGCGCGGGTTCAATCCCTGAATTACTCCACTTCACAACACAAGCTTTCAAGCTCACTGTGAAGTGTTCAAAGGTGTATTTGGGTTTATTTCGATAAACCCAGATTCATTTTTATAAAGTAAAAAGTCCTCGCTTCTGATATTATCATTATGCCAACATAAAACGGTTATACTCCCTTACTCGCGGTTTCAGTATGCCCAGATAAAATTTGTGTAACCACTATCCTTCTCGGAACCAATTTGTATATTTTTCTAATTATGATCTCATGTCAAATACAGTGATGCCAATTACAAACTATAAAGATAATTACTGAGATTTTTATTTAACTTCTCTCGCAAATGGAATAAATTTGTTTTTCAATAATATTTCTCCCGTCAGTTAGTAAAAAATGACAGAATCTCTGAAACATCACCGCATAATTAAAATTTCAGTTCGATAAAATCATATCTGTTATACAGACTATTAAGGTAGAAAGTGTCGCCGAAAAGCCACATTTCAGAACAAGCATCTCGACAACCTTAATAATTATGGTTTATAAAAAATAATGGCAGATACATTGAACTTTACTCTAGTGGATTATTGTAAGAGATCTTTGAAATCTTGTCTGGATTCCTGAACAAAAATTGTAAAGAATGTCTCGGAAAATTATTATTAAAGAAAATAACTCACTTCGCTTAAGTCTCAGAGCAAAAATAACTCTTTATCATAGTGATAATATGCATTAAAATTTATTGAATTATTGTACCTAAAAGTTTTTTGAATAAAACGAATATGATCCAAAAAAGGTAAACGCGGTATATTCATCCGGTATACAGCGTAAATCGAATCAAACTTTTAATAACAAGGAGTTCTCGAAATATTCTCCAACCGGGACCATTCTGGTCAAATCTCTCATTTTAATAAATAGACATCGGCCGAATTCGCGGAGACTCGATTATTAGATACCATCCATCCATACCCTCACGCCACGTGCCTTGCAGGGTTGGCAGAGAGGATATGGCGCCAGACAGCCCTATCCTCACACACACTCCTAGTTTCCGTCACATTCATGCAATTTGTCATGCACGCTCTCCGATTCATTTATTAGATACCTTTTCTTCATTTCCAAAAGCTTTTATCATAACAAGAAAATTACAGAAATTAAATGGGTAAAACACATAAACCTATGCTTTTTAAAATCCAACATAAAATGAAACAAACTACGAGTATGTACTCGTAAATTCTGTTCCAAACCCACTTCTCGTTTTACTGCTTGATTCACTCAATAAAGTGAACCTTTTTTTCCTTATTTACAGGTTGGACCTTTGGGAAATAATGGTCGTGTTGGACCATTGACCCTTATCCTCCACGGAACAAAAGACCGACCAGATCATTTCAAGAACGGACCTAGAACATATAATATAAACTACCAATTATTCGAAAAGGAAAACTTACGTGACAAAGATTACGCTAAGGGAGAACAAGTCTACAAAAGTGGAGATTATAATACTATTGATACAAATGGAGAAGCAAGTAATGAGAAGAATCTTGAAATTTATTTTGATCCATTAACAAAAACTTCAAATTATGTAGATAACGATATAACTAATGACAAAGTTGCCAGTGAAGAAAATTCTGATCATCTCCTAGATCTACTGAACCACTTGCGACCATCTGTTGATCCAGATTTTAAAGAATCGGAAGATTACTTTGGAGAAGAAATCTTCGACGAGGACAGAGTTTTAAACAGAGTCCATCACCAGAACACAAGACTTTATGATTATCGTTTATTGAACCCTTTTAACAAACTGTCTAATTAAATATGCATTGTTGAAATTTTAACTTACAGCAATAAAAATATGCATCATATTTGTTTTCATTTAACCCCACTTAATACTCTTAAGGTAATACAATACGCATAAATATGAACCGAGTATAATTCAAAATCGTGTTCCTGGAACCTGGAACAAAATGACCTTAGCCAGGTGCCCCCTAGACAGAATTTGATAGTATTTTGCCAGAATTATAAGACAACTATACACTATCATTTCCTCCTAGTCTCAGCAGAAGCGAGAGGTATGCCTAATACATAAATATGGTACTTAGTGACCTCTCCTGCCATCTAGCGAAGTTAATTGCGAACAGTGTTCTTCAGCCTGGCAATAATAGACGGGTGTGTATAAAAAATACCACCTTCCTCCTTCAACAGCAAGAATGGCAACAATACATACTTATTATACACGAAATTCGACGATACAGCCGTCGCTCCTCGTGGTGTAGTGGATAAAGATCCATTCTATGCGAGACGAAGGTCTGAATCCCACCCGGGCGAACTGAAATGACGAATGTTTTTCGAAATAAAGTGATCACTTAAGTCCGCCGAGGTCGGTCGTAAACCCGGCAATGTTCATCCTTAATTCTTCTACACTGTTGTAGGAATACTGTTTGGACTAAGTTGCATACATTTTTGCCCATTGCGTGGAATATCTGTATTCATTAATGTAATTCAACCTATCTTCACAAAGGCGACAAGGGTATTTTTTTTATGTAAGAACTTTAAATTGTGTTATTATGGTAATAACTGTAATATGTTGAAGGCCATACGGCCGTATATGAATGAATTAATGAATTGGTTACTTCATGTATATCAATTATGGACCGCATTGCAAAATTAAAATGGCAGTGGGCTGGGCATATGGCTCGACAAGAGGATACTAGGTGGGCACCCAGAATCCTACAGTGGAGGCCCTGGAACAAAAGGAGAAGCGTCGGAAGACCTCCTAAAAGGTGGTCTGATGACCTAGTCCAACAAGCCGGAAGAACCTGGATGCGGAGGGGGAGAAACAGAGATGAGTGAAAGGAAATGGAAGAGGCCTACGTCCAGCAGTGGAGGGAGGAAGGCTGAGGAAGAAGAAGAAGATGTATATCAATCCCTCTCTTATCCAATTAAATATCTCTAATATTAAATTAGGTGTATTGGATATTAAGTTGGCTGCAATGTAAGGAATTCTGGAGTCGTCCATTCTGTTTACATGATCCCTCCAGAATCTTCTTCTTGCTCTGCTCCATCTCACGATATCTTCCGTGCCACAGGTCCGTCTTATTTCTTCCCTTACATTGCAGCCAACGAAATACCACCTGGTCATCGTCTTCCTGGAAGACCGAACAAAAGATGGAGGTATAGTTGCTTCTCGACGTCCCAGGAGTAGAGGAGCTTTGTGCCAGAACAGATCAACTGATCTAAAGCAAGGAGGAAGAAGAACAAGAATAAGAAGAGGGATATTAAGTTGTACATACATACCTACCTAGAGTATATCTGGAATCCTTGAAAAAAGGAAAAGTTATCCAGGCCAAATATTTTTATTCCATTTCGTTTCAATATTTACAAAACATATTCCAGGATAAAGTTTTGAAACACATCTGTATTGGGGACAAACCAAATGTAGTCGTATTATTTTATGTAACTTTCTCAACTCGGCTCTGCTGTCTTATGGGAATATTGGAATCAATATAAAGAATTGGTTTCTCAATTTCATAACCAAGACATATTGCGGAAAAATATTGGTTCGTTTTATGAAATTCCTTTTTTGTGTATTCGTTCCTCAAGTTTTGCGGAAAAGGGGAATATTGATGGAATTGACATGATAAAAAAAAAAACTTTTAAAATTGGTTCTATGCAACAATGCAAATTAAACCGAAAACATTTGTATTTTTATCTGATACTAGCCGTGCTTCGCAACGGCAACTTTATAGGCTTGAGATGGACAAAATATATACTTTCAAACTAATTCTACGAAATTACCGCCCAAACGCGTTAAAATTGAACGTATAGGTGGGAGAATTATTCAATCTGCTATCTCAACTCTCTGTAATTGTTATAATAAGAACTTTATGGTAGAGGCTCATTACAAATTCAGCCAAATATTTCGAAATATTCACAGAATGATTTTGTATTAAATCATTTATTAATAATGCCATGAACGAATATAATATTTCGTAGCACAATTATGGAATTTCACTGAATATGGAATTTCAGATTCACAGTACCAGACACACCCAAATGTTTTCCGCTTGATACAAGATAAAATATTTTTTTTACATTTCTACACTAACAGGAACATTCTATTTATTTTCACAGCTGATATTTCTTACGTGACATATTTTTCTAATTAAGTAGAGGCGATTTTATTTTATTTTAGTTTTATTAGATGGAATGTATTATGTATAAGATCTATTGTACTCCTCCTAGTTTGCTCATCTGGTAACTACCCAGTTAGAGCAGCCCCTCTAGTCCTAGACGTCTTACGATGTTCAGCACTCGGAGGGGGTTGTAACGTGATTTCGTGAAGGCCATGCGTCAGGGCCTACACCAGACGAAGGTCCTTCAAAAATATAGATGACGCATGCGCAGACAGAAGCAGGTGTGCGCGAGGTTGATGCGCGCGGATCGGAAGGAAGGAAGCGATTCAATTCGATTCTTGGTTTCGAGCTGGCGTGGGGGAGCTCGGCGCCCCCGCTGGATTAATTCAATTTTTGGGCTCACAGAAAAGTGCACGGAAGTCTGGGAGATGGCGAGTGGCCATGGGTTTTTTATTGAAAGAAAGTAGAAGAGTTGTGAAGTTGAATAACATTATATCGGTTCGAAAGGTGAGCCGTAAGTGACCTTTATGTTTTAGCCATATACAATATGTTGCAAGGGAAAGTATAAATAAATATGTACCAGAAGAAAAACTAATTTCAATGGAAAGATGATTTAAAAGGAAGGAAGACAAGTCCACTAGATGAACCTGCGTCCAAAATCCAAGGTGAGGTCGTTCCATTCATAATGTAACCCAAACTTCTTCAAGGATAACGTCATTTTAACACATGTGTAAATGAAGGATAACGCAAGGCCGGGACAATAACCTACATATAATACGTCGCAACGAAAACTGGGAAAATAGGGTTTATTCTAATTTAAATTTAAATTCAAAGAGAACAAGTTCTGTATATAATTTACTTCACTTTGATATAATATGTAATCTACCACCCCGAATAATTATGTTCAATAAAATATATTGTAATGTTAGAATTAACAAAGGCCTTTGTTAATTCTAACATTACAATATATTTTATTGAACATAATTATTCGGGGTGGTAGATTACATATTATATCAAAGTGAAGTAAATTATATACAGAACTTGTTCTCTTTGAATTTAAATTTAAATTAGAATAAACCCTATTTTCCCAGTTTTCGTTGCGACGTATTATATGTAGGTTATTGTCCCGGCCTTGCGTTATCCTTCATTTACACATGTGTTAAAATGACGTTATCCTTGAAGAAGTTTGGGTTACATTATGAATGGAACGACCTCACCTTGGATTTTGGACGCAGGTTCATCTAGTGGACTTGTCTTCCTTCCTTTTAAATCATCTTTCCATTGAAATTAGTTTTTCTTCTGGTACATATTTATTTATACTTTCCCTTGCAACATATTGTATATGGCTAAAACATAAAGGTCACTTACGGCTCACCTTTCGAACCGATATAATGTTATTCAACTTCACAACTCTTCTACTTTCTTTCAATAAAAAACCCATGGCCACTCGCCATCTCCCAGACTTCCGTGCACTTTTCTGTGAGCCCAAAAATTGAATTAATCCAGCGGGGGCGCCGAGCTCCCCCACGCCAGCTCGAAACCAAGAATCGAATTGAATCGCTTCCTTCCTTCCGATCCGCGCGCATCAACCTCGCGCACACCTGCTTCTGTCTGCGCATGCGTCATCTATATTTTTGAAGGACCTTCGTCTGTTGTAGGCCCTGACGCATGGCCTTCACGAAATCACGTTACAGGGTCTAGGGTGAGAAATGATTCCATCTCTATCTGGCGCTTGCATAAAGTTCTCTACCTCATGTATCTTACAGCATAGCAGTCTGCCAGAAGATGGTGAGGAGTTTCTTCCTCCTCCTCACAGAATCTGCAGGTGCCGTCCTCTTCAAGTCCAAGAGGACCTCTGGGACTTGAAGAGGACGGCACCTGCAGATTCTGTGAGAAGTAGTAGAGACGATAGATACAGTATAATTATTATTTTGATGATGCCGAAAAATAGTTGGTCAAAGAAGTTCTGTCACGTAAAAGATCACACCTGGGACAAAAACTTGTAGGATTTATTTCTAACCAAAGGCGCCAACCATGTAATCAATTTGTCACCATAAAAAAACTATGAAAACGGGAATAATGGTTTTGTAAACCATAGAGTGTGTAATCCTAGCAAAACCACTACTTTTATACGTCCTTCCCAATGGAGTTCAAATCTCTATTGTGTGGATGTGTCTCTAGCTTCTATTTAAAAAAAAACTGTTATTTTTTTTATATTGTAATGATAAAAACTCACTTACACTAAAATTCAGTGAATACGTACCTACAATAGTTTTTTCTATAAATAATCTATACTTTAATGTATGCAGTGCACTTTATACTGTAATTTCAAATTCATTTTTAAAATTGATCAAATGACATGAACGTTCATTTCAATTTTATGAAGTAATATTTTATTCGTCACATGCAAATTAAAACATGAAATAAAACAAACCAGCGTTTTTTACCGAGTAACAATGAATCACGTTGCGAGACAGGGAAATGAGAGATGGGCACCCAGAATCCTAAGATGGCGACCATGGGAGAATAGAAGACCTGTGGGACGACCCCAAAAGAGATGGGTATATGATATAATCCCAGTCGCAGGAAGAACCTGGGTGAGCAAAGCCCAAAGTAGAAAAACTTGGAAAATGTTAGAAGAGGCCTATATCCAGCAGGGGAGGGATGGCTGAATAATAATAAGAAGAAGAGTGAATTCCGTTGCTCAATTTAGACGTTCCTAAGCTGTGCAAGAGTGTATAAGAAAGGGGCAGTTCGCCGATTCGATGTCAAATCAAATCAAATCGACCATGTCAAATCAGCCAGCAATAATACCACTTTACACAAAGCCGAACATCTTGCCGTGGACAGGCAAAATAATGGTTAACTGAAGGAGTGAGGGTCACGACCCTCAGTCATGAAAAACAACGACAGCAGAAGGAAACTCAAGAATTAACTTGAATCGGCTTGAGTTCTCACTTTCTACCCATGCCACGTTTTTTGTGTAGCCATTCCACCACATCTATCCATCTGCCTACTTCGATATGCCACTACAATACCCAGGTGGAGTAGCGACGGCAAATTTATGGGTTTCATTAAAATTTAGTAAATACGAGTGTGGATACAGATAAGAGAATTTTTAGCATTTACCTACCGCTTCGTAGATTACGGGCGTAAATTATATAAACTTATGAAGGTAACAGTGACGAAGAGTGAATTTCTATAGGAAGGAAGCCGGTGTTGACATTTTTAGTGATTTATGTCAGAACAGGCCTTTTATCTTGAATCAAAAAGTAACTCGATGGGAATCGTATTCTTTGGTATCTTCACCACTGGTCTAGATAGTGGAGAGGTAGGTTGATAGGTACTTCAGGTGCGAAGCTACCTAAGAACACGATTCCCATCGAGTTACCTTTTGGAATAAATGATGCATATGATAGTGTCTAATCTGACGTAATAAGAAATGTTAGCTCCGGCTTCTCTTCTGCAGAAATCCACCCTTCGCCACTGGTAGGTAGGTAGGTAGGTAAGTACGTATTTAACTATCTACTGCCTACTTTACCTAGTGTTTTTTTTTTATATCAGCCGAATAGAGTGTACGAGTATATTTAACATTCATGCTTTTGAAAAACCTAGCCGGCGAAGAGGAGAATAGCATGGTAATTCAAAATAAAAAAACAATGTAGCATATAATTCTGTTTTCCTTCTTTTTTACTAAAGATCCTCAACTGAAAATTTCCATGAAATAATAGTACCAACCTACACTTTCATATTTGATATAATAACATTATGAAAGCAAATGTCGAAATTCCCACTGTAAAAACATTTCAATAAAAAATTCCAATATTTTGAAATGAAAGTTTCCGAGTATTTTTTTCTCCCAAGTGTTACTAACTCCGCTGCTTTGCAGTATATTTTGTTGAGCCCCGGCAATATTAATAATTTCGAGACGCCCTCTGCGACCTGGATAAAAATGTTCTGCACGAGTCGGATAATAAATGTCCTGTGTGAGCCGGGTAATAAATATCCCCGAACAGGATAATAAAAACTCAAAAATATTGTTTTTTTATTTAAAAAATGAATTTGGGTTTATCGAAATATACCCAAATACACCTTTGTACACTTCACAATAAGCTTGAAAAGCTTGTGTCGTATAATATTCTAAGGTTTGTACATTTTGAAACGAAACAGTAACAACATTTTATAAATTTAAATACAATACGAAATTCGAGGGACAAAAACGTGACACGAGTTCTGTAGCGTAGTTTAATTTGACGACTGAATTTTACGATGATTGAACAAGACTGAATACTGGGGATGTTACCTAGTATATCTTACTTATCCTAGAGGACATACAGAAAAATCACGGACTTCGGCACTTAGAGCTATTTATTCATTTATTTATTTATTGAGACACTCACAGAGGATTGACAGATATACATAAATTAAAAACATCAAACACAAATTTCTGTTTACGAGCATCCACAGCATGCACGTAGATATATTATATTACGAGACAATAGTCCGAGAGCCCGCTGCTTAATTTATGACGTATCTGTTTTTTGATCGAAATGTGATATAAACGATAGCTTACCAATAGGGTATTACATCGCACTAGGGTTGCCTATCAAAATCTTGCCGCAACCCCCCCTGCCCCCCCGGAAAAGGTCCCTCTTCGCGGTTTTTCGCATTTTGTAGGAATATGGTAAGAGATAGAAGAAAGTAGTCAATGACAAAAATATTCCTTGCTAAATTCTCTACAAAAAATGCTAAGTCAATTTTTTCATAGGACTAGTAGTTTACCCGTAAAGGCCGGTCAAAAAACAGGAAATTTTTTGAAAAAATAAAAAAAAAAGTTTGATTTTTTTTCTTTCACATTCTTCCACCCATTATTACTAACATTTTATGGAAATAAAAATTTGGCCTGCGGCGCTATATCACTGGTTATTTTATGAAAAACTAAATTTTCAGAATTTTCGTCACTGAGTTTTATTGTAATAACTCCGAAATTATTAGATATATGAACATAAGTTATAGCTCGTTTTGTAGCTAAGACTATGGTAATTAATTCGTTCTGTGACTATTTTCCTGTAGCTCTTATCAATTTTCAACCAATTTAGTTTAAATACATTTTTTTTGTATTTTAAATGAATTTCGGTTTTGGACCGGCCATTGCGGGTAAACTGCTAGTTCTACGAAAAAATTGACTCGATATTTTTTGTAGAGAATTTAGCAAGGATTATTTTTGTCATTGACTACTTTCTCCTATCTCTTACCATATTCCTATAAAATGCGAAAAACCGCGAAGAGGGACCTTTTCGGGGGGGCAGGGGGGGTTGCGGCAAGATTTTGATAGGCAACCCTAGTGCGATGTAATACCCTATTGGTAAGCTATCGTTTATACCACATTTCGATCAAAAAACAGATACGTCATAAATTAAGCAGCGGGCTCTTGGACTACAACAGTTTAACTCATTAAAATTACAAATAACATCACTGAGCAAAAGGTAAAATAAGCGATCAGACATAAACAAGACAAATAGGTATGTATTGTAATTTGAGTCGAAGAACAGTAGGTACTGGGTATTTTTGGTCGATTTATGTCTGTTCGGGTAATGCGAAATCCGTGTGTTGCTTTTTCGTAGTCTATAGCTTCCTAGCTTATTTGACTACGGTGTACTTGTATTTGATGGCTACATACTCGTAGCATTGTGGTAAGGGTAAAAACTGTGTACAACACAAGTCATTTTTATTTATAAATCTCGTGAAATCTATTATAAATAAGTATTAATTATTCATTTTATAATCCATCTAACCAAAATATTTATATTTTATCCGTCTCGAAAGTTTTATTATTGTAATGTACATATAAAATGCAAATAGGTTTAATAAAAACTTCGTCTAATATTTATCGTACAAGTTATAACTTACGAGTATTACACCCGAACGCTCTCTAAAATACATGCCTACATTTTAACTTGTAAGCTTTGCCGGGCCTAGACAAAACACAATAGATAAAATAGTTCAGTTTACCTTTTTCATACCCTGTAGACTCCCCCGATAAAAATATCGATTTAATGGTCGGAATAGGATCTTATAATCTATTATTCTCTAGAGTCTTGGGACACATTTTTTAGACAACCAAGTCGTAGTGGAAATTATTTATTATGTGATTGCAAACGCAAGGAGACAGAGGTGATACCGCACGCCCCATCCAATTGGACAAAGAAGCGGAGAGGTAATAGTATATTAATTTATTTGTTTGGGACACGCACAGAAACAATGTTTATTTAAATGAGGTTCGCCACTCGTCCAGATTTTTTGTTCACGTAATTTCCTACATATCCATTATTGGTAGGTATAGTCCCGCAAGATCCCGAGCATTCCGGAGTTATCGGGATTTTTTGGATGGCAAAGGATAATGCTAAGAAAAACCAGGTCATTTACCCATTTCGTTGGTGCCACCCATGCAGTATTTAATTACTCATTTTTATCTATCGTTTGCGCCGGGTCTATTTTTTTTTCTTCATACTAAATAAGCATTCTCCTTAGGCACGTAATAAAAATGATAGGTATAATACTTAATAGTAGTATTAGAGGTAGATAAAGGTGACAGAACCTAAAATTATCTGATAAAAATATCTTCACCTGACTGGTCGATTAGTTCATAAATATTCTAAACTGGTTCATTTTTCTGTGTAAAAGATATGAATTATTTTAAAAATTTAGACGTCTACATTCTGAAATAGGATAGGATTATTCAAGGTATAATTAATCATTTGGAATATTAAATAAAGTGGCTATCAATTTCCAGGCAGAATATTTTTTCTTGGAGATGGTTTCAAATTAAAATAATTATTATTCCCGCGTTTCATAGCACTAATAATAAGAATATTCAGTATCTTATAATAACTAGGGACTGAAAAAATCGTGTTTTTTTTCATAATTAGAGTAGACAATTTTATAGCTTTCAATACACAATACATAAAAATGTTGAACGTGAACAATATTTTACACATATAGGTATTTCTAAAAAAACAATCATATTTTAAGAAAAAAACAAAATACACCTTTTTGCAAGAATGTTTTCAGCGGACTTCTTTTTCTTCTTAATCTTAATGTAGGCCTGATGGCCTGTTATTTGGGAGGGGTTAGCCTCCTGCGAGGTCGACCCGTCTTCTGAATCCCAAAGCCTTTTAATTTGATGTTTTCAAACTAAAGCCCGAAATTCGCGTTATTCACGTAAAAAGTGCGATATTCGCGAATAAAATCGTTTTATCGCGATCTCTACTTATAATATAACATTACATTCCTACCCAACCTCCTACATACTTCTAGAAATTATTACCTGAGGCCACTTCTTTTTTACGACGCAAATAAAGCAAGGTGAGCCTTAAGGCGCTTAATGTAAAATAATACTTTCCACCTTCAGATTTACCGAAATTTACGGAAGTAGACTGCGATTACCGTTTGTCGAATATGATTAACAAAAACCTGCTGAGTTTTACGAGGTTCAAAAAGTAACAGACATGTGTAAGCATAATAACCTACGTTTTTTAACAGAAAAACCTGAAGCTAAAATAACTAGCTACTTGATTAATTGAATGTTTAAATAAAATTTATCGTTAAATTAAATGAACCGCCTTGAGGCGTTTGAAATGTGGCTCCACCGTAGAATGCTAAGAATACCTTGGACCGACATGGTAACCAACATTGAAGTTTTACGTAGAGCAAATACTAATAGACAATTGTCCAACACAATAAAGCTCCGTAAAACATCATATTTTGGCCAAGTCCTTAGAGGAGAAAAATACTCCATTCTCCAGCTCGTTATGAAGGGGAAGATAGAAGGCCGTAGAGGGGTCGGAAGGAAGCAGCTATCCTGGCTTCGAAACATTCGGCAGTGGACCGGGATCAGAACTGTGGAGGAGCTGTTTCGCACTGCCCAGGACAGAGAGGCGTTCTCCCAAGTGGTCGTCAACGTCGGGGGGACCCGACAGGACACATAGAGAAGAAGAAGAAATGTTAAATTATATTATGGTAATCTCGATACATTCAAATAAATATTTAGACAGATAGAATTTTGCGAACAAACATTTCTTCTCTATAGCGCTACAACCATCGGTGGGTCTTGACTGCCTTCAAAATCTGTCGCCGTCTCTCTTATCTTGACTATCAGCTCTCCAGTTCACAGCCAGCGCTCTGCAATATGTCGAATCGCCGAATTTTTGGCCTTTATTTTCGTCTTCTTCCCTTATACATTACTTACCTATATAAAATGTTGTAGCGAACTCGCGGTAATAGCTAAAGTTTACCGCCTATCAGTGAAACTTTATCAAGTATGTAGTACCTAATGATATATTGGTATAATTTTGCATGGAAGGAAAAAGGTTGAAATGGGATGATATTATGTTAGACTACGAGAACCTAATGTTATTACATTCCTCGAAGTAAGGGAGGTAGACGTAGAGACTTAAGGCAAGGAGACGAGGTAAGGTGTTCCTTAAGGTATTTAATAGTCCGTGATAAATAATTGTAGGTAGAATGTATCATTGGGGCAGGTCACGCTTGGGGCTTACACACGTTGTGTTGCGCACCCCTGAACGTTACCACATTAGCGGATATGGGAAATAAGGAAATAGGGGTGAAACGTTTATCAAATGCCTTAATTCATTTCGGAAAATACACTTACACAAAGTAACACAAAGTAATCCTTAGACACTAATTCGTCTCTGACTTCCTAATATTTAAAAAAACTCACACTCGTTCAGTGCGACCCTTGCCTAAAAACAAAAAAATACAACGGGTCTGTTTGTTTTTTAGGTTGTTTATAAAAGCGCAAAAAGGCTATTTTTCGCTTGGCTCGGCTCCGCAGCATCATGCGAAAGAAACCTTTTAGTGCTTAAAAAACAACCAAACAAACTAAAGAATCAACTATGGGCAACGAGTCGTATAATTCCTTCAAACGCAATAAAAGTATAACAACAGAAAATAATACAACCCTGACAAAACACTGAAGCGTAGAGGATCCGTAGAGTTTATTTCGTAGTCTCGTTCAAGTAACGGACGCTAGAGTACAGCTACGGCGAGTTGTGCTCCCGTTAAGAACGACTAAATTTATCCGTTATAATAATAATACAACGATTTCGTTAACGGAGCTTTTGAATTAGTAAGCACATTTTCCATCGCAGCAATAAAGAATACTCGAGTTTGCCTCATTTTTTTTTAATTCGTGTTTTCCTAGTAGAGTTTGAAAAAAATATTTTTTATATTTTTGTTTAACTTTCCATTCAATCCTTTCACTGTAAGGTTTCTTTTGTAAACAATTCATTTGTTTATGTTTTGTTTATTATGTGTTCGCGTACATTGTCTGAAAATGGGAAAATAAATTGAAAAGCTTGTTGTGCAGCTAAGCAGTCATTGTGAAGCATCAAATCGTTTCCAATAAACAACAGGTGAGTGCCTATTATTGTCAAAAAATATTACTTATTATTTTTTTATGAGTATCAAATTTATGTTACCTATAAAACAGTTTAACGTCACTAATAATAATTTATCTCAGGTGCAAAACTTCGCAATGTTTTATTATTTTTTTTGTAACTTCAATTACTTCGTAATTTGACCCTCTATTTTATTACTAGTTGCTACCTACCCGTGGATATTCACGGAAGGTTTTATACACATAAAAATAAATGACATCTAACAAAAAAGTATTTTTTGTTACATGTTTATTGATGATTAATTTTATCACAGTGTACTGCTATTTCTTCTCTTTGATGCCTGTGTTCTCCCTGTGCTCACGTATGGCTGTGAAACCATTGTATTCACAAAAAGAATTTTAAATAAATTAGCCGTAACACAAAGAGCCATGGAGAGAAGAATGCTAGGGATATCACTAAGAGACAGAAGAACCAATACATGGATACGACAGAAGACGGGAGTCACCGATGTAGTCCTTAAGGTCGCCAAACAAAAGTGGAGTTGGGCTGGCCACATAGCACGAACAGCAGATGCTAGATGGACCAAAAAAGTTCTTGAATGGCGACCAAGAACCGGCCGAAGAAGTGTTGGGAGGCCCCAGGCAAGATGGTCGGACGACATAAGGAAGGTTGCCGGGGGCGGATGGATGCGGTCGGCACAGGATAGGGAGCAGTGGAAATATAAGGGGGAGGCCTATGCCCAACGCTGGGCGCGAGAAGGCTGAGAAGAAAGAAAAAAGAAGTATTGCTATTTCATGTAAATTTAAACTTTTAACTTAATAAAATTTATTTTACAACTTTTATTTTAAAAAAATGTTTTTGTTCTATTTTAAAAGTGCAACGTGCATGAAACTTTGAAATTCAAGCAAAACAAGCAAACGAGCGCCAACACGAACAAATATTTTCCCTTTTATTCAACATAATCCAAGCTTTGTACTCACCTGATAAAGGCGAAATTTATTTCATGTCAACTTGGAGAAAATATTAGGTAATTATATCGCTTTAACTTTGTCATATTGTATTCTGCTAGTTTTGTATTGATACTAATAGTTTAGTGGTTCCTAAATGCAGCCTAAATACTATTCTAGATACTTCACAATAAAGATAAATAAATAAATACTTTTAAAAATCTCACCAAATGGCGGGTTAATTGACGTAGGCATTGTCTATCCAACCAACCACACACTCAAAATAATTAGTAGATATCAGTGGCGGATCCAGGATTCAATTTTGGGGGGGCTGAATGTCGTCACATGGTAAAAAGTACTGTCCGTTTTGGGACCCCCTAGCCCCCCCCCCCCCCTGGATCCGCTAGTGGTAGATATACTAATACCCAATTTGTAAAATAATCAGAAGCGCAGAGATTTGACCACGGTTTTCAAGTCTTTGAGGTCCCACTCAAACTGAAAGAACATTATGTTAGTTATTGTTTATATTGTTAACTACTTATCTCAACAGATGTACAGCAAAGGATAGACCTTCCGTCATGCATAAGCATTAAACCATTACCAACCAAACCAAACCAACATTAAACCAACCGACGATTAGCCATAAACCTGATGAAAAGTCCATCTTTTACTGCATATCTGTTGAGATACATAAGTGCTTATTGTGCTCAACTAGGTCTTGTAGAAAATCCGATGTTCTCGCAAATATCCCAGGAAATTTAGCTTTGTAGCGTAGATAATTGTCGGAAAGCTGGAAACTGTTTTAATCCCTTCATTAACATCCAAAGAAGGTTTCTTGAAGTTTGCACCAATTTTCCGCTTGTGCCCATAAACCGAACCCAGGGTGACCCATAAACCGAACAAATAATGTACTTTTTTCAGTTTTTCAGTAATAACTTCTAAACTATGCTTTCTAGGAAAATCGTGTCTTTCTATAAATTAAATTACATAATATTCTGCGTCGTTTGAGCATAAATACTTCTTTGTACCTCAAAAATTATTGTGATACAGACACTGCCAAGTACATATTAATTTTCGGAACAAATTGAAATATTCGTATTTTTCACTTTTGTTGTTGAATAACTCCCCAACTCAGGTATTTACGGTAATATTTCAGTAAAAGTATTTAATTGTGGGTCAATTTTCTCTAACTTGTGATTAAAAGTTTAGACCTACGGCACACAGTTCAGGATGCACAGGTGTTTAAAGAGAGACGGGTAAAATAAAGAAATTTATTAAATGATAGATTTAGATATGTTAAAAGTAAGATAATTTAAATTTTACGATTTCATTTTGTTGAAGTATAGTTTTTTAATTAAAATCTGATTTTTAATACTGTTACGCCACTGCCTAATATTTTATATCGAAAAGAGTATTTTTTTACATTCATTGGTTTTATTTAAATATATCATAAACGGTAAGTGTTAGGAAAAAATATTTATCTCACAATTTATCTAGAATAATTTCTCTATATTACGTTTGAAAAATAATTTATCTAATTTAAATACTAAGTGAGGTAGACATGATTAAAAATGGTATATAAAAAATAAGTTCATACATGTCGTCACTTTTTGTTAAATTACTTCTAAACCAAGCAATGTAGCGTAAATCTATTAAATTGCATTTAAAGCGAAATAAATTTTCTATAAAATGAGTATAATAAAATTAATTTTTGATTTATAATAAAAAAGTACTAGATGATCAAAGTTGATTTTGTGTAGAGGCACATTGCTAAGTAAGAACATTTTGTATGGGAAGCGTTGAATTATTTTACTAAATATTGATATTGATCATCTAGTACTTTTTTATTACAACTCCCAAATTAATTTTATTACACTTAATTTATAGGAATTTTTTTTAGCTTTAAATTCAATTTAATTGATTTACACCACACCGCATGGTTTAGAAGCAATTTAACAAAAAGTGACGGCATGTATGAACTTATTTTATATATACCATTTTTAATCAATTCTACCTAACTTATTATTTAAATTAGATAAATTATTTTTCAAACGTAATATAGAGAAATTATTCTAGATAAATTGTGAGATAAATATTTTTTCCGAACACTTACCGTTTAGGACATATTTTAATAAAACCAATGAATGTAAAAAAAATACTCTTTTCGATATAAAATATTAGGCAGTGGCGTAACAGTATTAAAAATCAGATTTTAATTGAAAAAACTATACATAAATAAAATGAAATCGTAAAATTTAAATTATCTTACTTTTAACATATCTAAATCTATCATTTAATAAATTTCTTTATTTTACCCGTCTCTCTTTAAACACCTGTGCATCCTGAACTGTGTGCCGTAGGTCTGAACTTTTAATCACAAGTTAGAGAAAATTGACTCACAATTAAATATTTTTAGTAAAATATTACCGTAAATACCTGAGTTGGGGAGTTATTCAACAACAAAAGTGAAAAATACGAATATTTCAATTTGTTCCGAAAATTAATATGTACTTGGCAGTGTCTGTATCACAATAATTTTTGAGGTACAAAGAAGTATTTATGCTTAAACGACGCAGAATATTATGTACTTTAATTTATAGAAAGACACCATTTTCCTAGAAAGCATAGTTTAGAAGTTATTACTGAAAAACTGAAAAAAGTACATTATTTTTTCGGTTTATGGGTCACCCTGTACTTAGCACAAGCGGAAAATTGGTGCAAACTTCAAAAAACCTTATTTGCATGTTAATGAAGGGAATCAAATAGTTTCCAGCTTTCCGACAATTATCTACGCTATACCCCCTTTTTTAATGTTAAAACACCGGTCTAAAAGTAATAATTTTGATTTTCAAAAATAATTGAGAGAACAAGACGATTCTATTTTTATAACAATAAACACTTTAATTATTTTTTTCTCTCTGTCCATTTTCCCAAAAGTACTTTTCAGCTTTTTAACGATTTTAAGCCACAATATCTATAAATAAAATCATTTTATAAAATTTCTCCAATAATTTTAATTGAAAAGCACTCGACAAAATGAAACGGTCAAACGGATATAAGTAGAATATTTTCGTACTTTAAAATGAATTATATTATAATATTCACAAATCACCCAGTTCGGGTGGAATGCCGAATATTATAAAAAATGAATATTGGATGAATTGGATATACTGAAAATTTCAATATAAATATTATATTTTCCGACAAAAGTTCCACATTTTAAAATAAATCATACATCTAAATTGTGGATGTAGATTGTGGATATATTTATTTATTTATTGCTACAATTACAAAGTATACATTGTTCAAGTTTGCCTCCCCCACTATATTATTATACATACTACGAAAACAAAATCGAATCAAGATGTAAGTTTGAATGAGTACACGGTTGGGGCAGTTGGTTGGAACGCGGGCCTCTAATCAGGATGTACCGGGTCAGAATCTCAATGATGACGATGTATTCTACGACACATAAAGTCAGCTTCCAACGATACGCGAATCCGGCTTCGTACGTAGATTCACACACCGTAGAAAGGGGTGAGTCCGTAAATCTACAGACGCTTTCATAGCGATTTGTATGACGGTATGTACAAATCCAAATTCACGTACAAATCCAAAATCACGTACAAATCCAGATTCTCGCACCATAGGGAGCCGGTGTAAGATATTAGACACGAGATGAGAAATTTAAATAGGAATAATAACAAAATTTGAATACTTAATTATTATTTTATCATATAAAATATAGAAAAAAACCGAAATACTTTCCTCCGCATTTCATAGTACGAGTATGCTAAAAGCTTATGTCGTGATGGTCATAATCATGGCTTAAAAATTAAGATTCGAATTGGGAAAAATCGCTTGCTTGTCAATTATGCCAACAATTGCAAACACAATATTGTGACACAGGTGTGATTTTACAGAATCCATTTGTTTGTACTGCGTGCCTTCTGTAAATGCGTTTAAGAGTATGCATACCAACATTTTAAAAATTTCTAAAAACGGGAGACCTTATATCTCGACAACCGATGCTAAATATTCTTTGGAACAAAATAGGGTAGATGCATTGAACCTTTATCTAGGGAATAACCGTAAAAGATTTTTTATATATTGTATAGGTTTCTCAAAAAAAAAAATTGAAAAACACATCTGATCTTTTTTCCGAAAAACGGAAACTCGTTGCCCGAAAGTCGCGGAGTAATATTTTTTTGTACTGATAAAATTCATTAAAATTTAGGGAATAATAATAACAATAGACGCAAAATTAACCCCAAAAAATAGTTAAACTCGCTATTTTTACCATTTTTTCATGCGATTGTTCACGCAATTTTGAACCTTAATGCCGTGGAAAATGACTGTGACGTCTTTCTTGGTGCCAAGCCCTAAATAAGTGTGTTTCTAAAAATAAAAAGAATATCCAACATTTTTTTTACGTTCACCATTTCGTTACCCTATGATGCCACGAAATGAACAACAATTTATGAATACGTGAAAATGAATGAAGCAATCTCCATTGAATATTTTTCATTTCGCGGGCGCCTGTATAGTGTATAATAACTTTATCAGCCCCTCTGTTGATTCAGCCACGCAATGCTAAATTGAAATATTACGCAAATATGCGTTACTTATTTAAAATCCAATTCCGCCTGGTACCCAAATAAATATTATTGAATTGAAGTATATGAATATAAAAATATGCAATAATTTTACGTATAATTCGGATCTACGAGTACACTGTGATGCCGGGATTTATCCGGCATAATTTTTTTTATGTTATGTACCTATCTATACAGGGTGATTGGTTCCGCTATTCAGATATTTTGAGAGGTGATAGAGAGTGTTCTAAAACGTAGATCTGCCAAAGGGATGTCATCCCAATTGTTAAGGGTTGCGGAGTTACACCCTTTTAAAAAAATTCCACCCCCGACATCGACCACCATCACATTCCACTGAATAACTCTGATGCTATGAGTCCAAAATTAATAAAAAAAAAATAATTTTGTATTGTTATAAAACAAGCTTTTATCTTATGTCAAAAATATTAAATAATAATAATAATAACTTTGCTAAAATTAAACACAAAAACAAAATTTCATTTTTTTTTGTTGAAAGTTTTGATATCTTTTAATTTTTTTTCAATAAAAACTATAATTAACTAGTACTTTTTTTTCTTTTAATAAATACACTAGACCCTTGTGAATAAAAATGCCGAACATTATCTATCCATATTTTGAACCAGTTTTTCAAAATCTTCGATTTTGTAAGTACATATTCAATAAAAGTTTCATCAGAAATTTATAGTTCGCTACTGATGATTACCTCTTTAAGTAGGTTCGTAGAGGTGGTCAGTAGCGAACTACAAATTTCTGATGAAACTTTTATTGAATATGTACTTACAAAATCGAAGATTTTGAAAAACTGGTTCAAAATATGGATAGATAATGTTCGGCATTTTTATTTACAAGGGTCTAGTGTATTTATTAAAAGAAAAAAAAGTACTAGTTAATTATAGTTTTTATTGAAAAAAAATTAAAAGATGTCAAAACTTTCAACAAAAAAAAAATGAAATTTTGTTTTTGTGTTTAATTTTAGCAAAGATATTATTATTATTATTTAATATTTTTGACATAAGATAAAAGCTTATTTTATAACAATACAAAATTATTTTTTTTATTGATTTTGGACTCATAGCATCAGAGTTATTCAGTGAAATGTGATGGTAGTCGATGTCGGGGGTGGAAATTTTTTTTAAAGGGTGTAACTCCGCAACCCTTAAGAATTGGGATGACATCCCTTTGGCAGATCTACGTTTTAGAACACCCTCTATCACCTCTCAAAATATCTTAATAGCGGAACCAATCACCCTGTATACATACACGATTCACCACTCTCCTTACCCAACATTTTTACACACTCCTATTTTGCATTACGGCATAAACGATCTACAATTCTATTAACTCAAAACGCGCCATTTCTTAATAATCAAGATAGATTTAGAAGCAATTTCTAGACAGCCACGTTTCTTAAAACATCAGATACTATATAGGTACGGCACCCTCTCCTTCATCCTCGCAACTGACATTCTCTCCAGATCTCCAAATCATTTCAGTTTATTAATCTTCGTTTGAATTATAACGGCACGCCCATTGCAACTCCATTATAAAAAAATATCATTTTTCATAATAATTTCAGGATTTTACGACACATTCTTCCCAATGACCAAATCTCCCCAGTCCCCATATTTGATTGGATTGGATCACCAAGTCATCTTGTCCCTTCTGAACAGCGCTCATACTTATGTGTGAGCACCAGATGAGAAATAAATATTTGATTATGTTCTGCTCTGTTGAACAGAATTTTACCTTCTTCTTATACTCTACTATCCCCTGTCTCTTGTTTACCGTCTACTGTCTCTTGTTTACCGTCTACTGTCTCTTGCGATGTGAACTCCCAGCCATATTGCCATCTTAAGGAAGTCTTCCAAGCATCCTTCTTCCTTCTGGTTTCCCATGTAGAGCAAGCTGTGCTATTCTTTTGGGGTCCATTTTCCCTTGTGGTTTTTTCAATATCTTCTCCTTAGTCTCCCCTTTCTGATAATATCTTGAATATTACTTACTGCTAGCCACTTGCGTTCCACTGCTGGACATAGGCCTCTTCTAAACTCTTGCACTGTCTTCTATCTTGGGCTATCTGCTGCCATCTACGACCCGTAAGCTGGACAATGTCTTGAATATTACGCAGAATTATTGCTTTACTTTTAAGATGTTAATTCATCGAAATTGTATAAGTATTATTTATTGTTGACGAAGTGCAGTTTTGAACCAGTTACATCCAGACCTGTATTAAATAATAATATGTTTGTGTTTTATACTGACTTCATTTCCAAATTCTGTTGTCATTGACGTAATGTAGTTCTAGACCATTTTGATCCAGAGCTGCAATGAACTAAATCACACCTGTTATAACTTTGTATTTTCACCAGTCACAATGTATTTATTGATTGAATCCTTTTTTGCTGTTACTGTTTATTAATTTATCTCATTTAATTTTGTAATATTTATTTAATAGTACATGGTTGGCGCAGTTGGTTGAGGCGGCAGTCTCTCGTGCGGGAGGTGCCAGGTTCAAACCCCGGCGCTGGCGATGTATTCCACACTTTGCGATACAGGCTTTTAGCCTAGTGCAAGGTGTGCAGGAAAGTATTTGGGTTTGTGTATGCAAGCCCAGATCCTTTTTAAAAATATATAAATGTGAGCCTGAAGATTCCAAGTGCCTTGAATAAGACCTACGGATGATTAGAGAATAATAAACAACATAAAATGTTAGCTATCTAGTAAATTTTATCTCATAATTATTATCCGAGAGCTTTGAAGCTTTTGTAATAAGTACGAGTAGAATAAAGAAGATCTTAAAAGGAATGACTGCGTTTATAGCCTAAGGTTCTTCTTGAGATAGAAATAATATTCAGACTGATCAAAGGATGAACTTATAGCGAACATACAGACAGAAGGAAACTGTTATTTTATAAATACAGGACATATGTTGGCAACCTTTTTAACTGTGTTGGGTCGTAGTAGTAAGTACCTAATGTTGCAAAAAGTATTTCAATGTACCAACCTATGTCACGTCTGCTTTGTCACTGTTATTTTAACTTTTTCTCTGTTTTATAAAAGTCCTCCTCTCAACTTAATATTATTATTACAACTGTCATGTTTAAGGGATATTTTTACAACATGTAATTTAAGTGTAACATTTTTGGGATGAGTGCTAAGATGCTTTAGAAGTTTTGTCCCTCTAATGTAATAGGGCATTACTTGAACTTGATCTGTAGTGTTTTTTGTTTAGGTTGTGTTTATACGTGGGTTATGTCTGTTTGTGTACCGTGAATAAATAAATAAACAAATAAATCCCTTCCAATTTTATATTCGTGAGGTAATTGCCGAATAAATTAACTAATTTGATTTTGCTAGGTACCAAATAATTATGCTTAATTTTTGTTATCATTTATTATACTTTGTTGCTATTGGGTACTTATTTAGTTTTATATAGTGCATACTGTTGTTATATTTTTTATCATGTTATATTTGCATTTATTCACTTTGTGGTAGGTTATGTTCATATATTGAATTATTTGTGTTTTAAGCTGAACGGGTTGATATTGTATATATTTTTAAATTTTACAGATATAATAAATAAATAACATATTTAATTTTCGTCCCGATATATGCCTGCCACAGGTTTGGAACATCTGATTTGTTAAATGGATTGAAAAAATATTATTTTACCATTCTGAAAAGCGTGCGTTTGAATGAACAAAAGCTTTATTGTTATTAAAAATATTGTTCATACCGACTGGGCGTAGTAAAGCCTGTTCCACATGGGGTATAAAAGCTCTAGTGCCTACTATATAGTTTCCTCCAATAAGTTGCAGGCAAAATTAAACTCATGAAAAATGAATTTTAAAAAAATCTTATATTTTCCCTTATGTTCCGAAAATGACATAATTTTAATTTGTTTACAATTCATTCACATAAAGCGTCGGGATCGATTCAATTTCACTCGGATTCACATACTTTGCAAATAAAAAAAAACATTATATGTGCGTACATAAATTAATTTTACTATTTTCCTTAAAATGAGAATGACCCACCTTCCTACACCCTAGAAGTCTGGACTCATACTTTTATCAGATACTTAGTGAAGACACAAAAAGAACTAGAAACGATAGGGAAATGATCGTCCTAGTGATTTTTTTTTAATATCTTTTATCCTGAAAATCTGCCCTAAAATTATATTTCAAAGGAACATCTTACAATAACATCGACGCTTAAACAAGTATCCAAAATTCGGCACTAAAAATTATATTCTGTGTATACGGGACTTAATAGAAATGTCTACATACTAGACATGTGCGCCGGCTGCAAAAAAGCCGGCGGCGGCGCCCATGTCTAAAATAGCCGGCGGCGGCGCCACGCCGGCGGCGTGGATCCAAAGTGGGGGGAAGCATTGGATTTTTTTGCAATATTGTTTTAAATGATTCAATACGTATATGTGAAAAGGATAATGATAAAATCGATTTATTTATTTTGAAAAACTATGATTATTTCAATAATAAAGTGAAATAAAAGCTCATATTTGAAAAATAATGGAAAAATTCATTATTGCCTTTTTATGGTGCTGGAGGGCAGGTCAAAAAAAACAAATCCATAAAGTCAAACGCGTCAGAATGAGCCTAACTATGGGCAGTAGTGCAATCGAACAGGTTTCTTTTTTGGCAATATTTGGGCTGTTAGCTAAACGGTGAGTGGAATGCAAACTCTGAAATAAAGTCCAGAATTGCGATGACGAGGTCGACCTTCCACAAAATTCAAAATTCCTATGTAACCAAGAACTACGGTTCAGCATAAGCTGTAAAAACATATGTGTTATATGTGCTGTTGCTTGGAATGGAAGGGTAATTTAATAAAATTATCTAATTTAAGTTTTGAGGTGGTCTGTAGCCTGGTTGGTAACGCGCTCGACTGTTAATCCAGTGGGCGCGGGTTCAATCCCTTTATAAATCCCAGGGGATTTTAAGCTTTCTCTGAAGTGTACAAAGATGTATGTGGGTTTATTTCGATAAACCCAGATTCATTTTATTAAAAAAGAAACTTATTTTGGATGTTATTTTAGGTATAAAAATAAGGAAAATAAATAAATAAAGATATATTGTGGTGTTTTTAGTCGAAAGGTGCATAAATTAATAATGACATCAACCAAAATACGTAATGATTACCGGTGGAAAGATAAATTACAATTTGAGAGTAGTCTGTAATCACAGTCCGAGAAACCACGTTAGGGGATAGTAAATTTTTTTTTTTTTTATTAAAATGCAGCCTTGGATGAGCGAAATAATTGGATTTTTACGTTAAAATATCTAATATCAAAATATAATCACATTTTGACACTTTGAAGATCGTAAACGTAAAAATTACCAAATGAATATCGTTTTTTGTCAAGAGAAGAGGAGTCTTAACTATTTCTACAGTACTTATTGTATTAAAATAAATTAAATATAGCATCTCTCTCTCTCCTATCGATTTCCTCACTGCTGAGGACAATCTAGATGTGATTCCAAGTTCCTGAAGGATAGAGGCATTTGTCCTTCTTGCAGTCCATGGGATCCGCAGCATGCGCCTCTAACACCACATCTCGAAAGCGTCAACTCTAGCTTTGTCCCTCGCTCGCAAGGTCCAAGATTCCACCCCATAGAGGAAAATAGAGAACACAAGCGCCCGCACCAATTTAATTTTTAGCCCTCTGGATATTCTTCGGTCTTTCCATATTTTATCAAGGCGTGTGATAGCGTTCTTTGACATCCCAATCCGTCTTCTGATCTCCGCCTCGCATCCTCCTGCGTCATTTAGCACGGATCCGAGGTATGTGAAACTCTCGACAACCTCCAGGTCAGTGAGTGCACCTGTTTTCTGGAGAATAGCGAATCTAGTCAAGTGGAATGAAAATAATTTCGATTAGGTACTTCGATAAAATCAAAGGTTAAACTAATGAAAAGATAGAACGGTTGACCGAAAATACGAAAGGCCGCATATTTTGGTCAGATATTTCTGGAAGAAAAATATAGCCTTCTGCTAAAATTTACGTGGTTTAAAAATTTCAGCGTGGTATGATAAAATCGACCGGTGTCCTAAAAATCGATCAACTATAAATTCTGAGTTTTCCTTGTGATTCCCAGTTAACATAGAATAACGTTTGTTCATTTAATTTCCACCATGAAGAACCAAATTATTAATGCCTCCATCCCATCCTATTTCTTGTTTTAGAATCAAATAAATAAGGTACAGAAAATTCCCCGATTTTTTTTTATTCCAAACCAAATGAACGAAATATGTGAGACGTAGGAGTGGGTTAACAATGCATTAGTTATTATTCGACATCTTATATAATTACTGAATCCTAGCGTCGCCACAGCTGAATGCTTCATTTTTTTACATGGAAAAGTACTTATTTCGATTTCTGTCTCAAAAAACACAGGATAAATATTTTTGGTCCCGCAGTTCACACGCCGCCGGCGTGAGCGTTTTGTCGGCGGCGGCGCGCCGACCATGATTAGCGGCGGCGCGCCGGCGCGGCGCTCATGTCTACTACATACCCACACGAGGTGAGGAAAATATAAAAACATATTTTCTGCCCTTTCTCATTACACAGAGTAGTGGACCTTTGATAAAAAAACACCTTCTCTTTCAGAGAGCAACCCGAAACATGTATATTATTGTATATTGTATATAGGTGTTTTATGTTTCGTTATACTCCTGCACGTCATTTATATTTCATACTTCCAATTTCGAAAATGGAATCCTCTTGATTTCAATTTAAGATTGTGAGATAGGTAGGTACCTTCTTACGTCATATTATACCTGCAGACGTTTTGTCAGAATCGCTTTTTTTTTATTCCATACAACACGTGGTACCTGAATATTTGATGGACAGGACGCACCTTCGACTCGGAGCGATTGGATGAAATTAGTTAAAGATTTACTTGCCATACACAAATTTCAAGAGTTTGTGTGTTTGCCTCCATAGAGTTATATTAGTTTATCTAGGTACTGTTATATACTGAAGGATTTTTTTAAAATTGAAATAATTACATGCCGCGGCTCTCAACTCTACGCGCTAATTATTTAGCACAAGGAAGTATTTACCTACAATTTTTAATTGATGGACTCTTGAATTGTCAAAAATTTCGACACAATTCTAATCCCGCTCCTGACCTACACCACTTTTCGATAATCCCGGCCCGTATTTATAATTATAATATATTATGTTGTTGGTAGGTAACTTCATTATTTATTTTTCTTGGGATAATCAACTGGAAAACCGTCTTAAGTCACCATTTGTGAGACATGAACGGTTCGTTTGATTGTTGTTTTTATTCATACGTGAGCATTCCTATCGTTTCCTTGCTTCTTACCAGCCAGCCTCCCGTTAATGCAATTATGTTTCCATCCTTGGACAAGGACACTGAAGGAATGTAAGTAAGGGGTGGGGTTTGTCGGGGGGGCTCCCTTCTGGCTAACCCTGAGCCCACCTCCTCAAAATATTTTGCCAAGAAGTGCGGGCAAAGAGGACGCTATAAACGCCTGTGCTACCCGGGGGGTGCGGAGGGCCTTAAGCCCGTGGGAGTCTTTCAATATATAATATGGGTTTCAATTTGAAGAATACAATACGAGTAAAATGAGTAAATTGGAAAGTTGGGGATTGACCTAGTGTATCACCACCACCTTGACATTTCTCTAGTACCTGCATCATCTGTGTGTAATGTAAGGTGTTACAAAAGGAGCATTTCTCAGCACGCCAGGCGTACATATATCTAGGTACTAAATTATTTCATTTTCACAGCGAAACACTAAATAAATTTTAGTTAGGTATTCCCTACTAAATATTTATTTGCGAACATCACTTGGAATAATGAATCACTGTCTGGAATATTGAGTGACAAAGACATAGTTTACAAGCATTCCCTTCAGCTGAGATTCCAACAATTTTATACAACAATTAATTATTCATAGAAACATTCTCTGCCGTTTCATGTATTTAACATTTTCATGTAATTTCCACATACTTGCATACATACGTCGTTGCATACTTAAGGCACCCAGCTATGATGTAACGGTTATTTTCCAATTAATTAAAAATAATATTTTTTTTTAATGAATCTGGGTTTATCAAAATAAACCCAAATACACCTTAGTGCACTTCACAGTAAGCTTGTGTCGTGACGTGGAGTAGGTCGGCATCGGGGATCGATCCCGCGCCCACTGGATTAACAGTCAAGCGCGTTACCAACCAGGCTACCGACTACCTCACCCTGGTTTATTAATTCTTTTTCTTCTGCGTCGATGTCCTCACTGCTGAGGGTCGTGACCATCCTCTCTCCTTGTCCGTACTACGTTCTGGATTGTTGTCCTCCACCTCTCCCGACACACCGCCGTACGCATTGCTCCACCCACTGATGTACCTGTGGCAGCCTTGATTTGGTCAGTCCATCTAGTGGGGGATCTTCCTCTACCTCTTCTGCCTTCTACTCCTCCCACGACCATAAATTTTTTAAGGCTATTGTCGTCTCTTCTGGCAATGTGTCCGAAAAATAATGTAATCAATATAAAAAAATCTCTGCAACTTTCGGGAAACGAGTAGCTGTCGTTCGGAAAAAAGATCAGAGAAACCTATTCAATTTATAAAAAATATTTTACGGCCATTGCTTAAACAAAGGTTCAATGTTTTTCACCCTATTTTTTTCCAAAGCATGTTTTGTAAGATTGTCGAGATCTAAGGTCTTCCTTATTTTTAATTTTTGGAATATCAATTATTATGCCTACTCCTATTTTTTTTTTAACAGAAATCTGAAATATATAATTTTAAGATCGACTCCAGTACACCTAATTACGATTTGTTTCTCGATTTTATCTACGTGCCTACCCGAAAAAAATGAAAAGTTTTCGAGTTATTTAAACATACATTCCCTGAACCTGTGACAAATTATTTCACACATTTCCTAAATTGACTCGGCATTGTATACATTTCCTAGGATTTTTATACAATTCCTTAATTACATACATTTCCGGTAACATATACTTTTTACAAAGTAAAAGTGATGCGAGACTTTTACAAGTCTTGTCGGCAGATCAATCAATCAACCACATCAGTCAATTATTAGTCCACAAAATGAGAGAAACTTCACACACTACTCTCTCTATTTATCCCACAAGGGACGTATCTCACGTATCATGAAGGTAGATAACTACCAGAACCGCGCAATACCTATCTATATAATAAAGTAAAGTCTGATTTTCGTAAATGTTCGCATAACTCCCGCATTTTACGATGGATAACTGTGAATATTTAGAATAACATTTGCAATAATATAGGCTGTGTCTTAACGTCGCCGGTTTTTGGATAAAAAGCTTTTCCTGGGAGATGCCAAGATAATAAGGGGATCCAAGGGTTGTGTGGGGTCATGTGTGATATAATATGAAAGGGCGTTTGAAAAGAAATTCAGATCTTATGCCACATTTTGTCCACCACAAGCCTATAAAGTATGCCGGGTTGGTTTGGCAAATTTGCCGTTGCCCGCACGGGTAACTCAGCTAGTCTACGAGAAATCATTCTATCATAGGGGCTTTTATTTTATACATGAATTTTGGGTAAAAATAATAATCCATAAGGAAATTGGATAATAATGTTTTGTACGTCGTTCATTCCATTATGTAGGGAAATGTGAAGATTACGCCCTAATGATGCCCCATATTATTAGCCCCAGAAGGAGAAATTTTAAAGGGCAATCATGGAGAATTACGTCACATCATGGTATCATCAACTTACATAATTCTAGGGTATCGATGTAGCGCAGGACCGTGGCAACTTTTGCGCAGCTGTCATCGAAAATTATTCGATCACATTTTTTCATTGACATTACGAGCCTACAAAAATGTTTTGATTGTTATTTACTGATGTCCATTTTTTTAAATCGCTGCTATAATTAATTATTAGGTTTGCCAGAGCTGAGCCACTATATGTTTAATATGTAGATTTTGATTTATAAAATGAATGAGGTGGTCGGTGGCCTGGTTGGTAACGCGCTCGACTGTGGGCGCTCGATCCGGTGGGCGCGAGTTCGATCCCTGATGCCGACTTACTCCGCTTCACGACACAAGCTTTTTAAGCTTACTGTGAAGTGTACAAAAATCTATTTGGGTTTGCGTCGATGAACCTAGATTCATTAAAAAATATTACTACGCTAAATAAAAACCTAAACGCTAAAAAAAAATTCACCATAAGAATGTAGTACAATAATTATCGTGTAAGGATATGAAAGTCAAGGTATGTTGGCAACAGGGCACAAACGCTTAATGTAACCGCTAGGAGATCCATAGGAAGACCCAAGCGCAGGTGGAGGGAAGTGGTGAGACAGGACATGAGGGAGAGTGACGTTGTACCGGAGGATGCGCAAGATAGAGCAAAGTGGCAGCGAAACACAAGAAAAGCAGACACCACCACTATGTGGGATTAATAATTGCTAAGAAGAAGAAGATATGGAAGTCAGGTGATCTGTTCTGGCCGCTTGCTCCGCAAATTGCTTCATTTTTGACAGTTTATAGCTAGTTGTAAAATATTTTATAAGCAGCTCACAGAACTAATTCGACTAGAATATCATCTCATGGCATTATACTTTCCTCTTGAAGTAATATGAAAAACATTACCCAAATCATCATAATGACAAAATAATGGCCAAAGGGATATTCCTTTTATTACAGCTAAAGAGATTTAGGGATTGTAGGGTATCCGAAAATCCTTGAATAAATCTGTTGTACAGATTCCAGGAACTTTTCAGATAGGCAAAAACAAAAACTATGAGCTTTACGAAAGCTGTAGAAATCCAAAAAAACGTACCTACAAAAAAACTCTCGTGGATTTTAAACAAAAAATAATACCTAATTGCGAAAGTTACGATGTGAGGTCCTACGTCTCATTGGTATGTGGTGGGTTTACGGAATTTACAATCCCATTAGTCCAGTATTTTGTATGTAAATAAGGATTGTGTATGTAATAAATTTAAGTGCAAGCAGTTGGTTGTAAGCGGACTGCCAATTTGGAGGTGCCGGGTTTAAATCTCAGTGTCGACGATGTATTTTGCATTTTGCAATACCAGCTTTTCACTTACTATAAAGTATACAGGAAAGTATTTGGGTTTGTGTATGCGGGCCCACATCCATTTTTATAAAAGAAAAAGAAAAAAAACAGTATACATAATGACTCCTATCCAGTAATTTAAAAAGCAACGCAATTAACAGAATAGGTACACACAATCGTACCTACTACTACCAGTGCCACCTGGTGGAAGAATAACGTATTAAAATATTTTTTAATTCATTCGCTACGCACTAACATTATGAAATAGAGCTCAAAGTAACATCTGTTTTTGACACGGTTTTCAACCTTTTCTAATTTAATTAATAACCCGGGGATTGGATATTATTATTATTTTATTCATGCACATGTTTTCAGGTGAAACTACTTAATGTATTATTGGGGGTGGGGGTTGCGGGTTGTCTGTCAATTAAAATTTTGAAATTGACGTGGCATGAAAATGACTACATATTACGAGTTGTTGCTTCCAAACTATTGTTTCGAAGCTTTGGATGAAAAGTCTACAAATAAAATAAAATACCCTTTATTGCATGCGTAAAAACACACAAAGGACGGGCTTATTGTCAAAAGGCAGTTTCTGCCAGCCAATCCATGACATGTAACTGAATTGGTTGTCTTCGAGTAAAATAATTGCTAAATTTCATTATACTGCCGTCACGATCAACAATCAGCATAAGCCAAAAAAATGAAATAATTGCGAAAAAAATATGTGGGTTTGCCTGGATGGGGGGGGGGGAGGAAAATAGGGGTTTCGTATATAAACTCAGACTTTTCATGGTTCAAAATATGTACGGGTCTAAGATTGAAACACTCATTTCGCGACGGTGACGGCAACCTCGCCTAAAATGTTGTATGCATTAATCCTACATCATGGCTAGAGAAAGAGAGAAATGTCAAGGTGGCAGTGGATGTACCCCTCTACCATGATGTCCACAAAAATACACAATCAATATAATTTATATTATTTTCTAAGGCTCTAGAGTCAAACGAAATTGAGTGATTCCAAATGATTTACCTTAGTACGGGCTCAGCCTAGTTAGGCAGATTCGAGTTAATGCCAATTATTTTGAACACAATTATTATTCCCTCTCCCCGTGAGAAAAACCACATACTCATTTGTATTGGGAGCTCACACAATACATATTATGATGGTAGTCAAAAGTGAACGATAACAACAACAAATACCATGTATGTGTTAAAAGTATCATTAAAATAATTGGTTCCATCGAACAAAGTCGAGTAAAGTCGATACCAATCATTTTAATCACGATGATACGTAGTTATAACAAATTAATTAACCAAGCCATTAAATTTCCTAAACCTCATTTTGTTCGGTCGATACTTCATGTAGGTAACAAGTTCCTAAAACCAACATTATACAAATTATTGCGATAGCTTCTTTGATTGACATTCGCCAGATTAATATGCTCTATTCGGTTGTATCAACACATGTGTTTCTTTAGTAATCTTAAGGCTCACATACAGACAATCAACATATATGAAGTAAGAAAATAGAGATAACACAAATAGTTCCATCAAAGTTTCCCGAAAGTCGTATTTTTTTTTAGTAGTGATAAGTAATATGCATTGATATGTAATATGGTTGTGAGTCAAGATATTTATTTATTTATTTAAACTTAAAGTAAACAACAAACACATATAAATATACAAAATGGACATAGTGCAGATTATAAAACGTTGTTTACTAGGGCGAACTTATCGCAGAACTGCGATTTCTTCCAGTTAGCCCCATATATAATATGAGAGATATGAGAGACTGTGGAGCATCCCTGGAAGATGAACAGGATAGAGCCGAGTGGCGACGGAAGACAAGAATGGCAGACCCCAGCATCATGTGGGAATAATAAATGCCCAGAGAGAGAGAGAGAGAGGTAATATGCATTAAAATCTATAAATGTCTACAATTTTTTTTATTTAAAAAAAGGCTATTTTTAACATCTGATCATGCGATTGTTTACGCGATTTTGGACCTTAACGCCGTAGGAAATGAAACATAGGTACTCACTCAATTAGGTAGTACCCCTCTTCTTAAGATTTGAACAAATTATCCTTGGCCCAAATAGTGGAAGCGTATGTAGTACTAATATAATTTTACTCGATAGTAAAATACGAAGATGTAGAATATGTAAAATGTTTATGTTATGTAGCGAATATTATGAAAGTTTTCCCATAAATAATCCAATTTTCCGGATATTAATTAATAGGATTAATAATCAATAAATTTAATATTGTAGCTCCAGGCATGATGAGGTATTAACGAAATAATAAAACAAGTTCAAAGTTTTATTTTCACTTTTAAACTTTTGACCGATAATGGTGTCTGATACTAGTAAATTAAATTATGTATCTTTTTTAAATAAATTATTATGTGTTAAAGAGAAAAGGCTCTGGTAGAATATCAGTGTTCACTAGTTAATATTTAGAAAACATTCTTTACAATATTATTGTGAGTGTCGATCTCCCCTGTTTGCATAGAGGTAAAAACAATGTTCACGAATACAAACGATGTAGATTCACAAAAAAGGTAGATACGATAATTTTATGAAAATTGACTCAGTTTGTCAGTTTATAGATACATGGTTAAATACGAAAAGTGTTGATGACTCCAGCAAGTAGAAATTAATCGATAGAAAAATAATTCCATAAATTAACTACTTCTGAACTTGGGGTGATTCCCGTAATTTATTAGATATCTTCGTCAACTAAATGTTTATGATAAGACGCAGTGCCTCTAGGAGATATTTTTTTAGGTGGATTTCCAAAAGGAACTCTACCTATTCATTTCTCCCGTGATGTCGCAGAATTGAAAAATTTCTACTCAGTATCACTAATTAGGACCAGGAGAACCCGAATCCGAACTTGGTTTAAAAGTTTATATATATAAGCCATATATATGTCCCTTTTCTTGTGCGCACGTTTGCGGCCAACCTATGCGTCGCAGAAACGTGAAACTTGGGTGGTAGATTTTTGGTAAGTGGTAGATGAACTGATAGGAGATTGGGTGAAATCCATTAAGAGGAAGGTTCACTTTTTAAGGCTTTAAATTAAAAAACAATCATTCTGAGGGGATCCAATGATTGTGAGGGTCTGTGTCTGGTATCGCATGAAAGGGCATTAAATAAGGAATACAGATCAAAAGTTAGATTTTGTCTAGCTCAATTCCTCGGACTACACTGATCGATCGAAAGATCTAGTTAAGTAGTTACCGCATGGGTACTAGCGTGTTTGTTGTCTTAGAAAAGTGCTTCACGATACGAGTAGAACTCACATCTTTTTTCAAATTTCTAGTGCTTAGGTACCGGTACCAATCCATATTATGTGTGGAATGAAAATAATATGATTATTGGATTAGGTACTTCCAATAATCATATTATTAATTACTTGAAGTACTTAATCAAATATTTTTTCGTCATACGGTACTTCGATAATCAAAGAATAAACTACATCCATACTACTTCATCACTTCGCTGGTTTATTTGCTGATAATATTGTGATTGTTTTTATTGTACAGATGTACTCTTAAAATTAATAAAATTAATAAATCACTTGAAATCTACCTATGCCTGTGGCGTGCCAAAGGATTTTTTTTTAATATTCTGCCCCTTTTATATATATTCAGCCAAAATTTACTTTGTCGCTAATTTTGTCCTTATTTTGCGTTTACATTCTCATATAAAATTATAATGAGTTGAAGCGCCCGATGGTAAAACATTTTTTGTATATTAATATTTTTGCCCCGAAATGCTCAAGCATCATCAGTCAAAATGTACATAAGGTACTGCATTTCTATATACTGAAGTATGTCTGGACGTGAAGGGTCCTTGACAAAAGGGGGTTAGTATTTATATCACAACTTATTGATTATTCTATCCCATTGTCATAACATTCTGAGTACTTCGTCTCAAGTTTCATTGTCCATACAGACTGATAACAGTACGTTGGCTTTTAATAGTATTAGTTGACATGGAAATTTTCTCAGAAAAATCTAAGAATACAATGCTCGTAGTCTTATACAAAGTTGTAGAATATGATTTCCTTTCTATTATTGAAGTTATGAAAAGATTCTCGGACATTGAGATGAGAATTATTCTTGTTATGCGAGATGAATTTCCAAATTATTTATAGCAGGTATTATAATAAAAATATCTAAGTAAAAAAATAACTACTAAGTGCATACATAGATTGCTTTTGCTTTTATTAGGTTAGTTTTTTTAATATAAATTCAACCAAAAAATGATTTTGCTACAGGTATAATACCAAAATCGCTAACGAATTATTTTGAGAAATTAAATTTATCGGAATAAATACATAAAAGTGCTATATTTGCAATATTGTAAGACGATTTCTAAATACCTACTGATATTTCAGACACAGTGCTTGTATTTTAGACCCCGTGTTGAGCCTTCTTCCGTGATATCTGGATTCTGGATAGGTGAATTTTTCCCAATGTTAGGCTGATAAGTCTATATCTCGATCATGAATGATAAATATATGTAGACTTTTCTGGCTGATAATACTGAGAACTGTCTTGGCGAGTCTTGCCTCCGCGTATGAAAAATATATTATACAATGGTATTATATGGGTATTTCATGTATGGTTAAAATATATTGGTACCTATACTAGCGTGTCGTATTAATTTTTGTACCTGCTGTTATTATTTTATAAATAAAATAAGCGCCATCTGGAGAAAATGTATAAAAATATTTTATTTATTTATTGATTACACCTATTTTGTGATACGTTGGCGACATCTGTTGTAACTCGCCCGGACACACTTATTTCTTTTAGTTTACAGAAGATTTTTTTTTTTCAATTTTCAAACTAAAACTTGTATGAAATTTTTATAATTCTCTAGAAAACGAGTATCCGCCTTTTATTAATTTAGTATTGCCTTCATAACACACGTTGTGTTGAATATTTTCCTGAGTAATTCAATTTAACCCTTTTCATTTTCTTTCATTGGAAAATCAACCGTGTGTATAATGAACATTGATTGGATGATTAAATTAAGTGCGTAGGTGTGTACTGGGTATATGCCTCAATATATAGGTACTGTATTATATATGTATGTTACAGTTAAAGTATTCAGTTAGTGAATGCATGCATTAACAAGTCGATGTACAAATTAACTAACGTGTTTAGTTAAGGCCTTGGTACCAAGAATGACGTCACAGTCGTTTCCCACGACATTAAGGCTCAAAATCGCGTGAACAATCGCATGATCAAATGGTAAAAATAGCGTGTTTTCCATTTTTTAGGGTTAATTTCGCGTCTATCAAAAAACTTTTACGGTTATTCCCTGGATTTTAATGCATATTATCACTTCAATTTTTTTTTTCGGAAACCAGTTTCCGTCTTTCGGAGATAGGATCAGACGTGTTTTTCACATTTTTTTTAGAAATCTATACAATATATAAAAAATCTTTTACGGTTATTCCCTAGATAAAGGTTCAATGCATCTACCTTATTTTGTTCCAAAGCATATTTAGTAACGGTTGTCGAGATAGAAGGTCTCCCGTTTATATAAATTTTTGAAATGTCGGTATGTATACTCTTAAAGTATTCAGTTAGTGAATGCATGCATTAACTAGTCAATGTATAGATTAACTAACGCGCTCAGTTATTGTGTTCACAATCATTCTAATTTACGCATTGACTAGTTAGTGCGTACATTTACAAAGGAGATTCAGTCAAAGCGTGCAAAATGCTTGTAAGAAGTAAAATGGCCACCAATCGCGAACAGCTGTTATTCTATAGATACTGTTGTCAGCTGTCAGTGAGAATTATACTCGTATTTGATTGATTTCATGTTTATTATCAGGATTACCTCAATAAATATGCATTTGTTTAACAAAAACTCTTATATCAATCTTGAATTCTCTTCGCAAATGCATCTTAAATCTTTAAATATTACCCTCTTGGTTGTTGTTTGTGCTATAACGAATCCATAGTAGTTAATGCATGCAATGACTAGTGAATGTATACACTCTCTAGTTGTAGCATTAATTTTTATATGGAGTTCATTTATAATTTGTTAATGTATAATTTGAGTTAATGTAACCAGTTAATGTATAATTTGACTAGTGAATGCATACATTAACGGCTGTTTAAACTTTAACTGTATCATATACATTAATTTACATCATAGTTTAGGGTAAAATTAATAAACACACTACTAGGTATAGTAGGCAGACACCTAAGGGAAAGCTATTCATTATTAAACTATCGATCGATTTAATTATTTTAGAACAAAGTCCATCAATTTAATGGTCAAGAAAAAAAATGTTGAAAAGCAATACTTATCGTGAATCGATTCATTGTAAATAAATTTTTAAGACATCCAGATCCATTATGAACTCCCTTGGGGAGGAAGGGTTACGAGTCGACATTGCCTGGTTTAAAAGTGATCACTTTATGCCCGGGGCAACGTTCACGTATTCCACCATATTCCGCTGTCAATTTCCATCTGCGCAATGCAGAAAAATCCATTTCCAATATCTAAAATAATTTTAATAAAAATAATTTACCAATAAGTCCGGATCCTTTAAAAATCATACCTAGACATAAACTACCTTCAACAAGTCATACTTACTTACTTTACGTGTTCGGGTGGGTCATACCCTGCCACTCCAATATGCAGTGACATACATCGCCTTGTCATTCCCCAGAATCAAGTCCCCAGGGGTGCAGCTCTCTCCCATCAGGGGACATATTAGTATGTGGCTGTCGTCCTGGGTCGCTCCATTCATAGGTACCTAAAACTATTCGAAAGTCCATTAAATTTCAATATTGTCTCATAAAGTTTTTTGCCTGCTTCGCTAATACCCGCTAAAAAATCAAAAATGTTAACTGACGATTCTAAGTGTCTGGGCGGACGATAGACAAAATAAGCAAATAAAAAAGATGTCTGATGAAGGGAATATTTTCTGCAGCAACTCAAGGCTGAAGATAAAGGTAATCATGCTAATGTATTATTGCGCAAAAACAGTATTGATGAGAATCTCCCTTGAGAATATTGGAACGGAATTAAATGAAAATTTACTCGAGCGAAAGGTACTGCAATAGGCGATAATGCTATTATCAAAACATCCCCAGCCCTCAAACCTACACATCTTAGTACATTACACCTAATTGCCTTAGGGTAGCCTTGTCCAACCGGATGTTTCCTGTATCTATTACATACATCTACACAGCCCTTCCCAACGGAACCACTTCAATAATATAAATTAATGAGAAAACTGTTAGTAGGCGCCTACCTACTCATATTTCTAAATATTGCGATGTACCTACTAGTGTCTATCAGTGGCGTATATAGGGAGGGGTCGAGGGGGCCCGGGCCCTCCCCGAAATGTTGAACAATTCTTTAAAAAACGTTATTTTAGAACATGAAAGTTACTCATGTTCATCACTTCACCCATTATTCAAAAAAATTTTCTCCGCGACTTTCGGGAAACGAGTTTCCGTCTTTCGGGAAAAAGATCAGAGGTGTTTTTCAATTATTTTTTGAGAATTCTATACAAGATATAAAAAATCTTTTACGGTTATTCCCTAGATAAAGGTTCAATGCATCTACTCTATTTTGTTCCAAAGCATATTTAGTAACGGTTGTCGGATATAAGGTCTCCCGTTTTTAGAAATTTTTGAAATATCGGTATGCATACTCTTAAGGACTCCTTTCACTATAACAAACCTACGTTGTATTATTGGCTTAGATACCTTTTTATACGTTTTTTACAAAGTTTGTAAAATATATTTATTAGATTGTATTAAATACTTCTGAAGAGGCAGCCCACGCGATCTCGAACATTGAAATTAATATCGCTACTGTATGTAGCTAGAAATATAATAAACATTGAGATAGAACCTATTAATTAAAATCATCATCATTGGGATTCAATAAAAGGTATAAAACATTTTATACAATTTTGTGTATATGTTACAGGAAAAGTATGAAATCTGTCATTGTATACAACTCCTAGCAAATGTGTGAAATAAATTTCTTTTTTTTCGTATTATGAGTTATTTTTATGTATCAGTGCAATAGATAATGTATGAGTGTAATTCATTATAGACATTTTATTAGAAGTTTTATACATTCCCTAAAGAAATCGTACATATATAAAATTGTGTAGTGCGACTTTAGTTTACCTGCCAATATAAATAAATCCTTCAGATTACCATCTATACTATCAATTACGTTTTAATTCTCAATCTTATCGGTGTCCCAGCTTTGCTAAGCTTTAATAAGTTTTTGAGTTATTAAAACATTTATTTCTTACGAAAAGTATGAATCAAGGGCATGGCACCAAGAATGACCTCACAGTCTTTTCCCACGGCATTAAGGTTCAAAATCACGTGACAATCGCATGGTAAATGATAAAAATAGCGTTTTTTCCATTTTTTGGGGTTAATTTTGCGTCTATCAAAAAACTCTTACGGTTATACTCTAGATTATAACGCATATTATCAGTACAAAAAAAAATTTACACCGCGATTTTCGGGAAACGAGTTTCCGTCTTTCGGAAAAAAGGTCAGAGGTGTTTTTAATTTATTTTTTTTGAGAAATCTATACAAGATATAAAAAATCTTTTACGGTTATTCCCTAGATAAATGTTCAATGCATCTACCCTATTTTGTTCCAAAGCATATTTAGTAACGGTTGTCGAGATAGAAGGTCTCCCGTTTTTACAAATTTTTGAAATGTCGGTATGCACACTCTTAAGCGACTAATTATTTCACACATTTCCTAAATTAACTCCTATATATTTCCTAGAAATTGTACACAATTCCGAAATTTCGTACATTTTCGGTAACATGTATATTATTATTCTCGCATCAATAAATATTTCTCTACAATATTAAATTTACTTACTAGAATTCGAAGACCTATTATGTGTACCAAATTAAAATATTGATTACTTCGGTTCTTGGAAGTGTTCAGTATTGTTTTTCTATAGAACATTTAGGCTCGGGATCCAACTATGATGTCACAGTCATGTCCCGCGGCATTAAGGTTGAAAATCCCGTACATTTTTTATTACGACTAGTAGTACTAGTCGGTATTAGCCGACGTTCGCGGCTGAAAATTAAGGTTCAAAATCGCATGAACAATCGCAACAGAAAATTTTAAAATTACGTTTTTTCCCATTTTTGATGTTAATTTCACTTCAATCACTGAACTTTTACGGTCATTCCCTAGATTTTAATGCATATTATCAATACACAAAAAATCCGAGACTTTCGGAAAACGAGTTGCTGTCTTTCGGAAAAGAGATCGGAGGCGATGTTCAATTTTTTTTCCTAAGAAATCTATACAAGATTAAAAAAAAAATACCGTCATTCCCTAGAAAAAGGTTTAATGTATATACCTACATTCTTTTTTTCCAAGGCATATTTAGTAAATGTCGAGATCGTTTTTAGAAAATTATTAAAAATGTCAATATGCCTACCCTTAACCCCCACGCTACGAATTTTGGTGGAAACAGAGAAATCCCTGCAATTTATTTCCGCTGTATGAAGCTCAACAATCGCCATGTTTTTGCTAATTATAAAGGTACGTATCTACCTTTTGAAAATTGCGCATTTGTTTATTGAATATCATCCCATATTCTCAAATCATGGCACACAGCTTATCTGGCAGATATCGCACGCTCACCCTAGTGAAAAAATGTTGTATTGTCAAGTATGTAATCTTATCAGATATATAGCGAAGTATTTTTTTTTCATTCTATTTTGAACTTTTCGGATGGGTTTTTGCGTGGTTTTGCTTTTGTGCAGCAACAACGACTTGTATGAGTAGCTATGGTGTACATAGAGCATACATATTGTGTGCCTATTATAGATTCATGTAACTTTGTAAGATTTTGTGTTTGCAATAATTTGTAACAATACTTGGGTGTTTTATGAGTTATGATATACATGTTGTATATTTGTAGATATATTTGTTTAGCTTGGTGTATGACTGAATATATTATTGATTTATAGTCTACATAGGTACGAAGTATATTGTGTTATATATTTTGTGTTGTTTTTGTGAAGTTGAGACGATCGCCCTTCCTTCGCACAAGCAATAGCTTTAGAAGGAAGGTATATCGTATTAAATTGTGATTTGACCTTTATTGTTTATATTGAATTGTAATGTTTCTTAAACTGAAATAAAGCAATTTTTATTATTATTATTATTATGTAAAGATGCCTTATTACTGATTGTGGGCTGGTTTAATGGGATGACTTTACACTTAAGAAACATTCACTAATTCCAGTCCATCCATCTGCCCCAGCCGACGATCAGTCATAAACCTGACGGAAAGTCTATCCTTCGCTGTATATCTGTTGAGATAACTACTTGTTACTCAATTACGACATGTAGAAAATCCGATGTTCTCACAAAAAGTACATTGTGATATTTAACATAATACTTACTTTACGTGTCCGGGTGGGTCATACCCTGCCACTCCAATATGCGGCGACATACATCGCCTTGTCATTCCCTAGAATTAGGTCCCCAGGGGTGCAGATCTCTCCCATCAGGGGACATATTAGTAGGTGGCTGTCGTCCTGGGTCGCTCCGCAGTCACAGAGGATGTTGTCATCAGGCAGGTACCCCCAACGTTGTAGATTCTTTTTGCAGCGCGTAACGCCCACTCTTAGTCTGTTGCGGGTGATCCATAAGGAGTAGGGTAGATGTTCGCCTACTTAGATACTCTCATGCGAGTACATCCATGGCCTTGCTCGGAGATCCTCTTGCCACAGTTCCACTCTTCGTTGTTCTGAGGAGTCAATAATAAAAATTAACACACATATTTTCACGAATAAATCAAGAAGATAATTAGGAAAACTCAATATTATTATTATTATTCATTAATATACGATCATGTAGATCATTTACATATTACAATATTATTTTTTTTTTTTTTATTCTCTTTCGGCAAGGCACCCGATCGCGAGTGATATATGCCATACAGAGACAAAGTCAATTCAATTCCGCACACACGATAATCAAAATATCAAATCACTTAGTCACACTATCACGCAAAACAACAACTTACCCTCCTTCAGTAGGAAGCGGGCAGTACAAGATGTTACAAGTTTCAATGCCTATCGGTATACAATATCTCTAGCGGACATCGGTAAATTCAATGCTCGTTATAAACAGGGATGTGCCGCTGCATTTCAATTACAATTAAATTATTAAATTCAAAACTTTTGCATGTACTAAATATTTTTATCGTGTTTCTTCAAGTGGTTTATTAGGGCGAAGTTAATTCTAGGATTATTCAATGAAAGGAGATGTTGAACATTAATTGGAAATGACAAGCCGAGGCCAGTCAAGTCACGCAGTAGATCATTATTGGGTAATCGGCTACAATTGAAAAAGACGTGATCCGCCGTCTCATCCTCCTCTCCACACTCACACAGAGCAGATGACAAAATATTAATCCTTTTAAGGTGCGATGCCAGAACAGTATGGCCTATTCTAAGCCTACACAAAAGAGAAACGCTCAATTTGGGGATTTTTAGATGTCGAAACCATGGGAAAGTTGGGACCGATGGTTGTATACTTCTATAATAGGAACCAGTACTAGACTCAGAAAACATAAGATTCCACTCCCCATCAACTCTTTTTTTAAATATATTAATGTAATCGTCAATTGGTAGCGAGAAGTTGCATGGAATGACGCCACACGAGCGGGCTTCTCCCGCTAGTGCGTCTACTCTTTCGTTACCTTCAATTCCCACATGGGAGGGAATCCAAGCAATCGATACATCAATGTTTTTTGTATAGGAGGTATGAAACATGTCCTTTATATCACAAATAAGTCGATTATTAATTAAAGCGGAAGTATTGTTCAGCATCAAACAGTTGACAATGCTGAGAGAGTCAGTAAAGATTATCACAGGCGATATAGATAAATAAACAATCTTCCTCAGAGCCTCGACGAGGGCCACACACTCGGCCGTAAATACAGATGTCTCCCCAGGCAGTTGAAACTGACCTACCAGGTTCTGAGAAGGTATGTAATATGCTGCACCACAAGTTCCATCGTCGCCCTTAGACCCGTCCGTAAAAACCTTGATATGTGAGGGCCAATTTTCTTCAACTGTTTGGGAAAACAGACGATTGACGTACGTGGGGTTCCAAGAAGAAACAGACCTGTTAATACCAATTGAGGGATAGATGTTAGGAACGAGCATGGTTGCGTCTAAGGGAATGCTGAAAATGGGGAGAGATGGGTTGAGAGGGCATGAAAGAACATTGAAGATGAAGTACCATGATTCATACAGCAGAGGTGGGGTGGAAGTGAGTCGATTAGGTTTTGAACTGAATAAAGCATGAAGAGATCGAAGTTTATAAAAAATAGGATGATTGCTTTGATTTGATCGGTTTACAAGAAATTTAAGGCAAAGGAGTTTTCTTCTCAAGGACAAAGGCATTTCAGCGCATTCCGCCTGCAGGGAAACCACTGGGGAGGATTTCATTGCCCCAAGTATGAGTCTAAGGGATTTTGATTGTACCCTGTCCAATTTAATCTGTAAGTATTTTGGAAGTGGGTCCATGATAAAGCATGCATAATCTATATGACTTCTAATAAGCGCACAGTATAGCATTCTCATGACAGATGGGTGAGCACCCCACCAGACTCTCGAGATTGCCCTCAGGATATTGATGTTCTTTTCGCATTTAGCTATTATACTCTCGATGTGGGCATTCCATGACAGTTTGCGGTTAAGTGATACTCCCAGAAATTTTACATTTTGCTTAAAAGGGACTTCGATATCGTTAAGTTTGATTTTAATATTTGGAGTATTATGCTTCCTGGAAAATATTACTGCTTGACTCTTGCCCGGAGACAGAGTGAGGCCCTTGCCATCAAACCATTCACACACAGATCGCAAAGCATCCTCCAGTAACCTTGAGGCACGTGATACTGATTTATGTGTTAAATAAATTACGAAATCATCCGCATATTGTAGAATAGAGACTTCGGGAGGGATACATGAAATAAGATCTTGAGTATAAATATTGAATAGAATGGGGCTCAATACGGAACCCTGGGGGAGACCCCTATAAACTTTTCTTTCTACTATTCCCATTGGGGTCTCAATCATAATCACTCTGCTGCACATTATGTTAATTATGAGATGAACAAGAGCATCTGGGATTCCCAAAGACATCATAGTGTCAAATAGTTTTGGAATGAGAACATTGTCATAAGCACTGCATGCGTCCAAGAAGCAGGCTATCATATCTGCTTTATTTTCTCTAGCGAGATGAATATCTGAAACTAGTACACTGAGGTTGTCAGTGCACGATCTGTTTTTTCGAAAGCCAAACTGCCAGGGGGGTAAAAGATTATTATTTTCAACGAACCATTCAATCCTGGCTTTGATCATTCGCTCAAGAATCTTTAGAAAACAGCTTGAGAGGGCAATGGGTCTATATGAAGATCCCAGGGATAAATCCTTGCCAGGCTTAGGGATAGGAATCACTAGCTGCTTCCTCCAAGATTCGGGGATCGAACACGAATCCAGAACAAGATTATACATTTTCAGAATCACAGTGAGAAACGATTCGGGAAAGTGTTTGAAAAAAGTGTATGGAATGAGGTCATGTCCTGGAGAAGAGTCACTCGTGGACTGAATGGCGGTCTTTAATTCGTTAAGTGTGAAAGGAGGGATCAAGTTCTGTGAGCGATTCAGTTCTGAAGAGGGCTTGGGAAGCTCAAAAGAATTTGGAACGTAGGACGGGGCCAACCTTCCAACAAAATCAGATACCCACGTCGTACACTTGGAAGAATCAGCCTTCGGAGAATACGCACCTCTAAACCTTCGAATCGAATCCCAGACACTTGTGAAGGAGGTTTCTGGCGACAAAGAGTTACAGTAATCATACCAACCTTGCCTTTTTTTCTTTCTTAGTAATTTTTTGGCCTCGGCCTGAGCCCTACGGACTTCCAAATAGTTGGCAAGTGACATATTTCTCTTGTACCTCCTAATCGCATTAGTCCTATTCTTTACCGCAGCCGTACACTCTTTATCCCACCAAGGGGGAGAGTACTTGTAAAAGGAATTACCGTTAGATATTGGAATTGCCTGGTTGGCCGCCTTGATGATGCGGTCGTGAACTACCTCGACAAAGGGATTGATATCCATTTCTGCACTATTGACAGTAGGAACCTCGGAATCCAACTCAAGCAATCCTTCAAAAAGACTCCAGTCCGCCCTGTTTGTAAGAAATTTCGTTTTGGTAGGCTTGTTATATCGAGGTCCTTGAGGATTGATCATGGTTACTATGATAGGGAAATGGTCACTGGAATATAGATCAGATAGTCGGTTCCAAGATGTTATTGTGGCGAGATTACTGGTGCACAATGTGATGTCCAGGGCATTTTGACTGTGATGAGGGGGAGCAACGCGAGTTGGAACTCCGGTATTTAAGATGCATATGTTAGTTTCTTCCACGAAGTCCAGAATCGCTCTGCCTGCAGTGTCCGTCGAAACACACCCCCAGGATGTCGAATGAGCGTTGAAATCTCCCAGAATGTAAAAATTAGGCGATAAATTACCTATGACGTTTCTCCAGTACGAGAGATTAAAACGCCCTTCAGGAGTGTATACAGAAACAATGGAAATATTCATGACGCTAACAGCCAAAATCTGCTGTCCTGGAGTTTTCGGAAGGCTAATCTCTTGAAAGGTCAGATTATTTTTTATAAGAATGGCGGTACCATTACCGCGACGGCCATCAGACCGGTCTTCTCTAACACAAGAGAAACCGGGAAATGATATAGAGGAACCTGGAGGGAACCAGGTTTCAGAAAGAGCAGCTACGTCTATATTGTGGGTACGTAAAAGGAAAATTACTTCATCTCTATTGGCAACTGCACTGCGGCAGTTCCACTGGAGAATCGAAAGAGAATTAATCGTTGCTATTGACGCCATTTTCGAGAAAAGACTGAAGAACAGGAATAAAACAGGCAACGTTGGACGGTAAGGAGTTTTGAGTGCGCAGAAGACTAAGGAGCATGGACAGAAGAGATTTAGTGAATGATTCATTGCTTGAAGCAAGATTTTCGGACAAGTTTTCGATGTTAGAGGTTTTGTTAGGAAGGTACGAAGTTGAATTTAGTGCACACCCATTGGGAAGCTCGGAAGTTGAATTTCCATTAGGGTAGAAAAGAAGGGAATTATGTTCTGATTGATCGAAGTTAGGCTTTGGCGGTGCTTTAGGAGTTCTATATACGAATTTTCCACGGATTTTTTGGGATACTGTAGTTGTAGGTGTAGGAGTTGGCTTAAGGACGCTGGCATATGAGACTCGGCTAGGTGGATGTTGCTTGGCCGCTTGAATGTAAGAAGTGTTTTGAGAAGCCATTGTGTATTTTATGGCTTTTTGCCGGCTATATTCCGGACAATCCAGGCTAATCGCTTTATGAGGTCCGTTACAATTAAAACACTTTGGCGTTTGGATTGGACATTCTAGTGAAGGGTGATCCCCTCCGCAATTGAAACATTTTTCCGCAGAACGGCAGGAGTTTCTGGTATGCCCAAATTTGCAGCAGCGGAAACACTGCATAGTCGGGTAAAAGTAAGTCTCGACGTTGAATGAATTATAATACAGGTAAACGTGGAAGGGCAGGTCTTGCCCCTCGAACGTGACCACAATTGACCTGGACGGTTTCCATTCGACTGTGTCGCCTGATTTGTCCTTAAAATTCAATCTCCGTACTTTTAATATCTTGCCAATGTTTGGGTTACTTTCCGAGAGGGCAGACTCGAGTTCGGACTCGGTAAGGTCTACCGAGACCCCCCTTATCAACCCCATGCGGGATATGTTATGGGTCGGGATGAAGGCCTTGTACAAACTGTTTGAAATTAAGAAGATATTTTTGATGAACGTGTTAGCTGAAAGTACGTTGGAAAATTCAATAGATATACGGTACCTCCCTTCCGCCTTTACCGATCCGTTAACAACGTTTTGTACTCCTCTCGAAAACAAAAATTTACCGAATTCTACAGGGAAGATAGCCTTCCCTTGTTCGCATCGCTGTACAAGGACAACAAACGGTCCACTTGATCTGGGGGGGTATAGTTGTATAGGTGAGGAAGAAGAAGAGTTAGAAGGAAGAGGGTTGGAAGGAGAAGGTCCAGAAGTGAGATTGCTGTGTGATGGGGTGTCGGAGTCCGTATTCAAGCCGAGGTCAATCTTTCTCTTTTTGATGGGATCTGGAGGGAGAGGGGGGATCTCCACCCCCTCCATCCTGGTATATATTTTTTAAATAATGTACGTAAAGTCGGTAGATTACAGAAATGAAAAATTAATTAACAAAAATTAAATAAGAATAAAACAAAAATTAGTGACAACCCTGTCACCGAAACAGAATAAACAAGTTAGAAAAGAAGAAAAAATAATAATATTAAATATTCTTAGCTGAGCTCCTAGTACACGATACAAACACCACCGCCTCGTAGCACTGTTCACTCGGGAATGAATTACAATATTATATTTAAATACAATAACATACAAAACAAAAATTATGTACTAAGCAACATACCCACATCAAATTGTAACATTTTATTTACTTAACAATAACAAAGGCTCACACAGAGCAGTAGCGGACTGACATCAATTCGCACTATTGTCTATTTTTTTTATTTTAATCAAGATCACAACTACATGAGGGGCTGAAGCGAACCAAAATGTTGAAACATTCTCATCCTATATACATTTAGGCTTACGCCGAAAATATCTACTACTTCAGTATGATTATTTCCCGCTCGCTGTAATCTTACTACTGGCGAATTGAGGCCGTAAGTGGTGGCAGAGGCAGGGTGATAAAACGGTAATGCCTGCCGAGCGCTCCTACGTGGCACGTGGAAGTTAATTTTTTGCAGTAATTCGGGACAGTCCACCGCCCCGTGAACTATTTTGTACAAAAATATGAGATCCATATATTAAATTTTATTCAATCTTTTCGAAATTATGGGTGTTAATTGAAAATTAATTAAGTAATATTTTTAGATTAGCATAAAAGTAATACATAATTAATGAGGCAAGTAATTACGAAGTTAAAGTCTCAGGATGTAATCTACATTCTAATTGAAAATGTTAATACATTTCGCTTTCAACATTTTTCTCCTCATCAAAGTAGAATAAACTTTTCCTTCCTGAATGGAATATTGAAATAATAAATATCAAATAAAATATTTCTCTCTATATTACGTTTCATTTTATATACTCTTCTTCTTTTCTCCTTACAGCTGGATATAGCTGTCTTCTAATGTTTTCCAGCTTTTGTAATCCACTCACTACCCGCATCGAAGGAAACCATGCAATCAGCCCATATTTTCTGCGGCCGGCCTATTCCTATTTTCATGCCCCATGACTTACGTAGAGATTTACTTAGGGACAATATAAGAACGTAGAGACTGCAAATCGAACTCTTTAAAGTACGCACCTTCCATGTGTTTGTGATTTAAAAAAAGCACCTATGTATGTCGGCAGACAGTATGTAGGTATGTATGAGAAAATCCTATTTCACGGTACACTTCCTGTTACAATGATGTCAGATTGTACAACGTTTAGATGGACACGGGATAAGATGGAGCCTTGTACCTTAATGTGCCTTGTGATCTCTCTGTGTTTCCTCGAGGAACATTAGTACCATCAGGCACTGGGGTACGATCTACAAGACGAATGGAGCAGCAATTATAGACCAGAGCACTCCGTCATACCCGTCACAAACCACACATGCCAACTGCCTGGTTTCCACCTGCTTCGCAGGCAGTGCACCACTCTCAATAGGCTGGGCTAGGATGGACCGTGGTTGCTGCGGTGACATGCTCCACAAGTTGGGAGTAAGGAATGATCCACAGTGTGACTGTGGACACCCGAAGCAAACCATGCTGCACATCTTGCGTGATTGCGCCATACGTATGGTTACCCCGGTACCATTGACAGTTTTTAGCTATTTTACCAAAACACTCTGTAAAGTTTCACGGGTAGGTAAATACCAATTAAAAAATCTGGTTTTACGGACAATTATGATACTACGCAGCCTTTCATGACGATATTGAAAAGACGGGAAAAGACGGAGCCTTGTGATCTTCCTGTGTTTACTCGAGGAACTTGAGGGAAGGGTGGAGTAGTGATAGTGGTTACATAAAAACATATTTAACCAATCCTCCGTGAATTTTCACTGGTAGGTTCTCACTAGTATTATGTTAAACAGACGCTATGCTGGATTTCATCAACTTCTTGTATGAGGAATAGCTGAGATAGGAGCCACTTATCTTTTAATACAACGTTCGTGCTAGATGGCTCTTATCTCCGCTATTCGTCACCTAAAAAGCTAGTGAAATCCAGCATTAATCTCGTTTTAATAGGTTACATTTAAATTAATCTGTTTATGAGACTGACCTGGTCCGATCATGTCGACCAGATCCTCAAGGATGGACGCGTTTTGAGTAAAAGGAATCGGAGAGCGTGTATAACAAATTGCATGAATGTGACGGAAGCTAGGAGTGTGTGTAAGAATAGGGCTGTCTGGCGCTCTGTCCTCTCTGCCTACTCTACAAGGGACGTGGCGTGAGGGTATAGATAGATAGATACATAGATAGATATAAAGGTACCCATATTATGATGTATGTGTAAACGTATACACTATACGCATATACAACAGAACTTTACGGTGGGATTCCATCTAATTAACAGTCGCTCCGTTACTAATTGTAACTTTGATTGCCTTTGTGAATACAATCCCAGTGTTTAATGAGTTCAGGGTATTAATTTTAAGGACCCAATCCTCTATACAGTTGTATTTCAGGTTGACCTACATAGTTTCCCTCGATTAAGTATGTATAGTACAAATCTAATGTAGGTATGTATATACCTAGTTTATTTTATCTTTGTCTATGTACGTGGCAGATGGATTGGCCACATAGTGCGTCAAGAGGGTCTCTTATATGATTTAATTAGCTGAGTTACCCGTGCTTCGCAACGGCAAATTTGACAAACCAATCGGGCATAGTTTATACTCTGGACAAAATGTAACTTAAGATCTGAATTTCTTTTCCAACGCCCTTTCATAAAATACCATAGTCGACTCCATACAACCCTTGGATCCCCTTATCAATATGGCATCTCCTAAGAAAAGAGTTTTCTTCAAAAACCAGCAACTTTAGAACACAGCCTATATTATCGCAAATGTTATTCTAAATTTTCGCACCAATCCATCGTAAAATGCGGGAATTATGCGAACACTTATCAAAATCAGACTTTTTATATATACGAGTATATATTAGGAATAAACGAGGGGTGACATACTGCATAGGGCGACCAAGAAAAAAGACTAAGACGTCCTATGCCAGGATATGGACTTCCCCTCATTTACAGAATTAAAAAGGACCGCATAGGACAGGGATGAGTAGTGGAGTATGTAGACATGGAGATTTGCTGCAAACCTTTCATTAACGATTGGAACTGGGGAGACAGAGAGAGATTTTAAAATTGTGGACTCGTTAATGTGGAGTATTTGAGAATTTGAACTACGTTATATCGAGCTATCATCAGCCACCAAGACTAATACAGTGGACTGATGTTTCTGGCATTGACTATGTGACTGTTTTTTAACATTTTGAATAAACAGATTTTATTAAACTATGTACTACGTAACTTTAATTAATTTATTTTTTAAATGAATCTGGTTTTATCGAAATAAACCCAAATGCATTTTTGTACACTTCACAGAAAGCTTTAAAAGCTTGTGTTGTGAAGTGGAGTAGGTCGGGGATTGAACCCGTGCCCACTGGATAGTCGAGCGCGTTACCAACCAGGCTACCGACCACCTCATTTGTACAATTTGTACAACATGCTACCGCGGTTTCAACGCTTGTGCGTCATTAACGAGCGCAAATTATAAACGTATGTTTTCATTCAAAATAATAAAATGGAAACCATCATAAGCAAATATTAGGAAAGGAAATTGACCGATGAAAGATGGCGAAGGGGGTGAAAGTGTGATGAAGAACAACATCGGTTTTTAATCGCATCATAATAATTACATTATCATCATAAATTGTTTATTGTGCTTTCACTATCTATTGTCTTGCTTCATACTATGTCACTGACGAAATGCTAACAGAGCCCTTTACACTCTTTAGCATTGATATTGTGCATTACCATTGCTTTAATTGTTATAAATTTGATTATGTAAAACTGACGAGTCCATGTGCCCGATATAGGGTCTAAGGACGATATACAACAATAAACAATCGCTCTGAATTTAAAATAATGTAAAAATGTGTTAAATTAGTCGAATTGGGTATTAGTCGAATTGATCGTTAGTCGAATAAATGTTAGTTGAATCAGGTATTAGTTGAATTAGCTATTAGTCGAATTAGCTATTTGTCGAATTAACTTTTAATCAGGTATACCTATTGTAAATATTGTCAACAGTCAACTACAGAACAATTTCCCACCGGGCGGTTACCACAGTTACCAGGATCACTGATCCTGTGATAATGTTGGAGAAGTTTCTAACTGTTTGCGGTTGTGTTTGGACCAATTCTACAGCCACATTTGGCATTGTTTAATGCTTTTGACAGAGCTATAAATAATTATTTATACAGGGTTTATAATTGGATATTTTAATCAAATTGATTGTGAGTCTGTACTGCAATGAGTACATCTGTACCTTACCATATTATTATCTCATTGCTAATTTTATTTGTATATACTTATTGAGCGAATGATATTACACGTTGTAGAATATGTCCCTATTTTTATGACCATGATGAAGTGCCAATAGGGCCTTTTACCTTTGTCACTCTATTTGGCATTGAATTTCCCTGTGGATGCACATATTCATTTATTGTTTTTATCTTACTCTGTATACAGGGTGATTGGTTCCGCTATTCAGATATTTTGAGAGGTGATAGAGGGTGTTCTAAAACGTAGATCTGCCAAAGGGATGTCATCCCAATTGTTAAGGGTTGCGGAGTTACACCCTTTTAAAAAAAATCCACCCCCGACATCGACCACCATCACATTTCCCTGAATAACTCTGATGCTATGGGTCCAAAATTAATAAAAAAATATTTGTAGGTCTCGTAATAAAACATGCTTTTAATTGATGTCAAAAATATTTAATAATAATAATAATAACAACTTTGCTAAAATTAAACACAAAAACAAAATTTCATTTTTTTTGTTGAAAGTTTTGACATCTTTTAATCTTTTTCAATAAAAACTATAATTAACTAGTACTTTTTTTTCTTTTAATAAATACACCAGACTCTTGTGAATAAAAATGCCGAACATTATCTATCCATATTTTGAACCAGGTTTTCCAAATCTTCGATTTTGTAAGTACATATTCGATAAAAAATGTATACTTCGCTACTGATTACCAGGTACATGTACTTACTTAAAGAGGTAATCGGTAGCGAAGTATACATTTTTTATCGAATATGTACGTACAAAATCGAAGATTTGGAAAAACTGGTTCAAAATATGGATAGATAATGTTCGGCATTTTTATTCACAAGGGTCTAGTGTATTTATTAAAAGAAAAAAAAGTACTAGTTAATTATAGTTTTTATTGGAAAAAAATTAAAAATATGTCAAAAAATTCAACAAAAAAAATGAAATTTTGTTTTTGTGTTTAATTTTAGCAAAGTTGTTATTATTATTATTATTAAATATTTTTGACATCAATTAAAAGCATGTTTTATTACGAGACCTACAAATATTTTTTTATTAATTTTGGACCCATAGCATCAGAGTTATTCAGGGAAATGTGATGGTGGTCGATGTCGGGGGTGGATTTTTTTTAAAAGGGTGTAACTCCGCAACCCTTAACAATTGGGATGACATCCCTTTGGCAGATCTACGTTTTAGAACACCCTCTATCACCTCTCAAAATATCTGAATAGCGGAACCAATCACCCTGTATACTCGTATTATTCACTGTGTTAACATGTAACTTTGACGAGTCCAAGTGCCTGCAAATGGCCTAGTGACGACTCAAAACAATAAACAACAATTTTAATTTTATAACGTCAACATCTGTATAAGTATATTTTTTCACACCTAGTTTTTCTGTTATAAATTTCCTTTATTATCAACGTTGATTATGTCACTCAAATTGTCAGGTGGTTAAGCTAAAGTAAATAATGTTATAGCATACAAAGGATACAGATTATTCTACATGTTTTTGTTGTCGCTCATCAAATATTTTCACAGGAAACGCAGAGTGTTTCTAGTTAACCCAAGTCTGCTTTCATACGGTAATATTTTGCCTATATGAATATTTGATGATACGTTCTGACAATGATTAACAATTTGAAATAGGGCTTATAGTACAGTAGCCAGAGAAAATTTGATGGCATATCTAGGAAAAAAATATAGAAGTATTATTTCCCATCGTCACGTATGTTTTTGGGGGCGCTGAATCCGAATTTTCCACCTCGTAAATGTGACGCGATCTGAGATATCTCAGAAAAAAAAAGAAAAAAATCCTTTATTTTCAGACTTTGAATGATAATTCAAAAAGCATTCATTTTAGAGAAAAGAAGCTCAGTGCAAGAATCAACTTCACCAAATTTCGTACAAAATGACATATAAAATTGTGGCATAAACCGTTCAGCCGTCAGATCGAGCTAAAATAGGGCGTAATTTTCATCCTACAGCCAAAAATTATATTCGTTTGTAATTTTTCGCTCATAACTCAAAACCTACAAACTTTTAAGCAAATATAGTTAGTAAAAAAAAATAAAGTGCTATATTTTTCCTTTAATTTATCTAAAAGCATACGGGACGATGGGAAAAATACTTCTGTATTTTTTTCTCCGCTAGAACACCATTTTACTGGACTGCTATGAATAAAGGCTGTCAAAGCAAATTGAAATATAAATCCATATTCACAATGTAAACAAGCAATTCATGTTAGTTTGGAAATACCTAAAATAACACCAATTGAGAAAACACCGTCACAATGTAAATATTTGATGTGGGAAATAATGTACGTATTTCAATTGAAAATAATGACATGTATTTATAGATAGAAAGGTAACTGAATAACTCCATTAAAAAAGGAAAATAAGTGAATATGGAAAATCTGAATTGAAAACCACCTAAGAGAAGGAAGGAGAGTTTGGACCTCAATATCGAGTAATGCCATATTTCCGTCCCATACACCATCAAGTCTATTAAAAGAAAGAAGAAAGAATTAAAGACTAACGCTTATCAACTTGTAGAACCGTCAAATGTTAAACCGCACAATGATCCAAGCCTCATTTTGGATGTCACACAAATTGACATTTTCCTCACAGAATTACTTATTATATTAAATGTTTACCTACATTTTACTAACGGAATCAATCAGGATATTAAGGGCATGGCACCAGGAATGACGTCAAAGTCTTTTCCCACGGCATTAAAGTTCAAAATCGCGTGACAGCCGTAAGATAAAATGGTAAAAATAGCGTTTTTTTTTCATTTTTTGGGGTTAATTTTGCGTCTATTAAAAAACTTTCACGGTAATTCCCTAGATTTTAATGCATATTATCAGTACAAGAAAAAAAAATACTCCGCGACTTTCGGGAAACGAGTTTCCGTCTTTCGGAAAAAATGTCAGAGGTGTTTTTAAATATTTTTTTTGAGAAATCTATACAAGATATAAAAAAATATTTTACGGTCATTCCCTAGATAACGGTTCAATGCATCTACCATATTTGTTCCAAAGCATATTTAGTAACGGTTGTCGAGATAGAAGATCTCCCGTTTTTAGAAATTTTTGAAATGTCGGTATGCTCACTCCTAAAATCGTTAATCATACCTGGCAAATTTTCGTTATACACATTTCTGTTTCTATCCACGTCAACATTGTAAATGATTTCCGAGTTTATATGTATCAGGAAATCCATGTTTTAACGATATAATAATTAGGTACTTACTTCCAAACCTTTCTATTGAAATTAAAAAATAATTGTTGCCAATATGGCTGCCAAAAAGCTACATGCAGCGCCCTCATCCAAGTGAAATCATGTTTATTTGTTCTGTAAGTGAAAACTTTCTTGTAGAAAATAAGCTTACTATACATGGTAAATTTTGAGCCTTTCATGTTGCTATCTTGACTTTGCCTATCTTGAACTTTCTGATAGAAGATAAGCCTACTACACATGGTAAATCTTGAGCCTTTGCTGGTTTGTTTGCTGTTAATGTTAACATGTACATTGTACATTGTACATAAACTCTGTAAAAACTGTTTGTACTCTTAAGACAGATAAAATAAAAAATAAAAATAGAAATGGCGAGAAAAATATAATCGCACCAAGTGGCTTAATTTACCCTGCGTATTTTAGCTATAAACAAGATTTTCTTCACAAAAGCTTTACAATTTAGCATACAGTTCTCAAATACGTTAAACTGTTGAACAATTAGTAAATAAACAAGCTTCGTAAATTAGTGATGAGATGTTTCTATATATAAATCTCATATTCCTTGACGTTAAATGTATGTAGCTGCCTTCATGAAGGCTTCGTTTTAAACTACCTACCTGTGGCGCTGAAGTTGATGCTCGTGTAACTAAAAGCTCTTAAATTATTAAAAGTTCTATTTTTGAATTTAATGTATTGAAGTTTGTCTTAATATTTCATTAGATTTTTTTTATAGAAATGGAAAATGAATCCTAGTAGTATTTTTAGGTCAGTAAATTAATTAAAAGTAAGGCGATTTTATCAAAAAATAGATTTGTGACGTGGTCAATACAAGCTACGAGTGTGCTCAATACTATATTATCTATGCTGACCGTAGGAATGTACAAATTCAAGATTCATGAATTTATAACATGCACTAGTTCAGACTTACCGGAAGCGAAAAAGAACTGTGTGATCACAAACCCAAACAAAAATAATGCTCAAAATTCGACAAGAAATTCTCCGATAGGTACTACGCTAAGCAAGGCACTGCACCGTAAGAACATCCAAACGGTAATCTTGAAAGATAGTGAAATTTTGAATTACCCAAACGCAAACTTAGGGAGGGAACAACCCTCCGATCAGCAGTGTAATATTGTTTTAATGGTATGATTTTTATTGGACACTGCAACGCTGATCTGAGAATTTGCAGCAAAGGTTGTTCCTCCCTCGAAAGAGTTTGCCAGAATGGCTCTCCCAAAAAACCGCTCCCTGATTTAGCACAATTGTTGATTCGTTTTCCCACTCACTATCTCAGAGTTTGCTACTACAATGTTAGTTCAGAGAATGACACGTCACATGCCTACTTATTTATAGAAGTTGTGACTTTAGCATCCTTATATTTCATTACATTAAGCACTTGTGCAAACGTGTAGGTTCCCAGTCCTCCTATAGGTCGCCCTCAGGGCGACATCCTACGCAACTACATATTATTCATAAAAAGCGGCTTTCTATTAGTTTTATCTCATAATTTCATAAGAAATATTGTATTGATTTTCAAAAGTAGGCATATTGGCATTACCATAATTTCTAAAAACGGGAGACCTTGGATCTGGACAACCTTACTAAATATTCTTTGGAAAAAATAGAGTAGATACATTAAACCTTTTTATCTAGGGAATGACTGTAAAATATTTTTTATATCTTGTATAGATTTCTTTACAAATATGTGAAAAACACCTCTGATCTTTTTTCTGAAAGACAGAAACCCGTATCCCGAAAGTAGCGGAGATTTTTTTTGTATTGATAATATGTATTAAAATCTTGGGGATGACCGTAAAAGTTTTTAGACTGAAGTGAAATTAACCCCAAAAAATGGAAAAAACGCTATTTTTACCATTTTATCATGCGATTGTTCATCATAGTTGGGTCGCGAGTCTTAAAATCAAATGAAGAAAAACCTTTTTTCTCTGACGTCTTATTGCGATGGCCCCCTAGGGCAGATCAATAATAAAGAAAGTCCCTAATAAAGTAGATCCCACGCTTCAATGCCCACATAATATTCCGGCACGTGCCAAAAATAAACATACCTACCTACATAAAACAAGTATTTAAATATTTAACAATGGACAGGCAACGTCAGAATAACTAACAGATCCCGATTGATAGTTCTTTGTTACGTAACATACAAATCTTCAAAGGCAATGCTCATTTAAGGGCATGGCACCAGGAATGACGCCACAGTCTTTTCCCACGGCATTAAGGTTCAAAATTGCGTGACAATCGCATGATAAAATGGTAAAAATAGCGTTTTTTTCCATTTTTTGGGGTTAATTTTGCGTCTATCAAAAAACTTTTACGGTTATTCCCTAGATTTTAATGCATATTATCAGTACAAGAAAAAAATTTACTCCGCGACTTTCGGGAAACGAGTTTCCGTCTTTCGGAAAAAAGGTCAGAGGTGTTTTTAAATATTTTTTTTGCGAAATCTATACAAGATATAAAAAATCTATTACGGTTATTCCCTAGATAAAGGTTCAATGCATCTACCCTATTTTGTTCCAAAGCATATTTAGTAACGGTTGTCGAGATAGAAGGTCTCCCGTTTTTAGAAATTTTTGAAATGTCGGTATGCACACTCTTAATATGAAAAAAAGCAGGCCCGGCGCAAACGAAATGTAACTCAAATGATAGGTAAAAGTGACTTATTAAGTACTGCATAGAGGGTATCATTGAAATCAATAACTAAATATATGAAATACCTATTCGAAGTTTTACAGGGGTCAGATGAATGTATTATTATTATTAAAAGGAGCATTAAACAATTACAATTGCGGGTCTCCTTTCTGTGAATAATAAAATGCTTCTTTAATAATACAACCGAAAGAAAAGTTTTTTTTTTTAATTTGTGTCTCCTTTTTCTTTCTGTAGATCTGCCAATCTGTTTCTGTCAGACTATTCTCTACTCAGTTTCTTGTAATGAGGTCAAAGTGTCCATTCACCTTTTAAGGGGGCTTTCTTGTAGTGGGTGTGCAGAAAGCATTTTGGCTGCTGTGGATCTATCGCTGCTCCTTGACCATTCACCCCGAATCCTTGAGTTGCGCCAGATATGACTATGAGAACTAATGACGTTAACTGATTTCATTCATGCACTCTTGAGATTTTGCGTAGTCTGTGCCCTGAGTAAAATACTGTCACCTGTTGTTTATGCATACATCTTCTTCCCCTTCTATTCTTGGTTGGGTCGGGGGCTCAGAGCATTTGATGTATATCTTCGCCAGAGGCCCTGTCACTTGCAGCTTCCAGGACCTCTGGCCATTCCATCCACAGTCTCTCCTCGCACAACTTTATCACCCGCTTCTACCAGCTATTTCTGGAGCAGCCCACCGGTCTTCTGCCTGCACCCTCGGCTTTCAGAGCTCTTCTGGCATCCGAAGACAAGGCATGTAGTTTATACTCATGTAATATGTATGTATGTAGGTACTCTTACTAACTTGATACGTGTTCAAAAATTGAGTTCATGAAGGAATGGTAAAGAAATTTACACAAACTCATACATTAGTAAAAAAATATAGCACTTTAAATAAATACAGGTATTTTTTAGAAGAACTAAGTGATATTTACTGCTTAGAAGGAGCAGAAAAGAAAGAAAAATTTAATCTCCTTGAGCTTCTGAAAACACAAAGACCTTAAGACGACGGGTGACGTTGAGGAAAAAAGGACAAAATAAAATCTCGGATGTATTTATAAATGAAAAGCTCTATTTTAAGGGCATGGCACCAGGAATGACGTCACAGTCTTTTCCCACGGCATTAAGGTTCAAAATTGCGTGACAATCGCATGATAAAATGGTAAAAATAGCGTTTTTTTCATTTTTTGGGGTCATTTTTGCGTCTATAAAAAAACTTTTACGGTTATTCCCTAGATTTTAATGCATATTATCAGTACAAGAAACAAAAATTACTCCGCGACTTTCGGGAAACGAGTTTCCGTCTTTCGGAAAAAAGGTCAGAGGTGTTTTTAAATATTTTTTTTGCGAAATCTATACAAGATATAAAAAATCTTTTACGGTTATTCCCTAGATAAAGGTTCAATGCATCTACCCTATTTTGTTCCAAACCATATTTAGTAACGGTTGTCGAGTTAGAAGGTCTCCCGTTTTTAGAAATTTTTGAAATGTCGGTATGCACACTCTTAACTCTACAATATTTTCTCTACTCGCACATATTTCTTTTAATAATACAGTGTAGTGAACTGTTGGGGCGCGAGCTCTAAATCACAATAATTTTAGTTAAGTTGAGTTGAGTTAAGTTGACTTGAAGAACGCGCACCCTCGTCGCTGGTTACCCCATTGTGCAGGTATGGTCGTGACAATGAATAACAATAAAATATCATCACATGCTGTATTGATTACTTAATTTAAAACATCCGTTTTTTTTATATTGCACACTATTATGAATTAATAAATATCTGCATTATATTTTTTAAAGCTCGCAACCCAACTATGAACACACGGTCATTTCCCACGGCATTAAGGTTCAAAATCGCATGATTAAATGGTAAAAATAGCATTTTCTTCCATTATTGTGGTTAATTTCGCTTCAATCTAAAAGCTTTTACGGTCGTTCGCTAAATTAAAAAAAAAAAACTCCGCTACTTTCGGGAAACGAGTTTCTGTCTTTCGGAAAAAAGATCAGAAGTGTTTTTCATATTTTTTTAGAAATCTATATAAGATATAAAGAATATTTTACGGTCTTTCCCTAGATAAAGGTTCAATGTATCTACTCTATTTTTTTCCAATGCATATTTAGTAAGGTTTTTGAGATCTACTCGTAGCTCGTAAGTCTGCCGTTTTTGGAAATAATTGAAACGTCAATATGCTGACTCGTAATATCAAATGTCGACGTCAAACTTAGAGGAAATTGACGCTGTCAAATAACTAATAAAGTCTTGGGTACCCATTCCAAAATAAAAATAATATACCTATTGTTAGACTGTGTACCTACGACCTATATTACTAATACCAAGAATTCTGACACCCGATAATAATCTTGAAGGGACTCAAAACTTTCTGACAGTAACTAAGAGTTTGACGTCATTGCAGAATATGGAATATTTTTCCTACTAACAAATTCATGGAAAATTCAAGTTTAAGTTCGACAGGTAAATTCCTAGTTTATAAATTTTATTATCCCTTCCCTTCAGATGTTGAGAACTTTGTATCTCTAAATAATCCAGCGACTATTGCAGTGTGTCTCTTCCCAGATTATTTATAAAGCACTTCTTCTTCTTCAACGTCATGTTTTTTTGTCTGCTATTTTACTTTATTTTTTCTAATTGTATGCTGATCTTTCCAAATATTATTTCACTTATGTTTTTGCATGCATTTCAAATATATATATATATATATATATATATATATTGAGAATTTTCTCAACGAAAGGCGGCAGATATCAACATTCACATAATAACTTATGCGAACTCCCTTGGGGAGGGGAGCAGGATGGATGTTCCGACGCTTACGAGTCGGCTTTGGCTGGCTTAAGTGATCACTTTATGCCCAGGGCAACGTTCACCCATTCCACCACATCAACGTCATGTTTTTTTGTCTGCTATTTTACTTTATTTTTTCTAATTGTATGCTGATCTTTCCAAATATTATTTCACTTATGTTTTTGCATGCATTTCAAATATATATATTGAGAATTTTCTCAACGAAAGGCGGCAGATATCAACATTCACATAATAACTTATGCGAACTCCCTTGGGGAGGGGAGCAGGATGGATGTTCCGACGCTTACGAGTCGGCTTTGGCTGGCTTAAGTGGTCACTTTATGCCCAGGGCAACGTTCACCCATTCCACCACATCCTGCTACCAAAATGAAATTTTGGCCGTTGAGTATATAATATTCAACAACCTATTTCATATGCACCCAATTTCAGATACTACCGCCATCCGTTGAGGAGCGGTGTAACCTTTAGCAACCTATATTATAGTGAGATCTACCCACTTCTATAGGCGCCGGGAGCATTACAGCTTCCACCTTTTTGGTTACTGTATCCAGTGGAATTATGAGAGGAAGATACCTAAATCATTTAGGTATTACTGGCTTTTCATGTCTGCATCTCGCAGATGGCATATGTTGAGAATTTTCTCAACGAAAGGCGGCAGATATCAACATTCACATAATAACTTATGCGAACTCCCTTGGGGAGGGGAGCAGGATGGATGTTCCGACGCTTACGAGTCGGCTTTGGCTGGCTTAAGTGATCACTTTATGCCCAGGGCAACGTTCACCCATTCCACCACATCCTGCTACCAAAATGAAATTTTGGCCGTTGAGTATATAATATTCAACAACCTATTTCATATGCACCCAATTTCAGATACTACCGCCATCCGTTGAGGAGCGGTGTAACCTTTAGCAACCTATATTATAGTGAGATCTACCCACTTCTATAGGCGCCGGGAGCATTACAGCTTCCACCTTTTTGGTTACTGTGACCAGTGGAATTCTTCCTCTCATAATTCAATATATATAATTGTTGAATATATATATATATAAGTTCATAATTCTTGAACCTTTACTGGTCCACTTTTTGTTGAAGTTGTACTGTTTATAATTTTTGTAAGACTGTCTGTGCTCTAAGAAAATAAAATAAAATAAAACAAAAAAAAAATCAGCCCATCGCCGTCCACTCCTTAACAAAGGCCTCCTCCATTTGCACTGACTAATTGCAATATGGACAATGTATAGTCAATTAAAACACTTGAGTTTGAAAAACATCCATTTTTTTTAGACAAAATCATACGTTCTCAATATATAGCCAAGCCAGAAGAGTCGACCATCCAAATTTTATCGTGGCTTAAGTATTTCAATATCTCGTTTTGAATTGTTTCAGAAAATGTTTCCGTCACCCATGAGAAACTCGCCGAGTCCCATCAACTCCGAGCAAAGCAACCTCCATGCGGAGATATTCAAGAACGATCTCCTGTTACATGAAGCTGTCATAAAGAATGATGTGGATGAGGTTAGAAGAATACTGAAGGAGCCCTGCGACGTGAATTCAAGGAATAATGTAAGAATATTTCACTATATTCTGTTCATAGATCAATCAAAAAGAGTTCATGACATTTCATTCAGTCTCTCTTTTATGAACACGACAACTTTCTTCGTTTTTCTAAGCTTACATCCATCCAACATGATGTCTCACAATGTGAAATAAACAGAATTAGAAATTTGTATATATATGTAAGGTTTTCTACATAAAAAAACTTTAAGATTTTTTGCATTGATTGAAGAATAATAAAAATAATATTATTTTCTTCAATCTTCGCAACACAACCATATATTTTTTAAATTAATCGTTTTCCTTTGAAGGCATATTTGCGAATTCTGAATTGGGGCGATTCAATAATTTGTCAAATAAAAAGCTACCTACTTATTTGCCGTGATTAAATTAAACAACAGGCTAAAATATCTCTCAAATTTCTCATAATAATGCCTTTTTTTTTAAATTTGTTTCAGTATGGACGAGCACCCATTCATTGGGCAGCCAGTAGAGGAAGTACAGAATTGATGAAGTTGCTGATCGATGCCAAGTGTGATATAGAAGCTAGAGATAAGGCGAGTCTTTTATTTATTCTCAGCACCAGAATGGCACTTTGTAATATTTATACATCGGGAGATTCGATGCCCTAGGTACCTGAGACTAGGAGATGTGCAGGGACGTAGAGTGAACAAAAGTATTATTCAGTTTATTCACTTCGCAAATTTTGTTAATACTGCCTACATAATGCACACAGATACAAGTTACGTGGAATTTGATGTTTACAAATCACTATTGTTGTATTCCCTTATAGATATTTGTATAGAATTCTGGTTAAGATGGAAATCCCCGTAATTTACGAAGAGAAATAATATTTTTGGTAACGAGCCGCCTATGGACTGTGGGATCACGCGACATTAAACTCTACGTCACTTAGGGCTGCCGCCTCTCCGGGTTTGATCCGGAGTCTACGAGTTTGAATGGAATTCTCCGGGCTCCGGGTTAGCATCGTATATCTCCGGGTCAGACTGGGTGGTGAGACAGTGTCTTAATAACACCGCGGGCAGTCCCCTCTTGATATTATGAAAATTCGATAATCTAATTAAAATCTGTTTTATCAAAAAATTCGCCAGTTGCGCTACCTTTTTGATGGATTGAGTATTAGTATTTCTTTTCTAGAAAATAAATTTCTTGGCATCACGACGTTCTTTGCTCAATCTCATAAAAATTTTCTGACTGTGGAGATATTTACGAGTTTTCATTCCACATTTGTACTACAATAAAAAACACGTTTTATTGAAATAAATTTTTTTCCGAAATCTGCCCTCTTTGAAAGGCCTACCCTCTTTGAAAGGTGGCAGCCCTACTCTCACCTCACACTTGTGGGAAATTTCACACATTTTTAATTGATTTCTTTGATTGTCGTTCCAACGTAACTACTCATTACTGTCGCTTCAATTATCTCCCAATTCTCGGAATCATAAAACCAGCAGACCGTTAGTCCTTTGACTGATTTAGTTATGTATTAAAGAGAAGTTTGTTTAGTAACTTCCAATGTAATCTGCGTTCTGCCTGGAGGAATTTCTGGACTTCGTTGTTCTTGATAAGTAAATACAGTATAACGAAACATTGTTATATTTTAAAACTAACATTGTTATAAAGAAAACTGTACAGGGAAAATGAAACGTTATGAATTTATAAACGAAAATATATTGTATTACGCAAGTACTTGAACTAGACATGTTATATTAATAGTAGTATGTCAGAACATTTACCTACGCCTTTTTATTATTGCAAAATATTCCTTAGATTCCTTCACATAATATGAAAATATTTTTATGTGATATCACATTGTGTACAATACACCCACTCGTGGCATTTTATTGCCAACACACGTTCAATTCTGTTATTGTGACTCGTACTTCTGAATGCAGAAAAACGGGCAACGTGTTACAGCATACAGCTTTCCGACGTTATATAGTTGAGTGGTACTTGTAAAAGAGGTGGAAGAAAACAGTCCTCAATCAACTAATTTAACTTTTCACAAGAGAATCATGGGATTCTATGGATTGCTCATGAGTTATGAACATCATAGCAGCAGGATTTTATGAAAAGGTTAAGAAGCCCTCTCCGCTCCGCCTAACCAACGAAAAATGCATCTCAAAGGATTAGGTCAGTTTGAAGAATCTTTGAATCCTGAGTATGAGTTCTGGGTAACCATGGAATATTTTCGTCGATATAAACAAGTCACATGTTATGAAGTTTCATATTTCACCAATATTTAGACTTGTTTTTTCGGGTATAATGGTGTGAAGATCTGGTGATCCGACGTTTCGGCGAACGTACTGCCGCCTTGGTCACAATCCGTGACCAAGGCGGCACTACGTTCGCCGAAACGGATTGTGACCAAGGCGGCAGTACGTTCGCCGAAACGTCGGATCACCAGATCTTCACACGATTATACCCGAAAAAACAAGTCTACATATGGATCATCGTGAAAACCTGCAACTACTTTCACCAATATTGTTTTAGGCAAATGTGTTCATCCTTGCGTTCACCCAATACCAATATAATTTACCCGGTACGTCCGCTTATATCATTTTGTTAGAGTTCTATCAACCAGTTATTTCACGGAAAACAATATAAAATCCACAATTGTTGGAATAGAACAATGAAACAATACTTCTGGGTGGAGGATTCCCGTAAAGTTAAATTGAAATTGTTCTCGGGGAACTTATTTGTTATGACGAGGGAAATTATGGTTCACCGAACAACAAATGGTAATTGTACTCCCGCGACCTTGTCGTCCAAACATCTGTAAGTATACAGTTAGTTAGTGTGTTCAGTAAAGGGTTAAATGATCATAGATAATATCAGAGAGACAACGAATTAAATTATTGCTGTGCGAAAGTTAGCAAAAGTTGATATAGGGGTATATCCTGTTGGTTTTGTGGCTCTGTTTGCCATTTGTTTGAATCAACTTTTGAACACTTATTTTGTTTCTTTATGTTGAATGTTTTTATCAAACAACAGTAGGTAGTTGGAAATAATAAAAATATTGTTGCATTTTTATAGTGTATTCTGTATATTTTCCTCATATTTAGTACTACTACTGCTACTATAAACTACTTAATACAAAGTCTATGATTTTTCTATTGGAATTGTGGGTGAAATAATTTATCGTTGTGAAGGTATCGCTCTTTTCGTAGATATTGTTAATACACTGATCTAATCATAGATTAAAAATTAACGTTCTTCTTGTTTAGCTATTATCCCGCATTGTCAAAATATGGACCAGCCAGGTCGCTGCGATGTATAGTCAGAATAGACAAAAAATATATATACCTACTCGTGTAATTAATAGTCATAGTGAATGACAGTAAGAGCACAAAAGAGTGCGTTTGGCTAAAAAAAGGGCTGTTAGAAAACGTTCTCATCCTAGAGCAGCCTGGGTAGATCGTATATACTCGTAGACCAAATACTCAAGTAAGAAAGTGTGCGTACACGGCGAATGGCATGAACGTGACGGAAACAAGTAGTGTGTGTGAGGATATGCCAGTGTGGCATTCTGCTCTCTCTCTCTCTCTCTCTCTCTCTCTCTCTCTGTCTGCCTACTCCTCAAGGGACGTGACGTGATGGTACAGTTTTTAACTGTTTTTTATATTATAATATTAGACCCCTGAACAATGTCCACAATAGAGTTAAAACTTTATGAAGCTATGTAAATTGTATTAAAGTTTTAATTTTATTAAATAACTCAATTTTCAAACCAAATTACAACTTTTTGCGCCTTTGTAAAACAAAGTTTTGCAGCCCACAGAGAGGCAAGCTGAAGAAAACATTTACTATGAAGGATTATATTGCATTCAATTATACAAAGTATCGCAGTATAAATACATATCTTAACGTACTAATACATACTTATTGAGTAAGCAGCCGCAATCGCATTGGCAACGTTGGCATTTTTTTATATAAAAAGATTTATTGTTTTTTATCAGTTGGCCACAACAAAACAGGTGATCTAAAAACAGCGTTAATTAAAATATCATTCTACTCGAGTAAATAGTTCTAAGAAAACGTTCATAATAAGTCTCTTCTCCATTCTTCTCGGGTGTACCGTGTGTCGGTTGTCGATGTTGTCGAGCTCTCGGCCTACTTTCTGAGGGCATCTTCAGGACTAAGTTACTACATTTGTTACTACATTAGTCCTGAAGATGGCACTAAGAACATCAGGACTAAGTTACTACATTATTCCTGAAGATGGCCTCAGCAAGTAGGCCGAAAGCTCGACAACATCGACCACCTACACACAGTACACCCGAGAAGAATGGAGAAGAGATTAACAAGGACCGTGAAAATCTAGAAAGTTAATAATAAGTTATTTAGTTTTGCTTTCTTTGTGCCCGTATCTTCTTCTTCTCTTCCTCAGCCACTATAAAGTTCCATTGCTAGATAATATAGTGTCCGTATATCCGACATGAACTAAACATATTTTTTTGTATAAACTTGACGACAGGTTTCTGACAGATACGAGTATATAGCGATGATGATGATATTTCCACATTTATTTGATTCCTGAGACAATACACATAATATGGGCCTATTTTATGAACAACTTATTTGATTAGTGTCTGTTTCTCCCTCAGGCCAAATTCACTTATACTCGTATATTAGCTAAACCTTCATTTATTCCGTCCATTGTACAAACTTAATAACCCTTTATATCATGTTTACTTTGTTGTTACAGTATGGTATGAGGCCACTATTGATGACAGCTTGGCATGGACACGAAGACGCTATGAAACTTCTTTTGGATTCTGGAGCTTGCATTAATTCTGTTAACAAGGTAAATACAACTGAAATTAGTTTATTTAATTACCTCCAAATTTTATTAATTAGTTTACTTTGTAACAGCAGTACGTACTTGTATCTTTCTCTCTATTTGACCGCGCACTTCAGTATTTTCCATTTCCGATATCGACTCCCTTGTCCTTTGATGACTTGTGCCAGAACTATTGTCGACAGAGTTTATCAAAGGTCAGTACTTAATAATAATATTTAATTACCTAAATTGTTTGAGTAAATCCCAAAAATATTATGTATAATGGACATGTAATGCCTAGGATTGACCCTGACTTTAAGGAAAAGGGCCAACCAGCGCACAATTAGGGAAACAGAGAACCGCACCCAACCCGCGCGCGGGTTGGGTGCGGTTCTCTGTTTCGTAGCGTAGCGAAGCGAACGTAGCGTAGCGAATCGTAGCGTTATAGCGAACAGGGTAACGGCTCCCCACGGTACAAGTTACCCTCAACGTCAGCAGTGGAGAAAAGTACCTGGAATCAAAAAGCAGAAACGTAGGATATGAAGATGAAAGGCCAAGAGATGCCAGCAATCAAAGGCGCAAAAAAAAGATCATAATGACAAACTACAGTAGTATAGACCTTAAATTGGACGAGTGGCTAGATCGTCGTATCGGCATTTGATACATTGGGAAATATCGTCAGCCTAACCTATTTTAATAAATTTCTGTTTATCATTAAGCCCTTCTTACAATTGAGAAGGGATCCACTGAACAAGAATGTACTCATTCATACGTATCTAATTGTAATAATATGTCTTACAAAACAGATTGCTTAGGAAGTAATATTTCTTTCTGCGACATTTAGAAGTCTTTGTTCTGTATAATAGAACAATCGAAGGACGAAATAATAGTGACCAACTACGTGACTCGAAGTCCTAATGTCCTTATTCTCTTATACCTATTCCGTGAACTAAATATAGATATAATACTTGAAGGTAATTTTGTAAGAGTGCTTTCTGAAATACTAATTGAAATATATGACTCTGTGCTATAATACCTCTCTTTTATTTATTTACTTCATTTCTTAGTAGAGTTCCATATTCCCGACTAAATGCCTCATGAACTATACCTCTGTAGACGCCCACACACTTCTCAGTATTATCATTCATCTTTGATGTACGAGTATATGTATTATATCCTTAGTCTTACACTGAGAAAATTAAAATGCTCAACTGTTATCATAGATTCGTACGTATCAATGGATTATATTTTTCCATACTAAATAGTGACCTCCTCTCTGACTTCTTGCACGATAGCGTCGGGACTTTTCTTTAGTTTCTAATATTATTCATTCATATTTCTATGCTAATATGCTTACATGAATTCCTACACACAGTCGTCATTCAAACCACAATTTGAAAAGGACTAGAATATTATGATTTAATATTCATGCTATTGTTAAGTGTGTATAGTTTATAAAATAATAACACCTTGTAGGGTCGTGCAAGAAATTAGAATCTCATCAAATATGAATCATGACCCTTGTAATACCTGTGTCAATAATTTCATTGTATAGACATATCTCTTAATATCAGCTGTTCTCCTCTACAAGATCTTTTACGATCGAATAATCGAGATAATCGAGTGTGGGAAATTTATGCTTCTCTATTTTGAAGTATGTACCTAGACACTAGACGAATACTCAACCCCAGTCCCTAATGCAAAGCACAATTTCACAAATCTTTTCTATTTTTATTGATTTTACAGAATCCATCTTAATAATTATTGGTAGGCATGTCACATACCACATAGCTAACCAATGATATTAGGTATATTTGATAGGTATATATGTATAGGTGTTTTATTTTTTCTTATGTTTATATGTATGTCCGTACTGTATTTTTTTTGGGTTAGCTGGCAGAAATCTCAGCACTGCGATAAGCTTGCCCTAGTGAACAAATATTGTGATTTATATTTTAATCGTTTACATGTCTCTGTATCTTGTTTACCAAAAGCGTAAATAAGTAAATAAAATATTTCGTAATTTAGAAATATTTATATCATCTAAGGTAGAGATTTATAATTCTAAGTAGGTATAACTGAGAAACATTTTAGAGAATATTAAAATATATTAAACAAGCTTTAGAACTTCTTAGAAATCCTCCTTATACGAAAATATTCTAATATGCCAGATAGCTTTGAATGAGCTCTAAAAATATTAGGTTTGGATAGTTAGAAAGTATCGCGGAGTAACGATAAGCTTCCCTTATTGAAAACTGTCGGTTCACGCCTGTCAATTCCAGTAAATGAAAATAATTTATTTTAAAGTTGTAACTCTTTTCTGGCAAGTTTTGCCTCTAACCCAAGTTTTTATTTTTACACGCTATGATTAACTTCACCTATAGTGGGTTGTTATTGTCTTCAATCTAACAATCGAATTTAACTCATTTTCAGAATAGTGCTCTGAAACATCTATCAATTGTGTAAACTAGATGACATTACGATTTTATATTGGTTCCTCCAGAGATACAACAAGTATAAAACGTTTGAGGAGATCCAAATATTGTGCGGTATCATGTTAATTGAAGGTCCCTCCTCACACCCGAATAACACAGGCACCGGTTTAGGCGCCTTTTTATTCGCTCTTTCAGCCCAAAGTTACTCAGACGGCCCCAGGGTTAGCCGGAAGCGCACCCCCAGCAACACCGTCTGGAATGACACCTTCAATATCCCTGCTACAAGTAGGATAAAAAATAATCAGCTATGCTGCTGCTGGTGTCGTATATCCTCATGACTGAGGGTCGCGACTCTCATTCCCGCAGTTGACGATCCTCCTCCACGAGTCTCTATCCATGGCCAGATGTGCGGCCTCGTGTAGAGTGGTGTTTGTGGCTGCCCTCACTTGGTCGCTACAACGCATCGGCGATCTGCCTCTCGGTCTCCTGCCTTACGTTACATATTAACTTAAAGGCTAATTACAAAACTATTCGACTGAGCCAGGGGCAGCAAAAATAAAGGACCCTGAGGACTTGACTTAAAATACTGGTTCCAATGCCGTGGCGCCAGGCGCCACAACCCGACGATTGTGTGGATCGAAACAAACAAACCTCCCCGCATGGGACAAATCATGTTAAATTGGATAAATTCATTCAGATCGAAAGTCCAGTTCGAGCCGTAGAGAGACATCAAACGATCGAGGGGACTGAGCATACCGCTGTGGTTAATGTATCATTAAAGTGCTTCACGAGTAGAAGTTAAATCTTGCTTTCGTCCATTAATTTATTTGGGCTAGGCCTGGCACAAAATCTATTTTCATAATAATCCTCTTATTATCTTTCCTCGCTTTCATCTCAAATTTCTCGTAATCATTCCCTCATTAAATATTTCTATCAGAGAGTGAGTTAATACCGTTTTTATTCCTCCGTTCATTTATAAAGAAAACTTTAGGAGTCATCGTTTCAAATCTGTAAGCTTAATCCTTCTTCATTCTAAAAATAAATTAAATGGTATAATCCGTTTTTAAAGCGCCGACGTAAAATATTAGTGAAGGGGTGGTAGTTTTACCTATTCATATTATTAATATCAATTGAAAATTCAAGATTCGTCCAAAGTAATTCGCACAAAGTCAAATAATTTTGATAGCTTTCATTCGATATCACTAAAAAATAATCATTTATATCTTCTTCTTCTTGTTGTGCCATATCAGGTCCCCCCGACGTCGACGATCACTCTGGCTAAAAGTTCCCTGTCCTGCGCTGCCTGGAACAGATCGTCCACCGTCCTCATTCCGGTCCACTCCCTAATGTTGCGCAGCCAGGACATCTGTTTTCTGCCAACTCCCCGTCTTCCCTCTATCTTGCCCTCCAATATTAGGCGGAGTAGGCGATACCTTTCTCCCCGTAGTATGTGACCCGGATATGAGACCTTCCTCACCTTAACATTCGACAACAGCTCTCTCTCTTGGCTCCGACTCTTCTAAGTACTTCAGAGTTACTGACCCTATCGGTCCAGGGTATTCGGAGCATTCTTCGGTAAATGCACATTTCAAATGCTTCTAACCTATTCATAACATTCACTTTAAGAGCCCATGTTTCACATCCGTATAGCAGAGCTGACCTTATATAACATTTTACCATTCTTTGTCGAAGTTTATCAGTTATATAAAATCAGAAAAACTCACCCGAGGGAGGGGAGGGACACGATTCACACTGTTGCTTTGACCGTTGTGCCAATTTCAAGTGAAAGTGAGGTGTTATTAACGTGAGAGTGTATGTAAACTCACGTGAGTTAAATATGTTTAACAAATTGCACCACTACAATTTACAAAGAATTATGTTAATTCAGTGTAAACTCCAATATTTTAACCAAACTAAACGGATTTTTTAAAAAGTAGGTTCAGCTAACCAATTGTTAGTGTATGCTCTGCTCATTTTGTTGAAATTTTAAGGGGGTCTGATGTCATCCACAGCTAAATTAGGGATTAGATAATACACAACTGATTATACTAGGTACTAAATGCAAATTGGTTAAGAAATTACAGCCGACAGATATAAACTACGTAATAGTATTAAAGTGGGATTATCTCTATAGTATCAGTGGCTAATGCCACTCTCAGAGGACATGTATTACTAAAGTATAATGTAATTACCTCCTAGTTCCCCATCCAATGTTATTACATTACATACACAAATTCCTGTTTGACATAATTGTGTTCCGCAAGCCATCTGTTAATTAACTAAGTTAATTGGATCTAATAGAAGCCTTGCAATAATAATTATCAAGCGTACCGCACTTTGCAGTATACACTTCCTGATGCTACCGTCTCTAGAGAGATAACTAATGTGTCAGCTGTGGAAACTTTAATAAAACCAGACAATATTATTTCAGATGAAATTTTCTGTTAACTATTTCTTTTATAATTGAGTTTCTGTTTTCATTTAAATAACTGGACTAGGTTTGTAACATCAATTTAAATTTGCTTTGTGAAGAGCTTTCACTGTTTTGATACTAAAAGGTTTTTTGCAAACCCATAAACATTGATGCTTTTGTTCTACCATATCGAAACGTCAATACCTAAATATATTTCGATGCAATTGCTTTCAAACTCTTTAACACACTCTAAACCTATTCACGATCAGAATCATGCAATTAGTGATACAGCTGGTAAACACTTAATCATAATAAATTAATTCTTTAGATATTTCTCTCAGCCAACTTCTACAAGAAAGCTTAACATCATTTGCGAAATAATCGTTGGGGATATTAAAATGTCTTAAGACTATTAAAATTTTTAATTTTCCTCCCAAATTTTACCTACTGAATCTGTGTTTATGCTAATAGCCTGCTTTTATTTGCTATCCTCTTGTCCAGAACTCCATTTCACCACTTTACAGTCTGTTTCTTAAAACTCCACGTCTCGAGCTGACAATCTTTTAAAGGTAGTTCTGTAATTGATGCATTCATGCAGTAAAAATTCACGATTACGATAAGCATTTTATTAAATCACAGCTAATTTTTATTACCTACAATTAACAATTAACTCGAGTGCCTTCGTCAACTACTCAGATTAAGACTATCAAGAAGATCTCTGATAACATCAACTGCTCAGGTTGACATTATCAAGAAAAGGTTAAATGAAAAATACTACTAATCATTTTTTTTAATATTATTTCAGTTGCAGCAAACTCTGCTGATGTGCGCTTCAAGAAATCGTCGCTCCAAGTGTGACATTGTGGATCATGTTCTGAAACTTCTTGGTAGTAGAGAGAGTGTCCCCATTAGAAGGACTTCTGATGCTAAAGAGTTGGATGTTATAGCGAGGGATAAGAATGAATCTGTGATACCTGAACTAGATGCTAAGGATGCTGAGGGTCACAGTGCACTTCACCACGCAGCTATAGTAGGGCATGAGTATGTTGTTCAGAGACTTGCTATGGCTGGGGCAAATGTTAATACATTTGATAATGTAAGTTCATCTTCTTATATGCTTTTATTATTTATTTAACTTCACCTGCTGTGTCATATTTCCTACAATTTCACAATGCACCAGCACCTTGAAATTTTGCACACTTTATTTTTTATTAATGATATTCAAAAGATTGTGTGGATATAGTTGGATTAAATAAAACAAGACGTGCTTGGCAAACTTGCGTATATTTTTAGTTTCAAACACAATACTTTTTATGTTCTAAAAACGACGACAATAATCACATCCACGATGTAAACTTAACAATGATCAAGTGTCAAACGGGAACAGGAAGAAGAGAAACAATGACAGCTCTCTGACAGAACGTGGTCATAGACAAAATCGTCGACCCGCTATGCCAGAGACAACTGTAAAACTTAACAAATTCTCTGATATTGTTTTATGTTTAAACATGTTTATTTTTTTCATCAATTACGTAACGATTACGCCTACGCAGTTCTAACTTAGCACATCTCAGCTTTCCCCAAACTTCGAAAAGTCTGCCATTTACGAGTATTTCTCTCAAATAATATTTACGTAAATTCCTGTTCATATAATTTTAGTATTATTTAATTACTGTTGTAACGTTGCTCTTAAGGTATACCTAGATACATGACTGTGCCTATGTCAATTATTCCACTAACTTTATTATTCCATCGTGATTAATACCATTATATATTGTAGGTATACTTACTTGTATTTAAACATCTGACTTTTCATTGCTTCGTGTTTCTCATAAAAGCTAAGTATGTTATTCCTCTTAAAACAGTTAAATTAAATTATTGTCTTTTGAGAGTTTCTTTGATACCATACCACCAATACTAATATAATGTCAGAAACGTAAGGTCTAAGCCCTATGTCAGGCAAAGTCGTCGCTTATATCTTGTTCAGTCAATAGGTACATCATAATAACATACGCCACAACGATAAAAATTTCACAATATATTCATTGAATTCAATGTATTATACCTATTTTATGCGACACTCTTATTATTGGAGGGTTGACCTGAATTTTGCGTTTGTTAATTGTGTATGTTTGTGTATCTCAATAAATAAACAAATGTATGTATTCATTTCATATTATTCCAGTCTGGAGTAAGGCTGGCCACAAACGTCCCGAAGTTCAGTTCCGGAATCGACCGTTTTGCAAAAAGGTTCCGACCAAAACCTCTTTCTGAATTTAAAATCGGGGTGACGCTGAATTCAGAGAGAGGTTTTGATGGGAACTTTTTTGCAAAACGGTCGATTCCGGAACTGAACTTCGGGACGTGTGTGGCCAGCCTAAGCCTTATATTTCACATCTAAAGATTAAAAAATCGAGTTTCAACCATGATGTTTAAAAAAACACTTCAATTGTAATTCAGTTTGTATAAAATTAAACTAGCATACCTAATCTTATTTGTTAAGGTTAAAAAAAAGTCCATAGAAAATCAAGCGTTTTTTTGCATCTGAACTTGTTTCCCGAGCAAACGTGGCTTTTATGTTTACGTAGAACTTACGTCACTGATAGTGATCACCTATCCAATTTCAAATGATGAGTATGTTATTTGAAGACAGAGAATCTTGTAAGTACTACGTAGAAAAAACTCGTAAATGACTTCCAAAGAAACATCTCAGATTTGCCTAAAGAAATGCAGAGAAAGAAGAAGAATTCAAATTGCTTCTACATCATCCAATTACTTACTTACTAAAGTAAAGTAAGTATCCAATTACTATTTATGTTCAATTATCACGACGCCATTATTACAAAGAAAGGACAGGAAGTATTGAAAAACAGAAAAAGGTGTGAGTTTAAATTCAAACATTTAGCTCCAATATTCATAGAGCACCTCAGGTGTTTTTACAAGGAGAATTATGTCATAAAAATAGAAAGCCAAAAACATTACGATTAGGATGGCCGTAAAACCTATAAGGAGTTCTGACCTTTCCTATAAGCAATCACAACGTTTTTTTATTACAGCATTTCATTCTCTTTACTTTCTTATTGACTCTATTTTATAGAATTTTTAAGCAATTGGACAATAGCTTTAAATTTCCATCCAATTCACATTTTCTCATCTCTGGTTGAGTATAAGATATTGCTTAGGCAACAAGTCCGCCTTTTTCACACTACTATTATCTTGTTTTGTAACTCTGCATGATTTTTGGCTAATAAAGGTTTATTTTTACATACATTTTCATCTTCTTCCCCTTCTATCCTTGGTTAGGTCGGGGGCTTGAAGGATCTGTATATTTTCGTCAGAGGCCCCTGTCACTTTCAGTTTCCAGGACCTCTCCCCAGTCCAATTACAATCTCTGCACATTCCTTTTTTTTATTTTTTTTATTCGTTTCAATAGTTCTGTCGGAGTCCGCTACACTCTGCTTGCTCTGGTGGACATCTTTCAACTGCAGCCTGTCTGTTGGAATGCGGAGCTAACTACGAAGCGATGGATTCTGCTGGTGATACTCCTCTGCATGCAGCCACTAGCTCACAACACAGGGAGCTTGTGGAAATTCTGCTTAAATATGGCAGCAATCCTGACAGTCAAAATGATGTAAGTTTCATTAGACATATATTGTGTGTGCATGTGTGTATCTGTAAATTCTCTATTCAAGTCTGTATCCATTTAAAGTTATACCAATAGCTGTCCCATCATGAGTGCTAACTTATCTATGTTTTTCAATTTATATGTAATCCTGATAATGTCACATTGTTAATAGCTCTTTGAAATTTTATACACATAGGCTGGCCACAAACGTCCCGAAGTTGAGTTCCGGAATCGACCGTTTTGCAAAAAAGTTCCGATCAAAACCTCTCTCTGAATTCAGCGTCACCCCGATTTTAAATTCAGAAAGAGGTTTTGGTCGGAACCTTTTTGCAAAACGGTCGATTCCGGAACTCAACTTCGGGACGTTTGTGGCCAGCCATAGTAGGCTTTTAAAAACTCTTCTGCGTCCTATTCGTCTAATGCTGTTCAGATTTGTATTGAGATTTACAAACCCTTGCTCGGCACGCCCTCGTTAACTGTTTAATGAAACGAAAGTCGGACTAAAATAATTAACATATGCTCAAAAAAGAAGCTTTTAAAAGACGCTAACTGAAAAAGGATCATCAAGAGTGAAAGCTACGGTTAACCAACAGAGGCACTCAAAATTCAAATGTTTTTCAAACCTTTTTGAATAAGTAAATGATCTGACTGTATTTCTACAGAGGAAATACACTCCTAACCACATTCTCTTCTCCACACCATATCCCATTTATTTGGGGTCGGCGGTTCGGATCCTCCCCCTCCATTTTCCTCGATCGAGGCAGTCTTCTGGAGTAAACTAACTCCTAAACTAAACACATTATCATGTAAAATATATTTATTATTTCAGAAAGGATGGGCACCTCTCCACATCGCTAGCAGTATGGGTTGTAAGGGAATCATTGAAACACTAATTCAAAATGGAGCTTCAATAAATAAACAAGATTTTGTAAGCTAAAATTTCTAATACAACTATTTTCTACGTGAATTACCGACTTATTCTAATAAATGAATACAATTTGTTCCAGGATGGCAATACACCAGTTCACATAGCTTGTGAATGTGCCAGTGTAGATACTGTAGAAATATTCATAGCTAAAGGAGCGGATCTCAACTGCTTTAACTCGGTAAGTTATTTAACTTTAAGTTAGTAGTTATTTCAACAGATATACAGCAAAGGATGGACTTTTGGCTTTTGACTGATCGTCGGTTGGCTTAATGTGATAACTTTTAGGTTCTGGAATTGGTGAAGTAAGATTCAGCAATTCAGGCCATCCGTTTGCCTGGGCCGGGAATCGAACCCAGACCTCCTTAAACTTTAAGTAGTCAGTCATTACAAATTTATTCAGGCTGCTCTGTTCTGCGAGATGTACTCGTATATCAACTCTTTCACTTAAACACGTCCTTTCATCATTCATCTTCTGTGCATATCCAACATTTATTTTGATTACAATATTCGTTTTACGACCACTCAACTCTCTAATCACTTCATTTCTTATCCTATCATTCAACGTTTTTACACTTATCTATCAAACATTGAGAGGTGATCTGTAATGATTTTAAAAACTTTTTACTCTCTTGAAACACGACTGATAAAAACAGGAATCCACAGTACATTTCGTACATTTTCGTAAGTCGTATTTCGTGTAAGTCAGTAAGAAGTCGGTATGTTGAAATTAGGTTTATAATTTAATATTTTTATCTCAAATACAATATTCTCCGGATTTGGCGATATAAAAATATTAACTGTTATTTCAGGGAGAAATATTATTACACAAATTACAACGTAAAATCTTCTCGTATGTTTCAGATACATTTTAGGTACAAGTGTGTATTATACTTTACTTTGATGTATTAGATAAAACAATATTTTTCATATGGCCAACAGCTACGAGTATCCATATCTTCGGGTTTCCTTACTGTGGGTGCACCCCTGAAGATAGCAGTAGTATCGCTTCTGAAAGCTCGGTTATTCAACCGCTCTACACGCAGTAAGGAAACCCATGGATTCATCACCCTGCGAAAGCCTACAAGATTATTATAGATACGAGTATGTTTACCTTTGGTTTTCAATAACAAGTAATCGATTTATTCTTATGCTATAGTCGATACGGGTAATATAATAATATTAATGTTTGTATAGACGATACTCGTGTAGAAATACAGGCAAAACTCTCTTAATTGATATAAAGTGAATTAAAGACAAACATAAGGCAAACAAACTTTACCTATTATAACTTAGGCATTAAATTACTGTAATTGGCTTTATGTATGAGAAACTTGGAAATTAGACGCTGTAGTATTTCGAATCAAGGCTGTTTTCCTATCTCACATTAAGGGCTTGGCACCAAGAATGACGTCACAGTCATTTCCCACGACATTAAGGTTCAAAATCGCGTGAACAATCGCATGATAAAATGGTAAAAATAGCGTTTTTTACATTTTTTGGTGTTGATTTTGCGTCTATCAAAAATATTTTACGGTTATTCCCTAGATTTTAATGCATATTATCAGTACAAAAAAAATTTACTCCGCGACTTATGGGAAACGAGTTTCCGTCTTTCGGAAAAAAGATCAGAGGTGTTTTTAATTATTTTTTTTGAGAAATCTATACAAGATATAAAAAATCTTTTACGGTTATTCCCTAGATAAATGTTCAATGCATCTACCCTATTTTGTTGTTAAAGCATATTTAGTAACGGTTGTCGAGATATAAGGTCTCCTGTTTTTAGAAATTTTGAAATGTCGGTATGCATACTCTTAAGCAATGTTCTGATTCCTCGTTTTTACAGAATAAATTAATACTTTTCCAATCTGCGCTTCCACTCCAAAACAAAGCTCAGATTGCTGTGCAAATATGCAAAGTAATTTGTTTTTACTGCATCAAATCCGCAAGACAGCTTTATTTTTCTAATTTTAAAAAAGCCTCCCACATAAATTCTTCTACCAACGATTTAAAATTTGATAACGCTTTCAATACTAAATACTGTTTAAATTATTTTATAGAGTCGATAAAAAGAAAAGAATAAACTTTATACTTACTTTTGAATTGGGTGTGCGAATATTACGTAATTTATCTTCTTTTCCAGTTTCAATCGTTACGATTGGTTTACAGCTAAGCCCCATGTCTCTTTCTCCACTCATCCCTGTTCTGCAGTTCTTTTTAACTCTTTATATGAGTCGAAGCCCACATCCTGGTACAGGTCGTCCAGGTATTCTTTCCTTGGTCATCCTCTGTAGTTTGTCCCTCGTTCATTCCTTCAAGTAATTCAAAGTAACGGAATTTATACGAGTTGATAAAACAAAGGTAGATTGTACATGATACTTGTAGGTATGTACATATGATAAAACACTAAAACTTGTAAGAACTAACAGCATTGTTATGTCGAAGATTTTCAGTAAATATTATTATGAAAGGAGAAGTTCCCCCATTAATATGAAGAATGGAGCGCTGATTCATTACAGGATCCTTCAGAACGAAGGTAGTAGTTCTTCACCCGTGTTTTCTTATGGAACAAACAATCCAGTGGAATGCGTTCAGGAATACAAAATTTTCAAGTGTTTGTTTAGACATCATTAGAAACAATTCAGAAGCTGAGAAAAGAATAATAAATTTTTGTCCAAGTTGCAAAGTAGGACAAGCTTTTCAACCCTTCCACGTTTTTAGAGAAAGAAAAATATCTCTCTTTTGTCTTTGAATTGTGTGTAAAATTATATTTTGTGTTTAATTTTTCATCTCCTTGAATTGCCGTTAAAACAAAATGAAAAACTATAACTCAAATATTTGTCGAAGTTTCAACAATGGTATTGTCGTGAAAATGTTTTAGCGATCGTAAACGAATCGTCTTAGATAATTTCGAGTAAAAGTACTTAGGTAGGAATTTCCTTTTAGTCTTAGTGAAAAATTTTTTGGACAATAAGTTAGAGTACGTAGTTACAATAAATAATACAATCAATAAGAATTAGGTCGTAGTTTTCCGTGACATTATTTTCAGGAGTTAATGTACCGCGCAGGACACGATACTTGATTGGATTTTTTTGTGGTCCTTCATAGAATCAAATTCAGAACAAACAATAAATTAATCAAAATAGCGAACGACCGCACAAAGAGAAAAACCTATAGAGGTTTTATTTCATTTGTACCAATATTATCGCTATTTTCCGATACTTAATTAAAACCACAACTGAGCGAAAAGATAGATTGAAAAAAATGCACCTATTGGAGTTTTCAGTGGTGTGTATTTCAATCTGAAGCTACATATTTGCAAATCGACACTAGAGCACATAAGCTGTATCAGAATAGGGCTAATAATAGGTATATTAGGATAGCCAAGATTCAAATCCTGACATTGAAAAAAATCAGAGATGAAATGAAACCCTTACTTAACTATAGGTGGTTGGTAGCCTGGTTGGTAACGCGCTCGACTGTTAATCCAGTGAGCGCGGGTTCGATCCCGGATGCCGACTTACTCCACTTCACGACACAAGCTTACTGTGAAGTGTACAAAGATGTATTTGAGTTTATTTCGATAAATCCAGATTCATTATATTTAAAAAAAAATATCCACAAAATCGTTGAATAAAATAAATATTTAGAAACCCTACATAACAATATAGGAATAAAAAACTTTTTCTGTCAGGCGAAATAATTCATTATCACCCCTTTAACTAATCCCTTTCATTTCCAGAAATCAGAAACCCCAATGCAAATCGCAGCGTCCAGGGGCGAAGTAACAATCTGCAGAGCGATGTTAGCTGCAGGAGCGACTAGTGGTTTACCAAGCGGAGACTCGAATGCCCCCGCGCATCCGCCTCCAAAAGGATCCCCGTTCATGGCTGCAGCCAGAGGATCTCTTACAGCCATTGTGGATATGATCATAAAGACAGCTAAACTAGATTGTCCGTCAGACGTAAGTAATATTAATTAGTAAATTCTTGTTCTGGGTTGCAATACTGGGTTTTTTCTTCACCAACTTAATACTTACCTCAAATAATGAGTACTTTCGTAATAAATAGATTGGGACTAGAAAATTTCGCATCCATGATAAAACAATTTTATTCACAAACCTATTAGTGCTTTTTGCACTAATACCGCAAATATCGTATTTTTTTACAAAAATACCGAGAGTGTTAGCATTTGTTTCGAGAATAACGCGAATTTTCGCATATTTGCGCTCTATTTTTAAAAAAGTCTCTGGGAGTATGAAAAACTTTGCATTCTTATTCCATAAAGTACCGTTGATTTTCTATTTTTTTATGATTCATGTAAAAAAAAACTATGAAACTGTCCATTCCGATGAAATAATTGTATGAAAATATTAATTATAACATCGTTTTGCAAAAAAAATGACACCAATTATTCCCTAAAAATAACGCCGCTATTCTTATAATACCTATATAGAAAACATCGAGAGAATCAAACGACAAGTAAGACGTAATAGAAACATGGAGTGAACTTACAGTAATCTAACTTTCTTTTATCTCTATCTTCTTCACAAGAACTTCTTAATTAGAATTCTGACAACATTGTTTGCTCAGCTGTTGAATCTCGGGTTTTCAAGTGATCATAATATCGGTATTTTGATGAAGTACTTAGCACCGCATCACATCAGAGTACAAGCTTTATATGCTTTAGTGGAAATCAAAGAGTATTTCAACTGTAGTTTCCCATCACGGTATTTTTGTCTGCTATTTAAATCTATTTAAACTGCTAGTTCTACAAAAAAAAATGACTTAAAATATTTTGTAGAGAATTTAGCAAGGATTATTTTTGTCATTGACTTCTTTCTCCTATCTCTTACCATATTCCTATAAAATGCGAAAAACCGCGAAGAGTGACCTTTTCGGGGGGGGGCAGGGGGGGTTGCGGCAAGATTTTGATATGCAACCCTAGTGCGATGTAATACCCTATTGGTAAGCTATCATTTATACCACATTTCGATCAAAAAACAGATACGTCATAATTTAAGCAGCGGGCTCTCGGACTATTTCCCTCATTAAAGTGTTACACATTCGTGATACGAGTATTCTCCGCTATAGACCCTCTCGTTTGATCTGTTATGTTGAATGAGAATATTTCAAGTTATATTTCTTATTTTTTTAGATGCTTCATTCTGAAAATGAAAGAGGAGGTTTTGAACTCAATATCTTTTATTTCAGTACCATTTCCTACACATAAATTATGCAGTATACAGAGTGTCTGGAACAACAGTGGAAATAATTAAGCACCCTACATAAATGCAAACGAAAATTTCCAGATACTTACCATTTATACTTAAAACTTAAGGTTTCTTTACCAAATTTAACCACTAAGTTTCTAAACCAATGGAGCAATATAAAAACAAAACATCTCTCAAAACAATCCAGCTCAAATCAAAACAGCTCGTTTTTAATACCTTTTGAGTAGTATTCAATTCAATTGTGTGCTTTGAGACTTTGATCATACACCTGCCTGTGCGTTTTTGTATTGGTATGTGTGTATTGTGTGTAATGTTAAAATCAAAAAGTAAAAAATGTAAAAAAAATAGCCATCGTCGCGCTGTATGTAAACAGGGTATTTAATAGTGCTTCGGTCTACCTTGGTACATCCTCATTAACAATTAGGTAGGTAACATTCTATGCTGTGTGATTCTAGTATTTGTATTTTTTACATAAATAAGTGAAATTAAATATTTCATAGATCTAAGAAACCCACTGTATAGATTAGTTTCAGTTGAAAGCTTCTAGACAGGTATTATTTATTTTCCCAGCAATATTCAATGGAGAATATTGACGATAGAAATTTAAAAAGCATTGAATCGTTCGAAATAATAATATACATATATATTTCCTTCACAAGAACTCTCAACATCCCAGAAATATATTACGTACTTCATAACTTTGTACTCCAAGATGTATTATATTAAAAACTAGCTTTTTTGCCCGGCAAGCCTGCGACTGGATTTTAGATTTAAAACAACCACCACTATTTACATGTTCTGAAATTGAAGTCGTTTTTCTCTTTAACCGTAAGAGATATTCGATTATTTAATAGCCTTTGTCCGATCCAGGATTCTGGTCTATCTTCTTCTTCTTCTTCTTCCTCTTGTCCTAGGTCGAGTGACCTGTTTGTGACGGCGGCTGTCCTGGGATGAGGAGGTCCAGCTGTCCTTCCATCTCTTGGGTGGCCTTCCGGGTAATCTTCTACCAGTGGGGTTTTCAGTTTTTACTATCTTTGCCAGTCTGGTGTCATCCATTCGGTCGGCATGGTCCCTCCAGAAGCGTCTTCTACTTCTCCCCCACCTTACTATATCTTCGACATCAGAGCGTATAGTCTCATTTCTGATCCTATCTCTGAGTGTTCTGCCCGCGATGGATCGTAGGGTTTTCATTTCTGCTACTCTGAGAAGACTTTTTGTCCGGTTGGTATCGGCTCTCGCTTCTATCCCATGTGTCATGATGGGACGGACGCATGTCTTGTATATTCGGTCTATCTGGTGCTGGTCTATCTCAAAATATTTAGTATGAGAGAGAGTTCTCTCGTGTAAATGTGATTCTTGGACATAAGCGATGTGGTACCTATACGACCTTACTAAAATATTATATGGTGAAGTACCTTCGTAATAAAGTTCTTGACGTTATTGTTTTCATTTTCAATATATTTATGAAATTTATTGCTTTGCTCTCGAAGCAAAGCTCTTCTAAACAATAGGAAGATTCCTATTTTAACTTACATACGAGTGTATCTATTACTATGGCGGTATAAAATAGTAGATATTATACATAGTTACTAAAGAAACATTTTTCAAGAGGGACTTGGAAAATGTGAAAAGTCTTAGATATGCACATCACAGAACCTTATGGGAACATAAAGGATGACATAGCAATAGATAATTTTTGTAAAGGACCCTTTCCCACCGAAACAAGAGGAATTCTCAGATCCGTTACTGGAAAACAGGGAGGTTACAAAGCCTTAATACATATGAATATTTGTCGTTTTCTACGCTGTCTTAACCCAGTAATTTACTCACAATGCACAACCAAACAAATAATTTTCTTTGCTTGTGTTGTTGTGAAGTGTAGATACAATAAATTGACCACTCATGCAGTGCAGGTACACTCATTTTGTTACTTCAATATTAAAGTCATAATTATGCATGACTAATTTCGTAAACACCGACTTGGAAGGTGGACACATCAACAAATTGTCATTAAATGTGCTCAGGTAGTAAGGCTCGATCCCGATACCAACTTTCTCCACGTCGCAATATTATTTTCTGTTTCTAACTCAGATTCACTTCGCATTGCACATAAATTCCTATTCCATTTTGCCCAAGTTTCCCCTACAGGAGTTCTATGAGTATGACGGCATTGGCGAATGAATGAATTGATACTGCGAGAAGGGAAAGGAAACAATAGGAAAAAAATATTTTGTATCAGGAGACCATAAAATACTAGGAGCTCATATTATCCCCCAACTAACAATAGTATAAATCGTCATGTACGAGGGGACTGCATTGGATGGCGCAGCAGTAGAGTTCTTCTCTAAATAATTTATGAAATATGTAAATTGAGAAACAACATGTCTACGGTTTAAAAATACTGTCTTATTAAACTTTAATATTCGATTTATTTAGTTTATCTTTCATCCTTCTTTTCCGTAATATTTTAACTCAGAAAAATGTAATGTTTCTGCTGGGAAACGAGAAAAACTACTTCAATAGGAATTAATTCCAGCTGTACGCATCTAACTAAAAGATACTTCTACCGTTTGTTTGAACATCTACAAGTATATCAGGTTCCTTAGTTTGTTTAATTCCTATAACTTCAACTGGAAGAAATCTGGATTACGATAAGCTCGCCCTAGTGAACGATCTTGTATGATTTATTGTAAAAATTATTGGAATAAAATGGGTAAATAAATAATTCCAGGTTATTAATAAGGATGGTATTCTGTGTCTCTTGTTTGTTTCGCATCAGTAGCCACACAGACACTCCTATGCCATGCAAATAATAATACAAATAATTTCTACCACTGCTATTTAGGCAGATATCAATAACTTCATCACACGAGAATCGAGAACTGAAAACTCGAGAATATGAGGCTAATATTGTTATTAGCTACGTACAATCTCATACTAAAAACATAATATACCTACCTACTTACTTTGATTATTTTAAACAAGTTTCACAGTCATGTTATGTTTGCCGAACTATACTTCAAAACAATAAGACTCTATACTGTTTGTATGCAGTATTGATTTTGTATATCTATATTACCTATCCTATATGTATATTCGTTGGTACCATGTTGGTACATTATTGTATATTAGGGGTGTGTATATGCATTGTATTGTCGACCTATTCTATACAACATTAAAAAGCCCCTCCCTCCAACACATTGCACGACCGGGGAACATTCCAAGCTAAGATAGGTTACGGTCCGAAATACGCTATTAGCGCTAGCGACGCTCGTGGTACAATTTCGTGTCCCGATTTGACTATCGTTAGAAAGCGCGCTACCTACGCTATCCAATTCGGGACGGTTGTTTGCACGCAACTGTAATCTGTCATTCTAGTGTGGTATTGCGAGTGAGTGTTTTGCGTTTGTGTTTGCGATGGCGGAAATTATTAGTTTTCTTTTTGATTCCGAAACAGACGACAGCGATCTGAGTGACTTTTTTTCGTCGTCATCGTCATCATCATCTTCTTCAAGCGAAGATTACGGGGTAGAAGATGTCTGCGAATCGCTAGAAACAAGGACAAAGCGAAAACCGCTCGCAAGGATAAAACTCTACGTGGAAAATACAGTTCCCAGCTATACTAGTGAGCAATTCAAGTCTCATTTTAGGTAGGTATTAGTTTACATTTTGATGTCCTAAAATCTACGTATATCTGCATGTTTATCCTGAGGAGTCGCGCATCATTTTGTATTGCCCCGCATAACCTAACCTTAAAATTTCGAACACTGTTAAACACCTACCTATCTTAAAAAGATTTTTCGCATGTATGCTCCATGGCCAAGACATGAATAGCATTGTATCATGGCTCCATCTTATATGCATATTTTGGAATATTTCAGAATGTACCCTGCCACATTTGAATATGTGCTGAGTTTAATTGGAGCCAAATTATCCACCACACGATATCATGGGGGAAGGAAACCCATTCCTGCAGATAAACAGCTTTTGCTGGCTATTTGGGTAATGGCGACTCCAGATAGTTATAGGTATGTAGGATTTACAGTTTATTTTACAATTTCTTATAGAAGTTTTATAAACTCCTGACACATCATGACGTATACAGACATGAAAAATATAAAAGAAGATTTTTTCTTGCAGATCGATCTGTGATAGGTTCGACGTTGGAAAGGCGACAGCTTTAAGGGCTGTGCGTAGAGTGACCTATGCACTATATTGTCTGGCGCCACAGATTATTACCTGGCCTAAAAGTGATGAGGCGAGAAAAACAAGGGAACGATTTCAAAGCAACAGTGCCTTCCCTAATGTCATAGGGGCCATTGATGGCACCCACATAAAAATTAACAAACCCGAAGAGGATGGGAAATCTTATATAAATCGTAAAGGTGACCCGTCCATACAAGTGCAGGTGATTATTTTCTGTTTTTATCCATACTATCCATGCTCTGTATTGTTTTGTAATAATAAAGAAATGGATATAAATATTGACATGTATCATATCAAATTATTGTGACTGAATTTTCAGGTGGTGTGCACATATGATCTCCTGTTCACCAGTGTATTTGCTGGAAACGCAGGGAGCGTGCATGATGCACGGGTGTTCCGACTTTCACCCGTGCAGGGTTATTTAGGGGACCCTGAATATTTCCCTGATGGCTGCCACCTGATTGGGGATGCGGCATATGGGATACATCCCAATATCATGGTGCCATTTAAAGATAATGGGCACCTAAATAGGCTCCAAAAAAATTATAACTTTTGCCTGTCCTCAGGCAGAGTTTCTGTGGAAAGGGCCATTGGGTTGTGGAAAGCCCGTTGGCGGAGAAGCAGAGACTGCCTGTCGATGGCCAAAATAGAAAAAATACCACAATTTCTTTTGGCCACGTGTGTATTACACAATATCTGTATAACGAGAAGGGATATGTATCCTTATACTCACATGCCAAGAGTTAGGCAGCGTGGCCCGCTAACTGACGATAGGAGGACTGAGGGAATGGCGAAACGAGATGCAATTGTTCGGTCTCTTCCACAAAGATACATTTAAATGTGTTTATTTTTTTTTTATTTGTTTAATATACTTTCATGAATTAAGTTAGTAATAAAATATATGTAGTTCAACTAGAATTGTAAGTAGTTATTTATTAATAAAGATGTAGAACTTGCATATAAGTTTCATTTAATTCTTACCCCTTATAGTTTTGTAGTAGAAAATGGCTCGCTTCTTCTGAAAATATTTGAGGATAGGTAAATAAAGTTTTAAAGTTCCTGTCGATTTGTTTTAAAACAAATTCACAATTTCAAGAAACACAGATTTTAGTGTTATTTGGCTTTTTCTCAAGACCCTTCTGTCACTTAGCAGCCTTGTGCTGGATGACGCCCTGTCTTTTGAGTTAAATAAGGTAAAGTATACAATTTGGCTAATGTGATAAACATTTTAATTTTAATTAATAACATGAGATACACTCTACTATTTGACTAATGTTCTAAAACATATTACACAAGATACAAAGATTACTCTGGTGGCATATATTTAATACTTTGGCTAACATAACAAGGCACACCTGTCTAACAATAACACAAAATGCTAACAATACTCTTTTGGTACAAAGTCTATAATTTTGTTCATTGCACGCTGCATCTTAACAAATAATACAAGACTACTATTTGGCTAACATGATAAACATTTTAATTTCAATTAATAACATGAGATACACTCTACTATTTGACTAATGTACTAAAACATATTACACAAGATACAAAGATTACTCTGGTGGCATATATTTAATACTTTGGCTAACATAACAAGGCACACTTGTCTAACAATAACACAAAATGCTAACAATACTCTTTTGGTACAAAGTCTATAATTTAACTTCTGAATGTTCATCGCACGCTGCATCTTAACAAATAATACAAGACACAAAGACTACTCTACTATTTGGCTAATGTGATAAAACATCTTAATTAATAACAAAGACTACTCTATTGGTGTATATGCAATAACTTATTTGAGAGCAATTGATTGGGCATATCAGCTGCAAGCCGCTATTAGCAATAATAAGAATAGTAATAACTAGACTAATGTGATCAGTCTTAAAACAATACATGAAATAATTTATTTCTTCAAAAACGTTTCCATCATCTTCATCTTTTCCTCATGTTGTTGGCGTTTGAGTTCTAGCAACGTTTGGAAACGACTCTCCTTTTTTTCTTCCTTTTCTTTCCTCCTTTTCTCCTTTTCCTCGCGTAACACCTTTTTTTCTTCTTGCGCCTCCTTAAATCTTTTTTCAAGAAGATCTTTAAGGTCTCCATTTATTTTCCGTCGTTTTGGAGTTGAAGTCTCAGGCGTAGGAGAATCCGTGATCTCAAATGGCCCAGCTTCCGATGCCAATGCTTTAGGTTTTGCCCAACCCGTTTTGCCGAAAATTTCGTGCATCCTCTGCAAAACGTACATATAATGTAACCCACACTATTAAAACTAAAATTATTGTTTTCTCAACAAGTTAAATTGTGAAATTTGTAATAAAAAATTCAACAGTAAGTTTATTATAGGCAATTACTCACATCAAAATAAGGCCAAGTGGCTCTGTCGTTGCCCGAAGTATTATTGTGGTCGATAATTTTTTTGTAGGTTCTTTTTAAACCGTTTATTTTGCTGGTACATTGTCCCCCAGTCACATCGTATCGTGGGTTGCTCTCCTTCATTTTTTTAGCAATCTCCTCATACACTTTTTTGTGCCGCTTTCCTCCATCGAAATCGCTTATGCTCTCTTCATACAGATGGAGGAGAAGCAGCACGCATGGTGTATTCCAAATAAATATGGAATTCCCTGAAGTTCCTGTAAATAAAATAATATGGCGTTAACTTTTTCCTCTGCATGTCCACCCACACACATGCTATTGGGAACAATTACACTATTGCGGCCCCGCTTTTTATCAAGCTTATATGGTTTTAATAACACACTATTAGATTACGGTTTTTAGATTAATAAACTTTTGACAGGATAACATTTAAACAGCTAAAATATCCCTAAATTTAAAAAGTATATTCTTTTAAAAAACACATTCTGACTTTTTGTGCGCACATCTGTGCCTGCAAAAGAACACCCTATAGCACTTTAAAAAAAATACCTTATTTAAAAAGTGGTGAGGCCGCAATAGTGTAATTCATGATATTGTACTCACCATCGTTTTCGGCATTTGAATCATCATTGGCTTCCTCAATGTCCTCACTTGATTGTGACTTTTTGTAAGTCTCAACTGCTTGAAACAGAAAGCTGGAGTCTGTAAATTGACACGATGCCAAAAACAACAATTAAAGTATAAAATTTCTCAACTATCAGCCCAATTGTAAAACAAAATAGCAATCAAACAATTATGTCTCTGCAAAATCTATATTTGCAGAGAAAACCAATGTTAATCACGAACATTCTAAACCACGTGGTAATTAATTAAATAACACTCACCAACACTAGCTCTTTCCGCATCGCTTGGGCTCAAATTTAATATTATTGTTTCTCCAGTCTCTTCTACAAACACAGCAGTAGGAATCGAAGTCATTTTTAACTATATTTTTGAGTTTACTATTCCCGATGCCTTCGAACCTCGATTATAACAAACGACAACAAACTGACACTGACGTTTCCACACACAGTGCACTACCAAAATTTCGTGAGCGTTGTAAGCACCGGAAATAGGTATAAAATGATGACGTCATACGCAATCTGTTCGTAATGAAAGTGCAATTTGGACCAGAAAATAGCGCGCTCGCAACGCTTTGATTGCATAGATAGCTAAAACGGACCGTACCCATACAGGTACGGTATTGTTTTGATAGACAATACCTAAGATGTTGTTTGTGTGTGCAATCGATAAAAGGATGCAATCACGGATGAAATCTAATCCGGGCTACCCTATTACCCTCCATACAGAAACTACGATCAGCTGCTCGAGTTGCTCCGTACCACGGACAATAAAAATATCAAATATCTATCTATAGAACAGGTTATTTTATATTGCGGCTGAATTATCAATTTACTTATTCCTCCTCAGGGAACATTATGATATAATAGTAAGTAAATTCGCCCTAAAGAACATTTCTTAGTATTATACTCCGAGAAATAAAGACTGAATATGATACCCTGCCTTGCATTAAGAGTAGTAGTTCTGGTTTTTGGGTATGTTACTCGTATAAAGGTCAGTCTTGTGATTCAGAATCCAAGTTTGTGACCTCCCTGCCCTTGTGTATTTATTTTCAAATGGGTTTCATTTTGTCAAATACCTATTGAATGTATGATGTAAATAGGTATATATCATTAAAAAATTGTGAACCAGGACTCGTAGATAAAATACGCCCAAATAGGTATATCATGATGTAGACTTCAAGATAAGATAGTTTATGATGGAGTAGGCTGACAGGTTTCTATCAGTCAATAATATTATTTACTTCCTATAGAACTTAGAAATAAAGAAAATTGAAACATCTCCCATCCAATTCAAACGCCTCATTTCACTTGTAAACTTTTATTCATGTAGTCTGCGTCGTTCGTAGAACCAAAGCCACTCCAATATGTAGTGAAAAAAGTCCCTTACCTTCTACAATATTCATAGAGCATCAAATACATTTTGCCTTATGCTATCCTGATACCTCACTACCCTTATAAAGCGGCAATGCGAATTCAAAGTTCCGCCCCACTTTAATAATAAAACACACACTCCAACCCGATGAAGATAGGAAGGGTAGACCACGCCAGTTCGCGGACAGAACACGACCCTTCCGTGATCCGAAATATTAGGAGAGCATAACAATGTATAAAGATTTAGGAGGTAATTTTATACAACATAACAAGGGGATGATTTTCCTAGAGCGTGTGTAATGCACAACTCGCCTGTATAGAATGAAATGTGAGGGACACGTTGTAAAATAATGTCTCTTTTATTATTCCGTCACGAACGATTGATCCGTGCCTTTCTACCTTGTGCACATCTCAGTGGCCTAGGGGGTGTAGTTATCAACCCTCGTTGAAAATAGATTTTCATCCAAAGCAAATCAGTGGGCGTAAATTTCGCGAGATATTCATTCATTTCGTCCCCTATCTTCCTATTCTTATGAATAGGGTGTTATGAATAGCATCAGGTAAAAGGGAATATTTTATGTTGCGATTTTTATTAGGAGCGCATAAAATGATGTGTGTGTTATTATTATATGACATAATGTACGTATTATAATACAAATTTATTAGAATCATTAAAGTGGCGAGGCAATGTACCCATCACATTAACCTTACAAACGCGAGATTGATCACAAGCTACCCCACAAAAATAGTTCCAAATACAATAGAAAAATTGATGAATGTATTAGGAATGAAGAAATGACAGAGGGTATAACCATTCAATCTTCGATGAAATAATAATAATTGGCGTAAGAGCGCCCATTTTATTCAAATCTTGATTTTTTGTATGATAATATTATTATTTATTTTCTAAAAAGAATAATATTTCAGAAATTAGTAGGTATAACATGAACAAAAAACAATTTATTGAGTATGAAATGAAAGTACTCGTACCTATCCGCCAGTCTACCCACACAACTAACGTAAATTAAATAATAATACCTATTTAGTACTTGCTTACGTAAATGAAAATTTAAAATTGCAAAATTTGTAATTTCAGATTTATTATGAAGAGCGGATAAAATATTAAATTTCTTGTTATTTAGAATTCAACACACAGCCTGGAGGCGAGTGGTTTTCCATTTGAGAAAGATTCTTTGAGTTATTTCTTCGAATTGCTTATTTTCCATGACTATTGACTACCTCAATTCCCCACAAGGACCTACTTATTTCAAAAGAGAATTTAATACCCAACATGAACTAAATATAATGTTTCGTTGATCAAATTGAACAAAAATATTATTTATTCATCAGGTAGGTGTGCGCTATCCCACACCTCTTCTTTCACTATTATAATTCCAACATAACCTTTAATGTTCTTCTTCTTTTTTCATCGTTTCCTTATTGCTGAGGGTCGTGATTTGTGGAGCTACCCACGGACAAAACAAGAGGCCTCCAGTCCTCTCTGTTCTCCGCAGTCCGCATCGCCGAGCACAAGTCTCTCCCAGTCATTTCCTTAATCTGGTCGCACCACCTTGCAGGAGATCTACCTCAACTTCTTTTGCCTGGAACACTTCCCATGATTATATTTTTTCCAGGTTTCCCGACTCTCTTCTGGTGATGTGACCAAAGAAACCCACCAGAAACCTTTCATGTTATTTATACAATATTTTACAAAGAAAAAACTTTATCTTCAGGTACCTAATATTTAAACATAAACAGGTTGGAATTAGTACATTTTAAAAGCGTACCTTGCGGGTATGATTGTAAATGATTTACTTACTTTAATCATAAAATCTCTGAATCCAAACGTAACATTACAATAACATGAAAATGTAGGATGAAAAAATATTGTTGGTATAAGCTAATATTATTTGCCCAGGGGCGTTCGCAGACCTTGTCAATGTTTCGGAATAGAAAATTACTTTTCGTGTACGAAAATTATCTCAAAACTTAGAAAACAACAAGTATACCTACCTAGTACACAGTTTCTTACAACAAAAGCAAAAACCTCTAAACATCAATTATGTTTAGGTATACTATGCTATATTGAAGGAAAATCCCGCGGGATTAAGCCCCTCCACATCCCCGAGTAGCTCAGGCGCATTAACAATACTATGCTATAGTCGTAAAATGCGGTTCTTGAGAAAATCAGGTTTCTGTTCTTGATCCGTTTATCAATATTTTCGAAATGGAAATCGTAAAAATATTCGCTGCGCGGTTTTAATGAGGTTCTTTCATTTTAAGAGCAAGGTGTGAAGAACAACTTTACTAATAAAGGGAGGGGAAGACACAAACCTTAATTAAGCATCTGGGTACCTTGTACGGTTTTCCGTAAAAATAGGAAAAATGGAATGGCCCAGGTGGGTAGGTACCTGCTGGTACCCGAGTCACGCCTCCTAACGGTATAAAATCAAGTTTATAGCTGATATTCCATCTTTCAGTCTGAAGATGTTGCTGATAACCCTGAGTCAAGCAAGGGAAGTGGATCCACTGTGAAACCAATCCCGGACAACCCCAAGGTTGTTAACTGGAAGACTTCTGAAGAAGATCTCTCACAACTCAGTGAGTTTACCAAAATTATGTTTATCTAATATAACATAGCTATCTTGTCATGGTACCTATCTCTTTCCACACAAAAATATTTAATTAATAATTTCTTTCTTTCTGTGAAGGTGGCGAAGAACGCATGAAGGAGATTCTTTGGAGATTAGCTTATCGTCAACTCTTAGCTGGAGAATGGAAGAAACTGGCTTATTATTGGAATTTTACTGAGGACCAAATCAGAGATATCGAGTTACAATATTCAAGTAAGTTTATATAATATATACCTACAGATTTTCTTTTATCTTCCATTGATCTGAATACATTTAATAATAATAATAAGCTTGGATTGCATGGTGGGCTTCGATACGCCATGCAGAAGGCTGTCCTGCTATCATCTTGCAGGATTGTTAGAAGGTTTCTCTCTCTATAGCTCTTAAAAACTCTCTCATGATAAGTGCATTTTTGTGCACATCATGGGAGAGAGGGACACCCAATAGTATATAGGTAGTTTTTAGTTCTATGTAATATGTTTATGTATGTTTAAAATTTTATATTATTATTTTTATTTTAAAGCTAGTTTTAATGTTTTTGTATTTTTTTTATATGAATGTATTATATAGAGCTGAGAATTTTTTGTATACTTTTGTGATAATAAAATTGATTTGAAATAATAATAAATTAGTAAATACACAAATTTGGCTGAAGAAATACGGGATATGTGGCATCAAAATTCAGTAAGGGTGGTTCCGGTCATAATTTCATCTACTGAGGTCGTATCACTTTTGACGGGCCACTTTTACAGAGAGATGCTTGTCGTTTATGCAAATAAAAAACATGATAAAGGTATTTTTAATATCAAGTGTATTTATTTTAACATTATGTAAGATTATAAAGACACCGTTACAATATGAATTATATCATTATATGTAATGCTGGCGCCAGATGGATGGTTGGCCGAGCCTCCACAAGTTTTGTGTGAATGAGTAAAAAGACGTGTGGACGGGGTGATGATTGTCTTGGATTGTATTCGTAACCGACGGTTAACGCCTTTTTACTCATGAGCACAAAAAATGTGGTAGCTCGGCCAGCATGTGGATGAGGCATAAAAAAATTACTGTTCCTACATTTCAAACTTTTAACTACCATTTCTTTGAAAATGTCTCTAATACAAATAAATACACAAAAATACATAATACTACTAAGCTACATCTTCTATTTTTTTTTACTACTGTTTCTCAAATTTCCAAAACAGAGCTCTACGCTTTCTCTGAACCGAGATCTTCCTCTGAACTTTCGGTGATATTCAAGTTCACTATTTCGAAGTTAATATTTCTTTTGGGTCTATGGTGACTTTTCTGGACTTTGGAAACCACCCAAGTCCTCAAATTCTAAGTCAATGTCCCTTTTGTCTCTGCTGTCGTCATCTGAAAGGAAATTAGTGGATAATTTATAATAGTATGAAATATTTATAAAATAAAAATGTTGTAGGTACACTTTTTAGTAAAGTTTCATAAATATCAAAGGTCGTATGTCCAGGATGAGACGAGAGAACTCTCAGACTACGACCCAACTATGACGTCACGGTCATTTCCCACGGCATTAAGGTTTAAAATCACATGATAAAATGGTATAAATTGCGTTTTTTTTTTTCATTTTTTGGGGTTAATTTCGCTTCAATCAAAAACGTTTTACGGTCATTCCCTAGATGCATATTATCAATAAAAACTCGGAGGTGTTTTTTCACAATTTTTTGGAGAAATCTATACAAGATATATAAAATCTTTTACGGTCATTCACTAGATAAAGGTTCAATGTATCTATTCTATTAATTCCAAAGCGTATTTAGTAAGGTTGACGAGATCTAAGGTTTCCCGTTTTTAGATTTTTTTTAAATGCAATGTGCATACTCTTAAAAAAAGAGAAAAATGACTCTAATAACAAAATGACATGTAGGCAATAGCGGTTCCATAAGCCTGTGAAATTTATCATTGCCCAATGCCCTTCAAACTTTTTCCTTTGAGGGATGTGATATACTTCTTTTGACCATGCGATAAATAAATAAATAAATTTTAATTGAAATTAAGTATTGTAAATGTTTACCTGAGTCGATGGAACGAATCACGCGATTTCCGTCATGAGGTCGAGTGCGATTTATTTTAGTAACATTATCTCCAGGGTGCCGAGTGCGATTTATTTTGGTAACATTACCTCCAGGGTGCCGAGTGCGGCTTACTGCAGTAAAATTACGACGAGGCTGCCCCGTGAAAGTAAACCCAGGGATTCGCGTGCGACCTTCTCCCGTAACCTTACGGCCAGGCTGGCGAGTGCGATGTATTTTGGTAACATTATCGGCAGGGTGCCAAGTGCGATTTATTTTGGTAACGTTACTGCCAGGGTGCCGAGTGCGATTTATTTTGGTGACATTATCGGCAGGGTGCCGAGTGCGATTTATTTTGGTAACATTACCGGCAGGATGCCGAGTGCGGCTTACTGCAGTAAAATTACGACGAGGCTGCCCCGTGAAAGTAAACCCAGGGATCCGCGTGCGACCTACTCCCGTAACATTACGGCCAGGCTGGCGAGTGCGATTATTTAAGTTATCGCCAAGTCCTTGACTTTCAGTGTTGATGCTGCAAAATAGCACCAAAAATATAAGAGAAATTATGTAGAAAAACGGCGACATTTTTAATCAGAACTTTAAAATTTGAATCCAAAGAAATTACGGAACTGACATAATAAATTATAATAAAAATAAATTTGAAATCAACCGGCGATGATTTTCTGTTATTCACGTTATATAAAATTTATATTCTCACTGTAAAGCGTTTTTATACCTAGAAATTAAAACATTTTACCAATTTTTTTAATTCCCATTCGAGGGTAAACACATATTTACTTATTTACTATGGAATTATTATTTAACTGGTGGGTACCCGTGAAAAATCACGAAATTTGTCATTTATTATATGTAATTAACGACACATACTGCCACTCTACCATCACGTCCTTCAAGGTTCTTCGAAGAAACACTCCAGGGAGATCACAAGGCTCAGCCATTTCCCAAGCCCCTGCTATTGCCGTTGATAAAGCTGCCCTGATAATGTTCTGATATATCATTGTAATGGGAACAATGTACCGTAAAAAAGTCAGTTATTCCTGTGCATGGGAAATCCTGAGTGTCTTGCATTATTAAAACATGCCTAGAAGACTATACGAGACTCTTCGTAGCCAACATCTTCTTACAGGTGGCGAACTGGACTATATGGGTTACTTTGAATCGCCTAAGGTTGTCGTGAATCGTTAGGTCCCCTCAATATTCATATTCACTATATATGATGTGCTTGATTCATCTCCACTCCATATGCTGTGTACTTCGCATAATATTGGAGATCATTCTGATAGTTTTCTGATTTGGGCACGTTAAAAATTAAACACTCGAAATAATCGAAAAGTAATATTGCCGTCTATTCGGTAAGAAGACAGAGGTATGGAAAATGGGTCGCTATTTAGTGTGAAAAAAATATAGAGTCTTACCTCTACCTACTATAGGCACCAACAGTATGATTACTGATGATTACTAAAAGAATTCGAATTGCATTATTTTTCATTTATTATTTCATTAGTAGGTAGGTACCTACAATTCTAAATTTCAAATCATTCATAAAACTTTACGTCGAGACGTATTGGTCAACCAATATTTTTTGACCGAGTTAAGAGCTGATATAGAAAATAAAATAAAAAACATACATACAGACAAAAAACTACAGATATTCATTAGATCAATAAAATTACAACGTTCCTATACGATTTCACCAAGCTCTGCGAACGTGCGACAAAAAAGTGAGACTTCGACGAAATTTTTTTGCCACACTTGAACGCGTTGCTGTTTTAAATTTACATACATATTCATAGACCTTGCAAAACTTGCCACAGGCCCTGCGTTGCAAACATACCCGACCAGAATTTCTACCAGAATTATAGACATATGAGTTATTTAGTTAAAATAATAAAATGAACCCAAATTACCTCAGTTCTATTATCAGATAATGCATAAGTACACAATTTTCACTTACGTTATTTGCATTGGCTGCTTATTAAAAATATAATGTCTCTGGTTAGTCATCACAAAAATATAATTTTACTATAATTATTAATATCCACTAAAAAATATGTACTTAAGGCTTGCGACCCAACTAAGATGTCACGTCATTTCCCGGCATTAAGGTTAAAAATCACGTGAACAGTCGCATGACAAAATGGTAAAAATAGCGTTTTTTTTTTCCTTTTTTTGGGTTTATTTCGCTTATCGCCCAGTATGCATCTTGCACATATTAACCTATAAAAAAACATACATATATTAATATATCCCACCGCACACCATATCACGAAACAATCTCTCTTTTAAACTTATCCAAATCACGTATACATCTAACGTTACTAGGTAATTCATTTAAATATTTTACCCCCAAGTAGGAGTAGTGATGTTGGGCCACGTCTTTATTACACAATGGGATAGGAATGCAGTTTATAGACCTCAGTATTCTGCTACCTCCGCGCCGTTCGTTTCCTCCCGCGCACACATTGTGGTCCTTATATATTTGTATAAGAGCAGCTTTTTTAAACAATTGCTCTATTGTGAGCATTTTAGCTTCAGCGAAAAGACGATCAGTGGGATAGTCACTAGGTCTCCTGAGAATTAACTTCAACAGTAGTCTCTGGACGACGCCAAGTGGGTACAAATTGGTTTTATATGCGCCTCCCCATCCCACAATACCGTATTGTAGGACCGACTGTACAAAAGCGAAGTAAACTGTACGCAGTCTAGTCAAGTTTAGATAATTTCTCAGTTCAATAAAAACATAAATCAACTTCCTAAGTCTCTTGACAGTTGTTGATATATGTTCCTTCCATTTCACGTTGGAATCAATGTTGATTCCAAGATACTTAATTTTGTTTGACAGCTTGAATCACATTGATTCAAACCACGGGAACCCGAGTGAATGGACACGGCAAAGTCACGAGGGGTGCTGGATTTATTTGTGGTGACATAGATACGAGTCAATAACCTCACGAGTAGTAAGCATTTTTAGCGACCTAATTAAAGGTTAATTAAAGACCTAACCTCGGAGTAAGCATTTCATTCACAGTTGAATTGGAAAACTCATAGTCAGCAACCTAGATAGAAATCATTCACTCGTTTCCTCACGATACTAATTAGGAAAATATAATGATATATAAACGCTTGTAAGATCCATTATCATTCAGTTTTACAGATTAATAAATACACTGAACACAGAACCTTCTTCTTTCGTATATCACCCTCTATAGGAAACATCATTCCTATAATGGTGACCCCGACGTGATAAGTATGTCGTCTAAATAAACGAATATGAAGTCCAGTCCTCTGAAGATGGAGTCGACCATACGTTGAAAGGAGTTTCCTGCATTACGTAATCCAAAATTCATCCTGGTGAAGGAAAAGGACCCCCAGGGGGTTATTACGGCTGTTTTTGGGATATCCTCTGGTGCGACAGGTATGTTGTGGTATGCACGACGTAGATCTATTTTAGACATAGATACGAGTCAATAACCTCATAATTATGGTGAAGGTCATGCAAGCAGTCTTTTCTGTATTTAAAGAGAGTATATTGGTGTCGAACCATTGTTTGATGATTTTAACGTCCCCATTAGCCTTTTTACACGTATCCTCCCATGATTTACCATTTGTCACCAGCACTGTATCATCTGCATAGGAAACAAGCGTACTGCTTATAGAGAGAGAGAAAATATCGTTGACATATATCACAAAAAGCACCGGACCGAGCACGGTTCCCTGAGGTATTCCGAATTCAGAAGTTCGGGGGTCACTCATTATCCCACTAATTCTAGTATGTTGCCTTCGATTCTAGTATGAATTCGAATTCTAGTATGATATCTTCTTAATAGATTTCACTCCTATTCCCAGTTTAGAGACATTAACACTCTTCTTTACATTTGATGACACCTTCTCGGCCTCCATTCCCTCCTGTACTGGCGACACAATTAAGTAGTGATTCTCAGTTACTGTCGGAGGCACCGCCTGTCGGACTGTCTGGCGGACAGCACTCGAGTATGACTGAATTTGACTTCCGTTCGTTTTGTTTCCTGCAATCAGCGCCAAGTGTGCAATCATTTCTCCCAGCAACAACGTTTTTTTAGAGATTTTCCCCTGTTGTTCTTTGTTTATAACACGCTTTTATTATATTTGGCACGGACTTTAGTGCGTCTATTTGGATCGATGCAAATTTCAATAACTTCCTGACTACTTAGAGACCTGAAACTTTGCAACCGTACCTAAACTGGCTTACACTACATTTTATAAAAAATTGGATCATCCTTCTCTAGAGACAAAAAAGTTGAAAGGCGTTTCAGGGGATCCGAGGGTCCTGAGAGGTCATGTGTGATATCGTATGAAAGGGCGTTTGAAAATAAATCCAGATCGTAAGTCATATTTTGTCCAGCTCGATCAATCGGGAGACACTGAGGGATCGAGAGGATCCGGTCACCGCATAGTACCGTGTTTGGTATTTGAAAGGGCGTTGGAAAATTGAAGGAAAATCCCGCGGGCTTATGGCCCTCCACATCCCCGGGTAGCTCAGGCGCATTAATAGCGACCTCTTTACCCGCACTTCTAGCAAAATATTATTAAGAGGTGGACTATACTGTACGAGGGAATTGGCGAATTAAAAGTACCTACGAGTACATTGTAAAATATACATATTATATCTTTTCTTCGTTTTTCCCTAGTGTTCTGTGTGTATTTTGACAATGTTGTCGAGCATTCGGCTCTCTTGCTTGAGCCATGTTCAAGACTAATGTGACTGTAATGAATGCCTAAAACTAAAAAGGATAAAATAAAAAAAAATATTATTTAAAAAACTTTTAAAAGAACACGCTTATGTTCAATGTGCTCTAAAAAGAATAAAATAATTTGAAAAAAGCGTGGGGGCTTCCTGTATTCCCTTAATTGCTCATTCTTCTGCAAAATAGCGTCAAATATATGCTTCTGTATAATACCATTCTTCCCCATAAGAAGCCCCACGCTTTTTTTCAAATTATTTTATTATTTTTAGCGCACATTGAACATAAGCGTGTTCTTTTAATAGTTTTTTTAATATATATATTTTTTAATTCTGATCCGTTACTGTACTTATAATTACGCCAAGGCTTCTTCTCGCTTCCTCCACATAATAATGCGGAGAGCGTTCCGCCATCACTATTCTGGTCTCTCAAGAGTTAATATTTTTACTACGCGAGTAACACAAAGCAACAAAATACCAACGCACCGTCGCAGTCGCGTGGCGGTAATGATTTTATTTAATTTCCATTTCAAATTATCAGCTAAATTTTACATTTTAATTTCTATATTACAGGTTCTACCAATGGATACAAGGAACACGGATATCGCATGCTGATCCAATGGCAAAATGGACTATCGTCGCAAGCCAATCAGTTAAAAGAGTTGTGCGATTGTCTAGAAGCTGTAGGGAAGAGGGGGATCGCTGGTGCGTTGAGAAAAATCCAGGAAAAGAGTGATAATGATGCCAAGGCCAGTAGCAGCATCTGTAACTGCGTCAATTGTAGCATTACCTGAGATGAGGGGAACAGTTCACGAGCAGTGGACGTATAAACTAAACATGTATTTTGCCATCAAAGGACAATGGGAGGAATTGGACCAAAAGCCTCCACTGAGGAGACTAGGTGATAATGAAAGTGCATACTTGCTTTATCATTCTGGCAAAATATTATCAAATTCTGTTTCTGCCCAGGTCCCAGGAACAAATAATCAGATTTTACATGAAACTTCGGTTACATTTTGTCAATATATATGTCACTGTGTGTAAAATGAAACAAGAAAGGTAAAAACGGGTTGCTCTCCGCCTCCTAACCCCGTATTTGCACTTGATTTTTGTTCATTATCATTGCATTCTAGATTTATGGCTATAACTTACATGTATGTTATAGTGTTTGGGTAAATCCAGGCGTAGGTCCGTTAGGAATAAGATGGTAAATTTAAAAAACACAATTCAGCTACGGGGAGAGGGGGCAGTGTAGGTATAGGTATACTAGTGGCGGGAGATTAAAAGCCTTTTTTGTAGTGTGAGACGGCGTAATTACACACAAGTCCGAACACGCAGTAGTATTAGTGAACAATGAACAAGAAGGCACACAGATGCGTTCTCTTAGTTCTCTCAGGCAGGTAGATGTATCCGTCCTTTCATGAACACTACATAAAAGGGTCTTAAACTCGCGCGACTTATATACTTCCCTGTGTTGCACTCAGTAACACATATAAAGCCTCAAGGTACCTGATACAAAAATGACAATATTGAGACTCTCCAAGGGACAGAATTTGATAACACTTTGCCAGAATGCTAAGTGTGATGGGAACACCCTACTAGCTAAAAATAAAAGAATACTAAACTAACTTTTGGTGTTCAACATTACCTCCTAAATAACTGCTACCTAAATTCAAAAACTAAACCCTATTGCCTAGTTCTAAAAAGCTACTTTCCCTAAGTTCATTTCTACTTTCACTCTATCACACATTCTAATCTCACCTTTCATTCCAAACTTTCATTCAGACACTGAATTTGCGTAAAACGAATCGCCGCTTGTCCGCCGTTATCCTGTTTTCGTAATTCGAAGTCTTTCTTTGTTCTACAATATTCGTTGTAAATTGGCCTTTACGTGATCTGTCTAATGTTTGATTTTCTTTAATTCGGACCCACATTGTGTTTTTCTGCTGAAATAAAAGTCCTACCTCAATTTGGTGTATCTAATTATTATATAATACGAAACATCGACTCAATAAGTACTCAGCGTGTCACTGAGCTGTAGGTACCTGTAGCTCAATACGAGGTACGTGCTACACTCATCTCCTACACATAACATTCAGGGACGTATTCAGTACATAAAAGTTACATTATAATTTTACAAACAGATAAGATATTCTTTCATTCGTAGTTGTTAGTAAAATATTGATAGTATCACCTACCTTTGTCCTTCTGAAATGTTACATAGAAAACACACACAATAACACAAAGAGAATTCAATAAATTTACAATTCAAAGTACCACGAATGAAAGTTTATGGGCTGTGGATAAATTATGGTTAACATGTTATCTGCCTCTTTCTACATGCAAGGTTATTGAGACATTTTGGAAGGCGAATTGAGTACATAATCGTAAATAATTGGATACTTTCTACATTCGAGAGTAGAATTTAAACAAATGGACATTGTCAAAATTGTTTGTCATGAGGTTAGTTCAGGGCGCCCACCCACGCACGCGCCCTAAAGTCCTGAACAACCAGAGTCGATTTCAGGTCCAGTTAGTAATCTACCCTCTATCCGTTCGCGGAATAAATAAATTTCATTCCAAAATTGACAAGCAACTACTATATAATAAGAGTATTTTTGACTAACCTATTTCTTTTCGAAGTTACTTTCTAGCCAGGAAAGCAGAAATAGGTTCTACGATGAGTATGGATCCCATAAGCTGGCATGAGACGCATTTCTTCTACAGAAACGCCAGGTTAGGACTTGGATGTTAATAGAATATATTTTGTTAGTTCCATTCAAAAAATCCAGTACAGACATTTTTTGAATCCTGGGACTGGATTTGGGTATATAAATTTCTATCGGGAGGGAAATAATAATAAAAGCATGCTTTATAAGGACAAGGATAGAGTCAGGTATGTTAGTATAAATTTGTATAATGCAATGCTATAATCATATGAATAAATGTTACAAGATGATGACACTATCCACTTTTGTAAATTGATGAGTAAATCTTCGCATTGGCTGAAGATTCACAACAAAGAAATGGTAAATAATAAATAATTTGTCTCAATCCGCCTTAACCTAGTAGTAGTGTTAATACAAGTTATCAAAGTTAAAATAATAAAACAAAATAAAATTTCTCATCCTTAAAGCGGTCCTGTTCTCGTTGCACTGATGCTAAATCTAATATTAATATAATTAGATCGGTTACTGCTTCCACCATATTCTAAATAAGAATATTTCACTCCAAAGCTAAATTAGACTATTTGAAAGGCGAAAGAAATTAATTAATTTAAAATAAATAAAACACACGATAGTCTTAAAGCAAAGCCCTTCCAAAAATAATTAATGTCATATCTTATCAACGAATGACCCGCCCGAATCGTTAGATAGATATTCACTCTCTGTCCCGAGAAATCTCTTCCAAGCCATCATATCTCGATTCTGGATACCTGAATCCTGATAAAAAATATCAACAAAAACATACATCACCCATTTCACACACACACACACATCTTACCCTCAATACCTGAAATAATGCATAAAAGGAATGTCTATGATGTCATCTCTTCTTCAGTAGATTCTGAAAGAAATATGTTAAGTGGGAATCATCTCTCTATAAAGGGAACAAGTATACCTAACCTTTGCCCTATAATATATAGCTACTTACTACTTATGATATTGCTATAAAGATGGGCCTCCATCACATAAGGTAAGCATGTACTTTCTTTTCCCGTAGTAGGTCTCTTCAGTCGAGGCTCTTGGTCCAGTCTCCATACAAAATCGCCCATTATCTTTTATGAGAGCCCAAATATTGTCCCTCCCTTGATTAATTCTCCTAAAACAATAAGGATTCAAAGAAGAATTTTAATAATTAATTAAATCCCTTTTGCCTAAATAGCATTTTTGAAGAATATTGTCTCCAATTTGCCAAAACAATATGTGACCTTGAAAAATCAATTGGAAAAAGTTTTTTTTTTTTATAAAATTAATTGCATAATAATGTTGTACATATATAAGAATCAAATTACATACCTAATGTCAATTATCAAATAGAAATAGATAGAAATTTTATTTTTTTCATACACGTAGACAAATCTGAGAATCTATTTTAAAATTTCATGCTTTTAGGGCATCATTTCTTAAATTGCTATTTTGGCTCTTTCGAAAAATTATATCCAAATGCCTTCCCCAAGCCGTCAAGCTAACTGTCTCCATTTGAGAAGTATTTTGTTTATTACAGTTTTTTTCCTCAACAGAGACGAGAGGCATCTTCGTTCACATCATGTAGCGTTCCATCTATTCCACTCTAGGAGGCGCCGGAATACTGTGATTCTACTTCTGTTTGTCGCTATTACCAGTTGGTACCACAGAGTTCCTACTCCACTTCACAATAAAAATAGGTTACAAATGTATTGCGTCCACTCCTCAGCAGATGGCGTTAGCTTCAGAAACATTGTGTCAATGTGAAATAATTTCCAGCTGTAGCATATAGTATGTATAAAACTTAAAAATTACATGATTGACAACAGGATGTGGTGGAATGGGTGATCGTTGCCCTGGGCATAAAGTTATCACTTAAGCCAGCCAAAGCCGACTCATAAGCGTCGGGACACCCATCCTGATTCCTCCCTAAGGGAGTTCACATAACGCTACATTATGTGAATGAAGATGCCTCTCGTCTCTATTGAGGAAAAAACGGTAATGTATTTCCCTCTGTACAATGCAGATAAATCCGGTTCAATATCTAATTTAGGTATCTCAGATATTTTTTTTACTGTTCAATAAGGTTTATATTTATTTTGAATGCGCTTAGGTAGGTACACCTCCTAAAATTAAATCTAATAATATACAAATGTGTGCAGAAAGAGTTGATTCTCAGTGAGGGTGCCGGATGTAACTTTTTGAGAACCATATAGTAACACTTATTTTATTTCAATAGAAATATCATTGTTGCCACCAAACAAAATTGTATTTGCAAGTTAATCCGAAACCAACTGTTTCTTGATAGACTGCACTTAGTGATTATTAAAAAAATATTTATATTTTTTCTCCACAAACATTTTATATTTCAACTTAAATGATTTGAATATATTATGTATTTATTGAAACATTTTGAAAGATTTTACATTTTCAATGTATTTCTAAAGACCAACCCTTGCCTAAAATTAGATGCCAATTACCCTTATATCTACTTATTGTTGAAAAAATTTAATAGGTACCCTTTATATATAAAACTTTTATGTAAATAAAAAATGTCATATTATAGCTAGTAAGTATCTATCTTCTAATTTTAGAAAACTTTAAATCTGCATTTTATACTATTTATTTTAGTACGGGGGAAAATGAATAGCGATATTTTGTGAAGAAATATTGTACGTAAACAGTAGAATGATGGAAGAAACTAAGAGACTTGCCCTAGTGAACTTTTTAAAAATAGTCTTATAAATAAATAAATTTCCAGTGGTGGATCAATTTGTATAATATCATATTCTGCAATCAGTGGCGGATCCAGGATTCAATTTCGGGGGGGCTGAAAGTCGTCACATGGTAAAAAGTACTGTCACTCAACGTTTTGGGGGGGGCTAAGGGGCTGAATCCCCTAGATTTGTTGTATGTAAAATTCTGTCACTCATGGTTTTGGGGGGTTGGCTTCAGTCCCCTAGCCCCTCCCCTGGATCCGCTAGTGTCTGCAATGCCCATTTTTTGCAGGTGTGCAACGGGTTCTTATATGTAGGCCCATTTTTTTAATAATCACATTTTTAAATAATTACATATTTTGTAAGTGTGCACAATTTATATTAAATACTATGTACTGAAAAAAGTGAGATAAATTATACACAAATACAAAATGTAGAGATTTTATAACTTTGTTTTTTTTTTTCCCCGGAGATACACTATGCTAACCCGGAGCCCGGAGAACACCACTCAAACCCGTAGACTCCGGGTCAAACCCGGAGAGGTGGCAGCCCTACTTGTAGTCGATATAGCTTTGCACTCATCTCTAACTTCCAATCCATAAGGTGACCAGCCGTCCTCCTTTTGGAAGGACAGTCCTCCTTTTCTAGGTTCTGTCCTCCATCAAAAAGTGTCCTCCTTTTTGTCCTCCTTTTCTACTTTTTAACATTTTAAACTAAATAGTCTGTGATTTAAACTAATAAATCTCAAAACCAAACGTTTTTACATCATATCATGAATTTACTAGTAAAAATTCATTAAAATGCAATTGTTTCATTAAAAAAATTGCCAGTGGCGCTAATTACATAGGGTAACCTATGCTAATTAAGTCGGTTAACCTATGTTTTTTTATTTTTAACAAAAAATAAACTAGATTTGTATATTATATTACGGCCCTTTTTGGTACATCCTTATGTCTTATGACAAAAATTTCGATAAATAGGTATTTTTAAATTTTAAGTCCTCCTTTTTATTTTTAAAAATATGGTCACCTTACAATCCATGTCTTTCTGATACAGCTTTCTGAAAATTCTGTCCATTGACAATCCTTAAGGCGAAGATACACACGAGAGATTTTGGCCTCCTGGATACCAAAATGACAGGTCTCTTGTGTGTAAACACATCGGAGACGCGAGATATCTCTCGATACCGCGCGCCTCCTGAGACGGTCTGCGCACGCAAGTCTAGCGTCGTGTATTTTACATATTTTCGTCTCAGGGGACGCGTCTCCGGTCTTTTGACATGTTCAATTTTAATCTGAGGTCTCTTGGAGATGTTTGCAACTGAATTGGATTGGCGCGCGTGGGCACGTGGTTTTTGTATTGATATATAATTTTAAACATTCCTGCGATTGTGACGATATTAGTACATTGTTAATAATAAAATTGTTAGTTGATTATAATTATAATGTTATTTTTAAATAATGGCAGATTAATAACAGAGTTGCATTTGCATTTGAAATATGAATACAGTTGTGAAAAATACATTAACATTACGTGTTTTGTTATTCCCTTTATGTCCTACAACATTTATAGCAAACTATATGTAGTTACCATTTCACCCTTTAATATTCATCGAAGGAACATAAGGAGGAAACAAAATTTCGCTACTCACAACGGTTTCGGGTATGTAGTGTAAACCGATACTTGCTTTGGCTTATGTCACTGATGTCATAGGAATGGTGTACATTAAAAGAAGGTCTAATTAAGTATTCTCTTTCATTTACTAACGTAGAAAAGGAAATATACACATACGCATTTAAGTAAAGTACCGACCGACATATGTACATTACTGAATCGATAAATAATTTCAAAGCGGTATATAATTATATTTTTTAATCACAATACTCGTAAATACATGACACTAGAGTATGTACACAAAACCAAACGGCATTATGGCGCCAAAAATACTAATAGAATGAATGCAGCAACAGACCAAAGTCTCGCGTCTCGAGATAGTCCCGTGTATTTTAGAATTTGATGACAGGAGGCGATTGTCGGCCATTTTTACTAGAGATGCCGTCTCTAGAGACGAAAATCTCCCGTCGTGTATTTCACTGAAGAGGCTGACGCCATTTTGTCAGTGCCTGGAGGCGCGTCTCCTGAGACCCCGTATATCCACACCTTTAGACTACAATATAATAAGGGTGCCTTCCCACGACAAGTGAATCCGGATTCGTACGCGAATCTGGATTAATCCCTTCCGGATGGATGATTTCGTGCACGGGGTATGGGGAAATAGTTCCCTATTTTTATAATAATATAATAATTCATTGTATTAATATTTTTAACTTTTTAACTTTAACGTTGTAAATTTTGAAAATATCTTGAGTCCGTTGAAGCAATAAATAAATAAATATATAATATAATAAATAGATAATAATAATTATCTCTGTCATACTGTTGAATATATACTAATTCTGTTTTTGTGTTTAAAAATTAGATCGATCAGGTACGAGAATAAATTATTGTCTTTACACCAATATTAATTGTAATTTAGTAAAAAAAAAAAATGAAAGCATTGCCTGCGGCATTAATTAAACTTGTTTGTGGGTGATATTTTTTAAAGTTTGTCACACGGAGTTTTTGTATCTTGTATCACGCGTTATTTTTCAACACCGGTTTTTCTCAAATTAGCTGCTAATCTCTCTCAGTCCCGTTATGGGCCCGCTACACGCTCGCGAGTCACCACGACCTTTTGGTGTTCATGAGTAAAAAGGCGTCAACGGTCGGTTACGTACATGTCAAGACAAACGATCCATCCGCACCCCTTTTTACTCATGAACACCAAAAGGTCGCGGTGACTCGCGAGCGTGTAGCGGGCGCATTATGTGTCGGGGTGTACATTATATTTATTTTGTACGGGAAAAAATGTCTGCCATAACTGGAAATTAGAGAACCCATTAAATAATTTATTTATTTATTTTTAATATTATTAATGTCGATATTATCAGAATAAAAGAATACCGGCCCAGTAACAGTGCAAAAATTGTGCTTTTTCAGGTCCGTGGTATTAGAAAAATATAATGATTGGTACCTTAAACTTTTTTTCATTTTAAATAAAATTATAATTTCTTTATCATTCGTGTGTTATTTAGACTAATAGATTAGGTACATAATTTTTGAAGGGAGACATTTGAAAGATTGGCATCATACTGATAAAATGCACCACATGGACTTATAATTCGATGTAACAAAATTCCAGAAAAATTAATTCAATAAATAATAAGAAAATATAATGTTCCCCACTCTATGGCAACTGGGGAATCTAAATTTATACATTATTTATTTTGATTTTTATTTTTCGAATCATGCGGGTATCTGCATCTCTTTCACTCTCGTTGTATATTGTAACAGTACGAAACCCATAAGCATATTGCTCAAAATAAATAAACCCCACAAAAGCCGTACAAAAGCCACACAGGATTTTTTTTAGGGATAAAAGCACAAATCTAATTGAATTTTGTAAATAAAATTAATTGTATCGATTAGTATTCGAGTAAATTATATTAGGAACTAGAATAGATTAAAAAATACGAATAAGCAAGCGGATCTAAAATGGGATAGACAATGATTTCAACATTTTATAAATAATTCATCTACTGAAATCCAACTAAAAAGTTTAAGCTTTTATTATTTGAGGATTTTTTATTGGTTTTTAATCATCTGTAGACCACATTTAAGGCACCTGGAATCGTCAGGTTTACAAACACAAAATCAAATGCAATAAATCAATAAACACAACAAAAAAGAATGAAAGCAATAAACACATAGACAATACAAAACTATAACACATTTGTGGTACAATTTAATGCAGGTCTGGATGTAAATTGTCCAGAACTACATTAAGTACGTCATATTTCTGAAGGGTTTTTGTGTTTTTTGGGGTTCATACTACATCATCGTAAATACTCCTATGGGTTTTTCTTCGGAAACCGTTGTGTATACACGCGCTGAAACATGTAAGTAGGGTTGTCAACATTTTTTCAGCTGATTATTCCATCTGCATCAATAAGTAATTTTAAAAAGTTATCGGAAGCCTGGTTGCTAACGCGCTCGATCCTCGATGCCGACATACCCCACTTCACGACACAAGCTTTTAAGCTTGTTATGAAGTGTACAAATATGTATCAGGGTGTAATTCGATAATTTTATGAAAATAAAAGAAAACATACACATTATCTTATTGTTCTTGATATCAGTTCTTAACTCTTTTTTTGTTGCTTCCTTCATTGTCCCCTCCTTTCTTCCTCTTCTTCTTCCTCTTCCCATGCTTCCTCCTTCCCTACCATAAATGTTTTATAGATATAAGATATATATTTTTAACTATGTTTTGTAATCTATTTGTTTTGCGTGTGTGCTAATTGTGAACGGATGTAATTGGTCTTGTGTATTGATATTTTTGTATTAATGTACCTGCCAATGTTTGTTTTTGTGACTGTATCTGTTCCATGTGCAATAAATAAATAAATATCTACTTGTCTATTTAAATAAAAACTGTCATTTTATGAACTGCTTGAATTTTATAATATTTTTATTTGCTAGAAAAGTGTGGTTTTCTCAATTTTCAAATTAATGTAAATTACACACTCATTCGTCAGTCGAAAACTGCAGGCAATGATATAATTCTTAAACTGCGTTTAAATTTTACAAGTGAAGCGGATTTGGTTGATATTTCCTTAGTTTTAATGTTGCCAAAAAAAAATATATAGTATTTTGCGATCCATATATTTCTTGCAACTCATTTTCAATATTATTATTATACTCTAGTACGGTTGACAACCCTCGTTGTTAGTAAATATATATCCGAAAATATATCGAATAATAATTATTTTTATTGTAAAATTGTTACAAAAATATACAAATTACCCGACTAGCAAAAATTACAACACGTTATTTTCAGTTAATGTAGGTAGCTACATGTTATCAATTTAGTATCATATTCTTGTATTATGTATTTTTGTACCTATGAATAACTTTTGAATCAGTATTAATTTACAGTAAGTAATGTTAAGAGTATGCATACCGACATATCAAAAATTTCTAAGAACGGGAGACCTTCTATCTCAACAACCGTTATTAATTATGCTTTGGAACAAAATAGGGTAGATGCATTGAACCTTTATATAACCGTATATAACCGTAAAAGATTTTTTATATCTTGTATAGATTTCTCAAAAAAAAAATGGAAAACACCTCTGATCTTTTTTTCCGAAAGACGGAAACTCGTTTCCTGAAAGTCGTTGAGTAAAATTTTTTTTTGTACTGATAATATGCATTAAAACCTAGGGAATAACCGTAAAAGTTTTTTGATAGACGCAAAATTAACCTCAAAAAATTAAAAAAACGCTATTTTTACCATTTTATCATGCGATTGTCACGCGATTTTGAACCTTAATGCCGTGGGAAAAGACTGTGACGTCATTCCTGGTGCCAATTATATAGGTAATACCTACCGATTCGGTATAATACTTTAAGTAAAAGTTAATGTCGCCGCCACACGCTTGCGAGCGCTAATAAGCTAATAGGTACCTACATAAATATATACATAATTATATTTTTTAATAAAACCTTTTTTATTTTGTGAGAATCAACACACACACACACACACACACACACACACACACTCACACACACACACACACACACACTCACACACACACACACACACACCCTCACACACACACACACACACACACACACACACACACACACACACACACACACACACACACACACACACACACACACTCTCTCACACACACACACACACACACACACATAATTATATTACACATTTTGTAATTATCAAACTATAAATTAACATTAAAATAATTGAAAAAAAAGTTTAATTTTAATTAAAATACATTTTAAAATAGAAAAGAAGAAATAAAATTAAAAAAACTGTCTGTTTGGGATGTTTCCTAAAGAAATATCTACGTATATGTATATTGGATTCAACACTTGTATTGCAAGTTATCCAAACGCTATGGATTAGACGGATTCATCTGGATTCATCAAGGCGTGTCCGCGGATTCACAGGCAACCTATTTCCCACGATCCGTGCACGTCTGCGATATCACGTACCGCCATACAAATCGCTATGAAAAAGTCTGTAGATTCACGGACTCACTCCTTCCCACGGCATGCGAATCTACGGACGAAGCAGGATTCACCTTCCGTGGGATATAGCCATTAGAATGGACTGGTTGAAAAGAATGCGTGGCATCCCGAACATTTTTAGTACAAACATGAAGTTGCCTACAAGTGTTAGACACTAAGATAGCCGCAAATGCCGCAGCAATTGCTAGGAATAGAATACATTCTAAATGTTGACAAACTGTGGCAATTAGAAGCGCATGCTGGCAACACAAAACTGACATTCCTCCCCCCACTCTCTCGCATTCCTACCTCAGATTTGCAAGCCATGATCTAAAACAGCTAGTGAAACTTATGTTTGTCTATTTTCTATAGTGTATTTTAGGAGTAGTTATAATGGAATTAATTATAATTGCCGAACGCAGTTATAAAAATGTGACCGAGAAGGGACGACTACCTGCTTTATTCGCACTTACGACAGGTAGCAGGGAGTCGTCCCGTCTCGGTCTAATTTTATGACTGGGTTCGACAGTTATAAATAACATTACTATACTCATTCAGGGCCTTAGGGCTTAACAGTGCCATCTCTATCTTCCTTATCTCGTTGTGACAATCCATAGTTCAACAATTCCTTGAGAAAAGATAAAGAAAAAAGACAGAAGTCCAACCAATATTTTATTAGTAGAGTAAAGAAATACAAAATATGATTTTATCCATTAGTAAAATATATGAAAATGAACATAATTTATTGAAATATTATTTACTAAGTAAAAATATATATGTAGTAAGAATAATACTGTAAATATATTATCATTGTGTATTACGTAGTTTCATAATTTCCATTTAAGAAAAACATTCACGATTTTATAATACGTAGTAATTAAACTTATCGTAACAAATTACCTATAATAATATATTTCACTGTCTGAATGTAAACAATAACATTTATTTATTTATTTATTTGTATGGAATGTTCCTCATGTGTAAATCTTATAGGAATCTTATTAAACTATTGTATTCGCTATAGGAGTTTGTTTTCACAAAAAACAAAAAGACAAGACATTTTTATGTACATAACTTATTAAAGAACATTCTGTGTAATTCATATTTTATATCATACGTCTTTAAAATGCATTGTCACAATTACACTACAGTATTGTCCACTTCCAGGGCCACGTTCTGTATCCGTTAATTTTCACCCAGCGAGTAAACGAGCGATTATCGCTCGAAGCAGAACGCATTTGGGTGATTGTTCAAATTGGAATTGTCAAACAGAGATAGAGATATGAGAATGCTAATAAGAGTGAGTTGATAGATATACATCGAGATAGCGATATCGCGGTACTCTTCTTTGGTAGAAAGGGATAGACATATCGCGTGTTAATAAGAGTGAGTGGACAGCCCGTGCGGACCATTCTATTATCTATGGCGAGCGAATGTCACCCAGCAAAATAGTTGGGTGTTATTCGCAACAACCGAGCGTGTCAACTGTGCACATAGAACAGGTTGAATCGCACAACCAGTTAACTCGCACCGATGATAGAACGGAGAACAATGGAACAATAAACAATCGAGCGAATCACTGAGTGAATTTTAACAGATACAGAACGTGACCCTGACCAGCCCTATTCCAATGCAATTTTGTCAATTGTTGTAATAATACAACACTACGTATTTTGGCTTAGTCAGTTGTTGTAGTAATATTACAATTTTACAAATGAAGTGAATAAATGTTTGGGGCTTTTGATATTCCATTTATTCATAAAAAATAGCAATCAAAGTTGTCAATTAAATAGTCAATATTGTACAGTTTCTTATTCAACAAATTCTATTCCCACATCGACAATTCGAAAGCAAGTTGATCGAAGGGTAAGGTAGTAATCCAAATATGATGAATAAACTCAAGAAATACATAAAATATTACAAGCTATAAAAAAAATGTTAGTTATTACCTAACTGAGTTATACTAAAACCAATTACAGTAGAGTCTCCCTAATCCGGCACCCTAGATGGGAACTCCGCTTCCTCACACAGACATTAATTTAGACATTATTTTAAGATAAATTTGTTAAGTAAGATAAATGTTATCATAGGATTTGCATATCTCCTTATTAATACACGTGTGATTTTTTATTTACCTTGAATTTCCTTATAAGTACAATCCAGTAATCTGAACAACTCAATATTCCGGCACCTTCTGGTTTTTATTAGTGTCGGATTAGTGAGACTCTACTGTATTATCAACTGCGTAGTTCATGAATTCAAGCATACCTACCTCTACAGTTACAGTCATACACATTCAGTTAATTACATAGTCAGATAAATTATGAGTCAACTAGGTCCCTTACATTAGCTATTTAACATAATAAATAGGATTCTTTAATTCCTTCCAATTCATCATCTATGATAGAAAATTTTAATGAATTTGTTTCCGTCCTGAAAGTTTGTCAAAAAAAAACAACTTAAAATGAGAACCTAACATTTTAGAATTTCATTGATTGATATTTCTGACCTATGCTTGTTGTGAAATACTACACAAAAAAGAAAAGGTATTTTCTTCAATAAACTCATAATTAATGTTTTGTGAATAATAAAATTACGATGTGGCCTAGATATATTATCTTTTTAAACACTATGGAGTGTGTGGAATTGTAGATATTAAGATTTTTTGTCTAATCACAATAAATAATATTTTGAAAAATCTTATAAAAATATTATTGTAATTATTAAATTTAAATAACAAAAGAAAACATATCACATTTTGAATATGAAAGTTTTTATTAAAATGTATGTATGTATATTAATTAATTTTAACATAACTGCTTATTATATTAAAATTATTATTGAATGTATCAATACTTGAAAAGTAAATTGCAATACACATCGTTTGAGTAATTGTGAATCAAGTGATTGTATTTGAATGTTCATTCCAAGAATGTATTATGTTTAATACAAAATTATAATAACCCAGCTACATTTTTTTTTTGGTCCTTTGTCCCATATGGGTGGTTGGCACAGACCAAATATACACAACAAATAAATAAAGAAGTACACCAAAGGGCAGAGCAAAAGCAATGTCTTATGCCCGTTTGAGTTCCGAGCAAACAATTTTCATGAGTAAAAAGGCGTCAATCGTTGGCTACGTACACATCAATACAAACATTCAATCGACACGCCTTTTTACTCACGAACACCACATAAAGTTGTGAATAAAAAATTATCACTTTTCAAGCATCAATACATAATACATATTACTTTTCACGCATTGCTACATAATATAGTAAGTAAACGAAAAACCAAAATCATAATTAATAAATATAATTTCAAATTATCTTCAGAGTTGTATTATTACTCCTATCTCCTCACTCCTTTAAGCAGTTAAAATATCATTACATTTTCCACATGCAGCTTAAAAAATAAAGTTATGTAGGTACGTCTATCCCTTAAGAAAAAGTTGTATATACAGTCATACAGTCATCAAGGAATCAATACAAAATAGCAGTAACATATTTTCTACAATTATCAGCAAAGATTAACCGAAGAAAAAATTTCAGAAAAAAAAATGTTATTACGATATGATAACAATTTTGTTTGCCATACTTCTGAATGTATGCAGTGTGGTTGCAAAAAAACTAAGATGAAGTACAAAATGTCCCAAATGCAATAAGTAAAATGGTCGAACCATTTCCATTTAGTTTTTAATACAATACTAATTGAATGGGCAATTATTGCCTTAACTATTGCCTGATTCGATGGTCACATTTAGTGATACTTTTAGAACACCCTTATTTGAGGTGGTCGGCAGCTTGGTTGGTAACGCGCTCGACTGTTAATCCGGCGGGCGCGGGCTCAAACCCCGATGCCGACTTACTCCACTTCACAACACAAGCTTTTCAAGCTTTCTGTAAAGTGTAAAAGATGTATTTAGGTTTATTTCGATAAACCCAGATTCATTTTATAAAAAAAAAAAGAAAAATGAGATATAAAGTAGAAGTGTTTTATCAATTATTAATCGTGAATAAAAGTATTTTTCTAAATTATTTGACAACAACATACTGACAAAATAGATACCTAATAAATATGTCATAAGTATTTAGTTCATTCTTCTGTCATCATAATCTCCATTCATTTGACATCCAACAATTATGATAAGATAACAAACACTATGACTATATTATTAAATGAAGTTACACATTGACAAATCTTACATTTAATTTACAAACTAATAAGAACATAATTTCATAATTATTACAAAAATTTAGTAACACGTTACTAAATTCAACCAAAGGATGATAAAATTTTGAAAATAATAGAAAAATCAACAAAAAACAAACAAATTTCATTGCAATGCACTAATCGATAAATTCTAAACAGAATATCAAAAAATATAATAGGTAAATTACCTACACGAGATGTACACCTGATGCTCCAACTTCAAAACCTCCCCAGACTTGGAAAAAGTTTTTTTTTATGTACCTAAGTCTCTTTTCACAAATTTCAATAATGATTTTTGAATAAATTGATTTTAATCTTCGATGCAAACCTTCAACAAACCAACTTCTGGTAGTGGCAAGAGTGGATCTTCGTGCCTGATAAGATAGAGAATGCTGTAAAAACTTCAGTACTGAAATTTGTGAAAATAGATAATTCATTAACTCACATAAATTTAGACAAAATTATCTCGATATTATCAAGAAACGTTACATTTTTACTATAACAAAATTTGTGTAAAACACAAATTGAATAAAACTGTCTGAAATATGATTATGCTACGTAATATTGTTATAAGTATGTGGTGTGATGGGCGAATAAGTTTATTGAGTTACATATATCATCTTAGCGTCTGTAGGGATGGTAGGAGACCTGAGTGAAGGAATTCTCTCTGCTGTATTTCTTCTTCCCCTGATGTGATCCATCTCCAGAAGCTCCGTTGTATTCAGAATCTGGAAATATTAAACAATATGACACAATCTGCTCAACTAATGACTGACATTACAGGACGAGTGAGGAACTTTTCTGTTCTGTCTGATGTACGATATCAGACAAAAGTATTGGCAGGTTTGATATAGGTAATGGAAAAAAATATCCATGTAAATCCTCTTAAATTAAATCAGCATACATTGTGGATAAGTTACTAATTGATTTCAACTTGAATTTGTTTCAATTACAACTAATTTTTTCAAAGAATATTTTTCAAAGAATATACAATTTCTTCAAAGAATATGCCGACACCTATCGAAAATCTTTCAGCAAGCGTGTCATTACATATTTGTATTAATCTTATACACCCACAAAACAATGTTCCAGGTAAATGTCATCTGTCTACCTATCTATTACCCACACAGAGGAAGTACTATGTTAATATGGATCAGGGTGGATGTTTGGTTACTACTTTGTGTGGGAAAGTTTGATTACATATCCAGACCTATAATCATTAAAAACATATCCCAGCACCTCTCCTTGGGTACCAATATCTTTCCTTTCGAATTCTACTCGTGATACTCTCGGGTTGCAGTTGGAAACAGATCAGCTCCCTTATGAGCAAATTATAAAGCATTTTAAAAAATGAGGAGCTTGTATCCCTGCGGCCAGTACATTGTATACTTCTGCTACCTCATCCTTAGATCCTGTTCAACGCCAGGAGACAACTACATTTTTTCTTCCATTGAGACAACCGACAAGAAGAGAGTTAAAGTATGGAACACCACAGACTGGGCAGAAATATCTTATCATTTCAAATCCACTGGAAAAATAGTAGGTAAGGCAATGTGGAGCCCTTGTTTTTCCAAGTAGTTTGTGTTAGAAAATACAATGTCCCAACTTCTTTTTATTAGCTTGATACCTTCCCATGATAATCAATAAATCTGATAAGTACTTTTGTTTCAGTTGCAAATTAAATGATTAATTAAAAAACATAAATTCCTCACAAATATTCATAAAGATCATTTTCATTGTGTTCTTATATTATCTTTCAGACTAAACCTCTCTCTATCACTTAGTGATGTCTTTACATCTGGGGCTTGTTTAAATCTGTTCCGAGCAGAGATAGGCTTGCCTGGACTATTCCAATTGACGGAAATATTAGGGTTTATTCAAATTTCCTTGCACGACTCCTGGATTTTTAGAGGGCATAGAAAGTAGATACGACAACATGTTATGTCACTAGCGAACGGATGACAATTATTTACCAAAGGCCGACACATTATGTAAATTCATGGAGTATATGAAATCCAATTTAAGGAGTTAAAGACATCTCTGTGTCTTGCGTAAATTACCGCCATGTGCTGTCTACCCACACATCTGATTGGAAATCATAAAATCCGTATAGCATATTACTATGTTCTACATTTGTATAAATCCCACAAGATTGCCGGAAGAAAGTCCTCTAATGTTGAATGACGTTGTACTTTCATCTACTTTGTTTGGGTAGATGTACATTGTACACACTTTCTGGGCACCCAATTTCCAAATGCAACCATCTTTATTCATAGACTCTATGGAACAGTTTACACGTACAACTTTGTGGTAGGGAGTACACTTGGTAACCATCAACAGCATAATATAAGAACACAACAAAAGACATACTTTGAATAAATATAAAAGAGAACACAAAACAACAGGTTGGCAAACATTATTATTGCCTGATAAGCAAAACTTTATGTTATATCATATTATTGATTATTATGAGAAAGATCAACATCTGTATTGGTGTCTGTTTAAACCTAAAATAATAGTTATATTGGATTTGTAAGGAAGACTAGGAGAGTAAAGGCAGAGGTTAGGCGAGGCCAAGGTGTGATAATTGAAAATGCATTTGAATATTGTTTTTAAATTCACTTTATCTACGATCTTCATAATGTACTTATCCATAAGATAATATATTCTCAAATATTTGCAAATGGTAATAATAATATTATTAAATTCAGTAATATTTTTGTATTTATTTATAGTAATAAGAATTAAAGAAAAGCTTATATAATAAGACTCTACTAAACAACTTCCTAAATAATGTGGATACAACACACACAGGCTAAATCTAATTACTATATATGTATACATATATATATGTTTTATTAATATACTTCCAAGATATACCTAAGTTATGTATATATATGTATATTTATTAAGGTATTAATACATATGATTAATGGTTAGGTATTTACCATATCTACTACCAAATTAATATTAAAATGTTACATAATTGTGTACTTTTTCTCAAATAGTATTATAACATACATATTATTCTTTCCAATACTAATACCACAAAAGGGAAGTGAAAACATTTCTATATGTTTTACTAGGTATAATATTAATATAGTATATATATGTTGTATTGTTATAGTATTAATAATTTAAACCGTAATTAACTAATTATTTTAGGTATAGGACGAACCTCTCTCTATCATAATCATTTATAATAAACATAAAGTTAACTTAACAACATCGGGCAAATATTATTACAAACATAGTGTAGTATGTATTTATATATTTACCATAATACAATTTATAGGTTACCTATATAAAAGTACCGCGAGATAGACTCCCGGCACTTGCCAGACTGTAATGAGACGGCAGTACTGGCTCCTGGAGGGCCGAGTGCCTCGAGATAGGCGAGTCTGTTGTTTGGTGCCGCGGGAGTCTTCTCCTCAGTACTCTACTTATAGTATTTACTGTAATATTCTGTCTGTCTTCACATTTATATTATAAAAGGATTACACAATAGCAAATACACTTATTTGGTTGTACATTTAAGGTATTATATAATAAGTATAATATAATGAAGCGTAATAACAAGACAAAAATTATTTGGCGTACGCACCATCCATATCACGCGCCTCGCAGGTTGCGTGAATGAGGATGACACTCAACATTACTACTTAAATAAAGTTTGCATCGTATATTAAGTGATTATAATCCAAGTTAAATTGAAACGTCACATACACAATATTTGTTCCAGAAGAATCTTGACTCGAATGAACATGTTTCATATAAATTAAATGTTTTCTAGGATATCTCCTGACACTAAATATGATCACACAATCAGTGGACAATTAAGACTTGTTTATTACACAATTACCCTCACTTATTATTCATGTGGTAGGAGAGCTTAGGGCTTGCCTTCTGGTGTCTTTCGTATAAACTAACATAAAATGAAAATATCTATTTTTATTTATTGTTTACCATAATCATTACTTTTAACAATAGGTATAACTTATTCTGTTATTATATTAAATAAGTGTGTTCTGTACATCAGTCGAGAATTTTATTTTCACTTATATAAAACATAAAAAACGTCATTTGAAATGTAACCGTTTTTACTTTATTTATTTCTTTAATTAATTATTTCACTATAATAAATATTGTGGAATTTTAAGATTATAAAATTATACAAGTTAACTTTTACTTTAAGACAAATAAATAACAAGTAGACCTAGGAAATACAATAATTAAAATCTTTCTTTTAAACATTATTTAATATGTATTTGTTTCTCTTGTCTTGTCACATTGTACGAGTAATTATTTATAATGCTCACATTACTCAATCAAAATAAAAATAACATTACTTAAGCGACACTATCACAATTATGTATTGTAATGTAATTATAATAATTTTGTAAGGCGTTCCTGTTACAAACTATTTATTCTTCTTACATTAAAGTCACCATTAGTAGAATAGAATGAGCAGTGTTGCCAATCATAATTATGGTACGATAGGAATAGTATATGAACAAAATAATAAAATGCATTGTATAAACAAGGCCCGAGGGGTGCACGCCCCCTGTGGCTGCGTCAAACTGATAATTAGTCAATTACGATAGTTAAATTCATTAATAAATATAGTAGTAGACTAGTCCTACATACTAGACACTAGACGTCATATTGTATTACATCAAAGTGTTGAGTGTTGATCCTTATACGTGTGTCAGTTCTCTACATAAATACATTATATACTCACTAATCATATATATATAGTATGTCACTACCAATATCTTTATCTTTGTGTAATAGTATAGGTATTAATAAACTTCAACAGCTAAATGGGACCCTAACATCCCTTTACATTATGTTAGTAGAGTATAGTATAGTATAGTATAGCGTATAATATTATTTATATAACCAACCACAATATTATAATAATATAAGAAATACACCATATATTTGTATTCATAAGCCTACTTCACCTAATATGCAACAAATATTATTACCACTTCTTTGAAACTCAAAATGAAACACTACTACGTACTACTTGTTAACCATACAAGTAGGTACACATAATATACGACTTTTATAAAATGTTGTAAAAAAATTATACAAAAAAAAGTAAATATAAAATAAAAAAAGAAGTGTTCTCCAGACAGAGAATGTTGAGGCGTGATTCAGTTACAGTAACGTACGAGTGAACTGTCAGGGCGGCGTGGGAATAACAGAAGTAACTCTCATTGCGACAGACAACGTCAAATAACAATCTTACATATTTTTCTACCTATTTCAAAAATTAATCACCAATAAATTTCTGTACAATAAAAACCATTTTGCACTTTTACTTATTACAATATTAAAATTTAATCAGTTAAAATTTTTCTTTTATTATCATTACTTCAATATTTTTAATTCATAAAGTAACAATACATCTATGTATGCAGTTTTAAATAAAACAGAATGCCTAAGTATAAAATGCAAAAATCAGTTGTATTCCTAAATTAGAAAATAATGTGAGTTGAATGTTTGAGTGGAACCAAGTTCCTAAGGGATGGGATAAAGGAAACCTAATGTTAAATCATATTATACTATATGTATGTATAGTGTATAAAATTAGACAAAATGTGCATGCAATAAAACATAATCTAAATATCTTTTCCTTTCTAAATATAAATATCTTTAGCTAAAATAATATTAACAGAAAATAATATATCAACAAAACATTTAAAATGAAATAATATTACATAATAATATAAAGATTACTCGTAAAGCAGACTCCTTTAATTAATTAATTATATAATTATAAACTCACTAAGAGATCCACCTAATAATACCAGGAATACGTCATCAATTATTATAACTCTACTATTTCAATGTCCAAAAACTAAACAAAAAATATAAACAAATATAAGTAATATGAAACATCTATACAATATAATATATTTATGTAAAAGTAGGTAGCATTATATAATTTATATATTATTTAAATTTATATATCCACACTAGGTGTATTATATTCTTCACAGACATAAAGAGAGGATGCAACTGTGATGTTTCAGATTGTGAATCATCCTCCGGGTCTAGAAATCTAAAGACAATAACCTAAACAGTGCTCATATTACACCCCATGAATTATTATTTATTAGTAATTTATATCACAACAAAGTAGATAAATAAATTAACTATGATGTACGCTTGTTTAGGGTAATATATGTAATATAATAATAATAATAAGAGGAACGGGAAGGGTGGGGGGAGAGCGACGCACACGGGGCCAAGGCATCAGTGTTGATTTACCAAAATATACCAGTACCATTAAAATACTTAAAGAGAAATCTTACCTAACTGTAACCATAAAAATACACGAGAATTAATAAACAAATTACCTATAATACCATTAACAGTCAAAACAAGGAACATTAGTATTAGGTACATGTACAATAATACTAGTATTATATCATATGTATTATGTCAGTGTGCTGTGTGCACTGCACTGCACTGCATACAATATTATACACCACACAATGTACAACAATAGTTATATAATGATAATAAAGCTTAGTAGAGTGAATCACATCAATCACCACATCAATCTGTATGTATCTATGTAGTATGTATGTATATTATTAAGGTGTTTTCTCATGTTGTCTAATTTATCAAGAACTATATAACGTACCAGTATAACAACAATATTACAAATACAGAATTAGATAATTATAAAATATTAATTTGATTATACACTAGGGGCCCCATGTCGCCTCCCGTAGCCTTCCCGAGCCTGTTCCTTTACTTCCCTACAAATAGTATCTTTATACAAAAATTTCCTAACAAAAAAACACTGTGCAACCATTTAAATACTCGACTGGAATATTATCTCCTCTCTATTAATTTATTATTATTTATCTTTATTAGACATTATATAACAAATAATGTATTAGCTATTATTTTATTTATTTATTTTTATATACCGCATATTATTATATAGTAATAGTAGTAGAAATAGAAATATGTTACGTTGAGCTGTGGAGAGGCTTAAAATTAGTTAACTTATTTCTTCCTGTCAGGTTGGTAGTATTTTAATATACATTATGTATTAAATAATAATAATAAATTACACATTATAAAAGGAGAAACAATCCAACCCAGTTAGTAGTAATTAAAAGTAATCATATTATATTATTATATATCAATCTATTGAATTTACAATCATAAAGCATAAGTATAATAATATAATCCTAATCAGTTCTAGTCTAGGGATACATAGATATATATACGTAGATATACATACAGGTTAGGGTTATTAATCATATAACCAAGAATCTACATTACTTATAAATCTTACACGTATGCTTTGTCAAAACTAGGCAGGTATGTCTGTCTATAATACAACACGTAGGTACATATTGAGAGTTACTTCTTATTTAATTATTCACACTATCTCCTCCGCAGTGTGTATCTTTTGCCTTATAACAATTCTCTGTCTTGCGATAACATTACACAGTAGAATAGAATAATATGTATTCATGTACATACAATAAAACGTACAATACTAAAAAATAAATCACCAAACAATAATTAATAATAAAAAAGAAGAAATAAAAAGGTTTTATAATATTACATATATTTTTTTTTCTCTTTCGTCATCAAGAACCAATTGTTACAATAGTATAATCATTAATCGTCAATCATTTATCCATAAGCCGAGTCATTATAGATCATGTGTGTGATGCTGTACTAGATGTAGGGTGGTCTGTAACAAGTATAATTGCATCATCATTGTGCCCTTTTTGAAACATGATTTGAAACTTGATTTGAAGACGAGTTGTAAACTTTTAACACTAACTTAAAGAAAAGAAAAAGTAAATTCATCATGCATTACAATAGATTAGGTTAGAATACGTATCTATTAAATTTTACGCTTGTAATTATTAAATTTAAACTTTCCAGTTGTAGTGTAAAATGTTACTTTCAAAAGCAACTATTCAATTAAAAATAACCTTAAAAATTAAGTTTTATTATCGGAAGTGATGCTCGTGTGGTTTTGTAAGGTAGTCTAATAATATAAGATAGTGAAGTAACATTAGGTATTACTAAACATTATTATATATAAATACAACATCACTTATACATCATTATACTTTGACAATACATTATTACAAAAACAAAATAAACAAAATGGGCAAATAACAACGCTACTACAAGCGTCTATATAAGATGTATATCAACTACTACATAATACATAATCCTATCATAGTAATCATGCTTATTAAACAGAGGAATTCATGCTTTTATATTAGATTATTATAATATAATATAGTATAGTAATAGTATAACACACAGTAACTTTATATCTCTTGTACTGTATGAGGATTCAACAAACAAGAATTTAAAAGTAATCAAACAAAAACAAATTCAATTATTTATTATCATGTGATGACGAAGCTATTCAGATGTTGTACGCCAACACTCTGGGATTAGGAAGTCTGTAAGGGGTGTTCTGATATGGCCGCACTACTAAACCCAAATTATTAACACAGTCATAGTTGCCATGCGACAGCCACGTGTAGGGCATACGACTGGATGATGGGGTCAAGTGAAATTGTTGATGATAATTAGTATTTAGCTTAAGGCCAGACTTGGGAAATGCATCGTACGTAGCTTCGCCTTCTGTTTGACTAACAGTCCCCATGGGATATACAGTCATATCAGTATTATCAGATAGTGTCATGTTTGCCATTGCAAATGTACTCATGTCCACTGCTTGTAAATCATCGTAGCAAACATTCTCAATGGAGTCATAAGCTGTATTGGGCGAAGTTCCTACGAACACATCAGATTCTACTTTGATAGACTGTACAGTGTCTTGTTGTTGCTGCTGTTGTTGTGTATCGCAGTAAGTGGAAGAACAACCACCATTCTGGTGTGAACTATAAGCAGTGGATTTGTTATCAAACATGAAATCGGCTCTAGGAAATGCAATGTCAACTGAGTTATTAGGAATGCAGTGAATATCTGTATTAGTAGGAACAGAATGTCTATATTGTGTGAATGATTGAGAGGAATCTGTTGTGTTAATGTGTGTGTCTAGTTTAGTGTTGTTAGTATTGTCTGGAAGTGTGGCGTCGGTGAGTGTGCAATTGTTTGTATGATCGGGGTTGGGTGGCGACCGGCTTCACTTGGCATTATGGTGTGTCGGTCATGACGCAGGCCACTCCTTGGTGAAGTCAAAGTGCTTCTGAGGCATTTGGCCTGGCTGTGTTGTTGGTTGGTGAGAAGGATGAGCTACCCCACCTGAGTATCCGCCTTCACCTCCTGATGCATAAGCTGAGCGAGGGGGTACTCCTCCATATGATGATCCCTGGAACGTGAAACATGCCACGGCTCAGTAAATGGTCAGTACGTGTGAATACAACCATACTTCAATGTATAGGATTACTTCAACTTAAGAGTAAATAAAAAAGTAAGAATATGAAATACCTCACCTGATCTTGCTGTTGATACTGAGCTGGAGGGTACTGCTGGTAGGCTGCGTAGTCTTGTCCTGGCTTGCCAGCTCCACCCACTCCGCCAACTCCCCCAGCTCCACCTCCCAGAGAACCAGGAGCTCCTGATCCACCGCCTCCACTACCACCGCGACCATAAATTTCCCCTGCAGACAGATGGAAACACACATTTATTATAGCGAGGAATGATACATAAACAAGAATTCATAACTCACATATCTTTAGAATGAAAGCAATATATTTATAAAAACACCAATAAAAAAAAACAAATCCAAACACAATAGCAATTATAAGGGGCAATACATACAAATTTGCAAACAAGCTCTATCCACACACATACATATACACATACAAATACATTATAATATGTACCTACACTGCATAATATTTGACAATATAATTAAATATTTACACAGAGCTAATGCTGGAATTGCTGTCAATATTAAATACCAAATAAAATTGTAGGTCAACTTGTCCCAATCTAATAAAACATGATAAGAGTTGTGTGTATTATGTATGTAGGTATGTTATACTATCAAGGCTCTAACTAGTAGTGACAATTTCTTCAAGTCATTATTCCATTGAAACTTTCAACTAACACCACAAAGGACAAAGGTTCAATTCACTCAAAATAGTAAGACATCAACACAACAAACTACAAAATCTCACTGAGGTCTGCTGAATCTCAAAAAACACCTAAACAAGCTGTAATTTCTGCGAGAATTTTCTCAATAAAGAAATTTCTGCATTGAATTACCATACAAGGTATCATGCAAAAATATTACACAGTGTTTAAGGAATTTGGGAGTCTCCTCCATAAACCAATCTTTACATTCATCCTATTAAGGTGAATGATGGCTTTCTGAAAGATATCTCGTACAATAGTCGAAAATCTGAATGGAATAACAGCTGTGGGTAGGTGTGACAACATTATGTTGTGTTGTATAATGATATTATGTATCACAATACAAACCCGAAGCGCCCGTCGCAGAGTTCTGTGGCATGCTCCAGTTGTTCCAAGTGCCACCCCCTGAAGCCCCACCCGGACCTGGACAATTACATTCCCAACCAATCAGAACTCTCATCTACATTATGTATGGATATATATTTGCTGTTATTATACTCTATACCAGCGGTTCCTGAATTGTGTTCCGCGGAACCCTAGGGTTCCGCGGAAGGGACACAGGGGTTCCGGGAGTTTTCGAAGAATCATAGTATTACCACATCATTTTGTCATCATGTCATGAATTTTCTAACACTACTACATTGTTTGGTAAAAAAAATTCGCCTGCGGCGCTAATTAAATCTGTTATGTTTATCTTGTCACTCCACCGATTTTTCTTAAAAAATTCGCCTGCGGCGACAATTAAACCTGCCGTGTGTTTCATATCACTTTATCCATTTTTCTGAAGAAATTTCGCCTGCGGCGCATTATTCCGACCCTGATATATATTCTAAAATTGTATTTTACTTGCTGCGGCCCGTCGCTCATTTATAATTTCAAATGGCTCTTAATCCAAAAAGTTTGCTCAGAGGCCTGCTATATAAAGGCACGCAGGTTCATTATTTCACACACATTCTATTTTGGCTATTTTCTTTGATGATTTTTTTATTTAAGGAAAATAAATCAAACAATATGTATGGGTATCGTGACCCTCTTCACTCACGCCCAAAAAAAGTCGCCTGCGGCGCTATTCACACTCTTAATACCTTAGGGTCTTATTTGCATGTGACGACCTTCACCCCCCCTCCCCAAATTGAATCCTGGATCTGCCACTGTGTTAAAATGTAATTTTTGTCAATTTCCTTTTTCGTTGTCGAGATAGGGTTCCCCAAAAAAAGGTAGATCAATTAGGGTTCCGTAGCCAAAAAGAATTGGGAACCGCTGCTCTATACACTCAACTGACATACAAAATCATCCATAAAATTCAATAGGACAAGTAATGCCCTAATTACCTTGCTACAGAGTATCAGCAAATTTTTCACCCAACCTGGTTTAAGAACTACAAATGCAATTTACACTGACAATCAACAGTATCATGCTAAGCCATTCTAGTGAAATTAATTTATCTTAAACATTTTCACTACATCACCAAATATTGGAAACAGTAATTTTTTGAAGAATAATAAAACATATAACACATACTAGATACTAAAACATTACTGAGAGCACAAACACCATTTTGTAAGAAAATTCTACTTAACTAAAACTTCATTAAATTGTGTTTCATAAATTTAATTAATATTGGAGTTCTACAATATGAGTATCTCCTCAATTGATAAATATCTACAAAGAAGTTCAGATTGGGTAATTGAATACTACATTGTGTAGATCCAGTGGAAGGAAAGATAAAACTGTGCATACCTACTGCACTGCACCAAGCAACTATCGAAAATAAAGTATGTATTTATAATCAGGACTCACCGTAGCTGCCATAACCTTGTGTCTGTGGAGGATGTTGTTGATAGTTGGAACCCCACTGTGGTGGAGGACCCTGAGGGCCTGGGGGAGCTCCCCATCCCTGGTAGGACCCTGGGCCGGATGGAGTGCCATATCCAGCGTAAGAGCCCTGGCCTGGGCTAGTTCCCCAGCCTTGATATCTGTACAAACACAAACATGTTAAACATAAGTTCATTCCCTAATAAAACGCATATGAAGTCTTGGTTCATAAAAATAAATTGCAACCATTGTAATTTGAAATTCAAGGAGTAATAATCAATATTTCCCCTGCAGATGAATTCCCAATGATTAATTTCCCACAAACATGAACGTCTCCAGAGTATGGCATCACTTTGGACACTGCCTGGATGTGGCAACACATACAACATGAATGTACATACCCATGCATGATGTTGGGTCCAGCAATAGGCATATTTAGAGGAGGTCCTCCCATTTGACCATTGTGTCCCTGCATTACAGAGATAGGGGCCCCAGCTGGTGGTCCCCACTGGCCATCAGCAGCACCACCTGCACCACCGGCTCCTCCCGCACCACCCATCTTGTTACCACCACCAGATCCATCACGAGGCTCGGCACGCTTGATCTCAACCTGTGAAATTTCAAACTAGTTAGTTGGCTTTATTTAAAACATATTGTATTAGATTTTACACCCACAAGGTCTGAAAATAATGTTCTGTATTTATACATAAGGTAAGAAGGAAACATACCTGTTTTCCTTTCAAGTTAATGTAATGTTCCTGAGTCACTCGCTCAACGGAAACTTCATCTTCAAAGGAAAGGAACCCAAATCCTAAGAACAAGAAACAAATATATAAAATATTACTTTAGGACAACATACATAAACCTACACTAGGGATATAAAAACCCGCCACAAATGACGCCACAACTTTACATACTACCAAAATGTTAATACACCTATAGATAGAAATGTAACAAACATACTTTCTATCACATAAAACCATGTGCATGACAATATAATACCAAAGTGGTAATAAAAATGTATTAACTCATGTTATACAAACATGTCAACAATCCATTAAACTGAACAACAAGAATGCAATGAAGATACATGGTGTATTAACTTACTTAATTACTACGACACATACATTCTATCTAACAGTACCTACTACATACACACTGCACTGTGTATCATATTCATTATCAAGGTAAATTGATAGACAATACAATAATTTATAATATATTTTATCAACATACACGAGGAAGTGAAGTTTTAAGTGCTTTCTCTATACTTCACTCCAAGTGATTATAATTTATCATGGCATTTTTAGACAGGTACTATTACGCGCATGATACAACCAATGATTTGAAATACCTTTTTTGTGTGTAACAATTACTACTCACAAACACACCCCTAAATATCTATGTAAATAAACAGTGAAAATCAATTACTCATCCTGGAAACAAATGTCTTTGTTAAATATGGTAATGAAAACAAAAATGTCAAATTCACTCATGCTGGATTTCACCAACTTCTTAGGTGAGTAATAGCGGAGATAGGAGCCACTTATCATTATTTTTATACAAAATTTGTGGTAGGCAGCTCCTATTTCCGCTATTCCTCACCTAAAAAGTTGGTGAAATAAAGCATCAGTCTCTTTCACTTTCTCTTTCATAAAAGGATTACTAGAAGACCTTTTATTTGAAAGACCACCTTACATACATTAATAAACAGGAAAAGCTCACACGGTAAATTACGAGTGAAAAAATAACACTGCACTGATATTAATTAAATATAAATAATTTCAATAAATGACTACTAGGTAACTAAGTTGGTTGTGAAAATTAAATTTAAAAAATATTGTGAGCGGTTATTCCAACCTCTGGATTTCTTCTTCTCCTGGTCGTACATGATGACCACCTCCATGACCTTCCCATAGCGGCAGAAGAACATACGCAGATCTGTCTCGGTAATGTTGGACGGAAGTCCTCCGAGGAACACCTTAGGATACCCTCCACCCCTCTTGGGCTTCTGTAGAGTGCGAGGATTGCAAGGCTTTGGATCAATGGTCCTAAACAAAAATAAAAACACATCATATTAAGATTAAAATATGTTTTCTACCTACTATTTTTGTGCACTGAATACAAAAGATTAAGGCCCGGTTGCTCGATGAATAGCGCATCATCGGCTGGTAACAGTAAGGGGACAGAAATCGTTGCTCCAAAACAAAAGTAATATCAAGCAAACAAATATCAATAGTTAGTTATTTTCTACCTGGAGTAATTGGTGTTTTGAAGCAATGCATTCATTATGTTTACAGATCAGTAACAGCAATGGTACTCTACTGCTCCTATCGTGTTTCAAGCAACTGGGCCTAAGTAACATAGTATACAGCAGTGAACCCGTGAAAGGGGATATACACTACTGAACATCATTATTCATACCTTCCATCCAGTGTATGAGGTCCATTGTTGAGGACAACATTAACGAGTGATGGTTCAGCATAAGTCACAAATCCAAATCCCCTGGACCTCCCCGATTCACTGTTCTTCATTACCACACAGTCAATAACGTCTCCATAGTGCGAGAAATATCTCTGCAGATTCTCCTGAGTTGTCTCCCATGACAGACCTCCGACAAACAGCTTCCTGCACGACAAAAAATACACAAGTCAATGTAATAACTATATCGCCATTGTTTTAATTCTCTTTGGGAAATCTGTTACTTCCTAAATGTCACATTCACACAGTTTCTAAGCACAATAAATGTCTTGTGTTGTCCTAAAATTAAGCGGTGTATCCTACTAAAAGCAACAAACTTCAGGATTATATATTACTGGCTTTACGAACAATGGGACCACATTAAAAAAAAAAGCTTTGTTTGTTGCCTGGTGGGGGAACAACACCATTGAATGAAAATTCCCCTTCATAGACAACTTTTATTAATTTCCCACAAACATGAACGTCTCCAGAGTATGACAACACTTTGGACACTGCCTGGATGTGGCCACATAACAATACTATGCAACTAATGAATTAAGCACCGGTATTGTTATTGTAATTTCAAAATAAATACCTACAAAAAGTTTCAAAGTTTGGTTTCCTGATAACAAAATCTATACAACTTATCACTCTTTTGGAGAACAATTAATGACAAGAGAAGAAAAGGATGCATATACCTAATCGTACGGTTTAATTGAGTGCCATGTTTACCACTAACAACATTATGAGGCAATCTGTGTACATATACACACAAAGGCTTCAAAACCAAATGTAATACACAACTATTACTAACGGATGAGTTCACTATTTTATAGAATCGCTAAAAAATTTAAACAATTGGCCCAATCAAATGAAGTCTCGAGGAATCATATTATAAAATACACATTGTAATTAACACCTAATTATGAATTTAGGGTATAAACAGTACAGAACTGAATACATTATAGCCAGTCTTATTACAATATAATATTATGCCAATTAATTAACACACTATCAATATGAGAAAAGTACATTATACTTATGTAATAAACTTCATTGCAATACAGACTAGGCTGAGTTCGCTGATGCATTATATACAGGGTGTTTGGTAGACGGATACAGGTATCTAAGGGGTGAGAGTAAAGACAATTTGGGATCCTTTGAGCCCAACTTAGCTTAGTCCAGTCTCATGGTTTTCGTGATATTCAAGATTTCCCCCTTTAATGCAAATACCCAAATTACCCAAGTTTTACTCCAATAGCATCATAAGGTACCCACTTAGTTCTATCATTCTCTTCTGTTACTTGAGTACGTGTTTAGTCTACTTAACTCATTAGGTTCAATTTGGAGAAACAATAAGGATAATAAATAGATACTGACTTAAAGTTTCGAGAAATTGTTACACCAATAATAAGTCACGACTTTGGAGAGGATTATCGGTACGTAAAAAACACGTTAAAATTCAGAAATCTGCAATAGATTCCTTTGATTTATGCTCTTTCATATGATATACATGTACGCTAGTTTCATATATTTATGAAAAAAGAAAAATAACAATTTAAACAGAAGAATATGGGTTGGCTGGCAGAAATTGCCATTTGGCAATAAGTCCGCCCATTGTACGATTGTTTTTTTGGTACAATAAAGATTATTTTATTTTATTTATTTTAAGAATAATTTTCATGCTGACATTACAATTCCAAAGAATCGGTATAATATTATGATACGGAATTCAAAGAAAACACGGAAATAGGTTAAGAAATTATTCACAATATATTTTAATTTTAACATGTTGAATTTGTATGAATATTGATGATGATATAGAAATGAGACATTGATTACACAAGCCACAGTGACACACATTAACAAAAAACATATTTGATAGAGTAAATAATATCAAATACAAAATTATAAATGCGTCATTTTGCAAGATAATTATTATACACAACATTATGTAAATTAATGAAATCAATATTATACAGTTGACCTCCATTCCAATTATACAGTGATAATCTTAAATTACTTTGTATAATAATAATAATTAGTAACATAACTCCACAGCTACCTAACTCACCAAATAAAATGCAACAAGTTGATTAAAAAAATACCAGTTTTGTAATTGTCTCGCTATGGCTTCTCGATTGCACCTAAAGATGATAATTATATAGCGAAGACTTCCTTATCCTCTATTCTTTTTAAGTTGGCTCAATTTAAAAGAAAATCTAGAAATTTATTCTTAACATCATTCCAAAACTAAGCATAATTAATGGCTATTAACATAGTTCAATAGAATTCTAGTTATCCAGAGATAAAAATAAGAAAGTTGTAGTTGAACCTGCAGACCTTTGACTCTTATAAACACAGATGTGTAATACCTAATCTAATACATAGTGTATTATACAGTTTGGTATTTAAACTTTAGCCTCAAGTAACAAGTGCTACAGTAACTCAGACAACAATGTGAAGACTGAATAAGTGGATACTCTTCAGTCACTTAATGTGACGTCAATGGAAAGACAAATATATAGAGACTTTCTACTTTGCATTATATCTCCAACATATTGTGGTTTTGCAATATGTTACAGTCAACCCTTTGGTTTGATGTTTTATCTACCTAGTTGTTTGTCTATGTGAAATAAAATAAAGTTTTATTACCCTCCACTCACCTCAGCACAAGCTGGAATTATAAGAAAGCAAGGACAGGTAGAAGCCAAGTACTTTGCTAACTAATCAATTTGTTTTTACGATGGAGTGTTTAAGAATTTATTCATTGAACTTGTACTTATTATTACTGATTTTTGTTTATAAATATTTTTTCCCAAATCCATATTTTTTATTGCTTTATGTAAGGTTTTTGGTACGGCCCTAGTACACAAAATTATGATGAGAATGACTAATGAATGACTGAATTTTGATGCCACATATCCCGTAATTCTTCTAATTTATTAACTAATTTATTTATTTATTGCTATTATTATTTGAGTCACTTGGACTATCTAGTATATATCTGTATTTTCAATTATGTCTAAAAGATGGCTATAACCTATAAGATGACTCACTTTACAATTAAATTAACAATAATTTGGCATTACATGGCAAACAGCCTGTGAAACCATTTTTTCACGAATCTGTTGACCATTCACATTTCTATACATAAACCACACATACATGAGAAAGTCTGAATGACGCAAAAAATGTACTTTCCAAATAGGGAGGATAATTAGTCAATTAGTCGTCATTGCTTTGAACAAATATTAATACTATGGAGCTCTACTCTCAGAAACAGGCGATAATATGATCAAAGAAAATATTAACCGCTTATGTAAATAAGCATTTATGCGAAATATTCGATTCCTTATGGCAGGTATGCGCATATGTAATCACAGAAACAAACTTATCAGTAATACTTCAAAACATACTGTTATCAAATACACGAGAATCTCACGATGTTCGTGGTATCGATATTTAAATTGACTGAAATATAGTGAAATTAAAATTCCAAATGGGCCAAGAGCGTCTATAACGCCATGAGACTAGATAGGGAAGACGGAGCCGAGCTTGGGGTCGGTGGCCGCTCACCGGCACATCAATGTGACGACGGCAAATTCTACCGGTTCGAACAAAGTCATGTCATGTTTTACTCCGACTTCAGACATAAAAATAATGTACCGAAATATCTCTTCAAAGTGTTACGGCACTACTGAGCTCACCACGAACAATAAAACAAGGCAAAAATGAGGTTTTACGAAACGTGGTCACACTGGAAAGTCTGCAACATGACCTATTAAATGCACATCGCATGAAAACATGGTAATAACACGTATGTCAATAAAATAACTTACCCTTTCTCATCATCATCCATTTCTTGAGTCATACGCATCACTTAATCAATAAAAATGTTAATACTAAACCGTTGGCACCGGTTGTAAGACACCCAAAACCACACAAGCATAAACCTATACGATAATGGCAGAACAACTACATCCGGCTACTTCACGGTAGACTTTACATCAACTTTCTCAAGAAATGTACTTATATTAAAAATAACAATAAATTAGCAATAATTTGCACATATTTGTCTCTATAAATATTTTGTTATATTTTTCTTTTGATTTAATTTGAGAAATTTATTATTAGTAATTCTAAAAGAAATAAAAAGTATATTTTTATATCCAAACGGAAATAGTATTGCATACACAAATAAATCAACGGCTGTGTTCTAGAATACAAAGTAATGGCAACAATTCAGGGCTGCGTTTTTTGCCATTAATTTTCAGCACGAGAGATAACGGATGATTAATTGATTATCTAGTGATTATGGCACGAAAATAGAACGCATTTGGGTGATTGTTCCAAGTGCAATTATCAAAAACAGAGAAAGAGATATGCGAATACTAGGGACACTAGCGGATCCAGGGGGGGCTAGGGGGCTGAAGCCCCCTCCAAAACCATGAGTGACAGTACTTTATAAACAACAAATCAAGGGGTTTCAGCCCCTTAGCTCTCCCCAAAACGTTGAGTGACAGTACTTTTTACCATATGACGACATTCAGCCCCCCCAAAATTGAATTCTGGATCCGCCACTGACTAGGGATGCGTTTTTTATCGTTAATTTTCACTCATCGTGTCAACGAGTGATTATCGCACGAAGATAGAACGCATTTGGGTGATTGTTCCAATTGGAATTGTCAAACAGAGATAGATATATGAAAATACTAATAAGAGTGAGTTGATAGCGATTTTCACTCAGCGAGTCAACGGGCGAGATAGAGATATGAGAATACTAATAAGAGTGAGTTGATATACATACATCGAGATAACGATATCACAGCACTCTTCTTTGGTAGAAAGGGGTTGACATATTGCGTGTTAGTGAGTGAGTGAACAGCACGTGGGCAGCAGCAGCTCTATTATCTATGGCGAGCGAATGTCACCCAACCAAATAGTTGAGTATTATTCTCAACAACCGAAAGTGTCAACTATGTACACAGAACAGGTTGAATCGCACAACCGGTAAACTCACACTGATGATAGAACGGAGAGCAACGAGGCCGACGCCATATTGTTCATACAGGCCGGGGCCAACTGACATTTGACGATGATGACGCCATGAAAATGTGTAGGAAAAAATATTCCGTAGTTCAAGTGTTTGTCACCGAGACAAGGTGTTTGTCACCGATGCAATAAGGAACCTATATAACAAGGTGACGTCGCCAATCATGGTGGTGATGGAATTCGTGGGTGTAGGCTTGTTACTATCGCTGGCTTCGAGTAGAATAGCTTCGAGAGCAATAGAACCATAAACAATCAAGCGAATCATAGAGTGAAATTTAACGGATGCAGAACGATCCCCAAGAAAATATCTTTGCTTTTTAACTTCTTCTTCTTCCTGCGTTTCGCTGTCATTTTGACATTTCTGCGAACGCTTTTAGTCGGTCCACGCGGTTTTGTTTGTCGAGAAGGTGTTTTGTACAAAAATAGTTGTAGTTTAATAATATCTTACTGTCGCTGTTGGTTCATTAATCATCAATATGCCACCTTTGAAATCTGGGTTTGTTTTCCCCTTTTGAATTGTCTAGAGTACCAATTCGACCAGAAGCATTTAAGGTTATCAAACCAGTGTGCTGGTTTGATTCTTCATTCTTCTGTTCTTTTCCCTTTAGAATAGTTAATCGGCACTACGCCCTGCAAGCCTATATTTCCTTTTAAAATAACATACGTTTCCCTATGATATTTCCTGATTATACAATTATTCACATTTTTGTAAATGGATCTGTGCTTTAAACCTAGATATTATTAGTATTATTACTCCCTCCCCACACACTTCACTCAAAATTGAATTGATATCATGAATTGCAGAATAGTGACATCATGAATACTAATGTACAATTGTTTATATATAATTATTTTTCACATGATATGTTCAAATGACGATTCCAGGTGTCCGGATGGGCCTACGGATGATAAACAACAATAAACAATAGTAATACCCTATTCTTATAAACAACTTATTTTTCTTTTTCGTTAATAGTTTAACCGCCGTGGATGAGGATAATTTGGATGAAGTTAATTTGGATGACACTTTAGTTAAAATGGAGGAAGCAGATTTGGAATCTGAAGAGGATGAGAAACCACAGGGAGAAATATTGATGCCCAGTGAAAGTAATTTCAGTCATATTAAGAATAAGCAAGTTCGTAGTATGAAAGGTCTCAAGCTCATGAAGGAAAAGAGGAAAGAAAAGAAACAAGCGCGCTTGCAGAGACGGAAAGAAGGTATTGAACCTCAGAAACCTCACACTATAGAAAGCTTGAGAGAGAAAGATGAAACAATCATCACTAATCTGGAAGATGATGCAAATGAAGAGGTATATTCACTATCCATAATCTTCCTCAACTGTTTCAATTCATGTCATATGTGAAATATTTTGTTGTATCAATTGAATATAATTTTCAGGCAAAAAAGGATATGGAAGTTGACGAGATGTCATCATATTATGAAAATTCTTATGCACCCAAAGTGCTCATCACATTCTCAGACAATCCCTTACGTAAGACGAGAATCTTTGGCAAAGAACTGACGAGAATTATTCCTAATTCGGAGTACAAATTCCGTAGGCGGTAAGATTCACTGTAATTAAAAGAAAAGATGACGAGATTCTCATTTTATAGCTCACTCATTAATTCTTCATTTCTTTCCAGGTCTAGTATCAAAAGGATTGTGAAATCTGCAACGGATAAAGAGTATACAGATATAATTGTTGTGAATGAAGATCAAAAGAAACCTAATGGTTTTTTGTTGATACACTTGCCTAATGGTCCCACGGCACATTTCAAACTCACCAACTGCAAGATTACAAAGGAGATGAAACGTAATTATAGGGAAATTACTACGCACAGGCCGGAAGTTATTCTGAATAACTTCACAACAAGACTGGGGCACACAGTAGGGAGAATGTTAGGAGCACTATTTCATTATGAGCCTCAATTCAAAGGAAGGAGAGTGGTGACATTTCACAATCAAAGAGATTATATATTCTTCCGACACCACAGGTAAGTTATCAATATCATCTAATTTAACCATTGTTGTAATACATACATGGACCTTTTAGGAGGAGAAAAATATGCCCCGATATATGGACGCTTGGAATGGTGTGAACATTATGGCAAACTGCAATGTTGGATAAAATCATTACTAGCAACACTATACACGCCAATATTACAGGCAAAGCCGTCGATAGTTTACAAACCTGGACATAACATCACCACCCTTATTGGTAACGTCACCTTTTCTCAGTGACAACTATTTGGGCTACGGAATGTTTTTTCCCATACATTTTCTCCCTATCTTGGTGACAACATCATCGTCAAATGTCAGTTGAGCCGGGCCTGTATGATAATACTATTGCGTCCGGCCTCGTTACGGGCAAATGTTGAGTTTGCAACTAACTTCACACATGTAGCATCTGCCTATACAGGCGCACACACAATTTGGAAAATTTTTAAGCTTTATTTGGGAAAATGTTGTAATCTCTTTCTTGTTGATAAGATGATGCAGAGTGTCTCGTTTTCAATTTATGCAAATTCAGTGAATTAAAGTAGTTTAAACAATAGTTGGTTTGGTTTTACTTATGACAAATAATAAGTAATGCTAACGATATAAACTGTAATTTCAGATATGAATTTACAAAGGATGCAAAGCGAGCCAAGTTACGTGAATTAGGGCCGAGATTTACTTTGAAGCTAATATCTGTACAACAAGGGACTTTTGATTCTAAATATGGAGATTATGAATGGCTCATACAAGGAAGAAGGCATTTGATGGAAACCAGCCGAAGAAAATTCTTTTTATAACTTTTTATAACTCAGAGTATTATTTAATAATAAATAATGTTATCTCAGATTGATGATTTATTTCACACATTAAGCATAAGTTAGTTTTCTATTGGTTTCATTTTCGTATGCTTCCAGTTGACTCGTACCATATGTGTTGGCTGGCAGAAATTGCCATTTGGCAACAAGCCATATTTCATATACTTACGCAATAAAGATCATTTTATTTTATAATATCACTGGCATTTATGCAGCATTTAGTGCAGATATGTTGTAACTATACAGGGTGTTTGATAGATGGATACAGATATCTTCAGGAGTGATAGTAGAGGTCATTTAGCATCTTTTGAGCCAAACTTAGCTTAGTCAAAAGTCGCACGGTTATCGAGATATTCGAGATTTTAACTTTTTTTCGAAATACCCCGAATTACTCAAGTTTTAGCCCGATAGCATCGTAAGTAAAGGTACCTACTTAGTTCTATCATTCTTTTTTGTTACCTGAATATGTGTTTAGTCTATTTAAATCATAAGTTTCAATCTGAAAAACAATCATGTTAAAAAAATTTTCGAGAAAGAGATATTTCAAAAAGGAGTAACGACTTTGGAGAGGATATTAGATAAGAAAAAAAATGTTCAAAGACTCAGAAATCTGGAAAAAACTTCTCTAGTTTATGCTCTTTCAAATGATATACAAAACATTATAAAAAACTTTAGTTTCGTAAATCTATGATACAAAAACTTAAATAGATCACCTCTAATTTAAGCAAATTTCCATACAAATTCGGAAAGAGTAAATTGAAAGGAAATGTGTTTTTCACTATGCAACTGAACTTATAGTAAATTTGTATGGAAATTTGCTTAAATTAGAGGTGATCTATTTAAGTTTTTGTATCATAGATTTACGAAACTAAAGTTTTTTATAATGTTTTGTATATCATTTGAAAGAGCATAAACTAGAGAAGTTTTTTCCAGATTTCTGAGTCTTTGAACATTTTTTTTCTTATCTAAAATCCTCTCCAAAGTCGTTACTCCTTTTTGAAATATCTCTTTCTCGAAACTTTAATCCAATATTTTTTTAACATGATTGTTTTTCAGATTGAAACTTATGATTTAAATAGACTAAACACATATTCAGGTAACAAAAAAGAATGATAGAACTAAGTAGGTACCTTTACTTACAATGCTATCGGGCTAAAACTTGAGTAATTCGGGGTATTTCGAAAAAAAGTTAAAATCTCGAATATCTCGATAACCGTGCGACTTTTGACTAAGCTAAGTTTAGCTCAAAAGATGCTAAATGACCTCTACTATCACTCCTGAAGATATCCATCTATCAAACACCCTGTATAAGGACATCTAAATTCTTGTGACTTGAAGTTATGAACGAGAACCTAAAATAAAATCTACAAAGCTTTCCAAATTATTTTATCTGCCATCCAAAAACGCTAAGAATTAGAGTAAGAAAGTGAGTAAGGCGGTTAAAGAGGGATAGGCGTGTGGGAGACTAAGTAGCTCCTTTTTTTGTGCCTTCAGGAGGGCGGCCAATTTGAAATTAAAAAAACTCATGAAACGCTTATCTGCACTGGGCTGTGTTTTTTTAAGAACTGGATGATTTGTGGCAAAAAGACTAGTCTGTGTTAAATAAAATAATTAACCTGCGGCACTATTTTTTGCTACATTTTTATTACAAAACCATTTTCATATGTAGGTGTGCTTAGTAGATGACTTGCAGAATATTGACTCGGAACTATGACTCCTAGATAGCTTGTACAATGGTCTTGAGCGTAGGAAATAAGTGTCACATGTAGGGCTGCCACCTCTCCGGGTTTGAGTGGTGTTCTCCGGGCTCCGGGTTAGCATAGTGTATCTTCGGGTCTGAAATTTTTGTACGGACTAAAAAAAAAAAAAAGGAAAATACTCGGGGTCCCGGTCCCCCCCCATAGAAAAACTGGGTCTCCGGGTCAGCATAGTAAATCTCCTGGTTTGGAATAATGGTGTGGACCAAAAAAAAAGAAAAAAAACAACTATGGTCACAAATTCGTTTTTTCCGAATCTCCGGGTCTACGCTCTTACAAAGGTGGCAGCCCTAGTCACATGCCGAATTTTTATTGAAATAAATTAAACCAGCTCCACAAAACAAACTTTTACGGCATCGCAAAAAAAAAGTTTGGGAACCTCTGCTTTAAATGAAGTAGTCATATAAATACCTACATTAAACTGATATCCAGAAGGGACTTCTTTCTATTGTAAAATCACCGAGTCACGGGTGATATACAAGACCTAGAACGCTATGCTAGAACGGACTTACGCAATATTCATTTCAATTCCAGTTGGCTGAGAATTTGAGCTACAAATTTGAAGGTGTTCCGGACATGGAATGTACATATTTTAATTTTTCAAATGTATTTTTGTACACCCTATACTTTTTTTTACTTCATGTATTGGCAACATTGTGTAAACCATAGACTAGTACCGAATCTGTCAAAAATAGAAAAAAAAATAGGTATTTTATCTTTTCAATTTTCATTGGCTCTGAAAAGTAAAATGTCGATAATCTAGTCTTTTGTTTATTGGAGTAATTTGCGTTTTATCTTACATCCATGTATGAAACATAAATATTTAAGGCGTTTACCTTTAACTATATTGATTTTGTAAAAATATTTTATGGGTTTGGAGGAGCATTCACCCATTTTTAGTTCCTGAATTGAACAGGTATTTTGAAATAATTGTTCTTTCGATTTTCCATGGCGTTTCCCCACATTTTGCTATTCGGCATAGTATTTTTATTTGATGATATTCACATAACAATATTTTTTCAGCTGAGGCGAATGATTTATCATTTTATCTAAATACAAATTTAACAAGAGTGTTTTTCTCATCGGTGAAAATAATTGCACATTTGTATGTAAACATCAGGTTGTGTTTAGTCATTAAAGTTGGTACTATTGTACAATTGGGGCCCCAACTATAGAAAAAATATTAATATTGTTGAGTTAGGTTTGTCAGGTTGTTTTTTTTGTTTTTTTGCGAGAAAAAAAAAAAAAACAACCTAACAAACCTAACTCCATAATATTGCTGGCAAATTATTTGCTTTTTCCATACTTCATATGTCACTTTTTGGTATATTTATGGTTGGGGCCCCAATTGTACAATAGTACCTTAAAGTTGTCATTCTCTGTTATTAGTTGTGAATAAATATTATATTGATTTTCAGGTAGTGCTTATAGAGCATTTGTAAGATTATATGGAACAAGAAAAGTATGGAAGTAATTGTGAAGAAGGAGATGGAGAGTGATGATGATTATTATGAAACACAATTAGAGGAACTGCCGCAACATGAAGATCAGTATCTTCAAACAACACGCGAGGACAGTCGGAGCAGCTCCAAGGAAGATGATGGAATATCTAAACCAAATAGTCAGGATTCTCAAAATTCTCAGCAGTTGAATGACCTAAACATTCCACAGTATCCCCTGCATTGTAACATCTGTGGTGAAACACACAACAACATAAATAGTTTTCGAGTACATTTATTAACACATAATGGTGAGAAGGCAATGTTTAAATGTGAACAGTGCCATAAAGAATATCCCGATGTTGTCAAGTTAAAGAGACACAAATACATTCATAAGTATTTGCCGATAAAGTGTGAGTTATGTGATAAAACTTTCACTTGTTCGACAAATTTAAAAAGACACATGCGTCTCCACAGTGGGAGTAAACCCTTTTCCTGTATTGAATGCAAGGAATCCTTTACGCGACGTGATAAAGTTAATATGCATATGTTAAATGTTCATGGGTTGCAATTGGCCGATTGTATCAAACATCAGATTGATAATGATGAACTTTTGGATGAAGAAAAACTCAAAATTACTCAAACTTTCACAGAAAGTTTGGAGACGTACAACAAGAAATTAGAAGATATCGATGATCATACAATTCATATAAAAACTGAAGCAGTAGACGACACAGCAGCTTGCACGGAGAATGGAGAACAGAATACGAGTGAGGCTAGTACGTCTAAACATGATGATACTAATAATTATTTGTTTGATCATAGTCGCATAAATTTAAGGATGAGTTCCATTCCTTTGAATTATTGTGATATCTGTGAAAAGGATTTTGCTAATTCTTCTATTCTGAAACGCCATATGTTAATCCACTCAGGGGAAAAGCCCCATCCTTGTACGTTATGCAGTAAGAGATATCGTGATACTTGCAAACTGAAGGAGCACATGAGAACTCACTCTAGCGCGCCAATATTTTGTGATATATGCTCGAAGAAATTTACCGATAAGGTTTGCTTACGCCGACATAAATTAATTCATAATGTAAACAAACCCTTCCAGTGTGATTTGTGCGATAAAAAATTCAATCGTAAAGATCATCTTAAAGCGCATAAACTCTTACATATGTGGAATGGTGATATAAGTGTTGATACTACTAGTCATAGTAATAATGTAGAAGAAAAAATTCCAAATAACTACCTGGATGATAAGATGTCTCTCTCACTCAGCGATGAGAGTTTAGTCAATTCAAATAACATGAAACAAGTCGACGCCAAAACATGTTCCTTTGAGTGCCAGGAGTGTCACAAAGTATTTACAAAGATTACTAATTTAAAACGTCACAAATTAGTACACACTAACGATAGATTATTTAATACTAAAGAGAAACATGAAAAGATTAATAAAATCTTGAAGAAGTACCAAGAATATCTTCTGTGTGGTGATCAATCTAGCGGATGTTTAACTCAAACACCAGAACATCATCAGTATAATGGGGGGGATATGAAAACAAATCAGAATACAGAACGTACACAGTCTAATATTTGGAATCCCTGTTTAGATTCAGAACTCGCACACAATAAGAAAGAAGATAGAAATGAAACTTCGGTTTGTGATTCTACAGAATTCACTGAAGGAGACAGTCCTCATAATTTCAGTGATGAAGTTAAACCGACAGATGACATTGATGGCTCGTGCGAAAACAAACTAACTGATTATGAGCTGGAAGATTTTAATGTTAAAAAGTCGATTGAGTCAGCAGAGGGTGATGATCAAGTAATCCTTGAGAATGGAGGACAAGGGAATCATTTTGTAGAAATTTGCATACCAGGAGTAAAGACGCGAGTTGTGCCAACTGTTAAAAAAAATAAGAAAAAGAAAATGAAAAACGGGGATAAGGAAATAAGGAAAGCTAAGAAGGAAGCTAAGAAACTATTAAAAGTCAAATCTAAAATAGGATTTTTTCCTTGTAATCGATGTGATGGAATATATGAAACTAGATTGCTTCTACGACGGCACGACTGTCCAAACAAAGAAATATTTGATTGCGATGGATGCGGGAAGAAGTTTTTATATATGTCGGCTTTAAAGATACACCAAGTGGTCCACAGTAGTGAGAGGCCTTTCGAGTGTCCGGTTTGCATGAAGGGATTCTCCTTGGTGCATCATCTCAAGGGACATCTGCTGATACATTCCGGGGAGAAACGCCACCAATGTGACCAATGTATGAAGAGGTTTACTAGCTCTAGCGACCTGAAGAAGCACTTGTTCTCTCACACGGGAGAGAAGAAATATCCCTGTACTGAATGCCAGAAGATGTTTAAAAGATCGTGCGATGTAAAGAGACACATGCTCACTCATACGGGAGACAAACCGCATGTCTGTGGCTACTGTAATAAAAGATTCTCACAATCCCCACATTTGAATTCCCATCTTCTTATACATTTCAGAGAATTCCAACCTCGTGAGTCAAGTGAAATCGTCTTTGGTAATGGTGAATAGAAAGGAACGGTACTCGTACATGATCCCACCTAATAGAATATACCATTTTCGTATTAAGTTAGATTCACGAAACTGTCAATACGAGAGGACGTTCTGGATCCATTAATTTTCACCAGACGATTCACTCAATTGTTTATGGTTGTAATTTACCTCCGTTCTATCATCAGTGTTAGTCAACCAGTTGTGCGATTCAACATGTTCTATGAGCTAAGTTGACACGGTCAGTTGTTGTGATTAACACCTAACTATTTGGTTGGGTGACATTTCTATAATAGAGTGATACGCAAGTGCTGTTCACTCACTCTTATTAACACGCAATTATAGAATTTTATATTTATCATATAAAGACACTGTTTATGAATTATTTACACAATTTCATATAATAACTTGCTTTTCTATTACTATGTATGTATTGTAGTCAATATAAAATTATTACCTAATCTTGTCAATCTAAACCAATGTTTTACTGCCATATACTTTGTATTATGTACTTCCCAATAAATTTAGGAAAATAAATGTTGTCTTCTTCCATACATACCATACCAGGAACATTATCATTCGATTTAGGTGTTATATATAAGGGACTGGACCGGAATGGGACATGTGGAGGAGCTGTTCCGGGTCTCACAAGACAGAGAAGCATTCGCCAGAGTGATTGCCAACGTCAGGGGGACCTGACAGGGCACATCAAGAAGAAGATAATACTGTAGGTATATGTATACAGAGCTGGGCAGAAAAGCGTTAATCCGTTAATCATTAATTAACGAAGTTAACATTTTGGTTAACGATTTAACGCTTTTCTCACCTCCAAAAAATGTTAACGGATTATTTAACTTCCGTTAAATTTTACTTCCGTTAATATTTGATGGTTTGCATAGACATCATCCACTGGAGGCGCTGGCATTTGATAACCCAAGGGTTGTATGGGGTTATGTGTGGTATCGTATGTGGGTTGGGAGTTGGAAAATAAATCTCACTTTGTTGGGATACATCGCAATAGTGTAAATGTGATAGTAGTTGTACTTATGTAGTTCTATTTCATGCCATTTAACCGCGATTTTTTATATTAACGGATTAACGTTAACTTCCGTTATTTTTTCAAAATGTAACGATTAACGAAATTAACTTTTTAGTTAACGGATTATCGATTAACGAAGTTAACTTTTTGATTAACGGTGCCTATCTCTGGGTATATATAATATGAGTAGATGTAGATTGTAAGTTAAATTGATAAACCAAAGTGCTGAGTAATGATGAATTTGTTTTACTTTTTATTTTAAACACAATAATATGTATTATCTAATAATATGAAGTGTACGTAGATACAAGTACATTTAGTATATTTTAAATATCTTTCTAATGTGTGTACAGTGCGACTGTGGGAATTTATTATTATTTAATAAAAGCGAGGTGGTCGGTAGCCTGGTTGGTAACGCGCTCGACTGTTAATCCGGTGGGTGCGGGTTCAATCCCCGAATTACTCCACTTCACAACACAAGCTTTTCAGCTTTCTGTGAAGTGTACAAAGATGTCTTTGGGATTATTTCGATAAACCCAGATTCATTACAAAAAAAGGGAAAAAATGAGATTTTTATGATGATCCATCATTATTGTTTCAAAATATGCATTGGATTGAAATCCCAGAGATCGCTCAAATACCGTCAGTTGCCGTTACTCTAGGAGTTGAAATAATGATGGGGATGATGATGTGTAGTTACGATTCCAGAGAAACAATCGTCTCCAGAAGGTTTTGCTGAAATGGCCGGAAAAATGTTCGCAACAATTTATTGTAGAACTCCTTTTCCCTTTATCCCTGGCAACTCTGAAGCGGTTTTGTAAGAATCTTGTACTGTGTTTGCACGACACTGCTTTAGAGACTGCTGGATGGATAGCTTAGCTTAGTAGGTGCTTGAGGGTTCCTTAGGTGCCTGTTAAGGGCTTATATGCACTGAGCAAAAATCGTTCTATTTTTGCTTCAACTTTTTCAAATTTTGTATGAGAATGTTAGCGCGAAATGAGAAGAACGTAAGCGACAAAGTTAATTATACCTTTTTAAAAGAAACCTGGGAAGAAATTTAAATATCTAAAACGGCCGATTTCTTAAGATTATATAATTAACAGTAATTTGGCTAAATTATACTTTTATATCTGAAAAACTGAACGGAAAATATTCAGATTCCGTAAATTTTAGGGGTACTTTAGGAATATTTTTTTATTCAAGGAATTTCCAAATCCTGTAAAAACAGCCGATCTGCAGTCCATACTTTCATCTATCACTGTCTTCAGTTTCAAGACGATTCCGTCAGTATTGGCTGAGTAAAATTCAGGGCGCCGAAGTCCAATGAAAGGTTATAATAGCCCCTTAAGTGTATGAACTTTGGGCGATATGAAAAATGTTGACAACCATAGTATGGAGGTTTGTAAATAAAAAATAAGAATCTTTGTGAAAGAGTATTCAAAATGTTAATTACCGACTACCTACTGCAAAAACTACAATCTACGTACCTATTAAATAAATCAATTGATTATTTTCCTTTTCATCTTTTACAATATGTTAATACAATGTGACACCCCACTAGCTAGGCTCGGTTGTTCGAAACACGATAGGAACAGTAGAATACTATTACTGTTACTGACCAGTAAACGTATCAAATGGGTTGTTTCAAAACACCGACAGGAACAGGTACAAAATGGGTAACTATATTAACACGCACGGACGTTTTGATTTCCGTTTCGCTTTTTGTTACGCGCGCAAGCGAGATGGCAATATTAGATAAAAGAGAACGCATCTAGCAGTATAGTGCGCCAGTACACCTCGGTACATTACGTTTACTGGACCTGGGGGCAGTGGTAAACGGATAGGAAGAAATCTTACTATAGCATATTACTTTTGTTTTGGTGCAACGATTTCTGTCTCCTTACCGTTGCCAGCCGACAATACTATTCGTCGAGCAACTGGGCCTAGGTCATGACCAGTCTCGCGGTGTCGTACAATTCAATTCAATTCAATTTATTTAACAAATAATATTATCATACATTAAATTATAAATTACACATACATATACAATTCAACACTAAATAATTGTTATTCATGCCCCCAGACAGCATACATGAGCTGGTATGAGGGGGTCAACCATAATTTATATAATTCACAGTTTTATAAAGTATTTAACACAAACTATCAATCTATCACGCACTGCACCTCATAATTATTTTCACTATACAGTACACACACCATAAATAAATACAATTTACTTTCGCCTGTCCAATGTTAGTTTCTTCAATGCTCTGGCAAAAGGCTTTATCTGCTGTATGCCTTTAATTTCATTTGGTAAGGAGTTGTACACTAAGGAGGACGAATACAGGAATCCAAGTCTGGCTCTGTCAGTTCTGGGGTTCTCAGGCCTAATGTGATCTCTCTGACGTGTGTAACGGGAATGTACACTACTATTTGGCACTAAACGTATGTGCGTTTTAATTTGCCCCGTTTTTATTCGATGTAGCATCTTCACTTTCTCAATGTTAATTATCTCGTCTAAGTTCAAAGATTCGGTTATCTTATACAATTCCAGAGTTCTCGTGAATCTGTTTAAATTATGTACTGCCTTCAGTGCCTTATTCATTGCTCTGCCCACAGTTTCTCTTAGTTGCAGACTACACTGTGACCAGACTACTATGCCATAAGTAATGTGTGGTATGATGAACGCATTATATATAGTTTTTTTCGTAACAGTGTCACATAAGTCTGTTCTTCTTAATGCTCCAATCATAGGACCTAGCTTATTCAGTATGGAATCCACATGTTCCGACCATGTCAAGTCCTCGTCCATCTTTACACCCAGATATTTAATGCAATCCGCTTGTTTAATTTTGCATCTATTTATGATAATATTAATATCAATGCTAGGTTTATTTTTCTGCTTCATTATCATGTATCTCGTTTTATCTGCATTGATAGTGAGAGAGTTGGTGTAAAGCCATGCAGGGCCGTCCTTAGACATAATGCCGCCCTTAGGCAAGTACCAAAATGCCGCCCCAAAATATGTTTAAATTAATAGGTACCTAGATAATAAAGCTGACACTCCGTAGTTTCCAAATACATAGTAGGTATGTGGAGCAACTAACATTTTAATATTGATTTGACATGGAAACGAACAAATGGCGCCGCAGGCGAAATTTATTGAATAAAATGGGTGTGTTGATGAATATGTTTGAATCTGAGTATATTGCAGAAGACAAAGGACGGTGTAATCAGCGCCGCAGGTGATTTTTTTGTAACAAAACAGTAGGTAGGAACATAAAATGTAGGTAAAAGGTTTTAATGAAACGATCGCGATTTAATAGATTTTCACAATAAAAAAACATAAAAACGTATTAAATTACAAGTAAATTACATAACATAACATAATTGAACTTACCATTTTTCCATAGCCACATAAAGTTTTTTGATTATGAATTGCACACATACCATAGGTTCATTACACATACCTGCTTCACTTTTTTTTATTAAATCATTTAGATAATGAAAGCAAGTATGTATGTTATACAATATACATACACCTATACACCTCGCGCATTTTTCCACATTTGTATTAAAAAAAAGTTATCCATGAACAAACAGTTTATATTATCTTATGTATTTTCAAAAGAAAATCACTGGCCTTTTCTTATCAAAATTGTTGAATATTTCGTCCGATACTCTGAGATGATATTTCGTGTAGACAAACATTAGAACAAACCGAACGTCGATCGAATACTGGAGATTTTACGCAAAATGACAATTTGTGTTTTTTTTAATATACGTACCTACTTTAAATATATCCATCATCCACCTTCTATGATGTAAAAAAAACATTAAAATAATTTTAAAAGTCTAAGATCAAAAGGACAATAGGAAAGGCGGCGAAATATAGTTTTATTGGGGAGCATTGTTCTTCTGGACGGTCATAATTTTATTGTTAGAAGGTGTCCTATTCAAAACTTTCAAAGTTTTTTTTGACTGCAATAGCCAACATGTGCTTGGATTCTTTGAACAAAGGGTGGGTGGTAAACATGTGTTTTTTATTATGTGACTTAGAATTTGACATTCACGTGTTCATTGATTTCACGAGTCTTTTTAAATCAAGAGTTCTCAAAGTTCATTAAACCAGCAGTTCTCATTTTTTTTCTATATTTTTTTACTATTCATTCAGATTGCCGCCTCTATTTATATATTTATTTATATATTTTTTTATATATATATATTTTTTTATATATGCCTATATTTTTTATATTGCCTATATTTTTTTACTATTCATTCAGTTTGCCGCCCCTTCAGAGTGCCGCCCTTAGGCGTTGCCTAACTTGCCTATTAGGTAGGGACGGCCCTGAAGCCATGAAACATAGTTATCAATATCCTCATTAATTGTCTTCTGCAATGCTTCCCCAGAGCTGTCACTATAAATAATAACAGTATCATCTGCATAAATAAAGTATTTCCCTTTTATATTACAAAAGCGCAGACTATCTATGTACAATAAGTACAGCAAAGGGCCAAGGATTGAACCTTGCGGCACTCCGATACCGACAGGAAATTCCCCACTAGAATAATTACCATTATTTACCATGGCTCTTCTATTGTCTAAATAGCTGTCAATCAGATTCAATACTTTTCCTCTAAAACCCAAGCCGTGTAGTGCATTGTGTAATATGGTATGATTCACCGTGTCGAAAGCCTTGGACAAATCGACAAATACTGGCACCACATATTTACCTTTATCCAGCTCAGCGTTAATATAGTTCATGACATCAATTAGAGCTATAGATGTGTTACTTCCGCTCTGGAAACCATACTGTTGTGGGTCAAAGCCTCCAATCTTTGTTACATAATTAACAAATCGTTTATGGAGGACTTTCTCAAATATCTTACTAAAGGTGCTTAGAAGGCTGATCGGTCTATAATTACCTTGTTCTCTTTTGTCACCTCTCTTATAGATAGGTATTACCTTAGCGGCCTTGAGGCAATGGGGAAATGTCCCGACTTCAACACAGTGGTTTATAATTGATGCTATGGGTTTTGAAATAACACTACAAAGAGTCTTAACGTCCTTGGAAGATACCTCGTCACATCCACATGCTGCACTTTTTTTCAGGTTATTAATTATTGTTGCCACTTCACTTTCGTCAGTCGGAAATAGGAAAAAACTTTTCATTGGCGTTATTGGACTATGGTTTATTTTCTTGGCATGGTAGTTTGTTTGCTTTAATTTTTCTCCAAGTTTTTTTCCAATATTACAGAAGTACTGGTTCATAACATTGGCAATCTCCTGTTTATCTGATGTAGTTCCTCCAGGGGTGTACAATTCTTTTATTTCAGTACATTTATTACTCTTTGAATTCTTACCAAGGCATTCATTTATAACTTGCCAGAATTTTTTTTTATCGCCATTGGTGTTTTCTATTTTGGTTTTAAAATAATTTTGCTTCGTTCTTTTTATTTCACTTGTGACCATATTCTTGTATTGTTTATAGAGGTTTCTGATTCTCTCATTCGTTTTTTCAGTTTTTAGTAGTGAATATAATCTATTCCTCTGCTTGATCATTTCCATAATATTCGCTGTGAGCCACTGGTTATCTGCCCGTACTCGGCAGCGCTTTATAGTGGTTGCCACTGTCCTGGATTCTACAACAATCTTAGCAATAGACTCAAAATTTAAATCCTTAGCCTGCAATTCAGTTATTTTTTCAGCCACAAGTTGCAGATATAATGCATTGTTTATAATTTTTCGTTCGGTCGTTTGTAGCCTTTGTTTTACTTTTCTTATACCGGTTACATGTATGTTCAATACCTTGTGGTCAAGTCTCGACCAATCATGCAGGTCAATAGTAAATTTATTATTGCTGTCATTTAAAACATGATCAATTATTGTTTTAGAATCTTTCGTAACTCTTGTGGCATGTGCTTCATCCAATATATTCATTATTTTATAATTATTAGAATCTACTATAAAGCTGTAGTCGTATACCGTGCGATTTTTTTTCAACAGATCTATATTTATGTCTCCAACATATTTATATCAATATATTCAATCATATTTATATATTTAGAGAGCAGAGTTTCAAGGAATTCTAGAAAGTTCACTATAAGGCCATCGATTGGTGGTCTATACAATGTACATATTTTCTTATAGCCGTTTGCTGTCTGTATGTCAATTATAAGTGTATTATAAGTTAGTGATTCATAACATAGTCTATACTGCAGACCTTCTTTTATATAAACAATTGTACCCCCTCCCCATGTGTCGTTATGTCGACAATTGAAAATAGCATTGAAACCCTTTATATCAAAGTAATCCACTTCATCTGATTTCAGCCATGATTCGCAGACAACCATCACATCTACACCCGGATACATATTAATCATCGCTTCAGCTTCGTGCTTTTTGTTTCTAATACTCCTAAGATTAGCATATAATATATTAAAACCGGAATCAACCTCAGCAGTGGCCGTAGTAGGGACCAGTTTAACAACATAAACCATAGTCAGTCCACTCTCTGACCCTCCTGTCCATGGACTGCCACATGGGGCAGTTGTGACTCGTTGCTGTATGGCTCACATTGTCTCTTCTGCCCACGTAGTTTGAGCATGTTGGTTTTCCCAGCCCTCTTGTCATTACATTCGCTAAAAATGTGGTCCCCGGCGCAGTATAGACATCTTCCAGCATTGGTGCAGTATTTCTGCATGTGATCGTAGCCCAAACATTTGAAACACTGGACAAGAGGTGAACTATCTTCCACCACTACTCTTTGGTATCCAACATTTACTTTCCCAATACTGGTCAGCACACTCCACGCCCCCGCTGATACCTGACAGACAACATTTGACAGTAGACTGTTTCTATTTTTCTTTCTATATTTAATTTTCAGTTTTTCACTTAACTGGATCCCCTTGTTTTGTTTTTCCAGTGACTCGTTTAGGTCTTCTTCTGTCACTCCTTTGATCAGACCCTTAAACACTACAAAGGGTTTTTTTTCTTGTTGTCCTCCATGGAAAAGTTTGTCAACTTTTTTATCTCCTCCTTCATCGTTTCTCTGTCACTCTCAGTAACACAGTTTATCTGGATTTTATCGTTTCCCAATTTTTTTATATTAACTACCCCAATTCCTTTGCTTCTAACATTTACTTTTCTCTTTAATATGCCTTCTATTTCGTCACCCGTCTTCTGACTCTCACCCACAACAAATGAGTGAGATTCTCTTATGTTACTATTCTTAGCCGTCACACTGGCATATGATCGTCCTTTATCAGAAACAACCTGGATGATTTTATTATTCTGTTCCTCTATCTTCATCCCCTGCTCCTCAATTCTAGTTAATTTTATTTGTAGGCTATTTAGAGTTTTCTCCATAACAGTTTCTTTTATTTTATCTTTCGACAAATCATAGCCCTGTTTATAATATAAAGTAAGTGCAGTTAATTCTTTTACCTTGTTCAACATGCTGTCCTTACTACCCTGCTTCATTCCACTCGCGCCGTTGATCATTGAGATAATCTCATCCTGTAACACCACTGGGTCAGTTCTTTTGTTGGGAGAGGAATCTCTAGAACATGGAGCCGTAGTACTGGGGGACCCATCTCTAGATGACGGGTTTGATCTCGTAGAACTTCTTAATATGAGTTGATTCTTAGACGGTTTCGTATTTGTTTCCATATTGACTATTATTATGGAGACTTCAACGAACGGTAAAAAAAAACCCAAAGTTGCGGTAGTTTGTATGGAAAAAAATAGTGTTCAGGCCTATAACTTTTAAATCTCACAATATACGGCAATGGTACCACAAACTTTTTTGTGTAATTTTATGTCCCGATTCCGACTAAACACTTTTCATAATTAATAGGGTGCACCCGGAGGCTAAGTAACAACCCTTATGATTCGAATGTCAAAAAAATGTAGTAAACACAGTATATTTTTAGTTACACACCAGATACAGACAAACGCGGCACAGATTCGTGATCACCGCAAAAAATCGATCCGAAATCATATAAAGCACAAGTTTTTCCACGATTTTCACACTTTCACTCGGTCGGAAAATCGGTTTTCCACCACCATAGGTTATATGTGGACATATGCATAGGCGAGGTTTTTTATAGAGTCAAACACGGGGAACACAAATCACAGAAACACTACACAGGATGCTACGTTTCACAATAAAGTCACAAAAACACAATATTCACAGGAAAATGGTCGATTTTCCTTTTTCCACAGACTTTTCGCGACGTCGATAGAACCAACGTATAGAGCTCAAAAAACTCTATCATATGATATACTGCAAGCCAAGAATAGTTGTGTATTTCCTATATTAATTATTTTTAAAACCGTGAGCGAATCAATACGATGTTGATAATGCGATAGGTACTCGAAAAAAAAAAGAAAAAAAAAAAAAAAAAAAAAAAAAGTTGTCTTATTATATAAAAAATAAATACAAATAAACAAAACTTGCCACTTATTTCACTCAAATCACAAAGAGTACACTTCTATAAACCATTTAAATGTGCTGTGAAATGTCAAAATATGAACGTTTCCAGGCTACAAAAAATTGCCAGTTTTTATGCGGACATGTTAATTGAATAGGGAGATGTATTTCATAGTCTTTGCATAAATAAATTGGGATTTTTTCTCAGTTCCATATGATTTAGTAAGTATATAAATAAATAAGTTAACAAGTAATATTCTAAAATAAATCAATTTGACAAACTAAGGTTCAGGGTCATTACTTTATGGATTTGACCTAATGTAACTCAATGGAATAGTTTTATCATACCTAAGTAGGTAATTTAATATATTTACCAGTAGTTTAATACGAAGGTAGGCATTATCATAATACACGGGCGTCGTCAGGGGGGGCCGCTGCCTCCCCCTAGAGATTGGAATAGGTATAGGTATATATTATTTCATACTAAATGATAAAAAATCACATTATTACCACACATTTTCTCATCATGTCATAAGTTTTCGTAATTTGAATGAAAATCTATCAAAATACGATTGTTTCATAAAAAAATTACCTGCGGCGCTATTTTTTATTACTTTTTGTACAAAACATTTTTCATAGATATTATTGTGCAAAATATTAGTATGTACATTTTCAAATAAACCAAACCACATCACGACCTTTTTCACTTTGTCTCACAAAAAAATCGTCTGCGGCGATACATACACGTTTTCATCTTTTATCAATTTTTTATTTTTTTGTTGGCCCCCCTAGCTGGCGACGCTCATGATCATAAATAACATTTATTTTTTATTTTATTTTTTTTTTATTTTTATTTTTATTTTTATAACACAACAGCTTGTAACATTTATAATATATACAGAGATAATAAAATACTTAAAGCCTATTATATTGTTACCTTATTAATATATATAATTAGTTAAGTAAATTGGTTCATATAAATGTAATTATCGATTAATAATCAATAGTGAGCATTGGGAAGGGGATTAGGATGAATCTGATCGGTTAGCCTATGATCCCGCTGCTCAAAATGTGATTTAATTAAATGAATGTAGGGACATACGCGGCATTATAGTATAGGGTTGCCTATCAAAAAAATTCTGCTACCCCGAAAAAGTCCCCGCCCTTACACGATCATTCGTATTTTTAGGAAGAGATCTTATGTATGTATCTATCTACCAGGTGCGAAGCTACCTAAGATCACGATTCCCATCGAGCTATTTTTTGGATAAAATGATAGGTATAATAGTGTCTCATTTGACGTAATCCAATAAGAAATGTTAGCCCCGGCTTCCCTTCTGCAGAAATCCACCCTTCGCCACTGCTATCTACTTACCTACTATGTATGAAACATTTTTTGAAAGAATTTAGTAAGGATTATTTTTGTCATTAACCTCTTTCTCCTATCTCAGGGGGGCAGGGTTACACTAGCGGATCCAGGAGAGGGGCTAGGGGGCTGAAGCCCCCCCCAAAACCATGAGTGACAGTAGACAGTACTTTATATACAACAAATCTAGGAGTTTCAGCCCCTTAGCCCCCCCCAAAACGTTGAGTGACAGCACTTTTTTTCCATGTGACGACATTCAGCCCCCTCCAAAATTGAATCCTGGATCCGCCACTGCAGGGTTATTTAAGTGAACAAAATACTTATAAACATTGGACACAATTAGGTCTGCCACCTCTCCGGGTAAATACCGGGTTTGACCCGGAGTCTACGGGTTTGAGCGGTGTTCTCCGGGCTCCGGGTTAGCATCGTATATCTCCGGGTCAGACTGGGACTTGCCAAAAGGTTGAGTAGGTTGGGGACTATGGTAGGTAGAGATTTAGAGGGCGGAGGCCGACCACGTTTCATTTTTTGCTTTTCACGGAATTCTCTCCGAATCCCCCTCCCCCGTCGACGGTTTTTTCTTACCCAAGCCCAACAATTTTAATCTTTGTAACTTTTCTACGGACCCCTCCCCCGTCGACAAATTTTTCGTGCCCAAGGTCAACAATTTTAGTTTTTATGACGTTTCCTAGTTTTGTTTCATCGGCAAAAATATCAGGGCCTACGATTTTTTCCGAAATCTCAGGGCCTACCCTCTTTGAAAGGTGGCAGCCCTAGACACAATACAGATTATCAAGCATTGTGGGGCGATTTAGGTACATAGGTAAATTAATTTTCATCAACGTTTCAAAAATCGTGGGTCATGTATTATGTATTAATGATTCATTAACATACATTGGATCGGATATAATCTTAATTTATTACGGACTTAATTTATTAATTTATTACACTAGTATACGGTACAGTTACCTAACCTATGGCTCTGCTGGTTTAATTTGAGGTGGTCAGTATCTAGTTACATTCAAGGACAGGAATTGACTTCTGGTCGAAAATTTTGATATTGCCAATGGAAAAAAAGAGTAGGTACTTAAAGCTTCAGGCCCAACTATGACATCACGGTAATTTCCCACTGCCTTAAGGTTCAAAATCGTCTGATAAAATAGTAAAAATAGCGTTTTTTTTCCATTTTTAGGGTTCAATAAAAAAAACTTTCACGGTTATTCCTATTCCCTACGTTTTAATACATATTATCAATACAATAAAAAATCTCTGCGACTTTCGGGAAACGAGTTTCTGCCTTTCAGGAGTGTTTTTCACATTTCCTTTGAGAAATCTGTACAAGATAAAAGAAATCTTTTACGGTTATTCCCTATATGGTTCAATGTATCTTCTCTATTTTTTTCCAAAGAATATTTAGGAACGGTTGTCGAGATATTAGGTCTCCCGTTTTTAGAAATTTTTGAAATGTCAGTATGCGTACTCTTAATGAATTTTCACAAACGTAATTATTGAATATTCATGACATCATGAAAATGCAATGCAATAATCTGATTCATTTCACCTATGCTTAAAGCGGTGGGTTTGCTAAGAAATTGGGGGGGGATTGTCTACGTCGCTTCTTTTTCGTATCTAGGTAGATACGTGTTTTTATATTTTATAACACATTTATTGTATACTTCGACCCTTTTCTTCATTCAGTTTCTTAAAAATAATTTGCCTGCGGCACTATTTATATGCTTTTTAAGTAGGTTAGTTTTTGGGGGTCCGCGGCAAGTTTTGGCTATGAAAAGGGGTCCATGGGCCAAAAAAATTTGGGCCGTAGCACAATAGTTACTTTCGAGGATTTAGAAATCAGAAAATCATAACAGTCGAACTATCAATAAATTTATATATTTTTTGATGTACGATGATCAAATAGACATTATTTTATAGATATTACGTAATTACATACTCAACAAGCATGCTTGCGGTACATTGTTTATTGTTTATTGTTCATTATCGTCCCTAGGCCCTAATTTCGGGCACTTGGACTCGTCAAATTTACATAGTTATAATTATAAGTAACAATAAAAAGAGTTTTGAACAATTAACAGTGGCAATGTGCCAGAAAAATAGAATCAATGCAAACAGAGTGTAAAGGGCTCGGTTTGCATTTCGTCATACAGATAATAATATCCTTACATAGTGATCCATGCTAAACTGGACTTATTGTCCTGGATAGCATTTCGTCAATTGTATACAATTCTTTAGCCACAAGATACTTTTTCACCTCTCTTCTAAAAGCTCCAAGCTCCAGGTGTTTCAAGCTGTCAGGTAAAACGTTAAATAGGCGTACACTCAGCCAAATAAAACTTTTAGAGACTCTACTCAGTCTATGAGCCACAGGGCGAATATTATTCCTAGACCGAGTGCTGTAATCATGACAATCTCCGTTAAGCGGGGTGTTTGCTAGGTTTGATCTCGCATAGCAGATGCATTCATAGACTATGGTACTGGGCAATGTAAGAATGCCCAGCTCCCTGAATACATTACGACATGTATCTCTTGGCCTCATGCCAAGCAAAGATCTGATGGCTCTTTTCTGTAATACAAATATTCTATTGGAATCAGCACCCGTGCCCCAGAACAATACTGCGTACGTCATTATGCTGTGAAAATAAGCAAAGTAAATAGATTTCGCAGCATCGAAACCGCACGTTTCTTTTATTTTTCGAATTGCGTATATTGCTGCATTGAGTCTCTTACACAAGTCATCTATTTGCGGTGACCACTGGAGTTGTCTATCAATTTTCACCCCTAAGAACTTACACTGGTCCACCACCTCAAGACCTCTTTCAGAGAGAGCGGCAACAACCTGATCAGGCTCCCGGGAGCGCCTCAGAGAGAAGTGAATAGCATTTGTTTTAGTCACATTTAAAACTAGATTGTTGTCACTGAACCACCCCTCCACACTATTTAAGGTTTTAATTGTATTTCTGATTGTTTCATCCTTATTAACGATTAAGAGCTTTAGACCTGTGTCTCTCCTCTGTCATATGAGCAAGATCTTCGAACGCCTAATACTGAATCGCATCAGTGCCCACATAGACCATCACACAATAGGAGAACAGGCTGGATTTAGACCTGGAAGATCGTGCACTGGCCAGGTGCTCAACCTGGTGCAGCACATTGAAGATGGCTTTGAAAGGAAGAAGGTGACGGGAGTGGCTTTTGTGGACCTCACCGCCGCATATGATACTGTGAACCATGCTAAACTTGTCAACAAGATATACGAACTTACAAAGGACTTTCGGTTGACATCTGTAATCCGCAACTTCCTGAGTAACAGACGCTTTTACGTAACACTTCAGGGCAAGGATAGCAGGTGGCGGTCACAAAAGAATGGCTTACCACAGGGAAGCGTTCTAGCACCAATCCTATATAACATCTACACGAATGACCAACCCACACCGATAGAGACCAGGCAATTTATCTACGCTGATGACACCGCAGTGGCGGCCCAGGAGGTCTCTTTTGAACTAGTGGAAAAAAGACTCACTCAAACTCTCAATGCGCTTGGACAATACTACGATGCGAATAACCTTAAGCCAAATCCGAGCAAAACGCAACTCTGCGCTTTCCACCTACGAAACAAGGAAGCAGGAAGAGAGTTAAATGTCACATGGAAGGGCGAGAGGATAGAAAACTGCCAGACACCTAAGTACCTTGGCGTCACTCTGGACAGAACACTCTCGTACAAACAACACTGTTCCAACACCAAACAGAAGGTCTCAGCCAGAAACAATATCCTGAGAAAACTTACCGGCACATCCTGGGGAGCATCCCCAACTGTTCTCCGCACCTCTGCCTTGAGTCTGTGTGTCTCCGCAGCCGAGTATGCCTGCCCAGTTTGGCAGACGTCAGCACATGCCAAACAAGTAGATGTTGCTGTAAATGAAATGGCACGGCTAGTGTCCGGCTGCCTCAAACCTACAGCAGTACACAAACTATACCCTATAATAGGTATAGCTCCACCTAACATCAGGAGAAAGGCGGCGGCGGACGCGGAGAGGCACAAGCAAATCCACGATACCAGACACCCCCTCTACGGCCACGAGATGGCGACACAGAGATTGGCATCGAGAAAGAGCTTCCTGAAAACAACCACTGATCTGGATACCTCAATAAAACAATACAGAGAGGACCAATGGAAGCTCGAACTTGGTGACAGACTTTGGATAGCGCCGTCGGAGGGCAGTAACACCGCGCAAAACCTCGACTTTCCAACCTGGAAAACCTTGAACAGACTGAGGGTGGGGGTGACCAGGTGCAGAGTGAACCAACGGAGGTGGGGCTTCCTCGAGGGAGATGACGCGAGTTGCGACTGTGGGGCGCTGCAGGACGATTTGCATTTGCTGTCGTGCCCGCTGATGCGGATGGCATGCAATATGGAGGACTTAAAAATGGCAAATCACAAAGCGATATCTGTCGCTGCACATTGGAGTGGCAAGGTCTAGAGTCCGGACCCGTAAAGTAAGTATCCTTATTAACACTATCTTTAATTATAAGGGAAGTATCATCAGCAAACATTACAATATGGCTACATTCTGGTATACATTGAGCAAGATCATTTATGTAGATCAGGAACAATAGTGGACCCAAAATGGATCCTTGTGGGACTCCATAGTCCACTGTTTCCAAATGCGATCTTTCATTATTAACCTCTACAATTTGTTGCCTGCCATCCAGATATGACTTAAAAAAATTTCCTTCGGCGTTACATATTCCGTAGTGTTCTAGCTTTTTTATTAATATTTTATGTTCTACACAATCGAATGCTTTTGATAAGTCACAGAATATTCCATAAGAGTCCCACTTTGTGTCTAAACATTCTAGAATCGTTTTAGTTAGAGAAGCTATACCGGATGAAGTACTTTTTCCTTTTTGGAATCCGAATTGCTGGGGATGCAGTATACCATTGCTTGTGAGGTAGTGGGTGAGCTGCTCAGCGACAATCTTTTCTAATATTTTACTAACAGCCGGCAATATTGAAATAGGCCTATAGTTATTCAAGTCATTTTTATCCCCTTTTTTATAAATTGGTATGACTTTGGCTAATTTCAATTTATTAGGGAAGATTCCCTATGTAAGACATTTGTTAAATATGATTGTCAGAGAAGGAGCAAGTTTGTCTATGATTAATTTGAGCAATTTAGTGGATATATACCATAAGTCATTGGAGTTTTTATTTTTTAATTGTTTGCAAATTCTTTTTATATCATTTACAGTCACATCTTTAAATTTAAATATTGACTCTACTGAAAATTTTAGGTGTTTCATGGAATTCTCTACAGAAGATGAAAGATTTTGCGTTACATAAGAAGCAACATTAATGAAGTAATTATTAAAATGGTTTGCTAATTCTAAATTTGTCAATTTAATGTTATTCACAGTCAAATCAATATTGTCATACTCAGCATGGGATCTCCCTATTTCTTCCTTAATTATATCCCATGTTGTTCTAATGGGGTTACGTGACGTCCTAATTTTATCATACAGAAATCTTCTTTTAGCTTCGGCACAGACCTTTTTGAACATTGCGGCATATCGACTTACAAATGTTTTCATTTCATCAGAATTGTTATATTTCTTGATTTCGTAAAGTTTAAACAATCTATTCCTTGATATTCTAATACCTGGTGTTGCCCAACTGTCAAATGTTTGTTTCTTTTTAATTTTATTTTTTTTTTATTGGTACATGGAGGTCTAATTGAAGTAATGTGTCTCTGAACAATTTATCAAAAAGTACATTGGGGTCATTATTATTATCTATGCTGAAAACATCTTCAAAATTTACAGAGTTTAAAAAGTTTTCTATCTGTTCAGATTTGAAACATCTCTTTTTAATATATTGAGTGTCCTGTTTATCTGCAGACACAGGTGACTCCAATACCACCCTGACCAACTGTCCGTCGTGATCAGATCTTACAAAGTTATAAAATTGACAGTGTGGTACCTTTAAGTCTGTAAAAACATTGTCTATGCATGAGGCCGAGGTCCTAGTTACTCTGGTAGCCTGATAAATGCACCTCCTTAACAAAAAACTATTCATTAAATCTACAAACTTGTATTTTTCAGCTGAGTGTTTATTCAAATGAATGTTAAAGTCACCACAGACAATCACATATTTGTTACTTTTGTTTGAAATTTTGTTTAGGGCATTTTCAAAAATATTAAAAAAATTTTGAGGCAACCATAAGGTGATCTATATACGGCTAGTATTACAATATTATTCATTTCAATACAACTTAATTCACAATCTTTTTCCGCCGATAAATTTACAATGTCACATTTATTTTTGCATTTATATTTACAATTGACATATATTAAAATACCTCCCCTTATAGCATTTTTTCTACAAAAATAGCTTGCTATTTCAAAATTAGGAATTTTAAAGTTCATGATTTGCTGTTCTCTTAGCCATGACTCAGTAATACACAATACATTCAATTCATTTAACACAGGATCCGTACACAATATGTGTTGTTTATTCGTCATTCCCTCCACATTCTGATGTCCAATAAGCAGTGTTGTGCTGAGGTTTACGCCTCCAGGTTGAAGTTGGATTTGTGATTGGGCCCCTCTTGAAGACCCTGGTCCATGTATAAAAAAGCTCCCTCCACTTCGTCATGATTCTGGCTCGTTGATGGTGTTTCTTCCGCCACATGGTTGAGCCAAGATTTGTTAGACACTCCAATCTGTGCACGCTCGTTAGTACCGTAGTTTAGTTTTATCTGCACGAGATTCATATTTTTACAACTATTATGGGTAATGTTATATATTAGATGTTCACAGATAGTAGGTCCGTCCTGATTCAATTCAATTATATTAATGTTATTATAAGTCTTAATTAGATTATATGTATAACAGTTCATTTCATATAATTTTTCATTTATAGACGCATTTGTTTTGCTATATTTCAATGAGGTTATATAAAGTCTTACACCAATCCTATCACATCTCTGCACAATTCCTTCTACTGCACTTTTATATTGTTTAAAACTTATAAGTTTATTAGTTTCTCCTACCACAACCACAAATGTATCCCTGCTTGTTGCAGCCTTCAATGTTCTGCATACATCATTGAATATACTCCCAATCCCAGCCCCCGGCCTAACCATACACTCAACCTTATAATCATTCACCCTTCCATGCAGCTGTGCTCCCAATCCCTTTGCACCCCCATCACCGAATACTGCCAGTCTCGCTCTAGATGCTATGCACATATAACCGTAGGCTTATGTAATGGGAAAAATACGGTGAATGGCAGCTTTCGTAAAACCTGGTTCCGGAACTGGAAAATGATCCGATTTTCGATTTATTAATCAATATTATCATCCTTTATTTGTTTAACACCTGTACATGAACATAACATCACTTTTAGGTAAGGCCTAGGGTCAAAAATCTCTCGCAATAATCACGGATATTCACCATACAAAAAATGCAATAACATTGTGCAGAAAACTTTGAAACATAACCATTTAACATTGTTATTGCACATTTTTTTTATTCCCGATTCATTTTCCACATAATACTACCTATTATATAATGCCCATATGATGTAAACACGTACGAGTATGTCAATCCTTATAAAATAATACTTAAGTGTGCCAAAATTATTATTATTATAATAAAAAACTACCCAGAATACTCCCTAAAACTATTTATTTTACTAATAAAAATGTTAATAAGCTATACCCAATACTTTTTATTTATTAATTAACAAAAATATATAATGAATACCCAAATGCATGCAAAGTACAAAATTACTCTACAAATAATTTCGAGGTGCGATTTGATTTATACAATTTCCTCCGTAAATGTGTACAAAATGAAAATATTGTTTACTTATTTAATGTGTTATACAGTCCTCAATCAGATAAACCTAATTTATTATGAATGTATGCTCTTAAAAATTGAGAATGATAGAACAACGATTGAAGATCGCCGCTTTGCCTAAGAAACGTAACCATTTCTAGGCGATTTATAGCGCGACTTCGCTCAGCACAAATTACAAAAACCCTCGTTTAGGCGCCTATCGCCAGCCAATTTTTTTACCACTATTAGTAGAGATATTGGGGCTTTGAAATATTAAAAAACTAAAATGTCTCTCGGTGTTGCAAAATAGTTACAAGCCTTTAAAAAAATATTTATATATTCTCAATTGACAAATTATATGCTTTTTTTTTTATAATTAATTAAGTACATAATATGAAAATATTTCCAAGATATTTTTTTTCAAATGTACACTATGTTTATTGGAATTCGAAATGACATAAAAAAATAAAACTGTTTAATACAAATTTACTGAGAAAAATGCTCTCTAACGCACAGCAATAAACGCATTGAATTGTTCTCAAATTTGATCTAGCGCGTGAACTTGTATTTCGCGATGTTGTCAAAGTAACCTAAAGGATGCACCAGTGTTTTCTTTGGTAGTTTTGGATTCCACATTTATCTAGCTATTTGGAAATACATTTATTTTTCCAAAAATAAAGTGTGAATTTTGTATTTTCCGCGTGCTAATTTGTATGGGAGGGTCTACTGTGCGTAGGTAACGTAAAAGGCTTAACATACTTATCGATAATCTAATTTAAAGGGTATTCTTAGTTCTCTAATCTTCGGGCAGCCCGTGAACGAAGATGCATGCTTACAGTACATGAACTGCACAAGCACGTATTGTCTGGACGACTCTCGTCGCAACACTCGCAACTGGCAACCTAGATACAATATGAGGCTTTCAGCATTGGTCGTTACAATTATTCTTGAAACAGAAATGGGACGCGGTTCTAGAATCGTTATATATTGAAACCGTGTAAGTGGAGGCTCTGGGAATAGTTACGATATACCTATTAAACTAAATTTAAATAGAGACTCTTTGTCATCTTCCTTATTAAGCAATCGGTTGTCTTACAATCGCTAACAACAGCTACATACTTAACTGTGTTTACCTCTGAATATCAAAATGAATTATTATATTGCATTTCTATTTTGTGTTGTGTTTGTTTTGTGTTTTTTACAATACTTATTTTACTATACACCAGAGGCTAGGATATTTCAGAAAATTCCTGGCATTTATAAATATCCCGTAGTAGGAAATTTGTTCAGTTTACTACTAGATGAAGGTATGTATCTAACTACATGTGTGTTAATCGGATGTAATACACATGTACCTACCGTAGGTATATAATGATAGGATGTAGTATATGGTCCTATATGCTGTCATCCGGCTTCAGCGCCCTGAATTGTTCTGGGCCAATACTGAGATAATCGTCTTGAAACTGAAGACAGTGATGTGGTATGGACTACAAATTGACTGTTTTGAAATTAAAAAGTAGTATTTTTTTTTAATTAAGTGAACAGCAAAATATACATTTAAATATAAAAAAGGGACATAGTACAGATTATAAATCGTTGTTCACTAGGGCGAACTTATCGCAGAACTGCCTTCCTTGATTTCTTCCAGTTAACCCCATTATTTGGAAATTCCTTGAATAAAAAAATAATCCTAAAATTTACGGGATCTGTGGATTTCCCGTTCAGTTTTTCAGATATAAAAGTATAACTAAGCCAAAATACTGTTAATTTAAATCTTAACAAATTGACTGTTTTAGATTTTAAATATTTCTTCCCAGATTTCTTTTAAAAGGGTACAATTCACTTTGTTGCTTACGTAATTCTTATTTCGCGCTAACATTCTCATGCAAAATTTGAAAAAGTTGAAGCGAAAATAAAACGATTTTTGCTCAGTGCATATAGGCCCTAAAGTATGAGCAGGTGATGTAGATGTTGATGTTTTATAATTTTCAGTACAAGTTTTTGCGTTGGGTAGAAAAATGGCTAAGAAGTATAAGAAAATTTATAGTTTGCAAGCTTTCCACTTCAGAGCAGTTAATATATTAAATCCCCAAGACGCCGAGGTATGTATATTGTATACAGTTTAGGTACCTTCACTACATATTCCTTGTTATTATTTAGTGCAATAATATGGTGTTTTCGCGGAGAAAAAACTATAGACATTTATTTCTCCATCATACTTTACGTATTTGGGGGCGCTGAATCCGAATTTCAACTTTGCCACCTCGTAAATGTGATGCGTTCTGAGATATCTCAGAAATAAAGAGAAACAAATGCCTTTTTTACAGACTTGTGATGACCACAATGGTAGCATAAATTAAAGAAAAAATAATGCACTTTATTTCTGTACTAGATATTTTTGCTTAAAAGTGTGCAAGTTCTGAGTTATGGGAGCAAAAATACAAACAAATATAGTTTGTGCTGTATGGTGAAAATTAAGCCCCTATTTTAGCTCAATTTGACGCCTGAACGGTTTATGCCACAAAAAAGATTTATATGCCATTTTGTAGGAAATTTGGTGAAGTTTATTCTTGTCCTGAGCTTCTTTTCTCTAAAATGAATACTTTTTGAATTATCAGTCAAAGTCTGTAAAAAAGGCATTTTTTTCTCTTTATTTCTGAGATATCTCAGAACGCATCACATTTACGAGGTGGCAAAGTTGAAATTCGGATTCAGCGCCCCCAAATACGTAAAGTATGATGGAGAAATAAATGTCTATAGTTTTTTCCTAGAAATGCCATCCAATTTCCTCATATTACTGTATTAATTGGCATACTGTTTAATTGTAACACACTCGTATTACCTACCCCTACCATGTAGAAGTATGTAGATCTAGTAATATATAACTAGCTCTGGAATAGGTGTAAATTTTTTCATACTAAATGATTAAACCTCACAAAAAATCACATTATTACCACAAGTTTTCTCATCATAACATAAATTTTCATGAAAATCCATCAAAATACAATTATTTCATTAAGAAAACTTGCCTGCGGCGCTATTTTTTATCACTTTTTTTATAAAAGACATTTTTCATGCATATTATTGTGCATAGTGCTATGTACATTTTCAAGTAATCCGATGCACATCACGACCTTTTCACTATGTCTTTATTGAAATGTAGGTAAGTATATATTCCAGAACTCGTATAATCATGAACCCGGCATTTTTTATACATCGAGTTTCTGACTTTTCCCCTTTTCAAATTTTGTGGTTTTTATATCTTTCTGTTTTAGAATTTTTCCATTATCGAAATTACAGTTTTTCTTTTACCCAAATTTTCGATAAGTAGTTATTTAATGTCTTGAAATTTATTTATTTTTCTTTTGAAATTTGTTGAAATTTTTTTCTTTTGAATATTTTCTGTTTTTTATTTATTAGATGTTTGGTTTATTATGTTTCTGAATTTAAGTAGATTTTTCTATTTATTGAATTTGCCACATCATTTTCAAAAATTACGATTGTTCTACTTTTGTTAGATTTTTAGTTTCAGGAAAATTATGTACACTTTCTTTCATTGTCACATTTAGGAGTTAATTAGGTAATTTTTATTTAATTAGAAGGTAGAACCATTTATTGATAAACGTATTTTTATTGAACTGAAATATGTTTGGGTCAAATAAGGAAAAAATTAAAAACTAAATAAGTGTTTTCTGTTTCAGATTATTTTATCAAATCCCAATTACATAAGAAAGAGTGCGCTCTATAGAATTGTAAAACCTTGGCTCAAGGAAGGCCTTTTTAGCAGTCCAGGTACGCAAACACGTTTCTATGGAGAGCACAGTGCACTCTCTACTATGATTAGTTAGTTTGAAGTTTCATGGTTTATTACAATAATTTATTCTGAACAGATATAATGAATATTTCTTGATGTATTCGTAGAATATATACGTAACACGTCGGCAATATTTTGACAGTTCTACGATTATGCGCAAGTTTATTAAAAAAATAAGCTGCCGAGAGAGACGATAGTACCACTCAAAACAGAAACAACAAACAAACAAAATTATTTTACTGTAGTTCCAAAAACTTTCACCCATCTCGAGTGAATAAGACAATTTGTCATATTAACTCCATGAGAGAGAAAGGAACAGAATATGAAAAAGAGGGATAGTGATATTTTCGCAGAACTTTGTTTGAATTTTATGCGAATTAAAGCTTTTTATAAAGTCTACGACTATTTTGTCGAAATTAACTGTAGCCTATGCCATTATGTGACTCCTAGGCTTTCGTTTGGTATATAACACGACAGAATTGGATACATGATTGAGCCAGTTATAGATTGAGAAGAAAAACAAATGACTATCCTCTTTATATAACCTAAGATAACATTACAAATAAATTCGGAAGCGCGGATGAACATATTTAAAAATACAATTCTACAGAATTTAATATGAACAGACATAAAAAGTCCATTAAACTCAATATGTTTTATTTTATTTCTTCTTTCCCTTTATTTCTAGGACAAAAATGGCACGAAAGAAGAAAGATTATCACGCCAGCATTTCATTTCAATATTCTAAGACAGTTTTGTAAAGTATTTGATGAAACAAGTACACAACTCGTTGAAATCCTTAAGTCTAGGAATAGTGAAGCGAGTGATATACATCCCATTATAACAAAGTATACATTGCATACTATTTGTGGTAAGTTAACATTTTTATTTATTTATTTATTCATCCTTTGTACGGACATTGTGGCATTTGAAAAAGTTTACAGTTATATGGTATATGCAATGAGTATACAGGTGTCCCGTAAATCGACGTCATCCCGTGGACGGGTGATAGACCAGCTCAAAACCTACCAGAAAATCTAAATATGACGTTAGTAAAAGTCGCTCATTCTCGAGATATCGGCACTTTTTTTTTCGTGAAATTCGACACCTTCGATCAGTTTTTCGATCGCCACGGTCACAAAATTACAAAATTCAATATTATGGGATTCAAATTTTTGATTCGTAATCCTGAATAATTCAGCTATTTGATTACAGTCCGAAATAAAACCTATTAATTCACAATTTTGAAAAAAAGAATATCGTTTCCGCCTCTCGAGTTTTTTGTTTTTTATTAGCAAATTTCGACTCCTTTACACTGTAAAAATTTAGTATGACATTAAGCTGACAAATTATATTAAAAACTTCCTAATTTAGTGCAGTTTTTAAAAAGGTACAAAACTGGATATAGTTCCTTTTACAAAAAAAAAGATATTCCTGTTTTACTTCAAAAGGACCTCATTATAAAAAAAAATCAAATTCAGGGTTATAGATTCCTAATGTCCAATATTTAGAAAAGTGATAGAGGATGAAAAATATGAAAAAAAGTTTAAAGAATGTATGTCGAAAAATCAACTGTTTTGGAGTTATGGTCTTTTGAAAATTGAGGAGTATGAAAATTTCTCCGCACTCCGCATCCATGTTCCATCTGCAAACTTGGCAATTTTATAACCCTCCAGCGGAGTTGGGGTCGTCCGGGGTTTCTTTGTGATGTTCCTACTCAAAAACTTTAAAACGAAAAACTTTATTTACTTAAGTACAATTTTCAGTAGTAGTGTACCTTCGCACGTAGACAATTAACAACAGATGGACGTAACTTATTCAAAATAAATGTTCAATAAGTAAATAATTAAAATATTTTGTATGAATATATGCTTGATGAATTAATGAAGTTTCTATAATATCATATGTCCTTTTAGAAACAGCTATGGGGACGCAAATTCAAGAAGATTTCATTTTTAAGGAATATCTGGCAAGCATTCATAAAGTGGCTAAGCATTTCGTTCACAGATTGACAAATATTTGGATGCACAATGATTTCGTATTCAGGTTGACACCCACGTACTCGAAACAAAATAAAGAATTATCCATCCTTCATCACTTCACAGCATCTGTAATACAACAGAGGAAACGTGAACTGCAGAGTGGTGGTGGTGTTCAGATAATCAGTAAAAAAGATATAGAAGACGATGTTTATATGAACAGTAGGAAGAAGAAGATGGCCTTACTGGATCTCCTGCTGTCAGCTGAGGCTGAGGGAAAGATAGATGAGGCGGGGATCAAGGAGGAGGTGGACACATTCATGTTTGCGGTATGAAATCTATAATACATCTTCTTCTTCTTCTTCATCAACCTTGGTGCCTCCACTGCCTCGTCCAATTTTCTCCAGTCTTTCCTATCCCTCGCCTTTCTGATCCACTGCCTACCCGCTACCGAGGTCACGTCGTCCGCCCATCTTTTCTGGGGCCTTCCGACACCTCTTCTGTTTTTCAATGGCCTCCACTTTACGATTCTGATGGCCATCTATTTTCGTCTTGTCTTGCTATATGCCCTGCCCATTGCCATTTAAGTCTTGCTGTACGATCCATGACGTTGACAACTTGGGTTCTTTGTCTGATTTCCTCATTTCTAATTCTATCGCTGAGGCTCACACCCAGCATCTGTCTCGCCATGGATCGCTGTGTGCACTTTTGGCAACTTCTTTGGGTGATGGACATTGTTTCTACTCCATATGTCGTCACGGGCAGGACATACTTTTAAAGAATTTTAGATGTTATTGATGATGATGAAATTTCCAAATTCAAGAGATGATATTTTTCCAGGGTCATGATACCGTTGCAGTAATATTGCGCTATTCTCTAATGACTCTAGCAAACCATAAAGATGTGCAAGTAAGTAAAAATATTTTTTAAAACTTTTGTTATAATTATAATAAATCAACACACCACTTTTTGAATGTAGGCCTACAGGGCCGGCCCGCCCATATAGGCAAGGTAGGCAGTTGCCTAGGGCGCTCGTGCTTGGGAGGGGAGGGGAGTCGTCTGAGTAACGAAGGTTAGTTATCGACACTATCACGCAAATTGGTGAAATAGATCGAACGCGCGGCGCCCCGGCGAGAAAAACCAGATTTTACTACATTGTTCACTAAGACTCACAAAAAGTGTTCGCCTGCGGAGCCATTTCTGAATGATCTTTTATGCCAGATCCATATTGAAATTTTATACTCGCTCCCTTTAGCTATGAAGCTGTCGATGCTCATGTTTTATTGTACATGGCAATAAAGAGGCTGATTCACTCTCCTTTATGTAAATTGTAAATAAATAATATCTGTGCTCTAATTACTTGATGAAGAATGACACATTTAACATGTGATTTTTGCAAAAGGGCGCCGTTCCAATCTTTCATCTAGGGCGCCAAGTTTTTTCGGGTCGGCGCTGTATGCCTACTTCTAGAAGACGTAGCGCACACTGCCTTCAAAGATATCATCAGGGAGTTAACTATTTTTATATAAAAAGCATGCACAATATATTTTTAGGATAAAATTGTCAAAGAGTTGGATGAAATATTTGAAGGTACACATAGGGAAGCCACAATAGATGATTTGAGAAACATGCATTATTTGGGGATGTGCATAAAGGAGATCCTCCGGCTGTATCCTGGTGGGCCCATGATATCAAGATATCCTGGTGAAGATGTGCAGCTGAGTATGTTCAATTTTCTTTCTTCTTTCTTTTTTGGCTTTGTCCGCGTTTATTATATTGTAGGTAAAATGTGGAATCTTTGCTGGTCTGTTTGTGAGTAATATGTTAATCATTGTAAAATTTGTTGTTGTGATCAGTGGCGGATCCAGGATTCAAATTTGGGGGGGGGGGGGGGGGGGCTGAATGTCGTCACATGGTATTAGGTGTCTCTATTTTTTTTCATTCGTCATCCAAAAAAATGTTGTTGACTTTTTTTTGGACATCACAAAATTTTCATGAGAGGGAGGGATGTTGCAAGTTGTCGACCTTTTTTTTGGTCATCGGAAACTATAATAAAAAAAAAAGGACTGTCACTATTTGGGGGGGGTTAAGGGGCTAAAACCCCTACATTTGTTGTATATAAATTACTGTCACTCATGATTTGGGGGGGGGGCTTCAGCCCCCTAGCTCCCCCCTGGATCCGCTAGTGGTTGTGATTGTATGATTTCGATAAGAAAAAAAAAACTTATCAATTAGGTTACAAGTATAACTTTATTAGCCATTTTGGCTGTTAGTTAATATTTTATACACAGATACAAAAGAAAAATTCAAAGAACAAAACAATCTTCAAATAATTCAACGACAGTTCTATTTTTACACACACTTATTATCCTAATGATTGTAATTTTAATTTTCAGCTGATTACTTGGTTCCTCGAGGGGCGACAATTCTTATCCATATTTTCGACCTGCACAGAGATCCTTCCATCTATCCTTCTCCTGAAGACTTCATACCAGAGAGGTTTACAGTTGAGAATTGTGCCAAGAGACATCCATATGCTTATATTCCATTTAGTTCAGGACCTAGGAACTGCATTGGTATGAATATTATCCGATATTTGCTTACATGCTATAATATATTCTACAAACTTCTGGAAATTTACAGAATTTAGTAATAATTAGTAATAATTAAAATCGATTGTGAGTCTGTACTGCAATGTCACATCTGTACCTTACCATATTATTATCTCTTTGTTGATTTTACATATTTGTATGTGCTTATTGAGTGTTGTACAATATATACCTAGTTTTAAAACCATGACGAAGTGTCAATAGAGCCTTTTACACTCAATTTGGCATTGAATTTCCCTGTTAATTTATTGTTTTATCTCTTTTTATATATGTTATTGTTAACGTGTAACTTTGACGAGTCCAAGTGCCTGCAAATGGCCTAGGGACGATTCAGAATAATAAACAATAAACAGTAATAGTAATATAAATAATAAAAAGATTTATTCCAATTATAAGTACATTACAAATGGCGGGTTTATTGCCAGTGGCAATATCTGCCAACCAACCAATTCGGAGATTACAAAAAAAGATAATGTGATGTGTGTACAAAGCGTACAGTAAAAAGAAACAATGAAACATAAAAAAATAAACAAGCGTAAGAATAATAATAGCATGCATAAATAAAATAAAATAAAATAAAACATACCATACATACATGAATATAATAAAATAATAGGGATATAGGAAGAGAAAGGATATTAGGAAAAGGGTTTATTGGGTAAGATTGGTGGGAGAACTGTTTTAGGAGAGATTCAGTTTATTTAACAGTTTATTTAACAACATTATTATTTTTATTTCACATTTCAGGTCAAAAATTTGCAATGCTGGAACTGAAATCTCTAATATCAAGGATCCTGAGGAATTTTGTGTTGGAACCAATAACAAAACCACAAGACGTTATATTTTGTGCGGATGTGACTCTACAAACTAAAAGTCCTATTTATGTTAAGTTTATATCTAGAAATTAGAAGAGACTCATTGTTGAACTTAATTTATGGAAAAAAATGTGCCATAGGTGTATTATCTGGGGTTGGAAGAAATCGCAGTTCTGCGATAAGTTCGCCCTAGTGAACAACGTTTTATAATCTGTACTATGTCCATTTTGTATATTTATATGTGTTTGTTGTTTACTTTAAGTTTGAATAAATAAATAAATAAATATATACGTATATGCATGGATGGGCGTCACCAGTTTAGGAGCTAAGGTGGGCAACCAAGATTTAAAATTTTGGTATAGTACGAAGAAGCGTATATAGCGCCGCAGGCGAAATTTTTTTATCGGACAAAGTGCGTATATAGGTAGTTTAGTTTATCTTCTTATAAAAATGTTCTAAAAAATAGCGCCGCAAGCAATTTTTTGTGAAACCATTGTACTCGTATTTTAATGAATTTTTATACTAATTTGAGTCGTAATAATGTGATTTTTGTGAGCTTTTATCATTTAGGATGAAAAATTATGTACCTATTCCAATCTCTAGGGGGTGGCAGCTGCCCCCCTGCCCCCCCTGCTCCCCCTATCCTGCCCCCCCCCCCCCCTCCTGCCCCCCTGCCCCCCCCCCCCTGACGACGCCCATGTATGCATTTATAAATTATGGGTGTATTATGTAGGTGTGTACTGTGTAGTGTGTAGGTATATCATGTAATCTCAATGTTGTGAAATATTTATTCTTAAATAGTTATAAGTATATGGAGATTGTGTAATATGTTTCAGAAATTAGATAAGTATCTGGGTATAACAATATTTTCTGTGGATATTTAAACTCCTCCAGGTACTGTTGGGACAAGTGGTTGATAATAAAATGCAAGATCATGATGTGTGTACTATTCTTTATCTAAATAGATAATGATTAATTAGAATAATTATTTTCTGAATCTTGAGAATTAAGTACATATGTAGGTACTAGGTATACAGGGTGTTTGATAGATGGATACAGATATCTTCAGGAGTGATAGTAGAGGTCATTTAGTATCTTTTGAGCTAAACTTAGCTTTGTCAAAAGTCGCACGGTTCTCGAGATATTCGAGATTTTAACTTTTTTTCGAAATACTCCGGTTTACTCAAGTTTTAGCCCGATAGCATCGTAAGTAAAGGTACCTACTTAGTTCTATCATTCTTTTTTGTTACCTGAATATGTGTTTAGTCTATTCAATCATAATTTTCAATCTGAAAAACAATTATGTTAAAAAAATATCGGATTAAAGTTTCGAGAAAGAGATATTTCAAAAACGAGTCAAGACTTTGGAGAGGATTTTAGATAAGAAAAAAAATGTTCAAAGATTCAGAAATCTGGAAAAAACTTCTCTGGTTTATGCTCTTTCAAATGATATACAAAACATTATAAAAAACATTAGTTTCGTAAATCTATGATACAAAAACTTAAATAGATCACCTCTAATTTAAGCAAATTTCCATACAAATTTACTATAGGTACAGTTGCATAGTGAAAAACACATTTCCTTTCAATTTACTGTTTCCGAATTTGTATATAGTACCCTGTATATCGCACACCGAATAGAAAAGTGTCAAAAGTCGAAAAAATGCGGAATTATGGATTATTAATATATTTCGCTTAGAATATTTCACGTATGTATAATATGCCCAGCAAAATTACCTATCTTGTATTAAAACCTAGATAATTAAAAAAAATCTTTATTTGATATAAAGGACATTATTCCAAATGGCGGCTTTATTGCCGTGGGCAATGTCTGCCAACCAACACTTATGACATTGAAACAAGAAAAATTTACATATACTTATATGGGAAAGTATGAATACCAAAAAGGAAAAAAAATAGAAACAGCTATATAGAAACAATAAGAATAAAGCAAACAATAAAGGTAATAGATACAAAAAATAGAGTCTACTCGTAAAACAAGTTGTGGAGGATGGGATGAAGGACAAGGAAGGAATGAAGGGAGTCGAAAGTTGGAGATGGATTATTCATGAAAAGGTAATGATGCTTCAGTTTACTCTTGAAAGAGAGACCAGTTGGAGCTAGTCTGATAGGAAGTGGAAGATTATTCCGTAATCTAACTAAATCAAATTAACATAAACCTAACTATAAATTTAAAAAAAATAGTGTTCATCAATATAGGCATCTTATTGACAAAAGGGCGAGAAGGGAAACACTTGGATTTTCTGTCTTGGTTGGAATGTCTGGGCTTTGTACGTTTTATTTTGCTATTTGACTCTGCATTGGGGCACCAATTTCCATCTTTGGTATCCCACATTACAAATTAGCTGAAAGAATTTTTAGACAGATTTTTTATTACATCACTCACTGATGATTGGACGACCTTAAAATAGAAGAATCACCATTAATTGCACTAACTGATCATTTATTCATACATTCAACTCGGTAGATTTATCTATTGGTGTCAATTGCTATATTATAATAATACATAATATACACACCGACCTACTGTTATAGAACTTAGATAGATGCCTAGTCTACTCGTAATAGTCATGTATAGTCGTTTTGTGAGTGCTGATGTGTTTTTAATCAGTTAGCCAAATAACTCGGTATCGTGTACTAGTGTTTCTTAGACAAATTATTATTTATTGTATTATATAATACAATCATGAATGGAGATAAAAGTGACGGCGGTCCGTTGGAGGAAAACATTGATATTCTACCAAAAATTGATCAAAGTGTTATTGACAGTATTGCAAAATCACTCAAGTTAAGTAATTATGTGTTCAAAATAACAGAAAAGTTCGGGAAAGGTGATAATTATTTAGGAATAATCTACAGTGGAGTGATATCCGGACGGAGTGATGCCGGAGAAGATATCTCACATAATTTGATTCTGAAGTTCGCTCATACGAATACTGATTTGAGAGAACATATACCGTTGAATATACTCTACAATCGTGAAGCCTTTGTCTATGAAACATTTCTTCCAACCATCGATGAGTTTCAAAAGGATCGCAACGTTCCAGAATCGGAGCATTTCAAATTTGCCAAATGTTATGCAGTGGATACGAGTCAAATGCCTGAAGTGTTAGTTCTAGAAGACTTAACTGACAAACAATTCAGAATGTTTGATCGCTTGAAAGTATTGGATTATGAGCACACTGTTTTAATTGTTAAGAACATAGCGAAATTTCACGCATTGTCTTATGCAATTAAAGACAGAAAACCTGATTTGTACGAAAAGGCAATGAAACACAAATTTTATTTAACCGATTTTGGAGACGGTTTTTTGGAAAATACCACACAGACCAAAAACATTGCTACCGAGAATATAGATGACCCCAAACATAAAGCCCGTTTTGCAAAGTTTGTTGAGAATATGAATGAGGAACTTGCAGACAGTCTGGATATAGAGAATGATGATTGTCCCTATAATGTCATCTGCCATGGAGATTGCTGGAATAATAACTTTTTATTCCGATATGAGGTGCGTTTGATGCCTAATTCACTATACCTATCTACTTGTACCTACTTTTTATAATTATTTTATCTAATCTCTCTATTTAATATCGATTTAGGAATTAATTAAATAGGTACATTTACCTCTAGGTACACTTTGTTACGTATAATGTATATTATTTTGTTAGATGTTATTACTAATTTTTTAAAAGACAAATAGGTAAGTACTATGTAAATGAGATCGCACTCCGATCAAACCAATGCAATGTACATTGTCGAATGCCTTTCTGTAGTCAATAAAAGCTAAGCGAAGATTTATATTGTATTCTGTTGATTTTTCAAAGAGCAATCTGATAGTTTGTATGTGATCTGTAGTTCCAAAATCCCTGCAGAAATCTGGCCTGCTCTATAGGTTGATATTCGTCTAATTTTTATGTAAATCTGTAGATTATGATTTTTGTCATTAGTTGGTATAAGTGGGAAAGTAAACTTTTTAGACGGTAGTTCTCAAGATTATCACTGTCACCCTCCAGACATTTGTTACATAACATATTCAAGTCTCCCTTCAATTTCAATTTCACCGCCTATCTTTAGTATGTCAGAAGTTACTCTGTCTTCCCCTGGTGCTTTATTGTTTTTGATGAATTTTAAAGCATTTTTTATCACACTTATTTCTATTTCGGGTAAATCTTCTGATCCCACATTTCGAACATATATTTCATCACGTATGTTCGGGCTTGTATTAGAAGTATAGAGATACATACAGCCAATAGCCTTGCATGACCTACTGAATATACTCACTGATTTATTTATTATTATTATGTATATTATTATGTAATCCATATTAGTTCGGTGTCTCGAATAACCTGATTGATGCGTTGTTCACATTTGACCTTTAAAATCTTCACCTTGAGGTGATAATAAAATGTCGTTATTATGAAACACTTCTTGCACTCTGCAATAAGTCAATCATCTAACCTGTGCATAGCATTCCTATAATGATTCATAATGTTAAATTGATTAACTTTCGAGAATTTCTGATTATAACGATAGAAAAACGAGTTGTTTATTGTTTTTGATCATCCGTAGGCCCATCCGGACACCTGGAATCGTCATTTGAACATTTTATGTGAAAAAGAATTATGTATAAACAATAGTATATAAATATATAGAATTATACATCAATAGAACAGAAAATATGATCCAAGATCAATGCTGATCGGAGTGTAAAAGGTTCCATACAAGTAATACATAGAACAATAATTAATTAAATATCGCAGTACGATGAATATTGAATAGCTTAGATCCATGTACCAGTGAACCTAATGTACCTGTCTATAGTGCCTATACGTTCATTGCTGGGATTCCCGGGCTCTAGAATAGTAGGTAGGTACCTACTAGAAGAGGGATTAGTAAACTTCCGACGTTTTTCACTTCTTGTTCAAATTATGTTTTTTTTTAGAAATGTTCACATTATAGATATAACTTACCTAAAGTTATAAATTAGGGTTATTCAATAATAATTTTAGAAGGTTTTTTCTATGTTAAAAATGAAAGACTAAGTAATTTATACCTAGTTTAAAATCCACGTAATAACTTTAATTACACGCGACTAGTGTTCGAGGATTATCATCGTCATCATCAGGCGTTTGACAATAAAGTAGTTTTTGCTATGATCGTTATTCACATTATAGAGATCAAAGTAGACATAATGTGGCGTAGATACCTGTAATTGCTGTAAAAAACTGTGAAATATGCATACTTTATTAATTTATTTATTTATTACACATGGAACAGATACAGTCAAAAAAACAAACATTGACAAGTACATTAGTACAAAAATATCAATTCACAAGACCAATAACATCCGTTCACAATTAGCCCACACGCAAAACAAATATATTATATTACGTTGTTTAAAATATATATCTTATATCTATAAAACATTTATGGTAGGGAAGGAGGAAGCATGGGAAGAGGAAGAAGAAGAGGAATGAAGGAGGGGAAAAAAGGAGGGCAATAAAACCTTTTCAAGCTTTCTGTGAAATGTATACAATGTATATGGGTTTATTTCTAGATTCATTTTCAAAAAAAAAACACAATATTTAACATTTTTATTTTTGTTTTTCAGGACTCTAAACCAGTTGAAGTTATAATGTTGGATTGGCAGATAGCACGATATGCTTCACCCATAACTGATCTCTCATACTTCTTCTATACTGGAACAGATAAAGCGTTCAGAGATAAACATTTGAAGGAAATCTACGACATTTATTACGAGACATTGAAGGGTCATTTGGGCAAATTGGATGTGGATGTCGATAAATGTTATCCGGAACATGTGTTTAGACAAGAAATCAAATCAAAGTCTAAACACGGTCTTCTGTGGTCTTTTCTAATTCTTCCTTTAACTCTCAATAGTAGAGAAGAAGCTATGGATTTAGATGATATGATGGCGGAACACAATAAAAACAGTGAATTTAATATAAAATATAGTCCACAATGTAAAATAAGATTCAATGAAGTTGTGACAGATTTTGTAGAGATGGGAATTATATAATATATTTTGTCAGTGATAGGAAAACTTACAGAACTCATTTATGCTGGATTTCACCAACTTTTACTGTAAGAAATATCGGAGATAGGAGCCACCTAGCACACATTTTGTATGAAAAATAAGTGGCTCCTATCTCCGCTATTCCTCACCTAAAAAGTTGGTTAAATCCAACAATAATGTACGTATGACATTACTAGACTACTCGTAGCACATGGCGGTGTACGTATGTAGGTAACAATTAAGTTTTGTATTCTTGTTTAAGTTTGTGCCAATAAAGATTTATTTATTTATTATTTTTCAATCGTTCTACATCAGCACTTCCTAATCTATTCAATGCTATTGTTTCCCTCATGACCTCTGAGGTAAATTTATTTTACCCCCCCCCCCCCTTCCCCCTCCTTACTGCATTTAACACACTTCAACAAGTTCAATGTCAACAAGATTCATAAACTCCCGAACTGTCCGGATGTAGAAGCCGAGATATTATATAACATCTTAGCAAAGGCATTACCAGCTTCATTACCTCCGTAGATTAGCTGTTTTGGATGGTCTGAAACCCGGGTTCTATATCATGTGTCAGATTCAGTAAATGTTCAGGAAAGCCAGTTTCCCAAATAAACGCCAATTATTCATTAAAACGGTTTCGAAAAAAAATTGTACAAACGATTATTTCTCTTCGTTTAGTCTACTTAAACTGAAAGCTAATGTCCCTGGTAGTAGATAGTTTTCCCATTAGTAAAATTTATTGAGTATACATTTAGTTGAGATGGTTGGGACATGTGGAGAGAATGAACGATGAAAGGATAAAAAGGATTATTTACCTGGGTGAAAGAACAGCTGGTGTAAGGATACGCGGCCGTCCAAGAACCACATGGCTGGACCATGTTGACCAGATCCCCAAGGACGGACGTGTTTCGAGTAAAAGTAATCGCAGAATGTGTATGAGGAATTGCATGAATGTGACGGAAGCCCGAAGTGTGTGTAAGGATAGGAAGTTTTGGCGTTCCGTTCTCTCTGCTTACCCCGCAAGGGAGGTGGCGTGAGGGTGTAGTATAGTATAGTATAACCTAACTTTTAGTTGAGGAATATCGGAGATAGGTGCAACCTGCCAAAAATATTGTATGAAAAATAATGATAGGTCTGTGGTTCCTATATTCGCCATTCCTCACCTAAAAAGTTGATGAATTATATATTATCTATCTATCTATATCCTCACGCCCCGTCCCTTGCAGGGTAGGCAGAGAGGACAGAGCGCCAAACAGCCCTATCCTTACACACACTCCTAGGTTCCGTCACATGCAATGCAATTTGTCATACACGCTCTCGATTCCTTTTACTCAAAACGCGTCCATCCTTGAGGATCTGGTCGACATGATCGGACCAGGTCAGTCTCGGGCGGCCTTGCTTCCTCACCCCTCTTCGCTCACTCAGATATATCTTTTTTGTCATCCTGTCATCATTCATTCTCTCAACATGCCCAAACCATCTTAGTTTGTTTACTTTCATTCTTGTCACAACACCAGTCTTGCAGTCACTCATAATGTATTATTTAATCTTACTTTATCTTATTCAGTACCTACGTAACTGAGTGTACACAATAAATTGTTATCAGATGCTTTTAATAAGGTTTTAAGCTTTCAAAATAAGATATTAATGTTATTTTACCTGCCAAGAGAATTAAAATTATTATAAGAAAACTGTGTAACTATGTACATTGTCCATAGTCTAAATTGAATTACAAATGAAATAAAGCAAAGTACTCGCAAGTATTTATCGACACAGTTTTGGTTCGCTTAGTTAATTTTTGTATAAGTTTATAAATTTGTAATTTCAGGGTTGATTAATTAATTATTTGCTTAATTTATTATTAGATATGTTTCACTTCATTTGATTTAATTCACATAGTAATATGAAAAAAAAAGTTTTTATCGAATTTGCCGTTACGTCTAACTGGATTCATTATAATATAGTTTTCATAAAATATCTGTTGTCGATAAGATAATATAATGCTCATTCAGTGACTAGCCCTTTTGTATCAATCTTTGAACATAGGCCCTCCCTGATGACATCCACTCTTGAGCCTTATTTTGTTTCATAATAATCCAGAGCTGGTATTTTATATATCTAATTGTTTACTGATCTATCCTATGACTATTTTCTCACTAATATTTTTATATGCATTTTCAAATATCAGTAATCTGGTAATTCTTGAGCCTTAGTCCACTTTTTGTTGATATTGTACTATATCTACTATGTGTAAGACTGTATGTGCTCTTTGAAAATAAAACAACTTCACCGCACTTTTTAAATGAATTTTTTTTAGAATAATGTTTTTTTAATGATAAAAACCCAAATACATCTTTGTACACTTCATGGTAACCTTGAAAAGCTTGTGTTGTGAAGTGGAGATAGGCACTAATTATAGTCATTCTGCATTTTGGGAAGATCCATGATATGGATAGTCCGTCAATATCAATCTCAATTAATATCTACCGAATACCTACTGATGAATACTTACAGCTACACTACGCTTGTGAGTATGATAACTATGTGATAATTTCAGGACAAATAGCGAAACAAGGAGTTATACCTAACTATACCTAGTACCTCGCAACTCATATCATAAGAATATTATTTGAAATCAATCTAGATTATGATTTTGTGAAGGCAGGTAGTACAGCACATAGTACATGAGTAGTAGGTACTATGCTTCTTGTGTTCTCTTTTATTAGATAACTGAATACATACTCGTATGTAGTTGAGCGAATAAAATAACATAACCAGTAGCAATCATGTCAGTCTTATATGTACCTCTCACTAGGTAATACGGTTCATACAGTACGCAACAATTAAGTATCATGTCTTTGCAAAGTGATAATGAAAAGTGTACGGGGGTCTCTCTGCCCGAGTATGTGCTAAATGTTTTAAACGATATTGCCAAACGTCAGAAGTACACCAATTACAAAATTTACACCGAATTCAATAACTTGGGGGATAATTATTTATCAACTATAGTGTTTGTAAAAATCCACGGAATCAAATTGACCGAATGTGGAAACGAAAATGAAATTATTGACCTTATTATGAAACTACCATTTGTACATATTACCCCAAAGGATCAACTTCCAGTCACCGCCTATTTTTGCAGAGAAAAATTTGTCTACACGGAATTTTTTCCTGAATTGTTAACGTTAGAAGAAAAATACGATATTCCAAAGGAACAGAGATTTCATTTTGCGAAATGTTATGCAGCCATATCCAAGTGCGACGAAGAATTGATGGTATTGGAAAACCTGAATGCGAAACAATATAAGATGTATGACAGGTGTAAACCGCTTGATTATCAACATGTAATGTTAGTTGTTAAGAACATAGCGCAGTTCCACGCCCTGACATTTGCTTTGAAATACAAAAATCACGAGTTCCATGAAAATGCTAAGACTTACGCTTTTCAGAAGTCTGATCTGTCCCAAAAGTTTCCTTTGGTAGCGACACAGTGCAAACAAAAAGCTGTAGATTGCATAACAGATGGGGAGCACAAGGAGACATTGAAGAACTATTGCGCTAACCTGATAGACAAGTTTCATGATTTGTTGGACATGAATGATGATAATGAAAGGCCGTATAATATATTCTGCCATGGAGATTTGTGGATAAATAATGTATTATTTAAATATAAGGTAAACATTAATTGAATCGAAATATTAGGTAATTTTATCTTATCTCTCGTGAGACACTTTTGCATTATGTGACTATACGTAGGTAGGTATACTAGGTCTAAGTTCATTGTGTCGACATTTTATTGCAGACACTTACCTTATCGCGAAAATTATCAAAAATTATGTAAAACGAGGCATGCATTTTATTTTATCGGACCACTTAGGCTAAAAAGTAGTATTATAAAAATGATCAAAGTGCATAATTTTATTTATTTACTTATTCTTACGGACAAACTTATTGCAGAGTAAGAGTCCGTAAGAGACATGGAGTAAGAGAGTTGATACGAGTATAATGATAGAAATTAACAGTGGCGGATCCAGGATTTAATTTTGGGGGGGCTGAATGTCGTCACATGTTAAAAAGTACTGTCACTCAACGTTTTGGGGGGGGGGGGGGCTAAAGGGCTGAAATCCCTAGATTTGTTGTATATAAAGTACTGTCACTCATGGTTTTGGTGGGGGCTTCAGCCCCCTAGCCCCCCCTGGATCCGCTAGTGGAAATTAAAGATTATAATTTGTCCAAAATGTTTCGAAAATATATTTCAAAAAATCCCAAAATTTTGAATCATTTTCTGTTTCTTTTTATAGAGTAATTACTTTATGCAGTATCACTCGTGAACGTGTGGGTGCCACTTTAAGAGTAATATCTTGATGAGATTATGCATAAACATTAAACATACACTTATCGCTAGATATCACACATTTAGAAAAACAAAGCGTTAGCAAAAGTCGGTTCTGATGTTGTCTGATGAAATAGGTCCTGAATTTTTCGCCCCCCCCCCCCCCCCTCCCCGCGCTCTTGCATTTTTTTATCCAAAAATGAATACACTATTTGGAATGAGTACTGGGAATTTGAGACTTTTATGAGATTTAACATTACTCTATTTTATCTACAAGTGACTTGTTTGTTGTTTCGAGCGAGCGAACGCCGCCCTCCGAGGGCTGCCGCCCATAGTCCTCGGCCTACTCAGTCTTTTGATGAATTCGGCCCTGATTTGTTCCATTAACAGAGTCTATGAAGCATTAGGCTCTAACAATTAATTAGTTTCAATTGATGTGAGACTAATTAATTATCTCTTATCGTAGTGAATAATATAGTATCAGTAAATGTCAAATCTGTTCAAAATAAATAAACCCTTGTGACAAAAGTTTGTAAAAACAATATCTTCGAACGTTTATTTTGTGAAAATTTATCGCTGGTTGTTACGAGAATCTAGATACACTACTAACTATTTGAAATGTGACATGTATGTATAATATACTTGGAAATTGTGTAGAAAACAATTACCTATCAAAGCGAACAGACGTTAAGGGCATGGCACCAGGAATGACGTCACAGTCTTTTCCCACGGCATTAAGGTTCAAAACTGCGTGACAATCGCACGATAAAATGGTAAAAATAGCGTTTTTTTCCATTTTTTGGGGTTAATTTTGCTTCCATCAAAAAACTTTTACGGTTATTCCCTAGATTTTAATGCATATTATCGGTACAAGAAAAAAAATTACTCCGCGACTTTCGGGAAACGAGTTTCCGTCTTTCGGAAAAAAGGTCAGAGGTGTTTTTAAATATATTTTTTGCGAAATCTATACAAGATAAAAAAAAATCTATTACGGTTATTCCCTAGATAAAGGTTCAATGCATCTACCCTATTTTGTTCCAAAGCATATTAAGTAACGGTTGTCAAGATAGAAGGTCTCCCGTTTTTAGAAATTTTTGAAATGTCGGTATGCACACTCTTAAATATGATTTTTTATGATATTAGATGAATTGCACAATACATATTTATGGTGTCCTGTACTTGTTTGCAACGCAATAGCATAATTACTACTAAACATGCAACATCAATGATAGCTAATAATACCCACTTATCAGTAATTCTTGTCCATAGAGAACAATTAATTTGTTCCCATATGAATGGTTCTTGGTAATCATTATGTCATGAATGTATTGTAAATATACCTACTCTATCTGGTCTTCATTAATAACTTTATTTGTAAACGTCTGATGATGAATATCCTTGCACATTAATAGTAATAATTTGCCTTTTTTATATAGAGCCATTTAGTCCGGTGCACTTCAAGGGCGCTGTATCTACCTATGTAAAATATTGAAATACACCGTGTAAGCTCGTCATAAAATATAAATAATGTCAATAATGTCAATCCCGTTGTTGGTTCGTCAATACAAAGGTAAATTAAAATAGATATTAACCCACACGCTTTTTGCTTAAATTAAATTTATATTTTGTATTTCATTTTATTAATAAAAACAGGAAACATGTTAAAAGCACAATATATTATGCACACGTTTCTTTGTCGTTCCATAGCTCCACTTTGAGGTTCGTCCTCTGTTATTTCCATGTCCTCCTGGCCAGACGCCCTTCCCTAATTATGTTATTCGCCTCCATGTCTCGCGATGAAGAGTGAAAAACATTTCTAGTAATAAAACATATTTTTGCAGGATGAAAAACCTACTGACATGATAATGGTGGACCTGCAAATGTTCAAATATGCATCTCCAGTTACAGACTTGGCTTATTTTATATTCACCGGCACCGATGAAGCCTTCAGAGCCGATCATTTGGACGAAGTCTTCAATACATACTACACCACTTTAAGAAACAGACTCTTGCTTATGGACTGTAATCCTGACGAGTGTTATCCTGAAGAAGAATTCAGAAAACAAATCAAAGAGAAATTACCTTACGGTTTACTGATAAGTTTAATAATTTTACCGTTAGTATTAATGGATAAAAAAGATATTGATGTTGATAATTGGAGTCAATCTAAAGAGAATGTTAGTTTCGCCAATGCAAAGTATAATTCTAATACTGTAGAAAGGATCAATGGTGTTGTTAGAGATATGATTAAATTAAATGTGATTTAATTACAATACAACCTACCAATTAACAGTGTAATAATTTTAGTCTGTGTGTTGAAAATTATGCACAATGTACAAAGTTTTTTCTAGTAGGTGGACTCCAAGAGACAAGTTCAAAGACAAATTAGTATTAGTAATACACTCTTGTTCGTAGATTGTAGGGCAATTTGATTTATTGTAAACGATGATTTTTTTGTAGGATCCAATGCCCCTTTCCACCACAAGGCTTTACGAGTGCAATTTCATATGAAAATAATAGTATAGTATACATTCAGGGACAACGAAACAGGATGCTCTATAGACAAAAACTTTTGATATCTCTAGTCATAAAAAAAATTATCGTGTTTTACAAACACGTATACATTAGTATTTAGTAATGATAACAATTGCAAATATTTCGTAACCGTTAGAGAAAACAGACGCACGTGATTAGGAAAGATAAAAATAATATTAGGTATCATAAAAACTTAAATAATATTTAAGTAAGTATACTCGTACATTTGGTTTAAAAATTATGTAAATATAGGTGTATACCTAAGTAGTACGTATTATGTAAACAAAATATCATATTAATATATAGCATTAAGTACGCATGTATAATAATTAGTTGTTAAGTGCAGTGAACTATATTAAAAAGCTCTGAACAATCAATAAAGATATTTATTATTTAGAAATACATCTTCGTATCAAAAAGTTTTTGTAATTATTCGATTATACTCGTACACTATACAGTGCTGATGTTGCTATGCATCAAATCAAATGGTTGCATGCTTCGATAGATATCATCTTCAGTAAACACAAAAATAGATACGATAAGAATAGGTACTAACTAATGACGTTTTATTACAGAGTTCACAGTTCACTATTTTTTTTTATTTTTTTTTATTTTACTTTTCAATAAATGGACTGTCAACAGGTAAACAATAATAAAATATGATTACAAACAAACAAATTCACAAAAACCCAATAACAGACTGACAAAAACGCAATACAAACATACATGCAAATGAAGACCCCATGCACATGCACTATTTGTTTTTTTCTTTTATTTTTTAAATTTATTTTTTTATTATATGTATTTTCACTCTTGTTTATACGCACCCAGATACACCCACAAATATCTCTCGGTGTTGGGGTGATATGGGAAGGGAGAGAGGATGGGAAGGGATATTTGTGAAGGGAAAGAGATGTCAGAGACCGTCGGAGAAGGCATCCCACCTCATCAATACTCTTCTGAATTCACTCAGAGTACATAGATCCTGGTCCCTACTTAACAAATCTTGGATAAGTCACGATATCAATTAATTTTTTTTTTACGCTGAGGCATGACTTTGCCAACACACTTCTCAGTATTATTAGCCCGAAGAGACTACATATTATCATTCATGATTCATGTATAAACTCATCGGCCTAATGCTGGGAAAAATTCACCTATCCAGATATCACGGATATCACAGGATTAGGCTCAACACGGGACCTAAAACACAAGCATTGTGCCTGAAATATCAGTACCATTTAAAAATCGCCTTACAATATTGCAAGTAGGTATTAATAATTACCGATTTTTGCATTTTTATGTATAAATTTTCCGGTAAATCTATTTTAAATTATTTTATTTGCAAACTAACAAGAATTACCATACAAGCTAGGTGTGTGCACTGTGCAGATAAGCTGTGTTGTTTTTTGGGTCTGCGCCTAGATTTCAGGTTTAAAGCAACCACTATGGTTTACATGGCTGAGAGTTCTCACGTGTAAAGCTGGTGCCCAAAGCCTGGCAATTTAATAAATAACGTAAATATTGTGACGCATGTAAGTATTTTAAAATCCTTACCAAACAATTTAGAAAGCTTGTTATGGAGTGTTTTGTTGACGAAAAATAAAATCATAATATTCTATATCTGTATAAGTACGTAATATTATGTATGGATCATTTATTATAGCTAGGTATAAAATAATGTTGTTTAAATTTTGGTTTCAAAACATTCAGATGCAAGGGTCGTGATTTCTGCCTGGGTTTATGTAGTAACATGTGTGGCCCTTAGGTAGATAAATACTTGGAATTAATATTTTTTTTAGTCAGTATCGTATTTGGTTTGAAGGAAGTCGTTATTATTAACACATGGGACATTGTTGAGACAAAATACATATACATACAGGGTAGGTATACGTACCTACATGCATAGATACGTACCTATCGGTATACTGTCTTTAGGTTATACAGAGAGAATATTAAGTTACAATGTATTAGGGAAGTGTATTATTTTTTTGCAATAGTAGGTATAGTAGACTGCAGCTACCCTTACCTATGAATTGTATATATGCCTAGCTATACCTAGATGTATTAGATTAGTAAGAATATTGTATAAGATGTAGTTGTAGGTAGTTATATGCAGGAATATGTTTTTTTTGTATACCACCAACCCCTACCACACATATGGGTGGATATTTGCAAGGAAATGAGATGATGCAACAAAGCGTCAAAAGCTGTTGTATAAGGGACGTCGTCGAGACAAGACCTCTCGGGTGAGAGGTGTCTCCTGACGCCGGGAGGCGTGCTTAGACGCCGCGGCGTCGGTTTGAGACCGGGAAGAGAAGCCCAGGAGTGTGGAGGTTTTTCTCCCTCCTGGAAAACTACTAGAGAAGTCCAGAGTGGCGACGAGAGGTTTCTCCGCCTCTGGCCATCCCACAAGGAGGAGGTTCAACGTGGAAGGAGGAGTAACTGCGCCTATCTGCGATCAGCAGGTAGGAGGACCATCCTGATGTCGTGGGGAGAGGCGACCCAAGATGGAATGAAGCCCAGAGTGGTGTCGAGTGTACCTCCGCTCCTCTGGCAGACTGGGGACGCCAAGGAGGGAAATAATTTTCGTGATTCGTGTTTGCGTAGAGATTTTTTTTTATTCGTGTGTGTGGGGGAAAGGAGTCATGGGGAAAATTACAATGTGAAATGGACACCGGGTTATTTAATTATGTTGGGGTAATTTTAAGTAGTTCATAGTTACGCGTAGCTATTTTTATTTTTTTTTCTTTATCATTTTTTTTATTATTTTGTGTGTTCAATAAATAAATTTTAAAAGTGGTTATCCGAGTTTCTTACTTGAAAGTTCCTACCATAATTACAGATAATATGCCAATAAGAGTCCAAGGAAAGTTAAGTGGAATCCTAATGGAGTTTAATGGGTATTAATTGGACTTGTATGAGAGGAGGAATTTTGGTCCCTCTCGTACAGTTTTGTTAATTTTTTTTTAATGGAAACTTATCTACCTCAACTGCTCGCCCCCCCCCCCCTTCTATTTACCCCCCCCGTATCAATTGGCGCTCCAACTAGTGGCCTTGTTCGCTGGAGGCTTTATGCCGAGGAACAACAAAGAACCTACCCCTGGGATTTGATTATGGAGAGGGAAAAAAAAGGGAAAGAGGGTAGTGAGTGAAATGAGTAATTTTTTGTGTAATTGTTTCGCGAGGTATTATTGGCATATTGCAAATTGTGGAGGAAATATGGGGTTTAAGCTTGGATACCAATTGGAAAATTTTCTTGTTGTATTGTGTATTCTTTTAGAGTAAATGGATTAATTAATTGAATTGTTGAATCGACTAAATAAATTGAGAAATGTAGTTTCGCGAATTTATCGGTCGTGTTGTGTGTTGCAGGCAACGGGTTGTCCTAGCTGAGAAATTAAATCCGCGAAATCGAGTAGTTAACGTGTAAGAAAGACTTGCGAGGTGTTATGGAAATTATGTGAAATCCATTTGCTGTAGAAAATTATGAAATGATGTAATTTGAATTTTTAAAATGTGTTATTTTGTCATTGTCCAGACCGGTAAGGAATGCATCGTAGTTATGTGGGGAAAATATAAAAATTACACAGTGAATTAAATTGAAAAATTGATTAGCGGGCAAAAGTAGTAATGGTTTTAATTATTTTTCCATAAAAATAATTTGGCGCCTAAATTGTACTAGAATGATAATATTTTAACTTGTGATTTTTTTTAATGTGGTGAAATGTAATTTTATTTGCTGTAAAGGGCGATAGGTATAAGGGGGTAGGTACCGTCTGCGTTTTAAATGGGAAAATTGTGTGCCGCGAAACAGAGAATGAATGTAGTTCACAGTGTATGATGTTATTGGAATTTGGGGTAACCAGGGAATATGAGAAATGTGGATTTTGGTTTTGGTTAATTGTGGTATTTTGTTTTGATAATTAAGTGCTTTTGCGAAACGATGGTGAGGAAATACTAGGTATGCAATAAGAAATTTGCGGGGAGGGCGCTGAAAGGGTGCGTAAGAGTAATACGCGATGGTTACAGAGGTGGAGATATGGAGGAGTGTTAGTTAGTGAACGAAGTATGAAGATAGGCTCTGAATGAAACAAAGGTCACTACGCGGAATGATGTAGTTGGCCTGACCGTACCAAGTGGAGGTACGTGTCGCGTTTCTGCCAGGGGCGGTGAGAGGTCAAAGTAGAGAGGATAGAGTGAGGCTTAGAGGGCTACGGAGGAAATAATGGCGACTCCGCGGAAGGCGTGAGAGCCTGACATATCTAAGGGCGGATATTGTCACATTTCCAAAGAAGGCTGCCTGCTGCTTAGACGTGCGGAAGTTGAAAGAATGAGATAAGAGAGAGTTTTGTGACGGAAGAACTAGGTTCTGTGAAGGGTTGGTTAGAGAGAATAGTTTGGGAAACGTAGACTGTATAGTGTTGGATAGAGCGAAGGAAAAAGATTGCATACCTAGGTATACCTTGACCGAGTGAAATTGATTTAATGGGTAAATTATAAAACATGTAAATTGAAGTGATTTTGTTATAAAGAGGTCAGTAAGTTGGTACCTACCTACGTACCTACATGCCTAGAGCTAGAATGGGTTGTTTTAGAAATATAGTAGATGCTGAAATGTATAATAAACTGGGCTTGTGTTGGGTTTTCGCGATTTTGTGGTTATTTCTGAATGGGTTCAGCGGGGGCTTTTTATGTTTGATTTTTCGTCAAAAAAGGAGTGGCGAAATTGTTATGGAGTGTTTTGTTGACGAAAAATAAAATCATAATATTCTATATCTGTATAAGTACGTAATATTATGTATGGATCATTTATTATAGCTAGGTATAAAATAATGTTGTTTAAATTTTGGTTTCAAAACATTCAGATGCAAGGGTCGTTATTTCTGCCTGGGTTTATGTAGTAACATGTGTGGCCCTTAGGTAGATAAATACTTGGAATTAATATTTTTTTTAGTCAGTATCGTATTTGGTTTGAAGGAAGTCGTTATTATTAACACATGGGACATTGTTGAGACAAAATACATATACATACAGGGTAGGTATACGTACCTACATGCATAGATACGTACCTATCGGTATACTGTCTTTAGGTTATACAGAGAGAATATTAAGTTACAATGTATTAGGGAAGTGTATTATTTTTTTGCAATAGTAGGTATAGTAGACTGCAGCTACCCTTACCTATGAATTGTATATATGCCTAGCTATACCTAGATGTATTAGATTAGTAAGAATATTGTATAAGATGTAGTTGTAGGTAGTTATATGCAGGAATATGTTTTTTTTGTATACCACCAACCCCTACCACACATATGGGGGGATATTTGCAAGGAAATGAGATGATGCAACAAAGCGTCAAAAGCTGTTGTATAAGGGACGTCGTCGAGACAAGACCTCTCGGGTGAGAGGTGTCTCCTGACGCCGGGAGGCGTGCTTAGACGCCGCGGCGTCGGTTTGAGACCGGGAAGAGAAGCCCAGGAGTGTGGAGGTTTTTCTCCCTCCTGGAAAACTACTAGAGAAGTCCAGAGTGGCGACAAGAGGTTTCTCCGCCTCTGGCCATCCCACAAGGAGGAGGTTCAACGTGGAAGGAGGAGTAACTGCGCCTATCTGCGATCAGCAGGTAGGAGGACCATCCTGATGTCGTGGGGAGAGGCGACCCAAGATGGAATGAAGCCCAGAGTGGTGTCGAGTGTACCTCCGCTCCTCTGGCAGACTGGGGACGCCAAGGAGGGAAATAATTTTCGTGATTCGTGTTTGCGTAGAGATTTTTTTTTATTCGTGTGTGTGGGGGAAAGGAGTCATGGGGAAAATTACAATGTGAAATGGACACCGGGTTATTTAATTATGTTGGGGTAATTTTAAGTAGTTCATAGTTACGCGTAGCTATTTTTATTTTTTTTTCTTTATCATTTTTTTTATTATTTTGTGTGTTCAATAAATAAATTTTAAAAGTGGTTATCCGAGTTTCTTACTTGAAAGTTCCTACCATAATTACAGATAATATGCCAATAAGAGTCCAAGGAAAGTTAAGTGGAATCCTAATGGAGTTTAATGGGTATTAATTGGACTTGTATGAGAGGAGGAATTTTGGTCCCTCTCGTACAGTTTTGTTAATTTTTTTTTAATGGAAACTTATCTACCTCAACTGCTCGCCCCCCCTCCCTTCTATTTACCCCCCCGTATCAAGCTTTAAGAAAAATATCGTCAATATGTACTCGTATTGTTATCATGTATTTTAATATGATTTGTTGTTTTCATTATGTTACAAACATGTTTTTTTTTTAAATAACTTAAATAAATATAAACAAAACCCCTATACTTTTTATTTAAATCGGTTCATAAATAAAAAAGATATCAGGGTTTTTCTGCCATTTTAAACTTTAAATCGCTCTCCTAAAAAGTTGACCAAGTGGCGCTTGGGTCGGGGTGGGGAGCGAGCTGCGATATCTATTATATTTATTTACGAGTAATTTATTATTATTTATATTATGTAAGTTATCCCTTTCTTTTCTCGGGTTGACTGCAAGATATTGCGTTTGCAATAAGTCCGCCTTGTGGCACACTATATAATTTTTGTAATTAGGTATGCATATTTTGTTTTGACCAATAAAGATTTATTTATTTAGAATCACAGTCACCTGTTTTCATGTCCCCAAACAGGAGTGACATGCACGCCCGAGGACGCACTACTGGCGAATGCCGGGGGTGTCCGGGTGGCCGAACATTGGAGATACAAAATTTGATAGTGTTCCGGACACGGAAAGTAAATAAGTATTTATTTAATTTATTTATTTAACTTACGTATCGTTCAAATATCATCATTTACATAATAATATTGTTCTGAAGAGAAGTATTCTCCGTTTATCTCAAAGGCAGAAAGAAGAGATGTGTCAATATGTAATTATGAGTTGAGGTGTCGATAGAGAGGAGAGTCACACCATTGATAAGATTGTAATGATTCACAATTCACATTGTATGTATGGTAATCTAAAATTATAATACCTATGATATCTAATCAGTAATATCTACATATTGATATTTTATGAATTATGTGTTACGTCTACCTGTTAATATTTTTGACTCAGGTCCGGATTACATAATATCGGATAGCTTACGATACCTTCAGGCCCAGTCGATGACAAAGATGGATGGATTGAGTCAGTGTGTGGTAACTAGATTGAATTTATCTGAAATCTACTGAGACGAAGAAAGGTTTAATAGAACTAAGATAACGAAAAAAGAGGTTCTTAATTGTTTATTGTTTATTGTTCATCATCGTCCCTAGGCCCTAATTTCAGGCAGTCGGACTCGTCAAATCTTGAGGTTAATATTCGATGCAGTAGTCGGTCCTCTTGAACTTCCATAAAATTGGGTAAGAAAATTAATAAATTTATATTCATATTTTTACAATAATAAATTCTAATTAAAAACACAACAGACAACAGACATCTTTCATTTTTTATTTCAAGGTGTGTGACAAGTATTTTGCCTAGTCTTCTTGAATTTTTGACTAAGAAGTTAATTGGCTCTAAATTTCAAGGGTGAGGCTACTAGAACTTATTATGAATGTTTCAATAAGATCCATTTATTTATTTAATCTTTAAGTGAACAAGAAATACGTATAAACATAAAAAATGGACACAGTACAGATTATAAATCGTTGTTCACTAGGGCGAACTTATCGCAGAACTGCGATTTCTTCCAGTTAACCCCAATATTTTATGTAACAAGCGGTAAAACCTCTGATTTCCCCTATTATGGGAGACGCTATGATCGTAACTATAATGGGATTTTGAAATGACAAATTTACATATTCATGTGATTTGTATACAGAATACAATACTGTTCCTGGCTATCTATTGATAAGAGCAGGTATTATCGAGTTTAAGTGTTATCAATATGCAGGACTATGAATATTTATTATTATCCACGTATTGACGTGTTAGTATATTGTTATATCCGATTATTGCTAAAAATATTTAAATTCAGGAAGTGACATTTTATATATAAATGCATCGATGGTAAGCTTTTAATTCTAAGTTATAATTCTAAGATGTATACAAGAGAGTTACAAATGATCGAAAAAAAATGTTATATAGTAACTCCAGTGTTTATTATCATTTTGATTCTAATAGGTACATATGGTGTATGAATGAAGTAAAAAGACATATGCTGGATTCCACAAACTTCTTAGGTGAGGAATGACGGAGACTGGGGCCACTTATCATTATTTTTCATACTATATTTGCGCTAGGTGGCTCCTATCTCCGCCATTTCTCACCTAAAAAGTTGGTGAAATCCAGCATTACTCGTATTGTTTAATATAGTACAAATTTTGTGATACATGTTTGAAGGTAAGTAATCTTATTCTGTGTCGCGATCTAATGTTTTAAGTTTCGATGCCTGCATCTACATTTTGCTCCTCAAATAATAACTTTCCAATGTCTCAGCTGCTTGAAATTTTGCACACATAATTTGTGACAGTTTCAAATTGTGGTTCTCTGATCATCGTCAACACATTACAATTAGCAAACTTTAATTACTTTAGTAATTTATTTATTTATTTATTAGAAATATAAGCGTAGTTCTTTAAAAATATTACAACGTCGTCCATATAATCTTCATGCATAAGCAAACGATTTATTTTGAAAACTCTAGCGTGAAACCTTTAGGTTAACTGAGAAGAATCTCCCTGTGAACAAATTTGTTTCCGAATATGAAACACACAGTATTTTGCAGGGTAATAGAGTCGCCATTGCCTCGGAAACCAGGGTGGTGACAGTGGGTGAGGTTACTGAAGAGAACAATCGGAAGAGTAACCGCATCACAACCTCCAAGTATACTTTTTATGGATTTCTGTTTCAAAATATATACGAACAATTCAGAAGATTCGCCAATATGTACTTCCTAATCGTGGCGATTATTGCTGTGTCTATCGGTGAGTCAATCAATTATCTATCACTAACAATATAATTAAACCATAAAAGCCATGACGTGGACACTTATACTTATTATTTGTTGTTATCATCCTTGTTGCAGGGATATTGAAGGTGTCATTCCGGACGGTGTTGCTGGGGGGTGCCCTTCCGGCTAACCCTGGGGCCGTCTGAGTAACTTTGTTATTATTACCGTGAAGGTGCAGAATATTTACGGCTTCCTTTATCGAGTTAAAAAAAACTAGCACCATAGCTCATCCTCAATTATCCTCAATATGTATTGAGGCAAAGATATACGATATATGCCGATTGGTGTTAGTTTTAAATAATGTTGGTTAAGTTTTAAATAATAACCTATAGTTGGATCTTTTGAATTCCGGCTACGGTGGTAAGACGAGGTCAGGAAGGACGCAATCGAACTTCTCCAGGCAACAGATTGGAAGGCCGCAGCAGGGAACAGGAGAGGTTGGAGGAAAAGTCTCATGGAGACCAAGGCTCGATATGGGCCGTACGGCCATCGAAGAAGAAGAAGAAGAAGCCAGATAAGCAGTTGATTTATAAATAGTTTTTTTATTTCAGAAAGTCCTGTGTCATCCATTACGAGCATCGCACCTTTAGTATTTGTCCTTTCTGTTACAATGATTAAGCAGGGATATGAAGATTTGCTACGGCATAAAGCTGATCGTGCTGTCAACAATGAAAAAGGTATAGAAATTGTATTCTTCTTCTTATGTCATATCTATCATATGTCATAATATATCCTTTAATTTATCCTTGAATTATTTTAATTTACAAATTTTATTCTTGTAAAGCGTTGGATTATTTCTACATTCCGTAGTATATACAATGTAGTATTCCCACAACAGTGTAAAAGAATTAAGGATGAACATTGTCGGGCTTACGACCGACCTCGGCTGGCTTAAGTGATCACTTTACACTCGAGAAACATTCGCCATTTCAATACCACCCTCTCCCTTCAACAGTAAGAAATGCAACAATACACGGGTACTCAGCAGAGGTGGGCACCGTTAATCAAAAAGTTAACTTCGTTAATCGATAATCCGTTAACTAAAAAGTTAACTTCGTTAATCGTTAAAGCGTTACATTTTGAAAAATGTAACGGAAGTTAACGTTAATCCGTTAAAGCGTTAATGGAAAAAATCGCGGTTAAATGGCATGAAATAGAACTACATAAGTACTACTACTGTCACACTATCGCGATTTATCCCAACAAACAGGGTACTCAAATACAAACAATATGCCTACAACAAATAAAACACACAGAATGGGTGGCGAGTCTCATTCTTGGATAAGAAGTAAAATGTCTTATAGAAATTTTACAAACACCTAGGTACGTTTTTTATTACACTCGCCCATGGACGTTGCTAGCTTCAGAGTTTAAAAGGCCCCGCAGCAGATTTTTTTTTTGTGGGAGTGTAGAAGGTCATCATTTGTTGAAATAAAAATGCAGGATTTAGAAGGACAAAATTTGACTTTTGATCTGAATTTCTTTTCCAACGCCCGAACCACATACGATACCGCACATAACCTAATAAACCCTTGGATTATCTAATGCGAACGCCCCCAATGGATGATGTCTATGCAAACAATACAATATTAACGGACTTAATTAACGGAAGTAAAATGTAACGGAAGTTAAATAATCCGTTAACATTTTTTGGAGGTGAGAAAAGCGTTAAATCGTTAACCAAAATGTTAACTTCGTTAATTAACGATTAACGGATTAACGCTTTTCTGCCCAGCTCTGGTACTCAGTATACATGTAATTTTACAACACAGCCGTCGCTCCTCGTGGTGTAGTGGATATGATCCCTACTATGCGAGACGAAGGTCTTGGTTCGAATCCCAGCTGGGGTGAACTGAAATGGCGAATGTTTCTCGAGTGTAAAATGATCACTTAAGCCAGCCGAGGTCGGTCGTAAGCCCGACAATGTTCATCCTTAATTCTTCTACACTGTTGTGGGAATACTACATTATTTTTAAAAATATGATTTTGATGTCTTTTACTTTCAGTGAATGTCATACGAAATTCTACTCTTCAACCTATTAAGTCTCATCAGATTCGACCTGGAGAAATCATTAGAATTTCTAGAGACTGCGATGTCCCCTGTGATGCTGTATTGCTATGGACTTCAGATTCACGAGGAAAGTGCTTCGTTACAACAGCTAACTTGGATGGAGAGACTAGCTTGAAACCATTAAAAGTACCAGCACCACTAGTGAATACGTCCATTGGTATGAAATTATAGATACGAACTCGATATTATTCCATTTCCCAATTATTTCTTCTTTTTCTGCAGCCACTTAGGTCCATTATTGGACATAGGCTGCCTCTTTGGTCCTCCACAGCTTCCTGTATTGGGCACACTGCATCCATCCACCACCGGCACATTTTCTGATATCGTCTGACCACCTTGCCTGGGGACTGCCGACGCTTCTTCGGCTTGTTCTTGGTCGCCATTCCATTATCTTGTTGGTCCATCTGGAGTCTTGGCATCTGGCAACATGCCCAGCCCAGCTCCATTTAAATTTGATTTCAGTCTCTTTGCAAAACGTGAAACTATTGACCAATTGCATCACCCGGAAGCAAAATCGAGTAGAGTAGTTAAGAACTCTTATTTTTTTTCAGATTTACTGCAAACTAACAAAGTTACTCTTGAATGCCTTCAACCCGAGGCAGATATTTACACGTTTTATGGTAAAATAAATGTTGATCATAGCGAAGATCAGTCTCCTATTGGGATTGATAATCTTCTTTTAAGAGGATCGAGAGTGAAAAATACCGAATGGGCAATTTGTTGCGCTCTTTATACAGGCAAGTCTATGGAATTGTACTGTCGATCGGGTAATGATAGAAAATACTCAACATTGGTTCTTTTATTCGTATTAACTGATTATTTATTTTCAGGAAAGGAAACCAAGCTTTCACTGAATTCCCGAATAACTAGAAATAAGTTCACATCAAGCGAGAAATATATAAATAGTTTTTTAGTGTTTTTTCTCATTATTTTGGTTATCGAAATGGAGGCTTCCTTTTTTACAAAGAGATATTTGGAGTCACAATATCCAACCCACCAGATATACATCGGGGATTATAAGAGTGACAATAGTTTCAAATCCATTGCTCAAGACACTTTCTCCTTCATGCTCTTATATTTTTATTTTATACCCATATCACTCTACGTAACTATTGAATTTCACAAATTTATTGGTAAGTTTTTAATTGATGGAAATATTCTTCTACAAAAGAGTAATTAGTGCAATAATAATTCTGTATATTGGAATTAATATTACTGTTTAATCAATTTCAGGTGTTTTATATTTCAACTGGGATTTGGAATTGGTATGCCCAGAAACAAACCAAGCTGCACTGGCAAACAGTTCAGATTTGAACGAAGAACTCGGCCAAGTAGAAATACTCTTCTCTGACAAAACTGGTACATTGACAAAGAACGACATGTACTTCCAGATGTGCTCAGTGAATGGAGAACTTTATGTGGAAAGGGATAAAAAGTTGTATGAGATGTCTCTAGACTGGTGTACAGGCGAAACAGTGGAAGCAATTGAAGATTTAAATGTACGTAAACTAGCAATGAGTAGCAAACAATTTCAGCCGCAAATTACGATCTTCTTCTTCTCTAGCCTTCTTCCCTCAACTGCTGGATATTGGCCTCTTTCAACTTCTTCGACTTACCTCTGCTCGAACCCTTCCGTATCCAGGTTCCCTTCTTAGCGATTTAAACAATATCGTCGGTCCATCTTTACGATCATCGCTTGTAAATTAATATTTTCTAGGAATACAGATTTTTAGTACATATTTTTTTTCTGTTTTTAGCCAGATTTGAATTTTTTCTTCACAACTCTTGCGCTATGCCATGCCGTACAAGTAGAGGAGACAGAGTCTGTTAATGAAATGAACAATAATTTCGATATGAATGAAGAAATTATTCCTGTGTATCAATCCATGAGCTCTGATGAGATCGCATTTGTGAGGGCTGCAGCAAATAGAGGTATAGTCTTCTACGGAGAAGAATCCAATGACTTACTCATAAAGGTTAAGAATGGATATATAGAAAAATACGAAAAACTCCAAGTTTTGGAATTTTCATCAGCCAGGAAGAGAATGTCAGTAATTGTTAAAGACCAAAATGGAAAGGTAGGGATCGAATTAGCTGTCGATGAATTAATGAATTATGTCACTAATTTTCTTTTATCATTAATCTTTAAAACAATCTAGAAAATGGTTTACTTTCTTTTAGATTTGGTTACTTTGCAAGGGTGCCGAGAGTTCTATTATACCACTGTGTAAAAACAGTTCCGAAGTCAAAGACATCAATTCGCACATACAGTTCTTTGCTGAAAGAGGTCTTAGAACCCTTGCTGTCGCGTACAAAGAACTTTCACAGAAGGAATACGCTGTTATATGTGATGGTTGGTATATGCATTTTGTAATTAACTTTCCCGAATATTCATATTCTATAAAATGGGGAAAATGACAACAAAAAATATGCAAACGTTATTTACAGAAATTATTCGTTCCAACATGGATGTTCACGGTCGTTCCAGTAATACAGAAAAGTGGAAATCCGTTGAAGAAGGATTGACTCTTCTAGGTGCTACAGGTGTAGAAGACAGACTTCAGGATTGTGTTGCTGAAACACTGGAATCTCTCAGAGAGGCTGGAATTAAGATTTGGGTGTTGACTGGCGATAAGGTAGGCGTATAGAAGGTCACAGGCATATCTATGAATGTTGAGCTAATCAAAAATAAAATTTCATTAACCGGTTATTTACTCATGCTTTCCAAAACATGATTTAATTACAGGTGGAGACTGCAATCAATGTAGCACAATCATGTGGCCATATTCCTCCAAGGTCGGAGAAACTTTTCTTGACTGAGATTCGCTCTAGTGACATTTTAGAAGATCAACTGAATGTTTGTATGAGAAGAGCTGAATTTGTGTATGCGAATGATATACCCTTGACTCTGGTCCTAGACGGACACACATTTGCTCTTATTTTAGGAACAGTATTCCAGGACAATTTTGTGAACATGGCCTTGAAATGTGAGGCAGTAATTTGTTGCCGATTATCTCCAATACAAAAATCACAGGTAGTGTTTAAAATGTCAATGGCATTGAGTAGGATTTTGATAAAAATAACAATTCGACTATAACTTTATATTTATTTATTTTCTAGATTGTAAAAATAATTAAGAATAGTAAAGGACATCCAATAACAGCGGCCATTGGAGATGGAGCCAATGATATATCGATGATTCAAGAAGCCCATGTTGGCTTTGGGATGTTTGGAAGAGAAGGACGACAAGCAGCCAGGTTAGTCACTAAGTTTGAATTCTATTCAACACACATGTTGGATAATTTTGTTACTATATTAATTCATACTATGATTCTTTCAGATGTGCGGATTTTGCCTTTAAAAAATTCATGATGTTAAAAAGAATCCTTTTAGTTCATGGGCATTGGTACTATCAAAGAATGGGAACTCTAGTGCAATATTCATTTTATAAGAATTTAGTGTTTGTCAATCTATTGGTGAGTGTCCACTGTTTTATTGTTTACTAGTATGACTAAATTAGTATCTTCTCGTCTTCTTATCAGCCCACTCCCGTCCACTCCTGGACGAAGGCCTCCTCCATCTGCTTACACACCGCTCTACCTTGCGGGCTCTCAGGATCCATTTGACATCAACGTACTTGACTAGGTCTTTTCTCCATCGTAGTGGCGTAGGAACGATTCTAGTAGTCGTTCTACGTTTCCAGGTTATGACTTTCTTCGACCAATTATCATCTGGATCTCAAGCCATTTGACTTGCCCACCTCCATTTGAGAGATTCGATACGCTTGGCAAAATCTGTTACTCTTGTTCTTAGCCGTATCGTTTCGTTTCTTACTCTATCCCTTAAATCGGTATCATTTATATTAAATTTGGATGTCATTGTCCAATAGGTTTCATGAAAAAAATAATCAACTGTAGACCCACAGTTAATAAAAACGAATTATTTTTTCTTTTCAGTTATTTTTCCAGTTTTATTCAATGTTTTCAACACAATCAATATTCGATTCCGTATTTCTGATGTTATTTAATGTGTTATTTGCTGCTGCTCCAATACTAGTGATATCTTTGACTGAAAAGTGCCATCCAGAAGAACTTCTTCTAAGGTAAGCGGTTAAGAAATTTTGCAAAATATTGTTTTTCCACCTTTTAATTTATTTATTTCCACCTTTTTAAGGAGTACATGGTTGGCGCAGTTGGTTGAGGCGGCAGTCTCTCGAGCGGGAGGTGCCAGGTTCAAACCCCGGCGCTGGCGATGTATTTCACACTTTGCGATACAGGCTTTTAGCCTAGTTCAAGGTGTGCAGGAAAGTATTTGGGTTTGTGTATGCAAGCCCAGATACTTTTATAAAAAAAAAAAAATTAGACACATCATTTGGCGCTAGTGTGTTTAGGGAGAAATGAAACACTGGATCGGAAGCTGTGAAATACTAAAGGATTGGTAGAGATTAACAAATAATTCGTTAACTTATGGAAAACATGGCTCAAACCCCTTAACCGACAGAGAACCGACACAAGAGCAGCTATTAGGTTTTGGGAAATGGAAGTACATTCCTGAAGACAGCTCAAATTAATTAAGAGAAATTCTAAAACGAAGCTGGTCCTCTTAATTGGAAAAAGATTAAGAAGTTATTAATATTTGCTTTTTATTTTTTAGTGAACCATGGCTGTATAAAAAACAAGTGGATAATAAAGTTCTGTCATGGCCAAGTTTTTTCGGTTGGACATTTCTTGGGATATATCATTCTGTGATAATATTTTACTTCACATATTTGGTGTGGCACAATAACCCGGTGATAAGTGAGGATGGATTGCCTGCGGGGCAATGGTAACGTATTCCAAACATATTTTATAATTGACTAGAGTTTCAGACATGTAGTCTGAAAGATTCGATTTACAGCATCATTTCAATTTTTCCGTTTCTTGATGAGGACATCCATACTCATACATACGAGTATGGATATATTTTATCAATCAACAGTAAACCAAGAAAGTTCTCTCTTCTGAAAAATACTTACCTACCACTCAGAAAATAATTATCTGTTAATTAGACACAGGTAGACCCACAGTTCAACGACATGATTGCAATTTTTTGGCCGAATCACTTTAACGCTCTATAGTAATGAAGTGTATTTTTAAATGTTCTCTTTGGATCGCTTTGAATCTATTGAGAAGACTGATTATATAAATAACGCTCAGTTTAGTTTCTGACGACCAAGCTTGCTTGCGAAATTTATCATTGCCCAATGCCCAACCTTCAAACTTTTTCCTTTGAGGGATGTGATGTTTTGACTTCTTTTGACCATACGATAAATAAATAAATAAATATTGAGAAGAGAGTTTTTTTTATAACGAAACATTATTTAATATCAGTAAATAATTCCAGGTGTTTTGGAGGTGCAGTGTTCAGCAGTCTCATTCTCGTTGTCAATCTGAAGCTATGGCTGTCAGCAAGATACAGCACATACATTTTCATACTGTCAGTTGTTCTGTCAGTGGGGTCATTCCTCGTGATTGCAAATCTTTATTCTCTCATACACATGTAAGTAAATAGAACTCCCAATCAAACCTGAAATATTTACAAGAGTAGAGTTTTGGTTATAAATCTTACTAATTAAGACTCAGAAATACAGGAGTGCTAACTCTGGATTTCGCAACCGAATACCTCAGAGAGACGCTTGAGACCATATGGGTCGATAAGATGATGGAGTGACAAATACACAATCCGTCTATTCGGTCAGCAAAGGTTGAGGTTCTGTCGTCTGTTATTCCTTATGGATCATGTCACGACAATACGCCACAATTGATTGTTCTTAATCAACCCTAGTCCTTAAATCAGACACGTACGCTGGATTTCACCAACTTTTTAGGTGAGGAATAGCAGAGATAGAGGCCACCTAGCACAAATTTGTATGAATAATAATGATAAGTGGCTCTCCGCTATTCCTCACCTAAAAAGTTGGTGAAATCCAGCATTAGACTCGTCAAGTTTACACAGTTAAAATATTTTAATAGTAACTTTCTTTTGTATTTTCAGAAATTACGACGGAGATGTTTTATGGACATTCATTAGACTGGAAGAATCTTTGACATTCTGGTTGCTATCGGTTTTGATTGCAATCACGTGCCTCCTTCCAGATTATCTAACTTTAGTGTATAAGTCGCTCATCAGGAAACATATTGTGAAGGCACCAGTACAAGTTGAAACAATACAACTCGTTGTGTCTAAATTATAAAAAAAATAGTGATAATAGCTAAATTATAAGAAATTAGTAATAATAACTAAATTATAAGAAACTTTCTTCTGCAAACGGTGCGGTGATTATCGTCTTGAAGTCAGCGATAGGACCCCCTCTCCACCCCCAGATATTTATCAACAAATGCCTGAAATGTGACTCCTACGATGAAGAAAAATCCTATAATTTTTCGTTTCCTATAAAGTTTTCTCATCAGTTTCACAAAGAAACTATCGGGAAGACAGCGCTCAAGTCACAACAAACAAAATTATTTTAAAGTTATTTCAGTGTGTAATTTCTCATTTACGTTTTTTTCGTAAACATGTAAATTACACAATATAGATACTTGTACTTGAAACTTTATTTATATATGTAAGGTATGCTAATTTAAATACATTATGACGTATATGTATAATTAATTAATAATATATAATTATGGGTGAATGTAAAATCGGGAGCGGGTTCAATCCCCGACCTACTCCACTTCACAACACAAGCTTAAAAGCTTTCTGTGAAGTGTGCGAAGATGTATTTGGGTTTATTTCGATAAACCCAGATTCATTTTGTATAAAAAAATAAAATAAATAAATAAAAATAAAGTTGAGATGGTTTTGGACACGTAGAGAGAATGAGTGAAGACAGAATAACGAAAAGAGTGTACACTGTGCATCGCTGAGAGAGTTAGTTTAGAAGCGTGACTGTCCAGGTTAGTACCTGTCGCGACCATGTCGACCAGGTTCTCAAGTATGGTCGCGTACTGAGTAAAAGGAACTGACGAGCAAGTATGACTAGTTGCATGAACATGACTTGTGATCGTGGTAGCGTTTAACTTTGAAATGATGTTACGCTAAGTAAGACTTTGGTGCAGTTGAGCTTTTTAGCCCACAGCGAGCAATGATGCTTGGAGTCATGGATACGTCACATGGATACGTGGATACATATGGATATGTCATATGGATACGTGGAAGATATCTCCACTGGACCTGCGGTTGAGTCATGCTTTATACTTCAGACACGCTATTTCACTAGAGTAATTTATTTCACGGTCATTACGTAATTTTATGTTTTTTTTTAAAGAGTAATGAGATATTTTTATAAAGTACCTATATTTTATTTATGCCTGAACCTTGAACGTTGAATTATACGAGGCCTCTCGAAAGTCAACGAAATCCCCGTATCAACTTTTGACTGGCCAAAAAATGCATACGACATTAGTAAAAATTTACTATATTTCATACATCAAATTTCCAAGTACAAACTGTTTGTTGTTCAGTAGAGTACAATTGATCACTGTTCACAAATCACAATGAAACAGACTACCAATACTTGACGCGACGGTTGAGGGGTCCTCTTTTCCTCCTGTCCTCGTGAGAAAAGCACTGCAACGTCGCATTGAATGGTGCAGTCTTTCAGTCTCTCCATGTTTACATGAGGAAAATTAACGGTCGAACTAAAATAGTAACTGAAGGTTACGTCATGTAAGTAAATATATTTTAATAGACACCTACAATCTACATACCTATATTTACCTAACAACTTGCGTCACGTTATGTAATTGAATGATTATATACATCCTCAGTAGATATTTTAATAAAATGTACCATATTTAGTTTGTCATAAATTATATTATAAACTTTATCACATGCGTATCTACATCATAATAATATTATCACATTGCATACTCATAGAGCTAGAAATGTCTTTCGAAAGAAGAAGAAAAAAAAACTATATGTATGGTTATCATAACTAGTATGTTTTGGAAACGGAAATGGTATCAATAAATTCCTACAATAGATAATTCTACATGGATCCCACTTCTTATTTGACAATCCAAAGCTGACCTCGGATATGGCTACTTCCGGTTGGTTTAGGAAACCGGAAATGACACCCGACCATTCTTCATAATATATACTTTAATTTATGATTATTTTCCCAACATCAGAAACTTTATAGTTTCTAAGAAAATTCCCGGTGTAAATACGAGTATGTATAAATATGACGAAATATATTTGATTAAGTACTTCAATAATCAAAGGTATAAATAATACCCAAAGTACAAAATATCTATCATGAACAATAGATGCCTTAGTAAGTAATTGTTAGTTGGAGATTTTATTACACGTTTTATCAAACGATGAGTTTGCAAATAGTATAATGTATGAAAAGCGACAGTGATGAATCTGTTCTCCTTATGTAGCCTCTATATAAATAATAATGCTCTATGATATTTTATATTACAAGAGTTCCCCTCTGTTCATCTGCCTAACTACACGCATGACATTTTTATTTACTACCTGCCACACTAAATATTTCAGTTATGCAACTATGTAGACATTATTCAGTGCTCATTTTCATGAAGTCTCTGTATGAAATCAATTCAGTCACTCGATCTCCATTCGGTTAGACGCGATCTCCGACATGAGCTGTGAATTAAATGAAGAAGATAAATACATAAACATTCAGAATGTCGTTAAAAATATATCACTCGAACGGAATTACAAATCACACGATTTTAAACTTATTTTTAAGTTCGCTAAAGGTGAAAACTATTTGGGAGATATAGAGAGAGCTACTCTAGAAGGTGTTAAGGAGAATGGTGAAACAGAAACGCTCCATTTCATAATAAAAACTCCTCCATCGAATGTTAGGGAAGAGTTTCCCGTTAATGTATATTACGAAAGAGAATTATTCGCTTACAGTATTTTCCTACCAACGTTGATTAAAATGCAAGACGGATTGAGTTTACAACAAAATGAAAAGATTAGATTCGCTAAGTTGTATGGTGGATCTGCTGAAAATTTGAATGAAGTTCTCATTTTGGAAGACTTGAATTGCGATGGTTATAAGATGTACGATCGATTGAAATCTTTGGATTATGATCATCTAATGGTTGCAATAAAGACAATTGCAATGTATCACGCATATTCATTCGCTGCTAAACACCTTATTCCGGAATTGTACTCGGAAGCCATCGCAAATTCTTTTGGTAGAGATGATTTAGGTAAAAGTTTCGGGGAAGCGTTCGAGCAATGTAAAGAAAAATCAATTAGTGTTATAAAAAACGACGATCACAGAGAAAGAGTGGCCAAGTATTCAGAAGGAGAAGTATTTAACAAATTATTGGATATACTGGATGCAGGAGCTACTGGAGAATTACCGTATAACATTATATGCCATGGAGATTGTTGGATCAACAACTGTCTTTTTCAATACGATGAGGTAAATATTAAAGAAAATGTACTAAGGTAATAGTAATAATAATATTTAGTTTAACTACCAGAGAATTATCTTCATTAAATTCTCAAAGACGGTCTCATATGTTCTGACAACAAAGAAAATACATGGCGTAAAACGGAAGCCAGCTATGATAGTCTAGCGCTGTTGATAAAACAAAATTCACTAAATAATCTAGTCTGTTTGACTCTAAGGATTTGCTCTGTTTGCTTATAGTTATTTACGTATTAGTCAAATTAATTATAAATCCAAGTAACCAAGTACCGTAATGAAAAACTCTATTACACAAGAACCAATTGTTGGCAGAAAGTATAAATTGAAGGTTAACGGTTCAACTTTTTGTAGTAGGTACTCTCAACTGCTTTTGTTAATGCAGTTATTAATGGCTTAGCAAGGTCTCACAAGTAGAAATATTGTGTATTTTACACCAGGAAGAATAACAGAAAATAATATGACATAACACAACAAACCCTGGCTATTCACAGTCAATGTTATCGCTGCTTATATCAACAGATTACATCATTCATCACATGATCCTATATTGTTATCAACTTCAATCGCATTGTTATCAAACTCAAGTGTTTGATTGATGATGTTTTTTACTTTACAGAGTGACAAGCCTTTGAATATGGTGCTGATTGATTGGCAGATGAACAACTATTCTTCACCAGTAACTGACCTGGCGTACATGCTCTTTAGCAGTACGGATGAGAACATAAGATCTAAATACTGGGATGAAATATTTGAAACATATTATGACACATTGAAAAGTCGCTTAGATGTCCTTCAATGCGACGTAAATGTTTGCTATCCAGAGGAAGTGTTCAAACAACATATAAAAGAGAAACTTCCAATTGGTTTAGTTTGGTCTTTCATGTTAATACCAATCGTCCTCAACAATAAAGATGCTGCCATGGACTTGAATGACTTTATCACAAAAGATGGATCAAATAATATTGAATCCATTAAATACTCACAGGATTGTATAGAGAGGTTAAATGGGATTGTGAGGGATTTTGTGAAATTAGGCTACATTTAGGCTATAAGAATAATATTCTTTCCCTGTATGACCACATCTCAGCTCAAAAAGCTAATCATCAGAGCTTGGTCATGCTATACTAAATTTATTGTCAAATATACCTACTGCATTTATGTTACGTTAATATTAAATAACATAGACCCAAAATAGGCCCATCTACTTTGTATAAAAACTGGTTTTATTATATCTATGCAAATAAAATTACATCTCCGGTTAAAATATGTGGGTAAATAAGGAAAAACCTCTTAGATTAATAATGATTAATATACATTTTAATTTGTATACCTGTTTGTACAAGGACATAGGAAAATTATGCTGTTTTCTTAACAAAAAATCAATGTTTACATTTAATACACTGTTATATTTTCACTAAGGTTTATTTAACTCAAATGTTTTCGCCCTCATTCATGGGCATTTTCAAGAGCGCCGTTGAAGTATGCACTCTTGAAAATGCCCATGAGTGTGGGCGAAATGTTTGAGTCAAATAAACCGTGAAAATATAACTGTGAATTAATTGTTAATCTAAATTATTAAGGGCATGGCACCAGGAATGACGTCACAGTCTTTTCCCACGGCATTAAGGTTCAAAATTGCGTGACAATTGCATGATAAAATGGTAAAAATAGCGTTTTTTCCATTTTTTGGGGTTAATTTTGCGTCTATCAAAAAACTTTTACGGTTATTCCCTAGATTTTAATGTATATTATCAGTGGAAAAAAAAATTTTTACTCCGCGACTTTCAGGAAACGAGTTTCCGTCTTTCGGAAAAAAGTTCAGAGGTGTTTTTAAATATTTTTTTTGAGAAATCTATCATATAAAAAATCCCTTACGGTTATTCCCTAGATAAAGGTTCAATGCATCTACCCTATTTCGTTCCGAAGCATATTTAGCAACGGTTGTCGAGATAGAAGGTCTCCCGTTTTTAGAAATTTTTGAAATGTCGGTATGCACACTCTTAACACGAATATCTTGCAAAATAAATATTTGTCTTACGAGTATACCAACTATTGGGAACCTGAATCCCTAGCAAGAACTTGATTTCTGTCAAAGTGTCATAGCGATAATAATTGCGAATTGTGATAATTGTGGAAAATTAAATAAATCTTTAGATGGTACTTAACTCGTATCTAAATATGAGTGTTTGCTCACGTGAGAAAATCTTCGCGATACGTTTAGTCATAATGACGAGGCTTGCTTTCATATTGACCTGGGATTCAAAGTATTATGTTGCACATATGTAGTTAGGTAAGACACTTCAAGTAATGTTAAATGACAAGAGCTTTCGTGTCTTTAAGAAAATAACATACTTACCTATTTTCGTAGATTTTTATCGAGACCTTTATTTTCATATTTCATATTTTTAATTTCTTTTTTATTTAAAAGATTTAAGTAGGTATGTTTAGTTTTTCTTGATGAGATTATAAAACGAAGACACCAACAGTCGTTACTTTGACGTTGGCGAAATAGTTTGAGGCAATAACGCAACTTTGTTGAAAACACATATTAAATAGGTACACAATAATCGTTGAAGATTTTGTATTTTATTATTTTATATTTATAAAGTTGTATAATAATATGTATTAATAAAGAGGTTGTTTTATCGTGCTTCCTTTTTCTTTTGTACTATGAACTTTTGAACAAATATATGTTGACTTTATTATAGAAAGTCGCGACCTTACTGACAAATAAAGGGTACAATGGGATGAAGAAAGTGATCAAATTCTACGACAAAACTGCCGACTATTATTATTACAGCTAAATAGAAAAAATACAAGTCGACACTAATTATTTTTTTCTCTATTAATTACTGCTATAAAATAATAAGTTAGTAATATAAAGTTTTATTATCAACTAGATAAAGTCTGTACAAACAATAAATATACCTAACCTATGTTAGGATGAAAATGCACGGAGCCCGCATATTATTTCACATTCATTCGTGTTAGATCCGTTGGTGCTACGGCGTGATGTTCACATAGACCAGTCTCACAATTTGTTTGATTATATTATACTATTTGGAATTAGTGTTGTATAAATTCATTATTGTTTACTGTGAGTGTATTAATATAAAATGAACGGTGAATGTGATGATACAGAATATCTGGATGAATGGATCCAGAATATTGCAAATGAAAACCAATTCACGTCGTATGAATTTACCATTACTGAAAAATTTACGAAAGGTGAGAATTATATCGGAGAAATAAAACGTGCCAAGCTAAATGGAGTTAAAGAGAATGGTGAAAATGTTACATTGTTTCTTATTATTAAAACAATACCATCGATTCTGAGAGGCAATGAGGCGATTCCAACTGAAAAACTATTCGTCAATGAAATATACGCATACAATGTATATCTCCCTAAACTACTTGAAATTCAACAGGAAGCTAATATATCAGAGGATGACATTTCACTCACTGTACCGAAATGTTATGTAGCTTCTAGTGTACCTGGAAAAGAGATACTCATTTTTCAAGATATGAACACAGTAGGGTATAAAATGTATGATCGCTTTAAATCATTGGATTCAGAACATCTAATTCTTGCTGCGAAGAATTTGGGTTGTTTTCACGCGTTGTCTTTTGCGATTAAAGACAAAATCCCCAAGGACGAATACGATGAACATATTAGTAACGTTTATGAAATGGAAGAATTTAAAGATCTCGAGGTATATATTAAAAGTTCCGCTACGAATATATTACCATTTATGGATGAAGAGAATAAGACAAAATTAAAGCAATTCATTGACGGAGATAATATACTAAGATATTTCAGACACGCTTTGTATCACGATAAAACAAATCGGCAACATAACATAATCGTTCATGGAGATTTCTGGATAAACAATTATTTGTTTCGATACGAGGTATGAATTACATAGTAATATAGTAGTTGCAGGTTTTCACGATGATTCATATGTAGATTTATTTTTCGGGTTGATCGTGTTATGTGATCAGATAATCCTACAATCCGTGACCAAGGCGGTAGTAGGTTCGCCGAAACGTCGGACCATCTGATCACATCACACGATCAACCCGAAAAACAAATCTATACATAAATATATTCACAAGCTTAATGAAATGATGTCGGTAGATGGGATGAGAACTTTTTACGAGCACTTTCAGTAATTCAGTATATGAGCGTCGCCAGCTTCGAAGCTAGGAAAGGGGAGAGGTAATTAAAAATTGGTATTCACATAGCATAAAAAAAACTATTAAAATGAGCAGTTTTTTTTGTGAGATGATCGTGATATAGTTCTGGATCCCACGTCGCAGTTTTATCTCAAGCTTTTCTGGAAAATTTCATTTTTGTAAAAATAGAAGTTTCTGAGCTTGCATACACAAATCCAAATACTTTCCTGCACAATTTGCACTAGACTAAAAGCCTGTATCGCAAAGTGTGGAATACATCGCCACCGCCACATTTTCCGAATAACATTTTTTTACACAATAACCTGTTCTATTTTTAGGATGGCAAACCAAACGGAATGATTATATTGGACTGGCAAGTAATCAAATATGTTTCACCTGTAGTGGATATCCTGTATTTGCTTTATGTCTGTATTGATGAAGAAACTAGAGACAGGCATTGGGATGATGTGTTAGACATTTATTACAGCGCCTTCAAGACTCGACTGATTGCTTTGGATTGCGATCCCGACAAATACTTTCCAGAAGTTGTATTCCATCAGGAGCTGAAGGAGTTTCACGGGTTTGCTATTTTAATGTCAATGATGATGTTACCTCTCATCTTAAACAGGAAAGAAGATTCTGTAGATCTTAATGATATTCTTGAAGGTGGTCCTGAGAACTATTCCAATACAGTCAAGTATTCTGAGGCGTTCAAGAAAAGGTACAATGGAGTTGTAAGACATTTGATAAAATATAATGTGTTGTAAATGATCAGAATAGTGTTTGGATTAACTTATGTTGAGTTCAACAGACAAGTCGACCAGTTTTGTGGTAAATTTTTGTAATAAATTACATCGATCAACACAACGGTAAAAACTGCATTGCACAATGCATATCGGTGTTATTATTGAACGCCATTAAAAATAAAATAAATAACAATTTGGTTAGGAATGCTGGTTGGTTATTTTAATTAACTTGTTAAAATAATATCTCAGTATAACAAATTATATTATTACGCCCAAAACAACTTTTATTTTCACACAAGCATACAAAAAAATTAATAATATGTTTACTTTGAATTGTTTTTGGTTTACAAATTATTCTTGTAAAGCGTTGGATTTTTTCTACATTTCGTAGTACATACGAGTACAATGTAGACAGTCCTACAACAGTGTAGAAGAATTAAGAATTAATTAACAATATGTTGTTTTTGTTATTTATTAGGTATATAACAACTTTGAATATTTTTAAGCAAAAAACCTTTTTTTTTCCAAACTTCCTTCATATTTATGTATTATTTATTTACACTTATGGTGAACAAAATAGAGAAATTTGTTGACATTGCAAATAATAGATATTACAATATTTGTTCACTAGGGCGAGCTTATCGCGAGGAATCTATTTTCTTGCTAGATATTGTTGAGGATTCTCCAGTACCTAAAAAATAGGTTTTTTTTTGCCCAATAGGGGCATAGACTAATATCAAAGAGGAGTCACTAGGCAAATTAAGACCACCAAAGAGATGGACTGACGACATTATGCGAGATTGCTGATGGAGCCTGGATGCAGAAGAAAACCTTAGAAAAACATAAGGTAGACTGGACAACAGGTATGCAGAATGTCCTACACATTTTGGTAAAAAAAAGTGATCGAAACCCACAGAACACATGGTAAGTGGTAGAGACTGAAGTATGACATCCCCCCCCCTCTCACTTCCGCGTTCTCTTTCACATTTGCTGGGACAAGGGATGATTTGAAACCAACTAGAGAAACTTATTTTCGTCTATTTCTCATAGAGTATTTTTAGTGGCAGTTAGAGGGAGATATGTAGCACGAGTAGGGCTGCCACCTTTGTAAGAGCGTAGGCCCGGAGATTTCAGAAAAAACGAATTTGTAAAAATCTAGTTGCCCGGTAAGTAAGTAATAGTTTTAAAAAAATTTTCCGACCCGGAGATACACTATGCTAACCCGGAGCCCGGAGAACACCACTCAAACCCGTAGACTCCGGGTCAAACCCGGAGAGGTGGCAGCCCTAAGCACGAGTCTATTCATGCAGGGCTTAAACCGAGTCATCTTATAGCCTTAGCCCCCCCGCGCACTAGGCAGCCTGGCTGCGCAGCCAGGCGCGGGCTCCCATACAACGTCATATGTTTTGACTGGCTGCCTAGTGCGCGGGGAGTCTTATAAAAATAATGGTCGTGAGAGGAGTAGAAGGCAGAAGAGGTAGAGGAAGATCCCCACCAGATGGACTGATCATCAGATCAAGGCTGCCACAGGTACATCAGTAGTTGGAGCAATGCGTTGGAGGGGGTGTGTCGGGAGAGGTGGAGGACAACAATCCAAGACGTGATACGGACAGGGAGAGAAGATGATCACGACCCTCAGCAATGAGGACATCGACGCAGAAAAAGAGAAGAATATGCATAATGCACGTGTTAGTATAGGGAAGTTTGGCGATCTCTCTGCCTACCCCGCAAACCGCGACATTTTTGACGAGCTAGGTACAGCTCGTGTAATAATAAACTACGGACGAGTACATTTTGTATCACTTGATAATCTAATTGATGATACTCCACACTAGCGGATCCAGGGGAGGGGCTAGGGGGCTGAAGTCCCCCCCCCCCCAAAACCATGAGTGACAGTACTTTATATACAACAAATCTAGAGGTTTCAGCCAATTAGCCCCCCCCAAAACGTTGAGTGACAATACTTTTTACCATGTGATGACATTCAGCCCCCCCCAAAATTGAATCCTGGATCCGCCACTGATACTGCATATCATCATTAGTAATTGTTATATGTCCTTCATGGATAATTAGATACATAATAATATAGTAAATATATAAATATAAGCGAATAAAACTAGTTATTATAGTAGTAGTAATTATATCAATGAGTTGGTACCTATCTATTTTATCTTTATTATAACGCTTCCTAAACTGAGTCGTGACATGTGAGTTCATTTTTGGTTGTGATAAAATTTTGTACGTATATATATTTTAAGATTCAAAAACTTTTAGTCATTTTTAAAACACATTTAAACCATACATTATTTAAAATTTGAAGGTCTAATCTACCTGCTCCCTTATTCATCTTCAAACTTTTGTTGTTGGATTTTCGTCTTCGCAACGGTAGGTTCTTGTACTTGGACACTTGGACAGATAGAAGGAGCGTCGGAAGGCCACCAAAGAGATAGACCGACGACATTGTCCAAATCGCTGGAGGAACCTGGATGCGGAAAGGTCAGAACAGAGACGAGTGGAAACAGTTGGAAGAGGCCTATATCCAGCAGTCGAGGGAAGAAGGCCAATGAAGAAGAAGAACGGTAGGTTGCGTTGCAATTATTCAGTGTTCGGTCTTTGCGAAACAGCAAAGGTATTGCCGAATATTCAGTTGAATAGATAAAAACTTTAAAAAAATTGTCTCGCTCATTTGCCTCATATTGTATACTTCGAGCTATACACTAAAGCTAAACTCAAATGTTAGGTTAGTAAAACTATAACGCTAGCCACATACGTCCGGAAGTTTAGAAGCTAATATTCAGCTAGCTAACTTTACGGACGTGTGTGATAGGCCTATGTCTGCCGATTTCTTGTTTTAGGTAGCAGATTTCTACTTTTGTAGGTAACAATAAACATACAATGTAGGAACGTATGAAAAAAAACATCAAACCAACTTACTAATCTGTGCATCAAACTAACGCAAATTCCCTACCGAAAATTCGATGTTTAAAAAATCGGCTATTCGTCTCAGAAAAGTTTCGGTTTAATTAAGAACCCAAATCTTGAAACACAGTGTCTCAATAATATGGTCAAACTCCTTGCAATTGCACCTGATTCACCTCATCATCAACAGCAATATAAAACAACAAGAAAACAAGTTTGTGAATCTCTGCTCTATTATATAACACTTTAATATTACATACAAATTATGTGTAGGTAATTTGTGTAAATAAAATACTATATTATAGTATTATCAATCTAAGTGTGTGTCAGTGTCACATGCTAGGTGTAATGCTGTATCTCCATGATTGTAGAGTTGTTTGATTAATTTCATGATTCCACTCGTCCATCAGTAGTACATGGTAAATCAGCTATCATGGACGCGACCGATGCGTCTAACTTGTTACCAAGCGATGTCATACGCGATTTGATAAATAACGTCGCAAAGAATCTGGAATATAAAAAATATGATTTCAAAATAACATCTCAGTTGGGCAAAGGTGATAATTATCTCGGTGTAATAAAACGAGCTACGATCAAAGGAGTCAAACATGACGGCGAAGAAGAAGTAATACATTTGATTTTAAAAACACCCCCACCGGGTGGTGCGTTGCGAAAAGAAATGCCCCTGAATTCCGTCTACAGTAGAGAATCATACGCCTACAAAGTACTACTTCCTACTTTTGAGAAATTACAAATCCAGTATAACATAAAAGATAGTATGAAGTTCAAATATGCGAGATATTTCAGTTCTTCGACGAGTGACATGAACGAAGCCATCATATTAGAAGATCTAAAGGAAAAAGGCTTTAAAATGTTCGATCGGTTAAAATCGTTGGATTACGATCACATTATGTTAGTAGTAAAAACCTTGAGCAGATTCCATGGTTTATCATTCGCTGCTAAAGTTAAACTACCGAAGGAAACTTACGAGGATTTCAAGCAACATATGATGAGGAGAGATAGTTTGGGTGACAACTTTGATAATTCTTTATCGACAATGTGGAGATCGGGTACGAAACACATTCAAGATGTAAAAGCTGTAGAAAAGTTGGCAATATTTGGAGAGAACATTGCCGAGAAGTTTTTTACATATTTAAATTTAAATGACGATATTGAAGAGAGTCCTTACAATATAGTCTGTCATGGTGATTCATGGATAAATAACATGTTATTCAAATACAAGGTAAGGATACTCCAAAGTACTTTAACTAAGTATACACTATTCATTTTTATAATCATAGGTAATTGATGATACGAAATATCAAAGAACGTCTTCATAATAAGCACTTTTTATTTACAGGAAGCAGTTCCTCAAGAAATGATTTTAGTTGATTGGCAAATGATTCGATACACTTCCCCTGTGACAGATTTGTTATACTTTCTCTTCTCTTGCATAGACGAGAAACTGAGGACTCAATTATGGGAGGAAATATTACACACGTATTACGAGACTCTAAGGGATCTTCTGAGAGATTTAGATTGTGACCCTGAGAAATGCTATCCTGAAAGAGAATTTCGATGTGATGTTAAAAACTTTGGTGGTTTTGGATTGGTCATGGCTATGATCACAATTCCGATATTTTTGAATAAACGAGAGGATTCTATGGATGCGAACGATTTGATCGGTGAAAATGGATTTGACACTGAAAGAATTAAAGTATCGGATGAATGTGTTGTAAGATTGAATGGAGTTGTAAGGCATTGCATTAAGCTTAATATTATATAGGAATTTATTCATTTTGTTATTGAATACTTACTGCTGATTCCCGTGGAGAGCAGTATTCTAAAATATGAAGAAGTTGTTCTTCATATTTTATTATTATACACTCTTACCAAAAAATGATCAATTTGAATAATAACAATAAAGTATTTATTATCCTTTCTCTGAGATCTTTTCCAGCTAACTCACTATATGATACTCCAAATTATTCCATGGACAGTAACGTTCACGTTAGTATACATGCCTCCATTTTAATTTGCCTCGAAAGCAATTTGAGATCCAACAATAATATCAAATCCAAAATCGTCATCTTCTATCACACTACCCTTCAATATTAACATTATTAGAATATTTTTAAGGAGCATATAATAGTTCGATAACAATATCTTTTAAACAGATAGTAAAGTCATAGGGATCAAAAGTTTTTTGGTACCCGACAACATTATTATTTATTATATTCGTCAGAGATAGTCAGTTTGTTTGTGTTATCAGTTACATATGTAAATGAATAGTTATTTCCTACTCTTGAAGCAATAAAAACCTAATGTTTTGTAAAAGGAAGTTTAATTTATTTACCCGTTTCTGAAGCAATTGATATCCGTCTTTAACTTTAATAAGATAAAGATGGATATTTTTAAATACAAAAACCATTGTAATGTTCTTATTATAATTATTGTGATGTGAGTTTGCTTCTCCCGACACAGGATTTTCCTAGTGGGGGAGGCAAACATATAAACAATGTATATCCAATGTTAAGATTAGTGTCCGACCGAAACTGGATTTTTAGCCGAAACCGAAACCGTAACCGAATATTCGGCTCCCCTTCTAGTTTCGGCCGAAACCGAAACCGAAACCGAAACTTAGGAATTTCAGTTATAATTAAAAAAAACAACAACATTATAGGTAGGTACCCTGATATCTAGTGTTTCCCTAAGAAATTTATTAGGAAATCACTTCATTTTTGGAACTCAATCTAAGCACAAAAGAAAGGAACCCATTCAACTACAACATATGAACGAGTACAAAAGCCCATGGGCGTCGCCAGCCTCGGAGCTAGGGGGGGCAACAAAAATTGGAAAATTCGACATAGCATGAAAAAGGTCTACCTAAACAGCGCCGCAGGTGAATTTTTTTGTGATACATAGTGAAGAAGGTCGTGATGTGGTTTATTTGGAAATGTATATAGTAATATTTTGCACAACAATATGTATGAGAAATATGTTATATAAAAAATAACAAAAAAAGCGCCGCAGGTAATTTTTTTAAATAAAATAATTTATGATATGATAAGAAAACGTGTTGTAATAATGTGATTTTTGTGAGGATGATCATTTAGTATGATAAAATATATACCTATTGCAATCTATAGGGGGGAGCTGCCCCCATCTGATGATACCCATGCATCAGCCTTCCCAGTTGTGTATTCATGGGCTGCACGGGCATCGGTAAAACTAGGAAGGGGCATAAAAAATGCAATTTTTTTTCGAAAACATTGAATATTATAGAATACAATAATAATTATGAGTATTTTCCCTAAAAATTGACCAAGAAGTAGCGCCGCAGCCATTTTTTTTTATGAAAATTAAGTAGGTAAAAAGGACTCTAGTGTACAGAATACATACATAACACACAGTGTGAATCTGTTCCGAAGATTCCCGACAGTGTCCGACATAATACGGATGCTAGTTTCGGTTTGGCCGAAGATTCGGCCGTTTTTTGGCCGAAACCGAAACTAGGGCCGAAACCGGCAATTTTGGCCGAAACTGGCCGTAACCGAAACCGAAACCGAATATTCGGTCGGTCTCTAGTTAAGATCCAATAAATAAATCCAATAAATAAAAAAAAATCATTTTGACATATCTTACTAAAAGTGAATAAACTTGTGTAGATACGTTATTCTATCTGAACTGGTGCAGTAAATTTGTTTCACCTTTTCTTTTGGTTTTGTTACTGAACCATTCATGTGACCCGTAAGAGAATTTGTGACTTTCAAATCAATAAACGACTTATAAAAAGGCCTTTGATTAGAATTAAATGTTTTTTATTTATTATGGATACTTATGGAAGGCAGATAATAAGTCATTTCTTAAACATAACCAAGTTTGATGAAACCCGTTAATAACCCTTCCAATCTTTTCACAACCTCATCATGATATTCAACCCCCAGGTCTCCATTCTTCAGCTCATCAGATATTTCCTCAATAGTCCTTTCATCCCCAGGTTTCTTCAACAAGTATACTGTGCCCATCATTGCAAAAAGTACTCCGAATCGGAAAACATCTTTCAAGTGTTGTTCATAAGCGTGTTTGGGATAACACTTCTGTACATCTTGACCCATCTTTGCAATATTATTACTGAGAGTATTATAATATAAGTCCAACAGTGATTGTAGATGCTTGTCTCTGTAGTCTTGGTCAGTTGAAAGGCAGATCATGTATGCTAAATCTGTTACTGGAGATGCAAATCTTCCAAGTTGCCAGTCATATAACATTATATCTGACACAAGGGAGTTCTGAAAAAAAAATGGATCATAGAAAACATATACCTATACTCCACACAAGAAAATTCCATTCATTGATATGATCAATCGAAGCAAGCACCTTAAGGCCCATCGAAGTATAGAAATGATTTAGATACATGTATATATATAATAGAAAAAGTAAGTTAGTTACCTCATACTTGAAAAGGAAATTATTTAAATATGCATCACCATGGCATATAACATTGTATGGATGAGTCCTGGTAGAGTCCAAACATTCTCGGAAAATTTTCCTTGCATTTCCCCGAAATTCTCGAACTTTCTTCTTATTTTCTTCAACATTCAGTTTAAGAACGACCCTCTCAAGACACGACTCCATAATATTTTCAATAAAATCTCCATAATTTTCTTTATGAGGGACACCATTGATTAATTTGCTATATAATGTAGGGTTTTCTTCCTTCATTACGAAAGAAACTGCGTGAAGCCTCGCTAAGCTTTGTACAGCCAATACCAGGTGATCATAATCAAGTGGCTTACGTCTAATATGCATGATATAACCATCGTATGAAAGATCTCCCAAAATAATAACTTCTTTTAATTCTTGCAATGAGGAACTGTAAAATTTCGGGTAATGGAATCGCTCGTTTATCCCTAATCCATATTTGTCTTGCAGTATTTCAAAAGCAGGTAAAATATCTCTATAAAAGAAGACCTCTGTTTTATAGTATCCTTTCATATCCATACATTTCCTAGTTTCACAGTTTTCTGAAGACTTCTTAATAATTAGTGGCAGACTCTTCTGTTGCCCATTGTGATCGCCGGACAAGTTCACTTTTTGAATTTCTCCCAGAAAATTGTCACCACTGAATTCCCGTATTTCGACACTTATCTTGGTATTCGTGATGCACTCTTTATTAGCAATGTCGGTGATGAAATTGACGACATGTTCAGAAAGCTTAGACATTACTTGAATCTAAATAATTAGTATTGTATTGAAATAATTTATCTAGCGCGTGCCCTAGCGTTGTACTCGAGGATATGGAATGAATGATGCATAGAAAAATCTTTATAGCAAAGATATTACGTTTACCAGTGGCGAACTACGAAGCCTGTACCATTTTTTAGATGAAGTTTATTCATTTATTCTTTAAGTAAACAATGTATATACAATGGATAAGAATACATCAGATTATAAAGCATTGTTCACTAGGGCGAACTTTCAGTTAACGCCGTTATAATAAGTAAACATATACCTATATTAACATTATCTTTATTTGAATAACAAAATTATTAAGTTGCTACATTGAAATTTCATTACAGATATACGAAATAGTTAATAACCTAAAAAAATTCTCTTGACGGCGTCATTCATAGTTCATACGCTTTTGTAAAACAAATGTGTTTTACACCTACAATTACTGTGTAGAAGTTTTATCGCCGTGGTTCACACACGAAGTGAGTAAAATATGTTGGAGTTGGAGGTGGTCGGTAGCCTGATTGGTAACGCGTTCGACTGTTAACCCAGTGGACGCGGGTTCAATCCCCGATGCCGACCTACTCCACTTCACGACACAAGCTTTTCAAACTTACTGTGAAGTGTACAAAGGTGTATTTGTGTATTTTATTGAAATAAACCCAGATTCATTTTTTATAAAAATATATATATATATATTTTGGTTTTAGAGCATTTTGCATCGTTTTACTGAGTATTTTGGCTTATTTTAAGTCAAAAAATAAAAACAAAATTAAATAACACATGTAGAATATGTTTTGATTAATAAAGTATTAGGTCCTTACATATGAAATTGGCGTTTTGTATGGGAGGAACATAAAGTCGATTTTTTTTTAAATATAATATATTTATTTAATCAAAGTATATACCATTGCTATCTATGCACTTTTGCCATCTCGTAGGTAGTTCATCGATCCCTTTACTGAAAAAAGCATTCGGATGGGAATCAACGAAATCTTTGAAGGCGGTTTGGACTGCCCCATCGGAGTTGAATTTTTTTCCTTTCAAGAAGTTGTCCAAATTTCGAAAAAAATGGTAATCTGTTAGAGCAAGGTCCGGAGAGTACGGTGGATGTCTTAGACATTCCAATTGAAGATTCTCTAATTTGGTAGCCGTCTTTTGTGCAGTGTGTGGTCTAGCGTTATCATGAAGCAGCAGTGGCCTAGAGCGATTGACCAGCCTCGGTTGTTTAGCAGCTAGCTTTTCCATCATGGTTTGCAGTTGCTGACAATAGACATCTGCCGTAATCGTCTGGCCAGATTTAAGAAAGCTGTAGTGAACGACACCAGCACTAGTCCACCGAACGCCCACAAGTGACTTTTTTGGAGTCAATTTTCGCTTGGGGCATGGTTTGTCTGGTTCGGCAGGTTCAGCCATTGCGATGAACGCTTCCGATTATCGTACAGGATCCACTTTTCATCACAGGTAATGATTCGATTTAAAATCCCTTCATTATTGTGCCGGTTGAGTAATGCAACGCAGCAGTCAACGCGCGTTTGTTGATTTGCTTCACTCAATTCGTGGGGTACCCACCTTTCAAGCCTTTTCACCTTCCCAATTTGCTTCAAGTGGATTAAAACAGTTTTATCACTAACACCGCAGCCTGGAGCTAACTCGGACGTGGTTTGCGATGAATCCGCTTCCACAATAGCCTTCAATACTTAATTATCAACTTTGGTCTCCGGCTGTTCACGGGGCTTGTTCTGCAGGTCGAAATTTCCAGAACGAAAACGTTGGAACCAAAAACGCACCGTGTTTTCTTTTGCGGCACCGTCGCCATACACATAATTAATCCTTCGAGTCGTTTCTGCAGCTCTGGTGCCACGGTGGAACTCGAACTCGTAAATAATGCGATATTTCAAGTTTTCCGTTTTGTAAACTGAGTGACGCAAAGAAAAAAACAATTGAGGAAAAAACAAATGAATTATAATTTTTGAAACACAAATACATGAGTAAATAGCTGTATAAATTTGAATTTGGAATTCCTAACCATAGAGGAGATATTTGAGATCAAAGTGGCCAGTACGGCAAAACGCCAATTTCATATGTAAGGACCTAATATTAGTAAACTAACTAGTAAATCATGTGTGGTGTTAGATTGAATGATAAAAGATCACGCCTGCTAACTGCTATTATACAGAAATATTGCAACAGCACCAATACTACGATTTGTATATATTGAGCACTCGCGGCGCTTCAGCAATGTACCTACAGTATGTGCAGTGCACTCTGTACACTGTACAGTGATCAGATGTAGTGAAAATGCTAAGATTAGGGCTTAGGACATAAAGTACTGTTTGTTTGTATTATTTATCTTTACAAAACATATATAATTAGGATCGCACAAGAACTTTTTTGAATATCTCTTTAACGGGAAACATTCCTTATAGTAATACCTTTCCCTGGTGTAATACAGCGTAACGTCCATAGTAAAAGTTAGTCCTTAGTAGGTATACATTCATTTGACATAGCATTTGTTAATGCCCGCCGATAGCCCAAATGCCCATTTTCCATTGCGCTGATTTTTCTTGTTAGTAATAATATAAAAATATCTTGCACCTGCCCTGACATCTGAGGTTTAATTGCCTGCATACATAACGTACCTAATAATAAGTCTAATTTAAAAGTAATTTATTGCTATATCAAGTTAATAATACAAGTAGGTGATGATTGTCGAAAAAAAAAAATATTTTGCAGATTTATATTACCTATTTACTTACCAATATAATGTAACTAGCTGAGTTACTCGTGCTTCGCAACGGCAAACATGGATGGTGAAGTATATCGACAGTATGACCAAAAACGCGTTCATCCATCTGTTAGCCAATATAATGAGTTTTAGCAGCTCTATACACAGTATACATCACATGACCCCACAAAGCCTTGGATCCTCTCATCATCATGGCACCTCTCAGTGTCTCTAATGGCTTGAGCTGGACAAATCTGAACTTTTTTTCCAACGCCCTTTCATGCGATACCACAATGACCCCACAAAGCCTTGGATCCTCTCATCATCATGGCACCTCCTAGTGAAAGCTTTTTCTTTTAAAAATGGCGACGTTAAAACCTAAAGCAGATCGGTTCAACTTTCACAGCAATCCATCATAAATTGCGTGAGTTATGCGAACACTTACAAAAAACCGTCTTATTGTTATATATAAAGATTAATGTGCAAATATATTAAGTATGGAAAATAACTTATCTACAATTATGTTTATCTCGAGTACTTTATTAAGTAATTAAAGGGACTGTGCAAACTCACCTGATATCACGCCATCACGTGAATATAGTTTAAATAAAAGAGCAATAAGTTGCCACTTATATTTTACATATTCACCATGAATCATCAAAAATATTGCGAATTGTAGATTCAATGTAATAAATTAGATTTTTTTAATGTCCGAATAAACAACATAGGATTTTCTACTATCATTGTTAGATAACAAGTTGTAATCTCGACAGCCTGCAAAGGATGAACATTCAATATGTTTAACAAATTTCATTTCTATAACAAACATGTCGGACTGGAAAAGCCACTCAAGGGATTATTAAATTTATGTAATAGAAAACATTACTATAGGTTCTAGGTCTAGGTACTTTACGTAAGATCAAGTTACTTTAGCAGTTAGTTATGTAATTAACTAAGTGAGTATCAGAAAATAACCTGTGCCAGTTTCGCAGATCTGTCAATAGGTAGCTTCCCAAACCTTATATAAAAACCACTGTGTGTGATATTATAGCACCGCAGGCTATTCTTTGGAGATTTTGGGAACACATAAAGCCTTGATCAGAATAAAATCATATGACGGGGAAAAATTGGCTACAAGCGGCAAACAACAGAAAGGAATGGAGGAGTATGGAAGAAGCCTAAATCCAGCAGTGGAGGACTGAAGAAGAAGAAGATGTTCTGAAGAAGATGGGGTTAACTGGAAGAAATCGCAGTTCTGCGATAAGTTCGCCCTAGTAAACAACGTTTTATAATCTGTACTATGTCCATTTTGTATATTTATATGTGTTTGTTGTTTACTTTAAGTTTAAATAAATAAATAAATAAATAAAGATGTTACAGGCGAAATTATTGTTAATGGAAGGTATAAAACCAATTAATTCTTATTACAGATTTTCCTCAAGAGAAGCGAGAGGTATATACATTCACGTAATGTAGTTTTATGTGAACTCCCTTGGGAAGGCAGCAGAATGGCAAGTTGCTAAATGTTGCATAAACTCCTCAGCAGATGGCGGCATGTATCAGAAAATTAGTTCATTGTGAAATTAATTTCAATCTGTAGTATAATAATATATAGAACTTCCAAAATACAAAATTGACAGCACAGTGTGATGGAATAGGTGAACGTTGTCCCGGACATAAAGTGATCACTTAAGCCAGCCAAAGCCGACTCAAAAGCGTCGGAACATCCTTCCTGTTTCCTTTTGTTTATTGTTTATTGTTGTGAATCTCCCTAGGCCATTTGCAGGCACTTGGACTCGTCAAAGTGCCTGCAAATGGCCTAGGGACGGAGTCCTTTCCAAAGGAGTTCTTGTATATGCTCTTTTTTTGAAAGAGTGGGGAACTTTTAATTATTTTTAATAAAACACATCTTGGGTAATCGTTTTTTTTTATTATTATTGCACATGTTGGTATTCTTAGGTAAAAGAAAGTCTACAAAATAGCGCAAATTTGAAAACCCGCTCGCCTTCTTTCAATTTACATATATTGTCTGAGATCGCGACTGGCGAAGCCTAGAAACATAGAGTTCGTTATAAGACCAAGGTTAAGAGAGCTAGTTAGCTTAAGAGAGCCATAGTTAGGTTAGGAGAGCTAGTTAGGTTAAGAGAGCTAGTTAGGTTATGACACATATTCCTGTTTGCAAAATTTACATTTTCCTCCTCATTTCTGCAAAATATGTTTATTAATCCACCATTCAAATTTAAAATAAAAATTATTAACGACGTTTGTAAAAAAATAATATTATGGCCTAAACTGGTTGCCAACAGACAAAAACAAATTAATAAAGTGTGTTTACATAATGTTAAAAATATATTTTGTTGTCAAAGTTATATAAGTTCTCTCATTATAAAATCATTGACAAGATCATTAACTCGCTTCAGGGCCGCTCCATTTAAATTAACGTCATAATCACCCCTCTCGAAGTCCACGAAGACATCTTCAAGAGATTTTTCACCACCGGAATCAGCCAAGAAAGCGTGCAGGGCCACCATACCAATGACAAGACCAAACTGATACAATTCCTTAATATGTTGATCAAATATATGTCTGGGATAGCAGCTGTTGATGTTTTGTCCCATTCTTGTAATTGTCTCTTCTAAAGTCTCGTAGTATATGTCAAATATTTCATTCAAATGCTCGTCCCTAAATTCTTGATCTGTCGACAGACATATTGCATATGCAATGTCAGTCACTGGTGATGCCAATCTGCAAAGTTGCCAATCTACCAAAACTGCCTCCGATAGATGTCCATCCTGAGAAGAAAGGAAAAAAACCAATGAATTATTTTTACTGATATAAAATATTATCGAACCATATCGCGAGAGCTACCACAATATTGGATAAGCGGAGGTCTTCGCATTGCCTTATGTAAGGACTATAAGAACACAAGATGAAGTATTCATGTCTTTGTGCCCTCACAACTGTTGGGTCTTTCTATATAGAACAAGAGAAGACTTATTGTTAAAGTTGATATATACCTAGTAGTAATAGGTGCCAAAAAAAATATTATTCCTTTAATTTTGAAATTATTATGACTTCTAAAATATTATTGCTTCAAAAATAACGTTTGTAACACACCTAGGTATGTATGAACATCGGCACATCTATTGTTAAGAAGGCAGACGGGTAGATGTATTGTTTTAGGGGTCCTAATTGTCTGACAACTTTCTAAGAATTTTCCATTAGGCTAACTACACGATCAGGTACATATAACGGTATAGGGGTCTATTGTAATATTTGGGGTTCATTGTTTAAATAATTGGTTTCAGGGTAGGTAAGTGCATACAGATAAGAATAGCCAAGTGATGGGAATGTCCCAAGGCTTCAAGTAAGATCCTTGCATAGTTGTTTTCAATCAGTCGAGCTTCAGCACTTGTCATAGCCGGTCGAACTCAAATTATAATCGCGAAGCCAAATTATGGCCTTCATAATATAGTCGTCAGGACATTAAGCCTAGGGCCACTTATGTGTATACTGTATATTGTGTTACTAAATACCTATTTGTCTTATTGTGTAATTCGCCATATCATTTTACCGTAGAGACTGTGTTGAACATTGAGTGAACGAACTTATTTGTTGTCCTAATTCATCGAGTGAGAACGAATCATTAATTATCTAATTGTGTGCACGAGCTGTTATTATTATTATCATCATCGATTAAAATGTGACTGCCACGAGTTACGTAATGTTACGTTATCCGCCTGGCCACATTGCATAACGCCAGAACGCCGGTCTTTCACCTCATCACGGGAGGGCCACCAAGCCCCTCTCACATCATCACAGGGAGAGTTACCAAGCCTCTCTCACCTCATCATCACCGAGACCTGGGCAGGCCTTGTGCCCTGTCATCACCGTAGAACATCGGTAGGGCTGCGCGGTGCGCGCCTGCCATCACCGAGGGATTACGTTGCGTCATATTCGCGTTGCGTTCGTAAAGTGTTGTGTGTGACAGTTAGTTTTAATGTGTAGTGTTTATATAGAATCATTAGCGTAAGTACCTAGTTATAAGTTTTTTTCTGATTTTTAAATATATGTATTAAACTGCCATTCTGTTGTTTTCACTCCTCCAAAGCACCCAGAACTCAAGCATAAAAGAAATAAGTAGTTGTTTATTGACACTGGGAGTTGAACCGCGGACAAGGTGCTCTCCCAAGCCTCAAGCTACGTGTCAAAGTACCTACATTGTGTGGTTTTCAGGCGTTTTTCTACGTGTATTGTTAGATATACATCAGCTGGATTTTACAGCTAGATCTACGTTTAACAATAAGCGTATAGTACAAAGCTACCACGACTTTGGATTCATCATGCTGCGATAACGTACAAGGATACAGACAGGACTTATTGTATTAGCGGAATCTCAATTCACAAATAAACTTCAATAAGTCAGTTCAAATGGATCGACATAGGATTCCGCTAAACATAGCCATATCTTCTCCATTCTTCTCGGGTGTACCGTGTGTAGGCTGTCGATGTTGTCGAGCTTTCGGCCCACTAGCTGAGACGAATGGAGAAGACATTAACAAGGACCGTGAAAATCTACAAGGCTATCAAACACAACCATGTTTTTATTACAATAATAAATTAGGAATATGCTAAAGGCAAATGTTTCTATACGGAAAACGGACTTAAATCAATAAAAAATAATAATATTGTTACTAGTATTATTTATAGGTTTATTTTATTCTGTGACTCATTGATAAAACATATTTCATTATTTACACAATTGTTACAAATTATGTGGGAAAATGATTCATGTTTCTAATTTACATATCCAACTACATATTTCAATGCAGTATTCCTACAACCAGTGTAGAAGAATTAAGGATGAACATTGTCGGGCTTACGACCGACCACGGCTGATGGATTAAGTGATCACTTTACACTCGAGAAACATTCGCCATTTCAGTTCACCCCCAGACCTTCGTCTCGCATAGTAGGGATCATATCCACTACCAAATATATTATGTAAGATTGAATTAATAAAATACGTTGTAAATAGAATAGCATAGCTCGTAAGACTTACATATAAGTATATATATAGTTTGAAATATTGTAGTAATAAGTGAAATTTTGTAACCTCCTTGGACAAGGATATTGAAGGAACGTAATTCGGGGGTGGGGTTTGCCGGGGGGCTCCCTTAAGGCCCTGGGCCCACCTCTTAATAATATTTTGCTAGAAGTGCGTGTATAGAGGTCGCTATTAATGCGCCTGAGCTACCCGGGGATGTGGAGAGCCTTAAGCCCGCGGGATTTTCCTTCAATATCCACTACACCACGAAGAGCGGCGGCTGTTTCATGTACATTAAGTACCTATGTATTGTGGTATTTCTTACTGTTGAAGGGAGAGGGTGGTATTTTTTACACAGCTGCCATCTATTATTGCTACATACATATTTCACTTAAATACATTCATATTTCATAATTTCATCAGCCAGATCTTCCATGCGTTGAATCATGAGATCTGTTACACTTAGATTTACTTCGGATATGTCCCCTGTCAATAATTCTTCAAAGTTCTTCTCCTCACCAGGTTTTCTGAACAATAATACACTGGTAGTCAATCCAAATAGAATTCCATACGAAATCATCTCCTTCAAATGCTTGTGAAAAACTTGACGTGGGTAAATTGTGCTAACATCACATCCGTAGCAATGAAGAGTCTCCTCCAGAACCGAGTAATACTCTTCACAAAGTTGTGTGAGATGTTCATCTCTGAAAGATTTCTCTGTTGACATGTAGAAGTTGAAAATGACATCTGACGCTGGCGAGGCAAATCTCATCAACTGAAAATCCACAAATATGACGTCACCTCTACCATCCTGAAATAAAATTATAATGACTTTCAATCATGAAACTATTTTATTTCTGTTCTAGTCAATTGTAAAATATTAATAATAAATAAAATAAATAAAATCTTTATTGAAAAATATATTTTCTCCAAATGGGCTTATTGGGTTTATTGCCATAGGCAATGTCTGCCAACCAACCACTTGTGACATATATTTGATATACACAATACATACAAGTGTATGAAAAATAATAAAAATAAATATAAATAATATTAATAATATGTACATAAAATACACATATAAATAAATAAGTGGATGGGATGAAGGACAAGGAAGGAATCACGGGATAGTCAGTTAGATGGATTATTTATGGAAAGGTAATGATGCCTCAGTTTACTTTTGAAAGTGAGAATATTTGGAGCTAGTCTGATAGGAAGTGGAAGGTTATTCTATAATCTAGCCGCGTGTGCAGTGAAAGAAGAAGTGAAGAAAGATATGTGATGTGAGGGTATAGTTAACAAACGGCGTAAATATTGTACTTACCTTGTGCCTAAATAACATGTTGGTATTCCACAAGTCTCCGTGGCAAATAACGTTGTACGGGGCTGTCGATTTGGCATCGAGACATGTGTCAACTATCGATAGGCATTTCTTAACCAATGTGACGATGACTTTTCTTCTTTGCTCACATTTCAAATTAAGTGCAGTCTTCATAGTCAGTTCAGCCAGTCTCCAAGTAATTACGTCGGAATAGTTCTGCTGCACACTTATGCCTTCCCTCAACATCATAAATTTAATTGGTTCTTTCGCTTGTATGGCGAACGACGATGCATGAAAATTAGCCAAAGAACGTAAAACTATCCGAACATGTTCATAATCCAGATGTTTTCTTTTGCCATAAAGTTGATAACCTAAAAATGACACATCTTCCAGAATGATACATTCTTTCATAAATTCTTCTTTTCCTTTATAGAACTTTACATACTTGGTGCAATTTTCTTGAGGAAGCGAATAGTCATTTTGATATTTTACGAATTCAGGAATGATTTTATTATATGCTAACAATTCCGTTTTGAAGAATTGCCCAATAGGAAGTATTTTCCTCTCTTCTTGCGTGGAATTGGCCAATTTAATTAACAAGTTGATTTGTTTATTATCTGCATGGTCCTCTGGTATAATTTGTGCGCGCACTATTTTTGATGTATAATTATCTCCTGTGAACTTTTCTTCTTTAACATTGATATGATATTTTGTTATATTATTCTCCTTTGCAATATCATCCACTACACTTCTCACATTATCAAAACACACCTCTCCCATCTTTACAGAAGTTGATATAAATGACTCTATAAATATGAATATTCAAGTTCAATTCGTTGCTAACCGCAAAATATTTAGATACATAGTCTTACACCCATGTCAAGTTTAAATCAAAAGTGGTATAAACACACATTGAAATTTAAATCTCTGTCTTACACATATTCATACTCCCTCATACATCCAGAATTCCGACAATCTGTCTGATAAATAAGCTGAGTATAGTGAGCACCCACATCTTGGATTGCACCCGCTTATTGTGACTTTAGCACGCTGAACCACAACTCAATAATTCTATTCCGCCATATTTTAAATTGTAATTATCTACTTGTGATCAAAACATTTCGATATCTATGTTGCTTTTTATCTTATCACAATGTTTCACGATATACGCAAATATTGCAAAACCTACAAACTAAAAAAGATCTTCTTCCCAAAAAAATTACAACCCATACTCTCCCAATATACCCGAGTACGTTTTTTTTTAAATGTATCGCAAACCCACCTTCATCTTTTAACACTCCACAGTAAGCTATAGAAATAGAAAAAGTTGTGTCGTGAAGAGAAAGAAGTCGACATCGAAATCAAACACAACACGCGCAGTGTTGCCAACGTAGGCGATTTATCGCCATTTAGGCTACTCAGAACGAAAATCGGCGACGAAAAAATCTAAAAGGCGACTGGTCGCCTTTTAGATTCGTACCCGTATGAATGTAAGAGATATGTGTTGCAACCAAATTTTGTTTTTAAAATACTACCTATGTATTTACTTACTTTACTTTCTTTTAAGATACAATACACTGTTTTATATTAGGCTTAGGTCTATTTATCGATACATTCTATCATAAACTGATAAAAATTATATTTTATTCATATTGATATTTTGGTGTTTGGGCTACTTTAGGCTACTTAGTACTACAACTGAATTTCGGCGACATTAGGCTACTTTATGTATGAGAAACGGCGATATTAGGCCAAAAACTGTTGGCAACACTGCACGCGTTCAGCATCATCTAATTTTAGCAGTTGAACGTACATGTAGATTGGATAGTTCAACTTACCTCGTATCTGAAGAGGATATTGTTAATCCAAGGATCGCCATGACAGATGACATTGTATGGATGAACTTCCTTCGCACTGAAGTATCTTCTATACTTTGCATCCAAGTTCTTCAGCACCTTATTTTCGATTATTCCCTTATGTTTTGCATTAATAATGTGTTCGGATACAATACGCACTGATGCCTCCTGTACTTCTATAAAACGCTTCCCGTAATTATACTCATTCCCAATCTTAGAAGCGAATTCATCAAACAATTCCTTATGCGTTTCTTTTAATACGAACGAGGAGGCATGAAGTCTCGCTAAGCTTTTTATAACCATTTCCATGTGAACGAAATCCAGTGGTATCCTTCTGTCGCAGGTTTTATATCCTTTGACGGTAAGATTGTCAAGAATTACTAGTTCATTCCCTTCATCCAGTGAAGCTTTGTAGAATTTCGGAAAAAGGAAACGTTCAGTCGCTGGAATTTTGTGAAAATCTTGAAAATTATTCAATACGGGAAGAATACTCGTATAACAATATGTCTCTGTTGAATAGTAATTATTAATATCCATGAACTTTCTCATGATTTCATTTCCTGGACACGATTTACAAAATAAATGATAAGTTTCATTCTTTTTATTTCTTACACCACTGAGCGTCACGCGACAAACACTACCGAGAAAATTATCACCAGTAAACTCTTCTCTCACCGCGGTAATTGTCAAATCTTCCAATTTTAAGTCTCTAGCAATATCTTGTAACGCACTGACGTGATTAGTATTTAAATCGCACATTTTTATCAAAAAATCACCTGAATATTTAAAATTATGACATTAAATGTGTACAGAACAAGGTGTATTGTGAGAACAAGGTGTACTATTGAGGGAACGCAGTGGAATGTTAAAATGGCGGCCTGTTCTAAAGCAAATGTACTGATCAGGGGTTCCCCGTAAAACTGGTATACATACATCTATACATACAAGTACGTACCTCTAACCTACACAACCATCAATATGAATGAATGTATTGGTTTATATTACATACGAGTAGGTATACATAATACACATATCTAGCAATATTACATTTAACATACTGGCGTACAAGTACAAAGGTACACGCCACACATGTAAAATGAGTCACACTCACTATACTAATATCATTACAACGTTGTTTTATAAATAGTACTTACCAACTATACGAGTATGTACTTGAAACATATATGTAAATAATATTGAAAGAGAGTTAAGGGCTTGGCACCAGGAATGACGTCACAGTCTTTTCCCACGGCATTAAGGTTCAAAATCGCGTGACAATCGCATGATAAAATAGTAAAAATAGCGTTTTTTCATTTTTTGGGGTTAATTTTGCGTCTATCAAAAAACTTTTACGGTTATTCCCTAGATTTTAATGCATATTATCAGTACAAGGAAAAAGTTTTACTCCGCGACTTTCGGGAAACGAGTTTCCGTCTTTCGGAAAAAAGATCAGAGGTGTTTTTAAATTATTTTTTTGAAAAATCTGTACAAGAAATAAAAAATCTTTTACGGTTATTCCCTAGATAAAGGTTCAATGCATCTACCCTATTTTGTTCCAAAGCAAATTTAGTAACGGTTGTCGAGATAGAAAGTCTCCCGTTTTGAGAAATTTTTGAAATGTCGGTATGCATACTCTTAAGTATGTGTTTCTGCTCACCTAGGTTAGAAAATAATAGCAACGGTAATAGCAATAACGCAGATAAAATACATTTCTTATTTTTAGACCAAGTAGGCATATGAGTATAATTATAAGTATGTGAATATATACTAGTTAGGTACGGCTGATGGTTATATTAATTTGTCACTGTATGTGTATAGGTTGTACCGTACCGTACAGGTACCAGGAGGTCAGCGTGGTCCGTTCAACCAAAATTGGCAGACTGCGCTGGCTGGGCCATTTGCATCGCATGGACGATCAGGAGCCAGCCAAAAAAGTGATGTCCACTGATCCATATGGACGTAGGAGCGTGGGGAGACCGAAGCTGCGATGGCTTGTTGGGGTGGTTGCAGACTGTCGAGCACTGGGGGAGAGAAATTGGAAAGTAGTAGCAATGGACAGAGGGAGATGGTGACAGCTCTTGGAGGCAGCTAAGACCCACAGATTCTACGGGTTTCAATGGTGTTCTCCGGCCTCCGGGTTAGCATCGTATATTTATACGGGTAGGACTGGGTAGTGAGACAGAGTGGCTTAACTATCACCAGGCAGACCCCTGCCGACCTATTATATTATGAAACTTCGTTAAATCTCATAAAAAATGTTTTCTTATGTGAGTATGTAATTTTGAAAATTAATAGGTGCTAGGCACACAACTACAAGAAAAAATACACTTACTTTGACCAGCTGAAAAACTTAAAATGAAAGAAAACACAATTAATCGAAACATTTCGACAAATTAATTAAGAACACAATTTTTTTTCAAACATTCGATCCGATGACGAGAAGAAGAATGATAAAAAATAAATTAAAAAGAAAATCATTTTCACTTATGTACAGACGGTAAGTATATTTACACTAATTTTAATTTTACTAGCTGAGTTACCCTTGCGTCGCAACGGCAAATTTAACAAACCAACCCGACATACTTTATAAGCTTGAGCTAGACAAAATGTGACTTAAGATCTGAATTTCTTTTCCAACGCCCTTTCACACGATACCACACTCGACCCCACACAACTCTTGGATCCCCTCATCATCACGGCATCTCCTAGGAAAAGCTTTTTCTCCAAAAATCGGCGAAGTCATTACACAGCCTATATTATCGCAAATGTTATTCTAAATTTTCGCAGCAATCCATCGTAAAATGCGGGAGTTATGCGAACACTTACAAAAATCAGACTTTACTTTATATGTATATGGATCTATGAAAGAGACAAATAATCATAAATCAACATGTATTTTTTTTCAGCAAAGTCATGATAAAGAAAGTCAAGTAAGTAATTAAAAATATTACCCTTGAGCCTATGTTTAATTAAGAAAAGATGTCTTATAAAAGCAACAGCAGCGACGATACCTTAGAATCTGCTTCTCATCGAGTTGTATTTTATTTATTTATTTACCGTATAGTCACACAAAGTACATCACATCAACGTAATAACAATACATAATAATTAGACAGGCACTGCATGTATATTGCACAATGAAAACTGTTTGTCAGAGTTCGAAATCGAGTGTCCTTCGAAGTATGTCGTCGCCGCCTCATTTAGACACATGAAGTCAGATGTTTTACCCTAATATGCCCTGAGAGCACATTCGGATGGCTTCGACCAGCCCCGAAGAGTATGGACAGCACTATAAACAGAATCCGCACTGGCCATGGCATATGTGCCGATTTCTTTTTTAAATGTGGATGGCTGGATTCTCCCGAGTGCGACTCTGGAGCGGAGAGTTTTATTTTATTTATTTATTTGTTTGATCTTAACATTTACAAGATATATATTGCTTTTGTTTGCCTCCCCCACTAGGAATATCCTGTGTCGGGAGAAGCAAACTCACATTACAATAATTCTAATAAGAACATTACAAACAACACAACAATTGACAGATAAAGAGAACATAACATAAAGTACATACAGTCAAGTGGAGCCCAACACACCATACATCAGGCTGAGTCAATTTTTTTTTCGATTTTGAATGATAAATGCAATTAAATATAATAATAATTCATTTATTTGACTTATAAATAAAGTACATGTTACATAAATAAGAAACAAAATAACAAATATAATTTAAATCACCCCTCAAAATTGACCAATAAAAAATAATAAAATAGATAGATACCTTAGTTTGTAGAGATAGTAAAGAAATACAAAAATAAAACAAAATAAAATAATAGCAATAATAAAAACAAAATAAAGTAAAGTAAAAACAAAGGACATAAGAATACCATAAAAAAATATAATAAAAAAGTGAGACTAAAACAGAAACAAAAGAAAGACAAAAAAATATAAAATGATAATTAGAAAAAAAATATTGAGTAAAAATATAACAATAAATATTAAAACAAAAACAGCAAAAAAAAGCGGGACCAAAAGAGAAACAAGGATACAATTGAAACAATTATATACCCATACACAGACATCTATTCTGTACTGAAAAGGTGTATAGCAGATATCATAATTCTCTTATCTTCTGACGTTGCTGCCCGACATACAGTGGGCTGTGAATCTAGCGCTACAAAATTCACTCTCCAAAAATAATCCTAGATCAAAAAAAAACTATTCTAGACAAAGAGAACTAAATACGGCATTATTACGACGTAATATTAATAAACCTATATAATAGTATAAACCTCAAAGCTCACATGGCCATCCTGTTGATGTTATATTCATTTTACCCTTTCTTTATTGTTTCATACTTTACAATGTCATCCGCGATTCCTTCCAGACGTTCTAGCATTTCATCAGTAGCTGTAACAATTTGTTCATTAGTTTCATCAAACATTGTCTCCGGAGTTAACTCCTCCCCAGGCTTACGTAACAGTATTGTACATCCAATAATACCAAGTGTAAGTCCAAGAGGTAGAAGATCTATCAAATGTTGATCAAATACTTTGCGTGGATATAATTGATTAATATCACATCCATATAGCTGTAAACTCTCATCCAATGTATAGTAATATTCATCACATAATTGTTCAAAGTGTTTGTCTCTAAATGACTTTTCAGTAGTTGCGAAAGAAATCTGCATAATATCGGATACAGGAGACCCATATTTTAACTCTTGCCAATCCACAAACAACACCTCGGGTTTATATTCCTAAAACATGAATTTATAGTAAATATTGTACGTTATATGTTTTAGCATACACACTTTTCACAGCAGGTAATGGTACATCAACGTAGTGAATTAGAAATTATGCTATCTGCTGTAACAAAACATTAAACATTTCCTAATCGTGCTCGATATTCTTGCTATAAGTTTACATAATTGCTTATATTGGTATATTATGTATCCAAAGATCTCCTTCTTTATCCCACAAATATTTACTCAAATGAATAGTTTTATAACGAATTTACCTTGTACTTGAATAACATGTTATTGATGTGGAAATCTCCGTGACAAATCACATTATATGGTGCCGTGAATTCAGCACTGAGGCATTTAGCCATTTCCTTCCCACATCCATCTAAAAACTCATTCATAATGTTTACTTTTTCTTTGAATTTGCACTGTGATGCCACTTGACCCAGTGTCTTTACAGCAAGCTGCCTTAATGGGTCTGAGACCAAACATTTCTTTTCCACATTCTCTATCAGTTTCTCATGTTGTTGCGGATCCTTTTCCTTCATTGCAAAGGATATCGCGTGGTATTGTGCCAAGCTCCTTAAAATGACCTTTAAATGTTCATAATCCAAAGGTTTCTTTTTCTCGTACATTTTGTACCCGTCATATGAGGCATCTTCTAAGATAATATACTCCCTCAGAGGTTCAACACCACCTCTATAAAATTTAGGATAAATGAAGCACTTATCTGAAGGAATGTTGTAACTCTCCTGGAATTTATATAAAGCTGGAAGGATTTGCTTGTAAGCAGACAGTTCAGTTAAATAAATAGATTGCGCTGACATCTCCTCGCGTACTTTCTGCGACATGTTTGTTAATTTAATTAACAAGTTGATTTGTTTATTATCTGCATGGTCCTCTTGTATAATTTGTGCGCGCACTATTTTTGATGTATAATTATCTCCTGTGAACTTTTCTTCTTTAACATTGATATGATATTTTGTTATATTATTCTCCTTTGCAATATCTTCCACTACACTTCTCACATTATCAAAACTTAGCTGATCCATATTTACAGTAGCTAATGTAAGCACTCAATGTCCTAACACTATTGCACTATGGGTTCACTGCGGAATATGCATATTTTTTTCATAATTAGCAGCGAATCTTATCGCAGTACCTACTTACTTTACGGATCCGGACTTCAGACTTTGCCAGTGCAACATGATTACACAATCATACTTACTCTATATCAATAAGACATAGGTACATTCCTGTCATTTTTTGTCTGTATGTTTACTAATTGGGTGAGCATTTAAACGATATTTGAATGTTTGTAATAATTTATTCATTTTAATACAAATTATTTTTTATAAGGTTGTGGTCACTACTTTACACTGACAAGTCCCTATTAATTTATTTTTTAAATTTTATTTACAGAATCAGACCGTCGCAACAATAAATTTAACATTAGTTAGCATATCAACAATAAATAAACCAGTAAAGAATCTACATTTTACCCACAACACCATGAACATAAACAAAAAAACAACACAAACAATGAAAAAAGAGCAGAATACAAACAAGCAACTAATATAATAAGCAAACAGACGAACGAATGAATAAAAGAATAAATGAACAATTAATAAATGAGTAAATAAATAATTAAATTAAATAATAAATAAATGAGTAAAGCAAATGGATAATTAAATTAAATAATAAGTAAATAAATAATTAATAAAGAAAAATGCACGGGTAAATAAATAAAACATATTTTTAACACAGAATTTTCACAAAATATTTCACCGGGCCAAATAATACATAGAGTCAATCATATGTACATTTAAATTAGATTTGCTAAAGCATTACATCTCTAAAATGCTCACAGCGATCCATGCTTGGTATAAACCTAAGGCCGGTCCAGAAACTACGTTTTGAGCAACTTTTTGTCTGGACCGGCCTTCAGAGACAATACGAAATGAGGAAATTAAGAACAGAAAGAGTAGCAGACATCAAGGGTTTGAAAGCAGCCTATATCAACCAGTAGAGGACAGACGGCTGAAAGATACTAGGACATATTCTGTATCAGGGTTAGCAATACTAGTACATATATCAAAAGTGAAGAAGATGTCAAAAAAAAGTCAATGATTTACCCTAATTTCTTGCGTTCTACCCAGTTCTTCTATCATTTCGCTAATAATTCATACTTAACGATATCATCAGCTAATCCTTCCAAACGTTCCAGTATTTCATCAGTGGCTGTAATAATCTGTTCATTAGTTTCATCAAACATTGTCTCTAGTGTTGACTCCTCCCCAGGTTTGCGCAACAGTACTGTACTTCCAAGTATACCAAGTGTAAGTCCATGAGGCAGAAGATCTATCAAATGTTGATCAAATACTTTGCGCGGATATAATTGATTAATATCACATCCATATAGCTGTAAACTCCCATCCAATGTACAGTAATATTCATCACATAATTGTTGAAAGTGTTTGTCTCTAAATGTCTTTAGTGTAGACATGAACATGGTCGCCATAATATCTGTTACAGGAGATCCATACTTCACCACTTGCCAGTCCAAAAACAAAACCTCGGGTTTATTGCCCTGAAAAAAAAACCTACAATTATGTATATATTTATCACTTGTGATCGGGTGCCTTGCCGTTAGAATAAAATGTGCAATTAATATAGATAACGCCGACGTGGGGCGGAAACAGCAGACTTTAATGTACTTGATCCAGAATTTGTTTTTTTAGTTAACGGTTCAGTATAATAATAAAACTATTATGTTTTACATGAGTCGGAAACCTCTAAAAGACAATGATGTCAGTTTTCTATGAATAGGGGATACCTACTGAAAATATATTCCAGATAATATGGAGTTCGATGGTATTAATTAATAGAGTTCACTAGTTGAAATTTATGCACTCAAGAAGCTTAGAAAAAGTGGAAAATAGAAAATCACCTTCTGGAGGCAGAATATCATAAAGCATAATGTGAGAATATATGCAGACCGGTCTTTTTGGAATCGATGTCAGTTGTTTGTCGGTTTGCTTTGGTTGTCGACGCCATGGATCGTATAGCACATAGCAAGGCAAGACGAAAACAGATGGACACCCAGACTCGTAAAGTGGAGGCCATGGGAAAACAGAAGAGGCGTCGGTAGGCCCCATAAAAGATGGGTGGACGACGTGACCTCGGTAGCGGGTAGGCAGTGGGTCAGAAAGGCGAGGGATAGAAAATATTGGAAACAAATGGAAGAGGCCTATATCCAGCAGTGGAGGGATCAAAGCTAACGAAGAAGAAGAAGAGGTATTTTTGGAATAAGTCATCTTCAAGTATTTTATGCAATTAAATATACTCATCATAAAATAATATTGTGCTTACCTTGTACTTGAATAGCATGTTACTGATATGACAATCTCCGTGACAAATCACATTATATGGTGCCGTGAATTCAGCACTGAGGCATTTTGCTATTTTCTTCCCGCATCCATCTACAAACTTGTTCATGATATTTACTTTTTCTTTACACTTCCATTGCGGGGTTATTTTATTTAAAGTTAATACTGCCAATTCTTCCAGCGATTGTGCGAAAAAGTATTCTTTTTCAATTTTCTCTATAAGTTTCTCATATTGTTGAGGATCCTTTTCACTCATAGCAAAGGAAATAGCGTGGTATTGTGCCAAGCTCCGTAAAATGACTTTTAAATGCTCGTAATCAAGCGGTTTACTTTTCCCATACATTTTATACCCATGATATGATGCATCTTCAAAAATCATGTATTCCTTCATAGCTTCGGCTCCACCCTTGAAAAATTTAGGATAAATGAAGCACTTATCTGAAGGAATGTTGCAGCTCTCCTGGAATTTATATAAAGCTGGAAGGATTTCTGTAAAAGCTGATAGTTCAGTGTTGTAAATAGTTATTAATGGCAGCTTGTCTCGCGCTTCCTGCGACAATTTCGTCAATTTGAGTAACAAGTTGATTTGTTTATTATCTGCATGGTCCTCTTGTATAATTTGTGCGCGCACTATTTTTGATGTATAATTATCTCCTGTGAACTTTTCTTCTTTAACATTGATATGATATTTTGTTATATTATTCTCCTTTGCAATATCTTCCACTACACTTCTCACACTATCAAAATTTAGCTGATCCATCTTTACAGTAGCTAGTGTAAGCAAATACTAAATGCTCTATCACAAATGATCTCATCGTACACTATATTTATATTATTATTTCATACATATGTAAATTCGACGATGCATCTTATCTTAGTAGGTACATAAGAGTATTTACATAATAATAATACATAGAAGTACATACTTATTACTTATATACTTAATCATACTTGTAATTATTTGTCTATGAGTGTGCAATTATCGATTTTGTTGATTTGAAGTACATAGACGAGCAACACATACCTTTCTTTCATTCTTCCGTGCCTGTTCCCAGTTCACCTGGGTCGGCCCTTCTGGTACGTAGTCTCCAAGTCTTTCTGTCTTGTGTCATCTCACTGGTCAGCTGCTTCTCCCTCAAGTCTTTCTCAATATTACCCCACCAGTTGGCTTGTAGAAGACCTCGACCTCTCGCTTGTGTGGGGATGTCTAGCGCAAGTCTGTTCACATGTCTCTACTATCGGAGTTTATTTTCTTTTAGTTTCTCCGGCATAGGCGCGACCCCAAAACTTCTTCTCCCGTCGGCCATCTCTTCACTGCTATATAGATATAGACTTCTTCAAGTTGATTCTATTTTTCTCCATCCTGAGCTTTGGCAATCCATCTTCTACCCGCGACTGGGATAATATCATCGGCACATCTTTTCTGCGACCGACCTACTCCTCTTTTTTTATCTCACTGTCTCCATCTAATAACTCTGGGAAGTGAGTCTGGGAGTCCATAGCTCTATCCCCTGTCTGGCAACATGACCCCTAAACTACGACAAATATATTCGTTCCTGATTTTGTCCATCCTGGTGACACCTGCGACCACCTGAGCATCTTCATTTCTGTGGTATGTATTTTCTGCTCATGATTTCTCTTCATGAGCATCGCGAGCAACATATACAACTCCCAGCTGACTGTATGAAGAAACTTAAGTAGAATTTGGCAGGCCACCAACATTATTGTACCTCGGGGCAAAAAGTGACTTAGTCAGATTAGCAAGTTTTAGGCGCTTTCTTATTTCAATATGCACCTGATGTACCATTCGGTGTGTTGTTGCAGAAATTTGCCAAGTACCCGACTCTGCCGATATGCAACCTAGTATATCTGTTATGTTTTGTATGAACAATTTGTCATATAAGTAATATGATATTTTGATATGTACTTTTAGGATAAAGATGTCTTCACTCTGATTAATTGTCAACCCCGATACAGGCCATAACCTAGTGGGGTTGATACTATACTGTGTACGTTTATGTATTGTTGTATGTATTGTTTGTGTACTTACAATGTTGAGAAATATAAAATAAAATAAATAAATAAATAAATATATTGTTCATAATTTGTTCATACTATAATATCTGATACCAGCCACCTTTATGTCATCAGAATGCAGGTATATTGAAATCCAAATACTTTTGTTAATTGTGTGATGTGAGTCTACAGAAATGTTCAAACCAGTACCTCTCCCTTGGAAGGCCGCTCTCCAACCAGTTGATAAGTGCCATTCATAGAAAATTGTTAAAGCACTTCAAATAGTTAATGAATATAAATGCAATAAGTTTCCCTATCGCACCACATATTATTATAATACACAAGGTCTTCTTCGTTGACGACATATCCGTGACGATCTAGTTTTGTTAAAAGCAAAAATCGCCGTCATCATCAAATTGGTCATTCGATTAAAATAATAACAATGCTAAGAAAGACGGTATCTAATGCCTCATCCACACGCTTGGGCCATGCGGGTGCTCATGAGTAAAAAGGCATGAACGGTCGGTAACCTACAAGAGCCGAGACAAACGCCTCATCCACACCCCTTTTTACTCATGAACAACCGCTCGGCCCGCCGCTCGCCAAGCACGTTGTTATTTTTAAGATTTAGGTAATCCTTTGCAAGCACTACGGGCTTGTTTTGTATAAGTCTAGGTAATAAAAATCGAATTATTTTTTTGAGCCAACCAGTTAGTGCGAATGCACACGGGGCTTCTAGTATTATATTGCGTTACATAATTGTATTCATTGGTATGGCATTGAAACAATATACTATTATGAATGTTTGTATTAATTTATTTATCTCAATACTTAATGCATATATGTAACAATAATTAATTAGTATTGTAGGTACCTACTCACATGTAATGTTTCTATTTAGTCACTTAAATAATTATTATCGTATTCATAGTAGCTAGATTGTCCGAGCTGTTTATCGTATCGTTAAATTACGTGCTAATTCTAGTAGGTATAAAAATATTTACAAACATAATATTTAACTAAGTATATACTTCCTATCATCCGCCCACTAACACTTTTAAATATCTATCTGGGCCTATTCCTATATGATACTTTCTTTCATAATTCAAGGCTTGTGTCAAGACGTGTTTGGTCATCGTCAATACTGCGATTCGAACCCAGCTCTTCTGCTTTAATTGAAGTCTGCACTTCAACCAACTCCGCCAACCATGTCCTTTACGTCATTAGTCCACCTTGCCTGGGGTCTACCGACTTAATACACTAATACCTATTAAAAAAATATTTTTATTTTTACTGCTACTAGTAAGAATACCTCTTCCATCATGGTATATCCCAGTTCCAGAATAAAAGATAACAATAATGATAATAAAACTTTATTAGCCAAAACATACACTGATGCAAAAGAAAAATTCAAAGCCCAACCCTTAAGAAAACAAAACAAAAAAAAGGTAAAAAATAAATAATAAAAATAGGAAGTAAGGCACAGGAGTAGGAAAAACGGAAAGAAAAGGAAATGCCCAAGTAGTAGAAAAAAATATGAATAATATTATCGACTGAGCACCCGAAACGATCGGTCCGCGGATCAAAGCATGTTGATGACCAGATGACCGCTCTATCAGCATCCCAAGTAAAACAACAAATGGTATATGTAAATTCAGAGTCGGCCATAAGCAGTGTATAAAAACTCTCACAGTGTTCTCTCTGCAAAGCTCCATCAGGAGCGATTAAAAAGATCCAATAATGGGGAGTGGCGTATCTACTGGCACCTAAATTAAATATGTGTATTGTATACATCATCGGCGTCCAAAACTGACGTGGTGTCACATGGTACAACACGCATTAAAGAGATAGTCAGTTCCGTAAGTCCGTATCTTTCTGTTATTTTACATATATTGATTTGATACGCGTGATATCTTAACCCACTACCTTAAGGTAGATTCAGTGTCTTTGGTTGTACCATGATATAAAATTTATTTCTGATGTGTTCCTAACCTATGGGTCTCCTATATCACATACCTATTCAGTTGAACTGATATCCTTCTATACTTTCTTTAGTGCTTCATACTTTACAATATCATCAGCTATCCCTTCCAGACGTTCTAGCATTTCATCAGTAGCTGTAATAGTCTGTTCATTAGTTTCATCAAACATTGTCTCTAGAGTTGACTCCTCCCCAGGTTTGCGCAACAGTATTGTACTTCCAAGTATACCAAGTGTAAGTCCAAAAGGTAGAAGATCTATCAAATGTTGATCAAATACTTTGCGTGGATATAATTTATTAACATCACATCCATATAGCTGTAAACTCTCATCCAATGTACAGTAGTATTCATCACATAATTGTTGAAAGTACTTGTCTCTAAATGTTTTCTCTGTAGACATGTAGAAGATTTCCATGATATCTGCCACTGGAGATCCATATCTTAGTACTTGCCAATCCACAAATAACACATCAGGTTTGTTGTCCTGAAAAAAAAGTTTTGATACGATTATACCTACAAAATAATTATGTTCATATATTCTGCAAAGGTGTTTCCCAAGGAAATCTTCAAGGACCAGTTCCCTTCCTGATAGTTATCTATTCTTCATTATAAAAAGAGAGACACAAACAACTATAATACGAACACTTTGTGTTTCAACAAACATAGCTTATATTCTCATATATGTTTTTGATTTTTTGGGACATGGTAAGGTAAGGTTGGATTAGTAAGTAAATTTAACTTGGGTTATACGTTACCTTGTACTTGAATAACATGTTATTGATATGGAAGTCTCCATGATAAATCACGTTATATGGTGAAGTGAATTCTGATTTAAGACATTCTGTAATTTCACTGCCACATCCATCCACAAACTTGTTCATGATGTTCTTTTTTTCATCACATTTCCACTGGGGTGCTATTTTGCTTAATGCGGTTATTGTCATTTCTCTCAATGTGTCTGTGAAGGGATATGCCTTCTCTAAATTCTCTATCAGTTTCTTATATTGTTGAGGATCATTTTCACTCATAGCAAAGGAAACTGCGTGGTACTGTGCCAGACTTCTTAAAATTACTTTTAAATGTTTGTAATCCAAAGGGTTCCTTCTCCCGTACATTTTGTACCCTTCATATGAGGCATCTTCTAAGATCATATACTCCCTCATAGGTTCAACACCACCTCTGTAAAATTTAGGATAAATGAAGCACTTATCTGAAGGGATGTTGTAACTCTCCTGGAATTTATATAAAGCTGGAAGGATTTCCGTGTAAGCTGACAGTTCCGTTAAATAAATAGATTGTGATGGCACTTTATCTCGCACTATCTTTGGTAGGTTTGTTAATTTAATTAACAAGTTGATTTGTTTATTATCTGCATGGTCCTCTTGTATAATTTGTGCGCGCACTATTTTTGATGTATAATTATCTCCTGTGAACTTTTCTTCTTTAACATTGATATGATATTTTGTTATATTATTCTCCTTTGCAATATCATCCACTACACTTCTCACATTATCAAAACACACTTCCCCCATCTTTACACCAGCTAATGTAAGTTTCCACTAAGTTATCTGACATGAAAATTTCAAATCTACATCAGCTGATGATCACAGTGGAATATACATAGTACAGTTGTTTCGTGGTATTATATTAGTCCGAGAGCCCGTTGCTTAATTTATGACGTATCTGTTTTTTGATCGAAACGTGGTATAAATGATAGCTTACCAATAGGGTATTACATCGCACTAGGGTTGCCTATCAAAATCTTGCCGCGACCCCCCCTCCCCCCCCCCCGAAAAGGTCCCTCTTCGCGGTTTTTCGCATTTTATAGGAATATAGTAAGAGATATGAGAAAGTAGTCAATGACAAAAATAATCCTTGCTAAATTCTCTACAAAAAATGTTGGGGTTGCGGCAAGATTTTGATAGGCAACCGTAGTGCGATGTAATACCCTATTGGTATTAATAAGCTATCATTTATACCACATTTCGATCAAAAAATAGATAGGTCATAAATTAAGCAGCGGGCTCTTGGACTATATAGGTAGGTACTTATTAATTACATCTTATCACACTGCATATTTACTCAATAATAAAAATACTTAAGTACCTGTTAACAGTACCTACTTACAACTGTGCATAACACTCATAAAACACGATAATTGTAGGTACTACATATAAAGATATTTACTTTAAATAATCACTTAATGAGAATTATATATTCTACTATTATATATGATACCGGAAATGTACGAAATCCGTCATCGTATAAAATTCCTAGGAAATGCACACAATGCCTAAAATCCTAAAATTGATTTTATATATTTTATTTTTATTGTATAATAAATTATTTAAAAATTGTAGATATTAGTGTACCTACTTAAAATAATTATACACATTTTACTAGGTAATATGTACATTTTTTTAAGAAACAGGAATCTGAAGTATATCGAATTATGTAATTTTAAGTGCGACTCGAGTTTACCTGCAAAAATTAATAAATTCTTCCGTTTGATTAGGTACGTTTTTATTCCGAATTTTATTTAGGTGCCAGCTTACCCGAAAAAAAACTTGTGTCTCACACCAGTGATATCTTGACACTCCTTCGATCCTATTGGTTAACATCTGACCAATCACAACGCTTCAGATTTCAAGGGATACAAATTTTTGGAAATCCACTGTTTGTGAACTGCATGTTTGCGTTTTCACTGTTGCTATTACAACGAGGATGGTTTTTTTAGAGAAAGCACTTTAAACAGATCTGTCAAATTGAAGCGGGCACCTAAAGGACACCAGAACCAATCAGGGCTTGAAAGTAAGTCTTCTAGGTTGCGTACGTCTAAACTTCACTTGAAATCTGAGGCGTTGTGATTGGTCAGATGTTAACCATTAGGATCGAAGGAGCGTCAAGATATCACTGGTGCGAGACGCATGTGAAAAAAATAGGTTTTTGAGTTATTAAAATATATATTTCTGAAGAAAAATATGAATCAAAGAACCAGTGACAAATTATTTCACACATTTTCTAAATTGACCCGACAAAAATATATATATTTCCTAGGATAAGTATACAATTCCTAAATTTTATACATTTCCGGCAACATATATTTTAATAACAACATACGTAATAAATTTGTGGTTATATGGGGTTAACTGGAAGAAATCGCAGATCTGCGATAAGTTCGCCCTAGTGAACAATGGTTTGTAATCTTTACTATGTCCATTTTTTCATATGTATATACTTTTTTCACTTAAAGAATAAATAAGTAAATAGATGTGTATGTATGTCTTGATCGAAAGCCTGGTTTTCTATCCCTAGTGGAACTGTCCCAATTGACACTTGACATTATGACGATCATCTGGGATGACGTTGTCCCACAATTATTATTGACGTTGCCTTGATCTTTCTAGTTACATATAAATAATATTAACTGTGCTCATTGGGATGACAATAAAACCATATCTGCCACATGTATTTAACAGTTCATTTATTTAAGTAGTAATTAATTAGTTAGGTCGTGTCTCTATCATGAAATGGATACACCATTAGGAAGTGTAAGTTTCCTGTCATGATAAGAGAGAAATCATTTACCTATAATATTAATAAACTTCGAATAAATTTCTTAGCTCACGTGGTCATCCTGTTGATATCACATTGTTTTTACCCCTTTTCTTATTGCTACGTACTTCGCAATATCATCAGCTATTCCTTCCAGACGTTCCATCATTTCATCAGTGGCTGTAATAGTCTGCTCATTAGTTTCATCTAACATTGTCTCTAGTGTTGACTCCTCCCCAGGTTTACGTAACAGCATCGTACATCCAAGTATACCAAGTGTAAGTCCAAGAGGCAGAAGATCCCTCAAATGTTGATCAAATACTTTGCGTGGATATAATTTATTAATATCACATCCATATAGCTGTAAACTCTCATCCAATGTACAGTAATATTCATCAAACAATTGTTGAAAGTGTTTGTCTCTAAACGACTTTTCAGTACTTATGAAAGCAATTGGCATAATATCGGATACAGGAGATGCATATTTCAACACTTGCCAATCCAGAAACAACACTTCAGGTTTACATTCCTAAAACAATGAATTCATAATTATTGTAGTACGTTGTATGTTCTATCATACTAACTTTGCATAATAGGGGATAATGTCGTGTGCACTAACAATACATTAAACAGTCCCTGATTTTCTCATGATATTCTGGCTGCAAGTTTGCATAATTGATTAAAATTTATGTACACCCAAAGACCTCATTCTTAATTGTAATAAATATTTACATAAATATAATTATTTTATGACTAATTTACCTTGTACTTGAATACCATGTTATTAATGTGGAAATCTCCGTGACAAATAACATTATAGGGTGAAGTGAATTCAGCACCGACGTATTTTGCCATTTTCTTCCCACATCCATCTAAAAACCCATTCATAATGTTTACTTTTTCTTTGTATTTGCATTGCGATGCCACTTGACCTAGTGTCTTAACAGCAAGATGTTCCAATGCGTCTGAGAGTACAAATTTCTTTTCCATATTCTCTATCAGTTTCTCGTACTGTTGAGGATCCTTTTCCTTCATAGCAAAGGATATCGCGTGGTATTGTGCCAAGTTCCGTAAAATGACTCTTAAATGTTCATAATCCAAAGGTTTCTTTTTCTCGTACATTTTGTACCCATCATATGAGGCATCTTCTAAAATCGTATACTCCCTGAGAGGTTCAGCAGAACCTCTGTAAAATTTAGGATAAATGAAGCACTTATCTGAAGGAATGTTGTAGCTCTCCTGGAATTTATATAAAGCTGGAAGGATTTCCTTGTAAGCAGACAGCTCGGTGTAATAAAGAGATTGTGCTGACATCTCCTCGCGTACTTCCTGCGACATGTTTGTTAATTTAATTAACAAGTTGATTTGTTTATTATCTGCATGGTCCTCTTGTATAATTTGTGCGCGCACTATTTTTGATGTATAATTATCTCCTGTGAACTTTTCTTCTTTAACATTGATATGATATTTTGTTATATTATTCTCCTTTGCAATATCATCCACTACACTTCTCACACTATCAAAATTTAATTCTGCCATCTTCACACAAGAGTTAAAATGATATTACTCTAACGACTAAATTGTATCACTCTTCGTGACAATCAAACTGATTGTGATGAGAAATTCAGAATACAGACAGTTTAATTTATCTAAGTGTCAACAATTATACATACTGACACCTATTCGTTAGTAATTCTATCATGATTCTATCTTATCACATGACATATTGATTAGGTAAATGTCAGGACTGTCTGGGCTACTCTTTATCTTTATACAATCTCCAAAAGAATAATTTATTGTGCATCTTTTATTAAAATTTTCGTGTTGAGATAAAATAATTATCATATAAGAAAATAAAAATACTTCTAAAATAGTACTACTAAAATAATTATCATATATAAAATTCTACTACTAAAATAATTATCATATATAAAAATAAAAATTCGACTGTGGTACCATTTCCAATGGTACCTACCTACCGCAGTAGATTTTGAATGTGGGAGTTGGAAAAATGTTAGGTACATTTCGTTTCATCCGTCTTGTCACACTTTTTGTATAGAATTACTATGTAGCCAGTGGCCAAGTTATTTGAAACAAGGAGTAGGTGTGTAGCATCAGCTATGCAATGAATATGAAATCTGGATTCTGGATTGCAGCAAAATTGTGATTTTACTAAGCATGCCTTTTGGGGTAGGCCAACGCCTCCTAGAGTAGGTACTCTAGCCATGCTGTAGCAGTTGGCAACATAGCATAATGATCAAATCGGACCACCACTCCTGTCAAATTTCATAATAGAATATATGTAATGCGTGGTCCTGTGATAATAAGTAATGAAGTCGCAAGTGAACTGCAAGTGTAAGCAGTTCTGTCAAACCTCGTAACGCAACAGAGTAGGTAATAGGTAGGTACATATATAATCTGCGCCGGTGCAAATATAGTCACAGAATATAAAGAAATTCTCATCAAATTGAACTCCAACAAAGCTATAATTAAAAGCCAGCACCCCCAGGAAGGCAACCTTGAAATCCACGAGTTGCCTGGTTTCTTCAACTGATCCTGTCGTCTCAGCCCGCCTGTGCCACAGAAAAGTCACTGGAGAAATGCAACTCAAGTTAGACCGGAAGCGTGACTGGTCTAACTCACCTAACGCAGCCAAGCAAAAAAATGAATCGTTTTGATAGGACAAAATTGTCATCCGGAAGTAAAATACCCCTCCAATCGGATTTCCGGGGAGGGGTGCCTGTCCGAACGAGCCATCAAGGAAGAAAATCAGAAACCAAAACTATGACTTTAGGAACCTGGAACATTAGAACACTTTCAGATTCGGTGACATCTGCACACCCGGAAAGAAGAACAGCTCTGATAGCTAAAGAACTAAAGCGTATACAAGCTGATATCGTCGCCCTGTCGGAGACCCGCTTTCAGGACGAGGGTTGTATTGAGGAGGAGGAGTACACCTTCTACTGGAGAGGATACCCGTCAGACACCAAGAAAAAATTACACGGTGTAGGCTTCGCCATAAAGAACAGCTTGGTCAAGAAAATGAAGCAAGTACCTATTGGAATCTCTGAGAGACTCATGCTACTGCGATATCAAATATCAGATGGACATCAGATAAATATAATCTCAGCCTATGCCCCTACACTGGACGCTTCCCCTGAAGTTAAAGAAACTTTCTATAATGAACTGGAGAACACCTTACAAAAAATCCCCAAACACGAACGTATTATTCTTTTGGGTGACTTTAACGCCAGAGTGGGAAAAGATTATGACTTATGGACAGGGGTCTTAGGTAGAAATGGGATAGGAAAAATGAATTCAAATGGAGAAATGCTCCTCACCAAATGCGCAGAGCACAACCTAGCGATAACCAACACATACTTCCCACTAAACGATAAATTTAAGGGAACTTGGCGACACCCCAGATCAGGACACTGGCATATGATCGATTATGTAATTGTTAGAAGAAGAGATTTAAAGGATATACGTATAACCAAGGCTCGAATTGATATAGACTGCTGGACCGACCATCGGCTAGTTGTGACCAAAGCATCTATTGTCCTGAAACCGAAACATAACATAGGTTTCCCCACAGCAAACCGCAAGCGTCTCCAGCTGGATAAGTTGTCTGACGAACCCACTCGTCAAGAACTCGTCGCAAAGGTCCGATCAAGCTTGTCAAACCTCAACCCAGCTGACAACTCGGAGGATACATGGACCAACCTCAAAAATACTATTAATGAAGCGAGCTCCGCAGTCCTCGGTAAGACTCGCCATAAACAGCAACCCGACTGGTTCAACGAGAACAAACAGACATTGGAACCTCTATTAAGTCAGAAGCATCAGCTGTTTCAGAAAACCATCGAACAACCATCAGACTCAGTCGCCCAATCTGAATATAAATCATACAACACGGAATTGCGTAATACGATACGGACATTGAAAAACCAATGGTGGACAAATAAGGCAAACGAAATCCAACACCATGCTGATCGACACGATCAAAGAAACTTCTACCAAGCAATCAAGTCAGTTTATGGTCCCAGTAAGAAAAAGAACAGCCCTATCTTAGACAGCGAAGGAAATCTTCTGAAGGACGAAAGTGGCGTGAGGGAAAGATGGAAACAACACTACTCAAATATACTGAATTGTCACACCCATGTCGACTCGGAGACTGTGCAAATAATTCCCCAGTACCCAATCATGACACACCTAGACAAGCCCATCGAAAGAACCGAAGTTATAACTGCCATAAAGAACCTTAAGAACGGTAAAGCCGCTGGTGGTGACGAAATCCCCGCCGAGATCCTAAAAGCGCTAGCAGAAGACATCGTGGACAGTCTCCTTCATTGCTTCAACGTCATTTGGGAAACCCGCACAGTTCCTCAGGACTTCCGAGATGCTATAATTGTCAACCTGTATAAAAATAAGGGTAGTTCTTCAGACTGTAATAACTACAGAGGCATATCTCTCTTGTCGGTCGCGGGAAAGGTCTTGGCGAGGATCATGGCGAACAGACTTGTACCGGCTATCGAACCCCTCTTACCAGAATCACAATGCGGGTTCCGACCTGGCCGTGGCACGGTGGACCAAATCTTTTCTCTAAGACAGCTACAAGAAAAGACGGTTGAACAACAGACATCCATGTTCATGGCATTCATCGACCTCGCCAAGGCCTTCGACACTGTCAACAGGGACCTACTTTGGATCGTGATGAGCCGACTGGGAGTGCCTCCTGTCTTTCTGGAAGTATGCAAGAGTCTTCACACTAACAACACAGCAAAAGTATTATACAGTGGGTCGCTGACGGACTCCTTCACCACAAATACCGGCGTCCGCCAGGGGTGCGTGCTGGCTCCCATACTCTTTAATTTGTTCACTACGGCACTCGCGATCGTTGTTGATATGAGACTGACATCAAGGGGAATTCCAGTGAGGTGCAGATTTGATGGTGGACTGTTCAATCTGAGCCGATTCCGTGCTAAGGCTAAAACAGAAACAAAATATGTCACGGACTTACAATATGCCGATGATTGCGCGCTGATCTCCCACACTGCTGAGGACCTACAGACCATGCTGGACACTTACTCATGGGCTTATAATGTCCTTGGTCTGAAACTGAATACGTCCAAGACGAAAATATTAACTACTCCAGATATACAAAATATACAAATATTATCTGATGGCCAAACACTGGAAAAAGTGGATCATTTCAATTATCTGGGAAGCATTGTGAACAGCCGATCAAATATTGATGACGAAATCCAGAACAGACTAAACGCAGCCTCTCGCGCATTCTGGAAGTTACGGGATCGAGTGTTCGGAAACCACGACCTGTCACTAAAAACCAAAACAGCAGTGTACCGCGCAGTCGTGATGCCTACCCTTCTATATGGATGTGAAGCCTGGGTTCCTTATAGACGCCACATCAGGTCTCTGGCAAAGTTACAGCAACGCCACCTGAGGCAAATCATGAAAGTAAGGTGGTACCACAAAATAAGTAACAAAGAAATCCTAGATAGAGCGAGCTGCCAGAGCATCGAGGTGTTGTTGGCCCGTGCTCACCTTCGCTGGTCGGGTCATGTCGTCCGTATGTCGGACAATAGACTTCCAAAGAAGCTCATGTACTCCGAGTTGGCTGAAGGTAGAAGAAAACATGGCGGGCAACGGAAAAGATACAAGGACGTTCTGCACAGCACGCTGAAGGACACAAACTGCCAAAATGACTGGGAAAGCTTGGCGGGTGATCGGAAAAATTGGCGGAAGACCATAAATAACTACAGCGGCCCGCAGAATAGAACCACCCGCAGACCCATCACAAATGTAGAGCAGCCCTGTCCAAAGTGCGACAAAGTGTGCTTGTCCAGAATCGGCCTCCACAGTCACCTTCGATGGCATCACCGGCAGGAACAACTACGTAGCAACGATTCTTCGGATGCTTCATAAATATGCTCGGCAACGGGCTCTAGGCATTATTATTATAGGCATTATAATTAAAAACAAAGGTTTTTCCAAGTAAAATAATCATATTTATTTATTGAACTCATAATGTTTAACAAAGTGTGCAGCATCACCCGTAAATCGGGTGCAAAGCCGTAATAAGTAAAGAAGAATGTTTAACAAAAGGAATTACTAAAATAGAAAAATGCACAAATTATGCTATGTAGGTATTTCATATACGCAAGAAGAAGGGATATACTTTTTAACCAGCCTATTAATTTGCTATTGGTGAAGGAATGTAGCTTCAGGATATATTCCTTGTCTTTCAGTTGTGTAAACTGTAAAACCATGTGACACTGGCTTCACAATATCAATTGTCATTGGGATTGAAAGTTACATTTTATCGTCATGATTTGATTGCCACCACCATCTGACATCTGGAAAAATATATACATATTGCTTATTAATTGTGGGGTGGATATGATAAGTAGGTATAGGTGATTTCGATTGACCTTGAATATTCTGATATTTATTGAAAAAAACTTTAATTTCGCAATGTACATAATAACCGTGCTCTGGAAAGTCGCACAAACCCGAGAGAAGTACACCACAGTAAATAAAATGAAAATATCCGGCCGCGGACCGGAGGTTGAATTCACTGATCCACAATGTTCAATCAACTCGAACAAAATGTCATTTGGTAGGTTTTGGTAAGGTAGAGAAAAAGATAAGATGGTTAAAAACCCTGCCTTTCTTCAGTTATATCCCTATTTATGTATATTTTTTATAATTATAATAGTTAATAATTCAGTCAAACCAGTTAAGACTTCAGCTACACATCATAACATATAGTATACGAATAAATACCTTAATAGAGATCTTACCTTTATGTTAACTCGATTGGGAAATGTAGAAATTACATTTATTTTATATATTGTAAAATATATTTAATTTAATATACAATATACATTTATTTTAATTATTGTAAAATAACACGGCAGATTCAAATTGCACGACATTACGACTTTTTTATACGTTGTTAAGCAGTTGTTATTTTCTGTCATTATGATATATCCTTAGCAACGAAAATGGCAACGCCGCAACGAGAGGTGGTCCTAAATTTCTACAGCACGGCTAGAGAAAGACTATCACAAGACTATCTAGGTGGCAGTGGGTAGGCAGAGAGAACAGATCGCCAGACCTTCCTGTCCTTACTCACACTTCGGGCTTCCGTCACATTCGTGCAATTCGTCATACACACTCTACGATTCTTTTTACTCAGAACTCGTCTGTCCTTGAGAATTTGGCCTGGATGGTCAAACCATGTGGTTCTTGGACGGTCATGTACATGCCTATGTATAATATAGTACCTACTGCCGAACTCATCATCTATATATATAAAATAAAGTCGGTTTCTGTAAGTGTTCGCATAACTCATGCATTTACTGATGGATTGCTGCGAAACTTTAGGATAACATTTGCGATAGTATACTCTGTGTTTTTGGAGAAAAAGCTTTTCCTAGGAGATACTATGATGATGAGGGGGTCCAAGGATTGTGTGGGGTCGAGTGTGGTATCGTATGAAAGGGGGTTGGAAAAGAAGTTCAGATCTTAAGTCATATTTTGTCCAGCTCAAGCCTATAAAGTATTCCGGGTTGTTTTGTCAAATTTGTCGTTGCGAAACACGGGTAACTCAGCTAGTTAAAATATATTTACATACTAATTGGTAGGTATTCTGGTATACCTACACACCTAATTACCTACTCGGTTGTAAGTACCTAGTACTGGTAAGTACTATTTCTAGATAATAATTTTATTTTTAAGATTGCACACAGTCACTGCAAATATTATTTATGTTAACACCTCCGAAATAATTTACCCACGTAGACGTAGTACGTGAATGTTGATGCGCTATCACTGATGAGTGTTGACAGTACTTCTATGTTTGACAGTACTTTACCAACTAGGCGAGCATTCGCCAATAACCAGTTTGTTTAGTAGAGTATTACATTTATCTCTGAGTGTATCGTACGTAGTGACTAAATATGACAACATTAGATAATAATATTATTTCAACATAATTATTCATATTTCACGGCCTGATCTGTCCAGCAAAACACAACGATAAAATTTGGTGGCATTTTGTTTTTACGACTTTCCTCATTAATCTCCATACTTGCACGGGTTTGTGGAGTGAAAATACTTTAAACCTTTGTTAGTTTTCTGTGGGCTTTGCAAAATTCAGCGTGTGTCAGTTGTTATTTAATTTCGCGCCAATAGTGTTTTGGAAATAATAAATAATAAAAAACAAGATGACGAATATTGATGACCCGTCAGAAATACCGACAGAGTATTATAATAGTGTCATAGAGGACCTGGCTAAACGCGAAAATTTTGAAAATTTCACAACGTGTGTCACATTGGCTTCCAGTAAAGGAGAAAATTATTTGGGAAGTATTTATCGGATCAAGATAACAGGAAAACGTGGTGATGAGAATGACGCAGAACTTTACGTAATCCTGAAAATTCCTGTACAAATGGACGTAGCACTTAGGGATAAATTCCCCATAGGTACGCTGTACACAAGAGAAGCCTACGTGTATAATACTTTGATGCCAAAACTAAAAGAAATACAGGATCTGTCTGATATTCCCGAAGATGAGAAAGTTCATTTTGTAAAATGTTATAAAGCCTCGGCAGAAAACATCAAAGAATTTCTTATTTTCGAAGATTTGCGTGCAGCGGGGTACAAGATGGCACAAAGGAGAACTCCACTGCCTTATTCTAATTTGAAGCTCCTACTCCAGACACTGGCTCGCTATCATGCTCTGTCCTTTGCTTTGAAACAAATGTATCCACAACTTTACGAAGAATTCTCTTCCAATTTGGGAGGCATGCAAGATTACAGCCAAGAATTCATCCAGTTCTTTACACTGTCTATAGATAGAGCTTTGAATGTATTGGAGGATGAGGAAGTGATAGAGAGAATAAAAGCATCTTTTAGTTCTGATTTATATAACAAGCTGTCTTATTATCTGAGTCCAGCTACAGTTGATAACTACACAGTGTTATGTCATGGCGATTGTTGGAATAATAATGTGTTATTCAAATTCAAGGTGAGCATGAGCTGGGAACTATAGTACCTAATCATCTATTACAGATTACAGTACAATCACAATTATGGCTTACATACTCCTCCCACCATACTTTATTGTCAGCTACAGCACATCAGATCAGCATATACAAATATACAATAATAACAAAATAAACAGACACAATCCTGCTGTGTATGTGCTGTCTAAATTGTAAAATGTTGTCCTCTAGATTAAGTACGTAGTAATACGTAATTGTAAGATGCTAGTTTCCTTGCAGTGAGAGTCGCTTCTAGAGAACATTAAGGGTGTTCAGAGTAGTTTCGGGAGGAGTTTGTTGAGGGGAGCCCTTCCGGCGAACCTTGAGCCCTCCTTTGAAAAAAAATGTCTTTGCGTAAAAGACTAGATGGTACAGGAGCTGAAGCTCCTGAAAGATCTAGGGGTGTAGGTGGGTTTATCCTTAATGACACAATCCTGTACTTTTGCTCTGGCAAATTGATGTACTACTTCAATGATGTCAATTGAAATCAATTCAAATTCATGACATTGATGTCTTTGGTTGGTTTACAATTGATATATTTTTACAAAATTGATCCAATTTCCAATTAAGTTAACTATGTATTTGTACATATATTTATTTATTTTTTCAGGACGAAGAACCAGTGGATCTTCGACTAATTGATTGGCAAATAACGAGGAATGCATCTCCTGTAACAGACATCGCATATTTAATAGCAACGAGTACAGATGATGACTTGAGAGACAATCACTTCACAGAGCTGATGGACTTCTATCATGAAACGTTAGGCAAAACTCTCAGACATATGGGATATGATGTTGATGCGTGTTATCCTAAGAAGAAGTTTGATGAGCATCTGAAGAAAATTATGTCGTTTGGATTATTAATGTCCTTTATGGTTTTACCAGCCGTATTAGGTGAGGCGGAAGATGTTCCCGATATGGAAAATTTATTAAAAAAGGACAAAGTGGAATCTTCCGATTTGAAATTTGAAAATAAGGATTCGTCATTACGCTATGAGACAAGAATGAGGGGAGTTGCTAAGTTCTTTGTGGATTGGAATTTTATATAAGTCACAATTGAATGGCGTTATGCAGAAGGCAGCCAGTCCACAATTAGGTATAAATCGAGTTTTTGGTATTAGCACATGCAGAATCTGTAACACTTTATTCTGGAAAAATAAGCCAGCAGCCTTCCATATAAATATTTTTCAAAAAACGCATTTGAAAATATCACCTCATTTAAAATCTACCATTACACATTTCGTAGAATGCAGACAGACTCCGTATGGGCATTCCCGCATCGAAAAGTACACAGGTACATTTAACAGAACGCAGCCAGGTGATGCCTGGCCGAGATTCTAGAGTATACGAACCAAAACCCGGCAGCAGGTAGCTGACCTATTGTTTTAAAACAATAAAACCATTAGCCGTCGGCCGACGTACCCCAATAACACAATTCGCAGAACGCAGCCAGGCGGCCTGTGAGCCTTCTGTAGATTAGTGTTTCGTTAATGACAATAACGATGTTTATATTGATTACTGATTAGTATGTAGGAGATTGTAATTTTAATAATAGGATTAAGAATGTTTTTATCTTATGGAGAAATGTAGGTATCATTGTAAATATTTAAACTGCCTTAATGTGATTATTCTACCTATTATAGAAAAAAATGTTTAATGCCCATACGTTTGTTCACTTTGTTGTCACATTATTAATAATAATTTATTATATTTTAATGTAGATATGTACACATATTTTTATGTTTTTCGACTCTTTGTCTAATGTAATTAATCATTATCATCAATGTATTGCCTATTATTATACGTGAAATAGTTATTGTTTGTTCTATTTAATTGCTTGTTTATAGATAAATAAATAAATCTTTATTGGTTAAAGAAACACAATGCTACTGTGCCAAAAGGCGAACTTATTGCAAAAGCAATATCTTACAATCAACCCAAAAAATAAAGAATTACCTATGACCTTATTTCTAGTTTTCATAGGAGAATGCTTTGGATATTTTTATAATAACTTCAAAGAGCTTGAAAATGATGCTTTTTATACCACAGTGAGATGTAGATCGTTCATTCATTTTAACGGGATCTTCAATTTCTTTGAATTTTTTGTACATACGGTAAAAAATTAAAGAATGTACCTTCTGCCCCCATAAAATTATTACGTAAATATTTTTTCAATTGCAAGAACCTACGTATGTATAGAGTGGTAATTCTGAAAACGATGGGTGTTTATATGAGGCTGGCTGTCTTCAGCTATATGCGTTTCACAAAACACGTGTACTGTAGAAAAAAATTATCTGTTTAAAAACGCAAACATCTCTAAAATATTCAAATTTATTTTTTTGTGTCTGTAAGTTGACAATATATTGATATTGATTGAATAGTTAGTTACCTTAATATTAAATCAGTAATTGAATAAATTTAAAAAGATCTTCGCGAACACAAAAGTGGTCATATCTCAAAATGATGTTTATGTGGCCTGGCTGCCTTCTGTATAACGCCATTCAATTTACTGTCTATATTACATACTCGTATACGTACCTATTTAGATTATTATTAGATAAAAACAGTTTCCAGCTTTCCGAGAATTATTTACGCTATACCCCCTTTTTTATTGTTTTTAGACTGGTCTATCAGAGGTGTTTTTTTTTTTGAGAAATCTATACGAGATATAAAAAAATATGTTACAGACATTCCTTAGATAAAGGTTTAATGTATCTACTCCATTTTTTCCAAAGCATACTCAGTAAAGTTGTCGAGATCTAATGTGGCTACCACACGCTCGCCTACGTTCGTGTGAATGAGTAAAAAGACGTGCGGACGGGGTGATTGCCCTGGATTGTATACGTAATCGACGGTTAACGTCTTTTTACTCATTCACACAAAAAACGTCAAGGGTCGGCAAGTATGTGGATGAACCATAATGCCTCCGCCACACGCTCGTGAGCCGCCACGAGCTTTTGGTGTTCAGGAGTAAAAAGGCGTGTGCTTCAGTGAGTTTCATTTTCGCGGTCATTTGTCATTACCATTACTCCCGAGTTACACCCAACATAAATATGCGATAATAATTTCAATATAATTTTGGGTCTTATCAACAATACCTAGTTGATATAATTTCCAGTAGTAGACTACAGGCACTGGCGTATATACTCGTAGGTTTTCATTTCGGGGGGGAGGGTGGCGAAAAAACTCCTGGGGAATATAATTTTAACATAGGCTGGCCACAAACGTCCCGAAGTTCAGTTCCGGAATCGACCGTTTTGCAAAAAGGTTCCGACCAAAACCTCTTTCTGAATTTAAAATCGGGGTGACGCTGAATTCAGAGAGAGGTTTTGATCGGAACTTTTTTGCAAAACGGTCGATTCCGGAACTGAACTTCGGGACGTGTGTGGCCAGCCATAGACGTAGTAAAAGCAGGTGATTTTTTTTTTAAAATGGGTGAAGTGATGAACCTGGGATCTTTCTATACAGATGGCACATTATTGTTTGATATTCGGGGGAGGGCCCCTCCCTCCTATATACGACACTGACTATAGGTACTTATCAGTTACAATTACAGTTACTTATATCATACTGTGAAACATACTAGTAGAGTAAGTACAGTGCAAAATAAATAATATTTAAACTATCTAATATAATCTAGGTATATTGACATTGTCACTGAACAACTTTATACCACGAGCGATAAAATTAATTTAAAGTACATAATCATTAGGTGCCTACTTTGATACCATGTTCATTACATAATAACAAAAATAATTATCGTTAGTTATGTGCCGAGTCTGTAAACACATATCCAACTGTTTCATTTTATTGTGCAAATGTATCACACATATCGCAAACATCATGGCGAATATTGATGATGCATGTGAAATACCCACAGAGTATTATAATAGTGTCATAGAGGAGTTGGCTAAATGTGAAAACTTTGAAAATATTACAACGTGTGTGACATTGGCTTCCAGTAAAGGAGAAAACTTTTTAGGAAACATTTACCGTGTAAAGATTACTGGAAAGCAGGATGATCAAAGCAGCGCAGAACTTCAAGTAATCCTGAAAATTCCTCCACAAATGGACGCTTTGGATAGAGAGAAATTTCTTACAGGTTTAGTGTACACAAGAGAAGCCTACGTGTATAACACTTTAATGCCAAAACTAAAAGAAATACAGGATACGTCTGACATTCCCGAAGATGAGAAAGTACATTTTGTGAAATGTTATAAAGCCTCACCAGAATATCTTAAAGAGTTCCTCATATTAGAGGACTTGGATGCTACAGGATATAAAATGGCAGAAAGAAGAAATCCTCTGCCGTATCCTAACATAAAGCTCATACTTCAGACACTGGCTCGCTTTCATGCTCTGTCCTTTGCTTTGAAACAAATGGATCCACAACTTTATGAAGAATTCTCATCCAATTTGGGAGGCATGCAAGATTTTCCCCCTGAGTTCCTCCAATTATTTCCAATTTCCATGGATAGAGCCGTTAATATATTGGAGGATGAACGAGTGATACAGAAAATAAAATCTTTTGGCGTTGACATATTTGACAAGATGTCTTATTATCTGAGTCCAGCTTCAGTTGACAACTATACAGTGTTTTGTCACGCAGATTGTTGGAATAATAATGTGTTATTCAAATATAAGGTAAGCACGATCAAAATAAATTAAAATCAATGATTTTAGCTTCCTCATAGGAATATCTAATATGTACGAGAAATTACTCGCAATTATAATTTCATCAATGAAAATACATAGTGACATGCCATTAATTTCTTGCAGGATGATCAACCAGTGGACCTTCGATTAATTGATTGGCAATTAATAAAGAATGCTTCTCCCGTAATAGACATAGCGTTTTTGATCGTGACATGCACAGATGATGACTTGAGAGACAATCACTTCACAGAGCTGATGGATTTCTATCATGAAACATTAAGCAAAACTCTCAAACATATGGGATATGATGTTGATGTGTGTTATCCTAAGAAGAAGTTTGATGAGCATTTGCAGAAAATCATGCCATTTGGATTAGTGATGTCTTTCGTAGCTCTGCCAGATGGATTAGGTGAGCCGGAAGATGTTCTCGATATGGAAACAATATTACAAAAAGGGAAAATAGAATATTCCGACTTGAAATTTAATAATAAGGCTGCTGCATTGCGCTACGAGGCAAGAATGAGGGGAGTTGCTAAATTCTATGTTGATTGGAATTTTATTTAACTTGCAAATATGAACTTTGTGTAAAGCACAAATTTCACTTTTGTGACTAGGCTGCAATTATTACTATCTATCATTAACACAAGTAGGTACATGGTTGATGTAGTTGGTTGAGGCGGCAGTCTCACGAGCGGGAGGTGCCAGGTTCAAACCCCGGCGCTGGCGATGTATTCTGATACAGGCTTTAAACCTACTGCAAGCTGTGCAGGAAAATATTTGGGTTTGTGTATGCAGGCCACATCCTTTTTTTTTAAAACGAAATAATTAAAATATATGTAGGAATCTCAACTGGGCTTCACAGTCAAAGGGTACCAGGCTCAAATCCCATACGTGAAAAATAAATCTAATTATAATAATCTGAAAATGAAATCCACAATTCCTAAGACACACACAACCGATAATGAGCTGATAGGTGAATTTTCCAGAATGTAAAGTGATTACTTAAACCTACAAATGACCGGTTGGAAGTACAGTAGATGTACATCTTGCACTATACATCACTTGAGACTCCCACATTATTGTTGCTCAGTTGTATGAAAACATCTCACTCTCCAAGTGAAAAGTCCAGATTTGAATCCTAGCATTTCGACGTATTCTGCTTCCAACAATCCTAGATCTGTATTTCTAGGTCAAAGTTGTATAATAGTTTGTAAAATATAATATTACGACCCCAAAATTATACAAAGTATTTTGTTTGAAATAAGTGCATTTATATTTAACAGAAACACATTATATTTTACACACACAAGTATAAATTATGATATTTTATTGATAAATAAAATTCTGACTACCTAATTGTAAAATAGGTACTCTGTCTTATAATCTGTTATTTTGATTTTACTTTTAATAGAATTCATAAATAACATAATAATTAACAGCGAGACATAAATATATGGAAAATATCAACATTTTTGTGTAAATTCATTAATCATTACAGTAGTAGTAGATAAATAAACAATAAACGTACGCAAAATGTAAAATACTATATACACACTTACTATTATCATCAATGTAAAATACAAAATGATTTTCTATGTCAATGTTATGTTAATTTGTGTAAGATAAAATAAAACATTACGGAATGATTTGACTTGATACGAGAAATAATTTGTAAACTTATAAGAATCTCACTCACTTATAATAAGAATTTTGCATACACATTCTATTTGGAATAGAACTGTAATTTGTCACCGCACTGTTATGACTGCGGGATACTTTTGATGAAATTAAGATTCCAGTAACAGTCACTGATATTTAATAACATGAAAATGTATTTTTAAACTATTTTATATAATACAATAATTATCACAAATACAATATAATAATACCTAAATAATTCATAAACAAACTTCCATAGAGCTGGATCAGTCGAGTGATCTGATATAGAAAAAGTAATCAAGGCATAAGATGATGCAAGGAAATCCTGTTCTGAGAATTTACAGAATTTTTATTTTAAATATGTCTATTAATCGACTAATAACTTGTCCAAGATCTTTACTATGTAACGGAATTTCAGAATATTATAGAAATAATTCTTAAACTGTTTCAATTACAAATGTATTTTGTCTTCAGGACCATATCAGACCAATATTTTACTAAGAACTGTGAACCGACAATGATTTTTCATGATTAGTATTCACTAGGTACATATTATTACGTTTAATGAAACAGTGTTTGTAAAGATAGAGAGAGAGAGTTAGTAACAACATGAGAATTGATTGCACAAAACAGATAAGTAACTAAACTGGACAAATTCCCTGTGTTTGAAATAACAGTAAGCACACTAGGCAGCCTGGCTGCGCAGCCTAAAGCAGGGGAGTCTAAAACAATGAAATGTAAAAGAGAAATACACCAAATATTTTAATTCTCTTCATCTGGTCAAGTTTACTGAAATATTCTCATCGTTCAAAATGCAACATCAGTAAATGTCACACAGTAAATGCTGATGCAATGCGTGAAATATATAGTTAAAATCTACAAGATAAAAATAAAATTAATTTATGGTGGATATATGATAATGACTAATGAGTCAAACCAGGATTGGTTTAGGTGTTTGCGAATGTATTTGGGATGTAACATGAAAGATCCAAACATTCTTTTTAAAAAATAAGCGGTGATTAATATTCAAGTTTGTTTTTTAGGTCGTGATACGAGATCACTCAACTATTAAAGCAGTCTATTTTACCATGTAGTTCCCACTAGTTCACAACAAACAATACATTACCTGAATGTGCATTGAGCAGACCATGAGGCCATATAACTACAATCCCCAAATCGCTCACAGTCACATACACATTCAGATGATTTGATCATAAACTAGGTACAATAATTTAAATATAAACTAAATCTACATTACATTAGAGATATTTCACTAATCTGTTTTCTTGTCTCCGTCAACATGATCCGTATTATTGTCAACTGGGACAGTTTTCTTTGCAGGGAAGGGACAACTATTTCCTTTGCACTGGAAAGGAAATTCTGTAGGTTTCTCTTGTCCTTTTTCATCTTTCTCTGCCCAGGGATTCCAAAATTTGAGAACATATGGCTGAACAAACTTATGCCACAGAAATAGAAGAATTGGAATGAAAATGCAAGGGACACACACCATTTTTGTATCTGTAAAAACAAGCAAACATTCTTATATCAGTATGCATTAGGTATATCAATTACAGATAATAAATGTACAAAGTACTGGCCTAATGAGATTAAGATGTGGGATATTCACATCAAAGAATATAACCAGAACCACATCAGCCTGAACTCCTGCTTTTAGGAGTAAGACTTTGGACTTTTATAAAATATGGACAAGATTATTACTATACTACCTGCGAATGTTTAGTCAGGAAATCCCTAGCGAAACTGTACCTAGGTACGGTGAATTATTGTGTTAGTGTTATACAAATAAATACCTTAAAATATAATTTTTGCAGAAGGGTTTCCTTTCAAAACTCTTGCAGTATAAATAACTTTTTAACTTGCACCAAACACTAGTACACCACCAGATTTCAGAATTGGTTAAAACGTACAGAAAACAAAATACAAATTGGAATATTGAAAATATCCACTAAAAACCAGGCCATAGATTAATAATATATATGAACCAGGCACAAAAATCGTCATTGACAGGAAATTCAGGAAATTGACATGAATTTAATAAAAAAAAATCGTCAATCTTCGGTTAACTTCGGCTCATAGCCGAGCCAAAGACAAATTATGGAAAAGAAAGTTCAATATGACATAGACAAAAATAATGATACCATTTGGTAAACTTGAAGGTTCATTATTAAGTAAATATTTTTAAAACAATATTGAAAAAAATGTTTTATCAATCTATATCTATCTACCTACCTATTCATATTGTGCCTTGTAGGTATATGTTGACATAAAATAATCCGAATTTTTATTTGTGTGTTACATTTTTGCACTCAATTTTTGTTTATTGTATAATGGCAACATTTTATTCTAGAACCCTCCATCATTGTTGTGCCATCTCTTTCTTTTATGTCAAAGTACCCTGATTACTATATTGCTATCCTTTTCTACGCCTGTCATTGTTCATTTATTTCTGATTGCACGCGACCGACTTTAGTTTTTGAAACAACGTGATCTCTTAAAATATTTCAAAATGTACGGAGGACAGGCCCCAATTCTAGTATTAAGTATGTTTCGAATATTTTGTCTAATTCATATATGTATTAATTAGATAACAAGCCAATGTCGCTAATAATTTGTATTTTGTTTAGGTCAAAACACGAAAAGGGAGTCGGGCCGGAAAGTTCAAATTGAAAATGTTAACGCTGGAAAAGTGAGTGTATTTTGTAAATTTCGTTAGATATGCTTGTGAATTAAGAATTGTTTATGGAGTTATGTAAAGGAAATGTGCCGGTTCATTCAAGTAATTTTGTAAATGCGACATAACCTACCAATGTGGGCGGGTGTTGTACACCTGTGAGTAATTCGCTCTCTTTTATTATTTAGGCTATTGCTGATGTCATTAGAACTTGCCTGGGCCCTAGGGCGATGTTAAAGATGCTTATGGATCCCATGGGAGGTATTGTAATGACCAATGATGGCAACGCTATTCTTCGAGAGATTACTGTCCAACACCCTGCAGCCAAATCCATGATTGAAATTGCCAGAACACAAGATGAAGAGGTAAGTTACAATAATATATAAATATGGCCTTTGGTAAATTGCCTTCCACTTTCATTTGCGGCTTTGGTTGCCGCCAAATTGAGCAAATTTTAATGTGTAGAGTTGCCTAGCCTTGGAACTTATTGGTTTGGTGATTTGCTGTGTTGGTTTAGAACCTAGGCTATGTGCAAAATATTAGGCAAAAAAATAATGTGTTTTTTAATAAAAATTATAATGTTTACAGGTTGGTGATGGTACGACTTCAGTCATCGTTCTTGCTGGTGAAATGTTAGCAGTCTCTGAACAGTTCCTTCAGCAGAATATGCACCCTACTGCTATCATCCGTCAATATAGGCAGGCTTTGGAAGACGCTGTGCAAGTATTGGAGACAAAGGCATCCATTCCAATTGACATTAATGACAGAGAGAAGTTGAAGGATGTTGTACGTTCATGTGTCGGAACAAAGTTCATTGGGAAATGGTCTGAATTGGCTGTCAACATTGCGCTGGACGCTGTGAAGACTGTCATGATCAAAGAAAATGGTCGCACTGAAATTGACATTAAAAGGTAACTCGCTTCGGTACTATTTGTCGTTACAGTACAGCGAACATCTTTGAAGATGTTTTAAAAATTTCATGAATTAGATCTGGATATTAGAGTTATTGCACTGTAACAGTATGTATTTAGAATATAGTAAATATTCTCGGAGGTATATTTATCTTATCAATTAGTATGTGTTTATGTCTGTATATATCTTCCTATATATTTATATCTATATATTTATTTACTCTATTATTATTTATATTATCTTTTCTCGGGTTGACTGTAAGATATTGCGTTCGCAATAAGTCCGCCTTTTGGCACACTACGATTGTCTTAGTTTTGTAATTAATATGCATATTTTGTTTTGTCCAATAAATTTTTTTTTTTTTTTTTGTATTGCAGGTATGCCAAAGTAGAAAAGATTCCCGGAGGTTCTATTGATGATTCCTGTGTGTTGAGTGGTGTGATGTTAAACAAAGATGTGACACACGCCAAGATGAAGAGATATATAGAGAATCCTCGCATCATCTTACTGGACTGTCCCTTGGAATACAAGAAGGGAGAGAGTCAAACTAATGTGGAGATTATGGAAGAACAAAACTTTACTAGGATGTTACAGCTAGAGGAGGAATATATACAGAAGATATGTGAGGACATCATAGCTCTCAAACCAGACTTAATCTTTACTGAGAAGGGCATTTCTGATTTAGCACAGCATTACTTGATCAAAGCTGGAATCTCAGCAATCAGAAGGTACTAAGTTATATAATACTTATTACTGTATTCTAAAGTGGAAACTAAATTATTCTAATGCTGGATTTCACCCTTTGTGGGTGAGGAATAGCAGAGATAGTATAGATAGATAAAATCTGTGCTAGGTGGCTTTTACCCACTATTTCTCACCCAAAAAGTCGGTGAAATCCAGCATAAGTGTGGTAACAAATTAATCTTGACTTATCGCATGCCCAAACTAAATTGTCATCTGTACACTTAGCAGGATTGCTACATCATCAAGTGTAGCATATGTCAATATTAAGGGTTCAACATACTCCGTCAGTAGTATCATAATACGATGGTATTTAAACCGTATTGACATTATTTAAAAAAAAAATACCTACTACAAATTTTTAAACTCTTCTCAATATCTTCAAAGAGGTTTATACCTATATTTTTAATTCCAGAGTGAGAAAATCAGACAACAATCGCATTGCCCGAGCGTGTGGAGCCACCGTGGTGAACAGGACAGAGGAGCTGAAGGAGAGTGATGTGGGAACACAGGCTGGACTGTTTGAAATCAAGAAGATGGGAGATGAATATTTCACATTCATTACCAAGTGCAAGGATCCTAAGGTAATACAATCTCAATTCATATGAGTATGTAGTTGCAGCAGTCTTTAAAGTCAATACCGTGTTTAATATGAACGTGTGCTTGATGTAAAACTTGGCTGTAACCTAGAAAGATTGTAATGAAATGTAATGCATAATGTAGTATTACCTATGGTATCTTAAAAAAAGATTATAAATTAAAATAGTAATAAAATAATTAGGCAAAAAATTAAAACACTTGATGTATTTCCTGGTTGACATTTATTTTTTGAGTAAATTCAAAACAGTACAGTTACGAGCACACATTTTTCCTGTCTAATTACTACTCCAGAATTTTCAATCATCCGTGTGAAGACGAACTCTAAACAATGAAGAATAAGAGTGGTAGGAGGCAATAAGAGTATTTTATTTATTTATTGTATCAAGGTTAATTATGTATTCCTCGAAAGGAAATGAGAGTTGTTATTATAGGTACAATGTTTTGTTGTAGGCTTGCACCATATTACTGAGAGGAGCTTCTAAGGATGTTCTCAATGAGACTGAGAGGAATCTGCAAGATGCCCTGCATGTAGCTCGTAATCTTGTAAGTCATATTATTTATTAATGTACTAACTTTACTTTAATGTCTCGACTTGACACTTCAGATGCCTTACAGATGGACTAGTGAATTAAAAACAACACAGTTATTAAATTCAGAATTACCATTATAATGTTATGGTTTATAGATGCTGGCACCTCGCCTGGTTGCTGGAGGTGGTGCAGTTGAGATGTTAGTGTCACAGGCTCTGTCTCTCACTAAGGAATATCCAGACAACTCTCCATACAAAGCAGTCGCTAAAGCTCTTGGTAATTTTAACATCTTACATATAAATACCATGCATCCTTTTTTTTTTAATGTCTTTAATTATTCGCTATTTATTTATTTATTAATATTGTAACGTATTTATTCAGTGAGGCAACATGTCATAGGAATGTATGTGTAATTTTCTTTATAGAAATTATTCCCCGCACCTTGGCACAAAACTGTGGAGCCAACACAATAAGGATGTTAACTACACTGAGAGCCAAACACACTACCAAGATGTTAGGAGGACCGGATGGACCAGATACACCTTGCACATTCGGAATTGATGGTGAAACAGGAGAGATAGTTGATATGGCCACCAGGGGAGTGTGGGAGCCTCTTAGTGTTAAGTTACAGGTGTATAAGACGGCTGTAGAAACTGCAATCTTACTCCTTCGTATTGATGACATTGTATCGGGATCTAAGAAGAGTGGTGGCAATGAACCAGCTAATCCATCTAGTATGGCTGCAGGACAGGAATAATATTAGTATTATCTGTAGACGTTATATTCATTTCATTATTTTGCTATACATACTACTTACAGAATATAATAATTAATTATATTTAACACGCCTCATCTTATTTTATAATTTACTACTAATACACGCATTTAAATTAAATTAAATATGTTATTTTTTAACACGATTGTTGTGTTTTTTTTTTACAATCCGTAGTTGTTTGTAGCAAAATGTCTAAATTTGTTTTCTACAAAAGCAAATGCAGTGAATCCTAGGACTTTGTTAAGGAACCTGTATAAAGGTGGGAAGAACTATTGAACATCGAGACCCTTCTATATCTATGAAAAATCTATGGTTGACGCCATGCGAGCTACAAACATATGATTGGTTGTCCACTATTGCGTGAAACCTGGTGATATTTTAGTGATTTTTGCGACTCATTATGTATAATCAGTGTGGAAATTACCTTTGGAATATAACCTATGTAATTAAATGGTAAATCAGTGTACTTTCCATCGCGAAAGAATGGCGTATACCTAGCGGAAGTGCTAAGTTATTAAATGGCGGCGCTCTTGTTTAGTCTATGGCTATATCCTTTAAGACTTCCTACCTTTATACAGGTTCCCTAGACTTTGTGTATCTCACCCCAAGTAGACCATTATGTCATGTGTATTTTTCATTACCCCGTTTCTACAGGACATTAAAAAATAGTTCGGATTGTATTCCAAGTTGGTGTCCTACACTACATACATATTGCTGTGACTGATGAATCTCGAGTTATTGGTTGTTGAATGGGTTTTCACAGTGGTTGGTATCCTAGTATCCGTGTTGTCTGACAGTCTCTGTTTTATCTGGTCAAACTTTCCAGAATCGTGCTGGGAACATCTTAAGGATACACATTATCCAAAGTGCTTAGAATCTGGCCTTCATTACGACATGCATTCCTTTTATGAATATTCTGTGCGAATTAGTTGTTGGAGGCGAGATAAACTCACCTATTACCAACCTGAAGTATGTTTAAAGTTTATTTTTTAACATAGGGTACCTTTATATTAATTATCTGTTCTGGCCCAGGGTCTTGATGTTAACCTCGGTCAAAACCATAGTCAGGAACCTATTACTTATTACATTTGATAGAGAAAGCAAATCAACAGATGGCGTTAGCATCGGAAACATTGGTTCAATGTGAAATAATTTCCAGCTGTAGCGTAGGTATATACAACTTCAAAAAATGATTAATGGCAGGATGTGGTGAAATGGATGAACATTGTCCTGGCCATAGAGTGATCACTTAAGTAAGCATCAGAACACCCATTCTGCTTCCTCCCCGAGGGAGTTTAGATAACGCCACATTATGTAAATGAAGATACCTCTCCTTTCTGCTGAGGAAAAAACTAATGTAATAATATAATGTCGATGGTCAAGGGTCTCAGACATTGCGGAGAGAGTCCCGGACACTGAAATGGCAGTGGGCGGGTCATGTGGCGAGGCAGAAGGATGACAGATAGACCCCCAGAGTACTGAGTTGGAGACCCTACAAAAGTAAACGATGTGTAGGGAGACCACAAAGGAGATGGGCCGATGATATCATCGAGTCGGTGGGGCATGGGTGAAGACAAAGCGCCCAGAATAGAGAATTGTGGAAGATACAGGAAGAGGCCTATTTCCAGCAGTGAAGGGAAAGTGGCTGATGTTTTTCTATTGCTTTGCAATGCAATAGGCAGAAAAGTATGAAATGCATCTTATATATTCACTGATAATAGGGAGATATCTGAAATAGATAAAGTACCTACAATAAGTGAAGTGTTGAGATGTAGTGCAGATAGATAGGTATTTGTATAATTAATGAACCACCCCTATGTAAGTTAGTGAAGATCCTTTGTAAGTTAAAATTAAAATAATTTAATTATACACAGGCTTGTGATGTGTGAGGAGAGGAGAGGTGACTATACAGGAGTACACTGCAGCTACACTTCATATTGAATACATTTATGTATTACAATACCTAAATACACTTAGTATATGGGAAAGTTCGCACTAGACATGCAGCACCTCATGAATATGCAATTTCTCTCACATGAGTGCTATTCACAGATTTCCTTTTATTATGTTTTTTTGTAATTTTCATTTTACATGGTGCAGCTGGAAGATTCCAAATCTTGACGCTGACGATTGGAGCAAACTTGGTTTAGTGTTGCTTGATGTCATAATAAGATATGGTTACATTTTTTCGCTACTTTCAAAATATACTTTAGAAGTGTTTTTTTTTCAAAGACATTATAAAGGTATTAGTTTTTTTCACAGGTTTTTAAAAAAAAATGGCCGATTTTTGGATTGTTAGAATAAACTAGCAAAATTGTTTTTCAAACTCGGGATGGCGGTAGGTTCAAGGAGTATTTTTTACTTTTTCTAACTCGCAAAACTATCTTGCCTTTAAAATGATTTCTCTAGCACTGCTCTGTCATATTTTTGGCATTGTAGATTACTTGTAAAAAAATACAATGTGGGAATATGAAGGACCTTTGACAAGTTCGATAATCAGGGTTATCAACAATACAACTTGCAACTCCTCTTGCAGCTAACATCCGCCAGCGGCCATGATAAACGAAGTGTATAGTCAATATCGAATATATTGACGAGTTTTCCTTTGAGCTAGAATCCATAGAATAATAATATATTGGTAGAATCTGTCTAATAGAAACGTACCTACCTTTATAATAAATTTGGCTGCCTATTCCTAAAGAGTCGAATAGCAGAAGAGGGTGAAGAAAATGAAGAATCACATTATAACTAACATCTTTAATAAACAGATTACACCTACATAATAATTATTACATAATTCTTACTATAGACAATTGAATGATATTCATAATACATAAGTACAATTATTATTTATATTTATCTCGATCACAATTATTATTATCGAAAGAAAATTCTACACTCAATAAATAAATCGATAAACTGTGCATAGACTAGGAAAATTCGTGTTATAGGTATTTACTAATTTACGCGTATATTTTCTTAGAATTATTTCCCCCGATTTTGGGTAAATCCATGAGGTGACGTCAAGGGCAATAGAATATTTTAGAAATATTGACGCAGAGCTTTGACTCTCAGATACACTGCACGACGGTCGCTCACATACGAGAGAAGAAGAATTTCTTCAATACCTTGCACGTAGGTAGCTGTTTAAAAACAACAAATCTATAAGTTAATTACTCTATTTTATTTATTATTTATTCATCATTTTCCCCTTTTCGTTTGTCTGAAAACGCTAAATTTCACGTAACTTTCAGGTCTAGATAGATCTAAGTATTCTAAGTTATAAAAACAATGTGCCCGTGTTCCTGTATTAAATTTTCATGGTAGGAAAGTAGGTATGTAGGTTAGAGACCACTCGTTCTTTATGGGTGGAATGCCTATAAATAAAAAAAAATAGGTATGATAGTTATGGGGCATTTCATATCTTGACAATTTTGTTTTTATTTATCTAAACAATTATTTAAATCAACGAAAAAGTGTGAGTTTATAAAACTAGTTAGTTTATGTATACATAGGTAAGAAGCGACATAATTTTCACACAATTTTAGTGGTCACTACATAGATATGTTTTGAATCTGTTTCCCACAGTGGCTCAATGTGCCTCCACCTATTACAAGAGACTGGAAAATTTCGCGATCGCGATAAAACGAATTTATTCGCGAATTTCGTGCTTTTCACGCGAATAACGCGAATTTCGTGTTTTTCACACATAAAATGCGAAATAAAACATTCTTGTACAGGAATAACGCGAATTTTAGCATATTTGACGCGAATTTGGACCTTTATTTTGGAAAACATCGTAATTGAAACATTGTCAAAAGGAATGTGGCTTTGAAAGTAAGCAAAACCACAATTAAAAAATCGTGCAAAAAGTCGTTTTTTGATTCTCTCGTATATTTTTGTTTTTTTTTTATTGTTTTAGGGATTTTTGTATAAAATATTGTTCACGATCATTTTTTTCTTATATAATTGTATTAAAACCTGTAAAATTTTCCAGTTTAATGAAATAAATGTATGAAAAATAACACCACATTTTGCCAAAATTGTGAAAAATAACACCCCTTTTTGCAAAAATAACACCACATTTCCCGAAAAATAACAACGATTTTTTCCAGTCCCTACCTATTACTTACAAGCAATAATTACACTTACAAGTATGTACACAACGGTATGACTAGTTTGTGCACTAATATACCTACAGCAATTTAATTTTATATACATACACATTGGTATTAATAAAATCTGAATGCACCTAATTATAAGTAAATAAATCGTTTCTCACACCACTTGTCATCTACTCGTACATATATATCTTCGCACAACAAAAACAAGATAGAGAAGAATTAGTAGGACTTAGGTATGATTTCAAAATTTCACACAATATATTATTATCTATACAATATATCACACCTACAGAACATGTTACGTTACACTGATTTACATTTATGGATTATGGATACACGACAATAATAGGTTTCTACAACCCGCCTAATCCTTCTCTCTAACAATTACTCTGCTCTCCTAAAACTTCCACATCACTGGAGGAATCCCTTCCGTCGTCACTTCCTTCCTCCTCGATATCCCTCCCTCTCCCCCTCACACCATCCATGCCAAACTCGAATCCAACTCGTCCTCTTATATCTTTTCCCCACTTTTTTCTATTTTCAGACGCCTGCTCCGTGTCGTTGGCGCCGTCCGAATTATTATCAATTTCCGTTTCCTCCTTTCCATTTTCTCGCTTTATATTGTTGTCCTCATCGCCCACTGAGTTATTGGCCAAGTCTCCATAGATCTTTTTTAAGTTTTGCATCACATAATGTGTGCTCGTTTGGTTCTTTCCTCCGACATTAGTTTCTTGTAACTTGACATCAATATCATCATAGTACTTCATATTAAATTTACCAGCTCCGTTACTACAAAGATTTATTGGAAATAACTTGTTATTTGAATCTTTTGGTTTAGGTACAGAAAAGGCTGAAAAATGTCTGTTACTTTTCACACTTTCCTTAAACGCCGATAAACTAGAAACTTCGAATCCCAGTGGTCTTAGAGACCCATTTACACTGGCTTCTTGTGCTTCCGGTGGAACTGGAGCCGGACTTGGATTGTGGTTTTCTTTAAGCCCATGTTTTCTATCGTATATATGCCCAGAAACCCTTAAATCAATAAAGAAATTTAATGGATCTATACCATATGGATTTGGATACATTGTGGGATACCACAAGGGTGGAGGAGGCGGTGGAAGGGATAAAGTTGGCGCAGTTGATGTTGGAGGAGAGATTATAGATGATGGATATTTTTCATCTTTAGCTGGATTAGATTCTTCTCCCTTAGGACTCTTTCTCATCTTTAATTGCACGTCTGTATTGTCTTGCTTATCTCCTTCTAATTTCTCAGGATATTTGAAACTCGTCAAAGGTTTTGGGATAATGTTTTTATTAATTGTTAACTCGAGAGGTTTTTCATTTGTTTGATAGTTCCTATTATTATCTAATGATGTCTCTTGATATTTCTCGTCATACGTACTTGACTGTCTCTCCTCTTGATTACGATTCTCCCATATTTCAGATCTCTGAGTCCAATCTGGTTTTGGTGTTCCTTCTGTTGGTGATATTTTAGCGTGATTCCATGATCGTTTCCTCGATCTCCTATGTCCCCCGGGAGGTAAGTTCTGATTCGATAATCTATTGGCATCATTATTATTCTTCGCGTGTACGAAAGATCTCAACATTTCACTGAAGAAGTATGAGTTGGGTACCAAAGGCATGTTGTAGAGATATGGTGGAGTAGCAGCCAGCAATCTGCTGACTAACTCGGCACTTCTTAGTTCTCCAGTTCTCTCCACTCCTCCGAGACCTGCTCTCAAATTAGCTCCTGGCGCTGTGACAGGAGCAGCTCCAGTGCCATTTGCTGCGCTCATGTTTATGCTAGTCCTACCTGTAACAAGGAAATCCCGAATTAATTCATATAATACTTAATAGGTTTTACAAATAAAATAAGACTTAAGGCTATAGAAGCCCATCATGACGTTACACGTCTTTTCTTTAAGGTTCAAAATCCCATGACCAAATGTTGAAAACAGTGTCGTCGTTTTAACTTTTTGGGGTTAATTTCGCTTCATTAAAAAAATTACGATCATTCACATGCGTAATATCAATACGAAAAAGATTTTTTTCTTTGCGACGTTCGGAAAAAAAACAGATGTGTTTTTCACTTTTTTTTGTAAAACCAAACTTTTACGGTAATTTACTATACAGATAAAGGTTTAATGCATCTACTCATTTTTTCCAAAGCATATTTAGTAAAGTTGTCGAGATCCAAGGTCTCAAAAATCTTTTTTATTAAATGTCAATATGCCCACCCTTAAGTCTATTTGATGTATTCCAAATACAGCTGCAGGTTAGTGCCTGCCTGCATAAATATACCATAAACAAAATTAATATTGGTATGTTCAGTGTTCACGTATAAAGTATTTCAGGAAAGTCTGTTGTATGAAAACGTTGAATCCTTTTAAAGCTCCTGAATATGTAATTAAAAATATGTATTTAGTGCATGTGTGAGTAGATTCTCTATATAACAAATCCTATACGAAGAGTGACGAAATATATTACTCCATCTCTGCTAGACACAGGTACGAAATAGAATAATTTTATATCTACTACTTTATTATGGCTTTCCAATTCGCATCTGATTTATTCGGCGGGTTTTTCGGCAAATATTTCAAAAATCTATTTAAACCAATGGGTTTGTAAACAAATGTGTTTCGAAAAATTTTTGCTTGTGGCGCTATTTTTCTCTTCTTATACCATATCAATATCAAAATTTTAGTTGTCCTACTCCAGCCTAGAATTTCTTTATAATTCCTGTAAATTTTCGGAAATTTTAGATTTATCTGCCTAAATAAGGGGAGCGGCGGATTTGACTTCCTCTCCGGGCGGCAGAAACCCACACTACGCCACTGATTTCAACAGCACAATTTCATTTCATACACATACACCACAGCCTATTTATTTTAGAAATGGAAAAAATATGATTTATTTAAATTACATATTAAATCCATCTCTGGTACCTTAATTCAGGTTAGAATATGCAAGGTATACCTAGGATTATAAAAGCAGAAAGAGATTCGTAAGTGCTAAGGGGATTAGATTGTACAGACGTCTCTATATAAGTAGGGAGGCATAGATAATATAATGTATTTTTGGAAACACGGAAATATGCCAAAAGCGTTTTGAGTTTTTGACAAAATTTATTCTACTTCAAACATAGTCACTAGACCGCTATGAGTAAATATGCAAAAGAGAGTTGGGGATTTTACCGACAGGCGAACGAATTTTTATATTTTTTTTCAGTCATTTTTTAAAACGCTCTGTTGGACGCCCGCTAGGTATCGTCTTTTTTCTTGTTCGATTTGTGCATTTTTTATTCAGAAATTGAGGACAGAGCGCTTTTGCTATCTGACGAAAATGGAATTGAACGAACTTTTAGTTTAGACTATATCTGTATGTAGTATTTTTATTAGGCATTATTGTTAGCAGTCGCCATGTAGGTAATTGGATTTTTTCGCGTATGACGGAAAATTTTACGTCCGGTAAAATATATTCGCTTTATTTGTTCCAGTTGATATTTAGTGATGAAACTAGTCATGGCTTTGGAAAAAGTTTGCAATATAATTTTGCAGTTTAGTTGTGTATGTATCTCTTAATTATTTATGAATATTTTATAACAACAATTACATGACAATTACTTTCAGAGCTTCAATGAATATTGTGCTCCATAGATACCTGAGTTTGATTAGTAAAATTAAGTCTAATTCGTGAACTTTAAATACAGGTTTTTATGGAACTATTCGTCCATTGCAGGTATTTAGTGTCCTTAAATACACCTGCAGAAATTAAATTAGCTGTAATTTTATGATTGGAAAAACAAAAAAAAAAGTGTTTTTTATTTAAGTTTAAAAATACTACACAGAAACACTACTGCAGTTACGTCTTTGCGTTCCCGTGTATTGCAAAATATATTATGCTTAAAATGCTACCTACAATATGTCTAGGAAAATCAAATACTTAATTAATCACATTTCCAAGGACTCTGGCGAAACCTCTGTATGTAATGTTAAAAACGTCAATGTCGCCCGCCAGAGCTTTGAACAGTCGAACATCAGGCTTGCTGGCCCGGGAGTTAATGGCCTCGTTAGTCCTACCAGATGGAGGGTAAAAAATTAGGTGGTCTCTAGATCTATAGTGTATTTCCTCAAGGATTCTTGGATTATGGATCACGCACCCCAATATGTGTGTAGGATAAGAAGATATTTACTCATAGCTATGGGTATTTTATAATGAATTATCAAACAGTAATTAGGTAGTAGGTACATTATATGATTAGGTACCTGTAACTTCTTAATTAGAGGCGAATATTACATTAGATAATATTATATCTTTACTTTACATATATACACGCGTGTTAATTAATAACTACCTAAGTATACCTACTGTATTAAGCAAATATAAAGAGATACGTGCGCCATAGGTACCTATAGTGCTTCTTGTATAAAGAAAGACCTATCTTATACATGCGTGTAAGATGTTCAAAGGATTAGCGAAAATTAAATTAATTACATTAAAGACAACTAAATAATTAAGATATAATATTTCTCAATCAGCAGTACCTACTTAGCCCTTAATTATTAAGGTACCTGCCTAATTGGAATCCTCTGATTTAGATAAAAAATAATAACAAAAGACAGAAATCAATACATATACGTACGAGTATATGTATCAGATTTATACAAACTAGTGGGGTTTGATTGACTGTACTCTCGAATGTAAATGGTCCAAAAATATATTTCATTTTTATGTTGTAAACTTTTTATTGAAATTATCTTTTTGAAGTTTGCATCCAAGTTTCCGCTTTTGGTATAATATACTAACAGGGCACATTCGGCACAAGGTCTCCGCAAAATCTAAAAGTTTTTGGACTTTTGTAAAATAATTCTACACTTGCCATATGAATTGTTTCTGATTGACAACGTGACTCTTCAGAAATCAAAAATTCTGTGTTCTACTGGTCGGTTGCTGATCTTTGACTGCGTGTTGTAGTTTTGAAATTTTATTTTTTCCGGGTACCCTCCAATTGTTGTCGCTAAAAAGAAAGCGCTCCAAAGGAGAGTAAGTACCTAAGGAATACTACTCTTCCTCGGAAAGCCCTCAAAATACGTTTCCTTTTTGAAAACCCATTCAATGATATTGCTCTTCAAGTGCATGTTTAATATGTGGAATGAATTGAGTGAGAAGATTAAGACTAAGTACGAGTATGAATTTATAGGAATACAATGAGGTTGCTAGATGGTATAGGATATTTATACCAACAAATATATATGTAGGTATATACCTATACCTTATATTCTATTGTATATTCTACTGAGATGTATTTAATCTGTTTGCACGGCGGGGGGGGGGTGAGGGTGGAATAGGGTGTATTATATAAAGCTCCCCATCCCCCTATCCAAGAGAGTAGAAAGAATTCATATCCTTTACAATATTATGTTATGTTATTACCTTATATGTAAATACGCCTACCTAATCCAATACATGGATAAGTAGGTTTTTCATTTATATTTATAGGATATTGTATATGTATAAAAATAAATCAAAAACCTTGTCAATATATTAGATCGAATTTATAGGGTCCAGGACCGTTACCGCATTATAGGAAAGTTTTTATGACCGCCTGGGGTGCCTCTATCACTATAGTTAATTTTGTATAATATTTTTTTGTTATTGTACAGTAAGCACGTTTAAATTAAGTTGTTTTTAATATGGGTACCTATTGTACATTATGAATTAACATGGAAGAAATCGCAGTTTGCATTAAGTCGCATGCCCTAGGAAGCCATAGCCACTTAATATAATCTGTTATATTTAAGCCCACTTTTATCTGTATATGTATATAAAATAAAATCCGTTATTATGTAAGTGTTCGCATAACTCCTGCATTTACCGACACATTGCTGCGAAAATTTATAACAATATTTGCGATAATATACTCTGTGTTCCAACGTCACCGGTTTTCCTAAGAGATGCCATGATGATGAGGGGCGATCCAAGCGTTGAGTGGCATCATGTATGGTATCACATAAAAGGGCGTTGGAAAATAAGTTTTGTCCAGCTTAAGCCTATAAAGTATGCCGGGTTGTTTTGTCAAATTTGCCGTTGCGAAGCACGGGTAACTCAGCTAGTTGTATTATATTTTGTACATTAGGTAATAAAAAAAATCATTCGTCAAATTTGTAAATGTGTCACCTCTCGCCTCAACAATAATTGTCACGAAGGAAAGAAGTTGTATTGAAAGAAAATTGGAAAGAAATTTATTTTCATTATAGGTATGTTTTCTACGGGTTACATTAATATGCACATATTTCCTTTGTCGTTTTATCGTCGCTTATATGTCCCTTTCATTTTAATTCAATCATCTAATCGTTCCCTATGGTGGAATGGAACTCATTGTAACAATTTAAATTTAAAAGTGGATGGCCACCCATCCGCCATCCCGTCGCAGATAAAAAGTTGTGTAATGTATGTAAAACAAAAAATCCCATCGTTTTAAATAAATCCGTCTGTAGCCATGGAATTCCCCCAATCATAAAGCATCTCATCTCATACAAAGTCTGTCAACAGAAGACAATGTAACGGCTCCACACTGGAGGGCTGGAGGGTTGCCAGATATTTTATTTATTTTAAAAAAACACTTAAATATTAATAAGTACCTATGTTAGTGTACAATGTACATTTACTACATGTACACTGTACATGTAGTAAATGTATGCAATTCTCTAATTAATTTATACAATTTTGCTACTTTTTTTATAAAAAATGAACATGGGTTTATCGAAATAAATCCAAATACACCTTTGTACACTTCACAGTAAGCTTGAAGAGCTTATGTGTCATGAAGTGGAGTAGGTTGGCATCGGGGATCGAACCCTCGCCCACTGTATTAACAGTCGAGCGCGTCACCAACCAGGCTACCGAGCACCTCATTTTTTTGGTTGGCTGGTAGAAATAATCACGACACCAAATTCTCGGTACCTAATATATTTAATTAGGTGGTCCTCATTCGATCACATAAGAACTAAACGCCAGATTATCCTAGTGTCAAAAATTATTGAAAAATAAATATTGGTGACGTAAAAAACGTGCTAATTTTATTTCGTTGTTGTATTTTTTTCTGATTTACACCCGCCATCCACATCCTAACATCTAAGAATACTTAATCCAGATTGAATTTGCTTATGGTCAGATGGCCTCCTAATAATTCAATGACCGTACCATCTTTGTAGAAACTTTTTATACACTCAGAAGAGTATGATCAACAGTGAAATCTGTCTATTGTTTGTGTTTCCAAATAGTAAGTATTTTTAAATTTATAAATACGTAGGTAGTAACCCTAGTATAGAAATATCAGATCTGAAACGGGGGAGTTTGGTAATTAATTTAGAAATAGGTAAATTAGGTGAATACCTCCCTTGGCTCATTCCATTCCACACCGCCTCCCACCCCCTCATCCCTTCCTCGTCATCCATCCCTTATAATATAATTCCGTATTATCAACATTGTTACAATATTGCGAGGCGGTGGCTACCTTCATATCTGACGCGATAGTCCAGTGAAGGAACAGAAGAAAAAGGAACAGTAACATTTTGTTATGACAAATAACAGGATGCTACATAACCTGCTAGCCAATCGCCATGTTCGAGTAAGTAGTACATAAATTTTGTAGTTTACTAATGATTCTGCTAACTAAACGATACGAGTACAGGTTTCGCAAAAATACATCTAAAAATCTGCATATTTTATAATACCAAACGTTTGCAAGCCATTTTTAATTATCTAGTATAAATAATTAATTAGACAATGGACATACAAACCTTTTGAGTAAAAGTAACCGGAGAGTATGTATGAGGAATTGCATGAATGTGACGGAAGCCCGAAGTGCGTGTCAGGATAGGAAGTTCTGGCGATCCGTTCTCTCTGCCTACCCCGCAAGGGAGGTGGCGTGAGGGTATAGAATAGAAAAACATACAAACCTTTAAAATATAATTAAAACTTTCAAGACTCACTCTTGACTTCGAGGCAGAGGTACGAGTACCTATTAAAGAACTTGCATATTTTTAAATGAGTTATTCATTTATATGTTATAGCATACGAGTACCAAATTATTAATTAAATAGTATGAACTCTAAATCCATGTATATAAAGTAAAGTGTTCGCATAACTCCTGCATTTTACGACGGATTGCTGCGAAAATTTAGAAAAACATTTGTGTCCTAACGTCGGCGGTTTTGGAGGAAAAGCTTTTCCTAGGAGACGCCATGATGATGAGGGGATCCAAGGGTTGTATGTGGTCGAGTGTGGTATCGCGTGAAAGGGCGTTGGAAAAGAAATTCAGATCTAAAGTCACATTTTGTCCAGCTCAAGTATGTCGGGTTGGTTTGATAAACGTGCCGTTGCGAAGCACGGTTAACTCAGCTAGTACAAGATAAGAGTTAGAACATTTTATACGTTTTGTGCAATATTTAGAGAAAAGAAAAGAGCAGTTACTGGTATTACCTTCCAACACTAATAACATAACACTCAACACCCGACAGCATATTGCCAATTTTATGAATTGTGGAAAAATATAGCGAGACGAGGGCGAGGGAGAGACTTGTACTCGTTACTCGTATATAAAAGAAAGAAAGTATGATGTGTTTATAATAAAATTACATAGACATTGGAATTACCACAAAATACTTTCATACGTCATGCTTGTTGACTACACGTACACATTTGACATTATTTTATTCAGAGACAATTGTGAGACGAAATATAACAAAGTTGGCTATGGTAAGAGTTTTAGGAAAATGATCAGTACATGGGTAGGTACCTCACAAATTAAAGATTCGAGTAGGTACGAAACATATTTTTTTTTAAATGAATCTGGGCTTATCGAAATAAACCCAAATACATCTTTGCACACTTCACAGAAAGCTTGAAAAGCTTGTGTTGTGAAGTGAAGTAAGTCGAGGATTGAACCCGCACCCGCCGGATTAACAGTCGAACGCGTTACCAACCAGGCTACCGACCACCTCATGTCATGTCATGGTCGTCGCCAGCCTCGGTGTTAGGGGAGGGCAACAAAAATTTTAAAAAATGATACAGCATGATAAAGGCGTAAATAGCGCCGCAGGCTATTTTTTTTTGTGAGACATAGTGAAGAAGGTCGTAATGTGGCTTGGTTTTTTTGAAAACATACATAATAATTTGCACAGCAATGTGTATGAAAAATGTTTTCTATAAAAAGTTGTAAAAAATAGCCCGCCGGCAATTTTTTTATGAAACACTAATTGTATTTTGATGGATATTCATACAAATTCATAAAAATTTATGACATGAAGAGAAAGCGTTTGGTGATAATGTGATTTTTTGTGAAGTTTTATCATTTAGTATGAAAATATATACAGCATCTTTCAGCCGAAAGATGCTGTATATATATAGCTCTAGAGCTCTGTCTCCGATAACCCATAAACCGCAGGCACGCCACCAGTGGCGGATCCAGGATTTCATTTTGGGGGGGGCTGAAGATTAATTTTTTTTTTCCGAGATTTCTTTTTGTGAGAGCGGGGGGGGGGGGGGTGAATTGCATTCAGTATACCAGATTTTCAGTTAAGTATTCAAAGCACTAGAAACGTCACTCAACGTTTTGGGGGGGGCTAAGGGGCTGAAATCCCTAGATTTGTTCTATATATACTACTGTAATCCATGGTTTGGGGGGGGGGCTTCAGCCCCCCCCTAAATCCGCTAGTGCACGCCACCCTTTAACCTAAACGCGAAACCTAATTATTTTAGCCGCGCATTTATTGCGGCAGGTCCTTCAGCCTGGAATGAACTTCCTGTAGACGTCAGAGAGGCAAAAACGTTAACCGGGTTCAAAGGCCTATTAAAAACATTTCTGTTTAAGAAATCCTTCCCAACAACATAGGGAGGAACACAGAGCGCCCTGGAGGTGGGAGTACCCACTAAACGGCGCTACATAAATAATCTAATTATTATTATTATTATTACCTATTCCAATCTCTCCCTGCCCCCCCTGACGACGCCCATGAATTCAACTAATACCTACTAATAATATCTTGTAATACATATTACTTTAGGCTCTCACTTACCTACTGCGGGAATTATTCGATATTAATCCGTTTACCATAACAACGCCACGTTGTCACATAATATGTAGGTACTCGTATTAATATTCATCTCGTCTAGGTAGTTAGAGTAGTGTACTCGTATATATGTGGGAAGTTTGTAATTACTGTGTTCTATCAATTAGCGCTCAATCAAAGCAAGACTTTGAAACTCCATCACGTCAAAGTTGTGACGATGAGAAGACGCGAGATATCTTCTAAGTATTATAATATGTCCCGAATTATTATTGGTTTAGCGTTGAGTAGTTATAATATTGAAATTCAGAACAGTAGGTACCCATCCCCAGGGCTGGATTTACACTTTACAAATAAAAAATTAAAGATGGGCCAGTGCCGTCCTCTCGCCTCTGTCTCTGCCGCCCATATAGTCTTCGGCCTACTCAGCCTTTTGACAAATCCAGCTTTGCCTATACCAGATACCTACCTACAAATTCATCTTGAATAGCAGTAATGTTAATGTCCAACCGGTAGCACGGGGGCGCCTGATGGTAGCTTGGCGACCTATATTTTAGGCGCCCGCAAACAAAAAGATGGACAAAATAATTATATTAAGTTTATTTTTACTCTACGTTCAAATATGTATTTGCTGTTATTGCAACTTTACTGTCCCCTTATGTAAAAATATGAAAAAAAAATCTCTGCTCACGGCTTACAATTATGAATTAAAAAATGGTGGTCGACAGGGGAAAGTTTTTGAGATTTACGTTATTTTTGTAAATAAGTGAAGTATTATGCTGACGCCAGACGCTCGCCGACCCTCGCCGTGAATAAGTAAAAAGGCGTGTGGATGGAAAATGTTTGTCTTGACGTGTACTTAACCGACCATTCACGCCTTTTTTACACATGAACACCAAAAGATCGTCATGACTCGCGAGCGTGTAGCGGGCCCATCATATTATGTACCTACATTAAAAGGTTTTTTACATATTGTATGAAGTTTGACCGCATTTTAGGTTCCCAAATCTCGGGAACATTATATTAAATATACAGTTACTCGGCGCCCCCCATCGGACCACTCCACGCCCCCAAGGGAGGCGCGCCTCACCGGTAGGGAACCCGTGAGCTAGAGGAAGCTAGGTTCTGTGTAGTATCTACTTTATTTTTTTACGAAGCATATTTAGTAAGATTGTGGAGATGTTTGTTCTGAAAGAACTATTTTGGCAACACCCACTCCCGTAATCACTAATATCAGTCTTGTAGGCTTTCGCAGCGTGGTGAATCCATTTCTATGTTGTTATACTTCACCCTGAAAATGGCAGTAGTATCGCTGCCGAAAGCTCAGTTATTCAACCACTCTACACGGAGTAAGAAAACCCAGAGAATGTATAGGTACAACATATAAATGAAATCATTTAAGATTTAGGTGGTTAGGTGGTGTATGATAATAGTGTACTCGTAGTACCTACTACCTACGACGATATATCTCGTGAATTCGTACAAGTGTATGGAGTAGTGGAGATAATAATATAATAGAATGAATCTTGTGGAAACATTTGAAGAGATATTTCCACACATTTCAAAAGCAAATATACGTACTTTCAAATAAGTATTATTATAATTATATAGACACGTATATATTATTCCATATATGTTTTCCTACTAACTGGATGCTGTACGCAATTCAAAGCAAGGAGTTATTCGATCCTGTGAAATGATTGTTCGAAATGATTAATTTTATTTATCCATCGCTCTGCTGTACGAAGTATAATGATTAAATTAATGTATATATATGTTATATATCTATTATAAAATGTTATATATGTGTGCGAGTGCAAATTCTGGAAACTATTAGATTTATTATTTATATAAGTAACGTTACCTAATCGTGGTTTGCTTATTTCTGTGATTGTTGTATTTTTGTGAAGATCTTATACCGTGTGGTGAGATACAAGGCAACCACCTCTAGTTCACCCACGGTTAAATGCTCTACATATTGATAAATGTTCTATTTTGGATTGAAATACCCATCTATGTTTTATATGTACACTCAACGCCTCCTAGAGTAAGTACTCTAGCCATGCTGTAACAATTGGCAACATAGCAAAATGATCAAATCGGACCACCACTCCTGTCAAATTTCATAATAGAATATATGTAATGCGTGGTCCTGTGATAATAAGTAATGAAGTCGCAAGTGTACTTATATAATGCAAATATTTCTTATCAAATTTCACCTCCTAAGATATCATTATCACAAAGTTATATTCAAGTAAAATAATCATATTTACATTAAGATTGAAATAGGTAGGTATATAATAGTTTCATAGTTAAAAAACCCTCTCATTAGCAGTTCTGTCAAACCTCGTAACGCAACAGAGTAGGTAATAGGTATGTGATCTGCGCTGGTGCAAATATAGTCACAGAATATAATGAAATTCTCATCAAATTAAACTCCAACAAAGGTATCATTCAAAACAAAGGTTTTTTCAAGTAAAAGAATCATATTTATTTATTGAACCATAATGTTTAACAAAAGGAATTAATAAAATATAAAAATGCACAAATTATGCTATGTATTTCATATACGCAATAAGAAGGGATATACTTTTTCACCAGCCTATTTATTTGCTATTGGTGAAGGTAATGTAGCTTCAGGATATATTCCTTGTCTTTCAGTTGTGTAAGCTGTAAAACTATGTGACACTGGCTTCACAATATAAATTGTCATTGGGATTGGAAGTTATATTTTATCGTCATGATTTGATTGCCACCATCATCTGACATCTGCAAAAATATATACATATTACTTATTAATTGTGAAGTGGATATGATAAGTAGGTACAGGTGATTTCGATTGACCTTGAATATTCTGATATTTATTGAAAAAAACATTAATTTCGCAATGTACATAATATATAACAGTGCTTTGGAAAGTCGCACAAACTCAAGAGAAGTACACCACAGTAAATAAAATGAAAATATCCGGCCCCGGACCGGTGGTCCACACACCACTGATCCACAATTATGTTCAATCAACTCGAACAAATGTCATTTGGTAGGTTTTGGTAAGGTAGAGAAAAAGACAAGATGGTAAAAAACTCTGCTTTTCTTCAGTTATATCCCTATTTATGTATAATTTCTTATAACTATAGTAGTTATTAATTCAGTCAAACAAGCTAAAACTCACAAGACTTCAGCTACACATCATAACATATTAGGATATTAGTATACGAATAAATACCTTAATAGAGATCTTACCTTTATCTTAACTTAATTGGGAAATATAGAGATTACATTTATTTTATATATTGTAAAATATATTTATTTAAATAAACATTTATTTTAAATATTGTAAAATAACACGGCAGATTCAAATTGCACGACATTACGACTTTTTTATACGTTGTTAAGCAGTTGTTATTTTCTGTCATTATGATATATCCTTAGCAACGAAAAGGGCAACGCCGCAACGAAGCGGTGGTCCTAAATTTCTACAGCATGGCTAGAGAAAGACCATCTAGGTGGCAGTGGTACACTGAAATTACTGAATAAAGTATCTATCTATCTATCTATATATTCGCTAACAAGAAACATTATATTAAAATAACAATTAATGATTGTTTTAAATTGAATAAAAACAATATAATATCATGATAAGGTAGAGAAATAATGTGACGTTGATTGACGCTCAGTTGATGTGAGGAGAAAGGTAAATTTATCCAAGATGGGTAGCGGAACATCAGGAGACATTCTAAAGTGATTCAAGATATCTGTCTGTGGAGTGAGGAGGGTGGCAGGTGCTGGGTGGCAGGTGGCGCACTCTGTTTAGTAGAGGGAGGGAGTACCTACTTGGATTTACCAACGCGAAGCCTCAATCCAAATATTAGGGATGGAAATAATAACATGGCGAAATGAAGGGATGCCCTATCATCGAATATCAAAACATCGATTGGTCTCTGTTTTACTCGCTGTTTCAAGAGAGTATAATTCTGGATTTCATCAACTTATTAGGTGAGGAATAGCGGAGATATGAGTCACCTAGCACAATTTTTTATCCGCTATTCCTCACCTAAAAAGTCGGTTAAATCCAGCAAAAATGTCGTGACACCAATTATTCATGGCTGGTGAATATAGGTACCTACGCACATTACGTCCATTGAAGGGTAGACAGAGAAGAATAGAACACACTAGATTATCCAAGACTACCCTAACTCTTCATACACTGTTGCTTTCGTCACTCCTATTCCTTTCACTTAAAACATATCCGTTCTGGTCCACACGATGGATCCAGGTTAATCTCGGGCGACCACGCTTCCTCGCGGCTCTACTTGCATATCTTTCGATCTGCTTGAGTCGTGTTTAACCAAGTAACTAAAAAAATCTCCGGGTGTTGGATAACTGCTTATACCATTATCATATATCGTCACCAAAATATATAAAACGTAAGTAGATAAGTATAAATGCATGTGCTTGAGACATATTATATTAGTTTAGATTCGCTTTTCATTCAATGTGTCTGTTTAGAAAGTACGTGTTATTTTAGGAGTGAACCTACATAGCTAGACATTGAGAATTCAATGAATATAATCTTCAAGTGTGCAAATACAGACGAATTATTACAATGCCTGAAATCTGCATACATTATAAGTACTTACATACTATACATAAATAGGAATATTTCTTCACATTGGAAAGATAATACAAGTATCTATCTCCTTAATTGAGATGAAGGTACCTACTAACTATATAAGACATTCATTTCCCATGGTATTAAGGTTCAAAATCGCGTGAACCATCGCATGATAAAATGGTAAAAATAGCATTTTTTCCATTTTTAGGGGTTAATTTTGCGTCTATCAAAAAACTTTTACGGTTATTCCCTAGATTTTAATGTATATTATCAGTACAAAAAAAATTACTCCGCGACTTTCGGGAAACGAGTTTTCGTCTTTCGGAAAAAAGATCGGTGGTGATTTTAAAATTTTTTTTTGAGAAAACTATACAAAACATAAAAAATCTTTTACGGTTATTCCCTGGATAAATGTTCAATGCATCTTCTCTATTTTGTTCCAAAGCATATTTAGTAACGGTTGTCGAGATATCATGTCTCCCGTTTTCAGAATTTTTTTAAATGTCGGTATGAATACTCTTATTTATCCTGGAAAAAAAGAATTCATTCTAAGTTTCAGTGCAGGAACCTGCACATCACACACGACAAATCTGTTGGCATGTTCGTTAGCCAGACAAACATAATAATAGGTATATTCCTGCAATCCTCCTATCTCCTAAAAAACTCGATTTATTTTATTGACATTCCTACATAGGGCGGCCATCAAATTTGAGATTAAAATCCTTTCAATTATTATTTTTTAGTCTCGTGAGGTCAAAAAGCGACTAGTAAATAAAATATTCGCAGGTAGGTGCCATGTTGAGAAAAAAATTCAAATTCGAACACAGCTTGACGTGATTCGATTTTCAAATTTAAAATTCTCTTTGTCTGGGTATTCCACATCACCCATTGTGCGCTGTACTCGCGTTATAAAATATGTTGATGTATATTTAGTGAGTAGGTACTAGGTATATAACGATTACGATTGGGTGGCTACAGTCTGAAGTTAGGATACAGTGTAGGTAGCATGGACGTCGCTACCTTGGAGCTAGAGGGGGTAACAACATTTTAAAAAATTAGATGTAATCAGGAAAAAAGTAAATTGCCCCGCAAGCGAATTTTTTTTGTAACATATAGTGAAAAAGGTCGTGGTGTGGTTTGGTTTATTTGAAAATGTATATAATACTTAATTGCACGATCTGGGGTTAACTGGAAGAAATCGCAGTTCTGCGATAAGTTCGCCCTAGTGAACAACGTTTTATAATCTGAACTATGTCCATTTTTTATATTTATATGTGTTTGTTGTTTACTTTAAGTTTAAATAAATAAATTTAAAAAAATAATGTAAGTATATGAAAAATCTATCTTACAAAAAGGTGATAAGAAATAGCGCCGCAGGCAATTTTTTTTATGAAACAATCGTGTTTTGATGGATTTTCATGAAATTTTATAATATGATGAGAAAACGTGTGGTAATATGTGATTTTTGTGAGGTTTTATTATTTATTATGAAAATATATATATATCTCTAGGGGGCCAGCTGCTTCTCCCTTGCCCCCCCCCCCCTGACGACACCCATGTATATAACGATTACGATTGGGTGGCTACAGTCTGAAGTTGGATAAAGTTGGATAAATTTTATAATATGATGAGAAAACGTGTGGTAATATGTGATTTTTGTGAGGTTTTATTATTTATTATGAAAATATATATATATCTCTAGGGGGCCAGCTGCTTCTCCCTTGCCCCCCCCCCCCCTGACGACACCCATGTATATAACGATTACGATTGGGTGGCTACAGTCTGAAGTTGGATAAAGTAGGTAGTCCATAGATAACAGTATAGCGTAAATTTGTGGTGAAAATAAGCAATGAATAATATCGCGTTGCAAATACTGTTGCGAAAATATGAAGAAGATTTCGTGGCGGATATAATAAGAGGAAGCGAGGTATCACAGGGATGAACTGGAAAAGATATCCTTTATTATTTTATTTATTTTTTTCATGACGTTTCGCCTTAGCGCATTTCTTCAACCTAAACAATAATTTTAGTTTTTACATACATTACCTAATTACTTAGAGGTGCGTACGTTTTCCGAAAAATGCGAACTAATTGTATGATTTCTACAGACTTCGGTGTTGTACGCTGTCCTATTTTTTTATGTTAGTAGGTATGTCGTCCATTTCCAAATTCAAAAGTTTCAAACCGATGCGATGTGCCAATATTTATATCTGTTTACCACAATTTTCTGAAAAAATGTCCCTACAATGTGTCCATTTCAACATTTTTCGGTAAATTCCTAATGTTTTTCAACAATTAGAGAAAAATACAATATTTCTCGACGACGGGGCCACAGAATGCGATCAGGTTGAGGTTTTTGTGAAAAATTATCATTTTTTATTCATAATTTTCACTACATTCTAAGACAAAAGCCAATGAATCTTATTTTTTTCGACAAAATCGAGTCAGAGATTTGTGAACTATTGTTACAAAACCTAAATGAGAAATTTTCATACTGTTTCCATGATAAGTCCATATTTCCAAAACGGTATTTTTTTAACATACATTCATTAAACTTTTCTGCATATTTTTTTTATCCTTCTAACACTTCTACAAATATTTGACATACGGAACTTAGGACCCTGTATTTTAAGTTTCTTTTATAATGGGCTCCTTTAGCAGTAAAACAGAAATATCTCTTTTTATAAAGATAAGTACTAAATCAAGTTTTGTATATTTTTAAAAACTAAATTAAATCGGAAAGTTTTTAATATAATTTACCAACTTAATGAGATACATATTTTTTACAGTGTAAAAGAGTTGTTTGCTAACAAAATGCGGAAGAGAGAGATTATTTACATACATTAGATTATTCACCGCACATAGGTACATAAAATTATTACAGTATAATAATTTCATAAGACTTCGTTAAACCAACATTAGGTACATTAGATTATTCCATACCTGCATTGGATTATTTGCTTACATACCTCCATACATTAGTATAGAAATAAAGGACAGTAGTTATTCCAAATCCGCTTCTGCATTGTATATTTGGATTATTGTAGTGTTGGAAGGATTGTGGGAATGAGAGGAGTGGGGTTAGGATTGTTAGGAAGATGGTAGGTGTATGTATGGAGTAGCATTAGCTGTAGATGTAGACGTGGGTTTAGATGTGTAGTGGGTGTGGGCCTACTGTGGGGAAGAATGTGTGAGATCTATAAAGCAGAATGATTAGATAATGTTTTTATGTACCTCTAAATCTATATGTAAAATCTGCAAAATCTGAGGTGTGCGTGTGCGATGGATGAGTGTGTGAGCGAGATTGAGTACGGGTGTGTGAGACGACCGGAATGAACTTGTATGTTTTAATTTAACTGTGGCGCATGCTTGTGAGTGACAGTTGAATTATGAATGAACTAATTGTCTTATCTTCATGTTATTACTTATATCTATAGTTGTTGTCTGTTTTGTGCTTAAAATAAAATGAAATAATAACAAGTATGTGTACCTGCTTATTTTGTAGTAGATATGAATTTATATTTTCAACCAATGACCACGAATCATGCAGAGAGTATATTCAGCCTTTGAGGAACAGAGAAAAATGACTGTCAACATAACTATATCATGAGTGGTGAGCAGTAAGCGTCTACTTCTACTTCGGGTTCACTCTAAGATATTGCTTTTGCAGTAAGTCCTCCTTTTGGCACAACACCACTGTTTTGTTTTGTAACTATGTACCTATGTATATTTTTCTTTGGCCAATAAAGATTTATTTATTTACTTTCTGACTAGCTGAAGGCAAATATAAGGCAAATATTGTTACAATATACTCGTAATATTTATATGAATTTGTGAAGAGGTAATAATGTAATACGAATGTAATATTTTCTTTCTATGTTCCGTAGCTTCTTCACAATATTATTCAAATAATTCAGTCTCAAGATATTTGTTTACATTATGTTTCCTACTGCAAGATAAATATAAAAAAAAAGTTTAGTACATTGGCTAGATACTTGTAAGACTTTGGGGGACGTTCTCTTCCCTGTCAATGCTTCGATGTTTTATTCCTTGGGAATATTACAGAGTTAGGCAGCTAATAATATCTATGGTGCATTACCATTCTAAAGTATCACATTACGCTCTCTAGAGATTTCTCCATAGAAACAACGTTATTTTTTTACTGCAACACCCGACAACAATGAAATATCCCGCGCTATTCTCTATGGATCACCGTAAAAATCTATGGTTCTTATTTTAAATTTATGTGCAATTGTTTATTTTTACGATGCGGTAATCTATTTTTAAATAGTAGGTATGTTAGACGAGAGTGTTGAACAATGTACTTTATGAGGGGGTGGGAGTAGGTATCATATCATTTGGTGATAACATCAGTGGAGTTCTGGAATTCAATGACTGTCAAATTGTATTAGATAATATTACTGGTGACTGGTGACGAAAGACGCTGGATATTGATGGGTATGAGTACTAAGTATATGTAGTAGATAGGCACTTAGGGATAAAAATCGAACCATGCAGTAGGTACGTTTCGTTTAAATCTTAAAAGAATCACCAAAGTACTATGGGATGAGGCTTTAATGTTGAATGTTTTTTTTTTATTATCGGAGATCCACATGCACGTCATTCCTAACGCTCAGCTCTCACTGTCACAGAAACATTATTGGAAAATATACAATAAACATAAACATAAACTATAATACTTACTCGTAAATAGCGACAATATAATAACATGTATACCCAACAGGCGCCAAGCTACCTAAGAACACGATTCCCATCGAGTTACCTTTTGGCAAAAATGATAGTTATAATAGTGTCTAATCTGACGTAATCCCATAAGAAATGTTAACCCCGGCTTCCCTTCTGCAGAAATCCACCCTTCGCCACTGAATACCCAACATATACAATGTACATTATACATGGAAGGATTGGAAGGAAATGGGACTGGGACTGGGAGGAGAAGAGGAAGAGAAAGGAGAAGGAATTGGATAGGGAAAAAAACGAGATATACTTCAATATAGGTACGAGTGTCCAATATTATGATTGTTTAACTAGAGGCACCTACTAGACAAGTGGGTAGTTAGTACGATTTCAGTTCCAGCAGCAATATAACAATATGAAATGATTTCACTTCTCCACATTTGAAGACAATAGCTGTGAGCAGGCGGCGATGGTAGTGAATAGATGCTACATCCATTACCTACTATGACTATAGAGTATGTATGGACTTCTACTACTCGTACCGTGTCATTGTTAGACTCTCATCAGACCGCTACCCTGCTGTCCTCGCGCCCGCACCCGCCGGAAGAGACCGGATCCACTAACTGTATAATGTAGGGAGGTATACCAGATACCTAGACACCTCCATTCATAACAGATGTCTGTTATTGTCTATGAATTTCCTGTGGTTTGATGTGATCATATTATCATTGATCGCAGTAATTTTCAAAATTGATTTTCGAATCATTTCAGAACCTCAAGTATTTTCTACTACTTTCTTTGATTGCTCTTTCAGTAAGCCTCATGTTTCAAACTCTGATATTAAAAGCCCGAAAAACATTTTTATAAAAACTTCACATTTACAAGATTTTCAAGATACAATTTTCGGATTGACTGTAAGATATTGTTTTGCTATAAGTCCGCCTTTTGGCACACTATAATTGTCTTGTTTTTGTAGTTACAAAAAATATGCATAGTTATGCATATTTTTTCGACCAATACAGATTTATTTATTTATTTAATTTATGAACTACGTATAGCAAAAGTTGACGGACAAATGGTCTTGATTTGACTAACTACGCTACAGAGGTTGCAGTACAAAGAGGAGTAAAATAAGCTTTTCATTCATTTCTACTAAAATATAGCTTAAATTTTCTTAATTTCTATTAATAAATGTCCATTTTTTGTAATTGTAGAACGGCATGCTTAACATTTCGGACGTTATTATAAAGCGCACGAATGGAGATATAGTGAGTGAAAATATTAGGCCATAGTATTCAGTATTTGAGATACGGAAGCGGAGATACAAGCAATAATGTATTTATTCATGGGTATTGGGTAGTAAATTGGAAAGATTATTGTAAATGAAAAAATCTAAAGGAAAAATGTCGTCGATATGTAATCAATACAGGTGGTTCTATTAAGGCAGTATAACCTAAAGCAACTTGAGATACTCATGTAATCAAATACTTTTTTATAAGAACATCAGGTAATTAAAAATCTAATAAACCTTCTTTAGGGCGAGTTTATCACTTGCCTACGATTTTTTTATGAATATGACACAGAGATTGAAGATGGAATGATCAATGTAATTCACGTTCTCCCTAATGGATTATCCAGCAATCAATGGATTACGATTTTAATATTCTTAATTGTCAATCCATAACGATATTGCAATCTCATACCGCTCCCTTTATATATTCCAGCCAAGCAAGGGTTATGGATTATCTAGGTAGGTGAACCAAGATGTTTAAATACAAGCAGGAATGTACTAAGAGCATCAGGACAGTAAAAATTTAAAGGTGAAAATGAAAATAATTATATGTCATTGATAGCAATGCAAAGTATAAGTAGGTCCCAAACTAAATATACTATTTAAATTTGTTATAAGAATGAAACCCTTCCTCTCTCCTATCCTCATCCCCTTCCCAATGCTCACTATTGATTATTAATCGATAATTACAATTATAAGAATCACCTAAACTAATTATATAACATATTAATAAGGTAACACTGTAATAGGCTTTAAGTATTTTATTATCTTTTTATATTATAAATGTCACAAGCTGTTGGGTGGCAAAATAAAATAAAATAAAATAATAAAATAAAATAATCGGATAAAAAAGGAAAATAATACTTATGAAGAGACCAGATAAGATCCAAAAGAGGCGCCTAAACAAAGGTTCAACCAGTGGCGAAGGATACTAAGAATAGGATTCCGATCGAGTTACCTTTGTATTTAAGATGATAAAATATGGGCCTAATCTGACATAATGCATCTAACAGATATCCACTCTTCACAGTTCACCATAGTGATTCAAACATTTCAATAATTCTGAAATTCGGGTTGAACAAATATTCTAAATGCTCCAATTTTAAAAAAATATGCTCCACTTTTTGTCATTACTTGGAATTGCACATCAGTAGATGAAGCTCCGTACATCTTTCTGCCTATATTATCATACTTTGTATTCCATGATACGTATAAAGCTCCAGTTCCATAACAAGAAACAACTGAAAATGCTCTATTGTTAGAAACACAAAGCCCCTCGATATTATTCTCTATTTTTAATATTTTATTTCTCAATGGAACTGTATGATTAAGATTTTAATATTTGCAGGAGTTAGTTTCATTGTTGGAAAATTTCTTTAATCTTCTTAATGAATTTCATAAATTGACTCCAGTAGGTACAAACTATACGTAGGGATATTGCTGTAAGGCACATCATGAGGAAATGTAAAAAAAAGAAGTTGTTGGTGCTTCCAAGTACGTGAGTAAACTAAATCTGTAAGAAATTTAGTGCTCCACACATCAGCAAATAACTTCATTTTCCAGGGAGTGCAGAATAACTGATAATAACACGGAGCGGAGAGGAGTAAGGAAGCTTAGATTATCGATTACCTAATTGATCAATACTATAGGTACGAGTATACCAAAAATTTTAAAATACCCGTTCTAGAAAGGATACCTTGTTATACTGGACAACAATAATATATGGTTTGCTTTCATCAGTAAGACTTTTACAAGTATGAAGTAATGCTGAACATTAAAGGAAATTCCCGCGGGCTTAAGGCCCTCCACATCCCCGGGTAGCTCAGGCACATCAATACGAACCTCTTTACTAGCACTTCTAGGCAAATCTTATTAAGAAGTGGGCCCAGGGTTAGCCTTAAGGGAGCCCCCCAGCAAACCCCACCCCTAAATTTTATTTTTCTTCAGTGTCCTTATCCAAGGAGGTTACAATGCATTAACGCTGAACAGTGAACGTGTTCTTAATTTGAGAATTCAAATTCTTGTAGGTGCATTGTGGAATGCAGCCAATGACAAATACAGACCTGCGATTTAGTAAAACGTGATTGAAAAATGTACATGCACTTAGATTTAGTCATAATAATTTGCTTCGTGTCACATTTAGCGAAACTCGATTTCTCTCGTCGTTATATAAAACCTAATTAATTTTCCTGGTAAGGTATTCTCTTGTTACCCTATCTCTCCCTTACTAGAGAAATGATGATCAGAGAATCTGTCCACATCAGACATTCCATAATATGAAATTAATGCTGGATAACATTACGCTTAAGACAATGAGAATAAACCGCCATAAGATGTTCCCGCCCAGGGGGTAGGCGGGATAAAGTCCGCCCACCCGCCTTTACCGAAGCTTCCTCAAATATTTTGATGGAAAATTATTTGCCTACTCTTAAATTACGCATTTTTAAATGAATATGGAAATATCGAAATAAATCCAAATATATTTTTGCACACTTCATCGTAAGCTAGCAAAGCTTGTGTAGCGAAGTGAGTTGGCTCGGCTTACGGTATCGAACCTGGGCCCATTGGATTAAACAGTCGAGCGCGTTACCAACCAGGCTATACCGGCGACAACCTCGCATGATGGAGAAAGATTGGAGCTAAGCAATGCACTAAAGACTCAAAATACACTATGAAAAGAACTTCTATTACCCCTAATCGTTTATAGTCACTCAGGCGAGCCTTTTATTCAATTTGGTTCGAACGAACTCTAAGCACAGGAGAAAACCCGGTTTAAGCTCAATTTGTATGCACTTGAGTGCAACGCGATATCCTATTTGTGTATTCGACCACTGAAATTAGTCAGAATACCAAACTACCACACAATTACTAACTGCTCCAAATATTGAGAATATGTGGATTAAGATTTCAGAAAGGGTGACAATTATATTGTTGAGGAAGAAACGACAGTGGATTATGGTATTGTTGTAATGTACCTGATGGAGAAATGTATGAACCTACTTAGGCACAAGGTAAATCTTAATATCTTAAAACGTAGAGGGAGTGGAGAAGTAGGGCTACCGTCACGTAAGATATAAGCACATATACTCTCCAACTATTGTATCAGACAAGTCAAGTGTTCAGATTATATTATTCATAAATACTATAGGGGAAAGGAATAATCTACAATAGAACCACATACGAGTATCTTAAGAAACTGTGAATTTATGTTTGACCGATTCAATACAAAATATACATATTTTTCACAGTGCCTTATTGTTTTCATTTGTAGATATAGACCCAGTCACTGCCACCTTGACATTTCTCTCTTTCTCTAGCCGTCACCGTTGCTAAGGAAATGTAAGGAATAACAGTCCTTTAACAATGAGTACAGACAATTCCCTGTTAGAAGTCCCCTGGTGCAAACTTGGTTTAGTGTTGCTTAATGTGATAATACGATATGGTTAAATTTTTTCGCTACTTTCAAATTATATTTCAGAACTGTTGTTTAAAACAATTTGCCAATTTTCGAATTGTTAGAATAAACTGGCAACATTGTTTTTCTAACTTGTGATGGCGGTTTGAAGGGATTATTGGAGTATTTTTTTCTTTTTCCAACTCGCAAAACTATATTTTCTTTAAAATGATTTTTCTAGTGCTACTCTGTAATATTTTTGGCATTGTAGGTTACTTGTAAAAGATACAATGTGAGAATATTGCGAACCTTTGACAGCTCTTATGACAAGATTCGACAATCAGGGCTACCAACAATACAATCTTAAACTCCACTTGCAGGTAACGTCCGCACGGTGGCCAAGACGGATGGAATTAATAATATATGATGGACCACGTATTATATTCTGTTATGAGATTTGATAGGAACGATGGTCCTATATGATCATTATGCTATGTTGCCAACTGTTACAGCACGGTTAGAGTACCTACTCTAGGAGGCGGTGAACCAGGTTATTTGGTACGTACCTCTAATGCAAACTTTAAAAAAAATATCTAAAAAAATATTTAGGAAACATCTGACCAGTGACCACGAGATTTCAACAGCTTGAAAAATTATGAGTTGTGCACCTTACAGTTGGTATTTTTTATGGTAGCAATATAACTAGATTACTTTTTTACTACTTTTAACTTAAAAAGGGTTCGGACTCGCATGTCCAACGTAAGTAAGCAATTTTTTACTGTCGTGAAGTGTAAATAGCAAAAAATATAAAAATTGTTATGAAAATTTTGCAGTGTCCGGATGGTGTTAGGGAGGATTACCTAAACGATACATTAATTGTCAGTCTCCATGTTTTTGACCGTCGGTACTTGATGGAAGTCCATTTTTAAGGAAATAAGAAAAATTATAAATTGATTGGATATTTATTCTGTATAACTCAATTATTAATTTAATGTTAACACTATTAGTACGTGTCTGAGTTCTATACTTACATAGTTGTGTTTTGGTTTTACATGTTTCGGCTTGTTAGGCCATTCTCAAAAACTATCACCACAACTATACCGTCACAATACTCTTTTTTCACCCCAAATCATCACTTAATCTCTAACACTACTTCAATTTACATACTTACCTCTTAAACAAAAATACACCATGTCATCGCTGAAAAAAATTGTCATTGTCTCTTTCTAGCTTCAATATTTGGTTTTTCATTTTTTCGTTATTAATTGTCAGCATTGTGATCCTAACCCAAACTGTCCGTATTTACATCAATACTGTTTAACTATCTTATAACTCGTAGTGAAATGTTTTTAAGAAGTTATTAATAAGTACATAGGTAATATTATATATATTGAAATACTGAATGAAATCCGCTATAAATTATCATCCTATGGAGGATATTGGAGTAGCCTTCTGCTTCTCTCCTCCCTGTTCCTTGACAGTGGCCACTAAATCATTTGCCAAAAGACGGAACATCGTCTTAATACTTAATAATATATTGCATAGAAAGTACAGGAGGAAACCCCTTCTTGAAAGAAATATTAATGTTATAAATTACAAGAACTTGCAGACATCTTAAATATTTGCATCCTATGTTGTAGGTATAAACATTTGTTTACAATTTCTGGACAAAGGTATCTAATATCCAGAGACAGGAATATTATGAACATTCTTTATTTATCTAACATTAAACTGATCGTAACAGAATCATAAGAGATATAGTTGAAGCTATGTGAAATGTTTTGAAAGCAACAATCCATTTTTACACACCATCACGACATTTTCCCATAGACCACTATATGCGGCAACCAGCTGATGTGCATTGTATGGACGACACATTTTTCATTTAAATCTAAATACATATATATATATATATGTATTTAGATATATATATATATATATATATATATATATATATATAGTCGAATGATTCATTGACGGGGGTGCCCCATAGACAAAAGTGATAATAAATGCAATGTTAAATTGATAATGGTATAATTATTTAACTTAGATCGAATCGAATCCTTGAGTCGAAACCTTCTCGATTGCACCTCTTTTTAAAGTCAGTTTGAAATAATCGTGCTGGATAGAGAACTGAGGTCTATTGCCGAACCGAAATCTTTCAAAATAAAGATGAAAAAGGTGATTTATTAAAGGTAAGTATAGAGAGAGAGAGATTTGAAATGAATGAGAGATGATAGCATGAATCCAATTATTAATATTGCTGTTGTTTCTTTTTTTTCTGTTACAATTTGTAAAAAAATGTGTCATTGTTTTGTTGCTGATGTTGTATATTAGAATTGATGAAAACCCCGAAACTCCCCTCCAATACACGAGGTCTCCTCACATTGGAGGGTATAGTACTATGGAAAATGTAAATATTGTAATAAGTTTTATATGTATGTTCTAGAAATGTAAGACATTAGTTATTCATAAAATTATTTTAATTTAAATTTATCTATTTAGTTATAGTAATCCCACAAAGTTCAATAAACCAATCAGATTTCTCTAATACTATATATTATATACCTGATAATATACTATTGAAATAATCATTAGGCATTACATAATTAATAATTCTAATAGTCATAACTATACATGATTCAATATACATAGAGCATCATGCAGGTAATATCTCATATTGAATTCTGTTTTACGCTCTGGATTAAATTTGTTTAGTAATTCATGTCAATATATGTGTACCTATACGCCCAATAACATAAGTTGCAATGTACTGATACACTGCACATATGTACATAGGTACAAATATCAAATCAATCATAGTACGTAATCAATAGATTGATTTGAGATATACCTAAATTATTTTAGGTATGGAACCGGAATTTATCTGCATTGCACAGACGGAAATACATTACAGTTTTTTCCTCAACAGAGACGAGAGGCATCTTCATTCACATAATGTAGCGTTATGTGAACTCCCTTGGGGAGGAAGCAGGGACTTCAGTTCCAGCAGTAGTAAATTATATACAACTTTCAAAAATTACACAATTGACAGCAGGATGTGGTGGAATGGGAGAACTTTTCCCTGGGCATAAAGTGATCACTTAAGCCAGCCAAAGCCGACTCGTAAGCGTCGGAACACCTATCCTGCTTCCTTCCCAAGGGAGTTCACATAAAGCTACATTATGTGAATGAAGATGCCTTTCGTCTCTGTTAAAGAAAAAAAAAACTGTAATCAATAGATTGTATTAATGAATGTGTGGATGACAGTTGGTCAAAAAAAAAAGTTGGATTCGATCCGCATTTTTTTTTTAACATCCAGTCTTTCTTTGACAATTTAATTATATCAAGGAGAATGTAAGGAATGACGTGTAAACGTTAAATGCCTACTTTGGAAAACCGCTCTGAATGGTGAAATTCAGTGGTCTGATGTTTTTCCAGTGAAAAACGTCATCAGAGTTGAATGCAAAAGAGGTATTTGCTTAATGGATATCGTAAGTTTGATCAATCCTCTTTCCATTTATCTATCATTGTGCTTAAACAGAAAATGTCTCCTGGATAAATTTAATTTAAATTGAAAAATGTTTTTTTTCTGAAAGGTTTGTATTATTTAGGGAAAAACCAACATCCACTGGATAGGTTCGATGTATCTACCCTAAGTTATTCTGTAGCTCAGACCTGTCTTTAAAAAAATCGGGTATTTTCATCTACATATATTATGACATTAAGGCACACAATTTAGCTTTCAGAACCATCTATAGATATTTTAATTTCAGCTGAAACGGAGTGCAATTAAATAAGTCCCATTTGCAAACGATTTATTAAAGAAATGATTCGTTAAAACAAAAATCAAGAACGTTGTATATAAAAGTCCACCAACGGAATATAAATGAACTAATTTTAAGATTTGTGGAGACTCCGGGGGAAAGGGGGAGAGTTGTTACATTTTATTAATTTGAAAGAATTTTAAAACACACTCGCATAAATTTTATTTCAACCATAAAACTTTTCAGATATTATACGAGTGTAGTAGAAGTAGAGGAAGATACAAATCTACCATCGCTTCTTTCAAACAAAATTAATTCATCCCGCAAAACATCTGCGGAATTCCTCGTGGGGGATTTTATTCGCTTTTAATTGTTTTTAAACAACTGCTTGTTTTATGTTTTCAACTTTTGTGACAAAAGGAGAGACGAGGGATGAGATTTGGAGGCAGACAGGGGCGTAGAGGTAACTACATATATTCAAATATTATTAGAAATGCAGACAGCTTGAAACTTTTACTTTTTACCTTATTTCATCGCCTTGCCTCATCCTGTGTCCAAATGTGCATTTGTTCTTCCTTTTTATATCCGTAAGTCACTAGAAATTCATTATAAAAATCCACCAAATTACATTTGTCTGGTACTTCATTGTAATTGGTCTTGCCCCAGAATAGACTTGAAGGGACAAACCACATGAAGCACCCCCGACGGTAGTACCTGGACCAGGTGTACGAGTGTGTAGAGTTGAAGAGATCTGCAGAAGACAGAAAATAATGGAGATCGAGGTGCAAAAATTTGCTGCAAACCAATCGACAGGATTGAAACTGGAGAAGAAGAAGACTATATGGGACAGTAAAATCCGATATATATCTTTGGTACGTAATACATATAAGTAAGTATTTCTTGGAAAAATAAAACAGTTTCGTGCATCTGAGGACGGCTAAAGACCGAGTGACTTTTTTTAAATTGCATAGAATTACGAGTACGTCACTGTTTTACGGAAGATATACCCGGGGTACGACTGGGGGTGGGTGGTAGATAAAATAAAGAATAAGTGAAGATGATTATTATGAAATGAAATGAAAGGGTTGTGAATATGAAGATGGCGGGGAAGTGACGCGTCACTGAGAGAATATTATAGTAGGTGCCTACGGAGCAAATATTATTATCTACACTTGCAACGAATATTCGGCTATTTTTGCATTGAATATCCAGGGGGCCACTGTTGTATATAACCACTATTTACCAAACTGGCTCATTACACTATATTTTGATGTTATGTTAAGGTTCTCAGAAGGACAATCAAACATCATAAATTTTACAAATCAGAAAATATTTAACCTTACCTGGTAGTTACTTAATTTCAGTGCGACGCGTACAATAAAACAATATTAGAGTTCTCACCTTAGATTATTGGAGTACTTAGGTACTTTAATAATCTAAGGTAGTACTTAGATACTTCAATAATCAAATTATTTTTCGTCATGTTCTCACTAACAAAATTACATACTTATTTGTACAAAGTTTCTTTCTGGATTTGACTTGTCAAATACCGAAATAGTGGCCTCGTTTTTAGTAAGTAAGTATTCGTTGGTACTTGACCGAATTCCGGATAGTGGCCGAATATTCGTTACAACCCTTACCAAGTAAGTATAGATGTATATTATACCCACCTTGTATTAATTACCATTCCTTTTGTTATTCGCCGCATAATATTTTATTAATTTAATCGCCTGTAATAAAATATTATTGTCTCTGATTTGTCAAATCTTAATATTCCCTTTGTTTATCTGATTGCCTTCTTCTTGTAAAACCTACTTCTTTATTATAAATATGAAACGATATCAGCCTCTGCTTATATTAAAGTTTAACCACAATTTCTATCCAATGCTATCCGGGTATTTGTTACATAACAAAGTTATTTATTTATTAATGTTCCACGCAACATAGTTGCTTTTACATTTCACATAATAAACACATTAAGTACTTATACCTATAGGTACATAAGAAAGAGAAAAAAAAAGTCACTCACGACAGAGCAAAAAGCAAACAACAACAATGACATTTGTCCAAGGACCAATCACAAAGACCGCGAATCAAATAACAATATATTAAAAAAGTAATAAAGTATCAATTATTCATTATATATTTCACCAGTGCATCGAATGATTAGGCATTACTGCAACAAAACAGAGAGAAAATACATACGTAAATTCACTAAAAAAATCACTATAAAGTTGCCGATATCATGAGCCGTGTGTCAAAACTCAAGTGGGAATGGACAGGACATATGACCAGGCAGGGTGACACCGCAGGGCGCCACGAATATTGAAGTGGAGGCCTTGGACAGATAGAAGGAGCGTCGGAAGGCCAGCAAAAAGATGGACCGACGACATTGTCCAAATCGCTGGGGGAACCTGGATGCGGAAGGGTCAGAGCAGAGACGAGTGGGAATATTGAAGGAAAATTCCGCGGGCTTAAGGCCCTCCACATCCCCGGGAACTCAGGCGCAACAAGAGCGACCTCTTTACCCGCACTTCTAGGCAAATCTTATTCTAGCAGGGTTAGCCTTAAGGGAGCCCCCCGGCACGAGTGGAAACAGTTGGAAGAGGCCTAAATCCAGCAGTAGAGGGAAGAAACCTAATGAAGAAGAAGATGCTATCCGAGAAAAAAATTGCCGCATGTAATAATCTTAACATCATGTACAGAGAAAATACCTAGTATTCCTAGTATAACTAAGTATATCTAAACTTCTCTACTGAGATTCATCAGCAAATAATGATTTACAGAGTGTAAAGTGCATCATACAAATAATGAGAGTACCTATATAACTATTCACATTACTACCCTTTCAAATGAGGGCCATGCGACCCTAAAATAAATCCTTCCCTATAGTAACGCGATACTTCAGCGGAGTGACAAGATCTATCTCTAACCACTGCACAATAATTTTTTATTCAACTATCCACCTATTACTGAAATATCAGGGGTAACAAAACTATCCATCATTAACTTAATTTATTCTTGCTTTAAACTGCTTGGGGCTTGCACTGTAATTCTTTGTGAAACATGATTTCATATTTTTTTATTATTGTATAATATAATTATTATGAATAACCCAAATGGCGAACAAAACTGCATTCTTTTTAAGGCCTGACTCTTTTGTTTTCTCACACAAATGAGAGGCACAAGAGTGTTTAAAATAATTATTCATTGGTTCTGTAAATATTATAGGCTCCGATGAATTTAGTTGGCGTTTTCGAAGTAGATAATAGTACATTCAACATTATTGAAATGGAGAACCAGTAAAATACGTATTTTCCGGGGGAGCTCAATTTTTTTTTAATTACTAGAAATAATGCATATTCACATAAGAAGGTTAACAAACGGTTGTGTACTCAGTCACCACACAAATAATTGTTATTATGTATGTATGTCAGTGTTGAGTTGATAACCACAATTTATGACTATTTGCATGCGTCCAAATGTCACTCCACTCCATCCATCCATCTGTCTCTATTGATTGCTTGCTGTAGTATACGAGTACATCCAAACTATATTTCCATATTACGCTCACCTACTAAATGAATACCCCTTTTAAAATTCTAACTAAGGGTGAAAGTTATGGTTGATGTGCTCTAGTAGATGCAGTCTAAAAAACCATTTTTCCATAATTGTATTTTAATATGTATGGACTTTTTATTTCAGTAGCATTAGGTTTGTTCGTGAATTTATAAGAAGCAAATACATTCGTAAAATATTTCTGGTCCAGATATATCTGTAAGAATAAGACAGATATCGGGTTAATCCTGCGGTACGTACGTTGACGAGACAAGGAATATTAGAAATGAGGATGTTGATTGTTGAAGCCAATCGCAGGATCCCAAGATTCAAATGAAACTATCGGATTAGTCTGTAGCTACCATTTAGCGTAAGATTATTCTTCTTTTACGTGTATTTACTGCGAAATGGAATGACTTATTTCTCCGCCCCTCAAAATATGCTAATCTTTATATAGTGCTATTGAATTGAAATAAGACACCGTTCGTGACCATATAACTTGACACCTTGACACGCTTCTGAGCTTAGACCACTCGACCACAGATCTATTTCCAGCTAGGGTAACTCTGATTTAAATCTGTTTCCCAACAAATCACATAATTTCGTGTTTATTTTTTTATTTGCCGAAAAACTCTTTGTCCTATTAATAAAGTTAGAGTTTCCGATTCAATATTCTTGAATACTTTGCGTAAATCGGAAATGGATAAACTAATTCGTATATTAATTAATCACATCTATTGTGTAAAAAAAAAAACAGGCAAAAGAAGTAGAGGTAGACCTCCTGCAAGGTGGTGCGACCAGATTAAGGAAATGACTGGGAGAGACTTGTGCTCGGCGGTGAGGACTGCGGAGAATAGAGAGCACTGGAGGCGCCTTGTTTTGTCCGTGGGTAGCTCCACAAATCACGACCCTCGGCAATGAGGAAACGATGAAAGAAGAATTGTGTAAATGTTGTCAAAAATAGAATGGGCACAAAGCGGATCCTTGTGGCCAACCAAATTTTAGTACAAGTTCATTCGAAGGAAAAGAATTACCTTCATGACATGGGCTTTCACAAACAAATGTGCGGTTGTGTTATATTGCTTTATACCTATCACTAATTATAATGGATATGGGGGGAAGCAAATTATAGAGATGGAAATGAGGAGTTGTAATAATAATTGAGGAGGGTGGGAGGTGTGAGGGAGAATCTAAGGGGTAACAATAATAGTAATATGTAGTTGACATTCAATCATTAATATTTGTCGACTGTTGATTGGTTCATGATTATTGTACCGTGTAATTTTACACACGGTAGTCAAATTATGATATTCCATGATTTGAAATAATTATGAGAGTGTTCCATTTATGAAATCGAAATTTCGAACCATTTTTTTATTTATTTCTTACTACTAACAAACGATTTATTATTTTATCTACTACTTATAGCGTACAGAATGGAAAATAAAAAATAAAAAATATTTGGCATTCTTGGTCGGTATATATAATCCCATTAGTATTATCAGCTACAGGTATAATACCAAAATCGCTAATAAATAATTTTAAAAAATTAGATTTACCGAAAATTTATACATGAAAATGCAAAAATCGGTCATTATTAATACTTGCAATATTGTAAGACGATTCCTAAATACTGATAGTTCAGGCACAATGCTTGTATTTTAGGCCCCGCCCATCTGATAGGTGGAAAGGTGAATTTTTCCCAGTATTAGGCTGATGAGTTTATATGTGAATCATGAATGATAATATGTAGACTCTTCTGGCTGATAATACTGAGAAGTGTGTTGGCAAAGTCATGCCTCCGCGTTAAAAACATTTGTACTTGTTTAGAAACCATTATCATTGTGATATTTCCTTTCACATTGAATTAATAAAATACGTTGTAATTAGAATAGCATAGCTCGTAAGACTTACATATAAGTATAGATATAGTTTGAAATATTGTAGTAATAAGTGAAATTTTGTAACCTCCTTGGACAAGGATATTGAAGGAACGTAATTCGGGGGTGGGGTTTGCCGGGGGGCTCCCTTAAGGCTAACCCTGGGCCCACCTCTTAATAATATTTTGCTAGAAGTGCGGGTAAAGAGGTCGCTATTAATGCGCCTGAGCTACCCGGGGATGTGGAGGGCCTTAAGCCCGCGGGATTTTCCTTCAATTTTTTTTTTACCATAAATAATTGATGAACATGACAGTATAATATAGATAATGTCTTCAGTTCAGAGTAATGTCTGGTTAGTCAATAATATGTAGGGGCGGTAAATACCTCTCCACTTATCTAGGAATTGGTTCAATACAAAGTTCACTTGACGGCACTCGGTAAATAGTTGTTCACACATCACTAAGTTTAACAGAGAATTGTATTCACCACCAAACACCGTGGGTGAAAACAATAGTAGATATAGATGAATAGTAGGAGATTGAGGACAAGTAAGTATTAGGTATGCCAAGCAGTACGGTTAGGTATGGTAGAATGACAAAACAATATATATGTAGAGTGGAATTCATATAAGAATGCGCCGAGAATTCAAATAATGTGGGGCACTTTGTTAAAAGGTATTTTTATTAACAGTCATTATTTAAACTAAGGCTCGAAATAAAATAATACTTTTTATAAAAATTCACGAAATAATGACGTTTATTTGAATTCTCGGCGCATTCTTATACGAATTCTACTCTACCCATGGGCAACAGGGTATGGTATTATACGAATTCTACTCTACCCATGGGCAACAGGGTATGGTAGGTATCAGTGGCGAACGGTGCAGAAGGAAGCCGGGGCTAACATTTCCTATGGGATTACGTCAAATTAGACACTATTATACATATCATTTTTTCCAAAAGGTAACTCGATGGGAATCGTGTTCTTAGATAGCTTCACGCCTGATAGGTATATATTTATTCATACCAAATGATAAAACCTCACAAAAATCACTCTATTACCGCACATTTTCTCACCACGTCATATATTTTGTAAAATTAGTACTTCTAAAAAACCTTCAAAATACAATTGTTTCCCAAAAAAATTGCCTGCGGCGCTTTTTTTTATTGCTTTTTATAGAAAACATTTTCCGTACATAATATTATGCATATTATTATGTACATTTTCAAATAAACCAAACCACATCACGGCCTTCTTCACCATGTCTCAAAAAAATTTTCGTCTGCGGCGCCATGTACGCGTTTTTCATCCTATATGAATTTTGTAATTTTTATTGCCTCCCCCTAGCTCCAAGGTTGGCGACGCCCATGTATGTACCTAATTTTCTAATCTGATAAGTTTGACATGTAGACATGAAACAACAGGAACTCTACTGCATTACTTTATTAAAACTTTAATAAATGCAATGAATATATGAAATATAGGGACCCCCAAACCAAACGATAACTGAACTACACACAAGTGTCACCAAAAATGCGTAAAACGCGTCGTGAATAAAATAAATCGAACAGGGTGTATAAGAAACTGCATGAATGTGACGGAAGGAAAGCAGGGCTGTAAGGATAGGGCAGTCTGGTGTTCGATTCTCTCTGCCAAGCCCGCAAGGTACGGGGCGGTGAAATTATTTCAATAACCTGTAGGTTGGACAAAGAACCGTTGGGACATAATTTCCTCTTCAGTTCAGTTCAAAAGATTCAAAGAAAAGATAATAACAGTTACTTAGCATATTGCTATTCACTTGACATTCCTATTACAATATTACATTATTGGATGCATTATTTGTGTGGTTTAGGGTTGTTAGGGTGTCAGCCATGAGCCGTCATCATGCCTCCCCATAGTCTCTAACATCCACGCTCCACTGAACTGCTTGAAATATTAATAAACAACCACCGAGGGCCAAGGGGGGCCTTAACCCTAATCATTTCAAAAGTATATTGCACATCCCTAACATTTAACATCAATACAGGTTCGGATTTAGTTATCATTTTATTTTTAACGCGTTGATGTTCTTGTTACTGAAATTCCAGCAAATTTGTTTACCCACCTAATTTAATTTCTCATTTGCGGTTACGTCAGCTGTGAGTTTTTTTTATTATATTATTAAATATATTTATTTTATTGCATCATAGGTGTATATACATTAGGTCAAAACAAAATAATATACCTAGTATGAATGTAAAAAGATAATGGATACAGTACGACATGTAGATGTAGATACCTATAGGAGCATTTTTTTTTTTTTTTTTTTTTTTTTTTTTTTTTTTTTTTTTTTTTTTTTTTTTTTGATAGATAGATAGATATTTTATTCAGTCATTTATAGTGCACATAAAAACATAGATGGGTATTACAATTCAAAATATAGCGACATTTATTAATATGTAAATAGTTTGTCTACGTTGCGAGATATTTTATTCTAGCGGAGAGGTTTCAAATAATTTCTAAAAACTGATTCAGAATTACCCCTACGGCGGTCAGTGAGTAGCAAGTTCCAAATGTTTGGACTCGAAGTCAAAAGTTCTGTCTCGACATGTAGTCACACCTACCTCAGATGGTACTGAGTCTATCGAGTTCATCACATCTAACAAGTTGAAGAATACGCCTCATGCAATATATTCTAATCACTAACTCTAAATAATTTACTATTAAGGCCTTGGTACCAAGAATGACGTCACAGTCATTTCCCACGACATCAAGGCTCAAAATCGCGTGAACAATTGCATGATAAAATTTATTAAAATGGTAGAAATAGCGTTTTCTCCATTTTTTGCAGTTAATTTTGCGTCTATCAAAAAACTTTTATGGTTTTTCCCTAGATTTTAATGCATATTATCAGCACAAAAAAAAACTTTACTCCGCGACTTTCGGTAAACGAGTTTCCGTCTTTCGGAAAAATGATCATAGGTGTTTTTCTTTTTTTTTTGAGAAATTTACACTAGATATAAAAAATCTTTTGCGGTTGTTCCCTAGATAAATGTTCAATGCATCTATCCTATTTTGTTCCAAAGCATATTTAGTAACGGTTGTCGAGATATAAGGTCTCCCGTTTATAGAAATTATTGAAATATCGGTATGCATACTCTTAAAAAACATTATTATTCTTAGTCTATTACGGTCCTGTGTTATATTTCAACTTCGATTATGATTAGGGTAGTGCCGAATACATTTTTTTTATTATTAGATTTGGTTAGCATTTAAAGCTGTCGACGCATTTTATTTATTGCAGTCTGTGTTCAACATGCATACTCGTATTACCTATCGATTTGGATTACTTGTACATATTTAATCATAGGAGTGTCACGCTGAAAGAAGCAAATATAAATTACGAATGAAAAGGATAAATTTTCATGCGAGTGGTCACTGGTTCGAATTTTGTTATTTACAACTACGTGTCAATTATAGATTTAAAAATGTACACAGGCAAGCATCCATGTGTATAAATGCTTACGAATTTAAAATAAAATTATGAGAAAACGTTGAAAATTGTACTGAGTGGAGACCGATATGAAACGCCGAAGAGCTTTTCAACCATATCTCAAAAATTCAGAGGTGTTCTGCCCATTCTGAATACCTCTATGTAGGATGCAACAAGACCGTTAGGTACGACAGTTACAGGACAGTTAGTACTCGCATATGGACATTGAGCATACACGTCCATATGCATGTGACCTGAAACCTTAGGCATAACTGCACACCTATTATTATTAATTGGTCACCATAATTGTAAACAATTCCTTGATTCTAATGGGTGGATGAATGATATCTCACATGGATAGTCACGGTCTTCGTTTTAACGTAAGTTTTGCTAAAAAAAAAACACGTATAAAACCGTCCATTTTTCTTTCGTTCATTATCTTTAGAGTTTGTTGTATTGTTATTGTTATTTTATGTGCAAGTTTGAGAGTATGTGTGTGTAAGAGAGAATGTATGTATGTGTGTATGTATTGTATGTTTGTGTTTGTCCTTCTGTTCTTAATAATGAAATTCTATGTTATATATTGTATAGCTTATTTGTATTCACCACTAAGAGGGCAAGATGTGAACCATACATATAATTGTTTAAAAGTATATAATGTCGTACATACACACATCTTGCCTGTAGGTGAGTCTTGGTAAATAAAAATAAAAAATAAAATAAAAAAGGTACCTGGTATATTCACAATCAATGGCACGTGTAATTCGGCATTCCATTAAATCTAACATTTGATAATATGTTCCCGTTAATATATTAAAATATTACGTCAGAAATAATATTCACCTGTCATATTGACTTAATTACATTGTATTTGATTGATTAATTGTCATGCAGCAAGGTGCCTTGGAAAATATTTTAAAACTCCTGAAATGAATGATAAACAGAATGGAGTATTGTGTAATGTTACAAATCTAATATTATAACAACTACACATGACGCTAGGAAGCGTTAGTAATTCATCAATGATTTATCGGAGTAAGACAAAAGATACTAACTTGCAGTAGCTCCAAATAAAAAGTTCATACAGACAGATGAACAATTGTTTACTGTCCATTCTGTTTTTAAAAACTCTTTATTCCGGGTTTAGACTTAGCCAGTCAATCTCATTGAAAATCCACATTCCACAATGTACCCATCTATCTCCTCTCCTGCAGCCCCTCAGGTCCATTGTTGGACATAGGCCTCCCCTTTGGTCCTCCACAGCTTCCTGTCTTGGGCACACTGCACCCATCTATACAGTACACAATTACCAGTATCGCTACCTACTAATTAGAGCCATTTAAAAAGGACGATTATAGTCATTTTTTCTCTCTCACGCAGCAAACTTGGTTTAGTGTCGCTTATACATATGATATGGTTACATTTTTTGGCTACTTTCAAATTATATTTCAGAACTGTTGTTTTACAAAACTAGTCAATTTTTAGATTGCTAGAATAAACTGGCAACTTTGTTTTTCAAAGTTGTGATGGCGGTTTAAAGTGATTATCGGGGTATTTTTTTCTTTATCCAACTCGAAAAACTATCTTGCCTTTAAAATGATTTCTCTAGCGCCGCGCCGCTCTGTAATATTTTCGGCATTGTAGGTTACTTGTAAAAGATACAATGTGAGAATATTGCGAACCTTTAACAGCTCTTATGAAAGGATTCGACAATCAGGGCTACCAACAATACAATCTTGAACTCCATTTGCAGCTAACGTCCGCCGGCTGCCAAGATATAGTAAATTGATAATAACTACATTATACTGCCTTTTATGAAGGATTTTTTCATAAATGGTACTTATTGGTATTTAATGAGAGTGTTCATATTATGAAATATAGGAGATGACATTTTGTGGTTCATCGTGAAAAAGATATAGGCATTTGATTGTAATTGAAGAGGTATGTCGGGTGAGGGGGGAGGGCGGATTTTTTATTGTGTGTGTTTTGAAAAGAGATAGACATGTCATAGAACAAGGGACGACAGGGAACAGAAGGGGGAGACGGAGAGGATTAAATTCACCCTCCTTTACATAAAAACCTTTAGAAAAAGATTTTTACACCGACCATTTTAAAACGTTTGTGAGGAGAAACATTTTATCCCATCCCTCATTGTTTTCAGATAGGGACACACATTATAATCGACATACTCGTATTCCTTTCAACCAATCTAAGTGAGTACCTGATACCTGAAGTTAGCACAGTTGGTTGGAGAGTGGACTTCTGAAATGAAAGATATACAATATGGTTGTTAGGAGCATCGAATGGTTTCGAGAGGGATTTTTTAATCGATAGTTCTTGAAACTTTCGTTAGAAAAAAAATCTTGAAATACTGAATGACATAGCCAATGAAGCTCCTGAAACAGTCAGTGAGGAGGTGAAGTTCCTATTATAATAATTATAATCATCTCTCCACGTATTACAAATTTTAAAAATAAGATGTCAGAATAGATAAAAATAAGATGTCAGGATAGATAAAATGTAAGGTGAATTCCTGATTTCCCAAAAGAAATAAAATAATAAGTAAGTAGATACACATAATTACCGAGTAGGAGAATTTTAAATATTAACTATATGTAAGTATATGTATCTATCGTCTATCGTACATTCACTTCACACCCTCTGTTAGAAATAAATGAAACATTACCACAGCTTAAATGGCAAAAAAATCATCGTTGAGAATATTTTGGGGAGATAACCTTTGTTTTAACGTCTTTTTAGTGGCATTTCGTGGTACCAAAATATGTATTAATATTGCCTATACCCCAGGGAACAATGGTACATAAAAATACTGCGTATGAGTTTTGTATAAAAAATATACCACAAATAATACCTATTACCTAATGTGATAAATAAAATAGTTGCAACCATTGAAAAAATATATGCACAGGCCATACATCATCTAAATGTTTTGTTTTTACATAAAATCTACCTTTTATGAAAATTGCAGGGAATATTTTCATTGTATGACAATGTTTTGTGTAATCAATCTAAAGTAAATATTATATTTGAATTAAAATTGATATCCCTTTTTTCAAAAAACAAAACATCCATCAGAGATCCATCATTTTGTGTCACATACTGCTGTACTTTAATATTCATGAAATAACTCGCTCAACTCATATACCAGGGACAGGTATGTATCTGAATTATAAAAATCACACACGTAGGTGTTGAAATTAATCGTAATAATTGAAAAATCTACATATAGGGAAAATTGAATCAATTTTCCGATTTAAATAAATACCTAAATTTAGCAAGGACAAACATACAGATTTTTTAGATATTTAATTAAAATATAAAGTGTATGGATCATGGGCGTTGCTTCGGAGCTTGGGGGGGCAACCAAGTTTCAAATTTTTGGTATAGGATGAAGAAGCGTAAACAACGCCGCACGCGAATTTTTTTTTATCGGACAGAGTGCGAAAGGTCGTTATGAAGGTAGTTTGGTTTATCTTCTTATAAAAAATGCACTACAAAATAGCGCATCAGGCAATTTTTTTTTGTGAAACCATTGTATTTTAATGAACCTTCATACAAATTTTAGAAAACTTTTGATGTGGTGGGAAAATAAGTCGTAATAATGTGATTTTGGTGAGGTTTTATCATTTAGCTTGAAAAATTATATACCTATTCCAATCTCTAGAGGGGCAGCTAATATTTGGATTTTAACGTTAAATATCTAATTATAATCACATTTTGACACTTTTTAAATCGTAAACGTCAAATATCAACAAAAGAATACTATTATTGAATTGTATGAAAAGGAAGAAATGACTTCACACACATTTTATCCAAATGACATGAATTAAAAGAGAATTCGGACGAACATTCATGTGGTTGGTTTGCCATCTTCACACCCATATTGAAATGAGTGGTCGACGTCTTATTTTAATTAGTACGCATTTACATTATTACAGAATTGGCCCTAGGTACCAGGTACCTACTGTCTATTTATTTAATTATAATTCAATTTAAGGGCTTGGCACCAAGAATGACGTCACAGTCTTTTCCCACGGTATTAAGGTTCAAAATCGCGTGACAATCGCATGATAAAATGGTAAAAATAGGTTTTTTTCCATTGTTTGGGGTTAATTTTGCGTCTATCAAAAATCTTTTACGGTTATTCCCTAGATTTTAATGCATATTATCAGTACAAAAAAATTTACTCCGCGACTTTCGGGAAACGAGTTTCCGTCTTTCGGAAAAAAGATCAGAGGTGTTTTGAAATATATTTTTTAAGAAAACTATAGAAGATATAAAAAATCTTTTACGGTTATTCCCTAAATAAAGGTTCAATTCATCTACCCTATTTTGTTCCAAAGCATATTTAGTAACGGTTGTCGAGATAGAAGGTCTCCCGTTTTTAGAAAGTTTTGAAATGTCGGTATGCACACTCTTAAAATGCGTACAAAATAAAACGCTTTCTTTTTGCGAAACAGAGAATTTAATAATCCCATTGTTATTACGGGTATTATTTCCCACTTTGTGGTAAAATTATTATTTCTTCGTCCACCCACTTAGCGGCGGAGGGTTGGTGGCTGGTAGTCGCGTATTCTTTTGAAAATATACGTCGTGACAAATTAGTTTGAAAAGTGTTCTGCGGTTGTATTAAAATAAATTACCCTTACTCTGTTGAAATATGATAATATCAACGGGATTTTTGTCTCGGCTTAATCATAAGAAGGTGATGAATTTTGCAAAGATTTTTCCCTCCCTAAACTAGGTACATGCTATATTGAGGAGTTTTCTAGCCAAACAAGCCCGTTTCCCCAAACGGTAAACATATAATTTATTCCCAAAGTTTCAATAACCTTATATTTATCAATATGATGGTGTTTTCCACGTATATTTAATCACATAATAATATTATTATCGATCTCACTTGTGCATGTGGGGATAGTTACGTTCTAATTCAAGGAATAATTCGCCTACCGCGATTATTATTAGAAATCAAATCAGAAAGAAACAGATGCATACAAATTAATTAATCACAAAATGTGGCGGTTGCGTAATATGCGGCGTCGCTTCCGGTCGAGAGAGATGGAATAATGTATGAATGAGTATACTAGGTATATGGTATTACGTGAAGTGATGATAATTGAATTATCGAGGGAAAGGTCACACATGTGTGACCAAATGTATGTTATTACACTACACTACACTGCACTGCAATACAGGACTATACAGGAGTGCTACCCTAATAAACTTACCGTATTCAGTATTACCTACTAACTATATGCATCACCAAAGTGTCGTCAACCAAACTCAGCTGTGTCATACCTATAGATTGGAATTTGTTTTACGATATTGCATAATAAAACGCATTGTGGTCAATAATTCTCCAATCATCAATTTCGTATAGGGTGCGATAAAGCCACATGTTGCAGGCATAACAGGATAATATGATAAAAAGGAAAATGGACATAACTAAGACCCGGACATACTACGGACTAGAGACAATAACCCTTACAGTAAAAAGTATACAAAAACTGAAATGCACACAACGGTTCATGGAACGGCAGATGCTTGGTGTTAGTCTCCGAGATAGGTTAAGAAACGAAGAAATTAGGCGGAGAACCAAAGTTGCCGACATCATGAGCCGTGTGTCAAAACTCAAGTGGCAATGGACAGAACATATGGCCAGACAGGGTAACACCAGATGGGCGCCACGAATATTGAGTGTGGAGGCCTTGGACAGATAGAAGGAGCGTCGGAAGGCCACCAAAAAGACGGACCGACGACATTGTCCAAATCGCTGGAGAAACCTGGATGCGGAAGGGTCAGAACAGAGACGAGTGGATACAAATGGAAGAGACCTATATCCAGCAATGGAGGGAAGAAGGCTGATGAAGAAGAAGAAGGCTGACTACTTGGATGTCCACAATCGCATCCACAGAAGGCATGGCTTCCTACGGAGGATGCGGGGGACAAAAGAACTTGTAGGATGAGGACTAGGAGAGCCGATCCCAAGTAAATAGGACAAACATCACGCCTATATCATTTAACATTCGTTATGTCACAGGGTAAAAAAGCTAAAAGGTTAATTTTCCTGTTATTAGAGGCTTAAATCTACATTTCTTATATTATATTGTATTGCTTCGTCGCTAGGGGTGGGGAAGTCAGATGCATTGCCACTGTACGCTCTGAGTGCACACCCGGTAACTATTTTTTCAGTCATACTGAAAACGAATAAGATAAAGCATCCTGATGCATAAGACTCTATGAGAGAAGCAATGTTCATCCAATTCGTCGAATCCTCATCCAATTCGCCTGTAGTCTCTTTAAATTATTCGGTTAAAAATCTTGCGTTATGATGATTTTTTCTTGTACTACAAAACGTGAATATATTCAGAATTTTCTATAATAGGGGAACTGAAAGTATACTGTACCTATGTTGGTGTAAGTACGTGGGTATTATGGTACATCTAACCTCAAGTATATTATGATAGGAAGGAGATCACAACCTTAGCAACAGGTTGGCACTAAAGGTTAAGTTACATGTCCTAGAGCTTTTGGCAATTTGCCCTTTACTCTGTTTGTTGGTTTAACTTCCGTACAAACTACAAGTGTTGTACCTAACATATCACACACTACTACAATTTACAGACAAAACTTTGAATATTTATCTTAAAACTATTGTATTTATTGAGCTAATCGGTAGTCTGGTTGGTAATGCGTTCAGCCGTAAATCAAATCCGGTGGGCGCGGGTTCGATCCTCGATCCCGACACTTCACAACACAAGCTTTTCAAGCTAACTGTGAAGTGTGCAAAGATGTATATTTTGATAAACCCAAATTCATTTAAAAAAAATTCCTTTGGCACGCCACAGGCATAGGTAGATTTCAAGTGATTTATTAATTTTATTAATTTTAAGAGTACATCTGTACAATAAAAACAATCACAATATTATCAGCAAATAAACCAGCGAAGTGATGAAGTAGTATGGATGTAGTTTATTCTTTGATTATCGAAGTACCGTATGACGAAAAAATATTTGATTAAGTACTTCAATAATCAAAGGAAGTACCTATAGCCCAGGAAATTTAGCTTTGTAGCGTAGATAATTGTCGGAAAGCTGGAAACTATTTTAATCCCTTCATTAACATGCAAAGAAGGTTTCTTGAAGTTTGCACCAATTTTCCGCTTGTGCTAAGTACAGGGTGACCCATAAACCGAAAAAATTATGTACTTTTTTCAGTTTTTCAGTAATATCTTCTAAACGATGCTTTCTAGGAAAATGGTGTCTTTTTAAAAATTAAAGTACATAATATTCTGCGTCGTTTGAGCATAAATAATCATTTATACCTCAAAAATTATTGTGATATAGACACTGCCAAGTACATATTAATTTTCGGAACAAATTGAAATATTCGTATTTTTCACTTTTGTTGTTGAATAACTCCCCAACTCAGGTATTTACGGTAATATTTCGCTAAAAATATTTAATTGTGGGTCAATTGTCTCTATCTTGTGATTAAAAGTTTAGACCTTCAACACATAGTTTATGATGCACAGGTGTTTAAAGAGAGACGAGTGAAATAAAGAAATTTATTAAATGATAAATTTAGATATGTAAAAGGTAAGCTAATTTAAATTTTACTATTCCATTTTATTAAAGTATAGTTTTGTAAAGTAAAATCCAAATTTTCAATACTGTTACGCCACTGCCTAATATTTTATATCAAAAAGAGTATTTTTTTTACATTCATTAATTTTATTAAAATATCTCCTAAACGGTTAGTGTTAGGAAAAAAATATTTATGGCGGAATTTATTAACAATAATTTTTCTATATAATAATTGCAAAATAATTTATCTCATTTAAATACTAAGTGAGGTAGAATTGATTAAAAATGGTATATAAAAAATATGTTCATACATGCCGTCACTTTTTGTTAAATTACTTCTAAAAAAAGCGGAGTAGCGTAAATCCATTAAATTGCATTTAAAGCGAAATAAATTTCCTATAAAATAAGTGTAATAAAATTAATTTGGGAGTTATAATAAAAAAAATACTAGATGATCAATATCAATATTTTGTAAAATAATTCCACGCTTCCCATACAAAATGTTCCTGCATAGCAACGTGCCTCTACACAAAATCAACTTTGATCATCTAGTACTTTTTTATTATAAATGACAAATTAATTTTATTATACTCATTTTATAGAAAATTTATTTAGTTTTAAATTTAATTTAATGAATTTATACTGCACCGCTTGGTTTAGGAGTAATTTAACAAAAAGTGACGACATGTATGAATTTATTTTTTATATACAATTTTTAATCAATTCTACCTCACTTAGTATTTAAGTCAAAGAAATTATTTTGCAATTATAATATAGAGAAATTATTTACGATAAATTCCGATATAAATATTTTTTTCCTAACACTAACCGTTTAGGAGATATTTTAATAAAATTAATGAATGTAAAAAAAATACTCTTTTTGATATAAAATATTAGGCAGTGGCGTAACAGTATTGAAAATTTGGATTTTACTTAACAAAACTGTGCTTTAATAAAATGGAATAGTAAAATTTAATTTAGCTTACCTCTTACATATCTAAATTTATCATTTAATAAATTTCTTTATTTCACTCGTCTCTCTTTAAACACCTGTGCATCCTAAACTATGTCTTGAAGGTCTAAACTTTTAATCACAAGTTAGAGAAAATTGACCCACAATTAAGTGTGTTTAGTGAAATATTACCGTAAATACCTGATTTGGAGAGTTATTCAACAACAAAACTGAAAAATACGAGTATTTCAATTTGTTCAGAAAATTAATATGTACTTGGAAGTGTCTGTATCACAATAATTTTTAAGATACAATGGAGTATTTATGCTCAAACGACGCAGAATATTATGTATTTTAATTTATAAAAAGACACCATTTTCCTAGAAAGCATAGTTTAGAAGTTATTACTGAAAAACTGAAAAAAGTACATTATTTTTTCGGTTTATGGGTCACCCTGTACTTAGCACAAGCGGAAAATTGGTGCAAACTTCAAAAAACCTTCTTTGCGTGTTAATGAAGGGATCAAAATAGTTTCCAGCTTTCCGACAATTATCTACGCTATACCCCCTTTTTTAATGTAACTTCACCGGTCTACTAATCCAATAATCAAATTATTTTCATTCCACACATAATATGGATTGGTACCGGTACCTAAGCACTAGAAATTTGAAAAAAGATGTGAGTTCTACTCGTATCGTGAAGCACTTTTCTAAGACAACAAACACGCTAGTACCTATGCGGTAACTACTTAACTAGATCTTTCGATCGATCAGTGTAGTCCGAGGAATTGAGCTAGACAAAATCTAACTTTTGATCTGTATTCCTTATTTAATGCCCTTTCATACGATACCAGACACAGACCCTCACAATCATTGGATCCCCTCAGAATGATTGTTTTTTAATTTAAAGCCATAAAAAGTGAACCTTCCTCTTAATGGATTTCACCCAATCTCCTATCAGTTCATCTACCACTTACCAAAAATCTACCACCCAAGTTTCACGTTTCTGCGACGCATAGGTTGGCCGCAAACGTGCGCACAAGAAAAGGGACATTTATATGGCTTATATATATAAACTTTTAAACCAAGGTCGGATTCGGGTTCTCCTGGTCCTAATTAGTGATACTGAGTAGAAATTTTTAAATTCTGCGACATCACGGGAGAAACGAATAGGTAGAGTTCCTTTTGGAAATCTACCTAAAATGAATAAACTAGCAACATTTTAAAGCTTGTGTTTTGAAGACAGAGATTAGTGGAAACAGTTGGGAAAGGCCTATATCCAGCAGTGGAGGGAAGAAGGTTAATAAAGAAGAAGTTCTGAAAGAGGTGTAGATGTCGACACTGGGATTCGAAACTCCGTCCGTCCGTCATCTTTGTTATTTTTATTAAAATTATCATTCATTAATCAATGCTGGTCCGTTGGCGTCGGCCATAAATATTCCTAATTATAATAATTATACATCTTATTTTTCATACTTAATCATAATAGGTATGTATCTTATATAATATGTACCTTATATACGGAGCACCAAAAAAAAAACAATATTTCTCTAAAATTACATACATTATTTATTTACATAGTAGTTGGTTATTTGGTTTTCAAAAGTCTACAATAGTATCGCGGTTACTCCTTGTTTTATGCCACCTTTATAGCCTGGAATTTCACTTTGACTTGGCAAATCACAATCTTCCACATTTTTCCCAATTGTTTTCGAGTGTCCTATCACTTAACGAAGGATACGTAAAGGTTCGCTTACACGAGGCAATAAATTGGCAATTTTGCGTCTCAATGACGTCACGACAACATCAAGTGTATTGCGTCATTGTGACGTGAAATTGCCGTGAGTGGAGCAATTTAGTTGCTCGTGTAAGCGAATCTTAAGAATATGATTCTCATCGAGAAGCCTTTTTGATTTACGATGATAAAACACTATAATGGAATTATTTATAACTGGCGAACGCAGCAATAAAAATGTGACCGAGAAGGGACGACTACCTGCTTTATTCGCACTTATTCCAGAACCATAAGTGCCATAGGTAAGTAAGAATAAATCAGGTAGTCGTCCCTTATCGGTCACATATTTATTACTGCGTTCGCCAGTTATAAATAATTCCATTATAGGTCTAATCTTACATAATGCAATAAAAAATGTTAGAACTAGCTTTCCTGATACTGAAATCATATCTTCGTCACAGTTAAACTCGCCATTACACGTACCGCATGGGACCATAAAGAGATCACACAGTATTGCCAATTACAAAGATTTTGTAGAGACTACGACACAGGGCTGGATTGAGAAGAAATTTTGAGCTGGGCATTTAAAGTCTCACGCAAAACTGGCCCACAAGTATAATTTTCACGAATACCCGTATGGCCAGTCCGTCCCTAAACTGCAGTATGAAATATTTTTTCTGACATCTTAATAATATTACTCGCCTCATTATCACAGAAACAATACGGTACGGTAAAAAATCGCAAAAAAGTCGGACTGATGAAGAGAAAAAAATTGACACCTCTACTACAGAAACCAACCTAAGTAGCAAAGTCTTATTGCGACATCCCAGTGTTTCCCAGTGTGTAAGGATAGGAAAGTCTGGTGATCCGTTCTCTCTGCCTATCCCGCAAGGGAGGTGGCGTGAGGGTATAGTAGTACATAAAAACTAACTAAAAAAACAAATCTCTGTCTTACCTTGACTAAACTCCGTATCACCCTGCTACTTCTGCGGGAAGTCTTCAAATATTTCAAATTTCGAATTGATCGTACAAATTTGAATTTCACATCGTTCTGAACAAACTTTTTTATCAGATGGAAAGCGCGGGAAATTTAAACAACACAACGGAACTTTTATCTATGAGAAAAAAAAACACAACCTGATATTAATTAGAATGTTTATGGTTTGATATTTTCGCGGTAATGTAATATGTTCAGTTGCAGTAATGGAAATGTCACATGGAAATAATAGAATATTTGAATGTATGAGGGGATCGTTTTATGATGCACCCAGCACCCAGCAACCAACCCCCGCGATGTCTGACAGTAAAATGCGATGATAATCGATGGGCGGAGGTGGGTGACAGACAACACAGTCGCGGTGGTGTCGTGAGGGAAGGGGTTCTTACCAGTATTGTACCAAATACCTTGTACCTACCTATAGGTATATTATAGAGTAGTATCTACCTATGTACTAGTATGCAATTGCCACCATAGTTACTACTATACATATGGTACAATCAAATACCCACATCATTTTGATGCACCTATTTATTATACACACACATCTACCTGCCTTCACCGCGAACACCTAGACACCATATCAGATTTTGGAATACTACCAGGCGCGAAGCTACATAAGAACACGATTCCCATCGAGTTTGCTTTTGGAAACCATGATAGGTATAATAGTATCTAATCTGACGTAATACCATAAGAAATGTTAGCCCCGGCTTCCCATCTGCAGAAATCCATCCATCGTCACTGAATTACCTACCTATGTATAGTACTATCATAGTCATACTTATCAAGTACTAGCTGAGTTACCCGTGCTTCGCAACGGCAAACTTGAAAAAACAAGCCGGCATACTTTATAGGCTTATTGTGAAAATTCATTATATCATGCACACTGGTTTCATTAGCATAATTTTCCTGCGGCGCTAATCTAATTTAAGTGGGAGTTTAATAACAAAAAATAAACCGGACTTTTAAACGATTCTTTTTTCTCTACCTTCTTATGTTTTGGTGACAAAATTTTCGCCTGGGGCTCTAGTTCTTTATCATGTTCCAGGAATCAATCCAGGAATAATTCCATTACTATTGAAAAACAACCGGGTTCATCATTTATTATTTAGCCATTTTTGAAAAAAAATCCTTTTTTATCTGCTTCCTTCGCCTGCTTATCATGTTTCAACCCTGAAATATATCCAGATGCGTTGTTATTGAAAGTCAACGAGGTTAATCACCCATTCTTGAAAAAACATCCCATAACAGAGCGTTTCTTAAAGTTTGACTGAAACATTTGAAGATCCTTCACAAAGTTTGAGGTTTTGAACCTGGTTAAGTAACTTATTATTTTTGTCAATAATATCGAGGCATTTCACTGCAGTTTCACAATACTCCTATTTCTTGAAATCATATTTTGGGGAATGGGTACACGTTTTCTATGTAGACAAACTTTTTGTAGGTATTATTTTATAGATATTCAACCCTGACTTTTATAGATTTATATGCAACTATGTACATAACATCGTGTTTTTGCTCTTGCTTCAGTCTTATTATTGCGATGGAAATTGCTATAGGTAGGGAAGTCAGGCTTTGAAACATTGATTCGCGTAGTGGACCGGGAAAACATGAGGTGATACATGCAGTGGTTGAGTGAGTAAAGTATGTAATTCATATTGGTATACAAATCTAGGTACCTGGATTAGCCGCGAATCTCATCGCAAAAAGACAGATAAAAAGGTTTCCTTTCTACCCTCCCTCTCCTCTCCCAACCTCCCTGCCTCTCCGTAATGTATAAGACTGGCCAATCAGAAAACTCCCCCACCCACACTTGCTGAAAGAGGCGGAGTCTACCTAACATTTCCATGAAACCTCCTGAAAATAATATTATTGTAAGCTTATTTTTTATAACAAGTCCCTCACTATATGTAATCTAAACAGAAGTAAATAGTAAAAATACCTAAGCCTTACATATACCTATTTTTCCGCCTCTGAAGTCTTATCATTGAAATACCTATAACGTTATAGTGTAATCAAAATCTTTATGTTTGTATTTTGTACTCATCTACCTACAGTACCTACCAGACGCGAAGCTGCCTAAGAACACAATTCCCATCGAGTTACTTTTTGGATAAAATGATAGGTATAATTAGTGCCTAATCTGACGTAATCCAATAAGAAATGTTAGCCCCGGCTTCCCTTCTGCAGAAATCCACTCTTCGCCACCGGTACCTCTACACCTACCAGTATTTTCATATTGGATTGTAATCATAGAATAACAACAAACTCTCAGCGACAGATTAATAAATACCCAGAATAAGAGAAATGAGCAAGCTTGTGGATGGTTGCAAAGACACTGGTATACACATGTGAGGAGAATGGCACCAGCCAGGCTCCCTCACATTGTGCTGCATGGCAAAGTGAAACGGGGAGACAATCAAAAAGATAGATTAATAGCTGAGGGTCGACCTTGCAAGAGACTAACTCCCAAACAACCGACCACCAGGTCTAACATAAAAACAAGAAGATTAATTCAGTTTGAAATTCCACGTTATTAGGGTGAAGCTGTGCCTCACCGTATATGGCGCCCTTACTCATCTCGGAGCTCTGCAACTTACAGGACAACTCCTAGAGAAGCCATTGCGCTCAACGGCCATAGCCATCAACAGACTCCGAGCGCGAAACAGAGCAACAAGTTCTCTGTTTCTTCTCTATCGCGGGACCAATTACCTGGAACAGACTGTCGGACGAATTTCGAAAGGACCAGCCCATCACCAGCTTTCAGCAAGCTGAAACTACGAACTTCAAGATCAGCTTCAGGCGCCCTTGATATGAAATGCCATTAAACGGCGAAGATAAGTCATCCAGTATCATCATCATCATCCGTGTTATTCTAAATAGGGGGATAAGAGTTCAAAGAATCTCCATATATTTCAGAATTCAGAACCCAGAATTCTCTTACAGTTACCAGGACCTCTGGACCAGCCTTTCACCTTGTCCACCTAGTTCTTCGTTAGCTCCTCTCTCAGATTGTTACTCAACATTTACTGAAAGCTGCGTTCTTTTATTCGGAACCATTGAGAATCTGGACGATATGCTTGAGACAAGTTATTCCAAATCGACCTTGTTGAAAATAATACCTCCTCTTTCAGCCGTATTTTTCTTTACCAAACTCTCACAACGTAGCAGAATGGGAGGTTCATCACCCATTCTGCATGTGCAATGTTATGTGTTTACTGGTTATGTCACTATTAAGTAAGTACCTATGGTATGTAATGAAATCCTGCTTATAATACTGTGTCAAGTATCTCTGCCTCCGCATACTCTTCAACCTCTTGTATGATTCTGTTCTGTTTTCCATCATGCATTATGCGCATCACTACACCACATCACACTTCATAGTGTTGCCAACACTTGAGAATAAAAAGGAAAATGTAAATTATGTTGTATTTTAGTGCTCTCATCATAACCCATCCTCACCTCATTTCATCCATGTGATTATTCTACACAATACCTCGCCTGGAACACTTCCACTTTAGCTTAGGCCTTCTTATCATCATGCCACTACTCTACTCTCAATCTCAATGCATATTATAATGTGGATGTGTAAAGTATTTTCCTACAATCGCGTGTATTTAAAAAACAGTGTATCGTCAGCTTTTGAGCAACGGTCGACCCCATTATCAAAATTTCTTCATATCTTCCAGTAATAGCATCAATATAATCAGTTAATTTATTGCCGAATAGTGGACTTTTTTTTCAAATCCAGCCCAGGCAACGTTTATTAACGCGAGATCACAAATGTGAAATAAGTATAGGTACGTACCTTAATATACCTAATACTTCTTCTTCTTCTTCTTAAACTGCATCTAGACTCAGTGAGTCTGTATTGACAGGATTGTTCTCCTGTGATGTGTAACTCCAGCTGTCTCTCCATCGCTTCGGTGGTCTTCCTGGCGGGCGTTGACCATCAGGCACCCCATGCAAAGCGATGTATGGGAGTCTGGCATTGTTCATTCTTGACACATGTTGGTGCCAGAATCTCCGCCGCTGTCGTCCCCATCTGACTACATCTTGGACATCACAGATACATAATACATAATACGCATTTCCCGTGAGACCCCCAGGTTGTATAGGTTAGACCCTCACTCCACTCTTTTTTTATATTGTTTCGAGTTTCCTGTAGAAGTCAAGTTTAGTGATGGTAAAACTTCCTTAAGCCGCCTTTCGCGTGTCCTTCATCAAGGAGATTGGTTCTGATTGTCACATTATAAATGTTTCCGCAAAGAGAACATCGTGCGTGTTTCTACACAGTCTACAAGTAGAGATTTACTGGTTGCTCCCATTATTGGAATACAGATATAGCGTGGTGGAACACTGGCATCATGGATATCGTAATACTAGTAAACTGGATTCTCTTGTTGGCTGAATATTGCGATCCAAGGGGAAATGACCAGTTAGGCAGAAGAAGAAAAATGGACGATTTTCCATACTAAACGGGCTATAGGAAACTGCGGTTTTCACGTGGATTTTTGGTTTACACTGTTTATGTTTTAACTGATAATGAATTATTTATTTATTTATTTATTTACGGCGCAAGCCTTTAACAATAACAATAGTTATGTAGAAGTACAATACAAGCAACAGCAAAAATAAATAAGTTAAAGTAGGTACACCTGAAACATTGACAAAAAATATAAAATATCAGATCAAAAGTACATGAGAAATGGTTTGTAAAGACTAATTTGCAGGTATATGATTATAGACAACATATTGACATAATTAAAGGACCAAGGGATGTAAATAGTCCATTAGTCAGAATTTATAAGCAATTTCAACAAAAGATGAATTTTCATACAAATTTTAGTAAATTTATGATATGCTGAGAAAATCTGTTGTAGTGATGTGATTTTTTGTGAGGTTTTACCATTTGGTATGAATAAGTATACACCCTATTATTCCAAACTCTAGGGGTGGCAGCTGCCCCCCTGACGACGCCCATGTACTTATATACCTATAATTATATACCTAGCTATAGTATTAATAAACATTAGATATACGAAGTAGGTATATTATCTAACAAACCAATGTAGCAAGGTCAGAGCCGTTGACAGAATATGTGTGTAGGTAACTAAATAGTAATGCTAATAGTTCGGTGCATAAATTACGTGTTTTTATTGCATTTTTTACATAGAAAATCTTGAAACTAAATCTATACTTAATAATATTTTTTTATGTAGGTAGGTTGTTAATTTTTTTATCGTTAGACTGTGTGAAGAAGGTCGCGTTGTAGTTTGGTATGAAATTTGTTTTCTCATAGCGCCGCAGGTGAAAATTTTGTTTTCTGTGTGTAAGTTGGTGGTTGGTTGGTTGGCAGACATTGCCTACGGCAATAAACCCGCCATTTGAAGAAAATATTTTTATTCAATAAAGATTTTATTTATTTATTTAAGTTTATTTTTGCTTGTAAATACATATACGTACCTACCTATTGTTGATTAATTTGCGCTGCAGGCAATTCTTTTATGGGTGTTTCTTTCCGTGTGTAAAATCTCTTGAAAAAATATGAAAGTAAGTTTAATGAATGTATATGTCCGAAAATCAACCGTTTTGGAGTTATGGCCTTTTGAAAATTAAAGAGTTTGAAAATTTCCCATTTAGGTTTTTTGAAAATATCTCACAAACTACTGAAACAATTTTGACAAAACAAAACAAAAATCATAGTTAAAATTTTAGGCTTTCTACGAAGATCTTAATTATGTGACTTTTGCTTTTCAAAATATAGCGAATTTTTTTATTATCAAACATTTTTTTGTGTATAAAATTAACATTTATTCCATTAAACATCAATTTTCTAAAAAAAATACCCCCATAATGTGTACTTTGGTTATTAGGTTAGGTTGCAAAATAAAACCAAAATGATTTTTTATAAATAATTTAAAGAATAATATATTAGCAAATCTTTAGAGAAAGTTCATAATAAGACTAACAGACATAAATATTGTAATGAGGAAGCCTGTTCCCCAGGCCATGCCCCTGGCCTTGTGTGGCCCAAGTCCAACACCATAGACTAAAGAATGGGCAATTCTGGCTAGAGTGAATATCCTAAAAAGCATCGTGGCCAGAAATACACTCGGACCAGATAGTACATACAGGAGACTCACTACCATAAATACAGGGATATTCTCCAAGTCGTTGAGATGGGCCCTGGAAAATGTAACCATAAGAAAATTAGCTGGTTAAAGTACAACCATAAGAAAAATAATCCACATCTCTGTGAAAAAGTCATGGAAAATTTCATGAAAAGAGTAATGGCCTGTTGTAAGAGCCGTAGGGGTCGTTTGCCGGATATTTTATTCCATACTAAATCGGAACATGTCTTCTTTACTCCCAATAAAAATATCAGAACTCTCTCAAAAACACGTTTTTTTTATTTTACAATTAAAAAGTGCACGCTTACTGAGACACCCTATATAACTGTAAGATAATTTGCTGGTAAAACTAAGTATAGTATCCATGGGAAAAATATCAGTTAAAAATATATAACCATGAGAAAATTAGCTGGGAAAAATACAACCATAAGAAAACTAGCTGGTTAAAGTTCAACTATAAGAAAATTTGCTGATAAATTACAACCATAAGAAAATTTTCTGGTAGGACTATACTTAACCATAAGAACAGTGCTGGTAAAACTATATATAAAATTTGTATAATAACCATGGCAATTTTTTCTGGTCAAAATATAACAATAAGAAAATTATCTGGTAAAATTTCAACCATGAAAAAAATAGAATAGAATAAAATGTTACCTTCTGACTCTATCAATATCTTCATTGGTACCCACTTTAGCTTTCTTCCCTGCAAGAATTCTTAACAAACCCAAGTCCTCACAGCTAATATATGACTGAAAAATAGAAAAAATAATAAGCAGGTCCATGTATACGAAAAAAACATAACACAAGTCATGGTGAATAAACCCCAAAAAGAAAAATCGTAAACATGGTCAACTAATTTGACGACAAGCCTAAACTTTCTAGTTCTAGTTTAATTCCAGCAAATTAATTATTTTATTGGATTTATCATACTTCAAAAGCTTACAATAATATTTGATATTTCACAATTTTACCAACACTTATTATTTATTTAGAAAGATACATGGGATAAAAAGCAAAATTTAATAAGTACATAAATAATACTTACTTCACATTGAATCCTGTGATATGTCGTCAAAGGAGCCATTAGTAAAATCTTCAAAGTCAAAACTGATACATAAAATGCGTAAGTCATCAATAATGGATTGTCTGGAGTTAAAAAATCGAATGATTGAGCCATTTTTATAGGAATGCCGTCTTATTTTTATTTGCTGTATTCAATTTATTGTTAAGAATGTAAACTAAATGGACACCGTGCGTCGTGACAAACAGTGATCTATTCAAATATATGCCGGCATCTGAATGATTAATTGAATTATTATTATCTGCTACAGTCAGTGGCGGATCAAGACATCGACAGGCCCAGGGCCGTCTTTTCCATTAGCCACGGTGGGCACTTGCCCAGGGCCCCGCGATCCAAGGGGCCCCCAAGCCAGATTATTGCATTGTTTTCCGAAAATCTAACAATAATTACTGACTATAAATTATAATACTTATCAGATTTTTTTGGCATTCTAACGAACAGGGGCCCCAAAAGAGAATGTCTGTCTCCCTCATTACGATCCACGGGGCCCCTAGTTCCTACCTAGATCACGAATTGATGATATTATTTACAAGATTTTTTGGTATTCTACTGAACAGGGGCCCGACAAATAATGCCTGTCTTTCTCATTACGATCCATGGGGGCCCCTAGTTCCTGCCTAGATCACGAATTGATGATATTAGTTATCAGATTTTTTGGTATTATAATAAACAGGGGCCCCAAAAAACTATGCCTGTATTTCCCATTGAATTACTAACATCGAAATTCGTTTTCTCATCATGTCATGAATTTTGTAAAACTACTATATTTATTTATTTATTTAAACTTAAAGTAAACAACAAACACATATAAATATACAAAATAGACATAGTACAGATTATAAAACGTTGTTCACTAGGGCGAACTTATCGCAGAACTGCGATTTCTTCCAGTTAACCCCAGGAAAAAACAGAAAAAAAAGAAATTTATATTAATAATATTGTTTGGTAAAAAAAAAAATCGCGCTAATTATATCTGTTGCGTATCACGTAACCGATTTTTCTAAAAAAAAATCTACTGCATATTTCATATCACTTCGTCCATTTTTCTAAAAAAGAATTCGCCTGCGGCGCATTATTTCGACCCTGCTAGATAATCTAAAATTGTATTTTACTTGCGGCCCGTCGCTCATTTATAATTTCAAATGCCCCTTCATCCAGGAAGACAAGGAGGTTCATTTTTCACACATTTTACATAATAATTCGCTTGCGGCGCTATTTTTTAATAAACTTTTTATTTAAAGAAAATAAACCAAACGATAGATATTAGTATCACGACCTTCTCCAATAATCTAAAAAAAAGTCGCCTGCGGCGCTATTCACATTTTTAATGCTACAATGTGATATTTGCATGTGGCGACCTACAGTCCCCCCCCCCCCAATTGAATCCTGGATCCGCCACTAGGTAGTTAGGTATACAGAAATTAACCCCCCCCCCCCTCCGACAATTTTTCTTGCCCAAGGTCAACAGTTTTAGTTTTTGTAATCGGGCTCTGCATACGGGCCCCATCAGAGTAGAATGCCCAGGGCCCCCAGTAGGTTAAAGACGGCCCTGGACAGGCCCGACCAGGGCCGGATTTGTCAGAAGGCTGTGTGGGCCGGGGACTATGGGCGGCCGCTCTCAAAAGGCGGCGTTCGCTCGCTCGAAACAAAAAACAAGCCATGAGTGGATAAAATTAGAGATTCATATTATAAAGATATCCACTCAAAATTCAAATTGCATCTAGCTTAAGTATTTTTATATGTATATTTTTTATAATACCATTTTAGGTAAATTTACATAAAATTATAGTAAACTAGTGGGTACCTACCTGTGAATTCACGGAGGTTGGTTTAATATGTTTTTGTGTAACCACTATTACTACTCCACCCTTCAAAATTCTTCGAGAGAACACAGGAAAATCACAAGGCTCCGTCTTTTCCCCGTCTTTCCAATATCGTCAAGAAAGTCGTAGAACCAGATTCACATCGTCGACTTTCTTAGTTGGTACCCACCCGTGAAAGCCACAAGACTCCTCTTTACCTGTGTCATTCCCGTACTCATACTGCCACTCTACCACGGTCTTTAAAGTTAATCGAAGGAACACATCAGGGAAATCACAAGGCTCAGTCTTTTCCCATGCCCCTGCTATTGCTGTTGATAATGCTGCCCTGACAATGTTCTGATATCATTGTAATAGGAACAATGTATCGTAAAGAGCAAGGGGGTTCCTGAGCATGGGTAACCCTGTGTGTCTTGCATTATTGGAACATGCCGAATATAGGACCATGCGAAACTTTTCGTAGCCAACATCTTCTTACAGTTGGCGAACTGGAATATAGTAGGTATATGGATTACTTTGAATCCCCTAATTCGTTGTCGTGAATCGTTATGTCCCTTCACATTCACTATATAGGATGTATTTGATACATCTCCACTCCATGTGCTGTGCACTTCGCACAGTATTGGAGATCGGTCTGATGGTCTTCTGGTTTGGGCACGTTAAAAAAATAAACACTAAAAATAATCGAAGGTAACATTACCGTCTTTTCGGTAAGAGGTGTGGAGAATTGGTCGCTATTTGGTGTGAAAAAATATAGGGTCTTACCTACTTTCCATACTAATTTTACATACGTACCTATTATACCTACAGTAATTATGATTTGAATGACTCTATCAATAATTAATATAATAGGTAGGTAGGTATGTATGTAGTACTTGATTGTTTCAAAATCATACGAACCAACTGATAGTACCTATTCAAAACTGTTTTCATTCCATTTGGCTATACGTACCTACTATATATAGTATGTAGGTATGATTCGAAAAACTCGATGCATTCTGTATCAAGTAGGTATGTACCTACCTATAAGTTAGTGTATTCACCAAGTACCAATAATTCGAAATATCAAAAAGTTTGAAATCACATTACTTAAACTTATTGTTCAACCAACACTTTTCGTCCGATGTAACGCGCTAGTGTAGAGAACATTTTGAAAATTTTATAGATTCGATCCATTAGTTTGCATAATAATCACGGTACTGTTTATTTTCGTCGTGCGCTGCGCACAGACAGATGGACGGACAGACATAGGACAAATATAAATATGACTAGGAACATTATAGCCGATGTTCTTTAGAAGGTATAAGAAAATAATCAAAGTTCAAAAGGAAATTCATCTATTAATTTAGGTACATTATAATAAAACAATAAGTATTAAATATTTATTTCCATTATTGTGTATATGTAGGTGACAAAACAAGGAAAATACTTATGTCAGTTTTTTTTTTTATTAATTTTGGACTCATAGCATCAAAATTATTCACTGAAATGTGATGGTGGTCGATGTCGAGGGTGGAATTTTTTTAAAAGGGTGTAACTCTGCAACCCTTAACAATTGGGATGACATCCCTTTGGCAGATCTACGTTTTAGAACACCTATTACCTCTCAAAATATCTGAATAGCGGAACCAACCGCCTTGTATATGTTCTGTGATTAAGTACTACCAGAGTATAATATAATGTTCTGTGATTACGAAGGTAAAGTTCCGTGATGAAATTATTATGATGTTGCATACTTACTACGTATCCATTTTTTGTACATTTGCCTAGTATTCCACTAAACCGGATCAATAACATAAAGCTTCAACAATACTTAAGTAGATGGTGCTCACGTCGACAATACAATGACACGTTGAAATATTGATAATATTCTTCAACATTATTAATTAAATTAATTAGTCATCCCAAAATGCGTATTTTTCATACATTTTACGTTTACATACATGCGTTTGGATAATTGTATTTTTCAAATTATATTTCATTAAATAAGTAGCTAATATGACTCTCAATTAGAAAGCTTCTATTTCAGCCGCCATCTTTCGGAATTCTAGTGCACGTTTATGGTGTCGGTCGAGTTACGGAATTATCGAGTGAACTATTCGGTATTCTATTCTTTAACGGTTGCTATTATTCCTCATCGGATGTATAAAGGTCGGTAAATTATAATTTTAACATAGGTATACATATTTTTTGAAAATATCAACCCTATTGAAGCTATCACTTGAGATTTTGTTCGTCAGATTGCGTACGTAATAAATTGATGTACCCGTGTGCCGCCCATCACTCATTCAGAGCGGTCTTCGCAATAAGTCGAAAGTTAAATGTAAAGAAAATGTTCCACTTACATAAAACGTACCTAATTAGTTACCTACATTCTTTTCAGGTTGTCAACTCCAAATGCTAACCCTCGGAAGTTCGCCTTAATCTGTGAGATATATGTGTACATAGAAGCCATCATAATGCCTAACACTAAACAAGTGAAAGTAGACAATTGGGGAGTGTTCTTCCTCCAACGTCTGAAGCATTTCTTTAACAGAACAGACTACTGTGATCTCACATTACAATTCCAAGATTATGCCCAACTGAAAGTGCACCGCTTGGTGCTAAATGCCTGCACAGAATACTTTGAACTATTAGAAAGTACATGTGAGATGTATGGTGACTGTCTAATGATGCCTGACGATCTGCAAGTGGATGTTATGGTACCCATTATCAACTTTATGTACACAGGGCAGTTGGAATATGAGTGTCGTCTGTTTGATAAACTTTATTCAACAGCTCAAATTATGAATATGTCAGTTCTCACTAAGCTACTTGACGCGCAAAGGTCCGAAGTGAGTCCTCAAAAAGCCAGTACACCGGTTAAGAAAGAAGTCGTATTGATGAACAGTCAGTTGGCTAAAGGAATGTACACTTCGGTTCCATCAACGAGTACCGAACCTAAATTCCCTAGAGATTTTCAAAGAAAGAGGTTAAGTGGGCGTCAGTACGGCCCAGCCCCTGGTATTGTGAAGACCGAGCCCATAAAAGTTTCTACATTTGTTAAACAGCCTCCAAAAAAACCCAAGTACGAAAAACCAAGGCCAACGAGGTATGAAGTTCCTGAGGAATTGGAAAATGAAAATTTGTTTGAGACATCATTCGCTGACATAAGTTACGAGAGCCAACCATTGATGAGATCGTATGGTAGAGAAAAGGCAGAACAAGGAGTGTCTAAAGTAAAGAGTGTGTATGACGAAGCCTCATGCTCCAGAAAGTTCGAAGAGTTGCAAGCATCAAGTTCATCGTACAAGAGACCCAGAGAAGATTCATCCGATGAGAATAGAGACGGCACCCAGGAACAAGTTATGGAGTATTCTTATCCACAAAGATTAAAGGACGAATATGTTGAACAGACTCACATGGAGGAAGACATATTTGATACAAATAATGATAGCCTCGTAACACACGACTCGGACTCTCTATTTAGTCAGGGGAATGACACCTCCATCAATGCCTCTATCAAACAAGGTGGAAAGAATATTTCTCCTAGTCTTGACCATGCTAAGATCATCAGCGAAGTTTTGAAGAAATACCCACATTTGGTGAAGTCAAATAAAAATATCAAACTGAAAATAATGCCCGGATATGACAAATCATCCTCTTCTAGACAAGTTACTCAGAGCATTGTATTTGAACCGAAGAAAGTCAGAACTGTTAATGCTTCACCCAAGTTTGAATTTTCCGAAGGGGATACGGATTGGTCATTTGTTAGTAAGAATATGAATCAAGAGTCCATGGCTCGGTTAGTGTCCATGGGAGTTGCCAATGTAACGGGTCCATGGTTGTGTCTCATTTGTGGCACACCAGGTAAAGCTGTAAACTTTTCTACATACAACAAATATTATCGCCACTTGGCTGATGTTCACCTTGAGAAGATTTCAGCCAACATATGTGAGCATTGTGGCTACAAGTCGGGAAAGAGAAATCATTTATTACATCATTTATATACCAAGCATGGCATTCCACCACCCTCGCAGTACAGCTTCCCTAAGTGTAACTTGTGCGATTATGTCGCCCTCACTAAAGCATTCCTTATCAAACACAAATTGACTCACGCAGACAATAGAGAATTCTCCTGCAATGTTTGTAATTGTTTATTCAAAACCAGATCTGCTTTACTGAATCACATTCAATCTACGGGACATAAAATCAGTCCAGATAGAAAAACAACTAATCAATGTGTATATTGTAATAAAATATTCCTGAGAGAAGCCAATCTCTACACACACTTGAAATTGACTCACAAGGAGCTCGCTCGCAAGGATGGTATTATAGATAACTCTGATGAAGAAGATTGTGAGAATCCAAAATACGAGGACAGTCCTTATGAATACTCCAACAGTCCCAAAGCAGAACATGTGAGCATTAAACAAGAGTATGATGGAAAAATACAAATCATATCCAATGCTCCAGTTCCTAGATCTAACACAAAACCAATACAGAAATTATTAAACACTAAACTACTCAATAGCGATATTCTTGACAAAGTGAAATTTGTTCCCAATTCTAATTCAAAATATAATGCGACTTCAGTTCACCAGCCACAAGTTGAAGTAAGCTCTGAGAGTGAATCTTTGAGTAATGTTGCTAGTGGTATCGCAACGAGCCTCAGTTTATCAGATCGTATCGTTGTATATAATGACAATGAATATGTCATTCAATCAGAACACGAAGGTGATGTGTCTATAGATCAGCCAATGACTGAAGCTATTTTACCCGATCTACCGGAAGAATATTATGATCATTCTATAGAAGTGTCGATGCCTCAACAAACTTCGACTACACAGATTATGAGTCAAAAACATATAAAAACACCTTATAAAGTTCCTCAACCTGCTGTTAAGAATGTAGCAGGTCATCAAATAATCATGTCCAATGCGCAACAACCATACAAGACATTAATATCTTCAACACCAGTTGTATTCACAACCAACATGTCTACAGTAAACACAACTCCCACGCTCGCACCAAAGTATGTGCAATCACAAACAGTAGGGAATGTTAATCTTGGTTCTTCATCCAATGAAACTATAATGGTGTTGCAGGATGGAGATTTAAATCTCGGTCAGTCAATGGCTAACAGTGGATCTAATATTGTAGTAGTCTACAGTCATCCTATTGGAAGCAATCAGAAACAGTTTGTTCAAGTGAGCCAAGAACAATTCGCAAACCAGTACGAAGGGAATCAAATAGTTGCTAGTGACCAAAGTCACCAGATTAGTTCCGAAAGTCAGATGATCATTTCTGATGATGGTCTAGTACAAGAGACCATTGAGCGGGAGGAATGGAATGAAGCCAATGTAGAAGAAACACAAGACGCTGCCAAGGAAGATGTTTCGGATGAAATTATTGATCAACAAGATGTTCCTGCTGCTGAAAATGAAAGTGTGGAAATAGTTATGGATCCATCTACTCAACATATTCATCAAGGTGTCGCTGATGATGCTCAGGCGCAGGAAATAATTATATCCAATGAAGAGAAGGTATATGAGGAAGAAGAAGTAGAATATGAGGAACATCAGGAAACAAGTTCTGAAGATGTTACAATCCAAAAACAAACTGACAATGATGCTAGTGTAGATGACTCTGATAATGCTGGTAGCAGTCACATTCCAGGCATTGAACCAATGGATGTCATCGAGTCAGGTGCAACCCAACAAACTCCTGATAATGTGATTAATAATCAAATGGTAGAGTGGTCAGATGATGAAGGCATCACTAAAGAAGTACAACAACCTGTCATTGATACAGCACATGAAAAACATCCTGAAGCAGGGGACGCTGTGGAGGAAGAGTCTATTGAGAATATTGAAAAAGAAGTACAAAGACATATCAGTGATAAAGCTGAGATTTGTGCAGAGGAAATGTCTAATGAAATTCTTGTTACACCAGAAGAGAATATTGCAATTCAAGAAGAGCCAATTATTGAAACGGAGGAACAACTAGTAGTCGCAGAAGACTCAATCGATGAGACAGAAGAATCTATGATTGATGAGACAGCTCACCAAGAACAACCAATAATTGAAGGAGACGAAACATTGGAAGAACAAACCACTGGAGAAGAATCAGAAGATCATTCAGTAGTTGTTGCAGAAGATAAGTGTGAGGATCTACAATATGAGGATAGTTCTGAAACTAACACAAAACAAAAGTCTGTTGAAAAAATATCCACATTGCTGAATGATTGGGATGATAATGATTCACAAACTGAAACTGTAAGTGAAGAACAAGGAGATGAGAATGATTCTGTAGCTGATGTAAGTGAACAAAAAGAGAAGGAAGAAGTCGCTGGGAGGAACGGTAGTGGGGCGCCAGGGAAGGTAGCTAACATTGAGAAAATTGTAAGTGATTGGGAAGAAGAGGAGGAGAAGTGAACATTGCTGTAACCTTTGGATAATATTATTCCCTATGTCTTTAGAGATATTAACAAGGTTTGCTCTTTCTATATACGAGTATATTATGGTATAATGTGCACATTGCACACCTCACTTGTGGAATGGAAGAAGGAACAGCTGTACAACAAGTAGAATAGGATAATGAGAAAATATGCTATTACATTTTTAGATCAGGATGTAGGAAATTTTTATGTGCAGAGTTCCAAGTCATATTAACCTTTCCAGGAGTATAGATCAGATCAGTATCATTCATTCCAGCATACTGAAGACTGGTGTTAGCAGTGACCCACATAAATTCTTATTATATAGGTTCGCTTGTATCAGACAAATAATGCTGTATGCTTATTTTAATTTGTTGCCTTTGGAAGAGAATCATTTGTTTTGTATAAAATAATATTTTTTTAGTTTTACAAATGGAGGCACACAGTAGCGAAACAACACTAACATTATAAAAAAGTCTTGACTAACTGCTATAGAATGTGCACTATTCCCTTGTATTCCAAATGCTTTTATTGTTTTGTGATCCAAAAGTAATTAGCTAAAATACACAACATCTAGGTAAATATTAAGTTAGCAAATTCAAAAAAAACTATTGTGTGTCTTGGGCACTCCATAGACTCCGAAAGTTAGATAATATATGTGCATTGGTGTGATGTTATTTTATGTGCGGACTATAGGGGGGCTCGTAGACATTGTAGAACATTTCTTCTTCATAAACTGTGTCTAGACTCCGCAAGTCTGTATTGACAGGATTGTTCTCCTGTGATGTGGAACTCCAGCTGTCTGCTGGTCTTCCTGGCGAGCGTTGACCTCGTGCAAAGCAATGTATGGCAATCAGAACATTTCTGTAATTAGTGTATTATTTCCAACATCCAAGTTTCAAGTCGTGAACGTAGTTTGTATAAGTTTATTTGTGTAATTAGGAATATCAATATTGGTGCTGGCATTCAGGTAATGTTGGCTTGGTGTACCTACACATATATAGTAGATTATTACTTAGTAGTAGATATAAGCAAATATTTTATTGTATGACTAATATTTTTTACATGTATAAAAAGGTGATGGATTTTAAAACATATTTTATTAAATAAGTTTGTATCTCTTTAGTATAATATTTTATCCTCAGATTCATACAAAAGTGGAAGTCTCATACAATTAATTATTACATTTATCTTTATACATAGTAAGTAACATGGAGCTATATTATTTTGCAACCCACTTACTATATTGTGATAGCGACTGTAGATCGTTCTACTTCTGTTTGACGACACTCTTTGTTTATAGATCTAGTATATAAATCATGAAAAATATATTAGTAATCACTGATGTTTTTGAATATCTATGTTTATCACATTTTTGATAGTCCTTGTAGTAAATAATTGATCCTGCATGATTGTGAACAGAAGTGTGTATAATGAGTACTTATACATTATGTAATATTTGAGAAATCAGGTAACATTTTTGTGTAACTATTTCTGCAGCTTGGCAAAAGTTTAATAAATCAGATTTTTTTCTGTGAGAATTTACTCAATGCGTGCAGATACATTCTGGCACTCAGTTGAGAGGTTAAATCAATTTTGAAACAAATAAAAGGTAACTGTTTTTGTATAAATTATGTAGTAACTCCCCGAACATGTAATTATAAGTAGTTTGACTTCCTTCACAATATTTTTTGGCATGGTGAATGATCAATTGCTTCCAATAATGTGGTTGAACATAACAGCCACTGGGGTGGGGCATGCAATATTGCGATGTTTTCATTTCCGGAACTAAATTCGATACTGGAGACTCAATCTCAGAAAATCCGGAGCTGGTTCCGGAATTTCTACAGCCGCCATTGGCTGTTTATTATACTGAATATGCCTTCGTTTGAATTAGACTTTTAATCGTTTAAGCTTATATCTAAGTAGCATTTAAATGAAAACAATTTTAAGCAATAAAACAAAATGAGTTTCATGCACTCATCTACGAGATCATACGATGTGCATGATACTACTATGAAGGCAAAGTTAGTACATATACAAATCACATTTATACAGCGGTTTGGGAAGTTAATATGATATTGATTCCAATATTGGACTTCTTCTTTCCCAAATTGAAATACAGTAGAAATCTTTCCAAGATTCCGGAATGCATGCCCTACTACGGGGCAAGTTTAAAATAGTTGTTAATAACGCAATGCTCTAAGTATTGTGAATATGAAGATTATTTACCACAAGACATTATACATAACTGTAAAGAATAAATATTATATTGGGACTTGAATCGCTTGTCCCCCACATGTATTTTATGGAACATTACAGACCTAATATTTTGTACAAATTATGGGATTTCATGTTAAATGTTTAAGTAAGTCTTAGCATTTATTATTTACACATCACAAAATATATATTTTATTAGATAATAATATTATGTATTATGACATAGCTTAGAATTAAGCAAACTATTTATATTTACGTTGTTTTGTGCAATGATTTATCTTTCATACAGTTATTTGTATCAATTTTACAAAATTATGATGAATTTGGGTGTAGTAAAAATTATGATTCCACGGTATACCTAATTATATCTAAGTTGTCGCAAGTGGTTGTGTCCAAACAATGTAAGGCGTTGAAGGACCTCATGGTTCTCTATGCCCAGCTGAGGATAGACACAATCACTTGGGACATAGGTTTTACATACATGCACTTATAATATTATTCCTATATGTATGTAATTATTATTCTAGCAATTATATCATTATGGTATTAAAACATCAGTCTTTTTATTTTACATTTATATGTTTACCACTTGTCCTATCTTAAATCCTAATTAGTTTACATCTCATATAAATAATTACGTAAGTATTTTCTCTATAGAGTATGATCCACAAACAAGATGGAATCGGTCGTACAAGTCGAGTGACACCCGCCATTTTGAAATTATTGCTACCGAACAATTATTACGTAGATTCCTATCGGTACAACATGGCAGCAAATTTTTAAAATATTAAATTCCCAAGTTTTTTCTGACCACGTGTCGCATTGTGAAGATTATAGTCCAATTAGACGAAGGACAGTTGGAGACTTGGTAAATTAGTGGTAAGTATCCTTAAGATTATAGCGGTGAATATGGCATGACCTTGCAAAATCTGAATGTTCAGAAACGTGGACAAAGTACTTCATAGTTTAAATCGGTGCAATTTGACCCATAGGATACAAAAAAAAAATGCAAGTTAACAGTTTTTCAAACAATATGCGATTTATTAAACTAATTTCATGTACTATAACAATAATATTTTATTGAACCGTCTCATCCCACGGCCTGGGAATTCTCTTATTTTCCCAGTTATCAATATCTATTTTCTTTATTTCTTCATACTGTGACTCCAGCGTCACCTCCCCAGGCTTCTTCATTTCAATGCCGTGCTCTTTAGCCAATTCTGGAGTAAGTCCTCTGTGATTTGTATAAGAATATCTGAAATATTAAATAAGGAATTATGTCAAGGGTGTGAAGATTTCGTCCCTTGCAAGTGTTTTAACTAAATTTCATGTTTATTTTATCATTACAAAAAATTATGTTTCAGAGTTAGGCTCCCCACACACGTCCGGAAGTTCAGTTAACTGAATCGACCGTTTGCAAAGAAGCTCCGACCAAAACCTCTTTCTGAATTCAAAATCAGGGTAACACTGAATTCAGAGAGAAGTTTTGATCGGAGCTTTTTTGCAAATGGTTGATTCAGTTAACTGAACTTCCGGACGTGTGTGGGGGGCCTAAGAGTTAGTAATGTTTACAATGCATAACTTTATTTTATTAACTTGCCTTATTTGTGTAAATTGTTTCAAGTAAAACGAACCTCCAACTACCAATGTTAGAAATGGTATACCTAATCTTATAAACCTCCTTTTATACAGTCTATGAATTTCTACCTTCAAATTGTTAAAACTAGTAAACATGGTGCTACGAAGTAATACTGTGTTTTTTATTTATTTTACTAACATTATTGTTGAAACTGGGGTTAGGCGGAAGCAAATTTCAAAATTTTTGATTAAATTTGGCCTTTGAGTCGTTTGACAAACGTCAATGTCATATTTTTTGGGACCGTTCGCTTTTCAGAAATCAGAGTACAAACTCACAGTTCGACATGAATATGTCGCGAACGTGACATTTTGGCATTTTACTCACTCAGAGAGTAATAAAAATAATTGGTTATAACTAGGGAACCTCTATAAATGTGTTGAAACACATAAGTTGTTACTATAGAGACCCAACATTCAGGTGGTCGTGAAATTTTGTATGTTGTATAGGTCGATGCCTACAATAATCAGTTTAAAACAGTTACTATAACAAACCGTTCTCGATCCTTAGTTACCACTAATAACAATATTTGTTAATTTTTGAACTGTCAAAGTAGGTATCTTGATTTTGTGCTTAATTTAAAATTATATAAAAATATTTTTAACTGCACCTAAATTATGTTTTCATTTGGCAAATTGGCAAATAAAATTATGGAACAAGCTTTACACACGTGAGATAGGTAATTCTATAATTTACTTTCTTTACAATTCAAACGATAAAAAACTGGGTGTTTACTGATGCTTAAGAAACCAAAAATTATTCCCATAGCAACTCTTAAATATTCAGACATAGCTGAATAAAAATTTTCTTAATAAAAATAACACAGAACGCTCCCTTTTTGTACCATAAACGACATAAAATTTTTCATCTATGGATATACTAATATATCCATGGATGAATGTGACATTTGTTAGGAAAGGAATTTAACACCAGAGGCGCTTCGCAATATTTATTGGAAATATCATGGCCGATCAAAATATCTTCAGTTTCTAAAAGAGAATACGATACATAATATTACTTTGAGGTTAAAGTTACTTAGTTGTGCTGAGATCAGCACGTAATTCTTTACAATTTGTGTCTCGTAATGTAAGTTTAGAAGTTTATTTTACATAATATTCGTTGTGTTGTAAAGTGTCCTCTTTCCATCCATACCTAAGATGTAAACATAGTTATACTGTTTATTTGTTGCATTTTCCCTTGATTATTGTGTTATATTGATAAATATTTACATTACATTTAGTCGTTCCTTTAAGTTCAGGGTATTCTATTTCTAGACGACAGAATAACCCAACTTTTGGAAAAGATAAAAGTATTGGATATCACCTACCTATCTACCATACTTTTTTTTAGAAAAGAGAAATTCACTTCATAACATAAAAAACTTATATGGGAAATGTAAACATCTTCGCAATGCACAATTGCGTTTCATGTCAGTTAATGCTTACCATAAGACAACACATTATAATGTATTCTCATACTCTATAACTTTACTAACCTTTAGCAAAAAATACATTACCCCAGAAGGTTCAAGATTCTCAGTTTTATTGTAAACATAGGTTTGGGAATTATTTGCTTATAAATATAGTGGTAGGTATAATGTTTCTTAATAACATTTGAACATTTTAAATAATAATAATATCTTCCCTCCAAAATATTGTAAATTATTTTTTTGTGTCAACATGTAATAATATATTGTGTATTGTAGATCAAGATGTCCACCATTAAAGTAAACTTTGAGATTGGGCACGAGGCATCCATAAGAACTAAGAAGACACCAGAAGGATTCACACATGACTGGGAAGTATTCGTAAGAGGCATAGACTCTGCAGATATCAGTCTGTTTGTTGATAAAGTTGTCTTCCTGCTACATGAGACGTTTCCTAAACCCAAGCGAGGTAATAACTTAACACACAACTCTAGTCCAGCTAATATTACATAATGTTTCAGTATTACTAATATTACTTCGCTATGTTTTCAGTGGTGAAGGAGCCACCATATGCTGTGAGGGAATCTGGATATGCTGGTTTTAATCTACCCATTGAAATATATCTGAAAAACAGAGATGAACCTAAGAAGATTAAATTCAACTATGATTTACATCTTCAGCAAACTGGGCCTCCAATTATAAAAGTTCAGAAAGAAAAATATGTCTTCACTAATCCTGCAGAGGAATTTAAACGCAAATTACTCAAAGGTGGTGGGATGGTGTTGCCCAATACGAACCTGTTTACTTTGCACCCCAGTGTTGATCATGAACGGAGCAGAGACTCGTTCACAGACGAGAAACCACCCCAGTTGATTGGAAAACCTAAGTTGAGCGGAGATAGTGCCAAGAAACACAAATCCAAAGATCATAGAATGGATGATTTACCTCGACCCACCAACAGTTTTGTCAATTTATTTGGACCTCCTATTCATAAGACATCTCGCATCTCCCCAGATCCCAAGAAACCATCTCCTAATCCTAAAATGGAAAAAAAAGAAAAAGACAAATCATATAATGAAAAAGATAAAATGAAAAATAAGCAAGAAACTAAAGACAAAGAAGAGAATAAATACAGAGAGGAAAAGTCAAAATCAAGTAAGGAGGAAAAGAAGTCTAAGTCACATAAAGAAAGAGATCCTTCTAAAGATAAGAGTTCCAAAAGACCGGCAGAAAGACCTCCGTCACCTGTGCCACCTCCTAAGAAGTCTGTACCTCTTCCAGCTCCTCCAAGTCCCAAACCAAACATTCTTCCACCAAACAAGGAAGAGACCAAACCCAACAAGTATAATGATGTTGAAAATAAAATCAAATCTATTAAACCAGAAACTCACGAATATGAAAAAAAATCAAAGAAGGACAAAAAGAGTCACGAGAAAGATCGTGAGAGTAAAAAAGAACACAAAAAAGAAAAAGAGGCCAAAGTAAATAATCTTGAAAGGGAAATAAAGCTTAAGGAAACTCCAACTAAAGAAAATCCTCCACCTGTTAAAGAAAAAGAGAAAGTTGTGGAGAAGAAGCCAGAGAAACCGTTTAATAAATTCTCCATAGATAATATGTTAAAGGATCCTGTTGAAACAAAACATAAAGATAGTTCCAAACACAAAGATAAAGGTGATAAAGAAAGAAAACACAAACATAAGAAAAAGGACAAGAAACGAGATGAATCTAGAGAGAAAAGTAAAGAGTCCAGTAATAAGGAGAAAAAACATAAGCATGAAAAACATTCACATAAAGAAAAATACTCAGAAAGTAAAGAAAGTGTTACGGAGAAGCCTGATCCTGTTCCGACTCCCAGAGAAATTGATAAAACACCTGTTGCTTCAAAGTCATTCAAAGAGAAGGATCGCACTCAACTCACTATTTCACCAATATCTGTAGACACTAGCTCACAATCAAGCTCAAAGAGTGTAACTAAGAGAAGTAAATCCAATAAATCATCAGCAACACTCACAACACACGGCTACTCTTCTAATAGTGATTCCGACGTTTCCATGGTCTCAGAAGACGAGGATATGTCGGTGAATTCCGAATCAAATAGTAAATCTTCTAAACTGTCTACTAAAGTAGTGCCTGAACCTGTGAAAGTTGAACCAATAGCGAAACAAGAGTCTTCAAAGGCTGAAAGACACAATATGGAGAAGAATAGCTCTCCCAGTACCAGCCATAGGACAAAAAATAAAGACAAATCCAGTAAACACGAGAGTAAGGCAGATAAGAAATCAAAGAAACGAAAAAGTGGAATGAAAGACGATACTGATAATGTTAGTAAAGTTCCCAAAGCTGCCGATGAAGAGAATGTTAAAAACAAGCGTGTCGAAGGCTTGGCTGAAAGCAATACACGAATCAAAGCAGAACCTTCTCCTCGTGTCAAGACTGATACCAAAGTACAAGATGATGGAGTGTCAAGCAGCCTCAGTGACCATCCACTGAAATGTGACTCTCCTCTGAGTGAAGACACGTCGCAGGTGGAAGCAAACAGGAAGCAGATCTCCCCTGACTATATGCTCCAACTGAAGGAATTACAGCAGAGGATAATGACCATACAGAGTAACGAGGAGTTGGAGAGAGTTGTAAATCTCATAGCTGAAACTGGTAAGTACGAAGTTACTAAGAAAACATTTGACTTTGATCTCTGCCTTCTAGATAGATCTACCGTACAACAGTTGCAGGAGTTAATAGGATGTGAATCGAGAGCGTAATATTACACATGGTACATTATTACTGCATTATATTCATATTCTTTTAATCTCACTTGATGAGATTGTCTCCCAGTTGGAAACATTACGTTTTATGTAATGATGTAAGCAATATTTATATTACTACTACACTTCATATTAAATACCTCTAGTTCGTATTGATTCAATTAGGAAGCAAGTTTGTTTATTAAATAAGTTGATGAAGTCACTGATTATTTTTGTTTGTCTTATTGTAAATTAATTTGATTGTGAAATCTATTTATATTTTGCTTTGTGTTGATTGTTTGTCATAGTTTTTATAATGCGCTGACAATGAAAAAGATGGGTATATGTTTTACGTATACTTTTATTTGTTGTTGCAGTGTGTACTTGTGTATATGTGTTTATATACATATATACTTATTATTGATAGTAAATCTATATTGATAATTACATTAGGTATGAGATAATTACTGTATTTAGGTAAGTATGTTTATATACCTACATATTAATATGATATTAAGTTAAGTGTTATACATACATATTATAATACTGAGTTGATTTATTATATATATCATGTACTTTAGGATCACAGATTTATTGGTTACTATTATATAATATTACGTACAAAAGACGTGATTTCTTATTTTATTAGTATCTAAACTAAATAACACAATACTATGATAAAGTTCCATGCATTGTCATAGGGATTATCTCAATCAAGTATCTATGTACTATAAAATTTAATGTATGTTTGTGTATACTGTGTTCAGTTCTGTCTTTTTCCCCCAAATAATGAGTTCTTGTTTCATTTTTGCATAATATGTATCACGAATAATTCTTTTCTTCCACATTGAGATACAAGAATAGTGTATTCATAAATGATATTTTTGTACAAGTTGTGAGCCCATGCATAATCGTTATGTACATAACTAGATAAATAATATATTATTTATAAGTGTACAATAATGTATTTAGTATTATATCAATACACTTCCATTCGATAATATTTATTATGTTCATCGATTCAGAAGAAATCTAGAATGCATGTAGGTATGTCAGCAATCAGATTATAAGCTTTTTAAATATAATAAACATGCAGTATGGGTCCAGAATACCCAGTGGTGTGGTGCCATTGAAGATGTACATTGATTTTAAAACTTAATGGAAGATATTTCCCAATAATCCGACATCTGAACGTGATGGATCATCGGAAGTTTATAGTAACCCAACTTTGTTAGTTAAAATATATCTCAATTTGGAAAATTTACAGCCTACATGGAATGAAATATTATGTAATAACGTTTTATCTCTCCGTTCTGTCACACATTGTAGTATAGGGAAAGAATCATGAATGTAACTGTACTTGTGCGAATCGTTGATTTTGTGGTTTGTAATTTATGTTAATCTGTTATTTGGTAGCCACATGTTTTCGTGTGTGGTAAGAATTATCATTTCATTCATGCCGGCATTGCCGCGTGTGTCGTAAAAGTATCAAGAATGAAATTCTTCAAAAAGTACATATGGCAGTGTAGATACATATAAGTATCGTAATATTTTGTGAGAATTGGCAATGCTAGCACTAATGATCTGGGCCCAGTAGCTTAATTTGGTTGGCTTTTATTTATTTATTCACAAAGCACACGGACAGACATGTTTTTTTTTTTTTTTTAAATAAAAATGAATCTGGGTTTATTGAAATAAACCCAAATACATCTTTGTACACTTCACAGAAAGCAGAAAAGCTTGTGTTGTGAAGTGGAGTAAGTCGGGGATTGAACCCGCGCCCACCGGATTAACAGTTGAGCGCGTTACCAACCAGGCTACCGACCACCTCTAAGAATTTTGAACATGAATTTTGACCAAACAAATGGATACAACAAATAGCCAATTCAATGCCCTATTACTGTGTACACAGCGTAAGTCTAATGTAGGGACTATTATCATTATATATTAAAACTGAATAAAATTACGGATAAGACTTATATTACTAACCAATTAAAAATCATGTCATAATATGCATAAAACCTATTGAGAGTACATAATTAAATATTCAATCGTGCTTGAAGGTCAGAGAAAATCATGAATATATTTCAAACCTCTGTGTAGAAATGGATGTAGTATGTATTTACGAGGGGAGTTCAAAGTATTCTCGGTATGGATATGAAAGAAAAGGCAGAAAAATCTGAAATAATTCTATTTTTTAATATAGTCCCTTGCAATCTCGATACACTTCTTACAACACGAAATCATCTTTTCAATACCCTCCAAAAAATAACTTTCTTCCTTCTCTGAAAAATGAGCGTTAATGGCCGTCTTGAGTTCTTCATTGTCGGAAAATCGCTTTCCACGAATCTTTTTTTTCAGCTTCCGAAACAAAAAATAATCACAAGGTGTCAGGTCTGGGCTGTAAGGTGGATTATTGATCTCTCGGTAACCACACTCCTGAATTTTTACAACATTCAATTCGCACTTGCTTCTGCGGCGGTTCGAGCATTCGTGGCACCCATCTTGCACTGATTTTTGAGAGGTTTAAAAAGTCATGAAGTATTGAGTGTACGGTACCAAAATATAGCTTGGTCATCTCTGCTAATGAATTGATTTTTATTTGAGCATCTTCGAGTACAAGTTTCTGGACTTTTTAACGTTTTCTTCCGTAGTGGCAGAAACAGGAACAGGGTCATCTTCAATGCTTTCTCTGTTCCTTTCAAATTCACTTGACCACTATTGAATGGTAGACAACGAAGGAGCAGAATCCATATAAACGGCTACCATCTCTTCGTGGAAGTTTTTTTTTTAGTTTTTCCTTGTTTCGTCAAGAATTTAATAACGGCGCGCTGTTCGATTTTGGTAAGCATTTTCGCGTCAAGACATTTTGTTGCACTCAAAACACGATTGTGACAAAACTAATGATGGTAAACCGATGAAATTTTCACCTTAGAAAGTGCCATAACGGAACCATAGAAAAAATACTCCCATTGCTAACAAAAAAGTTGCCATACCGAGAATACTTTGAAGTCCCCTCGTATTTCAAACCTCTGTGTAGAATGGATGTAGTATGTATTTATACAACTACTGGGCTATTATAATATCTAATAAATAATTAATGTTGAAAAGTCCACATCAACTCCCAAAGCACCTTGAATTAACTTCTTACGTGGTTCTTTCTTATACTAAACCTTGCAGTAAGAAATGATTTACAGTCCTTGTATATAATTATAGTGATTTATAATAAGTACTATTATTAATTGCCGATTAATATTTTTATGTTGAGTCAATTCTACTGTTTACTATATTGTGTATTGTTTACCTACCAGCCCAACTGCTGATAATAACTTGTTATCTGTATACATGAACCATTATATTTTCTATTAAAATACAATTGTGCAGTTATTTAGGTAAAGAAATATGCGTAGGTATTTGTCTAAAAAATATATCTGCTCAGTGACATTGATGAGTGTTGTATGAAAGTGATTAAAGTATTGGGAATTTATTCCCTGAGCAAGATGTCTTCTACATGTAATGTTTCATGTAATAACTGACGACTGTTTGAAGTACTATCAGGTACAAGGTTGGCACAGTTGACTGGATTAGGTATTGGAATGTAGTATCTTAGACTTGATGGTGTATTCCGCCTTTCCTGACTTAAGCATTTAATTTAACGTAAAGTGCATAGAAGAATATTTGTATATGTATGTGAAAGCCCAGCACTTTTCTGTTGGGAAGACTGCGGCAAATTGTATAATGTATTATATCACACTGTGGCATTATTTGTTAATTAATAAATAAAAATACAATCTTGTATAGTAATTATTATATTTTTGTTGTATTGACTGAAGGATAATGTAATTAATATAATGATTTTACAATCTTTAAGTAATATTATTAATTAATATGTACCAACGTGTGTGAGTGATCTCAATAGGATGTATATTACATATTTCTCTTTATTAATTAATTTATGTTATTATTAAGAAATGTTACTATTCGATTATAAAATACTATATTCGTAGAATAATAATTATTATATATTTATGAAAACTGCAATCAAATTGTAACAAGATTAATTATTATGTCATCCATGGAAAGATGACTTGAAAGGGAAAGATCCATGGAAAGTTGACATCTTAAACTGCAATATGTTTTAAAAGATTTATTTATAGGATTATTATTTCCCACCCAATAATGCTGGAAGCTAGAAGGACTAATTTAGTTTAAGTTGTGTTCCTTTATTTATTTAAAATAACTCTCTTCATATAACATTACTACATGGCGATGGCGTACTCATGCTATTTTACACTAATCAGTGGCGGATCCAGGACTGAATTTTGGGGGGGGGGCTGAATGTCGTCACATGGTAAAAAATACTGTCACTCAACGTTTTGGGGGGGCTAAGGGGCTAAAACTCCTAGATTTGTTCTATATAAAGTACTGTCATGGTTTTGGGGGGGGCTTCAGCCCCCTAGCCCCTCCCCTGGATCCGCTAGTGACACTAATTATAATTGTTCAATTGAAAATATTTCAGTTTGTAACAATAAGTCCACCAATGTTCATATAGAAAATGAAAAGAATTTTAATTTGACATTTTATCCAGCAACACCATGTATACAATGAATGTTTTGTTTTACTGTTTTATTAATTACACATGATTGCATATTATTATTTCTGTCCACCGAAGTTCGTGGTAACCTTTTCTAATTAGATTTGTAAAACAACCTTATAATATTATGTACTATGTACATCCATACACGACTTACTTTATTGTGAGGCATGATGTGTAAGATCTATTGTACACCCCCCATTCTGCTTGTTAGATTATCACCCAGTACCAGCTCCAGACGTCAGTCCGGAACTTGGAGGGAGTCAAGTATGGACAATGTTGTACCTACTGTAAATTAATGTTTTGGCTAATATCTATTAACATCTCAATTGTCTATCTCGCAGATGCACTGTACATACCTTAAAGTGAATTTTTTTGTTCTTGTGAATATGTATTGCCGTTTTCTTTTTATCATTTTAATATTACACTGAAACTCGGATTTTAAGTTCCCGCATTTTACGTTTTCCCCTACTTTAAGTTTTTTTTGGCCAGTCCCGTTTCAGTCCCATACATTCCAAAACAAAAATTTCCCGAATTTTACGTCAGCCGCCAAAAACAATTCCCGGATTATACGTTTTTTTCAGCCGTAAAGTTGTCTGAAATATCTATACAAAATCATGTAAAATTTAATTGTTTGTCAAAAAGTTCGACAAAAAATATTACGTAAAGAAAGTGCTTCAAGTCGCATTGCTACCTTTTTACTTAATGCCAATATGTCTCCGGCCGATGTTATCTTATCTCCCCCTATCACCCCCATTACATCCCTACATCTTGAACTTGTAGTACCTATGTATGTGTACTATGTATACATACACCGCGTGCATCCGGTCGCTTTGTTTCCTGCGAATCTAAACATTTGCGGCGCATAGTATAGTGTTAATTTTAATCACCAGAAGTGTTTAGTATAACTTTAATTTAAAGTTTCCGTATTTTTTTTCCAGTTAATTGTAGCACAACATACACATTACTCATTTTATTTAGGTATTTAATATACCTATGCCTACACGTGGGTATTATTCTTAACAGTGCTTTGAGATTTACTTTTCGCGAAATTTTAGTGTACCAATTTTGTTGAATTTGAAAAAAAAAATCAATTCCTATTTAATTTACTTTGACTTTTGTGGTTATTCCAATTTATATTTCCACAATTGCGATGTGTATTGTCAGCCTTAATGGATGTTCAGAAGAAACTCGGGAAGGACCCGACACACCATTTGATATTTGCAAAAATTTTAACTAGGTCATTGGACATGTAGGTACCTAATGATAAATACGCGTCTAAATAAAAACTATCTAAAGTGACTTTTTGAAATCTAAAAGTAATAAATAGCTGTTTCAATGTTTACTCGATATAAAGTGTGTTATGTACGAAGTGCTACTATTTATACTCACAGATAATGTGAAATGCGCGTGATTTACGTCTTGTGCGCGTTAAATTACATTCTCATCTGGAGGGTCAAATTTGTGACAAATGTTCGAAATCCACGTGGGTTGCTTCCGAAAAATCGCAATTTTTCCTTATAATATTTATTCAGTTTATTTTATTACGAAAATTTTGAAAAACAGTATTTTTTCGGTGTCAGTTCGGTAAAATTAGCGCGAAATTCAAACGTTCGTGTCGCGTAATTCATTTTTTTTCCTGTTTTCAGTTCCTTGGAATTTGAATTAACGGACTTTTATTGTATGGGGTATTTTCTGAAAATTCAGTTCTTTCAATTTAGTTTTTTAGTGATATAATTAGTGTCCGACCGAAACTGGTTTTTATGACCGAAACCGAAACCGAAACCGAATTTCGGCAACGGTCTCAGTTTCGGCCGAAACCGAAACCGAAACCGAAACTTTCTTACAAGAACATACAAGAACAAGTTTTCGGCGCTTACAAAAAAGACAGAAAACAAACTCTCGGAAATTTGTACTGAAATTTTTTTTCTTTTGATGTTTTGAATGAAAAATTTGCTATAATCAAAAATGTGCAAAAGGGATCCACTAGGTATTATCAAATTCTACCATGATGTATATATTTTTTTAATACATGTTTTATAGTTTTTGCTAAAACTTAGTTGAAAAAATCATCACAAGTCAACTTCGGAATTTTTTTCTGAAGGATTGATACATTTTTTTAAAAATCTGTAAAAGGGATCCACTAGACAAAGGTACAAACTAAATATTCTGCTAACATCTTACTAGCCTATGGTGTACCGGTGAGCAGATATTTATCTTGTAAAAACCCCCTATTTCGTGAAAACCCCTCTTAAACTTGATTCTACTATAATCTATGTATTAGTTTGTTGTTATATTGAATTATTTTTTATGTTTGCTACCTATTCTTATGAATGTATATGGTATAGCCTATATCACGTAATAAAACTTACCAAATTCAAAATAAATCACACGACACAAACAAAACGTCACAAACACAAACAAAACAAAACGACCTGCAAACGCTTGCCAGTCGCGACATGAATACACTTCATCGCGTCACAACGCGCCGAACATGACCGATCACAGCGCGAAAACTCCCGAATGCAGTTTCGGTTTCGGTCGTAGTTTCGGCAGGTTTGCCACCGAAACCGAAACTAAACCGAAACCCGTTTTTTTGCCGAAACTCGACCGAAACCGAAACCGAAACCGAACATTCGGTCGGACACTAGATATAATTCACTTTTGTTTCTTGTAAACATAATTACTGTCAAGAAATCACTCCTACATGACAATGAAATTAACAGTGAAAAGTAACTACGGTTTTATAGGACATACTAAAATATCATTTCCCACATTTTAAGTTTTCCCCTATTTCACGTTTTTTTTCGCTGGTCCCTAGAAAAACTTAAAATCCGAGTTTCACTGTATTTTCATTTGCTATGAACAATTGAGTTGTTGAGAAACAGTGTTATCAGCGACTAACTGGAATGTTCCGTTGCTCGTCCCCAATCCTCAAGGATTAGTAACACATCTCGTCTAGAGTTTGAGAATTATTGACCGCTAGAAATTGTTTCACGATAATTGATGTAAATGCTCATGAAATATTCTATTGAAAAATATTTCAATACCTTCATAACTATACTATCTTTGTATAGAAAATATAAATTTTATTAACTATTTTTCTAATCATGTGTTTCTGAGCCGAGTATTCAGTGAAAAATGTTCTTCCAGTTTATCCAAATGACTAAAAGAGAGTATGATATGCACGTTATAACTCTACCAGTACATGTTATGTCGTAATATATTCTACGTCCTCACAAGTTTACAAAGTACAAATTATATTACTATTAACATTAAATATTTAAATCTTGTAACTGCGTATGTTATAAGTCAATATTATGTACTATTAATTAATGAAATATACCTAGTATTATATGCATTACTTATATTATGCGTAGGTATCAAACATCAGAATGAAATGAAAACTAAAATAATAATAAGTTATACTCAGTTAACTCAATAGGACAGTAAGAACATCGACATAAATCCAAGGGTTCGTTCTGGGTCCGTTAAATTTTACTCAGTGATTCGCTCGATTGTTTATGGTTCCATTGTTCTCCGTTCTATCATCGGCGCGAGTTAACCGGTTGTGCGATTCAACCTGTTCTATGTGCACAGCTGACACGCTCGGTTGTTGTGAATAACACCCAACCAAATAGTTGGGTGTTGTTCGCTCGCCATAGATAATAGAATGGTCCGCACGTGCTGTTCACTCACTCTTATTAACACGCAATACGACTATCCCTTTCTACCAAAGAAGAGTGTTGTGATATCGCTATCTCGATGTATATCTTTCAACTCACTCTTATTAGTATTTTCATATCTCTATCTCTGTTTGACAATTCCAATTGCAACAATCATCCAAATGCGTTCTGTCTTCGTGCGCGCTTCACTCGTTGACACGCTGAGTGAAAATTAACGATAAAAAACGCAGCCCAAGATATCCCATCTCCTAGATATTAATTATAGTTCGACAGTTTCTAAAATTGAGTTATTCACTCTAATTAATGGAGTACATTTGATACATCACATTTCTGTAAAAAATATTGTTTTTACTTGAAATTATTATTTATTCTTCAAGTGAATAAAGAACGTACAATTAAAATTTACTAGTATTTTATAGTCGGGAAATCCACCTGTGTTGTGTGAAACTGATAATAGATAGGCAGGTATATAATACGCTAGAATACATAAAACTCCTTTCATAACACAAATGAAAAATGTATAAATTCCATTCATATGTATTTTAATGGTGGACGCTTCGTGACTAATGATGACTTTATAAGTTTTTCATGCGAGAATTTCTAGTGAGTAAAGGATTTGTATTAATATTGTAAGGAATAGTTTTATTGTAAGAAAGGTTTGTTATATTTATATTATTGAATTTTCAGTATTTATTTATACCTCTTGAGTCCTTGTAATTGATGAAACGAAGCAAAGAGGATGTAATGATAAGACATGGATCTGTATTATTCTTGTAAACAGTGGCGAATCCAGGATTCGTTTTTGGGGGTCGGCTTAGTAAATAAGACTAATTCCAAATTTTTCATCAATCAAAAAAGTTTGGAAACGGGTTTGGGCTTCAGCCCCTTAGCCCCCCCCCCTGGATCCGCCATGGCTTTAGAAAATTAATAACTGTCAGATTATTATTTTATCTTACCTATTAACATCGCTCCTCTTGAGGTAACGCTGGAAGGCAGTTTATGATTTGAACAAAATATATATTAATATGAATGTTGTGTTTGTTTTTACATAATATTATTATTTATCATTAATAGATTTTAATAAAAGAATAAACCATTTTATGTAAGTAATTTTTAATATCCCCTTAGTAATCCACAAAAGTCCTGATTAAAGAGCATCTTCAGGTTTCCACAAGCTGTCTGTTAAACTTTCTGGTCATATAACTGGGGAATTATGAAGGAATCATATTTCAAACCACTCTGGATGGTGAAGTTTTATCATCTTGATTGAGCAAAGTTATATGGATTCAATTATTCATCAGTTGTGTAGGGATTATCATTCATATTAGAATGTTCTCACTATACATCGGGAATTATGAAGCCACTAATCTCCTGAGGTGCAATAAATCATTTTCTATCTATCTATACCCTCACGCCACATCCCTTGCAGGGTAGGCAGAGAGGACAGAGCGCCAGACAGCCCTATCCTTACACACACTCCTAGCTTCCGTCACATTCATGCAATTAGTCATACACGCTCTCAGATTCCTTTTACTCAAAACGTGTCCATCCTTGAGGATCTGGTCGACATGATCGGACCAGGTCAGTCTCGGACGGCCGCGCTTTCTCACCCCTCTTCGCTCATTCAGATATATCTTTTTTGTCATCCTGTCATCATTCATTCTCTCAACATGCCCAAACCATCTTAGTTTGTTTACTTTCATTCTTGTCACTACACCAGTCTTGCAGTCACTCATTTCCCTAATAACCTCATTCCTTATCTTATCTCTCAGCGTTTTCCCGCACATTCTTCTTAATGACCTCATTTCTACTGCATTCAACCCTGATTCATCCTTCTTCATCCACGTCCACGTCTCACTAGCATACATCAGGGTCGGCACCAAGACAGCATTGTGCACTAGCACTTTTGCTTTCATAGACACATTGCTACTACTAACAATCGGACCGAGCGCACCATTCGTCCTAGTACCGGCCAGCTTCCTTCTTTCAATGTCTCCATCACAGCGTCCATCTCTAGTAAACAAACTTCCCAGATATACATACTGATTCACTTGCTCCAGACAGTCATTACCAACCTTTATCACACAATTTGTCCTTATTTCCTCTCTTTCGAACACTAATACTTTCGTTTTATTTACATTCATTTTCATACCATTCATATCGCAGCTTTCGTACACACAGGATACTATCCGTTGTAACTCACATTCATCATCAGCCATCAACACTCAATCATCTGCATAAATCAACACTAAATCATCTGCAAAATAAATCATTTTAAATCCTCAAATTCCATAGACAGCTCCTTGTGACCACAAGTATTATTTCTCTTCGAATTTAAATTGTGGGAGTTTCCATCTTTACCTGAATTCGATAAAGCCATCAATATCTATAGGGGAATACAACAATAGTGAAGTGTAAACAACAAATTCCACGTAACTTGTATCTGTGTGCATTATGCAGGTAGTAACGAAATTTGCCAAGTAAATAAACAGTGTAATATTTTTGTTCACTCTACGTCCCTGCACATCTCCTAGTCTCAGGTAGAAAAGAATCCGATCTGCATATGTATAGTTCTCACAAAACGTCGCTGACCACTTTGCGCGTGAATAAATCATTAACAATTTTTGCACCAATAAATTGCACAAGCGGCTCCTACCATGTTTAAGTAATTTTGGTAAGTCTTACTACTAAAATAATCACAATACACTTTTAACTGCGTCAGAATATTGCGGATAAGAACATGAAGCAGAAAAAAATAAAAATGGAAATATTCATGTAAGAAATATTTATTAAGCATAATAAATAATAACAGTAAATAGGAAACCTATTTATGTGTGTGTGTAATACATTCAAACAAAATCATTCACTTCTCAAAGGTAACATATTCTCAAATAGAAGTAGTAATAAGATAAAAACTGTTTTACGGCAAATAGTACATACATAGTATTACATTATCCCATATTATTAACAGAAAACAAACTAAATAAAAAGAAAAGTAAATAGGTATATATATATATATTATTAGTATAATATTCCATGTACATACAACACAGTATCAGTATGTAGTTTGACACTATTACAGCATTATATACTCCAGCCAAAGTTAGAAATACATAGCAATATGCCTATGTCGTAGGTAGCCATTTTATCATACTAATAAGTAGGAAAATAAAACTAAAAACAACACAAAGCCTAGCATTTTTTAAACACATTATTATACCACATAACGATATTAAGATTTTCCATGTGACTATGACTACTGCCTCCCCACTGGTCCACTGGGCTTCCTTGTGGATTGTATCCGGCAAGCTGTTAGCACTATGCCGTCTGTATCATTACAGTCATTTCAAAACCAATACAAGTCATCAGGTAGTCTCACCTCTTCTTACTGCCTTTACTGAGACAATGTCTCCATCGGAAACAAAAATCATGGATGCTCTCCATAGCAATCCCGGCAGAGTGGGCGACCCCTTTGTAACTGAAATCTTTCTGTTCTGTATATAAATTACTGGAGCCAGTTAGCAGCACAACTAGGTTTGTATGATTTTGATTATTCTTTGTAGTAGAATTTGCGAGAGATGATTTATCATGATTAATATTGCTGTCCCCTGATCCGTTCATATTTGTTTTGCAAACAGAAGATTCCCCCGTATCGTTAGAAAGGAAGAAGTGACAGAATTCAACAATTTGTATAAAGTTCTGAACGTGACGATGCATCTTCTTAGGATATTTAATACAAGGTAGTGGTGTATTCTCATTCGGTCTTTGTGTTCTTATGAATCTTGAACCAATGGAGAGTTGATTCTCTAGCCATCTGATGGCGCTACGAGCAGCTCCCGATTCTTTCTTTAATTCATCCATTGTATGCAGAACTAAAAACAAAAAAGGCAACATCAATACATCTGTATGCGAGCGGGTGTCAGTATTCCGTGGTAGAAATGTAGGTCAATGAACTGTAACTAACTAACCTATTGTCGGTACTAAAACAATAAACTTCTTGGAGGCGACCAGTTGTTTCACCAAGTGCGTTTGTTGACACAGAGCATCAGCATCTAATATTACATAAGCTGGAAGGTTTGGTTGTTTCTTAGAGCCCACTTCACTCTCCAATGCTCTCACTTGCTCTGACAACCACAGGCGACCCAGATTCTTCATCAGAGAACCACTTGTCTGTTTAGTTCCACTCTTATCCAGATCAATGTTCCTTGGTTTGTATGACCTCTGTAACAACATACGGATATTAGTACATCTCCCCATAGTATGAAAGACAAATAAACAATGTGTAGGTGAGAGATACAATTACCTGAGATTTCGCATGAACATCCCTGGGTCCTTTTCCATATTTCTTGTAGTTGGGCTTCTTATTTGTAGCTTTCTTTAATAGATACAGTTTTAGCCTCTTGTTAAAACTAATTCCCACATTCAACTTTACAATGAAGGCGCCAAAATCCACGATCTTCATTAAACGAATTGCATTTGCTTCAACATTGGATAAGTTGGTTCTAGTGTGTCGGTTCCAATCCACGTACTTCAATCCCTTAGAGCAGATCTCCAAATCTTTAACCTCATAGTCTTCCGCAACAGGAATCTTACGAAAACCGTTAAATTTCAATGAGAAAAATAACTCGTGGAATGATTTCAGGGATGGGTGGAATTGATTAGATAAAGAATAATTGTTCCACGATAGCTTTGGAAATATCTGTCCATGAATGACATTGAGGACGTTAACTAATGCCATGAACATGGGTCGACCACCAGATCCACAAGATACTATTAAATCGGGTTCCCCAAAGAGCCAATTTAATATCAGATGTAATGACACTAATAAGTTGTTATGCTCCAAGTATTCTTGGAACATTTTCACATTAAAAACAATTGCCTCCTCTTTTATCTCAGCAGGCGAGTTGCTGTTTCCCATTTCATTCATGTTTTGGTCTACAGGTGACATTCCTACTTTAGGTACACTTTCATCACTTTCTTGTTGATCTCCAACTGGTTCACTATGATTCTCCACGGGACTAGAAGTCTTCTCATCTTTATTTGCCTCACCATTCCCCTCCGCATCTTCTTCATCCTCTGAAGTTGTTGTAGAATAGGAATCAACATCTTCTTCGTCACTTTCATCTGTAGATATTTGATCATCTCCCTCATCACTCTCCTTATCATCTGAGTGAGTACTATTACCATCAATATCATCATCATCCTCCTCAGAGGACTCTGAAGTGTCTTCCGATCCACCACACCTCTTTCTTCTGCGTAACTTTTGTAAGGCAGATGATTTTTTGTTTTTTATTTTAGACTGTTTCCCTACTTTATGACTTAAATCTCCATTTATTATTTTCTCTTCCTTTTTAAAGCCGCGTTTCGTTTCACCATCTGCGACTTCGAAATTTTCTCCCTTTTCATTTACAGTAGATTCGGAATCTATAATGGAACCATACTTTTCGATACTTGTCGAATTACTGATGTCGTCTGCTTTTTTCTTGGAAGCAATATTAGGCTCGTATATTTCTTTATGATTGTGAAAACCATTTTCCAATTTAGAATTGACTTTAATATGTCTTTGGGTTCTGATCTTCTCTTTAAATCCTTCAATGATTTTAGACACAACATCTTTATCAAAGCCCATGGATACAAAATCACTGTGGAGTTTATATAACAATTGAGATAGAATTGTTAAAGTGAATGTTTTCAGAGGCATCACAAGATTAGAATTCTCCTTTTGAAGTTTGTTAATAAGTAACAGCAATATGACGGCCATCTTGGTAATAACATTACAAGACATGTGGTCTGGAGATAACTCATTTTGTAAAGTATACTTTGCGTAATCTTCGCCACTGTTAGATTCTTCCGAAGTCATTAAAGGTTGAAATTTTAAACATTCTTTGATGTCATACAGTACACTCTTACAAACGTCGTTGAAATTTGATATAGGTTTATCGAAAAACCAATGTTCAACCAATGAAAGAAATTTACACAGCATAATTTTGATGGAATCTTGTTGGTCGATGATATCTGGGTTAGTTGTTGAATTTTCCAAGGCCTTATTAGCTTTGTCAAATATTCTATTGAGGTTCCCCTCGGCGCCTTCAAAGGGAACATTGCACAAGAGACATATAATGTAGTAGGCAACAGAATCTAAATGATGGTTCCTCCCTGTATGTAATGTCCCTAGCTGATTGTATGGCATCCCAGTGTTGGCGTCCACACTGACTGCCTGCATGTAATACCTGTATGACATTGTGAAGGCCCACACGTCATCGTAGTCATTCTTGTATCGACTCAAATCCCCTAAATATATTAGACAAGTCTGTATAAAAGACTTGACAAACTCCTTCAACTCTAGCTTCTTGGATTGTTTGTTGGAGACTATTTCAGTTTGTGGATAATCCAGAGGTTCATTAATATTTATTCCTATTTCATGTTGTATTTTGGAAATAAGATTGTGGTAATGTCCTATTCCCCCATCAATATGAGCTAAAACAAGCTGTTCATGATCTTTACAAGATTGCCTGAGTCTTTTAGATGCTGCTACAGCCTCATAGTAGCCTTTCCTCCAAAGCAATTCCTGAGCTTTCCTGCCATACAGAAGTGGATCAGCAAAAATAAGTTTCTCGCAATTTTCTCTGAGTTTCTGGCGATAAACTTCCAGAGAAGGTGTAAATAAATCTGATATGGTTTTAGATCGAGATGTTCCTTCATCCACTTTCTTGGCCGCCTCGCTGATGTATCTGAATAAGAAGACAAAACAATGAGAAAATACTTTTACACACAGTCATTCATTATTCTGAGTGAGTTAGATTCCCATGGCACACTCTATATTCTCAGTGTTAAATGAGGACACATGCATGTCCTGCGGGAGTAACCATAGAACATGTATGACATATATATATATTCGTATGGTGTCAGGCGCTATAAGATCACATTTAGATCCCGAAGCCACATTCTGGCCTCGGTCGTCAAGTTGTTCAGATCCTCCATCATTCCCCCAAATTTGTGGGTTGTATGATAAATGTATGACAGATGTGATGGCAAAGGGAAGATATATGCAGGGATAGTTTGTGCTGCTCCCTCATCTCTGCCCACTCCGCACGGGGTGGTATATCTATACTACATGGGTGCTATTTCACTAGTGTTGCTACTGGCAGCCAATGTAGAGAGAGAATTAAATTAAAATGACTTTCCTCACTATGTACCACATTGAGGTTATGGGGCAAAGAACACTCTTCAACATGTAAATATTAAGGTATACACAGCCTTTGTCCTCATATATACACAGAGAGTTCGACTAGAATCTAAAGAGTAATTCATTACCTGTAGGTATATATTTACGGCATCACACATAATATGGTGTGGTGACCTCTGACATTTCCACAAGTACAACCTCTGCTTGGTGTTAAGAATAGTCTTAAATAATATTAAATGCAAGTAGTCACCTATAAAGTTTCCTTGTCAACGTATTCCTTTCGTTCACATCTTCCTCCGAGGTCTGGTTCAGAGTTTTCTTCATCTTTCAAGTCATCTCGCTAACACATGTCAAGATATCAACATGATAATTTCAGCGTGCTGTGGTCCGGACAGGATATCGAGGTACTCGCACATTTCCGAATCACCAGCTACCTTATGCTTATTTGTTACTCGCATGCAACCACACACCATAACAATTTAATAAATTTCATGAATATTGATATTAAATAACACCCATTTCTCTCTTATTTTCAATCAAACAATATTGTGAAACAAATTACAAAAATGACGAATGACGTCTCGAAGATTCATCACCGAAAGCACAAGAAGCGCAACTTCAAAAATTGCGCCAGGTTAGCGAAAAAGTTGGCCGGCAATACTATAGCCATCTATGTGAGGAATATAAAACCTAGGAGGTAGGTGAGTAGTTTTCACAATATATGTACCACACTACTAAAACTGACTAAAACGTTTGTCCTGGTCAAGAAATATTGAAAAACATTGGTTGTAACTAAAAAATATATTTTTTTTAACATTTGACAAACTATTCTAAACATAGCTGCAGATTATTCCTGATAAAAAACAATAAATTATGATAAAAATCTTGACATAAATTGAGTTTGAAGATGAGAGAGCAAAACTTCACCATACATTTTTTCTTGTCCCCTATGTGGACGCCATTTGAAAAATATTTATTTTATCAAAATTTTTCTATTAAACTTATTTGTTTTTTGTAACATAAAGTTATAGCACACTTAAAGTATTATGCCAATTAGATAAACTATGTAATTTAACGTTAAATAAATTAAAAATCAACATTTTAAAAAATGTCCCCAACAATCAAAACAATTTCTTGACATTGATTTATTGACGTGCTTAAGCAACTTTTGTATCACTAAGAGCAGAAATTAAACTTTGATAGCTGGCAACACTGGCTATGTCGCGTAAAGAACATCACAATGACACGCTGCTACTTGTTTTGTTATTAAAGTGCGGCAGAATAGCAAACAATCCAATTGTGAAAATAAAAAGTTACCTGTTTCGTGACGATTATCTTCTAATCAAAAGTAAGTAATTTTCAAGAATTCAATTACTGCATTTGTAATATACTTAAATTATGATATGGTTAATAGATTACGCTCTCAATCTACTAGTAAAAGTGATTTGTTTCGGAGTAAAAATATTTTTTAGGTTATGTTTTACATGTTAATGACGAACAATTTCTTGACATTTACTGACGTCAGTAAATTGTAGCCAGTAAAGCTGCGTTTTCATATGTAAACTATGTAGGTACCATATAGCGAAAGGCAAATGGTAAGAGTTTGCAGACGATTTCTCCGTAACTACACAAGATAATCTAAAACCAAAAAGTGATATCTCTACTAAGTTACCTAGCGCACCATTTGGTGAGAGCGCTGCCTGCTTTCCCACCCATACTTGCGATACTTAACTTGTTTTTTTTTTAGTGTTATACAACTCTACTCATTCTCTACAAGAATGCCGATGACCGGTGCCGAACGGCAAAAAAAATACATTGAAAAACTTAAACCTGACATTGGGAATGCAGGTACCTTTCAAGACGAGGAATGTGAGACAAACGAATGGGAATTAAATAATACTGACAATTTCGACATTCCCCACCCAGAATCAGACGTTAGCACTTACCATGAAGAAGAAGCTATGCTTGAAGAGTTTCTCGATACGGAAGAACCCGAGGAGTTCGTATTAGCCAGCGAGGATGACATTTAATATATATTTTTAATTTTTTTTTTCAATTTTTTTTAAAGTTAAGTGTAAGATTTCTTGTCTAAATTTCTTGTCTGGTTAAGTTTATAAGAACATTCCTTATTATTTTTTTTACTTTTGGTGGTACTTGGTGTTACAAAAATTCTGAACAAATTGTAGTCTGAAAATAACATAATAAAATATATTTAACTCTTCTAAACGCGCCATTATTTTTACAATTTCCTGACGTTTCCTAACATTTCCTAACGAAACAATTTACTGACAATTTCGTGACGTACATATATATTGAAAACGACTCAGGTACTACCTATTCTACTATTATCATTTTTAAATTGATTAACAAAGTATGAAAACAAAGTAAAATTTTGCCTTCATAATGGTGTTTAATCACAGCTGCCTTTAACTAATAAAAAAAACAATCTGAATAGAATAGGTACCTATGTTCCGTTAGAAAACGGTGCGATTTCAGTATTTAAGTACTAGGTGCATATGGATCAAATTTTATTCACAGCGACAAACTATATGCTTTGTTCACTTAAAAATAAATAAACACAGTTCAATCACAAAATGCAATTAAAATGAAATGTTTACTTTGTTTTATTATTACATTTAATATTTTATTAAATTGATAAATAGCACATCTATACGAGAGATGCAAAAGCTTCACTTTTTTTTTCAGTCAAAGATTGTGAACACTTGCCTTCAAAAACTCTAATCAAAGTCCAAAGCGCTGCCCTCGGTGTGGACATAATTGGAACTAAACGCCGGCTTTTGTAGAAATCTGTTCGAAGTTCATGAGCAATAATTATAATTTATTTGTATAGATGGCGATGTTACGCGTGTGCTAAGAAAATAAATTCCAATACAAAAAGGCGGGAAGTGTTTTACGATGGCAAGACACGGGTTTCTCAAGTTTTATCATAGGTTTTGCTCTACTACGCGTGAAAACATTTTCTTTTGTCATATAAAAAGTACCTAGAGAGATAATAAGATTTAGAAGTCTTTATTTTTTGACGTTTTTTAATTTAAATTATTTATAGACATCCGAAAACTATTATAACTATAAGGGACAGGAAAATATACCCGTATTTCGATTATTTCGAATATGTAATGCCGGTAATGCTAATGTTTCAGATTCGCATACTCTGTCGAGTGAAAAACCACAGTACTAGAATAACTACATATGTCTGTCAGCAAGTAGCAAACTATACTATTATTATTATTTATTCTATTTAAAGCCCTCCACTCGTTTGCGAGTGATCTTAGGGCGTAAACTATACTATAACATGGAAAATTTATTGTAGGTAAGTAAAAAAAGTTTCAACTCTCTTTACAACGCAGGTGACAGGTATGGCATACCTTTACTTTAGCGTAATTAATATAGATTTATTAAAATAGGTAAGTAGATATAATTATTGTTCAATATACCTACCTACATCATAATAAGTAGGTACTTAATAATAAACGATGTGTATAACCATACATAACACAACACATAGCATAAGCGGTGCTCGCAGGTAGGTAGGTATATTATTAACCGAGGTACCTACCCAGGCAGGTCTAACCATTAAACGCTATATAATTAAGGTACTTACTTGGATACCTCTATACAGAAAGGGATCCACTTATACATACATTGAATGTGTGAATGTGTTAGCTATATAACTTGGTACCTACACCTACCAAATGTTATTCCATCTACTTGCACATTTTGCGGTAAGATTGCTTCCTCCGTCTCACTCCAACACGCACACCCCTACATCTCCCTCTCCCTCCGCCGTATTAAGCTCGGCATTATTTAGGTATCTTTCACTTCCAGAGGTGAGAAATACATTAGTAAAGTGTGTGCCTATTGGTCGATTTTGTTTGACATTTGTTCTCCCGGTCCGCGTGGACCTTCTTTAATCATCCCTCTCTGTCTGACTAATGGCAGCTCCCTATCCCTTAATATCTGCTTAGTGCTTAGTCCTTATAGGATCCGTGTCGCATCAGGGTGCAGGTTTACTGTGTACTGTGGTCATGGTATTGTATGTATAGTTGAGCTTGAGTTGAGAATTAGGTATAATACGTATATAATATATTAAATTTACTTGCAAACTTAAAATATCTACCCACCAGTCAATCAAAATAAAACACGCGGGCACAACATTCAGAATTCCATAAAAAAGGACGACCCACGGAGACAAAAAACCAAAACGTTAATATTGTACGGGGGGAAGACGGGAGTCTGGTATAGTCGGACCACGATTTTGTATTTTATTCTATAAAATATAATAATATGTACAAATGTACCTGCCAGCGAGTAGGTACCATCATGGGCGTCGCCAGGGGGAGCAGCTTCCCCTCTGACATAGGTATTTATTTTTTCATACTAAATTAAAAATAAAATAAAATAAATGGTAAAACCTCACAAAATTCCTACAACACATTTTCTCATCAAAGCATATATTTTCTAATATTAGTATGAAATTCCATCAGTTTCATTTAAAAAAATTTCCTGTCCGCCTGAAGCAGAAAACACCATAAATATACCTGCCTACTTGAATACTCACTAGTGCAGTATTTCCCAAACTATGAGTCGCGACTCACCAGTGGGCGGCAAGCGAATGTTGAGTGGGCCGTAAAGAATATAATTAATAAAAACTTTATATTATCACTATAGACATCAGCGATTTGGATTCTTTCCTTGAATAAGTTCCGCTACTCGCCACTACGGAATCTGAGTATTACCAATATTAATGCTCTCTTTAGACTTTAAAAAATTTCGCCTGCGGCGCTAACTTCTTGGTGCGTTTTTTATAAGGTAAAATTAACGTGATGGGGGAGGGCGGCGCTAGTACCCCCCCCCCGTCTTTTCTTAAGAGGTGGGTCGCAAGATTGGAAATTTTTGTTAGATGAGTCGGCACCCAGTCAACTTTGGGAACCACTGCACTAGTGAGTAGTGACTATCACGATAGACTATAAAAGCTTGGTTCCACTATTATCTATGGATTCCACATTTCTCGGATTCAATTAAAAAAGTGTCTGAAAAGTGTCGTAACATTAAGTTATACTGTAACTATTTTAGCTTGTTGTAGGACTTGTAGGTATTATGGACAATGGTACAGTTTTTATTTCATCTTAAGTTAGTAGGTTTATAGGAGATATTATCAGAATATTTGCCTTTTTTGTTGTAAATTGAGCGATAGGTAGGTAGTTAAGTATTTTTTGTGTTATTTTGTTTACAATTTGGCCACTTGCTGTTCTATTGTTACTCAATGCATAGACTCAGATATAATTCAAAGAATTTCATTAGTTATACCTATTCTATTACTTATGTTTATTATGTGTATCATAGGCGTTGTCAGGAGGGCAGCTGCCCCACTAGATATTGGATTAGGTATATAATTTTTAATACTAAATGATAAAACCTCACAAAAAATCACAATACTACCACGTATTCTCTCATCAAATCATAAATTTTCTAAAATTAGTATAAAATCCATCAGTTTCATAAAAAAAATCATCTCAAGGGCGCGGGAAGCTGGTCTTAAGACTATTGGTTTTCAGCTTGCTCCTGAAGCTGGTAATAATAAGCTACTTGGGCTTGAGGTGAGGAGGCCGTCGACGAAAAAAATCAGCATATGGCAGAATCTCAGAGTTTTGGATTAGGTACAATTTTGTGAAACATTTGTGCTGTTTTTTTTAACATTATTTGAAATGATTTGTGTGTTTTGTGATCGTCCATCAGCTTGCTTAGCAATAAACCCTGGGCACGTCACGTTTAAGTAGAACTTCTACTTACCTGCAGTTTTTGCAATAAGTATCACCTAGTTTCCTTGGAACTTCTTTATGCATTGCATGTATTGTGTAGGTTATGTTAGGTTAGGTACCTACCTAAGTAGGAGTGCCTACACTGCCTACTCTTTAATATCTATTCTAGCGCTACTTTACGTGTGGGGAACGCCTGAACATGTGTATCTACCTACTTACTATATTATATTGCATTGTATATACCTACCCATTAACTTAGGTGTATTGTACAGTCAGCCGCTGCACTTGTTTTTTTTACATTATTATTATTTTGTCGGTAATCTATACAAATTTATGTTCCACTCGCACACGCTTTGACCCACCGTACAATCGTGAGTGCTCAACAACTTTACAAAAATAGGACAACTCGTCAAAAGGTGTTTATTATTGTCAGAGTAAAAATTTATCGTTGTAAATATTATAATCCTTTTCATGAGGTGCGCAAAATTTACCTAGAACAACATTCTAAAGTACGTAGATAAGTTATTCTTCCATACATTCCGAGGTCCACGCGGACCTAACGTTGTATTGTATTGGAACAAAATATTTCACTTCAAATGTGGCGTTTTACGCTACGTGATTGGCTGAAAAGAGAAGAACGCTTATTAAAGGCGGAGTTTTAGAATTTTGTGACGGGCAATTGGATAAGAGTGTGTTGTAGCATCTCGCGGTTGGTTTGTATGATTTTTGTGAGATGCTCGGTCCGCGTGGACTCGTTTATCTATTCGTGTTGGGTTTGAGGATTGGTTTGAGAGGGTGATGTGGTGTGGAATGGTTGTGTGGGGTGGGGCGGGGTGGGTGAGGGTGTGTGTGGGGTGTATGGTGTATACGGGCAATCAGTATTGTGTATGTATAGGTGAGGTGAGTAGTACTCGCACAGTACAGACTATCTACAGACTGCTACTATACCTACACCTATATACATGAAGCATTATGTTTGGTGCGGTGAGTCGAAGCGGAAATAAAATAACTTGTAGGTAGGTGGGTACTGGGTAGTTATATTATACCTACACCTAACTAAGTAGTGCCTATCTCTCTACTCTAATGTTTAGTACCTACTTATCTATCTACATATCTCTACTAGGTATGTATAAGTATTGTGTATTTGGTAATTTTTAATGAGTTCTCTCATTTGTGAGTCGCACTGAATTATGATGAGTTATTGTAGATAGGTACCTACTACCTATAGTACTAGTGAGTACCTACTTTCGTGAGTATGCTGGGGTAAATTGCGAATTAGCTAAGTTTGTATCTACCTACCTACTCGATTTTTTTTGTCATAATCTGTGCAGAATTGATCGTTTGGTTCAGTGACGTGCCTGCGGTTTTAACATGACAAGCAAATTGTCAAAAAAAAATCTCTGCGCAAGACCTGAGTTTTGACTCATATATTGAGTACTGACACATATACCAATTACCAATACCAACCTCTCTGCCAGTGGCTTGTGTCAGTGGATTGAAGTTGGAGGGAAGCCAGGAGGTACACCTATTATTTTTTCTAACCTACCTACCTACCTATTTTTTTCATCCCGAAGGGAATCGTATTTTTAGGGACCTATTTTTCCATAGTTATTCTTATTAGGTACCTACCTATATATGTATACCTAAGTTCACCCCCTAATACAATTAATAAGACTCAGAAACGCGGTTGAGAAAATACAGGTAGACCTACTACTAGTCCTAATATACCTATTACATATTTGTAGATAGAAAGATATGGAGTAGGTACCTATACTTAGTATGTACCATACAAGAACAGTTTGCATTCGCATGCACAGTTCGTTTCCCAGTCGTTGCAGGTAGGTAGGTACTAGGTAACATGCAGAGTGCATGCAGGATAGAGTTGAAGCTTATAGAAGTAGAGAGGTACCCTATACCCAGTACCTACCCACAGTGAGATATACAGGGCTGCAATCAGCATGGTGCTGTGTGGCGGCGCGGCGCGGCGGAGGGGGATAGAAAAATACAACATTTATTTATTGGAGGGAGACGGGTGTAGGTATGTAGGTATACACCACTAAACTCCACTACTACATACGAGAGTGAGAAAGCTGCATGCTCGGCAGCCATTTTGAGGGGTGATTTTTTCTTCTCCTTTTTTCTTTTCCTCTTTTTTTTCGTTCCTCCCTCTCGTGTCTCCTCTCCAACTATACCTACTTACCTATACTACCTATTAATTCCTACAACCTAACCTAGGTACAAACACTTACCTACAACCTGTAGGTACTACTATTAATATTTTTATAGACTAGCTGTAACTCGTCAAAGAAGACGCAGTTTGCGGGGTAGGCAGAGAGAACAGATCGTCAGACTTCCATATCCTTATAGGTAAGTACATGTTATTATAGGTACGTATACTTACATTTTAATGGTAGTCCATTTTTTAATTTAGCACAATATTTTCTATTCACTTTATTCACCAATTGACTGTACGTAAAACAAAATGCGCAAATTATCAATATAACGCAGCGCAATGTTTACCTGGTAAACTTAATAAAAAACTAAGTAGCGAATTCTAAAAATGTCGACAACACGTTGTTGGTAACTATACTGAAAACATGTTTGTAGGCTGGTAATGTCAATGAAAAGATGTGGTAGGTAAATTGTATAAGTATTTGTTTTAATTGGCTTTTAGCCTAGTGCAAGGTGTGGAGGAAAGTATTTGGGTTTGTGTATGTAAACCCAGATCCTTTTTATTGAAATAAATAAGAAAAAAAAAACTAATTGACTTGTATGTAGTTTCTAGCCTATTCAATATCGAGGCAGGAGGGGTCTAGATTAACGGGGAGTGGGTTGAGCCCCGATAAGATCCAGGAGAGACACTGGAAGGAACACAGGAGAGATATGTGTAAAGAAGTACCTCAATCCTTCTGCTTGCCGCCCCCTCCTCCTCGAAATCCAAAGCATTAATATTAAGCTATATACGTAAGTGAATCCTTGTACTTCTTATCTAAGGGTCTTGGGAGCCGAGGCTAGGCTCCCAGACCAGGGTGATCCTGAGGCTAGGAGTATCCCGTTCCAATTGTTGTAATTTTCAAAAACAGCTGATCGTGAAATGTTTGAAATTTCGTATGTCTTTGAACAACTTGCAAAAGTTGCCACACGGTCATGCGTTACGTTCATACCTGGTTTCGACGAGGATTATGTAAGTTCACGCTTGCCATGTCTAACATCATTATAGCTTTAATGATTTTCTAAAAAACGTTTTTTTTTTAAATAAAACTATTTAATAGTGTTTTAAGAGAATTAAAATATATCTTACAGACTTTGGGAAACTTATACTTAAGTATCGCAAAATAAATGTCACGTATTTTCATCGGATATATCAAAATTTAATAAATAAACGTGTTTTAAATCTCGGGGAATTTTCACCAACAATTGTAGTAAGTTGCAATTAAGAACCTAACAATTAGGTATACCTAGTAGGTTGTACCAGGCGCGAAGCTACCTAAGAACACGATTCGCATCGAGTTACCTTTTGGAAATAATGATAGATATAATAGTGTCTAGTCTGACGTAACCTAATTAGTATACATAGGGAATCTGGATGCCTGGGTGCCATAAATTATTACTTATCCTCTAATTCCATAGACGGCTCGTGACCAAAAGTATTATTTCTCTTCAAATTTAAATTACGGGGATTTCCATCGTTACCTGAATTCTATACAACCATCAATATCTATAGGGGAATACAACAATAGTGATTTGTAAACAACAAATTCCACGTAACGTGTATCTGTGTGCATTATGTAGGCAGTATTAACAAAATTTGCGATGTAAATAAACTGAATAATATTTTTGTTCACTCTACGTCCCTGCACCCAGGTACCTAGAGAATCCAATCTCCCGATGTATACTAATTAGAAATGTTAGCCCCGGCTTCCCTTCTGCAGAAATCCACCCATTGCCACTGGTACCTACTTACTCAGATACTTTTTTTTATTATAGTGTAGTGATAGCTTCAATAATAAGTAAGTAGGTATGAATGTAGGTCAGTGACGAAGGGTCTTAAGAATACGATTCCCATCGAGTTACCTTTTTGATTTAGGATGATACAATAACAGGTCTAATCTGACATAACACATAACTCAATAAAAAATGTCAGTCTCGACTTCCCTCCTACATACTTTCTGCCACTGGAATATGCCTATGCATTTAGTACCTACCTATTTACAACACTGTCTCACATACCGAGGTTTATACGTTAACATAACACAAGCAATACGAATAAGCATAAATAAGATAATATAATAATATGTTATATGTAGGTACCTACATGGAGCCCAGCACCAATATGCTTAGCTGTCGGTGGTACAGTGGTATTAACTAGAGCTAATGATTTACGCAGCGGGGGTTCAAATCATTCCATAACATTTTATACTCAATAACAATATCTATACGGGTGTTTGATAGATGGATACAGATATCTTCAGGAGTGATAGTAGAGGTCATTTAGCATCTTTTGAGCCAAACTTAGCTTAGTCAGAAGTCGCACGGTTCTCGAGATATTCGAGATTTCAACTTTTTTTTAAATACCCCGAATTACTCAAGTTTTAGCCCGATAGCGTCGTAAGTAAAGGTACCTACTTAGTTTTATCATTCTTTTTTGTTACCTGAATATGTGTTTAGTCTATTTGAATCATAAGTTTCCATCTGAAGAACAATCATGTCAAAAATATATCGGATTAAAGTTTCAAGAAAGAGATATTTCAAAAACGAGTTAGGACTTTGGAGAGGATTTTAGATAGGAAAAAAAATGTTCAAAGATTCAGAAATCTGGAAAAAACTTCTCTGGTTTATGGTCTTTCAGATGATATACAAAACATTATAAAAAACATCAGTTTTGTAAATCTATGACACAAAAACTAAAATAGATCACCTCTAATTTAAGCAAATTTCCATACAAATTTACTATAAGTACAGTTGCATAGTGAAGAACACTTTTTCTTACAATTTACTGTTTCCGAATTTGTTTCCGAAACTTATGATTTAAATAGACTAAACACATATTCAGGTAACAAAAAAGAATGATAGAACTAAGTATGTACTTTTATTTACGACGCTATCGGGCTAAAACTTGAGTAATTCGGGGTATTAAAAAAAAAAAAAAAATCTCGAATATCTCGAGAACCGTGCGACTTTTGACTAAGCTAAGTTTGGCTCAAAAGATGCTAAATGACCTCTACTATCACTCCTGAAGATATCTGTATCCATCTATCAAACACCCTGTATACTTACCATCCTATCTATATCAAAAGTATTTTATAGTGTATTTGTTAGGTATACCTACATTATGTAGGTAGCCTAGGTACTAGTCATATTTATAGATAGGTTGGTACTGTTAGTAGGTAGGATTGAATTTTGTTAGATTAGACCTATAATTAATTTTATCATCCTAAACTGAAATGGTAACTCGATGGGAATCGTGTTCTAAAAACCCTTATCACTGGTACTTACCTAATAAAACATGGTAACATTTATAAAGTACGCATATATGGTTAGAAGACACAACGCCAGATTATACTTTCCTGTTTCTACACTCCTTGCTTCCACCACGTTCATACATATAATTTTGCTGATAGTTTTCAGTTTTCTCCTAAAGGTTATGCTGATATTGGTCTTCACGAAGGTCTTCAAGTCTGTCTATGATTGGTTCAACCCCAAAACACTGGACTCTCTGGAGGACCTATCGTAAAAGGATGGACAATTATTGTTTGCTCTGTTATACGCTCGCAATGAGTACATGGTTGGCGCTGCAGTTGGTTGAGGCGGCAGTCTCTCAAGCGGGAGGTGTCAGGTTCAAACCCGCTGGCGATATATTCCACACTTTGCGATACAGGCATTCAGCCTAGTGCAAGGTGTGCAGGAAAGTATTTGGGTTTGTGTATGCAAGCCAAGATCCTTTTTTTAATGTTTATTGATGAGGGAGCTCTGAGATGGGCATGGAAAGGAACCATGTTCAATGTTGTTAATCAGGGTCTTGTACATAATGATGCATAAAATTTCTACTCCATCCATTCACTAGTCTCATTCACTCAGTCAGTGTTTTCGAACAGTAACCCAGTGTGACAGTCTCTAGTGTTTTCGAGGAAAATCAGTCGCGCAGCTCCATTGGAGGATTGAAGGCCATTTGCAAACGGTTCGGTTGATTCATGCTCATTTGCTCATCAGTCTCGAGGATCCTGCTCGACATGGTGGAGATATATTAGTGTTGGCCACGCTTCACAGTACGCTGTACCTAAATTCTTGTACACTCTTTTCGTCAGCCTTATTGCTTGGTAGAAATGTTATATCTTATACGCTTCTATTATATCGATCTATAGAGTATATATATCGTATTTAAGCAAAACACTTCTCTTTTGCCCGCAGCCACCAACATATTAATTCAACGTACCTATACCCATACACATAGGTTGTTTAGTTATAATGTGTAGTTTAGGTAGAGGCTTGCTTATAACGCTTACATATACCTGATATATGTATTATAGGAAAGGCAACCTCCTCTACCTACTCGCAGTCGGCGATTAAATGCCTGATAAAACACTCCAGGTACAACGAATAACTTAGTAGGGAGTTCTGCTCGCAGGACGCGACGCTTTTGTTGCGTCTACATAGGCAAAGAAATCGTTAAGCAAATATGTTTCAAATATCCGAATAGTAAAGGAATTTATAAATAAATACACACTTATAGAGCAGGCGCCCAGAGGTGTTTCGTTTGCATAATATGAGGACCGAATTCCATCAATTGATTATTGTTGAGGGTAGGTCAAGGAACAAGGATCCGGTTCTTGCCCTTCAATTTTCTGGTCCAATTTTTTTTTACACCCCCTCAAAGGTAGTGGATGGGGTTTATGCTATGAAGTCATTTTAATGATTATATACGTTTTAATTTATAAAATATTATAATGATAAAGTGAAGTTGGGTTGTTCAGTGAAATAAAAAAGTAAAAATAAAAATAATAAAAGAGGCTTTATTACTAAAAAACTGATATAAAGATGGAAATGATAAATTCCGTTATTTCGTCATTAAGATGCCCTAGTTAAGGATATAAATGTGAGGACCGACAACTATGTTCAGATTATTATTCCTGAGACTCCAAACAATGAGAAAACTCATCTTTCCGACATATGGAGTAGTCCCCTCTAGCCCCACCCCCTCCCCTAACATGCCATATGGTAAAAATAAGCATATAAGTCGTTTGTATGGAGACCAAACAGTCAGGTGGACCTTAAATTTTGGTATGTTGTTTAGGTCTATGCGATAGTGAATAATCCAGTTTGGCACGATCTTGCTCCCCACACCCCCTCCGCCATCTTTAAAAAACCTTAAAAAATCTCACTATTTTATATTACGCGATATAACTTCGTTGTTTCGCATTTTTGGCCAAAATAATCATTTGCTTATTTGTTAAGCATAATACATTCTAAAAAAATGTTTCTAAAAAATTTTGCTCAAAAGTCAATAACAACGGAACTGTAAAGCTCCAAAGCTTGAAAATTTTAGTATTTTTCCAATTTAGAATTTCGTACCTATTTACGCTGTGTAACCAAACTCATTCGCTAATTTGAATTGACTCTGAGCATCTAACTGATAAATTGATGTTTTGAAAATCCATATAAAACGTGACATAAAATACGGCATTCTTGCTTTTTTCATATTCTGCCAAAGATATATATAACAGCTGTTCAGTAATTTTTAGCCGTTCAGTTTTTGAGATGACATTAGGTACAATGACTCTGACCTACGGCCTTGTAAACTCTACTTGGCCGAGTTGTTCTTTCCAAGTAGGTAGATAAACAAAGAATGCAGGTCCTAATAGCATTTAGAAAATGGGTGGTATAAAAGACCATTTATATTAAAGTTCACAAAATACGAACCTTTACGATTTTACGACGGGTTGTAAAGTATGGGAGAAGATTGTAGGCAAATCGAAAAAAAAATGCAGGTAAGTACATGTATTTCCATTTACAAGAAGGCATTTATAAAAATACTAATTATTGAACAAGTAACATGTATGTCTAAAGACAGGCTTATTGCCTATGGTAATTTATTCCAGTCCACCCAAAATTTAAATATCTCTCAAGTCTCAATGCAAGGAGAGAGGTATAAAGATTATAAACGATAGTAATATTTTAGTTTATCTTTAAAAATAAATGAATATTGCGATTTAATTAGTTTTCCTCCCAAGTCCACATGACCGTAAGCAAGTATTTTATCTTGTTCTTCGTGGAGATCTCATTTATATGTTTTTTTTTCTGTTCTCTGGGACCAGCCCTGGCGGGGTACAGGTACAGGCACAGGCAAGGTCGTGACAAGTGAAATGTAATAATAATAGTGGATAATAAATTGATGGTGTGATTTTTTCTTGTTTGTTGTCTTTAGGTACTAGGTAGGTACTTACACTACTTACTTATTTTATTTTATTACTTATGAATCTAACTATAGGATGTTCTGAAAACGAAAATTATAAACAGCTAATAGAACCCTACCATCAGGGTGTTTCAAACTATGTGACGGGTGTGCGAGTGTGCATTAGAACGAGCGAAGTGTGGTGTTATTTTTTTGCAAAAAGGTGTGTTTTTTTCACATTTTTGGCGAAATGTTGTGTTATTTTCATACATTTATGTTATTTTATTACAGTAGACAATTTTGCAACATTTAATACAAAAATATTAAAAAAAAATTGACCTGCAGAATATTTTACACAAAAATTCCCAAAACAATGAAATAAAATATTGCTTTCAGTGTTGTTCTTCTTACGCTCGAAGCCTCTTGCCTTTTGATACCTGATGTTATTGATACAATATTTTCAATGCAAGCCCTGATCCTTTTTTGATAAAAAAATTGACATTCGCGCTTACTTTGGCAGTATCCCAACTTATTGCAGCTAAAGGCTATTGGGGTCGGCGCTTACTCATGTCGTCAAAAATTTGTTGATCAATTCTTTGTGTCGTGGATATGTGTACCATCAAAGTGAAGATAGGTACTGGCCTATCCAATCCACCTTTCTATGTTAAGGTTAGTACCTATAATAGTGTCAGATACCTACCCTCTTACGTAGGTACATATCTTCTACTCTACCTCTAGTACTTTTGTCGCCAGAGGCTTCCATAACTTCGTCTCTCACGTTCATGCACCCTCTACTCCTAATTCCTTCACTTGCCACTCTGGTCCCATCCCACAGTCGCTCCTCTTCCTCCCCCGTCCTCCCAAGATCCTAAATTCTCTTATAAACCCACTCACCCCCGCTCCTTATCTTAAGACGCTAAGCGAACATGAGACAGTGACGTAGCATCGGGCATTTTAGTTTATTTCATAACTGAATTAGTAATATTTAATTAAAATCATCAATATTAGGCCCAATCCTGTAATATTTCGAGCTAAAATAAGTCTGTGATAACTTGATTTTACTCTTACATACCTGATAAAAGAACGACTTATTTTATTTATTTATTTTTATTCACTTATTTATTTATTATAAGTAGTTATGTACCTACTGTTATACTAGTGTACCGTATACGCGTTTGAAATAATCAATTGTAACTATAATAAAAAAAAAAACATATTCTTACCAAAATTAGAATATCTCAGCCCTTTTATCTCTCTACCACGTTCATCTTTTAAAAGGATTGGATGGAATAATGGAGATCTATATTTAGGTACCAGAGGAGTACCCACAGAGTGGCGAGAAGCGCGAAAATACAGTGACGAAGAGCGTGCTGAGAGTCTCTGAGATGAGGACCCTCAGGAACATTGCAAGGAAGACTCTCACAGAGACCAAATAAGAAACACGAGAATTAGAGAGATGTGTGAGGTCGAGGATGTCGTCATATGGGGAAGACAGCGAAGGAGATATTGATAGTTGCTAAGCGCATGTGAGGAGAATGAAATCATCCAGGCTCCCTCACGTTGTGCTGCATGGCCAACCCCAAAGTAGGCGACCCTCAGGCAGACCACCATAGAGATAGATTACCTGCTGGGAGTCAACCTCGCTGGAGGTTAACCCCTTTTAAATAACAGGCCATCAGGCCTACATTACATAAGATTAAGAAGAAGAAGAGGAGTACTCGACGAGGTTCTTAAGTCAGGGAAGTCCGTCTTACGATATTCTGAATATCGTGTATATAAATGGCTTGTGTTCTCGTAAGTATTTTCGTGGTGTAGCGACCAAGAAGTTTTATGATGATGATGATGGATGTCTTTTTGGCGCCGTTTAATGGTACTCCTTTTCAAGGGCGCAAGAACCTGGTCTTAACACTCTTAGTTTTCAGCTTGCTCCTGAAGCTGGTATGGGGTGGTTTTCGGAGTTCGTTCGACAGTCTGTTCCAGGTAATTGGTCGCGCGACAGAAAAGGCTCTCTCGAAGAAACCGGACTTGTTTGCTGTGTTCCGCTCTCGAAGTTAGTTGATGGCTATGGCCGCTAAGCGCAATGGCCTTCTTAAGGAGTTGCCCTGTAAGTTGCAGTGCTCCAAGGTGGGTAAGGGCGCCATGTTGTTGAGGGCCTTGTATACGGTTATGTCCAGCAGTGAATGAAAACGGGCTCTTCTACATAATGTAGTGGTTATATGTCATGCAATGAAATGGTAATTTTATTAGGTACTGTCACTGGCGTATATGCATCAGGATCGAAAAAGGGTGTCCGAGAAATTGTTGGAGGTTTCCAGAGGTCGTGATCTGTGCTTACACTATCTGACTACTAAATGAGGCGGTATCTACAGTAGGTACCTACCCACCAAATAACTATATGGTACCTACTTAATCTTTAGCATTCAGTATATCTATTATAGATAATATGTATCTACCTATCTTTTAGTACCCATCTTAAACCCATAACCAACCACCCTTAAATTACTCAAACAACAATCGTAAGTCATACTTATTATGATCCAATGCACACATGCAAGTGTTTTTGTCTTGCTTAAGAGTAGGCATATCGTCTTTTTAAAAGAAGGGATTTTAACACCTTGGATCTCAATCTTTACTAAATAGGGTAACTATACATTGAACATTCCTCTAGTGAATGACCGTAACAGATCTCTGCTTGAATCCTGAAATATAGCTACCTCTAAAAAACTGTGAAAAATACCTTTGAATTTTCATATTCACAGTCGAAAGTCGTAAAGAAAATAGTATTTTTCGCGGTGACCGTAATTTTTTTTTATTAGTAGAGCGAAATTAATCTTCTCTTCCCTTTAACTCGTATAGTTTGAGCTCGTACTAAATGTGCACTATAGAAGACCCTAATTTTGATTTCGTGGGGTCGCGTGTTCGATTACTGACTGGGTCATGAAAGTTTTGATGAACCAAAGCTCTACATCGGAATTTATTCCATCGAGTTACCTTTTGGAAAAAGTGATAGGTATAATAGTGTCTAATCTGATGTAATCCCATAAATATGTTAGCCATGGCTTCCCTTCTGCAGAAATCCACCCTTTCACCACTGGTATGTAGATGCACCTACATCTACTTTACATGTACCTACTATGAACGAGCTACTATGAGCAAAAAAGATCGGATATAAGAGATTGTAGATCAATACGTATATAAATCTAAGTAGTAGATATCCTTATTCATGCTTACCACCCTGAACTGACTGAAGGAGCAGGTGGTACCTACTTATTGTTTTACCTATAGACAATATGAACTCGCTGGGTACCTACCTAATATCTATAACTTAGTCGTCGTGCTGATCTTATACGGGGAATTTCAGCGAGAAATTCCAGGCTCCTTTATGAGATTATATCCATGTACCTACATTGTACTTGTATGCGAGGCGAGGGAGCTATCTGCTGTTCGCGGATTGTGGATTGCAGGTTCATAAAACAAATACTATACTTATATAGTTACTTTTATAGTATTATATCGAATCCATAAGAATGAAGGTATAAAAATATATCGAATGGAAAGACTAAAGAGAGGGTATATGTTTAGGCTGTTCACTACTAGTGGTAGAGTAGGTACTATAGGTAGATACCGAACCAACTTTAATCCTCTCTTTATCCTATTGACTATCTACATGTCGTCATCCGATAATAACTAAGGTTCCACTGACATGTTGAGAAAAATGAGATCGAAGTTCCAAACATTCATAAATATGTATCTTTTAACCCCTTCATACATAGCTGAACTCTGTACACAAAAGGTTCCAAATTAAAAGCAAGCCACTCTCCAATCAGGCTGCGATGCTGGTGTCAGGTTGACGGATATCAAAGTCAGAGGCAGACCGAAGTACTCCTTCTGAGCCTTCAGCTCTGCTGGACCATCTATGTGGAATGATCTTCCTGAACAAGTGCGTAAGACACAGTCTCTTGTTGTGTTCAAGAGTTTGTTGAAAACTCACTTGTTTGGTAGGTCATGTCTCAAAGAAAATTTCGCCTGCGGCGCTATTTATGCTATAACTCCAGGTACCTATACCCTTACGCCACCTCCCTTGCGGGGTAGGCAGTAGAGAGAACGGATCGCCAGACTTTCCTATCCTGACACACACTTCGGGCTTCCGTCACATTCATGCAGTTCCTCATACACATACCTACCTACCTTAAACTAATTACGAAGGTTTGCTTGCAATATTGTAATTATTACTATTATGAGTAGGAACTGAATGTTGGTGCAGGTAAGTACCCAAAGTTGAGAGGAGCTATACCAGATACTATTTACTAATCCTTTACCAGTGCGGCACTGCTCGAATTATTGAGTGCCCACTCAGTAGAGTCTACATAATTTGTGTTTATATTTCAGACTAAATTAATGCTGTATTTGTACATAGTGAATACATATTAGGTAGATTTCCATAAGGAACTCTACCTATTCGTTTCTCCCGTGATGTCGCAGAATTGAAAAATTTCTACTCAGTATCACTAATTAGGACCAGGAGAACCCGAATCCGACCTTGGTTTAAAAGTTTATATATATAAGCCATATATATATATGTCCCTTTTCTTGTGCGCACGTTTGCGGCCAACCTATGCGTCGCAGAAACGTGAAACTTGGGTGGTAGATTTTTGCTAAGGGGTAGATGAACTGATAGGAGATTGGGTGAAATCCATTAAGAGGAAGGTTCACTTTTTAAGGCTTTAAATTAAAAAACAATCATTCTGAGGGGATCCAATGATTGTGAGGATCTGTGTCTGGTATCGCATGAAAGGGCATTAAATAAGGAATACAGATCAAAAGTTAGATTTTATCTAGCTCAATTCCTCGGACTACACTGATCGATCGAAAGATCTAGTTAAGTAGTTACCGCATAGGTACTAGCGTGTTTGTTGTCTCAGAAAAGTGCTTCACGATACGAGTAGAACTCACATCTTTTTTCAAATTTCTAGTGCTTAGGTACCGGTACCAATCCATATTATATGTGGAATGAAAATAATTTGATTATTGGATTAGGTACTTCCTTTGATTATTGAAGTACTTAATCAAATATTTTTTCGTCATACAGTACTTCGATAATCAAAGAATAAACTACATCCATACTACTTCATCACTTCGCTGGTTTATTTGCTGATAATATTGTGATTGTTTTTATTGTACAGATGTACTCTTAAAATTAATAAAATTAATAAATCACTTGAAATCTACCTATGCCTGTGGCGTGCCAAAGGAATTTTTTATTATTATTTTCTTTACAATCGCCTTTTATTTTCTAATTCGTCCCGCCATAATACAATATTATTTCCATGTTCACAGCTTGGGGGCTACTGGCATTACTCAGACAGAGAGAGAAACACGTCACCTCAATCAATAACAACGTGAACAAGAGGGATGGCTATACAACAAACACAATGTTCATCAACTGAAAATTTTAGTTTGCGTTAGACTTTCTCGCAGGGAGGGTGTATCGCTCGTTGTCGTGATTTGTTTCTCGTGAAGCGTGGTAATTATTGTGAAGTTTATTGATACGAAATCAAATTATTATTTTGTGAGTGTTCACAGTTGAGTTTATGATTTTTTAATTACAGTTTCGTACCCATTTTATAATGTTTTATGTTCTACATTGATGTATTTTCATTTTTAAATTGTGATTTTTGTATGGTGTTGTGCATGTTTGAAACGTGTTTTCGTTTTTAGAGTGCCAATATTTTTATAATGGATTACAACTTCGACAAAGGATTATTTTCGAAAATGTGGTTAAATTATGGATGATCTGCTTGTTTTTATTGTATATTATGTATTATGTAGTTCACATTTTAGATATTTTCATAGCTCCAATAATAACAAAACTAATCTATTTGTTGAACAACACTTGGGAAACGAGCGTCAAAACAATAATTGGGTTGTTAAAAAAACACGGAAAATCCAAACAATTTGCACAATTTTAACGGCATTTATAACGCTGTATCTATAACTTGTTTCTATATTTGATTTGCTATGCTTATATTAATATAAACTTTAATTATTTACATAGATAATTTGTATGTAGTGCTTTTTCCGTTACAGACTGTATTTGTTTTTCTGATTATAAATATTAATGGTTTTAAGTTTATTTCTAAACATACTACCTATTCTACGTGTTTTTAGAAGAATTTCCAATGTTATTTTGACGTTTTTTCTAATATGTTTCCGTGAAAGTTTAGTTTGTGTGAGAGAAGGACCATTGTTCCGCGATGCACATTGCCGTCGGCTAGGGCCCATTATTTTATTTTATTATCGAATATTTTTTGTTTGTAAATTTATACCTGCTGGGGATGTGGATTTCTGATGAACCCAAAAGCAGGAATGGACATAATTTTCGTATTTTATTATACAGGGATGTCTTTTATCTAGATGTTAATTCATTGTTATTCTAAATATATTTTTGTCGCATACATACTGTATCAAACTAAATATGTATCTTCTTATTTTTATTTTGATGGTTCAAGTTTTAAAATTACGTAGTTATAGGTATGAAGGGATACCTACTAGCATTTTTGCAATATGCATTTTGCCGGCAATCTTTATTTTAATACAGAATGCGCAAAGCGTGACCGTGGGAAAATATGTTGTTATATTTATTTTTGAAAAAAAACAAAACGGTACAGTCACTGTCTTGTTTTGGCTTTTCATTTAGAGTAGTTATAGTTTCACGGGTACCCACCTAGATAGAAAAGCGCGCGAAAATTTGAATCAAAATCCATGTATCATTCAAATGTTGGTTTGGCAGATTTTGGCGTATGAAATTTATCAAGCTTTCGACGTCCGTGACGAATTTTGAAAAATACCTAGATAAATAAAATAAATAAATCTTTATTGGCCAGTAAATATGTATAGATACAAAAACAAGCCAATTCAGTGTGCCAAAAGGCGGACTTATTGCAAAAGCAATATTTTACAGATACCTAGGTAAAATGAAAAATTGATAGGTTCTTTAAATTGTTTTTTTTTTTATATAAATGATTAATGCTGGTTGACACTGATTTAAAAACAAATTGGTTATGTTGGTTGGTAATGTTGGTATTAGACATGTGCGCCGGCTGCAAAAAAGCCGGCGGCGGCGCCCATGTCTAAAATTGCCGGCGGCGGCGCCACGCCGGCGGCGTGGATACAAAGTGGGGGGGAGCATTCGATTTTTTGGCATTATTGTTTTAAATGATTAAATACGCATATGTGAAAAGGATAATGATAAAATCGATTTATTTATTTTGAAAAACTATGATTATTAATTTCAATGACAAAGTAAAATAAAAGCCCATATTTGAAAAATAATGGAGAATTTCATTACTGCTTTTTCATGGTACTGGAGGGCAGATTAAAATAAACTAAGCCATAAAGTCAAACGCATCAGAATGAGCCTCACTATGGGCAGTGGTGCAGTCGAACAGGTTTCTCATTTGGCAATATTTGGGCTGTTAGCTAAACGATGAGTGAAATTGAAACTCTGAAATAAAGTCTAGAATTGCGATGACGAGGTCGACCTTCCACAAAATCCAAAACTCCTTGAGCATAAGCTGTAAAAGCATATATGTTGTATATACTGTTGATTGTAGTTGAAGGATAATTTAATAAAACTATCTTATTTGTGATGTTATTTTAGGTGTAAAAAAAGGATAATTAATAAATAAACATAAATTGTGGTGTTTTTCGTCGAAAAGTGCATAAATTAATAATGATATCAATCAAAATACGTAATGCTTACCGGTGGAAAGATAAATTACAATTTGAGAGTAGTCTGTAATCACAATCTGAGAAACCACGTTAGGGGATAGTATTTTTTTTATTATTAAGATGCAGCCTTGGGTGAGCGAAATAATTGGATTTTAACATTAAATATTTAATTATATTCACATTTTGCCACTTTGAAGATCGTAAACGTCAAAAATTACCAAATGAATATCGTTTTGTCAAGAGAAAAGGAGTCATTATCATTTCCACAGTGTTGTATTGAAACAAATGAAGTATAGCGAATCTGGTTAAGTGGACTAAAAATAATTTTGATTAGGTACTTCGATAATCAAAGGTTAAACTAATGAAAAGAGAGAACGGTTGACCGAAAAGACGAAAGGTCGCATATTTTGGTCAGATATTCTGCCAAAATTCACGTGGTTTAAAGATTTCAGCGTGGTAAAATCGACCGGTGTCCTAAAAATCGATCAAAAAAACATAAAGTTACTTACATAAAAAAAACCGATGGTTTTTCATTTAATTTCCACCACGAAGAACCAAATTATTAATGCCCCCATCCCATCCTATTTCTTGTTTTAGAATCGAACAAGTAAGACACAGAAAATTCCCCGATTTTTTTATGAAAAACCAAATTAACGAAATATTAGAAAACCAAATGAACGAAATATTTGAGAATATTTCATTATTGCTTTTTCATTGTACTGGAGGGCAGGTTAAAATAAACTAAGCCATAAAGTCAAACGCGTCAGAATGAGCCTCACTATGGGCAGTAGTGCGGTTGAACAGGTTTCTCATTTGGCAATATTTGGGCTGTTAGCTAAACGGTGAGTGAATTGAAACTCTGAAATAAAGTCTTGAATTGCGATGACGAGGTCGACCTTCCACGAAATCCAAAACTCCAATGTATCCAAGAACTACGGTTGAGCATAAGCTGTAAAAACATTTGTGTTATATGTGCTATTGTTTGTAGTGGATGGGTAATTTAATAAAACTTAAATACGCATATGTGAAAAGGATAATGATAAAATCGATTTATTTATTTTGAAAAACTATGATTATTAATTTCAATGACAAAGTAAAATAAAAGCCCATATTTGAAAAATAATGGAGAATTTCATTACTGCTTTTTCATGGTACTGGAGGGCAGATTAAAATAAACTAAGCCATAAAGTCAAACGCATCAGAATGAGCCTCACTATGGGCAGTGGTGCAGTCGAACAGGTTTCTCATTTGGCAATATTTGGGCTGTTAGCTAAACGATGAGTGAAATTGAAACTCTGAAATAAAGTCTAGAATTGCGATGACGAGGTCGACCTTCCACAAAATCCAAAACTCCTTGAGCATAAGCTGTAAAAGCATATATGTTGTATATACTGTTGATTGTAGTTGAAGGATAATTTAATAAAACTATCTTATTTGTGATGTTATTTTAGGTGTAAAAAAAGGATAATTAATAAATAAACATAAATTGTGGTGTTTTTCGTCGAAAAGTGCATAAATTAATAATGATATCAATCAAAATACGTAATGCTTACCGGTGGAAAGATAAATTACAATTTGAGAGTAGTCTGTAATCACAATCTGAGAAACCACGTTAGGGGATAGTATTTTTTTTATTATTAAGATGCAGCCTTGGGTGAGCGAAATAATTGGATTTTAACATTAAATATTTAATTATATTCACATTTTGCCACTTTGAAGATCGTAAACGTCAAAAATTACCAAATGAATATCGTTTTGTCAAGAGAAAAGGAGTCACTATTATTTCCACAGTGTTGTATTGAAACAAATGAAGTATAGCGAATCTAGTCAAGTGGAATAAAAATAATTTTGATTAGGTACTTCGATAATCAAAGGTTAAACTATTGAAAAGAGAGAACGGTTGACCGAAAAGCCGCATATTTTGGTCAGATATTCTGCCAAAATTCACGTGGTTTAAAAATTTCAGCGTGGTAAAATCGACTGTTGTCCTAAAAATCGATCAGAAAAACATAAAATTACTTACATAAAAAAACGTTTGTTTTTCATTTAATTTCCACCACGAAGAACCAAACTATTAATACCTCCAGCCCATCCCTTTTCTTGTTTTAGTATTGAATAAATGAGACACAGAAAATTCCCTGATTTTTTTTTATGCAAAACCAAATGAACGAAATTGAGACGACGGAATCGGTTAACACTGCATTAGTTATTATTCAATGTCTTATATAATTGCTGAATACTAGCGTCGCCACAGCTGAATACTTATTTTTTTTAAATGGTAAAGTACTTATTTCGATTTTTGTCTAAAGAAACGCAGGATAAATACTTTTAGTTACACGGATCCCACGCCGCCGGCGTAAGCGTTTTACCGGCGGCGGCGCGCCGACCGTGATCAGCGGCGGCGCGCCGGCGTGGCGCTCATGTCTAGTTGGTATAAATGACAGATTTATGTATAGACTACAGATTACAGACATGATTAGGCGCAACTTTTATATACTCAATTCGTTCTTGTAGAATCCATTCTACATCTAAATCCTTACTTCCGGTGACAACTTTTTTCATTGTCTAGTGTTTTTCTACTATGTTCGTCTATTCTTTTCAGACTCCATTGCGTCTATTAGGTACCTACCTGGTTAGCCATTGTTACAATAGGAAATTACAAAAAGGTTGGTTTGGTAGTGCAGTGGCGAAGAGTGGATTTTTGCAACAGGAAAGCCGCGGGATCAACATTTATCATATTACCTATTTTTTTATAGTTGCAAATCAAAAGGTAACTCAAACTCAAAAGGTCGATCATATTCTTAGGTACCTTCCCACCCATAGCAGTTCCACACTTTGGTACGTGTACCTACGTAAATAATTTCCTCCTGAGTACTTTTGCTGGTAGATTTCTACCTATAGCTTATTTTTTTGTGTCTTTGATAAACCCAAACATAATAATTCTATCAGCTATCTATCTATACCCTCAAGCCGCGTCTCTTGCAGGGTAGGCATGTTATTCGAAGGTATAAATACTCCATGTTTGATATCTCTATATACCAAGTAGGTCCCTATCCCTACCTAAAGGAAGTACAATTTGTCCACTCATAGCGTTCCTAAGCTTGGTTGAGAAAATTTTCATCTGTGGGTGTAGCAGTGGCTTGCCTCACATAATATGATTTAAGCCCAACTTTCCTAAAAAATAATAACGTCCATAGAAACAGGCATTAAGATAGAGGCTAATGATAATTATGGCAAGTATAAATGAGTAATGTAATGACACATCTTTTGAGCAGATAGTAGGTACTTACTTACTTCTACAGCGTGATACGTTGGATTGAGAGTATATATCTACGACAGTTAGATGCATTCGTAACTACATTTTTGAGTGTTTTGTTAGGCTTACAGCACTAGATTTTTTGTATGCAGATACCCATCAGTTTGTTCGAATCGCACTGGAAGATTCTAGTGCGCTCAAAAAACGTTAGATGTATAGATCCACCTATTATATTATAGTTAATTACTATTACAATACATGACGACTATTAATAGGTAGATACCCTCTTATATAAATCTTGTAGTGCTGCATGCCTACACCACACTTTATTATCTATGGAATAAAATTGTTGCCATAACTAGTTAGGTAATGTCAACATTCGTAATCGAGTATAAGGCAAGGCATATCAAGTTTATAGTTAAGTATTAAGTGGACACTTCTCAGTAAGTGTCGTGTTCTAAATTTAAATCATTGTAAAATAAGTACCTAGGTAGATACCCTCTTATTCATTCATAGTATTAATTTATCATAATACTAGCAACACTGTTTACTTGATGCCAACGTAGGCGTAGGAACTTACCTATGTACCATAGACACTCAGAAAACGATATTAATGTGGCAAATAATTAGAAGAATATTATTATCGACTGTAATATTAACCTACCTTAATTAATTATTGCAACTAGGCAATAATAATTAATAAGCCCGCCTTTTGACGTACATTTCGTTTCATCCGTCTTGTCACACTTTTTGTATAGAATTACTATGTAGCCAGTGGCCAAGTTATATGAAACAAGGAGTACCTATTATTTTTTAGGTATTATTTTAATGTTTGAATTCCTAACCAGTATCCATATTCTCTAATCAAATTTAAAATTTTGATAAAAACCAAATTGTTAAAATACTTAATCTATGGATTATGTATTTGATATATAGGGACGCCTTATTAATTACTCAATATTACTTATTTTTTACTAACCACAAAACAATAAAATTTCTAATGCCACATCAATTAAATAGGCATAATGTTATTATCTATTAGATATGATACATAGTTGCTATCTGTGTTATTTATTATTTTATTGGTAGGAAATGTTCTGTAGGTAGGTAGGTACTTTAATGCCCACACAGAGTTAGTTGTTCGAAACATGTTCTTCGAAAATGACCTTAGAGAAAAAAAGCAAGTAAGTACCTCTGTAACACATTTTACCCGACACTACTCAAACATTAACGCTTACTAAAGCTCAATACTAAAGTAACCTATCCACTGTACTACATGGTGTTATACATGAGTTAGTTCTGATTCCACAACATTAACCATACAACTAAACTCCCATACGTGTTATATAGCGATATCGCGGTCAACGATTATAACCATTACAGGTTATTTTATAAAAAATACAAAGCATTTACATTAGTACTCGCGACGCCGTAGTATTTTAAATTGGCCCTTATTATTAAAACGCGTATATTAGCGTTGTGCAGTTAATGTTCGTGTACCTACCTAAGCGAGGTATCTTTTCCGATAGGTAGGTGGGTATAATGTTAGGTGTATTGTGTTGTCTGTAGTATTCGGGTCCACGCGGACCATTCAGGTAGTTAGGTACCCAACTAATGTATGTATTTATATAGTAGGTAGACATATAGACATAATATGTATTATTATTGTAAGTAGTATAAAATATTACAACATGGGGTCGTTTTAATGGCATATCACAGTCCTATCGACGTCTGCGTACCTCGAATGTTACAATATTTACATCGGAATGTGACGCTACGCTATACTCGAAGCTGGCAGCTAGCAGCCTGCATAATTAGTAGGTATAGTATAGTATAAAGAAGAAGACAGACAATCACACAGTGCCTAGTATAATGTAGGCAGGCAGGCAGGTACCTACCTCTCCATATACACAGTACACACTTACTCATGATGAAATATCTACTTGGTGTAAGATGTTTTCATACCCATTATAGGCGGTACCTACTTACAACAATTATTGCATTTTGAAGAGTAGGTGAATAGTGAATGTGTGTAGGTAGGTGTCCTACTCTACTATACATACATATTATATCAATAGGTGAGTTGGTACTTGTCTAAAGACAATGTTTATTTTAAACGTTCATTGTTGTGTGACTAGTTTTTCTGCGTAGTAGTTTTGATTTCAAATAAAAGACATAATGTTATTCCAGAAAGTTGCGCATAAGTGTGATTTTTTCGGTGACTAATTATCATAGACAGGTGCTTATCTAAGTCTAATTATATGCTTTCCATGCGAAAACTTTAAAATTCAATTTGAAGATTTGCTAAAATTGCAGTCATAAAATGCCTGTAGGTCTTCTCAATATTTATTTATTTATCGTATGGTCAAAATAAGTATATCACATCCCTCAAAGGAAAAAGTTTGAAGGTTGGGCATTGGGCAATGATAAATTTCGCAAGCAAGCTTGGTCGTCAGAAACTAAACTGATCGTTATTTATATAATCAGTCGCTGGCTCATTCAGGTATAGGAAATCATCGAAGCTCCCTTCGTATGCTCAATAGAAAAACATATATTAGGTTCATAGAAGTTTCGCTATGTTTGATTCGAAATAATTTGTGTCTAATTAGTATTACTTAGTTAATCAGTAATCACCCTAGAGCGACAAACCAAAAGGGGTTGCCTGGAAGTTAAAACCACAAGTCACGCCACTGGTATACACAAATATGTACGTAGCACTTTGGTACCTTTATGCCAGTTTCTCGACAAGTGTTCACAAGTTCACGAGCGTGTGGATGGAGGATTTTCTTGGCTGGTGTAGATTTGCGAACACTCGTGAACGGTCGTTGTATATACAAATTAATGGACGTTTTCAGCAGGCGCTTTCGAAGCATTTGCAAGGGACGTGGGGTGAGGGTATAGGTAGATAGAGATACTCTGCCTGGTTTACGGTAAGTTCGTCTAAAATCAATTTGTCTATAATCAATTCGTCTAAAATCAATTCGTCTAATTCGGCCAAAATCAATTTGACGAATTGATAATTAGACGAATTGATTTTAGACGAACTTACCGGACACCACTCTGCCTACCCCCCAAAGGACGCGTCGTAACTATGAGATAGGTACATCCATGAACGAACACTTACGAATGTCCAAATTACAAGTTCTGTGTATAAAATGTGCGTAAACACGTATATCGCCTATGCATTCTTAATGTGTACTTATATGATACTAAGTACATAGGTATAATAAATAAACACAGAGATATTACATTAATTACACGGTACATACCAAGTCAGGTAGATTTAATAATGAATTAGTTTTATGTTATCTGTTGTGAAATCTATGTAATTATAATATATCTATGTTCGAGTATAATAAGTAGGTACTACTAACCTATTATTATGTTGTATGTGTGTGTTGGTTTATGTATTATTTGATGTGTGTACAAGTAGGTAGGTACTTACCCACTACTGTCATTATTATCATTATTGTTCATACCTACTCGTACTGTATAGTAATATAATAATTTACTCGTGGCTGTCTAATAAAAAATGTATTTGCTCAATAATTGAATAATCTGTTATACCTAGCTGTTTATAATTAATTACGTTAGTAGATAATAGGCTTAACAAGTATAATGTTGTGTTGTGGAATCTATCATCAAAAGCAAAGTTAGTCTACTATGAAAAGGAAAACTTGGTTTACCTACAAACCATCTCGACTTGTTCTTGTTCACTTTCATCCTATAGGAAACACTAAACATCTCTCTAATTTCTCAACGTTTTTTCACACATTCTTCTCAATAACCTCATCTCCTCCACCGCATTTATTTAGGGACGTCACCCACTTTCAAGTTTCGAGTAGGTACTTAATCATATGAGTAGTACTCGCATCGTCTTTCGATACTACATATACTACTAATTTGAGTACTAAGAAGTATCGGTACTTCGTACGAGTAGGTACTGCCCAAATTTTAAGTGTTTGACTTTTTCTAACTATTTATTCTCTAGAGAAGTTTATTTATTTATTTATTTAATCTTTAAGTGAACAACAAATACATATAAATAAAAAAAGGGGCATCGTACAGATTATAAATCGTTGTTCACTAGGGCGAACTTATCGCAGAACTGCGATTTCTTCCAGTTAACCCCAGGAAAAAAATTGAATAAAAATATATGAAGTAGAAAATATATACATACATACATAGTTTAATTACTTACTTATAGATTGTCTAATTGTACTTATTCAAGTAAACTTTCCTTTTTTACTTACTTGGCATCGCAAGGAAGTAGTCGATTACAAAAAGGATTTGGTATCGGAAGAAAGTATCGATTACTTTAGTCGTATTGTATCGAAACGTCCCTACATTTGTTCCACCCTCGTGCTTTTTTTCCAAAGCCACACAATATACTAACATATGTACTTTTTTTTTAATCACGCGTCAAATTCGCCCACGCTTCGCTTTCATACATAAATATAGTTAGTCGTGATAGGTGTTTAAAGTCATGGTTAGTATAATATATAATATGGGTTAGAGAAATATTTTTCCAAATTAATTGTATCTACCGCTGAATAGGTAGACAGGTAATAATAATTGTTATAATAATAACATGTGCGTGATCGGATCAACCGCGAATCGAAAATCATTTCCAAATTAAGGCCACCACACATTGTCGGTTTGCAAATTTGGCGAAATGAAAGTGTCAACGTTCGATATGTTGGTTGATATTAAAATACTCAACTGGGACATTGTTCCTGAAAGAAATTGCGGTGAAAATCATACCTACCCTGTCTTTCAATCCAGTTTTTTATAAGGCTTCACTTCATACTTTGTAGCATACGAGTAGATAGATTGTGTTGTATCTGAAAAACTGATAACTCAGAAATGCAATTGAAATAATAGGCAACTTGAGTATTTTGAGCGAAGGTTCTTGGTGGAAGTTCATTGCATAATTAAATTGCAAACACCGTAATTAGTGTCTTCCACAGACTTGTGAATTCATTAAACAGGCGACTAGTTTACCGAAGTTTTCAAGCGTCCAATTTATCTCCGTTCTTATTTCTCATCCCTGAAGAAGCCCGCCACAGAAGAAGGGCGAAACGTTGAGTTTTATTACATCGCCCAATAGACTACGGCCATGCAGCCCGAACAATTTGGTTACTACGATTAACTGAGGTGGTCGGTAGCCTGGTTGGTAACGTGCTCGACTGTTAATCCAGTGGGTGCGGGTTCAATCCCCGACTTACTCCACTTCACAACACAAGCTTTTAAACTTTCTGTGAAGTGTGCAAGGATGTATTTGGGTTTATTTCGATAAACCCAGATTCATTAAAAAAAAACTGTTTGAATCATTCGCGTCAGGGAAATGTTTACCGTATCCTCTTGCGGTTAGTCATCCCGGTAAATTGAAAGAATGCGTGACGTCCAAGTTCGAAACGCTACATTTTGTGTTTATAGTCTCGCCCCCGTTTTCACCGACTATAGCTATTCCTGCTCCTAACTGGGTGGCTATCCTACCTACCAAAAAATCCTACCTAATTTACGTTTCACCAACAAATTTCCACTTAATTGGGACAAATCCAGCTAGGAAGATTTTTATTTGTAGGGTTGCTACATGTAAAACAAATTGATCAAAAGTAGTTATTTTTTTTAAACAATGCTTACTTTATAGAGTAAATAATACAACTTAAACATAGGGATTGTATTTGAAAAATATTTAAATATTAAATATCATTACAAAAATAATTTACAGTCGTTAAATAACCGCGTATTTTTATTTTTCATATTTCACACAAATATTATTACCTAATGGCAACACTAGACTTTGAGATTGACGCATGCGCGTTTAGGGTACGTGGTAAAATGAAAATGGCGCCTAACCGTAAACATTGTTTGTATGCAAAGTGTCATGTTATGATATTGTGTTCCGTTGTGTTCTAGGACTGTTTTGAAGTTATAAAATAACCCCAGGTCGGAAAAAAACACTACCTGATTGATAAAATTCAATGTGGCGGCCGATTACGTAGTTGGGTGAAGTTTAATATGACAGATCTTACCGTTAGGTGCCCAAATCTCGTTGCCTAAGATAAGTAGGATTCCTAGCCGTTAGGTAGGTATTTTCGCGTGGTGAAACGCAAATGTGGGCTAGGTGACTTTTATCTCTGCTATTCCTCACCTAACCAGTCGGTGAAAACGGGGGTCGGTGTTTTTGCCAACTACGAGTTAGTTTCGGAATGCTTGCGGAATATTTGTACAATTTGTATAATATTGTGTGTTGTTCATGTTATTATGTATGTTTGTATGTAAAATGTTTAGCCTATAGAATATTATAATATTACTATAGATAGATATTGTTTGTATCGTGTCGGTTTTGTAGTGAAATTAGTAGCGGTCGTGTAAAATGATATGGTTGCTGTATGTTTGAAACATTTTAGTTTAGTTGTATGTTGACTGCGAGTAATTTGTATCGGACGTATTATTAGTATTATCTATATATATTTAAATTTAATCATGTATAGATATTAATCTACAGTGTACAAGGCACTGAATAACATGGCACCACCGTCACTCTCCGAACTCTGCCAACCGGAGACTACCACGAGAAGACCTCTGCGCTCGGCAGCTACGGCAAACAACAGGCTCATCGAACGCAGCAGGGCTAATAAGTCCTGCTTCTACGAGAGAGCATTCAGCGTAGCCGGCCCTGTCAGATGGAACCAACTTCCCGTGGATTTGCGCAGCGACCAGACCGTCACAACTTTCAGGAGCAAGCTGAAGACGTCGCTCTTCAGGACCAGTTTCCCGCGCCCTTGAGATGGATAATCCATGAAACGGCGCCATAAATTATCCATTAATAATAATAATAATAATAATACAATTTTGCTACACAATGAACGGTGGGATGATTAGGATTGGTATACCCACTGGGGGTATACAACTGTGTAAATTTATACGATCTGATATATCCAAATCATTTATAAAAATGTCGTAATATACCTACTTTTGTATACCTAATGTAGATTTTTTGCGATCATGTTTTCTCCGGTAGGTGCTGAAGTCATCGCGTCGTCACCATCCACATGTCTCGAATACGTAATTAGAATAATAGGAAAGAATTACGTTGTCACATTTTTGTATCCTTATATTATAAATCTACATCAGCTCTAGTTTACACTAATTTTGTATTAATAGATACCTATATACTCTATTTATTTATTTATCAACGGCGTGAGTCTTCTACACAAATTATGGTTACAATTATTAAAGTTAACAATGTAATTAAAATCGTGAAAGTATGAAAGAAAGAAAAAAATACGTACATTACATATCATTTACCCACAAGCACACACATAATACACACGTAGAAAAAAGTAAAATAAGATAAACCAAGTGAACTGAAGCATGATAGACAGATAATAAGAAACAAAATGCTAGGCATAATGTTCCCTTAATCCCAGAAAAAAAGTTTCCGTTTCAGTGCAGGAATCTGCACATCACACACGTCAAATCTGTTGTTTCATTCATTATTTCTTGAGCCAAGTTCATCCAAAGGAATTCTAGCGAAAATCGTAAATCTATATTCGGTAGATATACCTACTGAAAAAAAAACAAATGAGGGAATCTTAGATGTAAAGATTGTTACAGGTTTATTGCTCCTTTTAATTGACCTGGGATACACCAGGGATGGAAGTTAGTACTATAGTATGCATTCGGAAATATTCCATCTGTGATATAAATACTGATTGTAATGTGTGTGTGTGTATAACATTGTGTTCTCTTCATTTGGTTTAATAATATTCCAGTTAAATTGTGCGGTTAAATTCGATTAGATTACCATTTAGTATTTAACGATTATTATTGTTTTATTTTAAACGAACCCACAATTATTTATATCGCTATACTATATGTACCTACCTATTGGATAATACAGATTTAGTATTATTTGTATTTAGATAAAGAATCGAGCCGTTACTGAACCTGCAACTATATAACACTAGTTGTAATCCGTCAAAAATGACGCGGTTTGCGGGTAGGCAGAGAAAACCAGATCCCCAGACTTTCCTAGGCTTTCGTATAATTATTCTACGTTCATTCTTATGGCAGGTACCTATTTAAGATTTTTATTTAGCACAGTGTTTTCTTTTCTTCTTAATATTTTGTATTACAATATTCACCAATTCAATTTTTAATCAAAATGTTTAAATTTAACATAAATGAGCTCGACATCTATCGATGACCACTCAAAAGATTTTTGGCTCGTAATTTCAATGAATACCAAAGGTTATGGACAACTGATATGCGTTATATTACGCAACATTATGTCAGTGAAAAACATGTGACACTAGACGAATTATTCTCGAGTAGATTGAAGGCGTTGTGATCGTAAAATGTTTTAAATTAGGTATATGCTCGTACATATTCGAACAACTTGCAAAAACCGCTACGGTTCTACGTTACATTCATACCAGGTTTCCACGAGAAATACGTAAGTGGATATTATTCTCGCATGTATGAATATGAATATTGAATCTATACCCACATTTTGAACATTTTCATATCGTTTTGCCTATACATCTGGGTTCAGTGTTGGGTAATATATTAGTATGTTATCGCTTTGTGGACTGCGTGTGGTTAAGGAAATAGGTATCAGTTAGTTAGCAAATTATTGTACTGTGGGCTGTGAAGAGGGCGAATCTGATAAGACGACGAATTATTTTTTTAAACGAATAATTGGTAGGGTAGATGCATTGAACCTTTATCTAGGGAATAACCGTAATAGATTTTTTTTTATCTTGTATAGATTTCGCAAAAAAAATAATTAAAAACACCTCTGACATTTTTTCCGAAAGACGGAAACTCGTTTCCCGAAAGTCGCGGAGTAAATATTTTTTCTTGTACTGATAATATGCATTAAAATCTAGGGAATAACCGTAAAAGTTTTTTGATAGACGCAAAATTAACCCCAAAAAATGGAAAAAAACGCTATTTTTACCATTTTATCATGCGATTGTCACGCAATTTTGAACCTTAATGCCGTGGGAAAAGACTGTGACGTCATTCCTGGTGCCATGCCCTTAAATTCTCTACCTAATTATTAATTATTATTGGTGATAACAGACGACAATCTTTGGTTGTCATTACCAGCTTAAGAGATTTTCGAATATCTATTTATGATTTTGTTGAACATGTAGGGAGCGAAAATATTTATATTTATTGAAAAGATAATTGGATATTTACAAATAAAAAAATTCCTTTGGCACGCCACAGGCATAGGTAGATTTCAAGTGATTTATTAATTTTATTAATTTTAAGAGTACATCTGTACAATAAAAACAATCACAATATTATCGGCAAATAAACCAGCGAAGTGATGAAGTAGTATGGATGTAGTTTATTCTTTGATTATCGAAGTACCGTATGACGAAAAAATATTTGATTAAGTACTTCAATAATCAAAGGAAGTACCTAATCCAATAATCAAATTATTTTCATTCCACACATTATATGGATTGGTACCGGTACCTAAGCACTAGAAATTTGAAAAAAAGATGTGAGTTCTTCTCGTATCGTGAAGCACTAAGACAACAAACACGCTAGTACCTATGCGGTAACTACTTACTAGATCTTTCGATCGATCAGTGTAGTCCGAGGAATTGAGCTAGACAAAATCTGACTTTTGATCTGTATTCCTTATTTAATGCCCTTTCGTACGATACCAGACACAGACCCTCACAATCATTGGATCCCCTCAGAATGATTGTTTTTGAATTTGAAGCCTTAAAAAGTGAACCTTCCTCTTAATGGATTTCACCCAATCTCCTATCAGTTCATCTACCACGTACCAAAAATCTACCACCCAAGTTTCACGTTTCTGTGACGCATAGTTTGGCCGCAAACGTGCGCACAAGAAAAGGGACATATATATGGCTTATATATATAAACTTTTAAACCAAGGTCGGATTCGGGTTCTCCTGGTCCTAATTAGTGATACTGAGTAGAAATTTTTCAATTCTGCGACATCACGGGAGAAACGAATAGGTAGAGTTCCTTTTGGAAATCTACCTAAAATAAAACTCAATTGGCAGAATCTTTATAGGTACTTCTCATTAATTTTCCATCCGTTTCAAAAGCACAACACTTTTATAGGTTATATGTATTTTGAGGTTTAGTTGTCTATTGTAAATTTGAACAAAGATTTATGTATCTATAATGCTAATACGACTTTATTTTTTTTACAGATAAAAGGAATCGTATCTTCAAAGACATCACTTATTAAATGAATAGAAACATTTGGATGATATTGTCAATGGGACAATAAACAATAATCTGATATCTACTGATTTTGATTGATGACTGTCTAAATATACTTACGATAAATTGATAGAGAGCTTATCGAACAAGTCTCTATCTGTGTTATGAACTGGAATGTAATAATACTGTCGCTGTATCTACAGTTCAATAAGTATAGATAAAAATAATCATTAATCAAACATTATTTAAATGACATCACAGGATTACTTCGTACTACACAGTGTTTCGTTGTAGCCGTATTCGTGTTATGTGAAAATCAGTGATTTATGTAAGGTGTTAATTGTGAAAGTGTTAGAGAAATAAGCAATTGTAAGTGGTTTTTTAAACAGTGTTAATAAAATGTTTAAAAGTAGTGGATGAATACCTTACTTGCGCAATATAATAGAGTTTTTTGTTTTGTTTAAATATTATTATTGATGTTGTTTACGTCTGTGTTTAATGGAATGAAACGGCTGCTGTGTGAGGAGTTAAAATAACCGGCAGTAAAATAAATATAAATTCCTACTAATAATATTCGAGGCGTATTAAAAAACCGCACAATTCAATTACGTCAGTAGAAAAGTGCGGTTTATTGTTTGTGACCGTTGCATATCGTTCATAATTATAACCGCAACTCGAAAAGATTTGTTGTTTTATTAACACACATCACTAAAGTTATTTATCAAAGTGCCTCATTGCGGTGTAGGTGCGTACTGCGTACATTGGATACATTTTCCAATAATATTCGTGTGTCGGTGTTTAGTGAATTCCAATAAAATTAATTGAGTGCTATGTTTCAGTGAAGTGTTGTGTTAGCTCAGTCTGATGAGGCAGTGGAGAAGAATTTAGTATTATTGTTCTCCTAAGGAATGTATCCAGGTGCTGGAGCCATGAACGCGGCCGCAGCGGCAGCGGCTGTAGCCGCAGCAAGACATCCGGTAAGTCACTTCATTTACTTCATAGTTGCGGTAGTAAACTGTTTACTATTGATAGAATTGAGCCGAGCCTTGAGCCCACCTCTTAAAAATATTTTGCCAAGAAGTGCGGGTAAAGAGAACGCTATATGCGCCTGTGCTACCCGGGGATGCGGAGGGCCTTAAGCCCGTGGGAGTCCTTCAATGTATTGATAGAATTGTGCACCATTTTTACAATTTATCTTCAGTATCAAACAATAAATAATGCTGAAAAAGCTAGTAGATACTAATATGCATTAGAACTTAGAAGCAGCAGGTAAAAATATAAGAAGTATGTGGTATTTAATTCCTTAATTAATTCTCATTGCAATAGTGTTATTAGCTACCTAGATAGAAATTTAAATTTACCTACTTTTTTTTGCCTTCGCCGTTGTATCGTTTAAACCTATACTTGGTGTCATTTCTAGCCAAGTGTTTTTATCTTACATGTAGGTGTATCTACCTAATTCCAAAAGAACCAAAATCTCAGCTTCTATGTATGAATATTTGCAAATTCAAGCCCCGTCTGCAACCGTTTTGAAATCATAATGAAATGCGCATACGTTTGCACCAATTCATCCAGTTCAAGGAACACATAAGATACCTATACATTATCTACCATACCACACATTACATTACCTATAGAATAATAATGCATTGTGATTTGTGCAGGCACGATTCTAAGTCGTTTCATGGGAAGATATTATCATCCACATAATAATAATTGGAACTTCTTAGAATTGATTTGTTAGCACTTGGATTCTGCTTATTTTTACCATCTATCAATATTAGTTAACTAGGTACTTTATTGCAAACTGTTACGACATTTACAACTTAATTTTAACTTCGTACCTATACAATATAACCAATATTTTCTACAATCAGTAATACCTACATATATGTTTCCAACATTACATACATACAAGCCCGATGATACATATATGGTATCTACACTTATAATAATTTAGGTACTATATACAATACATATTACATACTTACCTATATCCGATATCGTAAATTGATGCATAAAGTATGCCTTACGTCACAAATGCAAATTGGTCAGGACTCAGGGAAAACCAAACTGTGCACATTCATTAGACCTAGGTAAAAGTAAAATATTCCAAATGTTATTTATAGATCTCCATCCCCTCACGTCACTCCCTAGCTTCCGTCACATTCACACAATTTATAACACATGCCCTCCGATTTCTTTTACTCGAAACGCGTCAGTCTTTGAAGATCTCGTCGATGTGGTCGGTTCAGGCCAGTCGCAATTTAAAGATCTACCTGTGATCATAAAAAAATAGTTGAATTTTAACCGATATTACTAAAATCTCCATCCAAGAGCATAATTCATTGACTTGTAGGTAGATATGGCCTACATACCCGCATCTACTTAACTAAGTACCTAAGCTACACAAACTGATATAATCTGTTAACCCGCGTAGGTAGGTACAAAAGGCGTCTGTGGTTATCATAATATGTATTATTGATTATAATAAGTATGTTGTTTCACACAAGTAATTATTATACTAACATTGTTTTTTTATTGAGAAATTAATAATTCTCACCTACTCGTATCATGTAGGCGTCGATATAATAGTAATAATATTATTACATAGAAATCTACACACAATATAAACCCAAACATCCGCCCACATTCCGGACACCAACGTGCCGACTTATTATTATAAGTAACTAGCTGAGTTACCCGTGCTTCGTAACGGCAAATTTTACCAACTAACCCGGCATTTTTCAATGCTTAGATTTCTGATTTTTCTTTTGGAGGACTTTGCTATATAATCTGCAGAACATTTGGATTCCCCCGTTCCAATGGTGTCAACAACCATGACTTGACTTCGCTTGAGCTCGAAAAAATATGACATGAGATCCGCACTCCTTTTCCAACGCCCTTTCATACATGCCCTTTCATGGATGCCCTCATCATCATGGCATCTCCTAGGAAAAGCTTTTTCTCCAAAAACTGGCAACGTTGTTATCCTAAATTTTCGTAGCAATCCATAGTTAAATGCGAAAGTTATACGAACACTTACAAAAATCAGACTTTCCTTTATAAATATAGATATATACTAGTCGGCACCCGGTAAAATTCACGGAGGTTTAACATGCTTAATAAGTCATCACCGCAATATATTCGTAACTAATAGTAATAAAGTATAAATTTTATTGTTCTTAAAGAGAACCTGTGTACCATTATGCAAAAGGAATATACAGTAAATATTTTTTATTCGTGTGATTAGGTAGGTTCCTACAAATAATTTTGGCTGCAAATTATGGGCTTCTATATTAATTTCAATCAAAAACGTGTGCCGTGCGTAAATTTTTACCAAAGATCACTTTGAGAACTTTTGTATTAAATACATAATTGATGATTAGGATTTATGTTGCGGCGTCACTTTCCTAGGACACCCACGCTACCAATGTTTATATAATGTGAAACAATTGAATTACTATATTACTCTAATCGAAATGCTTTTTGTTTGTTGTGTTCTTTTATTTATATCGTCTGTAGGTATATGTTTTTTTCTGTTTTGTAGTCTTTATTTTACAATTCTAATTCATTCTTATTTCATTGCTATAACTACTACATAAGACAATAAGATAAGACAACGCTGAACAGACGACAATCAGAGCAAAGTTGACTTAAAATGTATCGAGTTCGTCTCGAGAATTTTCGGGGTTGCAGTTTCAAATCTCAGTCACTCCACAAACATTTTTATGGACCTTGATAGATGAGCATTTATATCAACTTTCCACTTGGTTGAATATTCAGCCTTTTATGCAAAGATATTTCTAAGGAAAAAAATGAACAACTAATAAATTTTTTTTTATGTGAATACTTATTTAGTTTTTCATATTTTTTTCTTAACAATGGACTTCCTCCAAGTACCAACGGTCGAAAACATCGAGGTTAAAGAAATTTGTCTTAGTTAACGGCGCTCGCTTACGCCCAGACTTCTGTTTTTCTTCAGAACGGGACAGTAACGGTCAGCGAAAAACTATCCTCAAAACTCTACACGAAAGTTCACTCCAAACACGTAATTTCAATAATTCCATACATTTCTCACCCCAATTATAAGAACCGATAATTAAGTTTTACCTATGACACTGTAGGGTGTTTTAATATTATAGGTGAATCTACTTAATCAGTATGTAGTTACATAGGCTCTTTTAGTTGGGAAGTAGTTAGTTAACAAGTATTTCATATTGATATCTCTGTGATGAATTATTTACTCGTGTTTGGAGGGTGGTTTAAACACGAGATAGTAATAAGTAGTTAAACTACTTACTTCCCCACTCTATAGTCCAAGAGCCCGCTGCTTAATTTATGACGTATCTGTTTTTTGATCGAAATGTTTTTTTTTTTTTTTTTAATATTGACAAAAACTTTATTGCAACAATAATAACAATATTAACATACACATACATTGTAACAACTGTGAAACATTTACTAATTACATCAAGCAGTGTACAGTATGCATGTTGATATACAGAGTCACGCCAAACCTTATCCAGGTTTGTCGGCGCGTACTCATTACATCAACATTGCACACCACAAAAATACTCATAGGTATATAACATATATAGGAAAACAATGAGAAATGATTATGTATAAATAAAGTTACATTTTTGCAACCATTCTTTTATGAGTTTCTTTACCATATGTTTACTCTTACAGTTCTTAATGGTAGTCGGCAACATGTTTAACAATTTGGGGACATTATAGCTCAGGGTACGTTTACCATATTTGTTATTACATTTGGGTATACAATACCCATCATTCACTCTAAATCTAGTGCTGTGCTCATGTTGCGGTACTATTTTGTATTCATCATTTTGAAACTGGTCTACGATAATTTTATTCCAAAACAATCCTTTGGCTGTCAAAACATTCAATTTTTTAAAATATTCAATTTTTAAAAAAAAATGTGGTATAAATGATAGCTTACCAATAGGGTATTACATCGCACTAGGGTTGCCTATCAAAATCCTGCCGCAACCCCCCCTGCCCCCCCCGAAAAGGTCCCTCTTCGCGGTTTTTCGCATTTTGTAGGAATATGGTAAGAGATAGAAGAAAGTAGTCAATGACAAAAATAATCCTTGCTAAATTCTCTACAAAAAATGTCAAATCAATATTATCGTAGAACTAGCAGTTTACCCGCAATGGCCGGTCCAAAACCGAAATTAATTTAAAATACTAAAAAAACGTATTTAAACTTAATTGGTTGAAAATTGATAAGAGCTACAGGAAAATAGTCGGAAAACGAATTAATTACCATAGTCTTAGCTACAAAACGAGCTATAACTTATGTTCATACATCTAATAATTTCGGAGTTATTACAATAAAACTCAGTGACGAAAATTCTTAATATTTAGTTTTTCATAAAATAACCTGTGATATAGCGCCGCAGGCCAAAATTTTTTTTCCATAAAATGTTAGTAATAATGGGTGGAAGAATGTGAAAGAAAAAAAATCAAACTTTTTTTTTTATTTTTTCAAAAATTATCCTGTTTTTTGACCGGCCATTACGGGTAAACTACTAGTCCTATGAAAAAATTGACTAAACGTTTTTTATAGAGAATTTAGCAAGGATTATTTTTGTCATTGACTACTTTCTCCTATCTCCTACCATATTCCTATAAAATGCGAAAAACCGCGAAGAGGGACCTTTTCGGGGGGGGCAGGGGGGGTTGCGGCAAGATTTTGATAGGCAACCCTAGTGCGATGTAATACCCTATTGGTAAGCTATCGTTTATACCACATTTCGATCAAAAAACAGATACGTCATAAATTAAGCAGCGGGCTCTCGGACTACTACCACTTGTTTATTTATGAACACACACTTCTCACAATATTGTATACTCAATAGTACGAGTAACAAACCACGCACGCAACACTATAACAATCTTTTCTGCGGTTGACACGTGATCCTCGTACCAGTGGTTTTCAAATGTAGCTCTCCATTTTTTTGTTAAAATATAAACATTATTGTTGGTAATACGAGTATAACGTAAAACTTAAAAAAAATGTTGTCGTTGACATTTCAGAGGGCGGCGCCCACTTCTCACTTTTTGATTTTGCAGGAATCCCCCCACCCCGCTCATCAATTTTTGTAGTCAAGGTCATTATTGGATAAAAGAAAAATTAGAGCAAGGGGGGGGGGGGAGGGGGAAAGTCAGGCCTGTTCCTATGAAAAGTGTAAATCCGACTCTGCTGCTGATGCATGTTTGAATACCGCTGTAATAAGGTGAGTCGTATTAGTCTGGGTACTCAGACAGGACGACACGTGCAGCTTTTCCACCAGACACTCTCATTAGTCGAGGGTACAGTGTATATTGTATATTGTATTGTAGACACCCACCATTTTTTTAAGTAGGTACATAACTATATTGAATTAGGTAGATGTAATTGCGTTATGGATTTCAACAAACTTGGTACTTTGGTGTTCAAATTGATGTAGGTATAATTAATAAATACGTCATTAGTATAGGTACATATTATTAACCGCGTACCTGGCATAATGATTAACGTCAATATGTATTAATAAAATTGTAATAAAACAATTAATGACTTAAGTCAGTCTGTGTCAAAAGGTTGAGGTTCGTTTAACGTTTTTTTTCTATTATTATTGAACTGTGTTTGAACTTGGTATGTTTTTTTACACCTGTCGTTCCAGCTAGTTTTTCGTTAATTAATAACCTAGTTTTATGTTTAACTTTTTACAATCGTTATCTAATGAGTGTCAGTTTATCTACTTACTTATTCAAAGGTATTTAAAGGCATTATTGGCACAAATTTAAAAAAGAAGATCCCAGAATTTAAGTAATTCAAATGCCTAAAAATGTACATTGTATAAACATATAATCATATGAATCAATAAAAATAAAATACGTACTCTTAAAAATGAATAGCATAATCAAAATGACGTTCCCACCAAGTATTTGATTGTTATGTGGTATGAAAAAGGTTAAACACGAATACTGAAGATAACAATCGATTTGTTTCGCCGATTATATCCGCACCAGTGACCATATTATATATTTACATCCTTTTTAATCCAACGTTAGTCCTCCCTTAACTGCAGTATGTCCATAGGATTGATCGCGTCCTTTAGCACCCCATTTTTTAACACTGGCAACCCCATTAAGGGAATTGGCAATAGGGGGGGACGATTATTTATATTATTATATCTGGCACAGCCATCAGCTGCCGTGGCTACCTCTGTCTACCTCCATTCGATGCGAGGGGACGTTTTTTTCTTCTTTTTTATTACAAACAACCTCGACAAACGAAAAAATAATTGCAGAGGGGATATTTTTACGATGTTCGCAACTTAAAATACCTATCTCTTTAATCATTAATAAAGCATTAGTGACTGTAAAATCTACTTTTGTTTATTTTATTAGATAATTGATAAGTGCCTACTGTATTTTTAAAAAGGTAGTTTAAGCGTGTTTTTAATTTTGTTCTTTAAAGAGAATTAAGTAGGTACTTACTACTTACCTAATTTTTTTTCATTTAATTTGTTTTTTTTTATTTAAATTGAAAATCCATTCAATAGAACAAAATTTGTTTCTACCTACTGTGTTTATTTATTTAGTATGAAAATTAACTATCACACTATAAACCCACAAACTTTAAGAAATAAAATAAATATCCACGTGTTTGAGTCTTACACGTGATACATAACATCATGTATTTGTGGACACGTTGTATTTTTGCTTACTGCATCGTTGATATTTGTATTTGAGAATCTATATGTACCCACCTGTGTAAAAAATATGCTGCTATCAACGTCTAATAAATAAAATTAGGCAGTAGTATTTAATAATAATAATACATAAATTATTACAGACCTACATACCTTTGTATGTACCTAATATTTACTAAATGATATGTGTGGGTGGTGCATGTGGTAGGTAAGTTTATATAAGAGATGCCACGAATAGTGATTTCGACGAATACCGAATATTCGGCTAGGCTCTCGGCCAAAACACCGAATATTCGGCGGCACTTCCGAGCTGCATCATTGAAGTGCGTGCGGCTGCTACGCCGTGGGCCTTGTTTCATTTACGAGTAGGTTATATAACAACGCACATTATTTGTTGATTGTTACGAGTAGGTACATCAAATTGTGTTACTTATAGTGTGTAATGTGTATATCTTGGGGTCCTATATGCTGTCATTGGGCTTCGGCGCCCTGAATTGTACTCAGCCAAAACTGAGGGAATCGTCTTGAAACTAAAGACAGTGATAGATGAAAGTATGGACTACAGATTGGCTGTTTTAGAATTACAGGATTTGGAAATTCTTTGAATAAAAAAATATTCCTAAAGTACCCCTAAAATTTACGGGATCTGAAGATAATCCGTTTAGTTTTTCAGATATAAAAGTGTAATTTAGCCTAAATACTGGTAATTATAATCTTAACAAATCAGCTGTTTTAGATTTTTAAATGTCTTCTCAGGTTTCTTTTAGAAAGGTATCACTTTGTCGCTTACGTTATTCATATTTCGCGCTAATATTCTCATACAAAATTTGAAAAAGTTGAAGCAAAAATAGAACGATTTTTGCTTAGTGCATATGCCCCCTTAAAAAAATATCACTCTTTGTTCTCGAAAAGCTTTAATGCGAAATGGCACCGTTTAATAAAAAAATCACGTGTTGGTGAATATTATGAAATTTGTAGTGAAGATATTCTATATATTATTGTATTTGTAGTGAAGAAGTATTCGGTATTCGGCCGAATACCGAATGGTAGCCGAATATCCGTGGCATCTCCAGTCTATATATACATTACATAAATATGTAGGTAGGTAACTGTGTAAATGATGAAAAGTGTTTGTTCAAACAAGTTTGAGTAAAGATAAATATTAGCCCAGTAAAGTATCTCGATGTATGTACATATTATGCTAAGTAAATAACTCACTTGAGTGAGCTCTAATATTAGATATATACGATACGCATATTATGTAGTACGTATTACCTACTTACTTACCATCTGCCTATCTATACATAGTACGTATACCTACTCGTGTATTATCATTTAAGGGCATGGCATCAAGAATGACGTCACAGACTTTTCCCACGGCATTAAGGTTCAAAATCGCGTGACAATCGCATGAAAAAATGGTAAAAATAGCGTTTTTTCCATTTTTTGAGCTTAATTTTGCGTCTATCAAAAAACTTTTACGGTTATTCCCTAGATTTTAATGCATATTATCAGTACAAAAAAAAATTTACTCCGCGACTTTCGGGAAACGAGTTTCCGTCTTTCGGAAAAAAGATCAGAGGTGTTTTTAATTTTCTTTTTGTGAAATCTATACAAGTTAAAAAAAATCTTTTACGGTTATTCCCTAGCCAAAGGTTCAATATATCTACCTTATTTTGTTCCAAAGCATATTTAGTAACGGTTGTCGAGATATAGGAGGTTTCCCGTTTTTACAAATTTTTGAAATGTCGGTATGCACACTCTTAAGTAGATAGATAATGTTAACAATAAGTTTGAGCACATGAAATGATAAAATAATAGGTATGTCATCCTGCGTACCTATTATGAAGTAGGTACCTATTTATTTTACTGTGATGACTAATGTGGTATAGTCTAGTATCTAGTCTGTACTAAGTCGAGGCCTCCATTTAAAATGCACATACAGTCCGTGTCTATGTGACATAAGGAACTCGTGACGTCACACCTTGTGGTTGCGAGGTCAAACGCTGTTTGTGTTAGTTGTGGTATAAAAAATTATGGAGGATATACCAAATGTTTGTCACCCGGAGATGTGTGACATTACGCTAGTGGTTGGTTGCCCTGCTGATGATGAGCCTCGTTATTATATCATGACGGCCTCCCTTCACTTTTGGTAGGTACTTTCCTAACCACCTCAATAAGATTAAACTCTTTGACATTAGACAGATATATGTAACAGGTTAGTGAATAGTCAGTTCTCAAGTATCTAGGCCTGTGGAATAATCTATTCGATAGTGACCTGACGTACATCATTGTTTTGGACAGCGCAGCATTTGAATAGTTTAGAGAAATTATCAAAGTAGGTAAGTCTAAGTACCAAATAGGTTATAGGGAGGTACTACTGTGAGTGTGGATAGATAGCATCAGGTATAATGTTATTAGCATGCACTATGTGAATGTTACCTTTACCTAGGTGTAGATTGGTTTATGTTGGTACATGTGTAGTGTAGATACATTGAATGGTATGTTTCATGTAATTAGTGTCTTGTTTACACATATTGCGTTGTGCAGTGTTGTATGCACGCCGCACGGTATCTTACATTGTCTGCTATGCTATCTAACTACAACACAAACCGCATTACACACTACACATACTGTTGTACTTGTAGACATCCTATTGCCTGTTCTATTACTATTATTACCTAAGTACCTATCTTATAATATCAGGTCACGGAAATAGTTTAATCGCTACCTACAATCTAACTTCTTCTTCTTCTTAATATAGGCCTTGTGGCCTGTTATGAAGATGGATTAGCCTCCTGCGATGTCTACTCCTAACTGTTAATCCAACTCTTTGGTGGTCTGCCCGGGAGCCGTCTGCCCTGGGGTTGGCCGCGCAATGCAATGTGAGGGAGTCTGCATGGCTCCATTCTCCTCACATGTGCATACCATTGTCTTCTCCGTTGCCTCCCCCATCTAACGACATCTTCGATCTCGCACATTTCTTCTGGTATTCTGGTATTTCTTATTCTACCTCGGAGGCTCTTACCAGATATTCTCCTGAGAGTCTTCATTTCCGACACTCTTAGCGCATTTTTCGTTATTGCGGTGTCTTATGACTGGTCGTTTTACACTGGAATTGATGAATGTTACTCAAGTGTAAAGTGATCACATTAACCATCAGGCAACGATCAGTCATAAGTCTGATGGAAAGTCCATCCTTTGCTGTATATCTGGTGAGATAACTCCATCTTACAATACAACAATTTTTTTCTTGTGTTCTTCTCTTATCTCTCTCTTTCTTCTCTGTTTCATTTCCTCTTTTCGTTACCATTTTGAAATTACACGAAGCATTTTGTAATCAATATGGAGTAATAAATGTAGTAAGATGACGAAATTAGTCCTGACGATTCCATCAAGTGCCTCAAATAAGGACTACGGATGATTAAAAATAAAACAAGGGTGACGGGTCTTAAGAATACGATTCCCACCGAGTGACCTTTTTTATTTATGATGATAAAATAATAGACATAATGCGATAAAAAAAATGTTGACCCTAGGTTCCCCTTTACAGAAAAATATTACTTGTCACTACAAGTACCGTGTTTAGGTAGGTGTATTATATTCTTGATTGTGCAAATTGTTTGTAGGTGAGTAGGTATATATGTATATGAACATATCCCATTACACCTGTGTCCATTTGAATTTACGCAAGTGTTTTTCAAAAACTACAATTTATTAACTTCGAGAGTAATTTATGTATTTGCCTACTTACATTAATTAATTACGATTAGTTAAACACTGAATTCAGAATCAGCAAACACTTATATGTAATTCATGTCTACTCGTATGTGTGTCCCGCTGAGAAAATTCTTAATACACGGGATCTCTCATAATCATGCAAACAGAAACATGTATATTTGCGTCTATCATCAAGGTTTAAATACCTATCGTTAAGATAGGTACCTGCTTATTTATTAAGTCTATATTTTAGAATAGATCGCGAACGAAACTGCGGTTGACAAGCAACTGAAACACTAGGTTTTGTATTGCCACCTGTGTGGCAGGCTTTTCAAACATTAATTGTTCAAAGTATGTCGCCTGAAAAAAACTTTCCATACCGAGTGTATTTTTTCAATCAACTCAAAATGGTTGCATAAATTAGGGGCCCATATTACATATTATAGAGCTATTACAATCGTGGATTCGATTCTTTACGATACAAGTGATTGGATCATGACACGAATTGTGCACGACACCAGACAAGTAGAGTGTTGAAATCCATTTGGTTTTGCAATATTTTCAGGTCCAAAAAGTTAGGAGATTCGAATGGACTTTTCAGAAATCGAGTTACTATAGAGAGAATAGAGAATTTGGAAATTTCGTGAAGGGAGGCAAATATCCGACACTGAACTAGTGAGGGCTGATGATGATCAGTGCCTATGATGTTGCATACAATTTATTAATTCAAAACGATTTTTCTTTATTATTAAAAAAAAGGTGAGGCTCCTCAGATTGCCAACAAACAATACACGTCTAAAGGTAGGTAGGTAGGTACCTATCTAATTTACAAAAAACAAACTCAATGGTTCATATCTTCTCATAAGCCAACAGAGTCACGCGGTTGTTTCGCTTCACTTCATGAATAATTCATCGCAAGTTTTTTTCCCCGACATGATGGTTGTATATTATTTTTCTTCTTTGGGTCTCTCAGACATTGTTTATTTTTAGGCGTGGTAGCTAATTTGTTATTCACAACGATTTAAATGTAATATTGAATGTTGAGTATTATTGGTAGATGGTTGGCGCAGTTGGTTGGAGCGTGGACTTCTGATCAGGAGGTGTCAGGTTCGAATCTAGGCGCTGACGATAAATTCTGCTCTTCACGATACAAGCTTTAAGCTTGTTATGAAGTGTGCAGTAAAGTATTATACTAGTATCACTACTAATTATACTAGTACTTATACCTAATTCGCCCTTTAACGTTCTTCGTTCTTTTAAAATTTTTGATATTTTAGCTAAATAAAATGAAACGTTATATTTACAAGTTTTTATACTATAATTATTGTAAGCATATCTGTTGTTAAACTCTCTTACAGTGAACTTCCACCTAGAATCTTCGGTCAGAACACTCACACAATTATTTCATTGATTTGAAGTCTAATTAAATATCTAAAAAGTATGTTGCTAGGAATATTGTTAAATGCCATTAGATCAACCTACATAACAAGGTATGTTTTACGAGTATAAATATATATTACCCATTGTATCATAAATGATAATAATAAAATTAGGTATTCCTCTCCATTTAATGGTTAAGTAAATAATAAATAATTATTATTGTAAAGGCAAAGGTCATCATGTCTCCTCATTGGCTGACCTCTCGTGATTTGCAGAATAAATAAATAAATAAGCAAGTAATAAAATAATATTTATTGCTCATTAAGATAATTTGTATTGTATATTCGATGCATATAAAGTTAATTGAACACTTCATTCGTTTTTATCCAAATTTGCACAACTTTGATTGCATGAATTAGATTCTGTCTTACGTAAAATAGATTACTCAAAAACATTTCAAACATCACAAACAAACACACACAATAAATTCTTTTCGCAGTTTCCACATTAAGAAGAATCTGCCCTAGACCGCTTCGTTTAAAAATTTCCGCAGAGGCTATGAGTAGCAACTTTCGTTTTCATAAGACTGTGGCATCATATAAAAAAAAAAAAAAGTTTTTATGACTTCGCATTCTAGAACTGTTTTTCGCGGTCTACCAAGCGATATCAAACACGACCTTCCGGGGCTCTTGGATTCATGCATTCCAATGACGCCTCCCACTAAGAATAGACAGAATCAAAATTCGTAGAAAGATATGAGTTCTACTCGTGAAGCACGTTCGTGAGATACCAAACACGGCGGTATATGCAATAACTGGATCCTCTCGATCGCTCGGAGTCTTCCGAGGCTTGAGCTGAACAAAATATGACTTACGATCTGGTTTTATTTTTCAACGCCCTTTCATATGATACCACACTCACCCCAGACCCGAGGATCCCCCTCAAACGTCTTAGATCTTTTTTGTCTCTGGAGTATGGCTGATCCAATGTTCAATACCGTATTGTCACTGAATTTACGTTGGTTTGCAAAGTTTAAGGTTTTTAAGTAGTCAAAAAAGTCGTTGAAAAATCGAATGCAAGATTTGCGCACAGACAAATAAACAACGGAGTGAAGTTAAGTAAAATCTTGCAAAATAACAACTGTTAACATTTATTGTAACTGATGTTTTAACGATGAGTGCAAAAAAAAACCTTAATAGGCACTCATATATGGAGGTATGTATGTATAGATAATAATAGGTCATTATTTACCTACACATTATAGGCAGGTATTTGTATAGGTACTACCTACATAATATGATCTTATTGCAAAGTTCAGATTTAAACCAATTAGGTACAAATTGCTTGAAGCGATGGAAGGAATCACCACTATGTATGATGGTACCAATACTACCTAATGACTCACTAATAAATTGCTGTATACCTACATAGTCATGATGGATACCTGCCTGTATAGTGTAGAACTATATCCATCCTCATCACAGAATAATGACTGTATAGATGGGATCTGATGCTTTCGTTTTATGGGAATTTCGTTATTTGGTTTATTTTTTTGTTACAAATAAATCCTAGAGAAACAAGGTAAATGGATCCAGAAGAATTTATTACTTAATAATTTTGCCAATTTTGCTTCTGTCCATACCATCACACCATTAAGTAGTATTGCCAAAAGTAAAAACTGGAAGTGAAAGCTGTGTCGATCAATTGGGTCGAATGCATTATTTTACGATTTTTTTGCAGCACTTATTTGCCAGACTTGTTGGCACACGCCTAAAGTAACTTCGCAATTTCCTTGCCACTGGCTTACCTTTAAATTTAAGTGCGTGAAATTGTATTCTTTAATCGTTTTTAATAGGTACATGTTTTCTGTTGCCGTCTGCTAAAACCAAAAATGAAAACAAAAACAATAAAGAAATATCGACGTAGGTGAATGTATTCAGCTGTTATCGCAAAGAAAGATATTTACTGGGTTAAAAAAAACATTTCGCCTTGTATCAGGTACATAAAAGTTTACGTAAAGCACCTTACGTAGATTCGCACATCCGTGATTCATAATAATAAGTTGTACATTGTAGAGGTGTAGTAATGTGAAACTCTGCATCGCACATTAAATATTATATTACTTATTATGATTGTATTGTGATGATTATAATCGATTATCTAGACAATGTAACATTAACTCTTATTATTACATCAATTTATGTTACACTAATTGTAATATAATGACTCTTGTATACAATCTCTCGTCATTTCACACACTATAATACTAATAATAGTACATCTACATACATTGGTTGCATGTCATATGACGATATCACATATTAGATAGATACAAAATCGCATGTGGTCAAAACTTTTTTCTCATGTATCACTCATGACTGTGTGCTTTGCCTTTTAAAAAAGTGAGAGAAAAAGAAAACCTTCTTTCTCAACCTTTCAGATGCATTGTTGAATAATAAATGAATATACCTATAGGCATCTCTTTTGATCTTCCACTACTTTCTGTCTTGGGTAGTGGCCACATTGCATCCGTCTTCTTCAGTTAATATTTTTTATATCATCAGGCTCAGGTCACTTTGTTTTTAGTCGCCATTCCTTGATGCCTTTGATCTGTCGTGATTCGTGGAATTTAGCTATTAGTTCATTAGCCCAGCTTCATTTCAAAAACTACATAAGACGAAATCGCATAAAATTATACCTAATCGATATTATTTAAAATAAAAGTGATTTGTGTGATTTTGACTAACTGTGCTATGCGATTCTGCCCTGACATGAGATAAGTGTGCAATGCGTACAGGTACCTCAGTTGTATAAAATATCATTATCCGTATTTTTTGTATTAGTTTAGGTACTCAATGGCTACTAATGACTGATTTAATTATTTCACACTTCCAGTATCTATCTTGTTCATCATATCTAGGCTCTTATTTCTTATCAGTGTTTTGTTCTTTATGGATTGTTTTTCGCTGAGCGTTTTTATTGATTCTTTGTGGTTCTATAGTGCTATTCACTCACACTTTTTAACACACAGTATATGTTATATCATAATATCCCTATCTCTATGTGTATCTATCAACATACCTACTCGAATTAGTACCTACCAATTCTAATATGTATATCTATATCTGTTTGACAATTCAAATTAGAACGATCCCTAGTCGTGTCCTGTCGTGCGATAATCGCCCGGGTAAACGATCGGCGAATAACAAATATGCAGAGGCTAGGCCATCGTCCAGTTTTTTTTAACCCGTCGTGAATTTTCTCGGGTATCAACTAGTATGTATGTAAGTATGCTTATAATATAAAAAGTGTACCTACACAATCCAGTAGTTGGTACTGTTGGTAGCGTGTTGTAGTGTCCTTCACACCACTTAACTCGTGCATTCTCTCTGCATATTGCAGATTGCACTCCTTGTCACGTCATCCGGGACCTGACAAAAGCCCATAAGAATATTGCTCAACATGAATTAATCCCAAAAAAGGCGAAAGCCCTTGAGAAATTTGCTCAAGGTACAAAAGCTCAAATCAAATATTGAAAATAAAATTTATTGTAGGTATCTATTAGCATACGATTCCTTTCAGTGTGTTAGAAACTACTGTACATATGAAAATAATTTGAATACGTACTTCAATAATCAAAGGAAACTACCATAGATTATTATGTGGACAATAATTCATGAAAGTCTGTCAGCTGTTTTCCAAGAAGAAATCTAATTTTTTTTATGACAAAGAACTAAGTTTTGACAAAGAAAATAAGTGTTAGATTTTAGTACCTATTTATTGTTGAATTTATGTTTTGTGACGTAATATGTGAAACTTTATTAAACCAAATAAATAAATAAATACCTAGATTAGAGCATAGATAAGAAAGTAAGCGAATAAATAAGTGGATCTCAAATGGGATAGACAATAAAATAGTCAATATTTTATAAATAATGCATCTACTGAAATCCAACTAGAAAGTTTTGACTTTTATCCCTTGAGCAAATTTCTTTCAAAAATCTTTTTTGGGCTTTGTTCATGTTGAGCAATATTCTCATGGGTTTTTCTCTGGGAACCCACGCAATCCTGCCATACCATACCGAGAATGTAGTAGGTAGTGTAGGTAGGTACCTGGGCCTGGTACAAGGCAGCATTGTGCGCCGATCCCATCACATGCATATTTCATTATGTTTTTTTACTTCTTTCATTTTGTATGCAACAATGCAGCTCTGTATTGTTTTAATCATTAGCGTCATGTGTAGGATTATTATTCAGCTTTATCACATGTGAGAGATATATGTATGTAGGTCTGTAGGTGTATTCTGAGAGAGATATTCGTTCGTTAAGAGTATGCATACCGACATTTCAAAAATTTCTAAAAACGGGAGACCTTATATCTCGACAACCGTTACTAAATATGCTTTGAAACAAAACAGTGTAGATGCTTTGAACATTTATCTAGGGAATAACCGTAAAAGGTTTTTTATGTATTGTATAGATTTCTCAAAAAAAATAATTTGAAAAACACCTCTGATCTTTTTTCCGAAAGACGGCAACTCGTTTCCCGAAAGTCGTGGAGTAAAATTTTTTTGTACTGGTAATATGCATTAATATCTAGGGAATAACCGTAAAAGTTTATTGATAGACGCAAAATTTAGCCCAAAAAATGGAAAAAAATGCTATTTTTACCATTTTATCATGCGATTGTTTACGCGATTTTGAACCTTATTGCTGTGGGAAATGACTGTGACGTCATTCGTGGTGCCAAGCCCTTTTAAGTGTTTAGAGTGTTTACACTGTACGGTTTTGGTGCAAGATCGTTGTAATAATAAACATTTGTGGAGAAATTCTAAATATTTGGCGTTAATTTATCTAATCTTATACATTCGTGGTTTTACACACTTAGATCTAATGATCAACAATTTCGCACATTATATTTTTTGTTTAATAAGCATAGGGGAGTCTGGCGTTCTGTTCTCTCTACCTATCTCCTAAGGGACGCGGCGTGAAAGATAAAAATTGAACCACATAACCGATTCCTATCTATATAAATTAGGTACCTGCTTAATATTTCTTCTATTTTTATAAGTGTGGTCCGTGGTGTTAACTCAGTCATACAAGAAAAAAGAGATAATACGCGAGAAACTTATCATAAAAAAAAAACAATAATTTTTGTCTCCGCAAAATATACAATATCATATCATAGAGATATTGCTATTATCAAATGACTTCATACTTAGGCACCTACTTTAATTCCACTTGTCTCATGCAAGGGAACATGTGACGTAGGTATAGTTAACGACTTCTACGTGTAAGTACGTGAATACGCTTATATTTATTACAGGATATAATATGTAGGTATACACATGTGTACACTGTACATTCACTTTGTATTCCTACAATCCTCGCCGTGCCTTGCTCGCCACTTGAGTATTTATGGTCGACACTTTTATAGTTTTAAAATGTTAGAAATGCGACACCTGTACCTTTTACTACGGTACGACAGAGTAGGTTGAATAAAATCATATATTACAAACTTTGTACATATCTATCTTGTACAATATATACACTACACTACAGGTACACATTGCCGCATTAAAAGAACACCGCCATATTACACCGACACCGACTCCTTGAGTTGAAACGTTATTGCTTTGCTATATTTTATTTTATACAACTTGCTTCTATCGTTACACGCAAACATTATTTGCATTTTATTGTTTCATTTCTTTAGGTTTTTAATATTAACTGATAATACATATTAAATATAGTTTATTTTAATTGGTTTTCATTATACTACATATTTACTTACCTACTGTATTTATATTACTAAGTACTTGCTTATCTACATAAAGTAATCATATAATATGTACATATTAACATATTTTGTATAAATAGGTATATAATATTTATTTTGCATGTATTATGTATTTACTCTAGTTTATTCTTGTCTCAAGATTCTTTTCTCTAAAGTGTATACTTTTCGAGTTATGAGCGAAAGTCTCTAAAAATAACGTTTTTTTCTGAGTTTTTCTCGAATACCTCAGAACCCAACACATTTACGAGGTGGCAAAGTTGAAATTCGAATTCAGCGCCCCCAAATACGTAAAGCATGAAGGGGAATTAAACTACTATATTTTTTTCTCCGCGAATACACCATATGATTGGACCAGTAGTTCTATCACATCTTTTAGTTTTTTGTCTACAAAATAGCATTTTCACTCTGAACTTTTTTGCACGAAATCCTAGATTTCCAAGTATGTAGCAATTTTATATATACGTAATATCTAATCACTAGTGTATTTTTCCTTGAGCCCTGTCTGGCACTTGGATTCGTAAAATTTTGCACAATGTGAGTAAACGAGCCTAAGCCGATTCACGTACATCGAAACACTTATCAATAATTATGTACTTATATGTATATCTACATTCTCTACATACATATTTGTTTGTAATAGAATAGGTACGTTTAGTATTTACAATGCGAAAAAAATCGACTAAAAAATTTTTGGTGCCGTGGCTTTCAAAAAACCTGCTGCTTCACAATTTTTGGGACATAACTTCGCTACTTTATTTCACACACTGTAAGAGAATTTGCACAATGTGTGCCATGTGCAAATGATTGTCATCTGTTGTCTTCTCATATAACATTGATTAGAGTATTCCAGTGTATGTTGAGTTAGGTTTAGCCTTGTTTTGTCCTAATGGCATATATAATGATGGTCGAATTGATCGTCTGTACTTCAGTGGAAATGGAAACCAATAAGTAACAACAATAACATTACATAAAATGTTAAACACTACATTTTTACATATCTTGTTAATTAATATTTGATTACTTTTTGTCCACAGGGTCCCCCACAGCCTGGTCAGCCCTTCAAATTCACAGTTGGAGAATCGTGTGATAGGATAAAAGAAGAATTTAATTTCCTGCAGGCACAATATCACAAGTCAGTATTACGCATTATATATTTTACAAAAAAATCTTTTTATTATTATGTGTTAAGTATGCTTTTTGTCTCAGGAAACACACTTTGATGAACTTCCAAAGCGAATATTTCTATTCACTTCGCAAACATATTATGTATTCGTTTTTGAGGTTATGACGTCATAATACTATTCCTTTTCCTGAGACAAATTTATGTACGTGAGCGTATCAATACACAACAGTGTCGCGTCTTTCATGCAATCATAAAAGCTAGGTTTGCCATGTTTTTGGAATCATCTAAAAATCGACTTAAATAAATTCAAATTGTTCGGAGGTTCTTTACCGAAAGAAAATTGACATAAAGATTGGTTTGATATGCAAGTGGTTAAAGCGTTCAGAGTAAAAAATATAAATTTCTGTGTATTTTTAAAAAATAGGGGTTTTGCCGCTATCTTGATGAGATCCTGGCTTTTAGAACACAATTTTACAAAACGAGACCACAGTTACTTTCTGACCAATTCTAGGTAATTCAATATGACAAAAATCTTTTATTTTTTTTGATTAAAAGTAGTGTCACCCGAGTATTGTGTCTCGAAGGTTTGTGAAAAAAATATTAACCTTTCGTGACTTCACGTTCGATATATGCACTTAATGCTAAAACAAACCATTGCATTTACAATTAAAATACCCACATATCTATAGGTAGATGTAACTAGTATTTATTCGCTCACATGCATATTAATTTATCGAATACATTGTTATTGCCATTATTATAATAATAATATGTCAATAGTAGGTGGGTACCTACCTGAACGTATGTATTAACAATAATGACATGGTGTATACACAGTCATATAATATAGTAGGTACCTACCTCCACTACTACCTAGTAGGTGCTTGCTCATTCACGCCTGTGTTGCCAGTGTAGCGAGCGATTATTTCCAGGTGATTTCATTTATAATAATAACAGTAACATGTTATTGTTATTGTATTATGATTATTTTTGTTATTTGTTCCTATACACTGGTAACACAGATATAATCAACGGAGCGATCATGTACTATCTACATTTAGATATATGTACAGATACAGGTAGTAGGTACCTATCCACTTATTAGTTATTTATACGCTATAATTAATTATTTTATTACATTTTTTTAATTACCTATTATTCTGGTAAATATTGTTTTTTCTGTCTTTTATACATCTGATAGGTTCGAGAAGGAATTATTTTGTGAAATTGTAGATCGATTCTGTCCTTTTAAAACCTTGTACTATGGCTACACACACTAATTCTGTACCAGAGTAAATCAAAAGCTATTATATTAGATTCTAATTTAAAATTGGTTGTTATTCCTTCATTTGTTTCAGTAAAATCTTCGTACGAATAAACGTAAAACAGCAGTTCGGAAAATTTGTTACTCGTAACAGAAGATTAGTGATTGCGAACATCATTTTGTTTCAGCATACTCAATGAATTTATAGGCTCAAAAAATAATTGTTTTGTTGATTGCCGGTCACATACGTTTCACAGGTTCGTCACAAAATATATCATTGCATGTGTCTGAATGTTTTAGCTTATTATTCTGTACTCTGTAGCCAGTGATCGTATCAGGATAATCAACGTCAGTTTCTTCAGAACTAATTAGGGTTAAATGGCAAATGAATGTCAAGTGCGTGATATAAATTGAATGCTGAACAGAGCGATGTACGTGATCTCTAACTTTCTGTTTAAATTTGTCTATATTTATCTAGTTTGTTATTAATCATTCATTACTTTACAAAATTTTCAGTCTCAAGTTGGAGTGCGAGAAGCTAGCAAGTGAAAAGATTGAAATACAGAGGCATTATGTGATGGTAAGTGAAGGTTGGGGACGTCACATCCGTAATAAAATACGGATGTGACATTGTCACGACATGGCTGCTGTACATACAACGATAAAGCTGCCTCGTATTCATTGTTGTCCTATGTGAAATATAACACTTGCTGCAAAAAGCATGGTGACTGCATAATACTGTCACAGATTTATATACTGATACCTACATGGAGTGCCGTCTTGTAAAAGTGAGCCCAGTTCGCGTACTTATACATTATTATAATAGACTTTGCCTATTTAGGAGGTTCCACTGTGATCTATAACTGTTTTTGAGCATATTTTTTTAAATTAAGTGTTTATTATTATTTTTATCATCATATTGGTATCTTAAGATCACGAACAATTTTACAGTCAGACACTCGAGAATACAGTAAGAAGTGAATTCTCACTATAATAGGTGGAAGTTGGAACACTCATAAAACGAATCTTCTATGTGTTTCCTACTATGTACCAGCCGGGTGGTTTATACTGGCCTCTTATTGGTGAGTTAGGTCCGTTAGGTTTTTTTTTTTTTTTTTTTAACAACGTGATTGGTTGGTAGTCGATACTATAGCGACAAACGTCACTTCCGGCTGGTACATAGTAGGTGTCCCATCTTCTATCTAATCATGTTTTTCATTGTCACTCATTCACGCTTTGGATGTTTCAGTGATTTTTAAGATAATGTCATTGTATTTCATTGGATAAATAGGTACTCATACTAACTGCGAAAATGTTTCACCAGTTTGTACTTACATCACTCAAGATTATCAAATGATAACTAAGTGTCAATTATTGGGCCTCATTGAAAAGTAGCAGTTCCACATCTATGTAGTATCAGTATAAAAGTCTATGATTCCACGTACTGAATGTAAAATAGATATTATTGCTTATATTTTTTATTCATTTGTTTAAATCTCGTGCTAAAAGGAAATGAATTTATTTTACTATTTTAATATTCATCATATTTAATTAAAAAACGTTATTTTGTTTATTATAAAAACACTATTCATTTATTATTTAAAATTAAAACTGTTTTAATAATGTAAAAATATTTCATTTTAACACAAAAGGAAAAATATGCACAAATAATCACGATAATATTTAATTGACCGAATAAACAAATGTGTTTGTTTTTTATTTATTTGTATTTAAAAATAAATACATACCTTTTGGCACATATGTATTTAATTAAGTACCTACCTGCAAATAAATTTCATCATATAGGTAAATCGATATAATATGTAGCTACCTCTGTGTTCATCGGTAGTAAAAAAATGTTTCTAACTTTTTTGAGTATTCCTGATTTTAACATTACTACTAATATGGTGAAATTTATATATGAATTTTATCACTAATAACTCTTATTTTTACAGTCCCAATTTTCCGCATGAACTTCTCATTATAATAATTACATATTAATAATGCATCAAAAATAACTTTCAATCATGTTTTATTAATTTATAATTTGTTTTAAATATTCGTTCCATAATAAAAAAAATGAAAATATTGAAATAGCCCAGGAAATTTAGCTTTGTAGCGTAGATAATTGTCGGAAAGCTGGAAACTGTTTTAATCTCTTCATTAACAAGCAAAGAAGGTTTCCTGAAGTTTGCACCAATTTTACGCTTGTGCTAAATACAGGGTGTCCCAAAAACAAAAAAAAAATGGAACTTTTTTCAGTTTTAGATTAATAACTCCTAAAGGAAGCATTCTAGACAAATTATGTTCTCCTGTGAATTAAAGTAGATAAAATTCTTCGTCTACTGAGCACAAATACTACTCTCTACTTTGAAAAATCACTGAGAAACAGCGATTTAAAATTGTAATGTTTTTCTCAACATATGACAATTTTCTTATTTTTCTTGAATCGTTGTTGAATATCTTCTAATCCAAGCTACTTACAGCAAATTTTAGTACATATGATTCAATGGCCGGTTAATTCTCTATAAACTGGCATTAAAATTTTACCTCTATATTAAATTGTTTAGGATGTAGAGGTATTTAAAGAGAGACGAGTGAAATAGAGAAATTTTTTAAATGATAGATTTCGGTATGTGAAAGGTAAGATAGACTTAATTTTGCGGCTCTCTCTTAATAACGTACAATTTTTTTTAGTTAAAAACCCAAATTTCGCTATTGATACGCCACTGTGTAACAACTTATATCGTGAAGACTATTTTTTTTACCTTCATCAGTTTTATTAATATAACTCCTGAACGGTTGATGTTAGGGAAAAAATATTTTACTCATAATTTATCTAAAACCAATTTGCTACTACTTGATTTCAAATTTGACTCAGTAACTTAAATAATAACTGAGTTACAGTGTTTGAAAAACAGCATTACTAAAAAAATTAAATTGCCTCGGCTATTTTTGTTGAATAACTCCTGAACCGTGATATAGAGAAAAGGTTCAAGAGATTTAAATATAAGGTGAATAAATTTCCTATAACACAAGCGTAATAAAATAACTTTAAAAGTTATAGTAAGAAAGTTATGGATGATCAAAGTCAATATTTTGTGTAACCATTCGACGTTTGCTTATGAATTATATTTGCCTAGTAAGCACATGGTAAGCACCTCCGAGCCGGTGTAGTATGAAAATAAAGTACCTGCTCGCCATATAGTATGAAATATATCTAAACAAGCGTCGAATGGCTACACAAAATATTGACTTTGATCATCCATAACTTTCTTACTATAACTTTTAAAGTTATTTTATTACGCTTGTGTTATAGGAAATTTATTCACCTTATATTTAAATCTCTTGAACCTTTTCTCTATATCACGGTTCAGGAGTTATTCAACAAAAATAGCCGAGGCAATTTAATTTTTTTAGTAATGCTTTTTTTCAAACACTGTAACTCAGTTATTATTTAAGTTACAGAGTTAATTTTGAAATGAAGTTATAGTAAATTAATTTTAGTTATATTTTGAGTAAAATATCTTTTCCCTAAGATCAAGCGTTCAGGAGTTATATTAGTAAAACTGATGAAGGTAAAAAAATAGTCTTTTCGATATAAGTTGTTACACAGTGGCGTATCAATAGCGAAATTTGGGTTTTTAACTAAAAAAATTGTACGTTATTAAGAGAGAGCCGCAAAATTAAGTCTATCTTACCTTTCACATACCGAAATCTATCATTTAAAAAATTTCTCTATTTCACTCGTCTCTCTTTAAATACCTCTACATCCTAAACAATTTAATATAGAGGTAAAATTTTAATGCCAGTTTATAGAGAATTAACCGGCCATTGAATCATATGTACTAAAATTTGCTGTAAGTAGCTTGGATTAGAAGATATTCAACAACGATTCAAGAAAAATAAGAAAATTGTCATATGTTGAGAAAAACATTACAATTTTAAATCGCTGTTTCTCAATGATTTTTCAAAGTAGAGAGTAGTATTAATGCTCAGTAGACGAAGAATTTTATCTACTTTAATTCACAGAAGAACACAATTTGTCTAGAATGCTTCCTTTAGGAGTTATTAATGAAAAACTGAAAAAAGTTCAACTTTTTTTTTGTTTTTGGGACACCCTGTACTTAGCACAAGCGGAAAATTGGTGCAAACTTCAAGAAACCTTCTTTGCATGTTAATGAAGGGATTAAAATAGTTTCCAGCTTTCCGACAATTATCTACGCTATACCCCCTTTTTTAACGTTAAAACACCGGTCTAAAACGGTATTGCACAAAACAACTTTTTAATTGGATCTGGCCATAGTATAATTTTTTCTCGTTTTTTCAATCCAAATCACGATGATGTCCTCTGTACTATACAAAACTCTATGTTGTTCTAACTACCAATTGAATTTAATCTGTTGTCACATGTTTTCCACACATATGAAAGAGATGAATTCTTTCACAGACCGTGGAAATTGTGAGATAGATGTAGTAAAACTCAGTGCTCTATGAACTTGTGGTCGAGTTTTAAGCAATCCGCGGATGATCTACATATGTTGCTCCAATTATAAGTTTTTTTTTAATGGAACGAGTATGCAATTCGTACATGTTTGTGTGTTTGTATTGTGATTAACCTATCCTGCATTTATTAATATATATTTTCTCTTTTTGTTTTATACCCATCTCACCCGACGTCCGTCCTCTCAACTGCACATCATCATAATAAAATCATTTCCATATGACTGTGGATGTGTGACGTGTGTACTACTGACACCATGTACACATACATTTGCATTGTACTATACCTACTACCATCGTTGCACGTTGTCTGTACCTAATAATGTGTATGTCACTGTATGTCACCGCATCCGCATCCGCTTAACATTGGTGCATACAGTCTCAAGTTGGAATGTGAGAAACTTGCACAGGAAAAGACTGAGATGCAGAGACATTATGTGATGGTAAGAGACAGAGATATACCAGCATTATAATAATTACTATGTATTTCTATATACCGCTCTTTGTCTATTCCTTTGCACCAAGCGTTTCTATTATTTTGTCGCTCTTAGAATCCTTTATTGGCTTCCTATTCGTATGTAGATGGTCCAGTAGTATCCTAGTAGTATGTAGTAGAGATATCTTTCTTCAGAAGGATGTAGTTATATATGATGTTAATTGTGTAGAATTATTATACCCAGTAGCAATATAATTCTGTAAAATTTGTTGGCAATTTGCATATATGGATATTCGAATGTATTGTTCTCTTGAAGAAATTCCAAAGATTATAATGAAAATGAAAATTATGAGAGACCTGCTTAGGATTCTTACATTATTATTAGGCACGTCACTGACTAATGTACCATGATGATAGAAAAAGAAAGTGTTTGTAGGTTTGTAGATCTGGTTTCTGCCACCACCGTACCGACATTCTTTAAACTCTTGTTATTCTTTGTATGAACGTCAATGCTTTGGTTCTTAGTTCGATGTTTTGGTATTCTGAAAAACTGAACAATTATGTGAAATATTAGAATCGCAATAAGCATCGTTAAAGACTGTTTTTATTAAAGTTCAAGTTAGGAGTTTTTCCGGTGAAGCCACGCCACTGGCTCTGTACTTCTTTCTATAAAACATTTGCATCTTCAAATTGCACAACTCGCAAACGGTGAAACGTTAATTGCAATTATCTGTTTGTTAGATTTGAATAACACCGGACTCTGCGTACAGCTTACTCACTCACACAAATATGCTGATGGCGTAATACCTACGGAAAGATTTCAATGCATAGCTATAATTAGTTAACCGACTATAGTGGCTGCCTTCCTTCCTATACCATCTGTTGAGAAACCTGTTGATGTTTCCGAGTAAAGTACTCCTATATAGGTATTATTATAGCCACTTTATTTGATTGCCATGCAGGCGGACTGCAATTTAACCAATCTGCTCTAGCGCCTGTCAGATGGCTTCTGTTAACTTCCCACATCCTGATAATATGATAGTAATATAATTACCGCTATCATTCCATCAGACACAGGTAGTGATTACTAGGCCTAAGGGCAATGGTATGTAGTGTAGGTAGATACCTAGCACGTCTAATGAATACCTGGTAATTATTGTTATTGTTATTCCTGATGGCATTTCACTCCGTGACCACTAATTGAATCACGCTGATCATTTGCATCATGCACGCATCACCCAATTTGACGGCTGAGTCATAATCATTCGTCCATCCTTTTTCAAAAATGCCGTGTTTAAGTAAGTGCAAGGTAGGTACCAGTACCTAACCGTTAATCGTATGGGTACCTACCTGTCTATTTATTCCATTATGCCGTATCCCTTGCGGGGTAAGCAGAGAGGGCAGAGCGTCTCACACTTCCATCATTACAAACATCTCACACTTCCATCACTTGTAGATACCTACATATAAATTTAATATCCTGCTCTATTTTATCTCTCTCATGCCGCATTCCTTCCGTAGTAGGCAGAGAGATCAAAATGCCTGACTTTCCACACACTTCTTGCTTCAGTCACATTCACACAATTCGTCATACACATTCTACGATTCCCTTTACTCCAAGGGCCTCCGTCATATAAATGTATTACTGTCTACTACTAAGGACTATAATTACCCTAATGAATTTCCACAATTTTCAATCAAATCGTTCTGATGGTTACACCTTTATTGGGATTAGAGTACACCGCGCTTGTGTGGTAGTAAAATTAGTTGGTGGCGTTTCTATCGGAAATAATTTCCCGAACCCGAAATCCGAAAAGGTTTTTGTTTACTTTTTTTTTCATGCCGAAGTTGGTACACAATTCTGGAATGTTATTTTGAATAGCTGCGTATAGTTTTTTATTTACTTCATGGCATGCAGGGTACACCACACCCTAAAGGGAGGTAGTTAATTAAACTTAATTAAACTCTATAATTTCTATAGGCTTGAAAGTTAATTATTGTTTTATTCATCAATTTTACAATGGAGTTTTATTTTATTATGAATACAAAATCAATGGATTTATTATTATTTATTTTATTAAATTTGCTCGCAATTAAAAATATTAATCATAAAAAAACAAACAGAATACAAATTTTAATCCAAACAGGTATCTAGATGCTTTTAGTGAATTCATTATAATAAAATGATTATTTCGGTACTTACTTGTTTCCTATATATGTGCGTAAATGCAATTTTTTAAACAAGTTTAACTCGCTTACATATAATAGAACAAAAATGTTTGGTTCTAGTGATTCTTCCAAAAGTAGCTCGCACGTAAATATAGCAATTTCTTGTGTGTGAATACACATTAATTTTCGATGTGTTTATGCATCGGTGTGATGATGATGTGGTTACAGTCTTGCAGATTGGTTTGCAGCAAGCATTTTCGTTCATTGTTTCCACGCCGTCCTGTCACTCGTCAATCTCTTCACTTCCGTGTAGGTGCTACAGCTCACGCTCTCATTAATCTGGTCCATTTAACTGCTTCTTGGGCGACCTCTTACATTACTGCCCTCTACCATTCCTTCTGCTATGGTGACGAGCAGGCTGGGGTGCCTGGTGTATGGCCTATCCATCGCCCTCTCTGTTGGGCAATCTTATCGGTGTAGACACAATTAATTTATTATTAGCTCTACCCATAATCATTTCAGATTACTGTGTTATAAGGTCCATGGGTAGGTACTAGGTCTATGCGTTTATAATTTGGGCATGCTTTTGATGTGCTTTCTTTTTCATAGTTTATTTACTTATCAATATTTAGTGGTGCATGGTTGTAAAATTTGTATATATCTATGTATTTTTATTTATATACACAATAATATCCAGTCTTTTGTCTAACAAATATTTTTTTACAACAATTGAAAGCAATCAGTCTAGCATTTCTCTACTAGACAAGTGTCAATCAAAAAACAATCGAGTCTTGAATGTGGCAAATGAAATATACCTGCATTTTTTTCTGCATCATCCAACCACATAGTAAACATTTACGATTCTAATCGTTGCAAGTTACCTATTTGTCTAGAAGCCCTTTTTTTCGTTCATGGAAATATGAGCTATTAAAATTCGATCAATAAGGGTTTCATACACTTCAATAGTCTCTCACCCATAAGTGTAGTTACTTGTTAATTAACTGATTATGAAGTGTTTTAGGTAATTAAAAATTGCAGACCACATATTTTACATTCCATTAAAAAAATATACAGTTTTTTTATATTTCATATTAATTACCAGTTTTTTTAGTTACTTTTTACCTAATAAATTTATTGAGCTAGTCGATATGATAAAACATTAATTATTATTGATACGAATCTAATTTATTTGATTGTTTTTCCAGTATTACGAAATGTCGTATGGACTCAACGTGGAAATGCACAAACAGGTAAGAATTTTAAATATTTATTTTACTTTCTTGTTTTGATAGAAAGACAACATTTCTATTTGTCTACCCAATGTTTGGATGATATATTTCTATGTGTTTTTAATTATGCGAACGATATCATTATTGTCAATGCTTTGAGTCAATTTTTCTCTAGTATTGTCGTATCGCTGGAGCCACTTCACGGATTTCCGTATTCCGTAGTACTTACTGATGGAACAATGCCTCGCAATAATATCGTTAATCGTAGCGAACGGCCCTTAGGCAAAATTACACGTCGTTTCTATTTCGATTCAGTGGACACATTTGATTTAATAGAGTTAAATATCTTAATTGGACTAGTATTAACGAATCAGATAATCATATTGATTGTTACATTATATTACTCGAAGTTCCCATCAATGCATTCAGTGACAATTATTGCCATTATTGGTTTTTAGATTTCATTTCCAACCCTTTCACCTGTAATCCTGATGAAACTAATATCAGTATTGCTGGACGGATTTAAGGGCATGGCACCAAGAATGACGTCACAGTCTTTTCCCACGGCATTAAGGTTCAAACTCGCGTGACAATCGCATGATAAAATGGTAAAAATAGCGTTTTTTCCATTTTTTGGGGTTAATTTTGCGTCTATCAAAAAACTTTCACGGTTATTCCCTAGATTTTAACGCATATTATCAGTACAAAATAAAAATTAAACCCGCGACTTTCGCGAAACGAGTTTCCGTCTTTTGGAAAAAAGGTCAGAGGTGTTTTTAAATTTTTTTTAGAGAAATCTATACAAGATACAAAAAATCTTTTACGGTTATTTCCTAGATAAAGGTTCAATGCATCTACCTCATTTTGTTCCAAAGCATATTTATTAACGGTTGTCGAGATATAAGGTCTCCCGTTTTTAGAAATTTTTGAAATGTCGGTATGCATACTCTTAACTAAAGTGAATTATTGTTTGTAGCTACGAGTATCTACGTATAATATGCACGCCACTCAATCTATTTAGCAGGAGCTACATATAATCTAATTAGTATTAGACGAAATATGCCGTATTGAAGCTAATTGATACTGGCGCTGGCATTAGGTGCTTTTACACCATGGTATGTTCATGATCGCATAATCAATGTGATATCTTAAAACTTTATCATTATATCAGGAGGTCAGTTGGTAGAAATCGCGATAAATTTGCCCATTTCACGTTACCTTTATTCGATCCCAACAAGAAAAAAATTTCCTATAATAGTCACCATTAAGACTATAACTCTTATAAGGGTACGTACCCATACTACGTGACCCGTTCGGGGGACGGTCTTCAAAATACCACGCTTGGTCACAGGGGCGCGGGGGAGGGGGCTTAGGTTTTCGTCACGTAGTCAATATCCACTAATTATTAATAGAAACAGATTATTTTATTCGACTTTCTGTTTGCAAAAAAAAATTGATTTAAACCATATTTATGGATAACTATACTACGTGAAAACTAGGGGGGAGGGGGGGGGGGGGGTTGGCATATGTTACAGGTGGTCACTGAGGGGGGGTAAAAATGAGTCACGTAGTATGGGTACGTTCCCTAACAGGCGTATTGATCTTCTCGTAACTAAAGTGTCCTTTATTAGACGTCACGAAACCATTAAATTTAATCTATAATTGTCTGTCACAACTTGTTTTCTGTTGTAATGTTACGTAATGTGAAGGAATTGAATAATAAATTTCTTCCTTATTCTACAATCTTACTAAAATATTAATAGTGTTATTATAGAATCCGTATGTAGGGGACACTATGTGAATATACCTAGTACTAAGAGGGAAGCTTATGATTTCGCCAGCTATCAGTAGCTATCCATACCCTTTCTGCTTATTAAATATTTAGGGGTTTGGAAACCACACCAGGTGTTTTAATAGAAAATCTGTCGACCTCTACGTCATTTATCGACAAGCGGGTATTTTATAAAGATTTTAAATTGCTTAGAACTCCGGGGGTATAATTTTCATTTTCAAAAAGGGTTTATTGAATAACATCGCGGTTTTTTGTTGAATTTTAATTAATGTTTTTTACCCTTAAATTAAAAGATAATCTTTACATAAATATGAATTTATTTTTCATGACGGTGTAATAATTATCACGATATTTTTTTATGCATATGGTAATCCACCCGAATGGCGAGTGATTTGTGAGTTGTGACGATAATTTTCTATGATGATTATTTATCAGCGAACCCTGACTTAGACCTACCTAGGTAATAACGTTCACATTTGCCTAGCCATGTGTACTTCTACATAAGTCCATACAATGATCTATTCTATATGCAGATGGATTGATATTCCATAATGTTATCCCTATTTAAAGTACCGTTGGTTGTCACCCGTCAATCGTCATGTGATTTAACTCTTTGAAAGCTCTTGCTAGATAACATTACTGATTATCTACCACCATGTCCCTTCCTTTGAACTGAATATTGAGATATTCACTACTGCTTTGCTAAACAAGGTCGGTATTACGTTACAATATGAATCGTATCAATCTAAATAGGGCGATTTTAGGTACACTACATGCCATCCAATGTTACAATAAATCAGTTGTACCTAATCAAGTAGATAGTCAACCATCTGGGAATTTTTGTGTCGTGTCTATAAAATATTTGGAAGGTTAACATAATAATTATTGTTATACCTACGCGCTCTTATAATATTCGTTAAAATTTATTAAAATGTTTCTAGAACAATAGATCACAAATGATGTTGTAGGTTTTCGCAGCATGGTATATATATTCTTCCTTTCAGGTTATTCGGGTGTTGGCCGCGTGTCTGTTGATTTTCTCTAGCTTTCGGCAGCGATACTTTTGCCATCCATACTGAAGATGGCAGAAGTATCGCTGCCTAAAGCTAGAGAAAATCAACAGACACGCGGCCAACACCCGAATAACCTGAAAGGAAGAATAGATCACAATATTGATAATAGGTATTAAATAGATAATTAAGTTTTTCTACCCTTGCTAGTGATGTAAACAAAGAATATGAAGTGATTTTATGAAAAGAGGTGTCTCAATTGACTATCATTTATGATAAGTAATAAAAAATCATATAAAATTGCTCAGACTTAATAATATGCTACCATTTCTCTTAACTTATGAACATAACACACATGATACATGAGTAACTTTATAAGTTAAACATTAGATCCAATTTGTCTCTCCATATTTACTGTAGTACAATAATACAAATACGATATGTACGTGTGTGTACAATGGAACTTTGTAGTGTGTGATACGATGGCAGATGTGTCGCGTTGAATCCATGCATGGGGTTATTATATTATTATCATTTTTAAATGATTAAACCCCCATGTCTTATACATGAGTAGATACCCAACCGATCTATCTATACAACTGTGTACTGTCTCTAATATTAGATAACCCACCCTAAGTAGTAAGTAGTAAAGTGAACAAACTGTAGGTACAGTGTACGATGTACATCTGTCATACAAATAATGACAATACTATAGTGTGACGATGTTGATGACACTTTATAATTTGTAGGGAAATCATTGTTATGATTGGAACTAAACACCTTCACGTCACTTTGACTTGGCGTCAGCGACGAATAAAAAAACATCTCCGTCCAAATATGGTCACCTAATAATGCATAGGCGGACACAGACTGGTACAGGTACAGCCACCTAATATTTTTATGGGATTACTGATTATTTGCAGTCAATACCTCCACAACACGATGTATTTTTTTAAAGGCTTCCATAATAATAGGCATATACAAATCCAATATGTAGTACTTTACAGCAGGTATATATACAAGAATTTCCTTGTAGGTGTAATACATTGTCAACAGCGAGGTTCGAATCCACGATTAGGCAGAGTTGAGCGCTTGATTTTCTTTTTGGGTTTAGTGTCTGCATTGAAAATGTGATATAATTATGTAAGATATAACACAGGATAGGAAATATATTAGCGAAACCTTGAATTCACACTCTAAAAATATATGAAGTATTTGGGAAACTATTCATAATACGTACATAGATATTTATTCTTGTTTTTTATAATATGTTGCCATTGAATATGTAAGTATGTGGCGAATATGTATTCAAATAAATTTATTTTATCCACTCTTTCTTCTTGACCCATTTTCCACGAAAGGTTTCACGAGCACTTTAAAAGACAATGTTGTTCAATACTTAGCGTCCTTAGCAATATTGTTCATTAATTTCTGGCATTAACATTTTCTAATTGTTGAAACATTTTTATTTCGTATTGTGTCTATCTAAATACCACTAGATAAATGTTCTCCGTCATTGAGACTAATAGCCTTCCTGTGCCAACCATAAAAATATCAGCGGTCACCGTTTCACGGTTGACATCCTCCAAATTCACCCTTTGTATTTCGGTTGTTTGAAACGATTATTATTCGAGGGTTGGTATTTGACAGAAATTCTAGTTAAGTGCGTTCTTCCTTTCAACCCCTGCCTATTGAAGCTTATTCGTCGTGATATTTTTTTGCATACTATGTATACATATAGGTAGCTTGAAGTATGAGTACGATTTGACCATTTATTTTGTTTGTCCCTTAAGTATATTTTATAAGGTAGCTCATTTAGTTATGCAAAGTGCCTATTGATAAACTTTACCTTGATATTTATTGTGGGGTACAAAAACAGAAAATGTTTTTCATACACTTGCTTAAATACCGTTGCTAGGCTAGAGTATTCACATAAAGGGAATCCATTTTTTTCATATTTCCTACTAGCTATAATTTGACCTCTTTTGAGATAATGTCGATAAAGAGATTGGGTTAGGTCGGATTAATCAAACCATTCAGAAGTTTGCGCGTTTAATCAGCCAAACGCATTCCATGAATGTAAACAGAAACGTCAATAAAAATATAGTTTCGTGGGCATGTTGAAGATATTTTGTATACTGAATTACTGGACAAGATAGATTCTTTGAGAAGATAAGGCAGGTTTTTGGACTTTTGTGAATGGTAAGGGAGGCTTAACCCTACATGAGTATTGAAGAAAAGAAACGTCACCGATGACTCGTCATCAGTCATAATCATCACATCACTTAGAAGCGAGGTACTACCTGTTATAGCTTTTATATAAAACAAAGTGCTAACTATTGCGATTGTCATCAGGGATCAGTTGTTCGTATTGTCTTTGTTAGGCCACAATAGGCTAGGTACCCTATTCATTCATTGACTTGCTTTCTTCCTGTTTCTCTGTCGTGTTTACATTGCCATTATATCCTTTTTTGAAGCAATCATTGTCACCAACAAGGATCTACTAGAAATGTACTTGCTTTCATTAGGTTATTCGTTAATATACTTGCAATAGGTATATTTAAGAGGAGCAATCACAGCTGTTGTCCTAAAATAACAGCGTTTTACTACCCCCTCTAAGAATTTGAAGTGTCATTTGTATTATGTGACTAAATACATATATTCAAATACGATGTCTAATTGCTGTACGGTACTTTAGTAAATACTTCACAGAACAATGCTTTCTTACTAACTTTTGGTCGTGGCGAAGATGAGATCTGATTAGATTAAACATTTTCTTTTGTATGTGAACGATCTAAGCTCGACATCTATATTTCTCACCTATTCTATTGGCCTCGACGTCATCTCAAGGATCCCGCTTCAACTTCTATGCGGGAATTCAAATTGAATATGCGATCAATCTATATGATTTAAAAACTGGAAAACATATAATTATCTTCGCAATTTTTTGTACCAAATAAGTATGTTTTAATCTTAGAGAGCGGCGTTGTCAGTTTTTATAGAATATAGTATCTGTAGTGTTACTTATATCATAAATCACAGTATCAAATATAATTTCTTCACAGTTATTTTATTCCTACGTTATTGTGTGTATCTACTTATTTGTATTACGATAAAATTATACGAATTTATTCATGAGAATAAAGGGTTGTTGGGTCCCCCAGGCCCCAGAGGTAGATCCTTAGATTTAGATTACGAATTTGTATTGTAAATATTTATCCTTTACATTATTACTATACCTACTTACCTATATATAGATACCTATATATAGATACCTACATAATAATATTATCATCATTTGCTTTGTACGAGATTTATTTATCTTTAAGATAGATCAATTCGGAGAAAAAAATTCTTATTTTGATGCAAAAATAACATGAGTTGGTTATCTTTGGTGATCTATTTTTTTTATTTCACAACCTGATCATATTCGTATTTGTAAAACACATACAGTGCATTTCGCGTTAGAAGCCACCTGGTGCAAACTTGGTTTAGTGTTGCTTGATGTGATAATAAGATATGGTTATACGCTACTTTGAAATTATATTTTAGAACTGTTATTTAAGAAAAATTGACAATTTTCGAATTATTAGAATAAACTGGCAACATTTTTTCTAACTTGTGATGGCGGTTTAAAAGGATTTTCGGAGTATTTCTTTCTTTTTCCAACCCCCAAAACTATCCTGCCTTTAAAATGATTTCTCTAGCGCCGCTTTGTAATGTTTTCGGCATTGTAGGTTACTTGTAAAATATTCAATGTGAGAATATTGGGAACATTTGACAGCTCTTATGACAAGATTCGACAATCAGGGCTACCAACAATACAATCTAAACTCCACTTGCAGGTAACGTCAGAACGGTGGTCAAGACGGATAGTACAGATAATACATATAATTAATCTTCAAGTTTGTTATATGTAGGATTAGTATCTAAATTCTATGACCCCTGACTACTCTTCCTGAAAATGTACCTGTCCAAGAGAGTTGTCGCTCTTGGGCATCGTGAAGAAACGAATTGAAAGCTTTTTTTGGTGGACCACCTGATTTGTGTCTATTTAATATAGTGCATTTTGTTCCGAATCTTTATTCTAACACCTCTTCGCCCTTTTTATCTTTTCATGCTTTCATAATTCTTAATGAATAAAAATAAGTACGGCGATAATTTTCCTATACTATTCTGTTCGTTTTTATCTTCGAATGTCAGAAGTAATAAAGATTTCAGTAGGTTAGCAAGTGTACCACTTTTGATACGAGTAGATAAGTATCTTATCGTAATTTATATTATGAAACAACGAAAAAGTATTTCAATCCATACCCAATTCATAATCGATTGGAGTTGGGAATGTACAGGAGTATTCTGGTACCCAATCATAGATTCTATCTCCACAATAGGAGCTGTTGAAATAATAAAGTAATATTTAACTATAGTTCGTATTAGGTTCCTACCTATAGTACCTATACAATTTTATTAACAAAAAATATGATACTCTTTTAGATAAATAGGACAAGTCTGATAGTCCTGCATATTATTAAAATTATTACGTATGTATTTGCATACAAGAACCGCAGCTTAAAAAAATATTCTATTGTATAATGTTCTCGTTTGTTGGTAACTACGAGGTAGTGTAGGTATACAGTACACATGTTGTGCTTGTGCATTGTTTTTCCCTTTTTCATAATCCGCACCTGGTACTGTGTGTACGTACAAAGGTATAAGGGGCTACCCCTTTTCTATCTCCCTGGGGTGTCGCGAGGGGATGAGGGGTTAACGTCGCGCAATTAGGGGGTAGGATTTTTATTCAAGAGTTGAAATAATCTTTTGATTAAACAGAGCGCGTGCATGTTTATTCAGACTGGTATTATTTTTATTGCTTCCCCCTAGTTGTTGTATAATAATAATATAAAGTACTTACCCCATTTTCTTTCTCATCTTCGCTAATATCATATTCTCCATACTACACCTTTCTATTTATATGTAGATTATTTTCAGTTCCCACATCTTCTCATTTAACCTACTCTGGTTCATTACTTTTTAATAATAAGAAATATTTCAATTCATATTGAATACATTTTGAAAATGATATTCAGTTTCAAAATGTTGTAATAAAAATACATAGATTTTCTGTCTAGGCTACGATATTATTATTGGCGAAAATAATATTTGAAAAGGATATGTCTGTATCGTATTGTGAATATTGTGATAAAGAAAATTCAATTTGTTCACATTGCTCATTGGAGCGGATATGAATATTTATATTACATATCCATGTTTTATAAAAATCTATCTACATTGTATCCACCTCGCTTATCCATCTGTTTAACAATGCTTTTTGAAATGTTACCATGTAAATACCTACACCTAATACCTAGAAACATTGTGTGCCTATACTCTACTGAGTCTACAATGCCTACACATTATTATTTCCAATTATTGTTTTATGTTGATTTCCACTAGATTGAATTCTGTTATATTGTTTCCACTTGATTCATTTTATATTTTTATATTAAAGGTTTTTGCGAGAGTTCCTAACAATATTTATTGTGTCTCAGGTATCCATACTTAAAATAATTATCACCAAATTGGCGTTACCTGCTTAATATATGCAATGTGCATCTTGCCTTACCATTCTGGAGATGTTCTCTCTGTTTCTATTAATATACTTCTTCATACTGTTGGATATCGGCCTCCTCCATGATATTTCTCTTTCTTTATATAACAGAGTATCCGCCTGAACAAACCATAGCGGTGGTTTTGTTATTTTGCTAAGTTCACTGTTCGGTTCATCTGTACTTTATTGCGATGTGTTATCGTTGTATCTAATTGTTATTGTATCTAATTGTTATTGTATCTAATTGTTATTGTATCTCTATAAAAATCTGAGAATAGGTGCTTTCAGCTGATAACATTCGCATCTTAGCCTAGGTATACATGCGAGTCGAGGACAATGGTATGAAAACTCTCCATCTATTATGTTATGTTATGAGCAGTCATATTATGATGCCTGCCAAATATATAAAAATAAATAAATAAAATAAAATATATCGTTATGTATATTAAAAAAATATTATACTATAAATCTTAACGTACATTTATTATACGCATATCTATTTTACCTTATACCACGCACTCTATAACATTGTATTAGGTGTATTCATCAGTGAAATGGCGATTTTGACGATATCGTTAATAAATTTTTCGATAATTTGAGTATGCTGTAACGATATTTCATTTGCTTTGAATTCGTTTATATATTTTTTTCAAATACCTGTAAACTTTCCCTGTATTTTTCCACATGAAATAAAAAAAAACATATTTACCTAAAAATATTCCAATATCATGTCAAACAGAAGTAACATATTATTACTGGTGGCATCAATTATTATTTGCTTTCAAAAAGCCTGTCGACATTTTGATGGTAAACATGAAATAATAAAAATAAAAGTGAGTTTGTTTTGAACCACCCTTATCGCTTGTTGTGAGGGTAATTCACTCCCAATTATTGGCATATTGAGTTCAGGAAATATGATTGATAAGAAATGTAAATAATTTCCAAGTTTGTTATTTAATTGGCACCTGTAAGGAAAGATTTGATAATATTATTATTTGTCTCAATTTAATTTAACGCGTATTTTTATACGCTTTATTAATCAGTCAAAAAATAATACACAAGATAAAGATTCTGGTACACTTTAAGAACTTTGGGGTCGAAGACAAACACTATTTTTTTACGGACTTGTTTTTGTCTAACGAAATTTCTAGACAAACTTGTCAGCTTAAGGTAAGGTGCCTTCCAGAAATACTGAAAACTATGTACATATCAGATCAGATGATTGATCATACTACATCACATCATTGAACTTATGTATTATACAAACTAAAATATTTTCCTTTGCAAAATCGCACCTAATAAGCAAATAGTCTAATAGTTAGTAAGGTAGGGACAGTAGCTACTTAACGAAGTTCTTACAGGTGGCGACTTTTCCTTAATTAACTTTAAGAATGGTAATAAATTAATTTTATGTTATTTACAAAATCAGTAGTAAACTGTAATCCCTAATTATATAATACTAACGGAGGGGAGGGACGATATTATTCGTACATTCCCTTTAGTTAGCCACTGTCACAGATTCATGGGGCTTTCAACATAACCTTCAAAGTATACAAGTCTAACATTTGCGTTGCGTTGATTTCCGGGGAGCAAATTATATACGTAATATAAAGACAATAAGAATAAATTCGTCTTGTTTATACAATGCAATATTACTACAACAGTGTAGAAGAATTAAGGATGAACATTGTCGGGCTGACGACGTTGGTACTTAAGGCTCTTGGAAAAGTAAAACAAAATTCGCAAATGGGTGGGGCTATGACAAAAATTCCCCTCGAACCCCTTCACACCGCACCAAAGGAACGCCCCTTTTCTATTGTCTATGGTCCTGAGTTTTTTTTTGTATAGAAACTACCTGTGCTTAGTAAGTGTTGTCGGTATTCTGACAATAGATAATATTGTAGACAATAGATCTGTAGACACTGCAGCGCAGCGGTCAGGTAATGTAGAATTTTTACAAAATTCGGAAATAAATAACAAGTCACATTTTTTTAATTTTATACTATTCGTGCTGAACTACTTCACAGTTCACACTATGAATTTTTAGAATACTAGGTACTAATAGATAATTATATTTTACAGGATAGAAATTATTAGGTATCGAATCACAATACCTATTACCTGCATACCTAGGTATCTATTTTTATTAGTCGCTTGGAATACCTAATTTCATGTATCACTCGAGCTCGGGTGCTTTGTCCGAAGAGAGAGAGAGAGAGAGTATGTATTTAGATATGTAATTAGTACTTCAGTTACAAGATGCCCAGCTCAAAACCTAGGTATAAATTAGTAAAAATAATACTTATCATATCACTCAGTTTGCTAAGAGATAAGTGTAAGTACAATGTGAAAATAGAACATACCTATCAGTGATAGGTATGATAGGCTATCACTTAATGATCTGCACGTCTCATAATGAATATAGACATCTCCAAAATAATAATTATTATTAATTATAAGCTAAAATAATGAATTCATAATAGTATTTACCAAATTAAAGGACCTATTATTATTATTTTATTATCTACCCTATAGAAAGTATTATTACCTAGATTAGAAAACAACAAAAAGTATTTACAACTATAGGCAATAAATGGATATAGCACAACACAACAAAGGAGATAATTGGTAATATAAGAATAGGATTTGCAACACCTCTGAAGTATTTTACCATCCATAAATCACATAGCTAGCAATAACAATAAGAATATTTTACAGTTCCTAATACTATTATGTATACTACAAAAATACTAGATACCCAATTTACCTACATATAAATATAACTCTAATAATATACCTGCTGAGTCAGTCAGATATACATATAACTAGAGACTGGAAAATTTCGCGATCGCGATAAAACGAATTTATTCGCGAATTTCGTGCTTTTTACGCGAATAACGCGAATTTCGTGTTCTTTTACAGGAATAACGCGAATTTTCGCATACTTGACGCGAATTTTGACCTTCATTTTGGAAAACATCGTGATTGAAACATTATCAAAAGGAATGTGGCTTTGAAAAAATCTTGCAAAAGGGGATTTTTTTGTTTTATTCAAATATTGTTGTTTTATTTTATTGTTACAGGGATTTTTGTATGAAATATTGTTTACGACCAACTTTTTTTATATTCTTGTATTAAAACCTGCAAAATTGACCACTTTAATGACATAAATGTATGAAAAATAACACCACATTTTGCCAAAACTATGAAAAATAACACCCCTTTTTGCAAAAAATAACACCACATTTCTCGAAAAATAACACCGATTTTTTCCAGTCCCTACATATAACACGATTTACTTTTGTATGGTTCATCAGGAAACTTTTACACATATACATCCATACATCCGTAGCTGGTTACTCCCAATTGAGAAGGCCGTGGTGATACAGATGGATAGAATAAAATATATTGAACCTAACAATATTTTAAACCCCATAACAATAATGTGTTTAGTTGAATCTTGAGTGTAGATACATTACTAAGTCGAATGACGCGATATTTATCTAGTAATTGGCCTTCTTTACTTTTGAAAATGAAAGAAAATTTCAAATAATAATTATTTCCCTAAATCCATTACAGGCAGGTAGGTCCGTTAGAGGTGCCTACCTACTCACAATAGGTACCTACACTACCTACCTACTTGCTAATTCCTAATTAGTAATTATACCATATAATGTATACCTACCATACCTATGTACCTACTGCGTGAAATAAATAAAAAAATCTTTGAAAGTCCATAATACATCATATTTATCTATGAAGGAGATTTTATTCCAAGAACTTCATTAGTCGTGATGTCACAACACAGAATGTCATAATGTACTTTTTGTGAGAACAACGGATTTTCTGAATGATGTGGGTGAATGAAAAGTATTTATCTAAACAGATATACAGCGAAGAGTGGACTTTATAAAGAAAAGTGGGTTAGGTAATTAATAGGTATATTTTGTATTATAAAAAAAATAATAAAAAATAAAGAAATAAAAATTTCGTTGACAGTCCATAATCCATAATCCTTATTCATAAAGAAGATTTTAATGACCAAACAAATAAAAATATTTCATCTTTCAAAATATCTATTATGTCGAGTTTACATGCTATGATACTTATAGGTAGGTAAGATACTTATTATTTTTAATGTCCAGAATTATAATGTATAATAAAATCAGTCATTTATTTCTAACCAATTGCACCTTTCATAAACTTCGGTAGACGACTAATCAAATTAAGTATATAAAAAATACGATATTATTTTGAGAATTTTTTCTCTAAAATACAGAAAAAAACATGTTGCAGTCACACGTCTGATCGGCTCGAGAACATACCCGAGAATGAGGGCGGTTCTGTAGATGTAAATGGAAGCTTTGAAACTATTCTATGAGAATGTATGTTCATAAGGAATACAATCCGGTGCAGCTGAGTCTAGTGTATTTGAAACAATGCTCTTTAGAATTACGTAAAATACGGTTTATTTGATTTTACATAAAAAGTAAAACCATTACGAAAAAACGTTTTGGGTCATTCCCTAGAATTATAAAATACCTTTCATTTAAAAAAAGAATCATGTTTGTAAGTCTAGTAAGTTATGAGAAATCGCGAATGAAAAGAAAAAAATACCTCATTTTAAAAAATTTATTACGGAATAACTATCCAAAATATAAAAAAACTGTATGGGTCATTCCCTAGATAAAGAATTAAAGAATAATATATATTTTTTTCAAAGAGGCAGCTTTTAAGAGAACGGCGGAAACGCCCTCCAAAAAGTACCAAAAATACGAAGTTGGGCTATCCTACTGCCTTAATGTATTCGGGATTCGACAACACAGCCGGGATAAACTGAAATGGCGAGTGTTTCTCGAGTGTAAAGTGATCACTGAACACAGCCGAGGTCGGTCGTCAGCCCAACAAATATTCTTACGATGATATCAACGTCTCTTAAGACCTTCGGTGAGATCGGGAGCGTCGTCAAATGCCGTGGAAAGAGTCAATTCACACACAGGGTGAACTAGTATAAGAACTAAGAAAGTAAGAACGTATGTTTCAAGGTTCAGGTTTCAACACACTGAAATACTCCTCCAGCTTTCCCATGATTCAGCTTTGAACACAAAGCACCCCACCAATAAATTAAAGTAGCTTTTTTATCTCGATTTTCCTCACCAAGTAGGTAACATTCAAAACGAAGCTTTGTAGTAAGTCCATATTTAGAGAAATTTTAATATTTATTAAAAATATTGGCAATGAGTGATTATTTTTAAATTGAAGAGATTTGGGTATCAGTATGGTTAATAAGTTAGGGTAAGTTGTCAGGGGCGTACTGGTACTCCGCCACTTATTACATACTATGTGACCCTTGCAAAGCGTGTCGGGGTAACAGAGGGTTGCTTGTGAGCGCTTCGTCGATGGGGGAAGAGAGTAGTAGAGATGGCGAGTCGTTTTGTGAGAATGTAGTGCTTAGGGTTGTGAGCTGAATTATTAAACCACAATAGTCCGATGGAGGAAAACTACAACATAACGTAAACACTTTTTTTAGCGGAGTTTTAGAACAGAATCTCATAATATGGCCTATTGAAATGTCGTGGTGGATAGAAACAGTAAAGTTTTGTGGTGGGCGATAAGATACAATTCATTGGCTCACTGTATAATCTGTTGAGTTATGTAGGAAGATTCGCGAGCACCAAATTATTGATGTATTGGAAACAGGTGTTATCGATAACACAAAGGAAAAAGAGTATTATTATTTATTACCTGCCTTATTTCATGTATTCCTGTCATATAATACAAGTAAGTACATAGGCACCTACTGATTTTGATTTGCGTCTCAGGTGTTGAAATAAAACAAAACCTACCTAATAATATAATACGGGTTATACAATAAACATTTCTGAATAAATTTCGACTTGACTGGTTCGTATTATAATTGAACCGTTGATATTATTATATGTATATTATAATAAAATGATGTACCGCTTAGGGCTCAGTATTGTTCACTCTCTACCCTCTTTTTTGTTGCCAATTATACGTGTAGGGGAGGTTTTAGGATGACCATGAATTTAAAATTAAATAACAATAAGATAATAGTGTGTTTGAAAAATTTTATGAATGTGACTGAAGAACGAAGTTTGTCTAAGAATAGGAAAGTCTGGCAATGTGTTCTCTATGCCTACCCCGCAAGGAACGTGGCGTGGGGGGATAGAATAGAAGCATAGAAACTATGAAACTGACAAATAAACTAAAATACCTTGTTTTATCATAAGAATAAATTTCCATCAGATCAATGGGTTGGCTAGAGTCTGTCATTGCTTGTCTTTTTCTTCTGCATCTTTTCCTCCATTATTATTTGGTGTCGAATTTCCTTGTTTTTTCTCTTCACAATGCTGGCAACCTTTCGTCTTTTTTTTCAAATTATTTTGACTCTTTGTAAGACTTCAGTCACTTCTTATTTCCTGTTGTTTCAGTCTTCTATGATATACTGCGTGTGTTTCGTAATCACCTCGCTACACGCTATAGCCTTAGTGTCTCAGTCGGAAATTTTCTGTCATTGAATTCATCCTGAAGTTATCTCCGTACTCTGTTTAAATATTCATTGATGCTTTAATCCTATTTGGCATTGTCACACTCACAGAACACATGGGTATATTTTTTATCATATCTAGTGTGGATATTTTCCCGCACACTTTTCTGAGGTAGGTGTACTATTTTTTTAAATCGGGAGTAAGCGATTTCTGGTGGCTTTAATCTGCGCAAAATCTAGCTTGAAACTTCAAAATTGTAAAAAAATCACATAGCTTTGTTTTTCAGCATGCGTTGTTGTCACAAAGATGATAGAATATTTTTACGTTTTGGTTTCCCCAGTTAGTTGTCACCCTATTGACGCATACATATTATTTGTGTAACGAAATTGAGGGGATTCGTGAATGTAGGTATGAAAGATAAATGTGGAATGGGGTGGAATATGGAATAAAATTTCAACCCTCGTATTCTTGATTTCATATTTGAATGAACACTGATGTAAGTATATACTTTATAGTACTATATTGTATGTGTGTATTGCTTCATTGAAAGGTGTTCAAAAAAATAATAATTCTAATAACATCAGTCACACAACCCTCGCTGCATAAAACATGTTGCAAATGAAATTAAACGATTTTTGCTTTTTTTTGTATTATTTATTATTGTTATTACCCATCATGAGACTGCCACCCCAGTTGGTTATACATCGCGTGATATTATTAGGGAGAGATGTAGAGTAGGTAGGTACTGTGATCATAACCATAATAATATAACGATTAAATTAATACCAGTGTAAACACACGCCAAACCAATGTTTAAAGCGTTCTCATATAGATGGTGCTATATTTTGACAGTTGGCCCATAGTTGGCCACAAAATTAACTTTATGCTTATTTTCCCAATTCATCAGTTTTATTACAATACCAAAAATTTCACATTGGAATCGTTCTCACGATTCTTTCAGTTCTTTCTTCTTTTATCGTTTCCTCATTGCTGAGGGTCGTGATTTGTGGAGCTACCCACGGACAAAACAAGACGACTCCAGTCCTCTTTGTTCCCCGCTTCAGTTCATTTCGATTAAAAATCGCAAAGTTTCTACAAAGTTAGTTCAGATTTAGGAACATTTTCTCTCAGATTCAAACCTAACAAAATATAGCTACGTTTGAGATTGTGCTCTGCAATTTTTTGATGGGCTGAAAGTTCCACTCTTAGTGTTTTTCGGGAAAGTAGATGGGAATGAATATTCGACCTAATTATAAAGAATTACAATAAAACTACCTATATACTTAAAAATATTGGTTAACACGAGGATTATGTATATTGTTTGTACTTGTAGATGTGGTTCATGTTATGGTTTAGTTGTTTTTCGCGAAAGATATATATAGTATGTGTAAACATACTAAAAAATGTTGAGAGTCACCGTTATAAAAAGTTTGAGAATGACATCCCCTAAAGTGAGTGTGTAACATATTTATGTCTGTTCATCCCTTATTTCGTTCCCGCTTGTACAAGAAGAGCTGTCGCTCGGTTTGAGTAGGTAGCGGTGGGGTGAGATGGGATGGGGTGTTTGGAGGTCACCCTACCTCCATTAGCATCGGACAGAGTTGGGGTTGTTTGGGGGTTGTAGGGAGGGATATAATATTCCGGGGGTTAGGGGCGCAAAGCGCAACTGAATTGTTTTATTTAAAAGGGGAAGCGCACAATTCCCCTGGGTGAACGTAAAATATCCCATTTTATTGCCCTAGAGGGGTGGGTATAAGGTAGTACGTACGTACAGTGCTATAGAATTGCTCAAGGGGTGCGCACTTAATTTTTCAAGCCTCTTTTCATATCAACGGCGTTAATACCTTCAATATACTACATAGGTACGTGTATGGGTAGGATCTTTATATTTTGGTCAAAAGAGTACCTACCTAACACCGGATGGTGAGAATATAAGGTAGGTACTTACCAATATAGCTTTCTACTTACTCCTCGATAAAGTATTTACGTCATTTTCAGTTACGCTTAGGGTGAAGAACAATGGCAAATATTTCTATTTCCGTATGTGCGTGGGTACCAATATTAGAATATCAGGCATTGGTAGATATTAATAAATTACATACCTACCTCCTTAATGTTATTAAATAAATATGTTGTAGGTACTAAAGAAATCATATACTTACCTACTTAGTAATTGTACAATTTTATTACAGTATGAGAATCGTGCGTACCTATATGTAGCATTGTAGCAATTAAAATGAAGGCACCGAATTTAAAATGTTGTAAGGACAAAGAATATAAAAACCTAAATTTTACAAAACAAAAAGTCAACGTGCGAAAAATTAAACATAAAATTTAATATTCCGCGATGTGAATTGTAAATGTATCAAAAATGTAAACAATTAAAAATGGTAATTTGGAATAAATATGTAACCACCACTTTTGTAATATTTTCTTGTTAGGAACATTTATTATTATTGCCTGGTCTGGTATTGTGTTTAATTGCCCATTGTTCCACATACAATACAACTTCATTTGTGTCGTTGAGAGATTTCGCGATACGTCACACAGTGGAACCCTTTATATTTCATTATATTATCTCCACGTACTTCTAGTCACCCCAACCAACTAACCTGATGCGTTGTTTATCCCCTTTTAAGGATTTATAACAGGCCTCACGTGACATCACATCACACATATAAATAAGTACCTACCTATTTCTATTACATTATAGTGTTATCTACCCTAGATTTTAAACAATACATTTTCATCCATATCAACATTGTACAATGTGTCTGTCTTTACAAACATTTTTTATCTGGACTTTCTTTTCTGCCGAATACAATAATATACTTGGAAATGTGGAATTGTGACGCTCTTGCGACAGCTAATGCTCTCACACATAAGGTTCGAAAGGAAAACAATAAAATAGAAATAGTGCTAAAATGATATTCTTAAACCGTCTCATATTGTCTATGATTAGGATGTTTGTGTTACTAGTGGTTCTGCTTATATACTCGTAAGGTACATTCAAATAAGTTACGAGATACTCAAAACAGTAGAGTATAAGTGTTTTTCATGTTTGCCCTGTCAACGCTGATAATATATAAAATCAACGCCATGAAATGTTGCATAATGTGTAAAACATAAATAAAGCGTTGCTTCACGGGTAATGACCGTATTATTCAATCAATTAAGTAGTCCTCTCCAGGCGATGTTTGTTATAATGCGCTGTTGTCCTTCTCCGTGCGTCATGCGTCCGACACCCTCCGTCATGCATCCTGATATCATCCACCCTCGACCCTTCAATAATGAATATCATAAATAGGGGAATAACTTATTACATACCTTATTCAACATTTAACCCCTTTGGAGGGCTTTATACAAATCGTATATTTACAATTTCAGCTTTGGTATATGACAGACCCCAGTAAGTACGTTTCCAAATATGTCGTTCAGTGTGGGTGAAAGGGAGAACGTTAACTGTTTGAACAAGCTCAAGAAGAAAGAGGAGGTCATTTAGTCTTAGTATTATCACTAATGACTGGTGTCTATTGGGTAAAGCTCTAATGGACATAATTATTGTTTCACTAAATACAACAAGTCTCATCTCAAAAATATCAACCAAGAGTTATTAGACCAAGTTTATCCGATGACTTAATAAAAACTCCAATATCCACATTCCACATATTATTATTGACGTGGTTACCCTGGGATTAGAAATGAAACCCCCGGTATTATTTGCGCTCGACGAAGCGTATCTTGGTCGGGTTTAGCGGGGCGGTTAGCGCTTGTGATTCAGGCCAGCCTGAGGCCGACGTCTCACCAGTTATCATACGTTAGGGTTGAATGGAGAGAAAAAACAACAAAATGTTGTGACGTAACTTTTTTTATTATATTTAACCCCGGTGTGGCTTCACTGCCATGTGTTATTTTATTCAGATTCCAAATTGGAAATTTATTACTCGGTTTCGGGGTATTTATCTATTCACTCATGAGTTTTCTGGAAGACATTGTTTTTTAAATGTTCTTCTGATATTGTTTTCTTGTATTCAGGATGTGTTCACGATAATAAAGAATTTTATTTATTTTTCCAATAGTAACCTATATAAACTCGTAACATTAATTAATAGTGATTCCACGTCATGTTTTATTAATATTTCCCGGAAAAATAGCCCCATTTTAATCATTCATCAGACATATTAAAAATGGAAAATCAAAATATAGGTACATATTTTTTTGATGATTATTAAAATATTACTACAATTCATTTTTGGGAAACTTATTTTATCTACTGTTATTGGAAAATTCTGTTTCACATTCTCTATATACCTACCTACACCCCATCCCTGGAATTCAACCCTTTCCACGCCGACCGTTGTACCTTTGATGGTTAAACATAAAGGTATCCGACCTGCGGGGGTTATTATTTTGGTATGTCGGGCGCCTATCATTTAGGGTCACACTTCGGGTAAAACTACATCCATTCTCTCTCTCTCTCCGCGTGGAGGTAATTTGATTAAATCTTATTTGATGGCAAGTAATTTCAACGAAGTTAATTGACTATAATTTTAAAGTGAGTTACAATTTTATTCCCGGGTTAATAGAATAGAACCTCACCCTTTTTTGATATTTTTATGATCGTCCTGTAGTTAAGGAATAAGTGTAGTTCGTAAAGCTTCCATAAGACTTTACACACCTTTCCCAGCAGTCAGCAATGAGGCTTGCTACCTATTCTGAATGTCGTGTAAATGCGTTTTTTATACTTACACACAATTATTCGTTTTTTCCATCATTGCGATACTAAGATGGGTATCTTGGTAGAATTGGTATGATATAATTAATAGGTACAAGTTCATATCAAATCAATTTCATGTGTAAGTTTATAAAAATGTAACATGCTTACGTACTATCTTTGGTATTTTCTTTGTTCACGCTAGATCCGAACCTTGCATCGGATTCCAAATAGAAATTGGCTGAGAAATGCAACTCAATTTATACCTATCTTAACACAAGGTTTTTCACAGAAATGTTATTTTATTTCCATAATATATCATTCAGATATTGAAAGCAATCCCGCATGAATCGAGTAGTCACATCACACCATCATGGATGAATGCATTCCCGTTCCAGACTACATAAATACAAAGCAGGATTAGTATAGGTAGGCGCCTTGCAGGTACGAGTATCTATACTATTTCTACTTTCACGTTGAATTTTCAATAATCTCTAAGTTCACTCCCACATTTCCATATTCCAACGTTGATCGTATGTTTCCATGTCCCGTGTGATTTGTGTCAGCCGCAGCCCGATAGTCTTTCGTACAACGTAATAAATAATATGTATAGGAAAGTACAGTACCGACTTACGTGTTACGTGTCAAAAGCTCTCCCCAGGTATGGGACACTCCGAATTCTTCCACTTGATAACAAAATTTATTCATTACGTAGCTACAATAGAGAATTCTCGTATATCTGCTTATACATTCATGTTGTGTCGTTCATCTGAATAGAGTTTTTCATATCCAGTTCAATGCATCCAACCATGAAACAGTGAATGAAAAATGTTGCTAAGTAGATAGGTACCTATTATAAATACATGATACCTATATATGAAAAATTTGGTTATTTGTCGAATCAAGAATGCCCGTTCCTTATTGCATAAAAAGAACATACAGATTTCTTTGGCGAAAGTACATGCACCAATTTTGTTTTGGAAAGAAATAGCACGTCTGCATAGAATTAGGAATAGTACCTATATTATAACTGCTTGCTACTTTTATTGCCATTTTTAGCACAAAAAATGAATTATTTAAGGGAACCTGTCCAAGTACTGTCTAAGTAACATACGTTAAAATGTTAAACGTAGGCGTGTCGGGTAAACAAATTCAGTGTTAGATCTCTATTATGTTATACTAATACATATAGCTTCCTTACTTAATGATCTATATTGTATCATTCAAGCTCCACGAGCGTGCTTATGAAAGTTTTTCTGAAACTCCTGTAACTAGTATCAACTGGTATATTATTGAGAGTAATGTCTTACAAGATACTGTTTTATTATATGTCATATCATGTAGGTAGATATCAAGTACGCTACTGGTGTAGTGTAATGTCACAAATACCCCAATGGTCTGATGACGACAACCTTTCATTCCTCCTCCTAACTCCCACAGGAAACTCCTAACTCCCATACCTTACTCCATTCCCTCGCGCCAACCGATGGTCTTGTATGTACGTTCTATACTATCCTAGTTCATCGCCTCTATAGTATGATTATTTTTTGTGATTCAGGGATTCGGGTCACATACGATACATTCGCATTCACACAGCCTCCAGTCGTCGGAGAATTTATATATTTTTAAATCCTTATTACTTTTTCAGCAGCTTTGGGAATTCCGCTGAAATGTGTACGGGGTGTTTCATGTAAAAATGTGTTAGTTTCAAAAAGTGTAGGTACTGTTACATTATGCAAAACATCTAGGGTTATTTATTCAGTTTTACACGTAACTTGAAACGGAATTGTGTATACTTATCTTTCTCTAGTGAAGAAAAGAAAGAGGGTAATCTCAATATGAATTATTTAGTTCAGTGTGGTATCTAGAGTTTTCATTTCACAAAAGGTTATAGTTTGATATTTTCATAATAATACTCGTATAAATGAAGAATAAAAGGGGGTTAGGTGTCGACTTACGAAATGAATACCTCTTTAGCATTTTTAATCGTATTATAGTTTCTAGAATACCTGTTGGATACTGGAAACACGATCGTTTATTTAATCGTGTTATTTTTGCCAAAAAAGGGGTTATTTGTCACTTTTTTGGGGAAAAGTGGCGCTATTTTTCATACATTTACATCATCAAGGTGGACATTTTTAGAGCTTTTCATACAATGTACAAATACATAAAAAAAATTGAACAAGAACAGTGTTGTGTACAAAAATGTTGAGTGTTTTTTAACTACAATAGAAGTCGAAATTCCTCGAGTAAATTTGACTATTCTTATTATTCTCGTAACATGTAGGTACGAAATTTGCGAACCAATAAAGACGATGGCCTTTACTAGTTTGCCTATGGAAGATCAATCAATGTATTGCTGAACTAGAAGCATAATTTGCATATCCTACTACCTTCTAGAAATGAATTGTTAATCAATTTATTAGATAGCTATATAATATTATATGTTTCCACTAGTATCAATTTGACGTTAATTTACAATACTCTCTTATTGTTTAAACATCCAACATGCAACGTCCCTAAGTAAACTAATTAATACATGAATGTATTTATTAATATTACTTTTATTGTTAATATTAATTGCTGGGCGCGTTATAGAGTAAAAACAATAATTATTATTTGTTATGTTATGATGTTGTTCACTCATCCGTAATATGCACATTGCACACCTACAAGTCTAGGTAGGTACCTAATACATTTGTGTTATTGCAAATGAAATTTTGAAGGTGAATTGATATAAATTTGGTGTTTACATTTATTACTTTAAAAATATACCTAGTTAAGCAATGAGGTTCCCCCTAATTCAGTATGCCTCTTTTAACGATGTAGAACGAGAAATAAAACACTGATTATCCCGAAGACATTACTTTTTGGCAATTCGTACCATCGTCTAGCGCTTCTGCCAGGAAGACCACCAAAAAGAGGGAGAGACAATTGGTGTTAACGCGTTCTATGATGTAGCACTAGCCGATGAAAACAGATAATATAGATCTAACAAAAGAACAAGTGCAAGTGGTAGTTTGTGACACGTAAAACGGACTCCTACAAACCCAAGATTGCACGAAATCTATTGATTGTTTACCCACTTAATTTGTTGTATATATAGGTACTAGGTATATTTGGAAATATAAAAAATCGTTCAATCACGAGATATGGATCAATCAGTTATTGCAACATAACAATTTCTGATCAATTATTGTAAATAGTACCTACCATATTGTTATTTGCGCATATCAGTGTATCATCGGCATATTAGTATAATTAATACTATCGCAAGTATTAATATGTTCATCTATAATTTGCGATATGGTCAGTATTTTAACAGCAGTGCTGAGTTGAAATTATGAATAGGTACCTTAAATATCTCCAAAATTAAAGTAAAATTAAAAGTGTGCATACCGACATTTCAAAAATTTGTAAAAACGGGAGACCTTCTATCTCGACAACCGTTACTAAATATGCTTTGTATCAAAATAGGGTAGATGCATTGAACCTTTATCTAGGGAATAATCGTAAAAGATTTTTTATATCTTGTATAGATTTCTCAAAAAAAAAAATTAAAAAACATCTCTGACCTTTTTTCCGAAGGACGGAAACTCCTTTCCTGAAAGTCGCGGAGTAAAAATTTTTTTTTGTACTAATAATATACGTTAAAATCTAGGGAATAACCGTAAAAGTTTTTTGATAGACACAAAATTGACCTAAAAAAATGGAAAAAACGCAATTTTTACCATTTTATCATGCGATTGTCACGCGATTTTGAACCTTAATGCCGTGGGAAAAGACTGTGACGTCATTCCTGGTGCCAAGCCCTTAAAAGTACTCTTTATCGTATAAGTAATATGTATGTCAAAATGTCGGCTTTCCTAATGGTAATGTATACCAGCCAACCCATGTTTTTTAATAAACTGCTAAAACACCTTTGATGCTTTGAATTTCGCTTTGATGTTAAATAAAACATTTCTTTAAAGAAGATTCCCAACATCGTTCAAGTTTCATTATATTACGTGGAAACTCGATAAGATTTTCCAAAATCTACAAGAATTTCTCGGGAGGTTTCAAAATACATTAATTAGAATGGCTAATACATTTTCTAAATGATAAATTATTTATATCCAACAAAATATATAGATAGGCATAATAGTAAAGTCATAAAGTGATAAGTCTATAACTACATACATAGGTACTGCCGTATAACGAAATTGCAGAAAAATTACCGTTAAAAACAAATATTGTTTCCTTAGGAATAAAAGAAGAAGGAATTAGGACCTTCTTCTTTTTTGCCTTATTCCCTCCACTGGTGGATATAGGCCTCTTCCAACTGTTTCCACTCTTCTCTGCTTTGACCATTCCTCGTCCAGGTTCCCCCAGCGATTTGGACACTGTCGTCGGTCCATGTCTTTGGTGGCCTTCCGACACTCCTCCTGTCTGTCCAAGACCTCCACTTCAATATTCGTAACGCCCATCTGGTGTCACCCTGCCTCGCAATATCTCCTGGCCATATTTACCTGCACGTATTTTCCTACATACTCTAAGTTCATTGATAACAATAATTAGTAATGTATAATAATAATTATTATGTACGACTGGTATGCATGTAGGTACATCGTACTTAATTCTACTTAAGTGATGCTGATGATGTACTTATTCATGTACAATGAAATCTCGAGTAAGTACTGGACTTGATTACTTATATGTTGATGAATTCCTATAAACACTTGGCATTTACAAATAATAAGATACCATTTTGTATCACGTGGATCCGATAAGTAGCATTCGGTACCTATTCGCTCGTAGAACTCCTTAGCAGAATCAATCAATAGATTCTGAAGAACTCTATATAAAGAATCCTATAATGTTTCAATTAATAGGAAATTACTGATTCTGTCAAGTACCTAATCGTATCATCAATCGTAATTAACCTGGATGTAACAATTTAGCAGGTAGGTAATATAAATTCAATTAGGTTTATGATGCTATAAGACATGTATCTACTCACCTTCTTGTGTAATTAATACAATATGGAGATACCTGCTTGGTTATTACTGTTATTAGTATGGTATTAATTTTCATTTGCATATAATAGTTGATAGAGTCAGTACAGCACATTCAATTAAATACATATAATTAGGTATGATAAAAAAGGGAATTTCTTTACACTTTACACCAGTGGCGTCTCCTGGGTTCTGAATCAGGGAGTGCGACCATTATAATTAACAGTAGGTACTAAGTAGATAATAATTTTACCCATTGTAATTAGGGTAATAATAAATAGTATGCAATAGTACCTACTTAATGAACAATAACAAATCCCTAAAATAAGTAAATAAATCTACAGTGTCCACAATCGGGACCGGGGCGGACCTAAAAATGTATAGGTACGAAAATATTTTGCATAATCTCATCAATCATCATACAGTAGGAACAGACTATATTATCAATATTATTATCATACTATTTGTACGCCAGCCATCTTTCGAAAAATCAGTGTAAGTACAATTCGGTAGTAATATAATAAGGTTTGTGCCGTCACTACGCACAATATTATACTTCCCGTGTGCAGCGCACACATGTCCCGATACAAGCAGTATGGAGATAGGTACTCAGCACGGAATACCAATGTTTTGTCGATTTGTATGAGAATTATTGAATTCTGGGGGCGCGCAGACAAATATCGCACCGAGTACGAATTGATGCGCTAGAGTTTGCCTATTTAAGGAGTCGAGCATTTTGGTTTGGGAATTACTATCATTTCTTAACATTATTATCGGATTATTTTAGTTACTATTTTACTACTTTGAGCCGAATTATTTGGGGGTGCGCTGTATCCTGCGCACTGTTGGAGTCTACGCCCCTGCTTTACACCACAGGTTTCAGGCGGTCGGTAGCCTGGTTGGTAAGGCGCTCGACTGTTAATCCGGCGGGCGCGGGTTCAAACCCCGATGCCAACTTACTCCACTTCACAACACAAGCTTTCTCTAAAATGTACAAGATGTATTTGGGTCTATCGAAAATTATTTTTATGTAAAAAATGTGTAGATTGGAAATAGAAAATTACACGCCAATTGAATTTGTTTATTTGTTGAATTGGTCTTGGTTGAACCCTGCATCTTGTCTTCTAATGCGGCTGTAGTGCAATCCTATCTAAATAGAACTGCATCCTTCGCATATTTCTATTAAATGGTAGTCTGATTTACCTATTAGTCAGATAATACAATAGCCTCAATAGCCCTGGACAGCACCTATATAGAGTATGAGGCTTGCATAATGCATATCTAGAGAAAGTATTGCTAAGTATTGCACCCGCGATTAGGAGTCATCAGTGCAATTTTATTTTAGGCAATTCTTTGTATAGTTACCAAATTATACAATCATATGACAATCAGACTACTGATTCTTCCATAAATTAACAACGTATGCTTTAGTTGGTTTTAGTTCCACAATCCGAACAATAGAGAAGAGAAAAAATCTTAAAATGGCTACTATTTTTAATAACGAATCCTACGTTTTCAATATTTTTGGAAATAAATTCCTTTGTCCAATAACTCTCTCACTCATATCTGACTTCCTGTAGATATTTTGCTATATTATTTTCACTAACTAGGTAATACTTTTTTGATTTAAGTTTTTATTCCACCAAGCCTGTCGAGTTATTTTTTTCTTTCAGTTTGCTATTCATATACCTACTCGTATGTATGTAACTACTTAATAATATATTCCCAGTTCCCATCTCGCCCATACGGATTTCCACATGAAAGAGGAATGGAGTGACTAGTTAGTTTGTTGGCTGTGTGGGGTGATCAGGTGAGTGAGTGGGGGGGCAGTGAGGGGATATAGGGGTAGGTTATGGAGGGTGAAGATACGGATTTGATTCCGGTCCATAGCACACTGAGATTTTTTTCATTTCATTAAATTTTTATGTAGGTTTATAGCTGTCTATACATTATACTTTAGTGGATGCTTTTTAATCGCCTTTTTTAATTTCTTTTCATTGAGAGCAGACCTATCGATTTAATGCTTTTAGCGCTTATACTTACCTACACAATTTTTAATTACAAATATCTTTTGACTTTCTGCTCATGGTGTTGATTCTCATTTAAAAAACATAGTACTTATAGGACGAAAGCGATATTCACCTTGTACCTGAGTTTTTGAAAAATTTAAACCTTCCATACGAATCGAGTAAAGTAATTATCAAATAGAGTGTGGAGTCGCCCACCTACTCCCAGCTACTTATCCAGTTAGGGTAAGCCACCATCTAGGACTTGTAACCGATGTCGCTGGAGTAATTAACTGATATACCTAATTTGTAGGCAGATTAAAAAGTCATCACCTTAGCAATACACTACTAATTACGATTATCTTATGACGGTTTCAGTCGCCGGATGGTGGCATCCTTAGAAGATAAGAGAAAAGAAAAGCATTGTAGCTGTATTATAAATTGTAGTTGCGTAAGCATGTAGTACTGTTTTTGGTGTTACACAATTGGTAATTTTCATAATTGAAATACCTTGTTCGTTCCAACTTGAGATTTTGTTTTCACATTTAACGTTTCGTTTGTAAAACTATATATCGTGTGTCAATCGATAGAGATACTTAAAGGTACACAAGGTAATAATATAGGTATAGATAACGGTAAATTGTCACTACAAGCCTGTCAATCTCCACAAAGCCTGGGTGTATTAGAGAGTCTCGTAGATAGGTTGTTTAATAGGATGTGTATTGATTTGTTAAATAGATGGGGAGCTTACATTGCTCTACGTATTTCGATATATATAAGTAGTGGCGTTATGCTACATTAGACAATATACAATCTCGGTGTAGTATACTGATACATGATACACTTATCTATGTTTGTATAATATAGTTGAGTTTGATGTCGCCGGCTGGCAATTACATGCAAATACATATGTAAATTTCCCTGTGGGGAATCACTCCGTCTGCGTACTAAGTATGTACATCTCTAGTATTAGGGAAACTAAATTACATATTATTAAAGGTAAACTGAACAATATTATTAAAGTAAATTAGAGATTAACTCGGATCAAGGTGTTGACCGATTCAGTAAAAGAATCGGCATTCTCCTTGTTGTAAGTATGAGGTGTTTTCATAAATAGGTAGATCGCATCCATAATTTCAGTGTTTACTCTTATAATGTACTATATATGTGTTGACACTTGATTTCTCAATTTTTTTTGTTAGCAATTTCATAGATTCTGACGAAGAGTTTTCTTCAATTATCTCTATGACGCATCCAAGACTCTTCTTATGATTGGTTTTAGTTTGGAGAAAAAATTGATTTGAAAAAATGACAAATATTTTGAGAACATAGGATTGATGCAAGACTTCGCTTCTCAAGTCTCAGAAAGGTTTAGTACTAAAAACAACCGTTTAGAATGCAAAAAAAATATATAATTTAAGGGTAATTAGATGTTTTGTCTCTTTTTAATGTGTTATTTTATAGAGTTGAATAACAAGATGTATAGGCATGTGATACGCTTTCTGTTTTTGGTAATTTAATATTATTATGAAACGTTCAGAGTTTCAGGGGTTGTAAACCACAAATGTGCGGTAATCCGGGTGACCGCAAACCTCCACTATGTGTAGGTAAGCACTACCCTTGTCCCTCTCCGGCTTACAGATCCCGAATCGTTGCATACTCCTCCTATCTTGCTTCGTTTAGATACTTAACAACGCAAATGTCTAACAGATTTGTGATGTATCTTTACGTAAATATACTTTAAATTTCATTTTATTAAAAATATATACTTAATGACTTTTTATCAGAAGCTCTGGTGTTTTTGAAAATATATGGAGATTCGGCTATGTTTTTGAGAATAGTTGAGTAACCAGTAGCTAGGGCTTCTTCACGCACAAACTACTTTTTCCCGCCAAAACCGTACGTACCTACGTTAATTTGAACTCTAAATTATTTTAGGTATTGAAACTGGTTTCCTCTGCATTGCGCAGATGGAATTACATTACAGATTTTCCTCAACAGAAGCGAGACGTATCTACATTCACAGAAGTAGCATTTTGTAAACTCCCTTGGGGAGGAAGCAGCATGGGCGTTCCGACACATACGAGTTGTACCTCTTGCTTCTGTTGAGAAAAATCTGTAAAGTAGGTACGTAATTAGCTTACGAGAGGCTGTCCTTCAAACTTGTCTTTGAACTCAAAATTTCAAAAATACCACCAAGAAAGCACGCCTACTATGAAATGAGTTAATTACTTCGATCGACGTGTAAGGTTAGGTAAAGAGTGTTAATATTGTAACAAGACTAGGTAACTTGTGAATTACCTGCGAGGGGTGTATATACTGTTTATATTACCCCGGAGAGAACATTCTAAAGTTAGTAGTCTACATAATGTTTGTATTATTTGAAAGTGGCTACCCGTCCTGCGTAGGTACTCATATTTACCAAATGGCAATTTGTAATATTAAACTTATCATTTCACCCCTGATACATACCTCCACCTACTATAGTCTGTAGTATATAGTAGGTGGAGGTACGTAAGTCAGGTATATCCGTTCCAACCATTACGTGTGTCGATATCCTCATTCCTCCTCCATTTGACTGAGGAGGGAGAGGTTGTAGCACGGCTGTGGGTGGTGGGAAGGTGGGATGAATTGTATAAAGGTTGGAGGTTATGGCTTCAGGTTTCCTTAGCCACATTTACCTGCCACGCCGCCACAGGAGTGGGGAATGGGTTTAAGAAGTTATGTATTTAGTTACCTTTTCATGTACTAGCGGATGTGCTTAATGTCTCAGACTTATCCACGTATATTCTCTCCTGTTTATGTTATATCATATTATTATACATACGAGGGTTGAACTGATCACCTTTGTCAGAGAATGTTTCACGTTTTATAACAAACTATACGCTTGGAGATCTTAGGAAGTTCTCATGCGAAGTTCTAGATGTTATTGTATTTCTAAAAACTTGAATCATTATATAATTTTCTCTTAGCAAAGTATCAAACTACTGGCTGAATGTTGCAAGCATAGTATTTCATACTACATCGTTGAGTTATCTGAAGTTCTTTAGAAAACTAGACTCGTGTAACTATTTCTGAATGATGTCGAAAGTTACTGAAACACATATGCTTTTTCTTTGTTCCAAAGGATCAACAAGATTTTGTATTATTTTCTGTTTGTATCTTTGTTTATGTGGCAAATATACCTACTTGTTTGGCAATTAAGGGGTGTACAACAGTGAATAAATAAATAGAGTAATAGCTGTGATGTTAGTGAAATAATATTCACAGCTAAATGTGGTATTTTGGCACTCTTTAACGATCGTTCATCCACACCACTTCTCTCAAATAAACTTGTGCAAAATAATTACATTACCCTCACTAATGGTGAATATATCCACTAAGGTATCTACCTATATATAATACGTCTACGTCTACACAACTCCTTTATTATACCTACCTACATAATGTAAGCCGGGTAAGTTTATTACTTTCTGTTAACCATTTGGGTATAAGGATTTGTCGACGCCACTTTCCATGCGGAATAATAATATTTTAGGAAGGGGGGGGTGTTTTATGTCGAGAATTAACTAATTCATTTAATATTTACCACCCTAGTGTACTACCCTATCAACGTATCATTATAATACTACCTAAAGCACGTACCTTTAATACTATTTTAAACACAAATTTATATAAGATAATTAGTATAATGTGACAATTTGATGAGATTAAAAGTATAGTATTTTAATTATATTTTTCATAAATTTTGGTCTATGTTTTCGACAGATGCCTTATAACGAAATGCGTCTGATAAAAATGACTCATGTATCTATTTCCTGCCCATCGAAAAAAATGCAATCTCAAATATACCTTATATTTGGTAAAAAGGAGTTAGGTATACATTACTACAATTTAATTTTCATTGTATTTATAAGTCTTGTAAATATGCGAATAAAGAATCACAACGAGGTACATCTCTTTATTCTCTCATCTCTCTACACATCCTATTTATTTGGGGTCGGCGGCTCGGATCCTCTCTCTCCATCTGCCACGATCGAGACAGTCTTCTGGAGTAAGCTCCAGGTGTTCCATGTCCCCTCTGATGGTCCCCTTAAGGGACTTCTTTGGCCGTCCTCTCTTTCTTGTTTGTACCAGTTTATTGCCCTCCTCAGATAATCTCTTTATTGGCTGACATTATTATCATCATGAGTGGCGAAGAAGTGATGATTTGGCTCTCGACAAAACACGCTCGTGTATCGTTGCGCGAGGAAGTAGGGCTGGTGTATTATAACAACGATATTTATGTCTTATCACTCTTATCAGTTACGCGAACAAAATCTTTGATGTAGAAAAGTACCTACTTTGGTTATATTGAATTACGTATTTATTAGCAAATTCTTAATGTAAACATTATTTGTTCACGTTGTATTGTTACGGACTTCCTGTTTTCGTAATCACTTAAAATAAATTATTATTCATTAATTTCGTAGGCTATTCGTAGGAAAATATTTAATGATATTCGACAGTTCACAAGAACAAAAGCTTTATGATGAAAAGAGACATTATTTTCATTTGACATTTTAATATCAAACTTAGTAGATTAAAACATTTTAGTTAAGGACAAACTTCCGCGCAGCAACGAGTGGTGTCAATTTACTGTAAGTATACAAATAATTTTATTCTGTTTATTGGGTAGGTCTTTGAATAGTTTGATAGTTTATTTGTTGTTTAGAGAATTGATGATGTCATTGGCTAAAGGAATCATTTTACTCTTTAGATACTATACTGTGACTAGCGATGAGTTTGCAGGATCAAATGGTGCACAATACACGTACCTATATGCATGTCTATTATTCATATTACCCTGTTTGGAGACACCTTAAAAAGTGGCAAGCTATATTGCTGAAACTTTTGAGATATTTCTTGAAAATTTGATTACGATTAACTTCTTGCATTTTCATATTTGTGTGGGACAGCCAAAGAAGAAATTAGTAAATTTGAGTTGTCGCGAAGGCATATTTGGATACGCACCTTAGTTTTTTTTAAGTTTCAACATTTAGGTTTTTTTATTTGTACGCACGTTTATTTGATTATTTTCCCCGAGTGAGTTTCCCCAGTTTGCTTGCCCACTCCTCGACCTTAATATAATATTATGTAGGTACAAATCCTCCCCAGTAATTTGTGACTCCCTTATAGAAGTGATGCGTGGTAGAAGCTTGTTATTGCGTAAGTCTGTGTGGGGTTGAATTATACTCCACTAGCACCAGTATCCTTACACCTTACACAGCGAGGGAGTCAATTCTAATGTTGTCTAGTATTTTTGTTTACGTGAATTCATTAAAATTTTATTCGTATCTAGGTTCTTATTCACCTACTAAATCGACAGGTTCGATTGACAAAAATAATGTCATCTCCTTCGTATGTTATGGCGCATTCTAACATATTTCGCCAAAAAATACTTAGGTACGTCACGTACGATTTGAAAGTATTTTATTATAATCTAAATGGTTAAATAGTCTCGTGATATGATTCCACATTTTTCGAATAGTCATGTAACATAGCATAATATGTAATTGTCAATGTATAGATAACCATTTATGACAATAGTTAGGTATGAATCTAGCGTGGGGTTGACAAAGGGTTTACTATATTTTGGTTAGGGTTGAAACGGAGATTATACCTAGTTTATCTAAACATTTGGAGAGTGATCTCAGAAAAAAAAATACTTTTGATTTTCTCACGCATTCTAAGTCGAGTATTTCTTATTTCACATAACTGCCAAACATAAATGTTTGATATGTATATTAAAATTAAAACTTAACTTTTAACAACGAACTCCGTTACACCCCTGCATTTCTGGTTTTGTACCCAGGGGTCGAAAGGCCATTTGCAGTGTGGTTAGGTTATAATATTATGCTCTTAAAATTTGCCCCTCGACACATTGGTCTTTACTCTTAGTCATCAAACGTCTCCTCTTCTATACAACATACGAGTATTTTACTACATAATATATTCATTTTCCCCTCGTAAAATCTCCACTACTTTCATACATAAATAAGCCTTATCATAATTTTGAATATACACTTGTAAGTACTTTATTTGTAAAGTGATCCTCATATCGTCTTGAGTACTTTGTTTGCCTCTGTTCAGGATATTTTATGCTGACGTACCCACAATATAATAATCAACTCTTGAATATTGTCAATAATATCTTCGTATTTCTTGGTAATTTCTTTTACTTTAGAGACGTTATTTCATGTGTATTCTGAAAATTTCTAACAGTTTATGCTCTTCTGCTCCTGAATTGTAGCAACCACTATGACACGTTTCTACAATACTAGGCATTATTTTATATCGATTTAATATTTTCAGTGAAGTTTAATGATAAAGTCATTTGCAATACTAGTAGGTAGTTAAATTTGCCATCATTGCTCGGAGCACGGACTCCTAATCAGGAGGTGTTGTGTTCGAATCTTGGTGTTGATGATGTATTCTGCGCTTCACGACGCGAGCTTTTTAAACTTATTTTGAAATGTGCCCGACGGTATTATTTTACTTTAAGAGGAACACAAACAAGAAATTACACAGATTAACAAATAAAATACATAAATACTGTCGAATCCCTCAATTACATGTGTCCCGAGCACGCTCCAGAATCGTGGAAAATAATGCTGATGGTTTATTAATCCTAATTAGAATCTGTACTAATAGCGCGTCATATAAATAAAAAACTAATAAAAAGTCGTAAACTAAAAATAATCTTCTTTGTCCTGCCCTTCTGTCCCGGTTCATCCAGGGTCGGGCCTCCTCGTACGTAGGCGCCAGGATCTCCTGTCCTGTCACTGTTGGGATTCTCTGCGCCGCCAGCTCCTTTTCAACATTGGTAAACTAAAAATAAATAATGAAAATCACAATACAGTGATTCCAGTATTCGGAGCTGTGTACACAAACCCAGATGCTTTTTTAATTTTTATAAAAAAGAAGCTTCATTTCCCTTTGACAAATATGTTTTAGAAAATTTATTACCATTTAATCCTATATTATCTTCAAAAATTTAATATATAAGGCCACCCTTTGAAGGTTTATCAATAATAATAATATTGGAGAACAAAGGCAGCATTGGTTTTGATAATAATTATTATTGTATTATTGATGTTGTATTCCGCGTATTTATGTGTGTAACCACGAAAATGCGTTGGAGCATTGCTAACAAAATAATGCTCAATCGATGGATGAGTATTGTTGGGTAGACCGCTATTGTATAAAAGCTGGTTCGGCTATGATGTTTTAATGTAGGTAAATTTTATTACGAAACTGTAGTAGATATGTAGATCAAATAAAATTAATAAAACAGTTCCACTCTATGTATGTATCTACACTTTTGGTATAATATTGTAGGTAGGATATAAGTTGGTGTAGTATTGTTCAACAGAATACTGTGGGTTATGGAATTTCGTGTCAGGCGTTGATTTCATTCTTGTTGTCATTAGTTTTGTACAACATGAGTACTGTAGAACTTTGTCTATCATTATTTGACATAATTATACGAAAATACGTAAATGAATTAAGCAGGAAACTGAGGTTTGCATTGCTCTGTATATCCGTCCCAACTTCCAGCACAAGCCATTATGCACATTTCAATGGAGTGCCTTTAGCGATGTAATTGGATAAACCTCAAACCCCGGTATTAGCTTCAACCTATCACATCAAATTCTGACAATATCCAGTATTTTCAATATTAATGTTATTATCTTAACCAAAGCTTTCATTGATGATCAATAGCATTACTTCAGTGAGTATATTTCTCTTAAAGCATTATATTTCAAAAGCTCAACGTGGATGCTTTCATGAAAATATTTGAAGTCTGAAAGTGTGAACAAAGAATTATAATGAATAAGCGTCGTCCCCTACTCTTTTTTTACAACAACAGAGTCGTATTCCATTTTATTTTTAGACATTGCTTTAAGGAGACTTTGTGGAGTCAAGGGATTGCGACCCAAATGGAAATTTTCGCCACAAATATATGTCAACATTACTTAATTATTATGGTTGTATCTCCAAATGTTTATAATCACGATTGCAATTAAATCGTAGACGAGTGGATGGCCTGAAAGAAAAAGATAATAGAACTGAGTGTTATTCCTGATTTTCTCATTAACAGTTTCAGAATTTTTTAGTTATGATAGTACCTACCTTATTGAGTTTGGCCTCCGTCCTATTTATTGATAATTTAATAGATTTAATATAGTCAATTGTTAATAGAGAAGCAAAATGATTATTTTACTTAACAAGATTGGCACGTCTAACAGTTTTCAATAATATTGAAATGACAGTGTTAGGTACCTATAAATAATTCTTACATTCCCTAGAAATAGATTGGGGGGAAACTACGCAGTACTACTTATTACAATATTTAATTAAAAGCAATTACTTAAAACATTTCCACTCATCGTTTCCTTGGAAGTGATGTTTGTTCCATATAAGTTGATTGTTTGGGTACGCTGGTGTAAGGTGTTACATACTTGTGTTTCTATTATAGGGTAGTATTATGGGTAGGTTGGTGTAATATAGGACAATATGGCCGTATCGCTCCTTTCTACCGCAGTCTGTTTCTTATTACTTAAGCGTCTGCTAACGCGATAAACAACCTCCCACGCCAACCCTGCTTCGGGTACATCATCACAATATACAGGGGCGTATTGGTGGCAAAATAAACATTTACCTTTCTCATTATTTATATTTCTTTTAAGGGTATTTTGTCCCAAACAACTCTTTTGGTATATATATATTAGGTGTATTGAACTCATTTAGAAATACCTGCGTAGTGGTACTGAATAGGGAGTAATAACTGTAATGAGTTGGGTGTAGGATACACGTCGAATCGTTTTGGGCAAATATCATCTGGCAATCTGTTCAGAACTACCATAATATTATTTCGTTAGGATGTCTCCATTCACTGACCTGGACATAAGATCCTTTGCCATCTCTCTATCTCTCTCTGTTCTTGGAATCCCCTTCGATCTGGTATCATCCAATCTACATCTTCTCCATTGTATCATTCTTCTGCTGCACCTTCAGTTATCTCTGAAACATATGTGATTATATTCTCTACATCTTCGACATTTGTATATCGTATCTCTGTGTTTCTTATTCGATGGATTGGAGAACTGTCATTATAATAATATAATGTACAACATTGGTTAGAGTTCATTATTGCATTAAACTGATTCCGTATTTTCCATGCCATGTTACACCTTACTGTAGTTACTGGGTTAGGTATATTCTAGAGTATTTCACTAATTGCGGTTCTGTCAGTATCCCACCCTCCTACTCAACATCCATCCTTTACTTATTCCTTTCTCCTCCCTTTTACTATACACTATACCTCATCCCTCCATCCTCTTTTCCCTCGTACGCTTCGTCTCCCATAAAGCTTTCTGTGTAAGGGTAAGCACTCAGCCGGTGTCGGGGACTAATTAAGATTGTAATTACCTATAAACACAGACTTGATCCTGGGTGAAATTGCGAACTTGCCGCTTTAGGATATTATATATTAAGTAAGTGTATATGTATATTGTCTTGGAATTTAGTTGTCGGTACAGCATTAGGCCGACTTGGCAATATATTAGTTAATTCTACCTTGTGTGCTTTGAACTCTAGAACTTATCATAATGTTGGTATGTATTAATAAACTAGGTAATAAAGATACTCTTGTGATTGAAGTTTCGCTACCTGAGGCAATATTGTCCTGCACTCTGTACTGTTTTATGTTGTGCTTACTAGGTGTATTTTACTTCAAACACTTATCACCTATCATTTCATTATCATTAGGTTATTCGACAGCGGATGCTTACATACAAAAAAATGTTATAATATCACTTTATAACTAATCAAACAACATTTTTCATTGAGGTAGGTAATTACGTATGCTCCTTGTGGCCAAACAGACTTTTGCCTCGTGAACAATGGATCCCCAATCCTTTCTAGTTACAGCAATAAATTTTCAATCACCACTGCCATTTAGCACACCTAGTATATCCCAAACGACGTTGTCTTCCCAATAGCTTTCTACCTACAGGAAGTTACTTACGGGTCCGAATCAAACCCATTCTATTATGCGGTGACAAACAACGTCTTGTCAATTGTCACAATGAAGTCCCCATGGGTGCACCCTTCTCCCGTCAGAGGGCAGGGCATATCACTAGGAGACTTTTGAAGATTATTTTTCGCTCGTCAAAGTATAATAAAATGTAGGGCATATTTGTTTAATATTAAGTTGGTAGTTATGTCTTCGCTTATAAACATGCCCCAAGACTTATTATGTTTAAATATTTGACTAGGTGGAAGTTGGGATTTGACTTTTCACTCCTCATTCTCCTTTCTTCTTCCCACTCCCTCACGCTAACCTTCTCCCTGAGATCATTGACGCACCCTCCACCCAGCACTGTGGTTTCAACAGCGGTTTGTGAGTGAAATGAGTACAACTGTCTATCTGGTACCTCACTTTATTAGTGATGTCAATATTTAGTAGAATTTCATAGTTAATATTAATATCTTAATTTATGAACTACATCTCTATATTTGGCATTATTCTATTATTACAATACCTACAGAATACAGTAGGTAATATAGAGAAATCTGAGTCGGCCCGTACTGTCATGGACCGTGGGAGGACATCTAAATATTTCCATTTAATGAATATGGAAACTTTTCTGCTTGATAATATTGAGAAGTATGTTGTCAAGTAGGTACTGGCTCCGCGTATATTGCCTTTTTCATATTCTCGACCGGAGTAGATAATATGTAATTACTTTAGAAGATCTCATCCCTACAGGGGTGGTAATTGTGCCACCATATTTTAACATCAATGTTTAACGACGGTAGATGTAGAACTAGCAGTAGTATGCAGAATCCTAAAGCGTACACAGACACACTTTACCAGTACTTGTAGGTACATTATACAGGTAGGTGTACACTGTTCAATGTTCATAGTAAATATCAGAAACTGCACTTCAGCGATCTCTCGCGCCGTTGAATTACTGCACACCATTTACTATATACCTATATTACCTATACTCTCATAAATCCACATATCTAGGAATTTTTCTAACTGCGTATTTGCGTATAAGTACGTCCAATCTTCCTTCTTTTAATCAATAATATCAAATTATTAATGTACCTACCTAATGATCCTTGCATCTTACGAAGGTTTTATCTAAAAACATACTGTTTATAATAAATGAGAAAAATTTCTTCTGCATTACAATATTTTTTACTTAATCTTCTTCCATAAAGAAAATGATAATACATAGTATGACACTAACTATGAGGATATGTTGTATCTTCCAGTCAAATATATCATGCTTTTATTACAGTTTTCTGGAAATCCCTATAAAATTTATTTTTACATCATTACGATACACTTAATGAATAACCCTTTCATGTGTGCCCTTTAATTAAAATTTGGAAATTACAAAAAAAAATTTACTCCGCGACTTTCGGGAAACGGGTTTTCGGCTTTCGGAAAAAAGATCAGAGGTGTTTTTCAATTTTTTTTTGAGAAATCTATACAAGATATAAAAAAAAAATTACGGTTATTCCCTAGATAAATGTTCAATGCATCCCTTTTTTGTTCCAAAGCATATTTGGTAACGGTAGTCGAGATATAAGGTCTCCCGTTTTTAGAAATTTTTGAAATGTCGGTATATTGCATGCTCTTATGAAATCATTTAGAGAATAGATATGTGTAATATGTTAGGCTTAAGCATGCAATATAAAGGTAATTTCAGTCGATGTTGAAATTATTATATACCTTCCCATTCCATCATAATCACCCGAAACACCCTTTGAGGCAAATAGCGTCAAATTTACACCGTCAACCTCCCCTACTGTGGCTCACTTGGGGATGTTGTTTGATGGGGGATAATATTATCAAATAGAAATCTGAATACCTGCCTACAATCTACATTCTACATACAAACTTGTGTTGTTCGTATCAACCTGTGTAAAGTACAGAGGAGGTAAAGTGAGTTATATTAGTAGGGGTATATTAATATTACACTAACTTAAACTTTGCCGTGTCGTCGTATTGAAATTATCGAGAGTATTTACCCACATACTCGTACTGTTACAGTCGTGTGTGTTACCGTTGTATATTCGGTATTAAACATTCAAATCATTGCATCGCAATTTCAATACTACGGTCCACGATTCCTTTGATTTTCCTATATTTTTGTTCCGATGTACCTCTAGTATATCGTGCCGCGCTCATTGTGGGATATGCAGAGAAATTAATATAACACTCGTTTACTTATGTAATGTATGTAGATGTACTTGTATAAATATCTTTTTCTTCTTCCTCTTGTATTAGGTCGGGTGACCTGTTTGTGACGGCGGGCTGTCCTGAGATGAGGAGGTCCAGCTGTCCTTCCATCTCTTGAGTGGCCTTCCGGGTGATCTTCTTTCACTGGGGTTTTCCCTTTTGACTATCTTTGCATGTCTAGTGTCATCCATTCGGTTGACATGGTCCCTCCAGAAGCGTCTTCTACTTCTCCCCACCTTACTATATCCTCGACATCGCAGTCAGAGCGTATAGTTTCATTTCTGATCCTATCTCTAAGTGTTCTGCCCGCGGTGGATCGTAGGGTTTTCATCTCCGCTACTCTGAGAAGACTTTTTGTCCCGTTGGTATCGGCTCTCACTTCTGTCTCATATGTAAATATCTGATTAATTAAATTATTGTAAGTAATAAATCAGGTAACGTTTAAATATTTGTACACCTTCTAATTAGTAGAGCGGGTTAATTGGAAGATACGATTAGTATAAGCACTATTAATAAACTAATATTACCACAATATTATCTTGTAACAATCCAAATATCTCTACCCCCATTGGGGAGGGAACTAATAATAATCGTTATTATCTACTGTTCGTTACCTGAGTATACCTAAACACCCCAAAGTTTATTTTGAATGTTTGCCTGATTAGTAAATTCCGTCGTTCGTAATTACTCGTACCTAACCAATCGACAGATTTGTTAAATTGTCTACTCGACCATATATTTACATGATTACATACTTAATAGAAAATATTAATTAGTAGTTACCTACCAATAATATATTTATCATATTATGCGGTTTCCTGTAATCGAATACACGGTTGGCTCAGGTGAATAAAGAAAGGCCTCTTTTAAACTGGCGGGGTCCGAAACTCTGATATTGGATATAAAAACTGGATATAAAATTCTACTCCCACCAATAAATATTTCTACGTTTTCCATTCCCATTGAGGTATGAATGTAGGTGCCTAATACTTTCAGAATGTTATATGGAGATATGGCTTGTGTAATGTGTATCCAATCCTTCCTCGTTAACGCTGATGGTTTGTTTGCTTCGCACATCGTAGCACAGACTCAAACAGTTCCGACCTACTATCTGCTACATGTTATTATGTCAATATGACATTGTTTGTTTAATTTTCTCTCCACGAGGTTTGTTATTATTCACTTTGTGGAGAACTACTGTGAAACGGAAAATGCATCGAAACGTATGGTGATTTTTTCATAAACTTTGTATGTTTTTGGGTTCATTCCGCGTTTGCAACCGTTTCGATTTTTTTAATCTTCCATTTACATTTAACATTAGGAAGCATGATTAAAAGTCTCCTGAATGTCATACATACCTATCTATCTATCTAAATCCCCAATAATCAACCATCTGTTTGACGCAAATTTGTCAACATGAGACTGGTTAAGATCATTGAGGTGTTTGGAGTGAATTTCTTTCCTACCCCAAACTAATAAAAGTTTATTTAAATAATTATTACGCCGTCCTACTATTTCGTTATTTAAATTTAAAGGCGTATGATTTTTGTCGGCCTGTACTATAATTTTAATAAATAAATAAAAACTTTATTACATATTATTACAAAGTTAACGTGCAAAGTGCGGATGTGACGATTGTTGGCGATTTCTGCCAATCATCGCAATATACCATACGTGTCACATTATGTACATCTTTATATATCTCTATATTTTACTACTGGCATCGCGTCCGTGTATCATTTTATCCTCCACACTTCAATAATCCGGTTGCCACTTGACTGCCATTACTGTCAGTCTAAATTGGCTTCATATTGAATAGGTAACTCATTCGTCGTTACCTATCTCCATCGTCACATAATATCGTATTCAATCCTTATAGATAATATGTACCTATGAGGTGCTAGATACCATCCAGACGTCAACTTCAAAAAGGAATGGTATTTAGCTCATACCTTATTAAGTACCTAGTATAATGTTACCATGATAATCCCCCTTTTGACAAGTTATTTATACAATTTCGATATTTTCCTACTTCAATGATGAATAATGACACTTATGTTTTCTCAAAATCACTTTTAAAGGTTACTTTTCAGAATTCGTAAGCCAAAATGCATTTTTTTGTTGTAGGTAGATAGTATTTGGACAGTTTTGTGTTCAATTCGAAGATTAAATACATAGCCTAGAAGATTTTCAATGTTTTTTACCAAGTTTCTAAAGGTTCCCTTGTTAGCACTTTGCGTGTAATATTTTTGTAGTAATAACAATTAAAATCAAATAAAAATGGATACAGAGTGTTTACACATTTTTTTTACTTTTTTAGCTAAGCTTAAAAAAGTATTTTTATAGTCTTTGTTACATAGAATAAGTAAATAATTACCCACTTAAATGAGAATAATACAAAAACCTTGAAGTGAATTTTACTTTTGAAGAGTTGGTAGGATTACTGGGGTGTTGGAAGCGGGCCACCCTAAAGAAAATACAAACAATCTCACCCCACGATGGTTTCAACATTGTCTTCCGAAAAGTAATCGTTAATTGTGCTCCAAATCACTACAAGAATAAAGTTTTCATTATGTCGGTGTTGGCGCTAAGTTATAATTTACGGCGTAGTCTTGTAAACAAATAGATAAACATAAGGTTTTTGACCGTCGGTACATGATGGAAGTCCATTTTTAAGGTGAAATGAAAGACATAAATATATAGTCTTTCATTTTACCTTAAATAGATAATTATTAAACTATGTAGTTACAGAATGCCTATGAAATATAATATTAATATATTAATAGTAGAGGCAGGAATATTTCTGCGTTAGTCAGGGCGAGTCCGATTAGAATTCATCATAGAAATCTAGTCATAGAAAAAGTAGACCACAGAATTTCCTACGTCTCTCAGAGGTTGCAAAAAATGGGGATTTCACTTGTTACAGTCTATTTGCTTTTGCAATAAGTCCGCCTTTTGGCACACTGCATTGTCTTGTTTTTGTTACTATACATATTTACTGGCCAATAAAGATTTATTTATTTCAATACTAGGACTAACTAATTGAACTAATTTTTATTCTCCGTGTAAACAAGTCTTTGACGATGTTACAAGTCTTTGATAATGCACATGTCTGTACTAATTTTGATACGATTGTAGTTTTGTTGAATAGACTTGTATTTGTATAACATTTCATGAGAAGATTTTCTTTCATTCCTAGTTAATTATTAGTCTTATGATAAAAGTTTAAATTCAAAGCCTTTTGATCACATCAGAGATACACATTGTGATTTTGTGAAGGGGGATAGAAGATAATACAATAATGTATAAGAGGGAAAGAGAGAGGTTCTTGTATGGATGGTAAAGGATTGTGGAGGTTAGATATAGTGGGAGGTCAGCTGTGGTCTCCTGGGTAAACCACAACATTGCCGCTCTTAATCCCAGCTCTCATATTTATCAGACATACCAGGGCAGAGCTGTATTACGAATTCATTTTACCTCTTCATTTTGTATTTACTCTCTATAAAGCTGTTTGGGTAAGAAGGCCACTCGGGCACGATTCCAAACAACACCTTGTTTGCCATCAAGTGTAGGTATTTGCGGCATTGAAATAATTATAAAAATGCATGGCGCAAAAGAATTCACTGATTGACCATCACCGCCTTTTAAAAAATGTTAGATCGTGACTAATTGTTCATAGTGTTTCCAAGAGGTTCGATCTAGCATCTCTTCTCACGTCATCTACTACCAAAAGAGAGCCACAAAAAGATACCTACATAATTTATATAAAAAAAAAACAAGTACCCGTCGAAACATTTTCAGGTACAAGGTTCTTGGCGCGAAAACCAAGGAAACACTTTAATGTATAAAAATAGTCAAATAATAATTACATTTTTATCTCAATAATATGTTAGGTACTATTATTTCTTCATCAAACAGTTCTTCATAATCTCATTCTCAGAGAGGACTTTTCTAGTTATGGGGTGATGTTAGATTCTGTGGTATATATGATTGAGAATTCTGCCATTCCCAGTAGTGATGTGAAAAAACGTGTTTCCTTAATGTAATTTATGAGTATCATTCATGACGCGAGTATTTACAGTGCACCTAATCTCTAGTACAAAATAACAGTAATAATAAAACATAGGTACTATATGAGGTGATATTCACTCGATAGGTATGTAAACAATTGCGATTTGCGCGTCGGCCTTGCTTGTTAGGTGCAGAGCGGGGGTTGTGTTAACACAGTGTGTTGTTACGCCACTGTACATATACACGAGGCGGGGGGTTGAATGGTGTGGGTAGAGGGTGGCTGTGGTCCGCCACTGAGAGTTGTCCGACCACGTTGACCACTACTACTACTATTACACACACTACCTCTTTGCTATACTAAGTAAATATCTAACTATAATTCCCATACTGACCGAGCATCTCCGTTATATGTAAATCCTTCAGTATTATGCGTTTATAATATGCCGAAAGGAGAAATACTCGTATAAGTAGTAACATGTTTTTACTTTTTTTCATCACAATTTTATTTTATTCACAGAATCAGACAGTCATAACAATAAATTTTACATTAATCAACATAACAAATAGACCAGTAAAGATTTCACATTTAAACATAAATCAAAAAGTAACCAAAATCAATTGCAGGTGCAATTTAGCCACTAGATTGGTTTTAGAACAGTTCTAGAACCAATCAAATTGTTATTTGAGGGTTTAGCTTAAGTATGAGACCTAATGCATTACCAGTCTTCATATTGTAGAAAATTTACAAATTTAATGGTGTTCCAGACACGGAAAGTAAGTAAGTATTGTAGAAATTACCATGGACGAGCAAATAGATGTGTAGGTATGATACTATTTGGTCTAAACTCTAAATTCTGGACTCTAAAATTCCTTTAGCATTGAACACAAATAAATATAATCGCTTTGGAGATGATTCGTATTACTCTTTGTAAAAATAAAAATAATTCTGTGTTCTGATAAAAAAATAATAATCGGGAGAATCCAACCAGAACAGTGCATTCAATAGGTGTTAACAATAAAAAATAATTATATGTTACCCAAATAGCTAGAAGGCGAGGTAGGAATGTACGTGTGTAGGTATAAACTTTTTTATTTTAATTTTGAGAATAATGATATTGTGTATGGCATATCGCGGATCAGCGAGGCGGTTTACAAACCCCAATTAAACTGTCAAAAAGTTTTGATTTATGACAAGGTGTTTTGGTTATATGAATGGAGGCTACAAGGCATTATGTAATAATAACAATTCTAACAATTTTATTAGCGGGCACAAGAATTTTTAAATGGTTGGGTTGTGTGTTATTGAGAGCTTTTGCGATTTAATCAGGGTAGGTACTAACTCAAATCTCCTCCCCCAGGTATGTGATTAACGATTCATATTCAATTACGGGGCAAGTATGCCGCTTATTTTAACATGCAACAACATTAGGTAGTATTTGTTTCTGTTTATGGAGTAGGTACCAAAATGATACTTATTGAAGTAGGTACATATTTTGTTTCAATAAATCACAGAGAACGCGGGGCCAGAGTATCTCGTTTCTTTTTAAAATGTGTGCTAAAGTTTGCGAGTGTGCTTAACTAGGCACGGTGACATAAAAAACAGATGTAAATTCGACGCCGTTTAAGTAACTTTATTACTAAAGGACGTGCTGAAAGCAGTCAGCAAAAAATTGAAGTTGTACCTTGAATCTTTGCGTTTTCAGTTCGTGTCTATCGTTGGATTTTTTTTTTATTTTGCTTGGAGCGATCGTTTCCTATGTACCTTTCGTTTACTCAAAGAAACAAATTGCATTTAAAACGACTTACAAAAAAAAAAATGAAAAAGTGCCTGGCCTCCCTTAACAGCTGATAGTAGATTGTTAAAAAGTCTAAATTAAATTATTTTCAAATTACCTGAGTTCTAAATATGTTTTGCATAAGTTTTTCATAATATGTAGGGATCTATTTATTATGGGTCTATGGGACTCTCTATATCTCTATATTTTCACCCATGGTACTCGTACTTATCCTACTAATACTATACCTGTTTTCCATCTCCCGACGTGTACCTCCATTCCTCCTGTTAGAGTGTTCCATCTCCCTGGAGTCATTTCCGCCCCTCTGACTCGTCGAGAGTCACTTGTGACGATCACACCCGACCTACTTCTCTCTCGGGTCCTTCAGACCGTCAAGTGACCATCAGTTGTGAGAAATTATTGATAAAGGGGGTTGGGGCACGTTTTTAATACTTCGTTTGCTAAATGTTTTTATTCGGAGAATTTGAAAAAATGTAAACACTTGTAACATTGGGATGGTTTTTTTTTATTAGACGTAAATTTATTATTTGTTTTGTTATTCTCTCTGCGGAAAATATGCGAAATGTTTATTTTTTCATACAGTTAATATTTTTAAATGGATGTAAGCAAAAAATATACTTACAGAGATTACCTACAAGGGCGAATCTGTGGCGTCTTTTTCAGGTAACCCTGAATATTATTATTACGTGTACTCGTATGTGCTAAAGTGTTTACTATAGTATCTGCATGTGTTATTGATTCGACTCTTATAAGAGTAAGGTGGTCGGTAGCCTAGTTGGTAACGCGCTTGACTGTTAATCCAGCGGGCGCGGGTTCAAGCCCAGATGCCGACTTACTCCACTTCACAACATAAGCTTTTCAAGCTTTTTGTAAAGTGTACAAATATGTATTTGGGTTCATTTCGATAAACCCAGATTCATTCTTAAAAAAAAGTACATTGTGTCGAAGTTTAGAGTAGGTAAGATTATAAGTAAATGATTGGTGTAATTAGTTGGAATGCGGGTCTCCCAAGCAGGGGGGGTCGGATTCAAATCTCGTAACTGACAAATCAAATTTTTAACCTAGTACAGGAAAGTATTTGGTTGTGTGTATGTCACATACTCCCCCCCCCCCCCGTAAGATCAAAAAAATGTATCTACCTATTCTGTACATGTGTTTGTAAATTTGCAAATAGGTATTTATTTAGCTTTAAACTTATTATATGTAACACCACTGATTGGCATAGTTCAAGAGTTATTTTGCTGATGGCTGATAAATAATTCAAATCTCGTGTATATTTCACTGCGAGTTTTCGAGTATGTATAACATCTGCATACATAATACAGACAACATACAAAGTCTGTGACATTTTGAATTCCAATTTTGTAACGATATGACAACATATTATTATTATGTAGCTGTGGGTATCTGAATATCATGAATTCTTAATGTTCCACCATCCGGACTTTTTGAACAATCTGCATCACAGCCATCTATACGAGTTCCTAGCTAGGTTATAAATACTTATATCTTCGTTTCATATGCCTTCATGGATACTTGCATACTTTTTATGGTGTGATAGAGTTTTCATCAACATTGTTTTTATTTCTATTCGACTGTATCTATCTCACTCAATTTAATAACAAATTGACAGTAATTAGGGAACAATTTGTAGGTTGGATTTAGTTTTCTTTCCTTGGCTAAATTCGACCTCGTTATCTCTCATTATCAAATTATATATCACTATTCGCCAGTTTGATTACTAAAAAATATTGTTTCAGTAACAGGTATTGTATTTGAACTAAGTAATCCTTTTTGAAAATATAAATGATCGACTACTTTCGGTCTTCAATCATTTAGAGGATCATTGTTTCATTTCCCGTTACGTTAAGGTTCAAAATTGCACAACCAAATGAAATCTTTTTTTTTTTTTACTTTTTGGGGTTGATTTCTCTTCAATAAATTTTTTTTACAATATTTCACTAGATTTTAATACATATTATCAATACGATTTTTTTTTTCTTTTCCATTTTCGGGAAAAAAGTTGCTGTGTTTCGAAACAAACATCAGAGGTATTTTCATTTTTTTTTTGAAAAACCTATACAAGATATAACAGATCTTTTACGGTCATTCACTGGACAAAGGTTCAGTTTATCTATACCCTAATATTTTTCCAAAGCATAATTAAGTATAAGCTTGTTGTATTCTACGCTCTGAAAATTCATTTTTTTTAATAGACTTTACCCCTACTTTTAGTATTTTGTTTTAAATGATTTTCTGCAATTATACTACCTATTCCTAGATTAATTTTTGTGTACATTTTGTTTCAGACGGAAATTGCAAAAAGGCTAAATGCAATCATTGCACAAATCCTGCCATTTCTCAGTCAGGAACACCAACAGCAGGTCGCCACAGCAGTTGAGAGAGCGAAGCAGGTCACCATGACGGAGCTAAATGCTATTATTGGGGTAAGTTTGTCATATCTACTTTCATAACTTTTCAGTTCTTACTTACTTTCCGTTTCCGGGACACTATCAAATCTTGTAACTCGGCTCGTAATGTTCGGCCACTCTATCCTGGATACCCCTGGTATTCGTCAGGAGTGCATCCTCGGGTGTGCATGAAGAAGGCCAAGAAGCAGGCCAGGCTCAGTTTAGTAAGATGTTTCCATAGTTATCATATATTATTTTTACGGTTTTACAGTCTCTGCTCATTACGTGAACAAATTATCGAGTGTCATGTCGATTTGTTTGAAGAAATCGACTGTAAGTAAACACATATATTTTTATAAAGAGCCCACTGACTAATTTGACCGTGTGTCAATATTTGAGTTTAGTCCAAAACACGTACTGTTTACTAGTCACTTTATTACTTTTACTAAGCAAACAATACCTCTGCATTATTCATATCATATCATGATACAAGCAGACGAGAACTTTGTAGGTATTATTATTGTTATACATACTCGTACATTATCTACTATTGTTTGTTCATACTACACGTTACTTATGTTGAAAAATTGTATGAAGACCTGTGATTACTGATACGGTACCCAATACGTTCTTCGTACTCGTATTCGACCATAAAATTCAGTAGAATTGTTGAATATAATCGTTCATTTTGACCATATAGAAATAAAAGTAGATAAGTGAAAAATAGATGGACGCCGAGGAATAGAAAGACGCCAGATGTCGTGGCTCCAAAATGTCCGTGAGTGGACTGGAGTGGAGTGGACGTCGGCGAGCTGTTCCGGACTGCGGCAGACAGGGATGCTTTTACCATAGTGATCGCCAACGTCGGGGGGGACCCGGTAGGGCACGAAGAGAAGAAGATGTATTTGTCTCCGACTTTATGGAGATATGTGCCAAATAATATGTCCGTCATTTTTGAAGGGATGTACGCGGTATTATATTATGTTTATACTTTTATTTTAAGTATTTTTGTAGAATATAATAGAAAGCTGCCAATTCTATTCGATTTAAAGTACTTACTTATGTTATTTTCGACAACCATGATTAACGAACCATTCGAGATTTCGTGTAAGCGTAGATTGGTAGTTATGTTATGTAGGTGGGTGTATTGTGTTTCCACATGGTTAAGGATCCGAGTCCAAGCAAGACACTTGGATGTTAATTGAGCAAATGAAATTGCAAAGTTTCAACACCACAAGCTTACGGACGGTGGGTAGGTATTTTGTGGGTTAAGGCGAATGTTCCATACAATGCTTGAATCAACACAATTCATGATGAAACGTTTGGTTAATTAATTAACATAATAATTAGTAGGGTCTTCTACAAAATTAACATCAGTGGATTCACGATTTAAAATATCTTTTGTCTTTATTGTTTCTTAAACACGTACCTTCTAGAACGTGGTTGGAGCGCGGACTTCCAATCTGGTGGTGCCAGATTCGAATCTCGGAATGACAATCTATTCTGCACTTCACGACACAGGCCTTTAGCTCACTGCGAAGTGTGGAGGAAAGTACTTGAGTGTGTGTAGGTAGACGAGCCAAGACCACTCCCCACTTTTTTGAGGCTCGTTTCTTATCGATATTCTTCTTCAAATGTTGTATGTAGGTTTCGAAAGCATTTTTGAAAATTAAAACTGTTCTAGGTACCTACATGAAAATTTTCGCTACCGGACATACAGGCATGTATTAGATTATTCTAGGATTTCTTATACATACAAGAAATATTTTTCGCTGTTGATTTGATTTTCATCCCGCATTCTATTATTTAAACCCTGAACGGCGCGGCGGTAACCCTTCAGATGCTTTCGAGTAGTTTGGCCTGGTCACTACACCAACAGTTCATTAATAAAGTACCTGCCCACTAGTATAATATAAACATCTGTAGTGCTTAATAATAATATGTAAGAAGGTACTTACTACATATCCCAATTCATTGTGTAGCGAGATCTTTGTGTCAAGTTAGGAATTCAATGCACATTACACACACGAGGATACATTTCTCACATTATAGAACATTCTGTACCAGCTTTCATAGTACTAACTATCAACAAACTCCTTACATCAGAATCTGAATAATATTTTATGGTATGGAAACCTGTATACATGTGACAGAGTATTAGTCTATCACTAGAGAACTGTAAATAACTAAAAACGCATAAACTACGTATACTTTGCGCCATGGGACGGATTAAACAGGATTCGATCAGGCCATGGTAGATGTGCCGATTTCTTCTGCAAGCGTGGCTGGCTGGACTCCCCTGGATGTGACTGCGGGGCGGAAAAACAGACCATACACCATATTGTATCCGAATGCGGCCTTAGAGCGTATGCGAGGAATTTCAAATACTTTATAAGAAATAAGTCAAAAGTCTTTCTTCTTCAGGCAAAGTACCCGGATTCGAATGATACGTAATGTAAGTCTCAGTCTAATGGATTAAAGTTATTTCGATAACGATGTTCGACTTGCAGTTGGCTTTTGTGAATTGCTCAATATGCCATTTTTATACTTGCATACAACTCAATTGTTGTTTGTGTATACAAGTCTTTAGCTTCGTACTATTTGTTGGTTTGAATAGTCTTCCTAGATACTCTGATATCAAATCTACATATTATTATATTATTATTCAGCTGATATTATGTAGAATCTACGTAGATCATAGCGGCGGCGTAGAACCACGAGAGCATACTACTCTTATCTATGTACGAGTAGCAACTACGTTTTCGCTACGAAGCATAGAAGTGTGAATTGTTTGTATGCGGGTGATTCTACGTAACACTTATATGTAACATACCGAGCAGCCACTATTATACTAGGAGTAGGGTACACCAGAATCCTAAGCAAAAGAGAACAGTAACATATTTACATGTCTGTGAATTAAAAATTAAATATTTCAGTAGATACTAGCTTTGCAACGTAAACTTCAAGGATAACTACAAAAAATAACAGTTGAAAGATATTCGACTAGTGAATAATGGAAGGGTTTTATATTATCTGCTTTATTTGTGTAGGAAAGGCTAATTTTAATTATGAATCGAAATTTGTTTCTAGTTATTACAGAGCAAATCTGTTTTATATCTATTTAGCTGGGGTAATATAATTATTTTACAAGTATTTATTTGTATGAAAAATCCTAGTTTTTTTATTTTATAGGTATTTTTTAATATAAAAAGGATCTGGGCTTGCATCAAACAAACCCAAATTCCTTCCTGCACACCTTGCACTATGCTAAAAGCCTGTATCGCAAAGTGTGGAATACAACGCCACCGCCGGGGTTTGAACTTGGCACCTCTCGCTGGAGAGACTGCCGCGTCAACCAACTGCGCCAACCATGTACAGCATTTGCTCCTTGAGATTTTGCGGAATGGGAATCGGTGTTCCAATTTGTAAAAAATGGAAGCCACAGGCATAAATAAGAAAGTACGTAATGTTTTCCTTCAATTATATGATTCTTGTTGCTGTATCTCTATATTGTTTGATTATTATTGATGTACTTACAGTATCTGTTATTTTTGGAACCGTTAGTAAATAGTTTTGTATTCTCACTTAGTGTGAGTAGGTACTTATCTACAAATGGATAACTTCTTGTTATTATTCACTGCTACTAGTAATGCATAATATGTGTTATTATGCTTTTTCACTTACAGCTACGTCGTCGTTTCTTCTGTTAGCTGTTATTATTATATAACAGGTATAAGGCTACACCATTTCACTTACACTACAATTTCTCACTTTGTGAATGCTAATCGTGAACCTGAAATTACCCACCTACCACTACCCAGTACTGTGTCAATGGAATGTGGAAATTATTGAAGTGTTGACATATCACAGGGATTGGGATGGATATAGTCTTAATATATCTTAATAAGGAAATGACTGGGAGAGACTTGTGCTCGGCGATGCGGACTGCGGAGAATAGAGAGGACTGGAGGCGTCTTGTTTTGTCCGTGGGTAGCTCCACAAATCACGACCCTCAGCAATGAGGAAACGATGAAAGAAGAAGAAGAAGTCTTAATATTAATTTATTGAGAGCACGCATTCTCTCAATATTTGTACAACGAGTATAGGCATTGAGAGAGTCCAAGAGAAAGAAGATCAGGATCGAGAGAATGATCTTTGTGATTCGCGGTAGGCGATGCTCTTGTTTGAGCTATTTTCTTAAGCGAGACTCCTATATTCGAATCTCAAAGCATACATACTACTCGTAGGTACAATAAGTTGAAAAAATATGTGTCTTGAGACAGGACATAGATATGTCTCTCGTTTTGACATAAGAATATGACAAAATCGTTCCACAAGGTAAACAAAATGGCAGTAGCTGTCAATAGAAACATTCTTCTTCTTGCGAGATTCTAGAATGTCAATTCGGTATTAATTTATCAGTTTTTGGAACGTACAACATCGTTTGAAATGGCTAATGTTCCTTCTTTGTAAATGTTTTCTTACACGGACAATTTTTCGAGCAATAATTGCGCGGCAGCTCGTATTGTCCCAACCGGAGCAATTCATTGCGCAATTATTTCGGCAATAGTTGCTCATGTATGCGACCCTTTAGACATGAAGTAGTTTTGTAGTTAATAATATTATTTAAGTAGCAAAACGTTTGAGAAACTCTGTATGTTAAAATGTGCATACAAAACACCAACGTTTATTTATCTGTGATTGCATATTTGCATCCATGAATATTCTCTACCTATACATAATCTATATCTGCGTAACATTATCTCAACCAATCACAAGCCAGCATTGATTCATCATCCCTTTCCTTCACATTATATCCATATATTTTGTCTTCGTCTCACATTGATTTATCCAGCTTCATCATACTCGAATGCATTTATCTATACTTACCTATCGAAGTAAATATGCAGCCGTTTTGATTTTGAAATAATTTCGATTTTGCTATTCACTAAGATGTTTTTGCACTGCGAGTGACAGGGGCCTCTGGTGAAGATTTGCAGATGCTTTGGGCCCCCGACCCAACCAAGGATAGACGGGGAAGAAGATGTATGTATGTATGTATGTATGTTTGTTTTTGTTTCATATTTATATTATGTACGACTATACCTCTTTCAGTTGCTTTCTCCAGTATAGTCCAAAAGTCTTAGTTATACAGGTTTTCAGATAATCGTAAAATTCGTAAAAAATAGTTGTTGTCCTATACATTGTCCGTTAGTGTCGAATTCACGACTCAAAGAAGAGTGAAATTTATTAGAAATTTCTTAGACTCTGCGTGTGGGTAAAACAAAACTTAAGACAGTGAACTAGGCATACACTTTGCATTCTTTGATGTAATAATATGTAGCCGCACACTGGTCTATGGCTACTCCTAAATTGTGACAAATACCATGGATGGATATATTGGAACTAATTGTATTCAGTTTCTTTTATTCGAAGCCTGCGATAGTAGAGTACAAGCCTACATCCTCGAATTCCATCACCGCCACGCGGTTTATTGAATGAGTACGATGGGTATGATCAATGTGAAATATCATCTATAGTACCTACTGGGTAAATCGACTACTAAATATGCTCGCAAGCACACGAAACAAAATGGGTATAGTAACTCTAATATTACTTGCCTCATTGGAATACAAATGTACGTAAGAGTCTGGTTGATTGCTATAAATTATGATTACATTTTATAGGTTTCTTACGAGTACATTACGTCCAAAGAATCTTCCATCTAATCATTTAGGTATCTGCTACTACTGCTGTGTACCAGTACTAGTAAATCTATATGCACAGAAAACAATGCAAAATCAAGCACAATAATTGCAAATTGAAATTCCTACAACATATGCAAGTTGATGATTACATTATTATGGTAATAAAACAGACAAGGTTGAAAGTTTATTGATCTGTAAGAGTGCATTATTGGCTCAAGTGCAGCGGTTGGAATTAGACATTGCGAGTTCGGTTTCCAGACCAGCCGTGGTAGACGAGAAATCTGTCATCCCTGCCATCAACTAATCTCCCATTATAACCGGGGATAGGTGTGGACGTATAAAATAATTATATGCCTAGACTCCGCCTCGTTTTACATCAAAAAGAGACATTCAGGATGATTGACAAATTTACCTTTGAAACGAGAAATAAATTAAAACGAGAAGTAATTAAGATAATTACGATAAAATTGTGGCGTATGTATCCAAGCCCAGATCCTTTATTGATATTGCTTTATTGGCATCTAGACGTGATTATAAAGAAAATGAAAGAAGCAAAGCGTAGACTAATCGCAAAAGCAACCGGGTACTAAGACAATGCTGAATATTGTATAAATATAACATTATTTTTATAAAGCGTTCATTAGTTGGTAGGTACCTCCCTTTCCAGACTCATAAACTGAGTAAATGAGTGGAAACACGTCTATATGAATTCATGTTATTCTATACATTGCACCGTGGTAATGGAATCTAGGACACGTTTTATTTTTTCCGAAACTCTGTTTCTTGTTGTGTATTTTTTGGAATGTCTCCTTTATACCAAAGTGTTTTTCTCTCACACAAAGTACGTGACGTTTTCAGCCATCTAGTTCCACCACTTGGTGTCTCTGTTTAATATGAAAAGACTGTTCTGCTACCCCTGGGGTTCAACTCGGTTTGGGGGTGAGTCAGTGTACCGTGGATGGGGGTAAATAGATTGTGAACGTGACTGAAATATCCACGATTTTCCCTCCCACAAAAATTGCACAGTCTTGTGTCAAGTTGGTACAAATATATCCATATAGACACCAATACCCGTGCAATTGCTTTCAGTATATCTGTACTATATTTTAGTTTAATATTTTTTGAGTTTAAATTGAGACTGACTCTACCAATATTATTATATAGCCAAGATTATTTGAGCGTATTAATTTGTGGACTAAAATTCAAATTGAAGTAAGCGCCAAAGCTACGCTATGTTCTACTGTGTTATGCTTAAAACAAATCTTTCACTACAATGACAAAAAATCTGTGTTTATCTGTCATTCAGTCATCTGGTTTTGTATTAGGTACACGTACTTCGATAAACAAAGGTATTTTAGCACGTTTTAATTCGGTATTTTTAAATTTGAATTTTCCTGTAGGTATTTATTTGTGCATGCCTTATAAATCGATTTCTAAAAAAGGTTCTTTTATTGTATAATCTGGTATTTAGTAGGTATGTTTTTCTCCAAAATATGATTGTTTTCGAGTTAAGAAAGTTATTTTTGCATCGCATTTATTATGCAACGTCTCCACATGCCCAAAGCATCTCAACTTCTTCACATTCGTCTTAGTCACTAAACTCGTAGTTTTATTATTGTGTCATGTTTGACATAGTAGGCATTTAAAAATAATTTTTGATCTAGATATGGTCTTTCAAATTCACAAATATTATCCAAGTTGGTAGCATGTTACACTGCAATGATAATATTGTGTTATTTCCCACTGCTAGTTAGTATGAATAGACGTGATAAATAACTGCTGGGTAGTAGTTTCAGCTCGGGGAGTCAGTTATCTACTTCCGCTTGACTTAAAAGTAGCGAGCTGTTACATCCGACGTACATACGACCTTCTTCACTTCTATTCGAAGTCAAACCAAGCCTTGTACTCACCGAGTTCACAACGTATGTAGGTACTATACTATTGTATACGTATACCTTTGAGAACAATCCTAACTATGACTTCCAGGTGTTGGATGGAATAAAAGGCAATGGAGTTTAATGTTTAAGTTTATTGCCACTTAATGTTTCTTTTTGATTTGTCAGTTTGCAACAGTGCAATATTGTAAATGTAGGATAAGATATTTAACTTTACATTGCTTTAAGGTGAATTTATTTAACTATCTGTCTATAGAATTTCCAAAAAAGATGTGTGCTTGCCCAAATTCTTTCTTGTACCTACACTTCGCAGTATTAGTAGTGTAGAATAAACGAGTAAAATCAACATCGACAATCGAACCAGTTGTTATGCAGAGGCGGCGCCCTAACCAACAAAGCCACAGAAGCCAACCAAGCTTTGCACAGTGCACACTATTGTTTTACCATCATCATCATCATCATTAATTCCTCTAACTCCTGGGGGCGCATAGGGCGGTAACAACATCTCTCCATTGGTCTCTATCCTGGGCCATGGTGTTGACATTGACATTGTTTAACCATTTAGGTACTTTTATATATCATATCATTTAACTATGAGAGAAATGTAATCAAGGGATTAATCATTGCACGAAAAGAACGATGACAATGTTACGCGCTTTTTCTCCTCCCTCAGAGAACGTCAATCCACTGGTGGTAGATAGTTTACTCCTTGTAACTTCTTTATAATAAGTCTTCATTACAATTTCAATACGGCTGCAGTGATGAAATTTTTATTCGCTTTATATTTTGAAGGTATTTAGATATTTGGCAATGTTTCCGACTAGATAAATACCCGCATTGTGTTGTTCACATCTGATGTACCACAGTATTCATGGTTTGGTTTAGATTTCTACGTTTTCAGTGTAGTTGGTATTGTGTACTCTATATTCTAGTATTCTTGTACTCTTTCGGTTGAATACGTTTCTCTCTAGATACTTTGGTATAGTAGTTGTGCAGTGATGTGCTGTGTGCTCTCTGAATACACAGCGTGCTTTGTAATGCACGTATTTTGGTGTGAGGCGTTGAGATGAATGCGGGGAAGCCCGTACTATAGTAAAACTATTGTTAGAAGACTATCAGATGATGTAAGTAGTAGGAGTTGTGGGGTTTGTTGGTAGAAATGAGGAATACAAAGGATTGTCTTATGTTCTAGTTGTTACGTTATAGCACGTATTATGTATGTATGATCAGTACCTACCGTATGCAGTATCAGTACCTACAGTATGTAGTATCAGTAAAGAGGTATCAATCGTTAGTAAAAGTATAAAAAAAAAGGTATTATACAATCTGTTTATGTAATGCATCTGTAATTTTTTTTACATTAATAAATAAAGTATATATTAAAAAAGTGTAGACATATAAACTTTTACGTAGAGGAGATACTAACAGAGAATTCCCTGTATTTGTATGTATGAACAGAAAAATACAAGATATTTCGGGATTCAAAAGTTTCCCCGCAAGTTATCGGTAACTTCGAAGAATCTCAAATAACATAGAGAGAAGTGGAAAAATCTTAAGATTTTTATATTAGATTCGTTATTATTTTTTCGAGTGTTGTGGAGTAATTATTTTTCAAAACACTACAGAAGCCCCACATCCTGAAGACGTAAATAATTCTGGATGGAATTATCTGTTTTGTGTATTAATTATCTATTCTCAAAGTTAACAATTTGATGAAAAGTATCAAATATACGACTAAAACGAATTGTGAAAAAAGCGAGTAGGTTCGTATTAGAGTAGTGTGCATTATCCACACTCTGAGACATGGCTCTTATTGTTAATTGCATGAAATTATTATTTCACACAATAAGGCGAACGAAGGTCTCTTTCTCTTGTATATTGCTCTCAAGTCTGTAGGAAGATGTGTGTAAGTAGTTAATATTTAATTAATATTCCGCTCAACACTGGCGCTGCAGTCAAAGTGCATAAAGTAGTATAATTATTCAAACAGTTTAATTAGCTCGTATGTTTACTCACATACACCCCTGGGAGATCTAAGAATGGCAGAGAGTATTAGCTGCTTGCATATATTTTGTTACTATGTTACGTTGAATGTATACTTGTATAGTTAGTATAAAGGATAGGAAATAGTGGTTTTGTGAATAGAGTAAGACGCAAGAGATTCTTGCATAGGGATGTGAATTATTCAACTTGATTTTCGATTCAATGCTAACAAAAGTTTTTTAACGTCGCTAAATTATGGGACATAAACAGAAGATAAATTATATCTTGCATACTTGTTATAAAAATAAGCACTGTTTATCGACATATTGTGTCTTTTTTAGGCCTATGATTGAAATAAAGGTCGCCTATACTACAAGCTTATCCTTTCAATTGTTTTAACATCGAATAATTTACGCAAAACGCATAACAATATTAGGTACTAATTCATTATTTATTACATCAGTGATACCCAACAATATTATCAACTTCTCATTTGGCTTGCCATTTTCGAAACACGTTCGTTTTTTTTCAAACTGCTAAAATCGGGAAATTGGAGATGGACATTCCGTTTGGAGATAAAAAGACAAGTGAAGGTGTCTAAATTGATGTGAATGATAAGATGTAGGATAGTAAGATTCACATATTATTGTACAATATACGTTGTACAGTACATCCCACATTGAGACAAGGCGTGATGTACGGCTGGTGCGAGTATAAACCATTCTAGAGTAGATAATGTCTGTATATAACACACTCTGTATAAATAAAAGTTTGTATAGATAATAATAATGTTTCTTCATGTGAATCCTTCGCCAGGTTAATCTCAATTTCTTCTTCCACTTAGGTACCTACATAGGTACATATTTTTTCCTCCCTTCCATCTTCGTTAAATATTCCCCTACATTAACTCGCCTTTATTTATAAATCTTATACCATCATCCTCCTACATACTTTAGTCAACCCTCTTTTATCCTCTTAACTCCACATCTCTACCCCGCCCCACGATATTACCCCACTTCACCCACACCCACCATGTATTTTGTACAAATTCTTATACAACCTACATTATTCGCGTTTCTTTCTTTTCGCCTTCTAAGACAGTAATCGATTAAAAATGTATATTATACGAAGATTTTTTTTAAAGTAAATGGAAATAGAAGTAAATTGAAATTAACAGTAGAAATTTATTTACAAAAGTCCCTTTCTTCTTAATAGGGAATAATAAATTGATACAGCTTAGCTTTAAAAGACTTGGTATGCTTTTATTGAACAGATACTTACAGTCACAAAACGAATATAAATTAGAAATATAAAAGAAGGAATGAGACTCATTACATTACATCTCTTTACCTTCGAGTATAACGATATTTTATTATTTTAAGTAGGGAGGTGGGCGCATATCTAGGATTAATATTTTATTCGTCTTTTCGGTGTATCGTTATTAAAATACATATCTTCAAAATATAGTCGCAAACTGAAATATTTACTGCGTCTACCACACGCTCGCCTACGTTCGTGTGAATGAGTAAAAAGACGTGCGGACGGGGTGATTGCCTTGGATTGTATACATAATCGACGGTTAACGTCTTTTTACTCATTCACACAAAAAACGTCGAGGGTCGGCGAGCATGTGGATGAACCATACGAAGTGCATTAGACAAAATGTTTAAGCTGTCAAGTCCTCCAACGATGTGAATATTTAAGGGCATGGCACCAGGAATGACGTCACAGTCTTTTCCCACGGCATTAAGGTTCAAAATTGCGTGACAATCGCATGATAAAATGGTAAAAATAGCGTTTTTTTCCATTTTTTGGGGTTAATTTTGCGTCTATCAAAAAACTTTTACGGTTATTCCCTAGATTTAATTGCATATTATCAGTACAAGAAAAAAAAATTACTCCGCGACTTTCGGGAAACGAGTTTCCGTCTTTCGGAAAAAAAGGTCAGAGATGTTTTTAAATATTTTTTTTGCGAAATCTATACAAGATATAAAAAATCTATTACGGTTATTCCCTAGATAAAGGTTCAATGCATCTACCGTATTTTGTTCCAAAGCATATTTAGTAACGGTTGTCGTGATAGAAGGTCTCCCGTTTTTAGAAATTTTTGAAATGTCGGTTGCACACTCTTAATTGATATCTTCATAATTTATTGTAAAATAAAAACACAGTATTTTACTTCCACTATTTTATTTGTGTACACACTCCAAAGATCTTTCGAAGCTTAGAGCTTCACCTTCGGTGATGTATGATGATATTTATGCACTAGATCAGTGGTCCCCAACCTTTTTGTCGCCGCGGACCGGTCAGCGTTTGATAATTTCACCGCGGCCCACTGAGGGTAGGGGAGTTACATTGGGGGGGGGGGCATACACAGAAATATAAAAATTAAAAACAAACAGTAAAGAAAATTGTATTAAAATTAACAATAAACATAAAATAATAAATTGTGGTTCCTCATCATAAAGAACAAGGTCCCTCAGGAATACCTAAAACCTCAACCCCGTATTTATTATATTTATAGAGATCAGTGGCGTATATAGGTTTTCATTTCGGGGTGGGGGGGGGGGGGAGAAAAAACACTTCGGGGAGGCAATTAAAATTTTAACAAAGACGTAGTAAAAAAACAGTACAAGCGCCGCAGGCGAAATTTTTTCGTGAAGATGCACTCAGAAAGGTTGCGTTTTAGGTTGGCATCATAGTTGATGGGTTAAAAATGCAACAAAAAAGAAGCGCCGCAGGCGAGATTTTTTTGAAAAACGGGTGAAGTGATGAACCTGGGATCATTCTATAGCAGTTGGCACATCATTATTTGACATTTCCTATATACGCCACTGATAGAGATATTACAGTTTAATTGGAGCAATGTGCATCGGCTACATATCACAGGGAAGGAAAGGTTTTAAACGCGAGAAAGTAGGTACCGGTAAACAGATAGGCGAACGACATACACCTTCTCTCCACCGAAGATACATAGCTACTGATCAGGTACAGTGTAGATGGTAACTTAGCGTGAAGGCATTTTTTACGGAATAATTATTTTAAGCTATATAATTGACGATTTTTTCAAAAAAATATTTTGATTTTTAAGCAGACGGCGCGGCCCAATAGGTTGGGGACCACTGCACTAGATGATGGCTTCAGTCAGGCAAGAGAAAAGTGAGAGGAGATAGATAGCCTAGCCCTTAAGTAGTGCGAGGGAGATCGGTGTTGCTACTACTAAAAAATATAATTACACAGAAATTTTCCAGTCATAATTATTGTATTTGGTTTGTTAATTGAGTATTTCTTCAATTATTTACAAAGGTTTTATGTATGTAGATAGGTACTTACTGTAAACATACAAATACAAATGACTCAACCGCCTTGTCAACGTATACATGTCTGTCTACATACTTAGTCATGTAAATAGTTATATCTACATTATTATTAAACACATTAATATAACAAACACGAAACACATCACCCCTCTGAAACATTCAGCATGACACCCCCAGCCCCAGTGAGGAATGTGGAACATTTCAAATAATTAACACAACCAAAATGTCGTGAGTAAAGGATGTTAATATAGAGAGGGATGAGGAAATCATAAAGAGATGGAGGTGTACCAGTGTACCTATTCGGTAAATTCACCCGAATATATTCGACGAATGACAAATTCTCCGAAAATGCACTCGACATATAAATAACGATGAATACAATGAAAATAAATTCAGCTAATGACGAATTCACTGAAAATCCGTCACAATGATTTTCGTAATCCAACGCGATCGTGCAACCTGTTATTTTTCCAAAGAAATAAACACAGCATCTATATCATAGCAGCATCATATAAATATACTATATCTTGTTAAAATTATTTTAAAACACCTGTACACATTGTGCACTAACGTATGCCAAATCCAAACAGTTCCGTTTTTATTAAATATTAAATAAATTATCCGACAAATCAAATACTTACTATATTTTATTGATTTTCTGTAAATAAAATTTTGATATAGTGTGCTTACTTACTCACTTTACGTGTTCGGGTGGGTCATACCCTGCCACTCCAGTATACGGCGTCATACATCGCCTTGTCATTTCCTAAAATCAGGTCCTCAGGGGTGCAGCTCTCTCCTATCAGGGGAAATATTAGTAGGTTAGTACAGTCGTTCTGGGTCGCTCCGCAGTCACAGAGGATGTTGTCATCAGGCAGGTACCCCCAAGTTGGAGATTGTTTGATATAGTATATAGATTATTATATTATTCGTAACCTCCGTTACGAAGTATATTCCGTCACTGTGTAGGACTATATTATGGAGGTATGTATATTAAAGCATGGAAAATCCCTTTAGATAGGTAACTGGTAGGTACTAGTAATACACCAGAGGGATGCTTTCAAAGTAGATACTAGGTAGTTATCTCACCCTATTTATAAGTTAAGGACAGAAAGGAACATGTCAAACATTATCGATGTTATCTAATGTACCAGGAGTTTAATTATACTTTGTTTACCAGCTAAAATTACTAATTCAATATAAAATATAATTAAGTTATGTATATAAATAAATTTAACTTTACTGCCCCAGAACTTAGTATATAGTATATAAACCAAAATGTGTGCATGATGGAGTAATATCTTCTTGTCAACCCGGAATTTATAAAATCTTGTGTGTATTTTTTTAATGAGTATAATGAGTTGAAGACCCTGCGAAAGTAAACGAAGTGTAGGGAGACCACAAAGGAGATGGGCCGATGATATCATCGAGTCGGTGGGGCATGGGTGGAGACAAAGCGCCCGAAATAGAGAATTGTGGAAGACACAGGAAGAGGCTTATATCCAGCAGTGGAGGGAAAGAGGCTGATAAGAAGAAGAAGTGTATTTTTTAATGCATATGGCAAAACATAAGACCCGGCAACTACAAGTTTAATAAAGGTTGCTGATGCTCTTAGCCAGTTGGCAGCGCCAGCAGTGACCCCGTGAACTTCAGTTGGTGGAATGTCTATAAAGTACCCAGAACGGTTTGTGATCTTAATACCGCTGGTTTATGGTGACTCGAGTTTTACGAGTACTACTACCTATTTACTAAGATCTTTATATTTCTATCAATTCGTTTTCCAGAAGAATCGAATGTTAAAAAAAAACTTCTAAGGTATTTTTCCTACGAAAACAGTAGGTGTCTTGTTTTGTTCTCTGAAAATTTCAGAAGTCTTTTTGTTTATTCTTTATGGTTTCTAAAAATAATATAAAACACCTACTTAATAATTCATTCCGTTGATGTTTTCAGCATAACAATAAATAACAGAAATATATTCCTTTGTAACGACTCTAAGAAAACTTCGTGAAAAAAGTCACAAGAAATGTTAAAATACCTATCTCCAAGGATATACATAAATATGAAAAGTTTCTTTTATACAGCCAGCGCGGTGACTTTTTGTTACTAAGACCAATATTCTTCTCCCCATTCCACTTCCAGATGGGAAACATTTCTTTTGGAGCTTACTAAGCGATTATTGGTCTAACTATGAAGAAGCCTCATACCATAAGTTACTACAATACAATGTATAGGGTGCTCACTGCTCATTATCAACCCTACTTCTGTTTAATACAAATTTCTCTCAAATTTAATTTTCTTAATCATTACGTTCATTCAGACTTCATTTTATTTTCTTGAGTGGGTTTCTATTCCTTCCTTTAAATTATATACGAGTATAAGAGAATTATAGAAGTAAACGTACTAATGTACATTGTACATGGTTGGAGCGCGGTCTTCTAATCAGAAGGTGCCGGGTTCGAATCTCGGTATTGACGATGTATTTTGTACATTATGCTTTCAGTTTACTGTCATGTGCATACAAGCCCAGATCCCTTAAAAACAGTGTCGGATTCTAACATTTTCAATGAAGAATTTTCAGTACTTTCAAGTACAGGGTACATTAATTCTTTCTCATGTTTACCACAATTAAGTATTAGGGTAAGTTGGGGTAGAATGATGCGCATATCTCACTGAATAACAGTACCATATAAAAAACAGTAATATTTCTCTATCATTTCCACAAATTATCCTCAAACCTTCGTATTATTCTGTCTCATCGTTTACTTTTGTATGTATTTTTCATTTTATAATAATACTAGCTGAGTTACCCGTGCTTCGCAACGGCAAATTGAACAAACCAACCTGGCATTCTTTATAGGCTGGAGCTAGACAAATTGTGACTTAAGATCTGAATTTCTTTTCCATCATACTTTCATACGATACCACACTGGACCTCACACAACCCTTGGATCCCATCATCATCATGCGTCTCCTAGGAAAAGCTTTTTCTCAAAAAAAACCGGCGACGTTAGGACACAGCCTATATTATCGCAAATGTAACTCTAAATTTTCGCAGCAATCCATCGTAAGATGCGGGAGTTATTCGAACACAAAATCAGACTTTATATATATTTATATAGATAAACTACATTTGCTATGTATATTGTATAACTTATAGATAATAGTACACAGCGACATTACGTTATGTTGAGGGATTTGGGGATGGGATCAGGTAGGAGGAAATAGGGCGTCAAAAATGGATGAAATAAAAGTTTTCCTTTTTTCCCTGTAGACGTTACGTTTCATGTACAACATACTTGCATAGTTTCAGATACATATTATATTATATACATGAAGGTACGACATTCTTAACATTTATAAATCATAGGAGTATAGAATATTTGATCCTTCTCTTCTGTTTTATCTTTAAGGAATAAGATATTACTATAATATATAATGGAATGTACTCGTGTCTACTTTTTTCAAATCATTTTTTTTGCAATATAATATGTCGTCTCTGTTTTATGTTTGAAGTTGAGTGCGAATCGTGTTTTTATTTATTTACACCAATTTATTACAGGTACCAGGCGCGAAGCTACCTAAGAACACCATTCCCATCGAGTTACCTTTTGGAAAAAATGATGAGTATAATAGTGTCTAATCTGACGTAATCCCATAAGAATAGTTTGCCCCGGCTTCCCTTCTGCAGAAATCCACCATTCGCCATTGATAGGTACTTACTAATGTAACAAATTCCAAAGTCACTTCACTCAAAGTGGCGAGGCGTCGCGTCGTGACCTTCCAATGTTTCCATATTGGGAGTAAAATGTTAGTAATCGTATTTAAAATTAGTACATGGTTAGCGCAGTTGGTTGAAGCGCGAACTTGTAATTTGGATTTGCAGGGTTTGAATCTCGCTGCTGACAATCTATTGTCCACTTCACGACGCAAGCTTTTAGCATACTGCGAAGTGTGCAGAAAAGTACGTAGGAGCTTTAGCTTTTAACAAATGCAGATTTTTGAAGAAGAAAATTTGATGAATATGAAATTAGCAAAATATTCGAAGGAGAGAGTGGTGATATAAAGGTTAAAGGTACCTCTTCAATTCATTAAAACAGAATAATGTTTTATTAAATAAACATCTGCGGTTGATGTGTTGTTATACTAAATATGTCTAAAAGTATGTGAAGTTAATAAAACCTTATAATATGAACTCGTAATAAATTGCCTGTTATCTGTCTACTTGTATTTCTGCAGTATGTTTGTAATACTAATAATAATGTTATTTTATCTCCTTCCTTTTTATGATTATTTTAATATAAGGTTGATTTGAATTCCTTGGCACGTGAAAGTGAGGGGAGGGAGACGAGAATGAAGCGACTCCTCCATCTCTACTTCTTTCTTTAGTTCATAAATATTCACCTAGCTTCTTTTCGCGGCGTGTTTTTTTTTCGTATTTTTAAATTTGCAAATGTATTCATCCATGAGGGTGATGTTCACCCCGCTCCGACCCACTTTCCTCCTCGAGATCGACAAAGGTTCTTGAATTTTAAATTATCTCACTGAAAAAATCTTCAATTAGGACACTCAAGTATTGAAGGATATTTATATTGAAAAAACGATAAAATACCTATAATATATTATTTTTCACTAGAAATACAGTTTGGTACACAGTTCATCAATCTTTCCAGTGACAAAAAAAAATCTTTTATATTTTTAGTAATGAATACTTAGACAGTGATCAAGTTTTTTCACAATCCAAAGTTTAGATTTTCCATACCTATAACTAGGTATTTATCAAAATATGTATTTTTGTTATTAATGATTGCTTTTTCCTTGTAATTTTTCACGTTGCAGACGGATACAGACTAACGCCATCTAACGTTACTTTCAGCTATTGCGAAATTGATTTATATGTAGGTAACTCCTTTTTCAGTCAAAGATCTTTCATTGTTTCTGACAAGGTGACGAGGGAAATTTAATGTACCTACCTATCTCTACTTATTGTTCTATGAGTACCTTTCAAGTTTTGATATAAATTTTGATAATTTTTGCTTATCGTATTGCAATGAATTGTTCATAATAAGTAGATATTCCGAAGTGGGTGATAAGTGTATTCACATTTACTTAATTCTCCCCCATTGGGAGAGATGAAGTGATTGGAGTGATAGAGTTCGTATTTCATATTGGTGGGGTGATTCCTTTATTTGCTTGGTGGTGGAGGTTTCAGAGATTCTACATAGATTGTGTTTTATCCACTCAACTTAAGACTGATTTTTAATTGACAATTTTCCACCTAAGCATTTAGTATATCTTGGAAAAATTGCTATTTTAGTCTATCTTTGTAGAGGTTTTTTGACTTGAGATTATATGATGAAGCCAATGAAATATCTTTTTCATATTAAATAGCGCTAGGTGTAGATACAAAGTGTAGACCGATAATTCAACCAAATGCAAGATCAGTATGCTTCTTCATTTCATCGTTCAAAATAATTGTTTTATTGAAGAATAGACATTGTTTTCTAGTCTTGCGTACATACAGCGAAGTAATTGAAATGGAACACTCACAAAGCAATTAATGAAACTGGACGTATAATCTCAGGATGCTTGCAGCCTACTCGAGTAAGCGAAATATATCCAATTATAGGCATTGCTCCTCCCAATATTAGGAGAAAGGTTGCTGCGGACTCAGAAAGGGAAAAACAGGAGACAGATCCGAGACATCCTCTGTTCGGTCACAAACCTCCGGCAGCGAGACTTAAATCTAGGAAAAGTTTCCTAAGAATGACTTCTCCCCTAAAATTACCACCTGAAAGGGCGAGACTAGAACACTGGAACACACAACACAGTGAAAGTCAGGTCGAACTGCTGGAGACACTGGGACCGGGACACCAACTGCCCTTTTGCACGTGGAAAACGCTAAATAGGCTCCGAGTCGGCGTTACACGGTGCAAAAAGAATCTACATAGATGGGGCATAAGTGTGGATGAGGATATCTCCTGTAGCTGTGGAGAGACACAAGATGACGAACACCTCCTCGTCTGCCGAGATATGGCGGAGGGGTGTGATAAAGCGGACCTATATAGGGCTAACGACAAAGCAATTGCTGCTGCAGTGTATTGGGGCGGGTTGGCCTAGTGTAAACGGACTCGTTAAGTAAGTAAGTATTATCATGAGACTTGCAAATTTATTTCATAATAAGTAATGCAACGTAGTGAATACCCAGAAGTAGGTATATGAATTATATTTCATTTTAATATTTTTTATATATAAAAATCACATTCTGAAAAAAAAACTCTCGCAACACATTAGGAAACATTATT